>CAMTDV010000116.1:39933879-42333879 GCA_947069175.1 Scalesia atractyloides
GATGGAACGCGATTGGGAAGTAAAACCCAATGGTACCCGGTATTTCATGAATCGTATATGGATACCTCTCTACGGAGACCTCAGAAAGCTAGTCATGGACGAAGCTCACAAATCCCGATACTCTGTCCATCCTGGTTCGGATAAGATGTATCAAGACCTTAAAGCCGCGTACTGGTGGCCCAACATGAAAGCGAATATAGCCACCTACGTGAGCAAGTGTTTGACTTGTGCGAAAGTCAAGGTGGAATACCAGAAGCCATCAGGGCTACTCCAACAACCTGAGATCCTAGTGTGGAAATGGGATCAGATCTCAATGGACTTTATCACTAAACTTCTGTGAACTCCGGGTGGTTGCGATACCATCTGGGTAATCGTGGATCGTCTAACTAAGTCCGCACACTTCCTAGCGATCAAAGAAATAGATAAGATGGATAAGTTGACTCGCATCTACATTAAGGAAGTAGTTTCTCGGCACGGGGTGCCAACGTCCATCATCTCAGACAGAGATGCTCGTTTCACGTCCAACTTTTGGCAGTCACTCCAGAAAGCGTTGGACACACGCTTAGATATGAGCACATCTTATCACCCTCAGACGGATGGTCAAAGTGAAAGGACCATTCAGACCTTGGAAGACATGCTTAGGGCATGCGTGGTAGACTTCGGGAATAGTTGGGAAATCCATCTTCCTTTAGTGGAATTCTCGTATAACAACAGTTACCATACGAGTATATCGGCAGCACTGTTTGAAGCATTATATTCCGGGTTAGGAATAATGGAACCAACATCATTACTATTCCGGGTTAGGAATAATGGAACTATATCGTTATCCCGGGTTAGGGATAACGGGGGAAACAAACTTTTAACCTAACTTGTGAACTTATAAAAACCTGTGAACTCACTCTTCTTTAATGTTGACACTTGTTTCTTTACATGTTTCTCTGGACGCTAGGAGAGCTAGGTGCACTCACTTTCATTGACCAAGACATATTTTATCGAGTCTCATTTACGAACTTTGTTTGGGATTTTTGGTTTTTGGCGTTTATGTTGGCGCCTGTTACTTTACTTTACTTTACTTTAACGCTTCCGCACAACTTAGAAACTAATGCTTCCGCTAAACTTTGAAACTAAACTAAGACAAATTGAAAATAATTATGAATGGGTAAACAAATGTTTTTGGAAAACGTTTTAAATAAATCATATAGAGTCGTTCGATATTACTAGTGTCTCAGATTCTGGTTTGTTCACACGCCTCGCGGTAAAACTCCGCAAGTGGAAATTGAGGGTGTGACATCTGCTGAAGAAAGAGTTTGAAGGTTTTCTGTTCATGGAAAAGAAACACTAAGCGATATGACAACCCGTATCTATCATCTGCTTAGTGAAATGTATTCATACAAAGTGATTATTTCTCCACAAGAGATTGTAATGTGGTTTTCTGATGCTCTACCACCAAATGGAGTCAATTCATTGTCTTACTAAAGCACACGGGTGTTTTGGATGTAATCAATATTTATGAATTTGTTCAGAAGTCGGAGAACAAAAATGAAGAAGAAATTAGAAAAGCAAAAAGAGTTCCTGTTCCACAAAACCCTAAGATGTATTTTGGAGGTAGTAACACAGACGTTAGTACACCGCAGCAACCAAAACTTCAAACAACATTGTGTCAAACGTTAATCCTTTTCTACCACAACCAGTTCAAACAGATCAATCTGCTGGTTCAAGTAGTCAAACCTATGGTCAAGTATTTGATCCTAAGGCCTTTCTACTACAACCACAAGTTCCACAACAAGCTTCTCAACAAGCTTTATATGGTAACAACTTTCAACCTGCAAATCCTAATACCATCAGACTTGATACGTCACATCTTTCCAAGGTCAGTGTAGAAGTTGCTCGGGAACACATGGAACTTCTGAACGCCATGGTTAGTGCATACTGTGGATTAGTCGCTGGTCAAATTGGAAACATCAATTTGACTAGTGAAGACTATCAACAAATAGACAGAGATGAGATGGAGTTGCTGGATATTAAATGGGCATTTGCTAGTGCAGTTAGAAAAGCAAAGGACTACATGAGCAGAACTAGAAGAACAATTTAGAAAGCAAGAAAGACACAAAGTATGGATTTGATAAGATGTTGTTACTTGCTTTAACTATGGTGAAAAAGGTCACTTCAAGCGTGAATGTACTCAACCTTGCAAGCAAGGAAATCACAACCCTTTCTGAAATCAATCACGGCCACCCAACACAACTCAAGTTAACAATGAACAAAGTATAGTAGCTGTTAACAACCCAAACAACTCCAACCAGTCTGGGCCTTCAAACAACAAAAACTAAGCATTAGTTGTTCAAGCAGATGAAGGATGTGATTGATCAGTTCAGTTGGGAAGCGAAAATCAAGGAAGAACAGTGTGTTATGCCAAGATAATTAATCAGATCAAACATGTTCACAGTATTGACACTTCTGATGATGATGATAGTTCTTGGTATAATGGGAAGTCTGACGAGGAAAGCTCGATTGTAGGTGGTTATGGATCTGATTCAGATTTCAGGGAAAGGATTGGTACTGAGGTCAATGAGTTTCTGAAAGAAGCAGAGAAGTTGAAAAGTCAAAAGGCTAGTTTGATAAGGAAAGCAGAAGTTGCATCAAAGGAAATGGAGAAAATCTTTGCCAACAATGCATCCTTTTCTCATCATACTACTTTCATGGCTAATGTTGCAGGTACAACAAGTCAGGTAAAATCCGACTCTCCTAGGATATGCAATGACTGTGCTGACTTAAAAACTAAATTTGAAACAATTAACTGTCACTATCAAAGCCTAGTAGTTGAACTGTCAAAATGCAAAGAGGCAAATCTGGCTTTAACTCGAAATGAAAAAGAATTCAAATTTATAAGTGAAACTCTTAAGAAAAGCGTATCTGAGTTAACAAAAACAGTTTTGAACAAGCAACAGGTATTAATAACTACATTAATATCCTTGAAGAAACAAAAAAAGGAGTTAGCCATTGCCAAATGCGAGCAAGATGCAATCAAGCTGAAATTGGAAAGTTACTTTAACTCCCGATATGTGCTTGATCACATCATTGACGTTCAAAAACTTAAGGGAGATGTCAAATGCATTGGGTATAAATCATGTCCACCCCATTGAAATACAATTATACCAAATTGCCTGATGAGAGGAAATGCCACGCATTGAACCATCTGTACCTCTTAATCCTGAAGAGTTTGTAGCAGAATAAGGATTTAAGCTGGACAATTCCTCTGATGAATCAAGAAAAATAGAGAACTCATCAATAGTTGTTGATCAAAATCCATCTATATTAGAGGAAGATGATTCATCAAATGATGAGTCAGACAAGATTGATCAAGATCAATCTCTTTATAAAAAGAAAAGGGTAGAAATTTCTGCTACTCCCGATGGGCAATCTGTTACAAATCAAGGGAATGATCCTATCGAATCTGTCAAGACAACCGCATCTACATTTGAAAACGATAATGTGTTGTATACGTTGATTGGTGATGAGAAAATTTACTCAAACAAGAACTTTCCAATAAAAAATGTAAATCTAACTTCAATTGATCAAGTTTTGAAAATTCAACAACCAAATTTTTGGGCAAAAATAAACCAATCAAACCACAACCATTAATCGCTTCTAAAAGTAGACAACGAGAAAAGCGATCTGAAAAACCTAAGGTGTCATAACCAAAGGTTGAAGCTAAAAGCGCTCGCAGCAAGAAAAAGGGGAAGAATGTTAACTTTGTAGGCTCAACTAGTACTGACAAAATCAAGACTTTTGAAAATATGTCAAATATAAATTTTGTAAATCATGTCAATATTTTAAAACGCAATAGCAAAAAAAATTACACTCAACACACAAATGGGTGTGAAGATAGACCAAGTACCTCTAGGCCACAAGTTCAACATCAAGTCATCAAACAACATCTCCTAAATTTGTTGAAATGAGAACATGCTTTAAGTGTGGGGAGTTTGGCCACATAATTAAAAATTGTACTAACCCAGCAAAACCCAAGTTTGTTGAAAAAGCCCTGCCTGAAAAGAATTGCCAACATCGGTCTGTGTCACCTAAACAAGACAAACATATTGTTAAGGAACAAGAAGAAAAATAGAGACGTAAAAAAGTTAAAATAATTTAGAAGGCATTAAACCAAAAGTTTTAGAAAAGAAATCAAGTTCTTCAAGATCGTCAAAACCAGAAATGTCTAAATCTGTAAATAATAGTCAATCTGGTAAACATCAACAATCTTGGAAACCTAAAACCAGTAATGTTTAAGGAGAAGGCACAAAGTTTCCAAATCATCAAGAAATAGAAATCACATTTCTTGATGATAAGGGTCGACCCAAGACCACTAAGACTTGAGTCCCCATCTTAAACTAATCGGGTAATTCAATGTGTAGGGTGTTCCAGGAGGAACTGTGAATAGTCATTGGATTGTTGATAGTGGAGCATCACGGCACATGACAGGCGACTTAAGACTCCTTTATGATGTGAAAAGCATTAGGGGAGGTTATGTTGCTTTTGCTAGAGATAAGGGTGGTTACGTCACTAGTGTAGGAATGGTTTCCAATGGTGTTGTTAGTTTTGATAAGATTAATTATGTTCCTCAAATTGATCACAATCTTCTAAGTGTTTCTCAAATCTGCGACAAGAAGTTCACGGTTCATTTTGATGATGCCAGTTGTTATGTGCTGAAACCTGGTTTAAAGATTCCCAAAGCATGGATTCTCTTGTCGGCTCCAAGAATAAATGATTTATATATTCTTGACATGAGCCAAGCTATCATTACGTCTGCACAAGTTACATGTTTTGTCTTAGAAGGCACTGAAAAGGAATAAATCTCTTGGCATAGACGAATGGGACACATTCACTTGAGGAAAATGAACTATTTGGTGAAAATTATTCTTGTGAATGGTGTACCAGTGAAGAATTTTCATCTAAAAGACATCTGTGTTTCGTGCCAAAAGAGAAAGCAAGCTCGAAAGTCTCATCCTGTGAAGAAAATAAACTGTTAATATGCCTCTGGAATGTCTTCATATGGACCTTTTTGGACCTATGATACACAAGACTACCTTTGGCGATGCATATTGTTTAGTTGTTACTGATGACTATTCAGGATTTTCATGGGTGAATGTTATGGCACATAAGAGTGAAGTTCCCGAAATCCTCAAGAATCTCCTCACGCTACTTGAAAATTTGTACAATTTGAAAATAAGGAGAATCGGAAGCGACAATGGCACCGAATTCAAGAATCATGTAATGGATGAGTTATGTTCTTCTAAGGGCATTTTACATGAATACAGTTCTCGATACACTCCACTACAAAATGGTGTCGCTGAGAGGAAAAAATAGAACTCTTATCAAAACTGCAAGAACTATGTTAGTAGAATCAGAACTTCCTGTTCAGTTTTGGGGGAGGTTGTGGCTACTGCGTGCTATACGATGAATAGAGTTCTTATGGTGAAAAGGCATGGGAAAATATGTTTTGAATTGTTACATAAAAGGAAAACCGGATGTGTCTTTCTTAGAACCTTTTGGAGCTCCATGAACTATTATTGATCCACATGGTAAATTCATTCCAAAGGCTATTGAAGGTTTCTTTCTTGGATATGCTACTCCAAATTCAGAATGTGGAATTTCTCAACAAAAAGATTGAGGAATGGGGTGAAGTTAAGGTTCAAAGATACACTGAATCAGTAAGAGCTGCGGGTGCTCCTTGGATGTTTGACTACGATGGACCATACAAAAGAAGATATTGTTTTCATCATTACTGCGTAATGAGGTTTTGACTCCTATATACCCATACGAAGTTGGGATATAAAAGGCAAACCCTCCAAAAGAAGGCACATCCTGGTCTTGACATTTTCCCGTAACCCGAACCATGTCACCAGCTCATGTCTTGCGAGTTCATGTAGTTAATGTTTTCGTATAAATATGTCATTCTTGAAATCCAGTAATGAAATCTGAGTATGTTATTAGCATTTATGAGTTTTAAGGATCTATTTTTGTGCTGCGAGCACCCTGACATATATGTGCCATAAGTAAGTAACCAAACCGAGACAACTTTGACATCATTGGGATCACAAAAGCACTCCAAAGGGTATACCAACCTGGAGTGGAGCGTGTCTCAAACTCAATAGATCTACTTCTTTTGCACCTTGGTCATTATATGATTAATGGTTACTATTATCATCATCCTACTTACGCACAAATGATCGTCTTATCAACTAAATCCATGTCTAACATATTGTTTGTTATGACATGTATTTCCCCTCGATAGTTTTAAAACATAACTTTGAAATAATTGAAAGGAGGGACATGAACTCACAGCTTTGGGTTCCGTACGTTGTACTATTCACAGTCGGTGTTCGTACACGTGTGTAACCTACATGTGTATTGAGTTTATTAGACACCTAGGCCTCATCGGACCTTGTACCAGTTGTTTATCTTGAATTCTTGTTATGTATTTATTTGTTACAATAGAACAACTTTTAGTGTTATCATAGTTTTGTTAGTTTGTTTATTCGATTAATATTGTAATGTATATATATATATATATATATATATTATTGTTCTTAGATCGTGTGTGAACTGGGCCTTGCCCTTCACATGTCCTCGTGCCTTGCACGCGCGTTATTGGGCCTTGCCCATGTTTTCTATGTCATTGGGCCTAGCCCAAGGGTTTATGTCATTGGGCCTAGCTTATGTAATTTATATATTTTTGGGCTTTGTCCATATATTTTATACATTTGGGCCTTGTCCATATATTTTATGCAATTGGGCCTTGCTCATGTCTTTTTATAAATTGGGCCTAGCCCAAATTCATTTACAAGAGGCCATTTTCTTATAAGTCTTATACTTAATTTTTTTTACTAAGTATAGAGTGTGAATATATATTTATACTTCTAATAAATCTCTTAGTAAATTCTTTTATATTTTAACTTTCCGAGTTTTCATATCGATAACATATATTATGTTAAGTGTCTAAATATGTATTTTAGACTTGTCATCGTCGGCGTTTATTACATGCTTTTTCTTGTCGATAATCGCCCGTCGTCATAACAACTCTTCGTGTCGATGATTTATTCGTTGGTCAACGACGTGACAGTGTAATTGTGAATGTTCGCCCATCGTCCACATTGCTTGGTGTGTCCGATTATTGTTTCGACGTATTGTAAAAACGTATTTGTTGGAGTCACCAACACTTAGTATTTTGTGTATGGTTGGGTATTTTTATGGTGAATAGCCTAAGCTTCTAAATACTTACACATACAATACACATGTATTTATACAAAATTCTTGGTGGCAAAATATGTATACGTATTTTTATTTCAACAAGTAGCTAGATATATTTATAAGGATTACTTATTTTTACTTGTAAAATATATATATATACACATACACACTTGTTGAACACTTGAGTCTTTAGGGTTTAACCCTTGTCATTAAAACTTACTTAATGACGATTTAAGTTACTAATCGCGTTTAGTCCCGCTAATCATCTCGTTAATCATATCTTAATCGTGCGATTAGAATTTTAGAAAATTTCGCCATAGTTTCCCATAAACTATGACGTTTTCCACGTTCTTAAAACGTATTTAAACTCTGTTTAAACTCATAATCAAGATCAACAATTTATTTAAAGCTTTCATATTATTTGTTTACAACTTATGTGTATCATTATCCATGGCATTTTTGTAGTCAAAATCATATTATAAACATAATGAGACTTTAAAATTTATTAGCATTTTTAAACCATTATTTTTGTTACATCCTTAGATCAAGCCCATCACTTTAAACCTCTTGATTACTACACTTTTTAAGATGGTTACGTCTTAAATCATAGTGTTTATTTCTTATAAAAATTACTTACATGTAGTAAAATTACTTTTAGGTTGTAGTAATCTTCATGGATGATGTAGTTGATGATCATGTTTAGATTTACACATTATCATGTTTAAATCATCATTTTCATATTTTTCATACAAGATCATCTAACTTTTACACCTTACTTTATCATAAACAACATCATCATGCTAACTAGTTAACATATAAACACATGATAATCACAAAATAAACCATATTTAGTGTTATTATTAAGGTGTGAGTTAGGATTTTTAGGTTATCTTTTCTTCATTTTCAAGATGATCAACTTGTACTTTCTGAAACTAGACATACTAATAAACTAGAATATGAAGGGCTTTGCCTTACAATGGGTGCACAAGTTTAGTGATGATTTAAGAAAGAAAATGAAGCTCCAAGATAGCCCTAATGGTCCTCCACCTTTGCTAGCTTCTTGAATGATCTTGAAGAGGCTTTAAAGTGAGTGTAATATGGTGGTTTATGGTGGTTATGTGGTGGTGTTGTAGCCATGGGTTTTTTGGAAGGAAGAAGGGCAAATGGTTGCAATTTTTTTTGAAGTGAGAAGTGATGGAAATGTGAGGGACCGACTTGAGCTGTGAACATGAGGGGGGTAAAGTGTAGAATTTTTATAACACATGTTTTATTTATTAGATATTTTAGTCATTAAGTTAAGTGTTGTGATTAGGGGATTGATCTTGCATTCTTAGTATATAATTAGGGTTTAGAGTGTTATTCGATGATAGTTAATCCACTTGAAAATTTAATATAAGTTTCGGATGACGGAAACCTCATTAGTTCGTTCCTCGACACGATATTCGCTAATAAACGAACTTTATTATTTAGTACCGGAAGCTTTTGTTTTTGACCACCACAATTGTCATGGTGTCTATGTAGTGCACTTCCAATCTAAAAATATGCATAACTAGTTTGCTAGACGAATATATGTTGAGGTAGGATGACCAAAATGTCTTTCGTATCGGCACTTTTATATCCTTCCGTCGAACTTTTCCAGAAGTTGGATTTCCGTGACCTCATGTTAGTTGAATGGATTCCGAGTTCCAAATGAGGCATAACTAGTTCGCTAGATGCATGAATGAGGCTACCGGCCACTAAAATGTCCGTCGTTTCGACAAACAGTCGCCTTTCGGTCGAATTGTGCACTCTTTGTCGAATGACCGGAAACGATGTCTTTTATGCATTTTTGCTATTCTCATATTTTTTTAGGATGTTCAATATTGTTTTGTTATTATTCTGACATCCGGAATCCACCGAATTAGTATTGCGGACAAATTGACATTTGTCGCCTTTTTGTGCATTGTGCACTGTTTGTCGAATGACCGGAAACGATGTCTTTTATGCATTTTTGCTATTCTCATATTTTTTTAGGATGTTCAATATTGTTATGTTATTATTCTGACATCCGGAATCCACCGAATTATTATTGCGGACAAACTGACATTTGTCGCCTTTTTGGTCGAAACTACAATTTTTGCAATTTAGGCATTGTACCGGAAAGTTATGTATTTTTGTAATGGTTGATCTCATATCAATGTTTTCATTTATATATGGACTCAGGTATGGCATTAGCATGCTGTTATTCGTTGTTCTGATTCGTTTTAGCGGTTTTGCGGACACAATTACTGCAACCGCAAATAGTGCGCCCAACACTTTTAGGGCATTGTTTTGTTTGTACCGCGTCGTAACGGAAACCAGTATATGTTATGATCTGATTTATTTGCCCTAATACTTAGGGTTTGACTTACAATTCAGTTACGCAATTAAATTACGATAATATGCATGAGATTTTGAAATAAAAATAGTGATTAGATTGTACGGAATTACCGGTTATTTGCCATTTGTCACATAATCCCCCCATTAAAAAGAATTTTGTCCTGAAATTCAGTTTGAGGCATCCTCTGAAGGAGTCTTCTTGAACAGGTGGGGGTATTTTGAATTGATCTGATCTTCATGTTCCCACGTGTACTCGGGACCGTGACGCGAGTTCCAGCGAACTTTTACCAGTTTGATTTGGCTTCTTCTCTTATTTTGGACTTTCCAGTCCGTGATTTTAACTGGTTCTTCGGTAAATTGATGTTTGTCATCAACATGAATCTCATCCGCTGGAATGATAACTGTGTCATTAGTCAGACTTTTCTTTAGATTAGACATATGAAATGCGTCGTGTACATTATTGAGTTCCTCTAGCAATTTCAACTTGTAAGCCACTGTACCGATCTTTGCCAGAATTTCGAAAGGTCCAATATATCTCAGGTTTAGTTGAATCTACCTACGCCTTTCTAAGGTGAGATCTTTAATAATACTTTGTCTTCGACCTCGAAGGATAATGGTTTGCGTCTCCGATCTGCGTAGCTCTTTTGTCTATCTCGAGCCGCTTTGATACGTTCACTGATCTTGAATGTCTTGTCTATGGTCTCTTGTACTAATTCGGGACCAATGAGTTGTCTATCACCGACTTCCGCCCAACATAGCGGTGATCGGCACTTTTGTCCATATAGTGTTTCGAATGGCGCAGCCTTGATCCTGGTGTGATAACTCTTATTGTAGGAAAACTCTACCAACGGTAAATGACTAACCCAGTTTCCGCCTAAATCCATCACACAGGCCCGAAGCATGTCTTCCAACGTTTGGATAGTTCGCTCGCTTTGACCATCTGTCTTTGGGTGAAAGGTTGTGCTTAAATCTAAGCGAGAACAAAACGAATTTTGAAATGATTGCGAGATCCGTGTCACAAAGCGACCATCTCTCTCAGAGATTATCGAGATTGGCACTCCATGACGTGCCATGATTTCTTTAAGATACAATTCAGCCAACTTCTCGGTACTGTCTTTCTAACGGATGGGTAGGAAGTGAGCTGATTTGGTTAACCGATCAATGATAACCCAGATCATGTCATGACCTCAAGAGGTCCGGGGTAAATTTGTGATGAAATCCATTGAGATTTGCTCCTACTTCCAAACAGGGATTCGGGTTGTTGTAATAGACCATATGGTTTTTGGTATTCGGCCTTGACTTTCGTACAAGTTAGTATTTCCCAACATAGGTCACAATATCTCCCTTGAGATTAGGCCACCAATAATACTCTTTTAGATCCTGGTACATTTTATTTGATCCAGGGTGTATCGGGACTTGGACTTGTGTGCTTCATCCAGCACCAAGTCTAGAAAATCGCCATAATATGGAATCTGGATCCTTCCCATGAAATATAAAGTTCCATCCTTGTTCGGTTCCAACTGTTTTATCCATTCCCCGTAACGATTCTGCTGGAATGTTTTCTGGTTTTGAAGCTTCTTATTGTGCATCATGCATTCGAGCTGTAAAGTTTGTCTGGATCTTCATTTCTAAAGCTCGTACCCGTAATGTTTTGATTTGTTCTTTCCTGCTCAAGGCATCTTCCACAACATTTGCCTTGCCCGGCCCGGTGATACTTGATCTCACAGTCATAATCATTCAACAGTTCCACTCAATGTCGTTGGCGCATATTCAGTTCCTTTTGATTGAATATATGTTGAAGACTTTTATGATCCATGAATATGGTATACTTAGTGCCATATAAATAATGACGCCAGATATTCAAGGCAAATACCACTACGCCTAATTCTAGGTCATGTGTGTATAATTCCTTTCGTGGACTTTCAGCTGACGCGACGCGTACGCAATGACTTTTTCGCGTCGCTTTAACACGCAACCCAAGCCTTGATGTGATGCATCACAATACAACACAAAGTCACCGGTACCGTCTGGGAGTGACAATATCAAGGCGTTACACAATTTCTCCTTTAATACTTGAAGCGCTGATTCTTGCTTTTATCCCCAATCAAACTTTCTATCCTTCTGTGTAAGCGATGTTAGCGGCTGAGCAACTTTTGAGAAGTTCTCAATAAATCTTCTGTAATATCTCGCTAAACCTAGGAATTGTCGTATTTTCGTGGGGGTTCTTGGCGTGGTCCAGTTCTTTATAGCCTCTATTTTTGAAGGGTCAACATGTATTCCGTTCTCGTTCACTACGTGACCGAGAAATTGTACTTTGCAAATCCAAAATTCGCATTTCGAGAACTTAGCATATAATTGCTCCTTCTTTAGCAACTCCAGTATAGTTCTCAAGTGTTGTTCGTGTTCTTCCTCAGTTCGCGAGTATATCAATATGTCATCTATATAAACGATCACAAACTTGTCGAGATATGGTTTAAATACCCGGTTCATCAAATCCATAAACTCTGCAGGGGCATTTGTTAGGCCAAAAGGCATAACAAGGAACTCGTAATGACCGTAACAAGTACTAGACGTCGTCTTAGGAATACTCTCCTCTTGGATTCTTAACTGAGGATACCCGGATATTAAATCAATCTTTGAGTAGAAACTCGACCCTTGCAGCTGATCGAATAGATCATCGATCCTTGGTAATGGGTACTGGCCTGGATAGTTAACTTGTTTAGTTCCCGGCAGTCAATGCACATACGAAAGGTTCCATCCTTCTTCTTCACAAACAACACCGGAGCTCGCCAAGGCGAGAAACTCAGTCTTATGAAACCTTTGTCAAGCAACTCTTGCAACTGAGTATATAATTCCTGCATTTCCGAGGGCGCTAGTCGATAAGGGGCTTTTGCCACTAGTGCAGCTCCGGGCACTAAATCAATACGGAATTCGACCTGTCTTTGTGGAGGTAGTCTTGGCAAGTCTTCCGGAAAGACTTCGGGATATTCCCTAACTACGGGTATATCCTCAATCTTGCGCTCCTCAGCCTTCTTATCCACCACGTGGGCAAGAAAGGCGATGCATCCTTTCCTCACCGTGAATCATCAAATGCTCTCTGCATGGAAGCTCAAAAAAGAATAGATGCAAATTTATCATTGATAGGGAACGAACCGGTGACCACGTTCGGGTCCTGGCGAGCATCCTTAGCTAATGCTCTTCCCTGTGCTTGGTTTTCTTTAGGGCAATCTTTCTTGAAATGCCCTTTGTCTCTGCATCCAAAACAACCTTGATCTCTAGTATTTGTTGCTAGGCACACATCGGTGCGATGTCCAAACCTACCACACTATCCACACTGGGGCCTCGGCATTCCCCGTAGTGGTGGAAAGGGCATTTGGGGTATTTTGGTGCTCCCCCAGTATAAGATTTCTTAGCAGCAGCGTTTGTGGTAGTGGTAACATATGCCTTCGTTTCTCTCACTTCTCTCGTGGCTTGCTTCTTGTTACTGTTATTATTACGTCAAGAGCCTTTCTTGAAATGGGAGAATTTTCTTTTGTTGGAGTTCGTAGTCTCCTCAGTAGTTTCCTTCTTGTTCCCACTACATTTAGGCAACCTTCCTTGACGTACAGTCTCCTCAGTAAGGCTGATAGCTAGATCAATTGCTTCTCCAATTTCAATGGGTTTCGAAGAGGTAACCAGACTCAAAATTTCTGGGGCAAGTCCCCAGATGTACCTCTTAATCCGCTTAAATTCAGGCTCCACAAAGTATGGCACCACTCAAGACAAGTCATGAAATCGCTGCGTGTACCCAGCAATATCTGAACAATCATCTTTAAATTCCAGAATTTCGTCTCCAACTTTTGAATTTCCGATCTTGAGCAATACTTCTTTCTCATCATTTCTTTAAGTTCCTCCCAGGTCATGGCGTATGCAGCATCGTCACCCTTAGTTTGGACTTTGAGGTTCCACCAAGATAAAGCTCCATCCACGAAGAGTCAAGTAACATATGTGACTCTTTACTCAGCAGGGCACTTGCTCATCCGGATGACTGAATCAGTCTTCTCAGTCCAACGTACGAGGGCTACAGCACCTCCGGTACCGTCAAAATTCAGAGGTTTGCAGTCTAGAAGTTGCTTGTAAGTGCAACCTAAAATCATTGGATACACCATTTAAGCATGAGTAACCAAATAGCATGAATAGAATAAATGAGAGTATCGTGCGGTTTTATGAATAATCGTGTATTACCAGTTGGAGGATTGCCTCCGGTTGAACCTCTAGTACCACCGCTATGTTCGGAGCGGTTAGCTTCGTACTGTGCAATTGCCTGTGAAATGCTTTCATCTAACTCAGCTTGTGTTGTCGGCAGTGTATTATTGTTGGAACTCCTTCGGCGGGGCGGCATCGTCGTCTAATATAAAATGTCGGTCACAATTAGCCAAATTATTTAATAGTAATTACATATTTATTATATATATATATATTCTTCAAACATAAATGTATAACACATCGGTACATAATAAATAAGAAAAATATGTGCATACGCCATATGCACAACCATCGTCATCATAAACACATAACTCATCACATGGATAGTCGTCACATCACAAGATATCAATCATAGTATCACCACGACATAATACATCAACCGTAAGATCACCACATCATAACATTATCAACCATAACATAAAAGAGATAAAATGTGAAATAAAGAGAATACACTTTATACAATGACAACTTGTTACATTTTGTTCCTGAAGATCAAAAGGACTTAGGGATACATAACCCTAGTCTATACAAGTTTTAACATTACAAAAGTAAGATTTTCTTCTACATTGCTTCTTCACGTCATCAAGTTGACTTCCAAAAGCCGGGATATTCAAAGCTAAGTCTTCATGAGCTAAGTCATCAAAAGTACATCTGATCCCCAAAAGATAATCACAACATACTACTGAGGTGGAGGGGTGGTGGAGATGGTGTTTGGTGGAGCATACCGCGATGGTAAGCCACCTCCTCCTCTAGGTCAGAAATGTGCCAAGTAGCCTCAGTTTGAAACTACTCTAACTCCCGCACTCGCGCCTCAGATGGGCATGACGAGTGGTGAAATGGACAGTATAAGGG
This sequence comes from Scalesia atractyloides, assembly GCA_947069175.1. Taxonomy (NCBI): domain Eukaryota; kingdom Viridiplantae; phylum Streptophyta; class Magnoliopsida; order Asterales; family Asteraceae; genus Scalesia; species Scalesia atractyloides. The sequence goes on from CAMTDV010000116.1 coordinate 39,948,583, forward strand.
TGGGGTTGGTGGTGGTGATAGTGGTAGTGGTGGTGATGGTGGTGGGTATGATGGTGGGGTGGTAGTGGCGATGATGGTAAGGGGTGTGGCTCTAGCAGCGGCAAGAGCAGTGCGCTTGGTCTCTAATTCCCAGATCCTATGAAAGATCAAGGAGAGCTGAAGATCATGCGAAGTCACTCTTTCCTCCACAGGAATTGGAGGAAAGTGTGTGGGGTGGTAGGGGTCAGAAGGGCTCTTACCCGGTGGGGGTATCGGGGTAGACATACCTGCAGTAGGTGGTATGGGGTGTGTGGCATGCATGGGTGGTTGTCCATTCGAGATAGAAGGTCCTCCCATGTGGGAAGGTCCAATTGCAAATGGGTTGTAAACGGGATCGTAAGTGTACCTCCCAGAGATAAATGGGGGTAGCTGCTTAGGGGCACTTGGGGTACCGCTCAGTGAAAAAAGTCGGGCGGGTCCGGAATAGGGAGCGGGTCCAGCGTATGGAACAGGTCCATGGGTCGGGGTACTAGCTTGAAATGAGCTAACATGGGCCGGTGAGGTTGAGGGGGGGGTGAATACATCGATACAGGCGTATATGGGGCGGCAGAAGAGGCATCGTCTAACATATGCTCACTCTGGGCGGCACCTGAGGATAACGAGGGGATGGGATCTCAAGTATAGCTATGTCATCGAAGACGTCGTCGTCTCTGAAGTCATCATCCATGTGATCGACATGGATGTCACACCGTGACCCGCAGCGGATATGGTAGTCGGGACATGATTGGTTTTCATCAAAGCTCATTATATTTACTATTTATAAAAGTTTCACATATATTATTTCAAATTAAAAAAAGAAATATTCCAATCATCACATAATCCATACAAACACAAATTGTTCTAAACAAGACTTTCAAGTAACGCTTTATTTTTCTTCTAAGGCACAAGTCCATTGTGTTCCTTGCTTCAACATGATCACCTGTATCATGTGTAAAAAATAAAGATTTGGGTCAACAAAAGTTCGCGAGTGAATCCCGTTTAAACATAAGTAAGAATTGATATGTTTATTAATTTAATAAAATGTTCATAAACCAAATATGAGCAACGTATATGTAATCTAACCGCAAACCACATAATCATCTAGCAATGTATATGTGAGCACGATAAGCGATGTGCTGTGAGATCACGGCTCAATCAAACGGAGCCGATCTAATTAGGCAACCCGACGCTCTACCCGTATGCAACGGGGAACAAATGGGCCTAGTGTGAGAGATTGACTGAAATGAGAAAGTATAACCACCAATAACAATAAACAAAATATCACATAGCACGTTAGTTCATATAATGGTATTAGCACGAGTGTTGAATAAATGATATAAATAATCCGACACATGATACACCCCAAACCATGAATAAAATAGGGAGCTTGTAGGAATTCACTCACAGTGGGTGCGTTTAAGATTTGATGAAGAGCGCGCACGATTTAAAGATACCAACCGACGAGAAAGGCTAACCTAAATATTTTGCGTAACAATTCGGTAAATATATTTCTTTTACTTAAAGTTAGTATTTTTATTTATGAATTTTATTAGACTTTTTAGATAATTTTATTGTATTTGATACTAATTTTTATGCTTGAAAAGGATTTATTTACTTATATATTTTTATAATTTTTGGAGAAAAATAAACAAAAGTTTAATTAAAAAATATACTCCTTTACGGGTTGAACCGGGTGGTTTTGGCAACGTGTGGGACTCGAACGCGTGACCTCTAGCTTACGTGCACGCAACTCTACCAACTGAGCTACGTGTCTAACCCGAAATCTATCCAGTTTTAATTATATATATATATATATACATACTAAGATAAACCATAATTTGATTATATTTAAAAAGGTTTGGTAATTTCAGAAACGTGTAACCGACCGGACTCGAACGCGTGAACAAGGCTTCGTGTTGCACACAGCCCGACCAATTGGGCTGTGTGACTAACCCGAAGGATATGGGTTTTTAATTAAATTTATACACTACTGAGTCTTATTATATATAAGTTATAAAAAGGGTTTGTATTATATAGGAAATCGGCAGCGTAGGTGAGGTTCGAACCGGCGACCATTTAGATAAATTGCACACAGTCAACCACTGGACTGTGTGTCTAACCCGATTTAAACACCGGTTTTAATTTTATTTATAAACTAGTCTGGTTCATCTTCTCCATTTAAAATTTATAGACTGAACCAGATGAACCCGTGTTGATTTTTTTTTTAGGATGCTCTTTACATATTTGATTGCTCAAGATATGAATAATGTAACACCGAGAAAGAATGGGTAAAGATTATACCGAAACAGATACACGTTAAAATTTTTCGGCGAGGATCCGACGAGACTCAAATCTTCCGGCGATGTGTAATGTTGAGAACATTGTGTTTGTAGGGAGTATTGCGAGTATGAGCGAGTTCTATATAAGTTCAAAGATCAATATTTATAGTTGAAAGTGCTGATTTGAGTTGGATTTCGGTTTCAACTGTTTCGGTCAAGAATTTTAAATGAGGCTATGATTGGGTAACCGATTAAGTGTTACTGGTCCTATAATTGTATTAAATTCAAGATTAGGAAACTGTTTCACCTGTTTAATTCGCAGAAGAAACTGATATTGATGATTGCTATGAAGACCTCAGTCGTTATTGGGCGGGTTTTCTTGAATTTGATTTCAATAACCATTTTTGATATAAATGTCATTTGATTTGGAGATATAATCGATGTGTGTGTGTGGTGTAGTGGTGTGTAATGTGTTTGATTTGGGTGGAGACCCGGGTTCGATACCCACGGTCTACACCTTTTGTTTTATTTTTATTATTTATATTTTAGTTGATAATATTATTATTATTATTTTAACTTTATTATCATTATTTATTATTAAATATAATAATATAACTAATTTTAAACGCTTAACATAAATGCATAACAAAACATCATAACGTATTTTTGAATTACAAAACGAAGCGGGTTTTAGAACCCGTTTTACGACAAATTTTATAGTGGAACACTGGTATGTCATCATCATCATCATCATAAGTATCATCATCATCATCCAGATCAACCTCCGGAGGAACCATGGCAAGAGGTACGGCCAGGTGTACTATCGCATGCTCGCATATATATACATGTTAGTAATTTATTATTACTTATGATATATTTTATATTAATCACCACTTCTCATGCAAGACTTGTTCCTTTTGTTTTCATGGGTAATCTTAATGTTTCGTGTCTATCCACTATAGACTAATCATGTATTGATCCTTGCTCGTTACTTATAGTTGAGCTCGTGTGATAGATCCTCATGTTATCATGACACAATGAAAGCCTTTTTGTTATTTTGTCATAATTCCGAAAACATTTCTGTTATGTTTTACACTTTGTTTTCATGTGTGAGCCCTTGGTGATTGTAGACCAAACTTTAATAAAATTTTTTTCCCCGGTTCACTACAATTGGAGCTCTGATACCAATCTGTCACACCCTTGTCGTAGGAAGCACAAGTGTGTGACTATTAGGTAATCATTGCATCCAATTTAGTAAACAATTATAATTCAACAACGATTCCATACAAATAGTAAGTTTCATTCCCATAATTACAACTATACAAAAGTGATTTCATAGTTTAAGTATTTTCAACTAATCATTATAAACATAATTCAACATATATTACTTCAAAATAAGATATTGTTTTCATGGTTACTGCGTAATGAGGTTTTGACTCCTATATACCCATACGAAGTTGGGATATAAAAGGCAAACCCTCCAAAAGATGTGATAGGTCTGTCTTGGAAGAGGTGAGGCGCATTGAGTCTTCACGTTCCCAAGTAAACTCAGGTCCTCGTTTTGACTCCCAACGAACCCTGACTAACGGAATTCGACTTCGTCTTAAACGTTTCTCACCGAAGTCGATGATTTCTACAGGTTATTCTACGAAATGTATACATTCATCAATCTGAATATCTTCCAACGATATATGGAGATTTTCGTCGGCAGTGCACTTTTTCAAGTTGGATACATGGAACATGGGGTGAATCTTGCTGAGTTCTTCAGGTAGGTCAAGCTTGTATGCTACAGGACCCACTCTTTCGAGTATTTTAAATGGTCCAACATAGCGGGGTGCTAGCTTGCCTTTTTGTCCAAACCGAACAACTCCCTTCCATGGAGATACTTTCAAAAGTACTTGATCAACAACACAAAACTCGAGTGGCTTTCGTCGTTTATCTACGTAACTCTTTTAACGACTCCGTCGTCTGCCTGTGGGGCATCATACTCCATGGGATCTTCCTCGTAGCTCGACGAAGAAGACATAGTCCAGGCAAATAATCCGTACAATGCATATATATACATGTTAGTAATTTATTATTACTTTATGATATATTTTATATTAATCACCGCTTCTCATGCAATACTTGTTCTCTTTTGTTTTCATGGGTAATCTTAATGTTTCGTGTCTATTCACTATAGACTAATCATGTATTGATCCTTGCTCGTTACTTATAGTTGAGCTCGTGTGATAGATCCTCATGTTATCGTGACATAATGAAAGCCTTTTTGTTATTTTGTCATAATTCTGAAAACATTTCTACTATGTTTTACACTTTGTTTTCATGTGTAAGCCCTCAGTGATTGTAGACCAAACTTTAATAAAAAAAGTTTTTCCCCGGTTCACTACAATGGGAGCTCTAATACCAACCTGTGACACCCTGGTCATAGCGGAAGCGCAAGTGTGTGACTATTAGGTAATCATTGCATCCAATTTAGTAAACAATTATCATTCAACAACGATGCCATATTAATAGTAAGTTTCATTCGCATAATTACAACTATACAAAAGTGATTTCATAGTTTAACTGTTTTCAACTGATCATCATAAACATAATTCACTATATATTACATCAAAATAAGATATAATTTTCATCGTTACTGCGTAATGAGGTTTTGACTCCTATATACCCATACGAAGTTGGGATATAAAAGGCAAACCCCCCAAAAGATGTGGTAGGTCTTTCTTGGAAGAGGTGAGGGTATTTTTTGCGCATTGAGTCTTCACGTTCCCAAGTAAACTCAAGTCCTCGTTTTGACTCCCGATGAATCATGACTATCGGAATTCGACTTCGTCTTAAACGTTTCTCACCTAAGTTGATGATTTCTACAGGTTATTCTACGAAATGCATCGATTCATCAATCTGAATGTCTTCCAACGGTATATGGAGGTTTTCGTCGGCAAGGCACTTTTTCAAGTTGGATACATGGAACATGGGGTGAATCTTGCTGAGTTCTTCAGGTAGGTCAAGCTTGTATGCTACAGGACCCACTCTTTCGAGTATTTTAAATGGTCCAACATAGCGGGGTGCTAGCTTGCCTTTTGTCCAAACCGAACAACTCCCTTCCATGGTGATACTTTCAAAAGTACTTGATCGCCAACACAAAACTCGAACGGCTTTCGTCGTTTATCTGCGTAACTCTTTTGACGACTCTGAGTTGCTAGAAGATTATTGCGGATTTGGAGAATCTTATCAGTTGTTTCTTGAATTAAATCGGGTCCAGTGATCTATGCTTCACCGATTTCGTGCCAACATACCGGTGATCGACACTTATGACCGTATAATGCTTCAAAAGAAGACATACCAATGCTCGAATGGTAACTATTATTGTATGAAAATTCGACTAATGGTAGATTAGTATCCCAATTTCCCTTGAAATCGATGACACATGCTCGTAACATGTCTTCAAGAGTCTGTATGGTGCGCTGAGATTGACCATCAGTTTGACGGTGAAAGGTGGTGCTGAGATCTAAGAGAGTGCCTAGCGCTGATTGCAGGGCTTGCCCTATTCGTGAAGTAAGACGCCCATCTCGATCCGAGATGATACTCAAGGGTACACCGTGTCGACTTACAATTTCATCGATGTAAATACGAGCTAACTTCTCTTTTTTGTAATCTTCGCGGATCGGAATGAAATGGGCGGATTTGGTAAGGCGATCGACGATAACCCAAATCATATCATGCCCACTAGAGGTGCGAGGTAACCAGGTAATAAAATCCATGGTTATGTTTTCCCACTTCCAAATGTGTATTTCGGGTTGAACAAGTAAGCCTGAGGGTATCTTTGATGTTCGGCTTTAACTTTCGAACATGTGAGGCACTTGGAGACAAAAATGGCGATATCCTTCTTCATTCCAGGCCACCAGTAAGAGTATCGTAGATGTTGATACATCTTATCAGCACCCGAATGTATGGAGTATCGTGTTTTGTGGGCCTCATTCATGAGAAATGTATGAAGATTGTCGTGATCAGGTACCCAAATACGACTCAGATAATAAAAATTACCATCGGACTTTGATTCTAACTTGGTATCAGCTCCACAAGATAATTCATCTCGCAAAACATTTTTCATGATAGAGGTATGTTGAGCTTCGCGAATGCATTTCTGAAGGTCAGTCATGATTTGAGAGCACAATAGGTGGATGGAGTTAGCATATTCTTTCCGACTAAGGGCATCAACTACAACATTGGCTTTACAAGGGTGATAACGGATTTCACAATTGCAATCATTTAGAAGTTCGACCCATCTTCGTCGCCTCGTGTTTAACTCTTTCTGATTGAAGATATGTTGAAGGCTCTTGTGCTCAGTGTAAATCTCACACTTTGTACCATAGTGATAATGTCTTCATATGTTTAGAGTGAACACGACTGATCCGAGTTCCAGGTCGTGAGTGGTGTAATTCTTTTCATGTACTTTGAGTTGCGTTGAGGCGTATGCTATCACCTTTCCTCTTTGCATTAAAACACACTCTAGTCCCTACCCTGATGCGTTAGAATAGACCACAAAGTCTTCACAACCGTCAGGGTGAGTGAGAATAGGTGCATCACAAAGTTTTTGTTTCAAAGTTTGAAAGCCTCTTCCTGCTTGGGCCCCCAAATGAAGGGCAATACGAGAGAAATTTGCGATGAAACATCGATAGCAACCAGCTAAGCCGAGGTATGACCTAACTTCGGTAGGAGTGCGTGGAGCTTGCCATTCTTGCACTGCTTTAATCTTTGCAGGGTAGACATGAATTCCTTTGTCGTTGACGACGTGACCAAGATATTAAACTTCTTTTAACTAGAATTCAGATTTCGAGAATTTAGCGTAGAGCTTTTCGGTTTTCAAAAGTGTTAGGATGAGTCAAAGGTGTCGTTCATGATCTGATTTGGTCTTGGAATAAATAAGAATATATTTGATAAAGACAATAACGAAACGATCGAGGTAGGGTTTGCACACCCTATTCATCAAATCCATGAAAACGGCAGGAGCATTGGTCAACCCAAAAAGCATGACCATGAATTCGTAGTGACCATAGCGAGTTCGAAAGGCAGTCTTCAGAATATCTTCTTCACGTACTCTAAGCTGATGATAACCAGAACGAAGATCGATTTTTGAAAAACAGGGGGCACCCTGAAGTAGATCTAGAAGATCATCGATGCGGGGTAAAGGATAACGGTTCTTGATGGTGAGCTTGTTGAGCTCTCGATAATCGATACACATTTGAAAAGTTCCATCCTTCTTCTTGACGAAAAGAACCGACGCACCCCAAGGTGATGAGCTAGGACTTATCAATCCCTTGTCAGTCAGCTCTTGCAGTTGGCTAGCTAACTCTTGCATTTCAGATGGGGCTAACCGATATGGAGATTTTGCAACTGGAGTGGCACCAGGTACAAGATCGATTTGAAATTCAACTTCTCGCATATGAGGAAGTCCTGAGACGCTGTCCGGAAATATTTGCAGAAAATCTCTAACAATCAGAATATCCCGAGTTTCTTTTATTTACCTTTTTTCTTGACGATGTGGGCTAAGAATGGTATGTGATCCTTGCGAAGATACTTTCGGGCTTGAAGACACGACATCAGCTTGAGTCCTTTGGATGGAGTTTCTCCAAAAATTACGAAGTGTTTGGCCGTCGGCGAGTGGAATTCGAATGAATTTTTCATAACATACAACTTCGGCATGATACTGACTGAGCCAGTCCATACCAATGATGAGGTCGAAACTTCCCAATTCCATGGAATAAGGTCGATTGCAAAATCATCATCATTAAGAGTAAGAGTGTAGACACGAATGATAGAATCCAACGTAATAGGTTCACCGTCTGCTACTTCCACTATAAACGATTCGGCTATACTAACGCGTGGTAAACCAAGAATAAATTCGAATTCTAAGGACACAAAACTCTTATCCGCGCCAGTGTCAAAAAAGAATAGATGTATAACTATCATTAATGAGGAACATACCGTTGACCACGTTGTTATCCGCTCTAGCCTGGTTGGCGTAGATGTTAAAAGTTCTACCTCTTGCTGGCGGATTGGCTTGGTTCACAGGATTAGCTTGGGCTTGCGCATTGATATGTCACTAAACCTGGGCAGGTGATGCGAATATGAGTTGGGTCATCGCAGTTGAAACAAGCTCTGACATGTGGCATCATGGGGTAATTGGGTTGGTAGTAGGGTTGTGCTATGGGTTGAGCAGGTGGTAGTAGTAGAGGTTGTTGGTACGGAACTTGGCCCACTATTTGGTTGTTAGATTGTGCTTGTGGTTGGTTGCGGGCTTGTCTTTGAAGTGAACGGCAGGTTTGGATTGTATGGCCTACTCGGCCACACCCTATACAGTGGAGACATGGGTTCTCAAGAAGGTGATGGTATTGGCATCGATTGCATTTCGGGTGAGGTCCTATGTATTGCTTCTTTAATGGAGCGGTAGGGGGAGCAACTTTGGTGATCGAAGCGGCTGAAGTGGGTTGATTGTGTAGAGTTGGATTAGTTTGAGTAACAACAAAATTTTTCTCATTTCACTTTCTCTTGCTAGTGAATCGGGAAGAGGATTTGGCATGAGTTGGGTTAGGGGTTTCGGTTGGTGTTTTATCTTTCTTCTTCTCATGTTTGAAATCCCCATTCCTGATGTGGTTTTCGGTGAGCTCAGTAGCTAGCTCCATTGCTGCTTCCAGAGTTGCAGGCGTAGTACTCATCACAGAGTCCTGAATTTTCGAAGGAAGACACTGAATGTAGTGCTCGATCAAACGGTAGAGAGGAGTGAACAAATTGAGAACCATTTAATTCAACTCGAGGAACCTCTTGTTGTATTTATATGATCTCCCTCTTTCTGTTTCAAGAAATAGAACTCATCCTCCAGCTTCTTAATCTCGCTTCTTGGGCAGAAGCGTCTTGTCATAAGCTCTTGAAGTTGTTCCCAAGTTAGGCTTACCGCGGCTTCGGCGCCTCGTCTGCCCTTCTCAACATTCCACCATGTGAGTGCTACCCCACACAGACGACTAGTAGCACAACAAACCTTTCGATCATTGGGACAATCACAGTGGAGGAAGGTACTGTCCATCTCTTCAAACCATCGATGGAGAGCAGTGAGCCCTTTGGTCCCTTTGTACTTTGGAGGGTCACATGAGTTGAAGTGCTTGTAGGTGCACTTGGTGGTGTTTGTGGGAGGGTTGGTAGCATTTTGATCCTCTTGGTTGATTGGGTTGAAAGGATTAGCGGCGAGAGCTTGTTGGACTTGAATCACAATATCTGGAATCACGGCGGCCATTTGTTGGGCTATTTGAGCAGCCATACGCTCGTCGGATCTTCCTAATCTCCTACCTCCACGAGAGTGCCTAGAAGACATCTACAGGAAATACGTAACAAGATTATGAGTTTGGGTTTAGGTGTCATGTGTCGTATATAGAAATTAACATTCGCAAAAGCAAATGGGAAAATAAATTCATTACATCCATTGGTTGTCTTGGGCCTTGCTCGTGTTTGGGCCCCATATGTCCCCCATACTTGGCCTAGGTAGTCATGTGGGCCCCCATGACTATTGGGCTTTATAAAGTTCACATTGGTTTTGGCCTGTTAACACTTGCACCACCCAAATTAAAATCATAAAAATATGATTTCGAAATATAAGGTCGGAAGGTGTCCTGGTGTAGACACAGTGACGACTTAAAGTGGGGTTAGTACACACGACGTTTGGAGTCGCATGCTTTGGCCTAATAGGTCCTTCGTACTCTCATCGTTAGTCCCCAGGTAGGCAAACTGGTCCGTTATATTAGATTTATACGAATGCCAATCCTAGACAGGACGTTTCGACTACCGGTACTTGTACCCTTCCATTTACTACATGCCGTCGTAGAACTCACTTTGATGAGATTGAAAATGAAAACATCACAAAATTTTAAGAAGAGAAGCATGAAAATGCTTAAATATGTGAGAATTGATACGTTCGTGATGCGTATATGTAAGCATGTTATGTTGGCAATATGTATAACACATTGAATATCACACAAAATCATACAGTAGTGGAAGTGCTTGCATGTATTTGTGTGTGAGAGAAATGTAAAACAAGTAAATATCATGAGTTTGTAAACAACTTAACACGTAAGCAATTAATTTCTAATTGACTATAGTGAAGGCTCTAAGGGTCTAATAACCTATCCTATATCCCTATAGTCAAGAGCTCTAATACCAATCTTTCACACCCTGACCTGCAGCGGATATGGTAGTCGGGGCATGATTGGGTTTTCATCAAAGCTCATGACATTTACTATTTATAAAAGTTTCATATATATTATTTCAAATTAAAAAGAAATATTCCAATCATCACGTAATCCATACAAACAAAAATTGTACTAAACAAGACTTTCAAGTAACGCTTTATTTTTCTTCTAAGGCACAAGTCCTATGTGTTCCTTGCTTCAACCTGATCACCTGTATCATGTGTAAAATAAATATTTGGGTCAACAAAAGTTGGCGAGTGAATCTCGTTTAAACATAAGAAAGAATTGATATGTTTATTAACTTAATGAAATGTGCATAAACCAAATATGAGCAACGTATATGTAATCTAACCACAAACCACATAATCATCTAGCAAGATACATGTGAGCATGATAAGCGATGTGCGGTGAGATCAAGGCTCAATCAAACGGAGCTGATCTAATTAGGCAACACGACGCTCTACCCATATGCAACGGGGAACAAATGGGCCTAGTGTGAGAGATTGACTGAAATGAGAAAGTATAACCACCAATAATAATAAACAAAATATCACATAGCAAGTTAGTTCATATAATGGTAACAACACGAGTGTAATGTGTTTAATTTGGGTGGAGACCCGGGTTCGATACCCACGGTCTACACCTTTTGTTTTATTTTTATTATTTATATTTTACTTGTTAATATTATTATTATTTTAACTTTATTATCATTATTTAGTATTAAATACCAATAATATAACTAATTTTAAACGCTTAACATAAATGCGTAACGAAACATCATAACGTATTTTTGAATTACAAAACTAAGCGGGTTTTAGAACCCGTTTTATGACAAATTTTACAATGGAACACTTGTATGTCATCATCATCATCATCATCCAGATCAACCTTCGGAGGAACCATGGCAAGAGGTACGGCCAGGTGTACTATCGCATGCTCGTCCTCAGGATGGCCATAAACAATAACATCGTTTGGGGGCTGCGGAATGGCTAGCACGTCGTCTGTCTGTGGGGCATCATCCTCCACAGGATCAGTAAGAGTAAACAGTTGAATATCATCAAGGTCTTCATGGTCGGCTCCATCCTCAATTGGTAGGGCCTCAGCATCGGGGTCGTACCAATCGTCGGACACATACTCCATGGGATCTTCCTCTTAGCTCGACGAAGAAGACATAGTCCTGGCAAATAATCCGTACAATGCATATATATACATGTTAGTAATTTATTATTACTTATGATATATTTTATATTAATCACCACTTCTCATGCAAGAATTGTTCTCTTTTGTTTTCATGGGTAATCTTAATGTTTCGTGTCTATCCACTATAAATAAATCTTGTATTGATCCTTGCTCGTTACTTATAGTTGAGCTCGTGTGATAGATCCTCATATTATCGTGACACAATGAAAGCCTTTTTGTTATTTTGTCATAATTCAGAAAACATTTCTATTATGTTTTACACTTTATTTTCATGTGTGAGTCCTCGGTGATTGTAGACCAAACTTTATTAAAAACAACGTTTTTCCCCGGTTCACTACAATCGGAGCTCTAATACCAACCTGTCACACCCTGGTCATAGCGGAAGCGCAAGTGTGTGACTATTAGGTAATCATTGCATCCAATTTAGTAAACAATTATAATTCAACAACGATGCCATACTACTAGTAAGTTTCATTCCCATAATTACAACTATACAAAAGTGATTTCATAGTTTAACTGTTTTCAACTGATCATCATAAACATAATTCAACATATATTACTTCAAAATAAGATATTGTTTTCATCGTTACTGTGTAATGAGGTTTTTGACTCATATATACCCATATGAAGTTGGGATATAAAAGGAAAACCCTCCAAAAGATGTGGTAGGTTTGTCTTGGAGTCTTCGCGTTCCCAAGTAAACTCAGGTCCTCGTTTTGACTCCCAACGAACACTGACTATCAGAATTCGACTTCGTCTTAAACGTTTCTCACCGAAGTCGATGATTTCTACAGGTTATTCTACGAAATGCATCAATTCATCTATCTGAATATCTTCCAATGGTATATCGAGGTTTTCATCGGCAAGTCAATTTTTCAAGTTGGATACATGGAACATGGGGTGAATTTTGTTGAGTTCTTCGGTAGGTCAAGCTTGTATGTTACAGGACCCACTCTTTCGAGTATTTTAAATGGTCCAAGATAGCGGGGTGCTAGCTTGCCTTTTTGTCCAAACCGAACAACTCCCTTCCATGGTGATACTTTCAAAAGTACTTGATCGCCAACACAAAACTCGAGCGGCTTTCGTCGTTTATCTGCGTAACTCTTTTGACGACTCTGAGCTGCTAGAAGATTATTGCAGATTTGGAGAATCTTATTGGTTGTTTCTTGAATTAAATTGGGTCCAGTGATCTGTGCTTCACCGATTTCGTGCCAACATACAGGTGATGGACACTTATGATAGTATAATGCTTTAAAAGGAGCCATACCAATGCTCGAATGGTAACTATTATTTTATGAAAATTCGACTAATGGTAGATTAGTATCCCAATTGCCCTTGAAATCGATGATACATGCTCGCAACATGTCTTCAAGAGTCTGTATGGTGCGCAGAGATTGACCATCAGTTTGACGGTGAAAGGCGGTGCTGAGATCTAAGAGAGTGCCTAGCGCTGATTGTAGGGCTTGCCCTATTCGTGAAGTAAGACGCCCATCTCGATCCGAGATGATACTCAAGGGTACACCGTGTCGACTTACAATTTCATCGATGTAACTACGAGCTAACTTCTCGTTTTTGTAATCTTCGCGGATCGGAATGAAATGAGCGGATTTGGTAAGGCGATCGACGATAACCCAAATCATATCATGCCCACTGGAGGTGCGAGGTAACCCGGTAAAAAAATCCATGGTTATGTTTTCCCACTTCCAAACGGGTATTTCAGGTTGAACAAGTAAGCCTGAGGGTCTTTGATGTTCGGCTTTAACTTTCGAACATGTGAGGCACTTGGAGACAAAAATGGCGATATCCTTCTTCATTCCCGGCCACCAGTAAGAGTATCGTAGATCTTGATACATCTTATAAGCACACGGATGTATGGAGTATCGTGTTTTATGGGCCTCATTCATGAGAAATGTACGAAGATTGTCACGATCAGGTACCCAAATACGATTCAGATAGTAAAAAATACCATCGGACTTTGATTCTAACTTGGTTTCAGCTCCACAATATAATTCATCTCGCAAATCATTTTTCGTGAAAGAGGTATGTTGAGCTTCGCGAATGCATTTCTAAAGGTCAGTCATGATTTGAGAGCACAATAGGTGGATGGAGTTAGCATATTCTTTCCAACTAAGGGCATCAGCTACAACATTGGCTTAACCAGGGTGATAACGGATTTCACAATTTCAATCATTTAGAAGTTCGACCCATCTTCGTTGCCTCATGTTTAACTCTTTCTGATTGAAGATACGTTGAAGGCTCTTGTGCTCAGTGTAAATCTCACACTTTGTATCATAGAGATAATGTCTCCATATCTTTATAGCGAACACGACTGCTTCGAGTTCCAGGGCGTGAGTTGTGTAATTCTTTTCATGTACTTTGAGTTGTGTTGCGGCGTAGGCTATCACCTTTCCTTTTTGCATTAAAACACACCCTAGTCCCTGCCCTGATGCTTCACAATAGACCATCAAGTCTTCACAACCGTCAGGGAGAGTGAGAATAGGTGCATCACAAAGTTTTTGTTTCAAAGTTTGAAAAGCCTCTTCCTGCTTGGGCCCCCAGACGAAGGGCTTGCCCTTATGAGTCAAGGCTGTGAATGGTAAGGCAATACGAGAGAATTTGCGATGAAACGTCGATAATAACCAACTAAGCCGAGGAATGATCTAACTTCGGTAGGAGTGCGTGGAGCTTGCCATTCTTGCACTGCTTTAATCTTTGCAGGGCCGACATGAATTCCTTTGTTGTTGACGACGTGACCAAGAAATTGAACTTCTTTTAACCAGAATTCAGATTTTGAGAATTTAGCGTTGAGCTTTTCGGTTTTCAAAAGTGTTAGGATGAGTCGAAGGTGTCGTTCATGATCTGATTTGGTCTTGGAATAAATTAGAATATCATCAATAAAGACAATAAAGAAACGATCAATGTAGGGTTTGCACACCCTATTCATCAAATCCATGAAAACAGCCGGAACATTGGTCAACCCAAAAGGCATGGCCATGAATTCGTAGTGACCATAGCAAGTTCGAAAGGCAGTCTTCAGAATGTCTTCTTCACGTACTCTAAGCTGATGATAACCAGAACGAAGATCGATTTTTGAAAAATAGGGGGCACCCTGAAGTTGATCTAGAAGATCATCGATGCGAGGTAAAGGATAACAGTTCTTGATGGTTAGCTTGTTAAGCTATCGATAATCAATACAAATTCGAAACGTTCCATCCTTCTTCTTGACAAAAAGAATCGGCTCACCCCAAGGTGATGAACTAGGACGTATGAATCCCTTGTCAGTCAGCTCTTGCAGTTGGCTAGCTAACTCTTGCATTTCAGATGGGGCTAAACGATATGGAGATTTTGCAACTAGAGTGGCACCAGGTACAAGATCGATTCAAGATTTGACTACTCGCATACGAGGAAGTCCTGAGACGTTGTCTGGAAAGAGTTGCGGAAAATCTCTAGCAATCGGAATATCTTGGAGTTTCTTTTCTTTGCCTTCTTTCTTGACGATGTGGGCTAAGAATGCTATGTAGTCCTTGCATAGATACTTTTGAGCTTGAATACACGACCTCAGCTTGAGTCCTTTGGATGGAGTCTCTCCAAAAATACAAAGAGTTTGGCCGTCGGCGAGTGGAATTCGAATGAATTTTTCATAACATACAACTTCGGCATGATGTTGACTGATCCAGTCCATACCGATGATGATGTTGAAACTTCCCAATTTCCTGGAATAAAGTCGATTGGAAAATCATGATCATTAAGAGTAAGAGTGCAGTCGCGAATGACAGAATCCAACGTAATAGGTTCACCGTCTACTACTCCTATTGTAAATGATTCGGCTATACTAATGCATGGTAAACCAAGAATATTTTTGAATTCTAAGGACACAAAACTCTTATCCGCGCCAGTGTCAAAAAGAATAGATGCATAACTATCATTAATGAGGAACGCACCGTTGACCACGTTGTTATCTGCTTTAGCCTGACTGGCGTTGATGTTAAAAGCTCTACCTCTTGCTGGCGGATTGGCTTGATTGGCTTGGTTCACAGGATTAGCTTGGGCTTGCGCGTTGATGATGTTCACTAAACGTGTGAAGGTGTTATGAAAATGAGTTGGGTCACCGCAGTTGAAATAAGCTCTGACATGTGGCATCATGGGGTAACTGGGTTGGTAGAAGGGTTGTGCTATGGGTTGAGCAGGTGGTAGTTGTAGAGGTTGTTGGTGGGAACTTGGCCCACTAGTTGGTTGGTTGCCGGCTTGTCTTTGAAGTGAACGGCAGGTTTAGATTGTATGGCCTACTCGGCCACACCGTGTGCAGTGGAGACATGGTTTCTCAAGAGGGTGATGATATTGGCATCGATTGTACTTCGGGTGAGGTCCTATGTATTGCTTCTTGAATGGAGCGGTAGGGGGAGCAACTTTGGTGATTCGAGCGGCTGTAGAGGGTTGATTATGTAAAGTTGGCTGATTAGTTTGAGTGACAACAAAATTTTTCCCATTTCGCTTTCTCTTGCCAGTGAATCGAGAAGAGGACCCGGCTTGAGTTGGGTTAGGGGTTTCGGTTGGTGTTTATCTTTCTTCTTCTCATCTTTGAAATCCCCATTCCTGATGTGGTTTTCGGTGAGCTCAGTAGCTAGCTCCATTGCTGCTTCCAGAGTTGCAGGCGTAGTACTCATCACAGAGTCATGAGTTTTTGAAGGCAGACCCCGAATGTAGTGCTCGATAAAACGGTAGAGAGGAGTGAACAAATTGGGAACCATTTGATTCAACTCGAGGAACCTCTTGTTCTATGTTATATGATCTCCCTCTTTCTGTTTCAAGAAATAGAACTCATCCTCTAGCTTCTTAATCTCGCTCTTGGGCAGAAGCGTCTTGTCATAAGCTCTCGAAGTTGTTCCCAAGTTAGGGCTACCGCGGCTTCGGCGCCTCGTCTGCCCTTTTCAGCATTCCACCATGTGAGTGCTACCCCATATAGACGACAAGTGGCATAACAAACCTTACGGTCGTTGGGACAATCACAGTGGAGGAAGGTACTCTCCATCTCTTCAAACCATCGAAGGAGCGCAGTGAACCCTTCAGTCCCTTCGTACTTTGGAAGGTCACATGAGTGAAAGTGCTTGTTGGGCTATTTGAGCAGCCTTACGCTAGCCAGATCTTCCTGATCTCCTACCTCCACGAGAGTGCCTAGAAGACATCTGCAGGAAATACGTAACGAGATTATGAGTTTGGTGTCGTATTTAGAAATTAACATTCACAAAAGCAAATGGGAAAATAAATTCACTACATCCATTGGATGTCTTGGGCCTTGCTCGTGTTTGGGCCCCCATATGTCCCCATACTTGGCCTAGGTAGTTATGTGGGCCCCATGACTACTGGGCTTTGTCAGGTTCACATCGGCTTTGGCATGTTAACACTTGCACCACCGAAATGAAAATCGTAAAAACATGATTGCGAAATATAAGGTCGGAAGGTGTCCTGGTGTAGACACAGTGACGACTCAAAGTGGGGTTAGTTCACACGACGCTTGGAGTAGCATGCTTTGGCCTAATAGGTCCTTCGTACTCTCATCGTTAGTCCCCAGGTAGGCAAACTGGTCCGTTTTATTGGATTTATTCGAATGCCAATCCTAGACATGACGTTTCGACTTCCGGTACTTGTACCCTTCCATTTACTACATGCCGTCGTAGAACTCACTTTGATGAGATTGAAAATGAAAACATCACAAAATTTTAAGAAGAGAAGCATGAAAATGCTTAAATATGTGAGAATGATACGTGCGTGATGCGTATATATATAAGCATGTTATGTTGGCAATATGTATAACACATTGAACATCACACAAAATCATACAGTAGTGGAAGTGCTTACACTTATTTGTGTGTGAGAGAAATGTAAAACAAGTAAATATCATGAGTTTTCATGTAAACAACTTAACACGTAAGCAATTAATTTCTAATTGACTATAGTATAGGCTCTAAGGGTCTAATAACCTATCATATATCCCTATCGTCAAGAGCTCTAATACCAATCTGTCAGACCCTGACCTGCAGCGGATATGGTAGTCAGGGCATGATTGGGTTTTCATCAAAGCTCATAACATTTACTATTTATAAAAGTTTCATATATATTATTTCAAATTAAAAAGCAATATTCCAATCATCACGTAATCCATACAAACACAAATTGTACCAAACAAGACTTTCAAGTAACGCTTTATTTTTCTTCTAAGGCACAAGTCCTATGTGTTCCTTGCTTCAACCTGATCACCTGTATCATGTGTAAAAATAGAGATTTGGGTCAACAAAAGTTGGCGAGTGAATTCCGTTTAAACATAAGAAAGAATTGATATGTTTATTAATTTAATAAAATGTGCATAAACTAATATGAGCAACGTATATGTAATCTAACCACAAACCACATAATCATCTAGCAATGTACATGTGAGCACGATAACGTATGTGCTATGAGATCAAGGCTCAATCAAACAAAGCCGATCTAATTAGGTAATGCGACGCTCTACCCGTTTGAACTGGGAAACAAATGGGCCTAGTGTGAGAGATTGACTGAAATGAGAAAGTATAACCACCAATAACAATAAACAAAACATCACATAGCACGTTAGTTCATATAATGGTAATAGCACGAGTGTTGAATAAATGATGTAAATAATACGACACATGATACACCCCAAAACATGAATAAAAGAGGGAGTTTGTGGGAATTCACTCACAGTGGGTGCGTTTAAGATTTGATGAATAGAGCGCATGATTTAAAGATACCAACCGACGAGAAAGGCTAACCTTAAATATTCACGTAATAATTCGGTAAATATATTTCTTTTACTTAAAGTTAGTATTTTATTTAATGAATTTTATTAGACTTTTTAGATAATTTTATTGTATTTGATACTAATTTTTATGCTTGAAAAGGATTTATTTAATTATATATTTTTATAGTTTTTGGAGAAAAATAAACAAAAGTTTAATTAAAAAATATACTCCTTTACGGGTCGAACCAGGTGGTTTTGGCAACATGTGGGACTCGAACGCGTGACCTCTTGTTTACGGGCACGCAGCTCTATCAACTGAGCTACGCATCTAACCCGAAATCTATCCAGTTTTAATTATATATATATATATATATATATACATGCTAAGATAAACCATAATCTGATTATATTTAAAAAGGTTTGGTAATTTCAGAAGCGTGTAACCGACCAGACTCGAACGCGTGACCAACCCGAAGGATATGGGTTTTTAATTAAATTTATACACTTACTGAGTCTGATTATATATAAGTATAAAAAGGGTTGGTATTATTAGTAAATCGACAGCGTAGGTGAGGTTCGAATCGGCGACCATTTAGATAAACTGTACACAGTCCACCACTAGACTGTGTGTCTAACCCAGTTTAAGCACCGGTTTTAATTTTATTTATACACTAGTCTGGTTCATCTTCTCCCTTTAAAATTTATAGACCGAACCAGATGAATCCGTGTTGATTTTTTCTGGGATGCTCTTTACATATTTGATTGCACAATATATGAATAATGTAACAAAGAGAAAGAATGGGTAAAGATTATACCGAAACAGATTCACGTTAAAATTTTCCGGCGAGGATCCGGCGAGACTCAAATCTTCCAGCAACGTGTTATTTTGAGAACATTGTGTTTGTAGGGAGTATTGCGAGTATGAGCGAGTTCTATATAAGTTCAAAGATCACTATTTATAGTTTAAAGTGTTGATTGCAAGAAGACTGAAGACAAAGTTATTTTATGAAGCTATTGTCAAGGGGGAGTTTGTTGGTGCATATTTGTGACAACCACTTAGATCTGGTCTTTGGATATATTTTAATTAGTAAAATGATAAATGGTTAGCGGGTTTAGTTTTATAATAGTTAATTAGAAGTAATTGGGCTGAATTAGACACTATAAAGCATATGGTAGGCGAATTGGGCCTAGACCAAATAGCAGTCCATATGGGGAAACTCTAGCCCAGTTGCATAACCTGTCTCTATATAAAGGGAGGTTTACATTAGGGTTTAGGTTGCTGGTTTAGTTGCTAATTCGTTTGTTTAGAGATAGTTGAGAGAGAGTCTTGAATTGATTGTAAACCATTGTGTTGGATAATCAATAGAAGACAGTTTGAATGTGATTGTGTTTGTGTTCGTGTTCTTGTTTCTGTGAAATCTGATCTAGGGGATTCTGTACTCTAGATTAGATCGACGATTCTGTGAAGATCCATACGAATTAGGGGACCTACAATTGGTATCAGAGCATTCGGCTCTTGATTTTTGTGAGTCCCAAATCAGATTCGGATCGCAGTGGTTGATTGTTATCACCCAAATAACTAAAGATTAGTTGCTTGAATGTGTAAAAGTTAAGAAAAACCAAAAGATGAAGATGAAGATTCTTGTATGGATCAAAACAAGAAGTGTTGTATATGGAATCCCAAATGATATAATCACTGAATGCACCTGGATATTTCAGATTAAGCACAAGAACAATAAGTACAAAACAAGAGCAATCACCAAAATCACTCCAAGAACCTTGGACTAGGATTTTCATTGATATTCATATATATGCACATCTGGCTACCCAGCGTATTTATTAAATAGCTGGGATATTAAATACGCCGCCCAGATACAAGATTCACAAAGTGCATATTGGCCATTCTAGTTTTTCTAACTATTACAAAACTAACTCAAAATATTAAACTCAAGTATCAGCGGTCTCAAAACATCCTAACAATATCCCCCTAGACCGTTGCGTACTTGAGATTCTTCAGTCTTGTTCCTAAGCTTCAGGGCATGCGGCTGAGTCTCGTCCTTTTGCTTGTGATAGAGGTGCAGGTTGATCTATTGGTTGTTCAGTTGTTACTTCAGTGGATTGGTTAAAAAAAAGCTTCACTTATGGTTGGCTGGGCCTCCATAGTGACTACATATGTGGATGAAGTCGGAGGTGGTGGAATTATTTGAATATCAGAATCAGATGATGGATCTTTGCTTAGTGGAGAAGATGATTTAGGCTCAGTTGCTTTCTTCTTTCTGGATTCATTTTTTTCTTTCAGAGCGCCATTCTAAGCATAGTTTCCATCACTTCAATCTTTCGAGCCCGCACACGCTCAACTGCCCTTTAACATCCCTTCCTCAATGTACTCGTTTCCTACTCCAACGTTTATCTTGTGTCCGTAGGGAACATTCAAATCAGAAAGACAAAACATAAATACGTCCATAGGATCCAGGATAAGGATGTCCTCATTTGAATTTGATCTGATAACTGCTTCACCCGTTTTGCCATCATAGAACCATTTCTTGAAATTAGTGAGGGTCACGGCTGTTCAGGAGGAAGTTTTACCCTTGTTACAACTTTCGCTGGATTGATTACCCATGTTATCGTTCCTTTTCCAGTGAATGAGTCTTTGGTGGTCTATGACACACGTCTTCTTGGGGTGTTGTGGTTTGAAGACAGAAAATCCACGCATGCATTCTCTATGAATTAATCTCTCCAGGTCTCCGCCAATGCTGCTATTTGTAGGATTTATCAGACCATGCCTGCTTAGCTCTCGGATATTCCATGTGGGTAAACTTTGCATGTCGTTGGCATTTCGGAAGTATTGGATTACCCCAACCCTTGTTTTCACTACGAACCATCCAGTGAGATTGCAGTATTTCCAGCTAATGATTCTATCCGTGACCTTAGTCTTTTCAACTGTTATCACCTAATAAAAATCTGGCATCTTTGCTCTTTCTTTCTTAAACCATTATGGATGCTGAGGTTTGAACTCTTCTCCACCATCAGTCTCGTATACACATCATCTTTCAAACCCCATTCAAGAAACTTTGCTGGCATCTCGGTTTTGTCTACTTCTTCTTCTTCACTGTCTTCACCAAAGCTAACATCAACAACTGATTAAAGTCATTTCTTTTTCTTTTCTGCTCTGTCATCCATCTTTTTCTTTTCTCTTTTTCCGAAAATGTCAAAATTGAAAATGTCTTCGCTTCTGTACTTTGGTTTTCGATTTGCTGAGATATACAACTCCTGCACTAGCTCATGCAATTTTTCAAGTCCCTCTTGTTGAAATCTTATATATTCTGATTGCTTATAGACGTAGGAGTGCAATTCTTTGTTCTTCTTTCTTTGTTCTTTCAGTTTTCTCTTGAGCACGTCAGTATCATTTACTTGATTCTTCAGCAAACAAAAGTCCTTTGCAGAAATAGACCAATTTCTTTGGATAGACGATTATAAAGCTCTTGAAACGGTCGAGGTCTTGAGGGAACTTTCTGAGGAGGAAGTTGAGCAGATACAGGTGCTTTAGGTGGAACAATCGCGGAGGACCCCTCAGCTGTTTTTCTTTTCTTAGGTGCAACGGTCTTGCTTGGAGAGGGTTCTAGGGGATCGGATAAAAGCCCTTCCACTAATTGATCCAACTGCCCTTGCTCTGAAGTAACCACCACAGGAGTTTCAGATTCTGTCATCTCTCTCCTCTTCATTCTCCTTTCACATTTTTCTACCTCCACAACCGCGTGAATGGCCTGCATTCTTTCGATTTCCTCTCTCATTGATCCAGCACGAATATTGTCGCCCATGATTCATTCTGATTAGGTGAATCTCTCTTGCTTCTTTTCTTTGAGGGTTCTTCTTCAACCACTTTCTTCCCTTTGTCTTTACGCTTATGAACAAGTGGTGTTTCCTCTTCTATTTCAGCCTCTTCTTCAACATCAACAGGTTTGCCTCGACCTTCTCTACCTTCCCTCGCCTTTTCCCAGTACTTATTGTACACAGCCAGAACCACGGGAAGTCTCTCTTCTTGATACATCCAGTTATGTATCATCACCCACTCCTTTGTTTTCAACTCTGTAATTTGTCTTCCTTTGGGGAGCTGAAATTGATATAGATTTCCATCATGTGGTAGGTTCTGGTGCTGGTCATCAATGAGCAACTGCACAAATCTTGGATACATGGCCCATGAACCTTTGTTTACATTGTCAATCAACCAATAGAAAATTAGGCCAGAGATGTTGAAGGGTTGATTTGCGCTTAAATTTAGCATTGTCGCAGATCACTCTAAATTTAAACCATCATATCCACCTTTTCTATGACAAATGCTCATGTAGAACGTGTGAAGGATGAACCTCCAATCCTTTGTAAGGCCCGACTTTTTGATCTCGTTCTTGTCGCGAAAATCTCCAACATAGTTCATCCCGCGGAAACCTTCTAGCATTGCCTCTTTGCTTAGCTTTAACGGGTCACTTGCACTATCTCCAAGGCTGAGAACCTTTCAAATCCGCTCTTCAGTCACTTTTATCTCTTTGTTACGCACCATCGCGGTGATGTGGTTCACCTGGTTCAGAGTTCTTACTCTTGCGGTTCACCAGAACTCTTCTATGTGAATAAAGTAAATCTTTGGATTTGCCTGAACTGCATAACTTATTTTGCTTCGTGATAACCAGTCCATTACATCTTCGAAATCGGGCTCAGGAGGAACTAGAGTGGTGGGCTGATTGTGCTTCCTTGTGCCATCCCAGACTACTCGTTGAGCCATTTTGAAACGTGAAAACCAGTCACGTTAGATAATTGTTACAAGGCATAATAGTTAGATAGAAAGATATATAAATACATATTTATACATATATATACAATAAATTAAATTAAAAACAATTGAAATAAATAAAAATAAAAAGGATAAAAACAAAAGATGTACATAAGAATATATACATATATACGCTTAGAGTGACGGACAAATACGCTGAAGGTTTAATACGCCGGTTAAATAATTTGTGTAAACGCTCAACGAAATAATATGTACGCCTATTATAATTTATTTACGTTGATCGTAGGCTAGCGAATTTAAGTATAGCCAACGTAGAGGCTTAACTACGCTGGCTTGACTGACGTATTTATCTAATACGACGGTTGCTTGAACTCGTGTTCAAGACTTAAATCCACCATCTCTTATCCCAGACAAATACGCTATCTTCAAAATAACTATGCTATATTCAAGATAAATATGTTGGATGCAAAAATTTCTTGATAAACCCACAAACCCCAATGAAACCAGATCAATCTATCTACATAAGCCAAAATTGATCTTGTATTTGATGTTCCACAAACTCAACAATAAGCAATCAACATTTGAAAACAAAAATCATACCGATATTGATCTTCGACAAAGGCTATTCGGATGATTTTATAGAGATTGAGTTTGAGAAGTGGGTTTAGGTTTATTGAAGAAGATGATGATCTTTTTTTTAAATTTACACAGAAATGAAAATTGACATATATATACAAAATTATATTCCAGCGTAATTAATAATTACGCTGGAATATTAAATACGCCGCCTAGGAGATTTTTCAAGGTTTCTTCAAGTCTAAGAAGTTTGAAAACAAATATGCTCAAAAATCTCAAATTTTCTCGAAAAATGTTCCCTTTTTGGTTAAAAGTAGTGTAGGAAATTCAACATATGATCAATAAAAACACAGAAATGCAACTTGAACTCTGAAAATCATTTTTAGAGGAAAGAAGCTTCCTTTTTCACATAACACTTATTGTTACTTATTCGGATCCTGTGACTTTCCTGCAGAAGATCATATTAGTAACACTTCGTGAGTTTGAGACAAAATATTAAATATCTAGAATAACCAAGGCACAAGAAAAATTGTCAGTATGTTTGTCCTTTTAAATCCATGCACCTTTCTTTCAATATGCTTTCAGAGAACATTTTATCATGTTGAGGTAATATTGACAAGAAATTTGATGTTCCCCCACTCATGTTGGACTGTCAGAATGTTGTGCCCGTGAGTCCCACATTAGGACATACCCCCACGATGAAGGTATGCGCAAAGGTTCCTCATAGTAGGTGAGTATATTGACTACATTGTTTCTTGAAATTTCAACGTTAGACAATTGGTGATCAGGTTAGTACTTCCGTACAACAAAGAGACCAAAGTTTAACGAGGGCTATGACAGATACCTTAGATTGTACGAATTAAGCGCATGAATGATTCTCGCATGAGATTTTCATTTGTGTGGGGTTTTGGCCGCATTGGCTCTTTTTGAAAAGATATCATAGTTGTGTCTAGGTCTCCATATTTCTTGATGAAGCAGAAGAGCAACTATGATATCCCCGAATGATAGTCAATATAAAGACCGAAAATCTCGGACTTTGGTAATCGAGCAACGCAAGATTTAAGACCATTAAGCCATACGCCGCAACGTGTTACACGTAAGTTGCACAACATTGTGGGTATTCAGAATTCTTGTGTGATCATTAGCTTTTATCTCCTATTAGCAGATTACTTCAAGGTATTGCTGAATCTACTGACACGTCGTTGCTTGGAGCCTCAATCTGGTTCTATTTTAAGATCAAACAAAGTGTCAGCAGTTTTTCTATCATTTGTCATGCAGGTGTCAAACAAAGAATTCTACTTTAAAGATATTTTCTGGAAGACTTCCCCCCTTAAAATTTTATTTTCGAGAATCCAGAGCTCGAAAAGAAATTTTTAAATTTGCAGAAAATCTTTTTGTTGGGCATATTTTATGAGATTATTTATTTTTTTTAATCACCAAAATTAAATCATTTCCACTCAAGGAAATTGACCATTTCTAACCAAGTTATCAACTGGTTGAAGCGAGTTTTGTCGAAGGCTTTCATGAATATATCGGCTTTTTTTGCATTGTATCCACTGGCACCACTTGAATGTATCCTTTCTCATTCGCATCTCTGATCGCATGATTGCGAATTTCGATGTATTTTGTTATGGAGTGGTGATAGGGTTCTTCACAATTCCTAGACACGCCTCGTTTTTGATGAATATGGGAGTCTTCATAACGTTCATTCCGTAATCCAACAACTGATTTTGTATCCAAAGAACTTGTGAACAACAATTGTAAGCTGCCGTATATTCAGCTTGAGCGGTAGATGTGGAGACTGTTGTCTGCTTCTTGCTCTGCCACGATATGAGACAATTTCCTAAGAATTGACAGCCTTCTGAGACAGACTTTCTGTCAACTTTGCAACCTGCATGATCACTGTCAGAATAAGCAATTAAATCAAAATTACTATCTTTAGGGTACCACATACCAAGCTTGGGTGTTCCTTTCAGATAGAGGAAAATTCTTTTGACAGCAGCTTGATGAGATTCTTTTGGATCCATTTGAAATCGTGCACAGAGATAGACAGCCCATATAATGTCAGGCCTACTTGCGGTCAGATACATCAACGAGCCTATCACTGATCGATAGAAAGATTTGTTCACGGGTTTTCCTTGAAGATCAGATGTAAGTTCCGTCTGAGCAGCAAAGGGTGTGCTGGCAATTTGAAGTCATTCATGTTGTACTTGGAGAGAATATCTCTGATGTACTTAGCCTGATGAACGAGGATGCCATCTTCTCTCTGCTTCACTTCTAATCCCAATAAAAACGTAAGTTCTCCCATCATGCTCATCTCGAATTTTTCCTTCATAACTTTCTCGAACTCCCTGCAAAGAGCTTCATCAGTCGACTGAAAGATGATATCGTCTACGTAGATCTGCACCAGCATCACTTTTTCTCCAATCCTTTTTGTGAAAAGAGTGATATCTAGTTTGCCTCTGGTGTACCCACAATCCAGAAGATATGTTGACAAAGTCTCGTACCATGCTCGAGGAGTTTGGTGAAGACCATAGAGTGCTTTATCAAGCTTATAGTATCTTGCATGGAAGTGAGGATCTTCAAAACCTGAAGGTTGACACACATAGACTTCTTCTTTCACTTTCCCATAGAGAAATGCACTCTTTACATCCATCCAAAACACCTTAAAGTTTTTGAATGAAGCGTAGGTTAAGAAGATTCTGATAGCTTCTAAGCGTGCAACCGGTGCAAAAACTTCCTCATAGTCAATCCCTCCTCCTGCCGAAAACCTTGAACTACCAATCTTGCTTTATTCTTGATAACTACACCACGATCATCCTTTTTGTTATGAAGCATCCCCTTGGTACCAATGGGATACTTTCCATCTGGAAAATCAACAAGTTCCCATACTTTAAGCTTCTGAAATTGAGCTAATTCTTCTTGCATTGCTTGTACCCAGCTAGAGTCTTGAATGGCTTCTTCAATGTCTCTTGGGATAGACTGTGAGAGAAAAGCTGCATACAGTCTTGTGTTGATGGTCTGTGTTTGACCGTGAGTTCGAACTCCATCTTCCACAGAACCGATGACATTTTCAATTGGATAGTTTCGATTTGTCTTGTATCATGTGTTAGTGTGAGTTTCTACTTGTTGAGGCAGATTAGAGAAATGTTCGTTGACGTAGATAGTTGGAGTTTCGTCTTCTTTGCTATGAAGAAGAATCATCATGTGCAGATGCATTCTCAGCCGATGTGTCACCATCTACTTCGATAACAGGAAGGGTAGGCGTGGCAGAGACTGGGGTGAAACGAGTTGTAAAAGGAGTGAAACCAATGTCTGAAGGATCAAACAATGGCTCTAATGGGGTTGATTCTGTAGGTTCGGATTCAGTGAGAGGTTCAGCAATGTCGAAAGTGTTGAATACAATGTCTACGTCATAAAACCAGTTTGGAGCGCTTCCAGTGTTGGTGGAGTTTCCTTCTTGAAATTCGACGTAATATGATTCAGTCACCATCTTGTTTCGTTTGTTGTAGAGTTGATATGCCTTTTGAGAAGATGAGTAGCCCATGAAGTAGCACACATGACCGACTGCTTCAAACTTGATAAGATTATCTTCAGTGTTGAGGAGTGTACATGAACA
Source organism: Scalesia atractyloides (assembly GCA_947069175.1). Classification (NCBI taxonomy): domain Eukaryota; kingdom Viridiplantae; phylum Streptophyta; class Magnoliopsida; order Asterales; family Asteraceae; genus Scalesia; species Scalesia atractyloides. The sequence goes on from CAMTDV010000116.1 coordinate 39,976,055, forward strand.
TCCGAACGGTCTAAAGAAATCTATTAGAGGCTTCCTTTTGAAAAGGAGTTCATAAGCTGTCTTTCCATGAGGTTTGACAATGAGAACTCGATTCAAAATGTAGAATGTTGTGTTGACTGCTTCAGTCCAGAAGATTATGGGAAGCTTGGAGTCTACAAGCATATTTCTAGCAGCTTCGATGAGTATTCTGCTCATTCATTCTGCTACCCCATTTTGCTGAGGAGTTCTAGCAGCACTGTATTGAAGGCGTATTCCTTTTTCTTCACAGAGGAGACAAATGTATGATTTTTGAATTCTGTCCCATTGTCGCTTCTTACAAATTTCACCTTCAGCTTGATTACGTTTTCAATCATAGGGATGAAGCTTTTCAGAATGGAAGCTGTCTCACTTTTGGCTTCAAGGAAATATACCCATGAAAAACGTGAGAAATCATATGTAATTACCAAAAAATAAGATCTTTTAGCTAAACTTTTAACACTTATAGGGCCGAAAAGATCCATGTGAAGTAATTTGTAACACCCCGACCACGTAAAACAACGAACCGCAGCGGAAACGTCGGGGAGTCATGTGACAGAACTATTGTTTCACAACTCATGAAATTTAAAATTTTGTTTGATTAAGTTAAATGTTTACATTTTCTTGGGATAACCAAAAACAACACTTAAATAAATTGTCTTTCATGTTTTTAGTCACTAAGGCCCGCGTCCATTCCTACGTGAAGCATGCATCATATTATCAAGTATTGATTCTTGAAACATATGTGAAAAGAGAGTCAGCATAAAAATGCCGGCGAGTACATAGGTTTTGTGAGTGTGTCAAATTCGTGGCCTTGTATACATATTGCAACACCTCGTCCGACTTCAAGAGTTGTTAAGTGAAAACCTCGTATCAAAAGTGTTTTATATTGCAATACAATTAACAAACTAAAACAAGTTGGTTAGAGTTGTGAAAACCTATTTCTTTTGTAAAAAAACCTTGTAATAGTTTAATTCAAAAGAAAACTTCGTATGGTTTATATCTTTAAGTGAAAATCATTGCGTGACATTGTTCAAAACAATTTGTCCGTGTTATAAACCATTTGTCCTTGTTATAGATCAATCGTCCGTGTCATAAACCAATTGTCCATGTCATAAACAAATCGTCCATGTTTTTAATTGTGATAACTTTTGATCGTTCTTTAATGAACACATTTAAACCTTTTTTGACTATACCACCAAAGGGTATCTTTAATAGACCACCAAAGGGTCTCTTTAACTAGACTAACAAATCAACAATTGATTTGTTAATCAGAAACAGTTTCTGTCATTACCCAAACTTCCACCAAATCTAGTGAACAGTCCGATAATGGGATTGTCAGTCCTATGGTACCATAACACACTACTGGTCGGCTCGGCCAAAGCTAATGAATGTCATTCGTGTTATGGATAACGCATTAAAAAGTTGTTCACATTATTGAAATCGTATTGCTTTATATATAAACCATAGAAATTGTTTTTTTGAAAACTTGAAAATGATTTAGCACATATGAGTCACCCCAAAACATTTGCAAAACGTAAAAGAGGGGAACTATATACTCACTTTGAAAATCATTTTGTATATATAAACCATGTATAATGTTTTGAAATCTTGTATAACTATTATAGGCACATATGAATCACCCCAAAACATTTAAAACATATAAAAGAGGGGGCTGTGTACTCACTTTGAAAATCATTTTGTATATATAAACCATGTATAATGTTTTGAAATATTAAAAATAATTATAGGCACATATGAATCATCCAAAAAAAATTAAAACGTAAAAGAGGGGGGCTATGTACTCACATAAGCCTTACGTAGTAAATATGTAGATTTGGAAAGATTGTTTAGCACATATGAATCACCCCAAAACATTTAAAACATAAAAGAGGGGAACTATGTACTCACATAAGCCTTACGTAGTAAATATGTAGATTTGAAAAGATAGTTAAGCACATATGAATCACCCCAAAACATTTAAAACGTAAAAGAGGGGAACTATGTAATCACTTGGGATTGCGAAAGTATTCTTGATCAATGGAATAAAAAAGCTCAAACGTGTCCTAATGTGTCAGATAAATATGTTAGCGTGTTAGGACTACAAACGGGAGATCGGAAAGAATGAAGTCTTATAAACTAAATGAGGGTTGGAACTCATGTGATATGGTTTAACAAACTTAACATTCTGATTTGGAAAGGATCCTAAGTGCTTTTGACCCATTATGACTCGTTAAGGTAGTTTACGCTACTTTAACGGGTCATTAGTGTAAACACGTGATCGGATGGTTAAACTATGATAAGTCTTAAAAGCCCAAACATGTTTGAAAATGTTATAACATCATGTTATATGTCAAAAAATAGGTTACATGTGTTTAGAATGGATTTATGTGTAAAAGGGCATTTTGGTCTTTTTTTAAGAACATAGAAGTGACTTATAATAACACTAACCAACGACGTGACCAAAAGGTATAACCTCATTAGGTTATTCCCTATACAACTATGGTCACAAAAATGTGTTTGGTCAGATCCTAAGATCATCCAAACGGGTCGGATTCGAAAGTCAAAGCGGTGATCAAAACCGCTCGACTTACGACCCTAAATAAGCACTAAACTAGAAGTGACAAGTTAGACATGTTAAAATATGTCTAATTAAGTTTATAAAACTGATTTGGTATCAAAACTTGGTGTTTTGATACCCGAAAATAGTTTCGTCGTGAAATGCACATCATGTGCATTTTTTTACCGAAACTTTAACTCATCACTTCGACTAGTAAACGTGGTAATCAAAAGGTGAAATCGCTATGAATTACAACCTTCGTGATTACGATCACATTACAATGTTCAATTGAACTTTGACTTGACCAAATATGGTCAGAACCAAAAGTCAATCAGGAAGCCAAACTGTTCGACTTTTAGCTCAAAATAGCTAAAAAAATTAAAGAACTAGGAAGAGTACTTACATGTGTTGAAGAATACTTTCGGAACTCAAGATAGGAGGCTTCCAAAGGTTGGAAACAAGCTCCAAGAAGGATAGAAAGAAGAACTTCACACTTTGCTTTGAAGTGTTTTGAAGTAGTGTGAAAAAATTTCAGAATCATGGGGTATTTATAGTATTTTAGGATTAAGGAGGTGATGACAAGTGTCCTCAAGTGTGGATTAGTGTCCTAACACGTGTCAACACCATATTAAGTGTGGCAAAGTGAGTGATAGGTATAAAAAATTTGAGATAGGTGGCAAACTTGGTGAAGAAGTAAAAATATCTATTATTTTTTTTGACATTTTTGGCCCTTGGACTTGTATTTTCACTTGTTTGCCATTTAACCCCTTTAACCTAATATTTAGGTTATATAAAGGTGTTAAGACATGTGTAACTTGTATTATTCACGAAAATGTCGTGGATGTTGGTTCGTTTGGTTGTACGGTTACACGTTTCGCAAAATGCGTAAAACGCTTTAACCAACACGAAAATGATCGAAATTGTGCAACGATTGACATTTTTGCATTCTCATCAATAAAATACAAGATTTTATTGAATACAAAAATATTTGGAAATAAAACACAAGGTTTCATTGAATACAAAATTGTTTTTAATTGTGCAATGATTGAAAAGGCACAAATGTCACATAATTGCAGTGGAGCAGATATCGTATTCACTCCTTTGGATTTATGAGGCTTTTTATGTTGCTTTCTTTGGGAACATGCGATACATTTTTCTAAAAAAGGAAAGTCTTTCAGAGGCAATCCTCTTACTAAATTTAATTTAGAAAGCTTATTTATATTTTTGAAGTTCACATGCCCCAAACGCCTATGCCAAAGCGATGATTCCGATTCTGATGCTCTTGAAATAAGACATGTCATTTGCTCATTTGATTTAGCATTTTTCATATTTAGCACATAGGTGTTGTTTTGACGTGGAGCTCTGAGCATGATCATTTCTGCAGGGACGGAGTATTCGGGTTTGAGAAATAAGCACTCCATGTCATTGAACAGCACTGAAATTCCTTTGTCACAGACTTGTGATACACTCATGAGATTGTAACACAACTCTGGAACATAGTTTGCATTCTCTAGAGTAAGTGCTTTAGACACAACGTCACCCATTCCGATGATCTTCCCTCCCTTTTCATCTCCGACAAAGGACACGAAATCACCATCGATAACTCGAAAGTTTTTAAGGAGATCCTTTAAGCCGGTCATATGCCTAGAGCATCCACTGTCAACATGCCAAATATATTCCATGAGCATCCGAAGCCATTTTTGAAGTTTATTCTGTTATACAACAATAACAACAATAAATATGTACAAGTTAGTTAGTTTTTGGAACCCAGACTTGCTTTACGTTAGTTCTATCATGATTTTGAGCAAGAGTGTTTTCTTTTCTTTTCCAAAAACAAGTTGATTTAACTATGCATTTCACTGATTTCTTCAGATTGTCAAATTGATCAGTGAAACTTTTAACCAGATCTTGATTAGGTTTAGAAAATTTCTTGCTTTTGCAATATTTCGCAGTATGTCCTAAATGACCACAACGTAAGCATTGTTGCAATTCGATCTTTTCTTCCTGGGTGCCGCGTGGGAAGATGATGTATGTGATGAGAATCTGGAGCTGCTTGAGGAATTTGATGACGTAACATGGCTTGAATCTTTGGCTTTCTTCAATTTCTTGTCAAGATGATTTTCATCCTCAGTGCCGTCTTCACTGTCTTCACTATCTGATGACGAGATTGATTCTTGACTTCCACATGACATTTCTCAATCACTCTCTGAAGTTGTTGTACTTGAATCATCTTTATTTCTTTCTTCAGTAAAGTCTTTATCAGTCTCTGATGTACCTGTACCTGATGGAACAATCTCGGGAATTTCCTCTGTAAGAAACTTTCCAAATCTGTTTTTCTTCAATTCTGGGACAAATACAGGAGATTCAAGCATAACATTTTCATCATTAAAAACAGAGTTTAAGTCATGACTCTCAACCTCAGCATGTACTTGGTTGTGAGTCTTAAGTGTAGGCGCAAGGCCATTACAGTCATCCCGAATGTTGAATTTTTGCATAAAGTCGTTACAGTCATCCATCCTAGTCAAACTATTACAGTTATCCTGAATAGAAGTACTATTTGTCTTATTACAATTCAAGGCGAACCAGTTAACTGTAGAATAACTATCGCCTGAGTAACCGATTCCTATTTTTGAACCTCCACAATCATCTTACTCATCGCACACATCTTCTTAACCCTCACACAGATTTGCATTGCTTTCAGACATGTTAGTATTGATTTGGGGTTTGTAAAAAACATTTTGATCCAAAAGATCATTTTTATGGATTAAGTCATTTTTAGGATGAGGAGATGGCATAGGGACATAATTTTTGCTGTGCGGAGGAGGAAATATTTTTCTTTCGTTTCTGAACTTATCCTTATATCCGATTCGATCATTTATGAATGTCGGTCGTTGGCAATTTATAATATCAGCCAATCCTTTTTTACTAATTTTCCATATATCAATATGATAAAATCTTTTCTGAAAACAAATTCTTTTAAAGTCTGTATTTCATCTACGGTTGAGCTCAACTTTCTTTTATATGCAACTTCATTTTCTTTTAGTTCTTGATTAATTTTCAAAACCTTTTCTTTTTCTTTATTTATGTCACGGTTGAGTGATTTGTAATGTGCCACGACGTTCAAACACGGTTTGGAGCACAGCTGTGCTTTAACTTCATATGGTATGCTATTTACCAAATCCTTATCCTCAGTTTCTGACTTCATGGCGGTTGTAGAAGTTCCCACTGTTTCATTCTTGTTGCTACTGATTGCTTCTTAAGCTATCAATTTCAAATCATTCATCTCAGCTTTCTGTTTTCCCTTCTCTAAAGTTGGTTCAGCAGGATTGATGATGTTTTTCAGACCCTTGTCCTCTTTGGGAATCCTGGCGGTTTGCTTTTCCACACAGTTTGATGCGGACGTGACAAAAACAGTAGAGATATTTGCCATGAGGGCTTTGTTGACTTCTCCTTTAGCCTCAACTATTTCCTTTGACTAGTTGTAATCTTCCACCACTAAAGCTTTTTGGTTATTTTCAGCAACACTATCACTCCCTACAATGGCCACTGGCCTTCTTGTCTAATTAAGTTCAGCATTATCATTCTTCAGCAAAGGGCATTCCCTCTTGAAATGACCAAGATTTTTGCAATTGTAACATCTCAGCTTGGACTTGTCAAATCCAGCTTTTCCCAGAACTAGCCTTTTTCCTGTTTTGTCTTGAAATTTCTTCAATCGAAGAGTGATCATTGGCATCTGCCACTTCAAATCCATCTCCTCCGTATCATCAGGATCTACTTGATACATGTCCTCAGCAGTGAGAAAATCTATTTTCAACTCACCTGACATGAGAGCCTCATAGCTGCTCAAGAAGGTGTTAAAAAGAGCGACGTGTTCAGTGGATATCTTAAGTGCTTGAGCATCACTGGCCATGGTAGTCTTCTCGTTGGATGATGAGACCTTTGCAGAGCTTGCGAAAGCGTTGGGATAAGATTTGGCAGCACTTTGAGGATTCAATCCACAGGAGGTTATGGGAGCAAGAAACGCCATATTTTTGGGAGTAGAGGTTGCAGCAGCTGATTGAGTAAGTTTCTATAAATACCCTATTTGGTTCATCTCTCTCTTAATAATATCCATTTCAAAGGATTTCAGAGTGTTGATCAGTTCCGAGAGTGTGATAGGAGTTGTGCTGGTCAAGAAAGTTCTTTTAATCATCATACACTGAAGGCTCCATTCTTTAGGGATAGAGTCTAGGAGCTTCTTAATGGATGCATAGTTTGCAACAGGATTACCCACGTTCTTCATTTTAGTCAACACTCCCAGAAATCGACTGATATGATCTGATAAGCTTTCACCACGAACACTTCCAAACATGTCGTACTCTTTCTGAACCATGTCTCTTTTGTTGTCCATGAGCTCCTCGTTTCTGTCATAGTGGTCAATAAGGGCCAACCACAACTCATGAGTGGAAGTGTACTCTTCGAACAACTTGTCTTCCTTGGACAGGACCATTATAAGAGTAGCATGAGCCCTATGATCACGTTGAATGAGAGTTCTGTCTTCTTCGATGAACATAGTTGGATCTTCGTTGATCGTACAAATATCGTCGCGAATTATCATTGGAACATGTGGACCCATCGTGACAGACATCCATTGAGTATAGCCGGTATACTCAAAGAAGGCTTTGATTCTGTTCTTCCAACTGCTGAAATCCTCAGATCCTTTCAACTTGGGAGGTCTTGTAGTTGCACCTATTTCCAACTCGGCTTGGGCTATTGGGTTAAGTTGATTGAGAGACATTTTGATTAAATACACTGGAAAGTATAGATCAGATGAAAAATACGCTGTAATTGAATTAAATACGTTGTAGATCCCTGGCGACTTTATCCTGCGAAATTAGCTAAATCCGCTGGAACATGAAAACAAATATGAGTTTGGCTAAATACGCCGATCACCATGATAAAATCGCTGAGGATTTTTATTACTGACTTCGAAGTCGCCTTCGATTAAATACCCTGACACTATTTCACTGAAAACCAACAAATCCGCTGGTGTTAACCCGACGCATTTGTTAATTACGCGATCTTCAACAATAAAAACGTTGAATTCAAAATTATCTACGCTGCCTTTGTGACATTTGTGCCTTTTCAATCATTGCACAATTACATACAATTTCGTATTCAATGAAACCTTGTGTTTTTTTCCAAATATTTTTGTATTCAATAAAATCTTGTATTTTATTGATGAGAATGCAAAAATGTCAATCTTTGCCCAATTTCAATCATTTTCGTGTTTGTTAAAGCGTTTTACGCATTTTGCGAAACGTGTAACCGTACAACCGAACGGACCAACATCCACGACATTTTCGGGCATAATACAAGTTACACATATCTTAACACCATTATATAACCTAAATATTAGGTTAAAGGTTTTAAAAATGGCAAACAAGTGAAAATACATGTCCAAGGGCCAAAAATGTCAAAAAAATAATAAATATTTTTGCATCTTCACCAAGTTTGTCACCTATCTCCAATTTTTGACACACCTAGCACTCATTTGCCACACTTAATATGGTTTTGACACATGTTAGGACACTAAACCACACTTGAGGACACTTGTCATCACCTCCTTAATCATAAAATGCTATAAATACCCCATGATTCTTCCATTTTTTTCACACCACTTCAAAGCAAAGTGTGAAGTTTTTCTTTCTATCCTTCTTGGAGCTTGTTTCCAACGTTTGGAAGCCTCCTATCTTGAGTTCCGAAAGTGATCTTCAACACGAGTAAGTACTCTTCCTAGTTCTTCAAGTTTTTTAGCTATTTTGAGCTAAAAGTCGAACAGTTTGACTTCCTGATTGACTTTTGGTTCTGACCATATTTGCTCAAGTCAAAGTTCAATTGAACTTTGCAACGTGATCGTAATCATGAAGGTTATAATCCCTAGAGATTTCACCTTCTGATTACCACGTTTACTAGTCGAAGTGACGAGTTAAAGTTTCGGTAAAAAAATGCACATCATTACGACGAAACTATTTTCGGGTATCAAAATACCACGTTCAATCAGTTTTATAAACTTAGTTAGACATATTTTAACATGTCTAACTCGTCATTTCTAGTTTATTGCTTATTTAGGGTCGTAAGTCGAGCGGTCTTGACCACCGCTTTGACTTTCGAATCCGAACCGTTTGGTAGATCTTAGGATCCTACCAAACACATATTTGTGACCATAGTTACATAGGGAATAACCTACTGAGGTTATACCTTATGTTCACATCGTTTGGTTAGTGTTATGATAAGTTACTTCTATGTTCTAAAAAATAATGACCAAAATGCCCTTTTGCGCATAAAACCATTTTAAACACATGTAACCAAAATTTTGACATATAAACTGATGTTTTAACATTTTCAAACATGCTTGGGCATTTAAGACTTATCATAGGACATGTTTAACCATCCGATCACACGTTTAGGCTAATGACCCGTTAAAGTAGCGTAAACTACCTTAACGAGTCATATTGGGTCAAAAGCACTTAGGATCCTTTCCAAATCAGAATGTTAAGTTTGTTAAACCATATCACATGAGTTCCAACACTCATTTGGTTTATAAGACTTCATTCTATCCGATCTCCCGTTTGTGGTCCCGACACGCTAACATATTTATTTGACACATTAGGACACGTTTGAGCTTTGTTTATTCCGTTGATCAAGAACATTTTCGCAATCCCAAGTGAGAACATACCCCCCTCCTCTTTTATGTTTTCAAATGTTTTGGGGTGATTCATATGTGCCTATAATTATTTTCAAGATTTCAAAACAATATACATGGTTTATATATACAAAATGATTTTCAAAGTGAGTACATAGTTCCCCTCTTTTATGTTTTTGTGCTAAATCATTTTCAAGTTTTCAAAAAACAATTTCTATGGTTTGTATATAAAACAATATGATTTCAATAATATGAACAACTTGTTGATGCGTTATCCATAACACGAATGACATTCATTAGCTTTGGCCAAGCTGACCAGTAGTATGTTATGGTACCATAGGACTGACAAACCCATTATCGGACTGTTCACTGGATTTGGTGGAAGTTTGGGTAATGACAGAAACTGTTTCTGATTAACAAATCAATTGTTGATTTGTTAGTCTAGCTAAAGAGACCCCTTGGTGGTCTAATAAAGATACCCTTTGGTGGTATAGTCAACAAAGGTTTGAATGTGTTCATTAAAGAACGATCAAAAGTTTTCACAATTAAAAACACGGACGATTTGTTTATGACATGGACAATTGGTTTATGACACGGATGATTGATCTATAACACGGACAAATTGTTTTGAACAATGTCACGCAATGATTTTCACTTAAAGATATAAACCATACAAAGTTTTCTTTTGAATCAATCTATTACAAGGTTTTTACAAAAGAAATGTTTTTGTCAAGATTCATGGCTACAAGGTTTTCACAACTCTAACCAACTTGTTTTAGTTGGTTAATTGTATTGCAATATAAAAACTTTTGATACGAGGTTTTCACTTAACGACTCTTGTAGTCGGACGAGGTGTTGCAATATGTATACAAGGCCACGAATTTGACACACTCACAAAACCTATGTACTCGCTGGCATTTTTTTATGCTGACTCTCTTTTCACATATGTTTCAGGAAACAATACTTGATAATATGATGCATGCTTTACGTAGGAATGGACGCGGGCCTTAGTGACTTAAAACATGAAAGACAATTTATTTATGTGTTGTTTCTGTTTATCCCAAGACAATGTAAACATTTAACTTAATCAAACAAAATTTTAAATTCCATGAGTTGGAAACAATAGTTCTGTGACATGACTCGCCGATGTTTCCGCCGCGGTTCGTTGTTTTACGCGGTCGGGGTGTTACAGAAAGATTGGTATCAGAGCTTATGATTATAGGGAATTAGGTTATTAGTAATGCTTTGACCTAGACTATAACCTTCCTAGGACCCTAATGCGAGTTATCTTGCTTTTAGATTACTAAAACAATACCATCACCTATCCTTAGGTGATTACCAAAACAAATACACAAGTTACAAATTCGTTTTGAAAATCAATAATCTATCCTTAGATGATTTGTTTTGGCTTAAAGCCTTGTAAGTTTTCAAAATCCTGTCAAAGTTTGAGTTTTATTAATGTGAACATGTGCAATATGGAAGGGTGGATGCCTGTACCCTGAGTTTTCAGTCTAAGGCTATAATGTTCGTACAACTCCGCATTATCGGACCAGTCACTCTTACTTGGGAACTCTTGGGGTGAGTGTCCACCTATAGGCTAAAGCATGTCTTTGCGATACATTATAAAGACCCATTTACTTTGATTAGTCACTGTGTGTCGTTTGTTTGTTTTTAAGTAACGAACGAATGACCACCATCCTTATATTTCGTTGATATTTTCAACATCTCTCTAGATTAGCCAATGTTTGTCATTCGGCCCCAAAACAAGCTATTTAGAACCCTGCTCAACCCCAAGCCAACCTTGCTAGACCTTCGTTCCCACCTAGTTCTAGCTACAACTATGGCGAGATGGGTCACTTTAGAAACAACTGCCAAATTGGTGAACGCGAATGTAATTCCAGCCTGTGGACACGCATTCAACATCAATGCCAACGAGGCTCGTGATAATAATGAAGTCATTAACTATACGTTCCTTGTTAACAATCATACTGCTTCTATTCTTTTCGATTCGGGTGCTGATAGAAGCTTTATATCACTAGCGTTTGAACCTTTGCTTTCGATGCCTAGAACTAAACTAAGAAAACCCTTAATGGTGGAAATAGCTAGTGGTGAACCCCTTGTGCTCGACTATGTCATTCGTAGTTGCCAATTGAACTTTGATAACCACCTTTTTCCCATTGACCTCACACTAATGCAACTCGAGAGTTTTGACATCATCATAGGAATGGATTGGTTAACCAAACACCATACTGAGGTGATCTGTTTCGACAATGTTGTCGTATACCTCTTTCATCTGGCGGAACCTTAGAAGTTCACGGAGAGAAAACCTCTAGTAGCCTAAAACTCATGACCCGTACCCAGGCCCAAAAATACCTACGAAAGATTTATGTAGCCTTTTTGTCACATATCGTAGAGGAAAAAGGAAATGGCAAAACTGTTCAGGTCATCCCCATTGTTCGGGAAATCCTAAGGTGTTTCCTGAAGAGCTACTTGGTTTACCCCCAATTCGTCAAGTTGAGTTTCGTATTGACCTTGTACTTGGTGCCAACCCAATTGTTAAATCTCCCTAATATCTTGCACCGTCTGAAATGCAAGAGTTGTCAAAGCAACTCCAAGAACTTTCAGACAAGGGATTCATTCATCCGAGCTTTTCACCTTTGGGCGCTCCTGTCCTATTCGTGAAAAAGAAGGATGGATCCTTCCGTATGTGTGTTGATTATCGTGAGCTCAACAAACTCATAATCAATAATCGATATCCCATACCAGGCAATCATGATCTCTTTAATCAACTACAAGGTGCGACCTGCTTTTCAAAGATTGATCTGCGTTCTGGGTATCGTCAACTTCGTGTACTCCAAGAAGATATTCCCAAGACTGCTTTTCGCACTCGATACGGCCATTACGAGTTCACTGTCATGCCTTTTGGTTTGACGAATGCTCCTGCCGCCTTCATGGACTTAATGAATAGGTTTGTAAACCTTATTTAGACAAGTTCATCATTGTTTTCATCGACGACACCCTCATTTATTCTAAGTCTCGAGCCGATCACGAACAGCATCTTCGTCTAATGATGGAACTCCTAAAGAAAGAACAACTTTACGCCAAATTCTCCAAATGTGAATTTTGGCTAAAAGAAGTTCAGTTTTTGCGACACATTGTTAAGGAACAAGGTATACATGTAGATCCCGCCAAAATCAGTGTGATTAGTGATTGGAGTACACCTACTATGTCACACCCCGACCCGCAGCGGAAAAGGTGATCGGGGCATGATTGGGTTATCATCAAAGCTCATGACATTTATTATGCGTTTCATATTCATTAATACAATTTAATGGAAATTTACAATAAATGTTACAACATGTTCTAACTATCAATCTAAACTTCTTTGTTCTCTTCTAAGGCATATCCTATGTTTTCCTTGCTTCAACCTGTTCACCTGTATCATGTGTAAAAGGGTTTTTGGATCAACATAATGTTGGCGAGTGAATCCTATAGAAAACATTTGAACAAATTTATTTAAATTGATTATGAAATATGTGCACAACCAAACATGAGTAAAAATAGATATAAACTTAATCAACAATCATAAGATATTAAATGAAACACACATGAACAATAATGGAACATTTAGAGGCACGCGATGCTCAACTCGTCTCTCACGAGGAACTGAGGGGCCTAATGAATGAATTGCATAAACATGATAATTTGAATGACACAACTACAAACAATATAAACTCAATGATACACACATGAACAATAATGAATTTGATTTGAGGCACGCATTGTTCAACTCGTCTCCCACGAGGAACTGATGGGCTTAATGAATGAGTTTCATATAATTTGACAAAAGGAAATAAGTAATCACAACAATATAAACAATCTAAGTTTAGGTCATGATGTGGTATGGCATAAGTTTAAATAAATAAGTTAATTATTTTTATGACACATGACACACCCCAAAACGTGTAATTTAAAAGGGGAAGTTGTAAGATTCACTCACAGTGGGTGCGTTCGGTTGATGATGTTGAATGCACGCGAAGTGGTTTTAACCACGAGTGAGATTAACCTAGATAAATCGCATTATGGTTTGGTAAGTAAACGGATTTTATTAATCTATTTTAGTAGGATTGTTGGGTGTATTTTTGTGAGTTTGAGGCTATTTTCTAACCTTAAAAATGTTATTTTTAAGTATTTTTAATTGATTTTTTATTTAAAATAATTAAATAAAAATAATAAAAAAAATTTGATTTTTTTCCTGACCGTTGACCTGACCGTTGACTGACCGTTGACCGGTTCGAATGCATTGTGTTGTGCGCTGAGTGAGGCTCGAACCCGAGACCTCCCGTACGCGTGCACGCAGCTCTACCAACTGAACTACGTGTCTAACCCGTTATATATCTTTTTTTAATTATATATATATATTAATTATGTTAAACCGAAAATCCTTTTATTTAAAAAACGATTTAATTCGATTCGGACGGTGCGCTCCACAGGTCTCGAACCCGGGACCTGTGGCTTAAACTAACACACAGTCCACCGCTGGACTGTGTGTGCAACTTGTTAACTTTACTGATTTTTATTATACTTATACACAAATTAGTTATTTCCTTTTCTGTCTTAATTAAAAAAATAGATAATTGTCCGAGTCGGTGCAGTAGCCCGGACTCGAACTCGTGACCTGTGCTATAAACATACACACAGTCCACCACTGGACTGTGTGTCTAACTTTGTTATTATTCCGGTTATCAATATACTTAACATATAACAGTCAGACTTCCGGTTCGGTTAACAAACAAAAACGTTTTATTAAGGCGGCGTGTGTGGAACAAGATTCGAACTCGAGACCTTTGTGTTTATTGTGCACACAGTCCACCGCTGGACTGTGTGTCTAACCCGATTAATAAGTTGATTTAAATTATACTTATGTGTTTACCGACTTCATCTTCTTCGTTGTTATAACCAGAATCGATAACAGACTGGTTCGGAGTTTTAATCGGTTTATTAGTGTGTTTCAGTTCATTACGGTGAGATATAAGTGAAAAGAAAAAGAAATTAGGCGGAGAGGTATACCGACTGGACCCTCTGTTTTCCGGCAGAACTCCGGCGACAGCAATCCCTTCCGGCGACGAGTGTCTTGCAGCAGCGAGTCTCCAGAAAGTTTGGAAAATGTATGGATGACTTCGGTATAAGCTTAGGAGGTTCAATAAGGCTCGGAAATGAGGAAACCGGTTTTCCGGCGACGAACAGAATAATTCCGGCGAGTGGAATTACGTCCGGTAAAGGTGTGGTTTTGAGCGAAAAAGCTTGCAGTGGGTTGTGGGAGAATTTATAGGAAGAAACCGAGATGTATTTGGCCCAATTTCCAACTGGATTCATAAGTTATAAAAACTCCGGCGGTTATAGAAGGTGTCGCGGACTCAAACGTCGGTTATAACCGATATAGGTTTAAAGTTTACGTTATAACGGAAGGATTCGTTAAATACTCGCGAGATTTCCGGGATTCCGACGACTGAACTTTTGGGCGCCGGTTTTGAATTCGTAACGTCATAATATCAATTAAATGATTCTAATATTTATCAAACAACATCCGTGGCGCAGTGGTTCAAGTGTCATGTGTTAAGTCTGGGCGTACAGTGACTCGGCGACTGACCCGGGTTCGAAACCCGGCAGGAACATTTTATTTTTATTTTACGATTTTCAACAGTTTTTCAAAAACTAAATATATATTCCCGTATAATAATTGATTATGTATCGTTTAAAATTATTTTGAGCATTTAATTCGCAACGAAAATTTTAACTGACTGTTCGGTTGATAAACGGAGCGGGTTTGGTAAATCCGTTTTTGACGGATGTTACAGTATCCCCTGCTTTTTAGAAATTTCGTCCCGAAATTTGAATGGTGATATATTTGACTAAAAGAATGATGGTGTTTAGTTTGTCAGTTACTTGCTTTAGAAAAAGTAAGGGTTTAAGTTTTTGTTCGAGGCGGTAACGTTCCTTGTAAGGGTTAAGAACCCTATTACAGGAATCGCTTTTTGTTGCCTACTGTATAAGTATTGATAAGCAGGAATGATTCGCTAAAACTGATATCATGCATAAGAGTTTGGATACGTTTGGAAAAGTATGGTTATATCCTAAGGCAAAACTTCTAACACTACAACCTACATGGAACATAAATAAACACAACAGCTGATATTTGAACATAAATAAACACAACAGCAAATATTTGAATCCACATTCTGATAACATATATGTTTGAATTGTGGAAGTTCCTCTCTCGTTTGTTATGATGGAGAGGTTAGTTTATGTAGAAAATGGAACACAAATTCAATTTCTCTAAATAGCAAGATGATATAAATGTACACAAATTTCAACCAAGGCAATACTAAATCCTACATAGAACTTCTCATAACCGCCTGATAATGCCTCTGATCCTTTGGCAAGAATACTTATATATAGGAAGTACCAGCGGCGTATCCACCATATTCTTGCCAAATTTTCATTAGTTTTATCCACAAGTTATGATTAGTTACCAAGAAACTAATAAATCCTACATAGAACTTCTCATAACCGTCCGACAATGCCTCTGATCCTTTGACAAGAATACTTATATATAGGAAGTACCAGCGGCGTATCCACCATATTCTTGTCAAATTTTCATTGGTTTTATCAGTGAATTATGATTAGTCCTATAACTCTACAACCAATACAACAAACATAAAATACTGAAATGAAATATATCTGTGCGATCAAGGCTCAATCAAATGGAGCCGATCGTATTGCATGTACTGAAAATGAAATGTCTGTGCGCTCAAGGCTCAATCAAACGGAGCCGAACGTATTGAATGTACTGAAAATGAAATTGTATGTGTGCTCAAGGCTCAATCAAACGGAACCGAGCGTATTGTATGTACTGAAAATGAATAACTTAATCACACAAACAACCTATGCATGGAACCTCTCATAACCGCCTGATAATGCCTCCGATCATTTGACAAGAATACTTATATATAGGAAGTACCAGCGGCGTATCCACCATATTCTTGTCAAATTCTCATTGACTTTATCCGCAAGTCATGATTAGTTCTATGCGACTCTACTACAAACACCACAACCACAAGATACTGATAATGAAATTGTCTGTGCGCTCAAGGCTCAATCAAATGGAGCCGAACGTATTGTATGTACTGAAAATGAAATTGTATGTGCGCTCAAGGCTCAATCAAACGGAGCCGAACGTATTGCATGTACTGAAAATGAACAACTTAATCTAAACAACAATCACACAAACAGCCTATGCATGGAACCTCTCATAACCGCCTGATAATGCCTCCGATCATTTGACAAGAATACTTATATATAGGAAGTACCAGCGGCGTATCCACCATATTCTTGTCAAATTCTCATTGACTTTATCCGCAAGTTATGATTAGTTCTATGCGACTCTACTACAAACACCACAACCACAAGATACTGATAATGAAATTGTCTGTGCGCTCAAGGCTCAATCAAACGGAGCCGAACGTATTGCATGAACTGGAAATGTAAATTGAACTGTGCGATCAAGGCTCAATCAAACGGAGCCGATCGTATTGCATGTATTGAAATGTAAAATGAAATGACCGATCAAGGCTCAATCAAACGGAGCCGATCGTGCGGGCACGCCACTGATCAACCGCATAATAAAATGGGGATCAAGCTCAACCTCATAAATGGGGGGGCTGCGGCCTCGGCAAATGCATATACTGAAAATAGTAAACAATAATTATTCTAACAGTCTACACATGGAACCTCTCATAACCGCCAGATAATGCTTCTGATCCTTTGACAAGAATACTTATATATAGGAAGTACCAGCGGCGTATCCACCGTATTCTCGTCAAAGTTTCATTGGTGTTATCCTTAAGTTATGTTTGGTTCTATGTGATAAAGAAAAACATAAAACTAAACGATATGAGTTGAATCTGGATCTTCGGCGAAGAGGACTAGTTGAGTATCTTCACTTGGGCCGTCATTATCTTTGACCGGATTGGCATTGATGTTGAAGACTCTTCCTCTTGCTGGTGGCATAGTGGTTGGGTTTTCTTGGTTTACTTGGTTAACTGGGTTTGATTGGGCTTGAGTGTTGATGACGTTAACCAATTGAGGGCATGTGTTTCTAAAGTGGGTAGGGTCGCCACAATTGAAACAAGCTCGAGCATATGGGAACACGGGGTTTTGGGGTTGATGATAAGTTTGGGCCATGTTTTGAGTAGGGGAAGAGGTTTGGTTTTGGAAGGTGCGACAAACCCTGCTCAAATGACCATAGCGTCCACAAGTTGTACATAGCCGACAAGGTAGGGTATGGGGATGGTGATAAAAACAGTTGTTGCATCGAGGGTGAGGTCCAAGATATGGTTTCTTATTTGGGTAAGCTGAGTTGGGTGCCACTTGGGTGATTGGGATAGCTTGGAGGGGTATGGCGTGTAAAACTGGTTGATTACGTCGAGTAGCAGCGAAAAGTTGCCCGTTTCTTCTTCTCTTAAGATTGGGTTGAGAAGGGAATTCGGTTTGGGTGGAGTCGGAAGTTTCAGTCGGTTCTTTATCCTTCTTCTTCTCCTCCTTGAAGTCTTCGTTTCGGATTCGGTTCTCAGTAAGCTCTGTTGCTAACTCCATTGCTGCTTCCAAAGTTGCAGGCTTGGTACTTATTACAGGGTCTTGAATCTTTGACGGAAGACCACGAATGTAGTGCTCGATCAAACGGTAGAGAGGAGTGAACATGTTGGGAACCATCTGATGTAACTCGAGGAACCTTTTGTTGTATGTGATGTGGTCTCCTTCCATTTGCTTTAACGAATAAAATTCATCTTCTAATTTCTTGATTTCGCTCCTTGGGCAAAATCGTCTGGTCATGATTTCCTTCAATTCGTTCCAAGTTAAGGTCATAGCATCGTCGACGCCTCGTTTGGCCTTCTCTGTATTCCACCAAGTAAGTGCTATCCCATATAATCGACCGGTAGCATATCGCACTTTGCGATCGTCAGGGCAATCGCAATTTAGAAAAGTGTTCTCCATTTCTTCAAACCAATGGAGGAGAGCGGTGACGCCTTCAGTTCCTTTGTATTTCGGAGGGTCGCATGATTTGAAATGCTTGTAGGTGCATTTAGTGGTATTTGGGGGAGAGTTGATAACGTTTTGGTTCGCTTGATTGACAGGATTAGCGGTAAGTGCTTGTTGTACTTGGATTACAATGTTGGGTATTACGGCATCCATTTGTTGAGCGATTAAGGCAGCCATGCGTTCGCGGGCTTTTCTTGCTCTCGTCTTCCTACGGGCGATGTTAGAAGACATCTACAAGGAATACATGACAAGATATGAGTTGGATGTTTTTGGGTTCATGGGTCGCATTAGGAATGAACATTCATAAAATAATTATAAAAAAATAAATCTACTACATCCATAGGATGTCTTGGGCTTTGCTCGCTGTTAGGCCCTACATGCTGCCATAGTTTACCTGTGTAATCATGTGGGCCCCCATGAATACTGGTTTTTCATATGGTTCGCACGGGTTTGCCAGGTTGCGTACACAAAAACCCGGAGAAAATCGAGAAATATGTATACAACGTGTGATATTCGGAATGTGTCCAGGTGTAGACACGGTGACACCTCAAAGTAGGTTAGTTCGAACGACGTTTGGTGTGGCATGCTTTGGCCTAATAGGTCCTTCGTACTCTCATCGTTGGTCCCCAGGTAGGCAAACTGGTCCGTTATATTGGATTTATACGAATGCCAACCTAGACAGGACGTTCCGACTACCGGTACTCGTACCCTTCCAGTTACTACATGCCCGTCGCAGAACTTACTTTGATGAGATTTGAAAATTGCACAAAACCTTTGGATAATGAGAGTATGAAAATAAATTGAATACATGAACATCGATATATGTATAATGAATATGTATATATGTATAATGAATATGTATATAAGCATGCATGTTTGACTGTAAATGTAAACAAATATGAAACAAATAAATATCACAAGTTTGTATGTAACCACCTAATCAATTAAAATTTAGGCAGACTATAGTATAGGCTCTAAGGGTCTAATAACCTATCCTATATTCCTATAGTCATGGCTCTGATACCAATCTGTCACACCCCGACCCGCAGCGGAAAAGGTGATCGGGGTATGATTGGGTTATCATCAAAGCTCATGACATTTATTATGCGTTTCATATTCATTAATACAATTTAATGGAAATTTACAATAAATGTTACAACATGTTCTAACTATCAATCTAAACTTCTTTGTTCTATTCTAAGGCATATCCTATGTTTTCCTTGCTTCAACCTGTTCACCTGTATTATGTGTAAAAGGATTTTTGGATCAACATAATGTTGGCGAGTGAATCCTATGGAAAACATTTGAACTAATTTATTTAAATTGATTGAAATATGTGCACAACCAAACATGAGTAAAAATAGATATAAACTTAATCAACAATCATAAGATATTAAATGAAACACACATGAACAATAATGAAACATTTAGAGGCACGCGATGCTCAACTCCTCTCTCACGAGGAACTGAGGGGCCTAATGAATGAATTGCATAAACATGATAATTTGAATGACACAACTACAAACAATATAAACTCAATGATACACACATGAACAATAATGAATTTGATTTGAGGCACGCGTTGTTCAACTCGTCTCCCACGAGGAACTGATGGGCTTAATGAATGAGTTTCATATAATTTGACAAAAGGAAATAAGTAATCACAACAATATAAACAATCTAAGTTTAGGTCATGATGTGGTATGGCACAAGTTTAAATAAATAAGTTAATTATTTTTATGACACATGACACACCCCAAAACGTGTAATTTAAAAGGGGAAGTTGTAAGATTCACTCACAGTGGGTGCGTTCGGTTGATGATGTTGAATGCACGCGAAGTGGTTTTAACCACGAGTGAGATTAACCTAGATAAATCGCATTATGGTTTGGTAAGTAAACGGATTTTATTAATCTATTTTAGTAGGATTGTTGGGTGTATTTTTGTGAGTTTGAGGCTATTTTCTAACCTTAAAAATGTTATTTTTAAGTATTTTTAATTGATTTTTTATTTAAAATAATTAAATAAAAATAATAAAAAAAATTTGATTTTTTTCCTGACCGTTGACCGTTGACCGGTTCGAATGCATTTGTGTTGTGCGCTGAGTGAGGCTCGAACCCGAGACCTCCCGTACGCGTGCACGCAGCTCTACCAACTGAGCTACGTGTCTAACCCGTTATATATCTGTTTTTAATTATATATATATATTAATTATGTTAAACCGAAAATCCTTTTATTTAAAAAACGATTTAATTCGATTCGGACGGTGCGCTCCACAGGTCTCGAACCCGGGACCTGTGGCTTAAACTAACACACAGTCCACCGCTGGACTGTGTGTGCAACTTGTTAACTTTACTGATTTTTATTATACTTAAACACAAATTAGTTATTTCCTTTTCTGTCTTAATTAAAAAAATAGATAATTGTCCGAGTCGGAGCAGTAGCCCGGACTCGAACTCGTGACCTGTGCTATAAACATACACACAGTCCACCACTGGACTGTGTGTCTAACTTGGTTATTATTCCGGTTATCAATATACTTAACATATAACAGTGAGACTTCCGGTTCGGTTAACAAACAAAAACGTTTTATTAAGGCGGCGTGTGTGGAACAAGATTCGAACTCGAGACCTTTGTGTTTATTGTGCACACAGTCCACCGCTGGACTGTGTGTCTAACCCGATTAATAAGTTGATTTAAATTATACTTATGTGTTTACCGACTTCATCTTCTTCGTTGTTATAACCAGAATCGATAACAGACTGGTTCGGAGTTTTGATCGGTTTATTAGTGTGTTTCAGTTCATTACGGTGAGATATAAGTGAAAAGAAAAAGAAATTAGGCGGAGAGGTATACCGACTGGAACCTCTGTTTTCCGGCAGTACTCCGGCGACAGCAATCCCTTCCGGCGACGAGTGTCTTGCAGCAGCGAGTCTCCAGAAAGTTTGGAAAAGGTATGGATGACTTCGGTATAAGCTTAGGAGGTTCAATAAGGCTCGGAAATGAGGAAACCAGTTTTCCGGCGACGAACAGAATAATTCCGGCGAGTGGAATTACGTCCGGTAAAGGTGTGGTTTTGAGCGAAAAAGCTTGCAGTGGGTTGTGGGAGAATTTATAGGAAGAAACCGAGATGTATTTGGCCCAATTTCCAACTGGATTCATAAGTTATAAAAACTCCGGCGGTTATAGAAGGTGTCGCGGACTCAAACGTCGGTTATAACCGATATAGGTTTAAAGTTTACGTTATAACGGAAGGATTCGTTAAATACTCGCGAGATTTCCGGGATTCCGACGACTGAACTTTTGGGCGCCGGTTTTGAATTCGTAACGTCATAGTATCAATTAAATGATTCTAATATTTATCAAACAACATCCGTGGCGCAGTGGTTCAAGTGTCATGTGTTAAGTCTGGGCGTACAGTGACTCGGCGACTGACCCGGGTTCGAAACCCGGCAGGAACATTTTATTTTTATTTTGCGATTTTCAACAGTTTTTCAAAAACTAAATATATATTCCCGTATAATAATTGATTATGTATCGTTTAAAATTATTTTGAGCATTTAATTCGCAACGAAAATTTTAACTAACTGTTCGGTTGATAAACGGAGCGGGTTTGGTAAATCCGTTTTTGACGGATGTTACATACTACTCCTACCGAAGTTCGGTCATTTCTTGGTCTTGCTGGATATTATCGACAGTTCATCGGGAACTTTTCAAAGATCATGGTTCCCCTCACCACTTTGACACAGAAGAATAAACCTTTCGAGTGGGGACCCAAACAAGAGGAAGCCTTTCAAATACTGAAACAAAAACTCTGTAATGCTGTTGTTTTATCCTTACATGACGGAAATGATGATTTCGTTGTCTATTGTGACGCATCAAACCTAGTCCTTGGTTGTGTTCTCATGCAAAGAGACAAAGTCATAGCCTATGCGTCAAGACAATTGAAAATCCATGAGAAGAACTACACAACTCATGATCTTGAGTTAGAAGCCGTAGTTTTTGCTCTCTGAATTTGGAGACACTACCTTTACGATATGAAATGTGTGGTTTTCACTGACCAAAAAAGTCTCCAACACATATTCAATCAAAAGGAGCTTAACATGAGACAAGGACGCTGGGTCAAACTTCTGAACGACTACGACTGCGAGATTCGCTAACATCCTTGTAAGGCGAATGTTGTGGCTAATGCTCTTAGTCGTAAGGAACGTGTCAAACTTCATTGTGTTCGAGTTCAATCTGATATCCAGACACGTATCCTTCAAGCACAACATACATGTGTGACCCAAAGCTTGTTGAAAAATGAGCTGCCACAAAATACCGAACTTCAAATCGAAACAAAAGACAACGGATTACTTTACTACAAGAACCGTTTGTGGATTCCTAGTTAAGACAATCTCTACACCTTATTGATGGATGAAGCTTATAAGTCTCGTTACTCAATCCATCCTGGTGCAAACAAAATGTATAAGGATCTCCGTACGCAGTATGGTGGCCGGGTATGAAGAAGAACATCAACGCCCATATCGTTTACTTGAACAACCACAAAAACCGGTATGGAAGTGGGAGAACATTGCGATGGATCTCATCACTAAACTACCGCGCACACCTAGAGGTCCTGATGCCATTTGGGTAATCATCGATCGTCTAACAAAGTCAGTACACTTTTTGGCAATTCGTGAGGATCTATCTGCTGACAAACTCGCCAAGATCTACGTTGATGAGATTGTATCTCGTCATGGTGTTCCTTTGAACATCATATCCGACGAGATGCTCGATTCTCATCTCACTTTTGGAAGACCATGCAATCTGCCATGGGAACCAAACTCAATCAAGCACTGCTTATCATCCTCAAATGGATGGACAATCTAAAAGGACAATTCAAACACTGGAGGATATGCTTAGAGCATGTGTGATCGACTTTGGTGGTAGTTGGGATTCGCATCTACCGTTGGTCGAATTCTCCTACAACAATAGTTATCACGCCAGCATCAATATGGCGCCTTTCAAAGCTCTATATGGTCGAAAATGCCGTTCACCTGTCTGCTGGAATGAGGTCGGTGAAGCTCAGCTCACTGGGCCTGAACTCATTCACGACACAACAAAGTCAAGAAAATTCGCGATAACCTTCTGACAGCTAGAAGCCGTCAAAAGAGTTATGCGGACAAACGACGCAAGCCCTTGGAATTCCAAGTTGGTGATCACGTCCTTGATAAGGTATCCCATGGAAAGGTGTGATTAGATTTGGAAAGAAAGAAAAACTTGCACCACGATATACTGGACCGTTTAATATTGTTGAGAGAATCGGAAAGGTGGCCTACCGACTTGAGCTACCTCCTGAACTTGGGAATATTCACCCAACATTCCATGTGTCCAATTTGAAAAAGTTTTTAGCCGATACAAACCTCCACATTCCCCTCGACGAAATTCACGTTGAAGACACTATGCACTTTGTCGAGAAACCTGTGGAGATAGTGCACCATGAAGTCAAGAAACTCAACCGTAGACGTATACCGATAGTTAAAGTTTGCTGGGAATCCAAACGTGGCCCAAAATTTACTTGGGAACGAGAGGATCAGATGAAAGCGAAATATCCACAACTCTTTCACAAAGTTTCCTCTAATTAAATTTCGGGACGAAATTTCCAAAAGGAGGGGAGACTGTGACATTTGTGCCTTTTCAATCATTGCACAATTACAAACAATTTCGTATTCAATGAAACCTTGTGTTTTATTTCCAAATATTTTTGTATTCAATAAAATCTTGTATTTTATTGATGAGAATGCAAAAATGTTAATCGTTGCACAATTTCGATCATTTTCGTGTTTGTTAAAGCGTTTTACGCATTTTGCGAAACGTGTAACCGTACAACCGAACGGACCAACATCCACGACATTTTCGGGCATAATACAAGTTACACATGTCTTAACACCATTATATAACCTAAATATTAGGTTAAAGGTGTTAAAAATGGCAAACAAGTGAAAATACATGTCCAAGGGCCAAAAATGTCAAAAAAATAATAAATATTTTTGCATCTTCACCAAGTTTGTCACCTATCTCCAATTTTTGACACACCTAGCACTCATTTTGCCACACTTAATATGGTTTTGACACATGTTAGGACACTAAACCACACTTGAGGACACTTGTCATCACCTCCTTAATCATAAAATGCTATAAATACCCCATGATTCTTCCATTTTTTTCATACCACTTCAAAACACTTCAAAGCAAAGTGTGAAGTTTTTCTTTCTATCCTTCTTGGAGCTTGTTTCCAACGTTTGGAAGCCTCCTATCTTGAGTTCCGAAATTGATCTTCAACACGAGTAAGTACTCTTCCTAGTTCTTCAAGTTTTTTAGCTATTTTGAGCTAAAAGTCGAACAGTTTGGCTTCCTGATTGACTTTTGGTTATGACCATATTTACTCAAGTCAAAGTTCAATTGAACTTTGCAACGTGATCGTAATCATGAAGGTTATAATCCCTAGAGATTTCACCTTCTGATTACCACATTTACTAGTCGAAGTGACGAGTTAAAGTTTCGGTAAAAAAATGCACATGATGTGCATTTTACGACAAAACTATTTTTGGGTATCAAAACACCAAGTTTTGATACCAAATCAGTTTTATAAACTTAGTTAGACATATTTTGACATGTGTAACTCGTCACTTCTAGTTTAGTACTTATTTAGGGTCGTAAGTCGAGCGGTCTTGACCACCGCTTTGACTTTCGAATCCGACCCGTTTGGTAGATCTTATGATCCTACCAAACACATATTTGTGACCATAGTTACATAGGGAATAACCTACTGAGGTTATACCTTATGTTCACATCGTTTGGCTAGTGTTATGATAAGTTACTTCTATGTTCTAAAAACATAATGACCAAAATGCCCTTTTGCGCATAAAACCATTTTAAACACATGTAACCAAAATTTTGACATATAAACTGATGTTTTAACATTTTCAAACATGATTGGGCATTTAAGACTTATCACAGGACATGTTTAACCATCCGATCACACGTTTACGCTAATGACCCGTTAAAGTAGCGTAAACTACCTTAACGAGTCATAATGGGTCAAAAGCACTTAAGATCCTTTCCAAATCAGAATGTTAAGTTTGTTAAACCATATCACATGAGTTCCAACACTCGTTTGGTTTATAAGACTTCATTCTATCCGATCTCCCATTTGTAGTCCCGACACGCTAACATATTTATCTGACACATTAGGACACGTTTGAGCTTTGTTTTTTCCGTTGATCAAGAACACCTTCGCAATCCCAAGTGAGTACATACCCCCCTTTTATGTTTTCAAATGTTTTGGGGTGATTCATATGTGCCTATAATTATTTTCAAGATTTCAAAACAATATACATGGTTTATATATACAAAATGATTTTCAAAGTGACTACATAGTTCCCCTCTTTTACATTTTGCAAATGTTTTGGGGTGACTCATATGTGCTAAATCATTTTCAAGTTTTCAAAAAATAATTTCTATGGTTTATATATAAAACAATACGATTTCAATAATGTGAACAACTTGTTGATGCGTTATCCATAACACGAATGACATTCATTAGCTTTGGCCAAGCCGACCAGTAGTATGTTATGGTATCATAGGACTGACAATCCCATTATCGGACTGTTCACTGGATTTGGTGGAAGTTTGGGTAATGACAGAAACTGTTTCTGATTAACAAATCAATTGTTGATTTGTTAGTCTAGTTAAAGAGACCCTTTGGTGGTCTATTAAAGATACCCTTTTGTGGTATAGTCAAGAAAGGTTTGAATGTGTTCATTAAAGAACGATCAAAAGTTTTAACAATTAAAAACACGGACGATTTGTTTATGACATGGATAATTGGTTTATGACACGGATGATTGATCTATAACACGGACAAATTGTTTTGAACAATGTCACGCAATGAATTTTACAACTCTAACCAACTTGTTTTAGTTGGTTAATTGTATTGCAATATAAAACACTTTTGATACGAGGTTTTCACTTAACGACTCTTGAAGTCGGATGAGGTGTTGCAATATGTATACAAGGCCACGAATTTGACACACTCACAAAACCTACGTACTCGCCGGCGTTTTTTTTATGTTGACTCTCTTTCACATATGTTTCAGGAATCAATACTTGATAATATGATGCATGCTTCACATAGGAATGGACGCGGGCCTTAGTGACTTAAAACATGAAGGACAATTTATTTATGTGTTGTTTCTGTTTATCCCAAGACAATGTAAACATTTAACATAATCAAACAAAATTTTAAATTCCATGAGTAGTGAAACAATAGTTCTGTGACATGACTCCCCGACGTTTCCGCCGCGGTTTGTTGTTTTACGCGGTCGAGGTGTTACAGCCTTCAACAATAAATACACCCAGATGGGTTTAAGTACGAACTAAAACCTCTAATCACCCAAAAACGACTAAAAATCCATGTTTCTTTGCACCAAAATGACCAAAATGTTTACCAAAACACTGATTAACAACAACGCAATGATTAAACACACCAGATCAAGCCATTTTAAGTCCAAAGTTTGACAAACCATGAAACTTTGAAAACTTTTGAAAAACCTTCAAACCTTGAAGAATCTTAACAAAAACTCAAAGAATCAAGAGCACAAAGGCTCTGATACCAAATTGTGAGTCCCAAATCAGATTCGGATCACAGTGGTTGATTGTTATCACCCAAACAACTAAAGATTAGTTGCTTGAATGTGTAAAAGTGAAGAAAACCAAAAGATGAAGATAAAGATTCTTGTATGGATCAAAACAACAAGTGTTGTATATGGAATCCCAAATGATATAATCACTGAATGCACCTGGATATTTCGGATTAAGCACAAGAACAATAAGCACAACACAAGAGCAATCACCAAAATCAGTCCAAGAACCTTGGACTAGGGGTTTCATTGATATTCATATATATACACATCTGACTACCCAGCGTATTATTAAATACGCCGCCCAGATACAAGATTCACAAAATGCATATTTGGCCCTTCTAGTTTTTCTAACTATTACAAAACTATCTCAAACTATTAAACTCATGTATCAACGGTCTCAAAACGTCATAACAATTATGCTCGGTTCAGAATCATAACAGCACAAAAATTTGGGTTTTTGGACGTTTTGGAGGCTGTTTTGGAGTTTGTGACAGCTGAACTAGGGTTTCTGCTAGTGTTTCTAGTGTTTAGCAACGAATTCGGATTAACAACAAAGTATTTCGGATTGAAGACTTGCATTCCGGATCACAAACCTACATTTTGGATCATCATACTTGCAATTCAGATCAGGAAACCTTGCATTTCGGATCAGAGAACTGCAATTCAGATCATCAGAGTTGCATTTCGGATTAGAAAAGCCTATCTCGGATTCCATCTCGGATTGAATTTCGAATGAGCAGTGTATTTCGGATTCCATTTCGGATCAGAAGTCTATTCCGGATTCCATCTTGGATTAGAATAGTCTATTCCGGATTCCATTTCGGATCAGAACAGTACACTCCGGATTCTATCTCGGATCACTATTCCGAATTACTATCTCCGATTAGCAATTCAGATTACTGTTCCGGATTTCCATCTCGGATTGACTATCCGAGTTACTATTCCGGATTTGGTATTCTTCCGTGTTCTATACAAAAAGGTGGAAAGTTAATCAAATGACGAAATCGGAGTTAAACGTTTTCGGACACAGAATTTGATCCACAAACAATCTTGACAAACTGGTTGCACGTTTAGGCTTGTGTGATTTGTAGGACAAAAAAAAAATCATTATCGGACAATACACATTATTAGAATCGTATCGTCGAGACGAGTCTAACAGTATAATTTGGTAACCACTCATTTTGGACAAGTTTTAACGTTTTTAACGAGCCGGTTTGGTAAAAATGTCGTATATGTCTAACCTAAATGAACTTTAAGAATGGAGCATGAGGCTGGCACAACTAACAAGCCTCCAAAGATGCTGAAGGTAGAGAACAATCTTACTTGGAAGGACAGGTTTCAATCGTTTATTGAATACAAGGACACACGGATGTGGATCTGTATTCAAGATGGGTACGCTAACCCAACGCATGACTTTTGGGGCAGACAACGTGTCACTGTTTATGTGAATATGTCAGAAGCTGAAAAGAGGATGTATGAGTCTGAGAAGAAAGCTTTAGCTGCTATAAAGATGTCATTTCCTGATGGCATCAAACATACATTCAATCGTTATACTACGTCGAAGGAAATGTAGGATTCCCTAGAGAAGAGGTATGAGGGCAATACTGATGTGAAAAAGAACAAGGTCGATCTGCTGAAGAAACAATTTGCAGTGTTTAAAGGCATGAGGAATGAATCCCTTGAAGATATTGTCACGAGATATTATCATCTGATGTTAGAAATGGATAATTATGACATAGAGGGACACACGAATGTGGAGATGAATGATAAGTTGCTAGACGCTTTACCTGCAAAGTGGGATATTTACACGTTGATGATAAAGGGTGAAGCGGATTATGAAACAAAAGACTTGGAAGTGGTTGTTGAAAAATTAAGAGCTTATAAGCTCAATATGAAGAAGAAGGAGACTGGATATGATCAGGTTCAAGATCCAAGGACTTATAAAGGGTTACACCTTCATCTTCCAACAATGCTTCAAGTGATACTGCAAGTGCGTTTCTTTCATGTGAGAATGAGCAGATTATGACTAATGATGAGGATGAAGTATGTTTTGTTGCTGCTGTAGGAGGCTCGTCAGGGGCAAAGAGAGAACAATCAAGTAATAATAACAGCAATACTAGGTCTATGCCTCTGAGTGTCAAAAGTGCTAAAGATCATCTGGCTTTGCTAGCTTCTTTCGTTGCTTCCTACGAGAATTACATTCAGGGAAGAATATCTGATCCTGCTACATTTGATGAAGATTATGATCAGATCGACCTTGATGACCTGGAGGAGATGGATTTACAGTGGCAGATGGCCATGATCTCTAGAAGAGTGAAGAGATTCATGAACAGAATGAGCAGGAAGTTTGTTGGAAAGAGTGTGGGTTTTGACAAGTCTAAAGTGAAGTGTTACAATTGCCAAAACTACGAACATTTGCTAGAGAATGTCAACGACCAAAAACTGAATCTTGTTCTAACTCATCCTTTCAAGATTCTCCTAGTCATGGTTCAAGCAATAGGAATGCGTCAACCAACACTGGATCAAAGGCCTTAATTTCTACTGCTAGAGAGGGTTCTTATGATTGGAGTGTTCATCTGGACGGTGATAACAATGCCTCACAGGCGTTCATGGCATAGATAGCCCCAGTTGTTGATGAAGAAGTGAAAGCTGATGCTGAGGAAGAGCGAGAGATGGTAGCCGAAAAAGCTGATGGAGAACAGAATGCTGCAGAGAAGAAGATGGTTGCTTATTTTGTTGCTTTCATGGCCGATCTAAGCAAATCAACAGGAGAGGTACATTCTAACTCTGGTAGTTTTGTTTACTTAAAATGTCGTGAACTGCAAAATGAGGTTGACACGTTAACCAAACAAAATCAAAGTCTGCTTAATGAGCTCTCAAACCTAAAAGAATCAAACTTTTCCGTAAAACGAAATGAGTCATTATATTTGAAGAAAATTAAAGTTTATGAAGAAGAAATCAATATTCTAACCTATAAGCTTAATGAAAAGCTTCAAGTTATTGACTTAGCTCACAATATGATGAATGAGAAAACAAAAGAAATTTCTGAAAAATGCAAAGAGTTGTTTGAAGCACAGCTTAAAATTTGCGAACTTGAAAAGAAATTAAATCAATTCAGAGATTCATCTTTTGTTATGAAACACATGATGAATGGCCTGAAGAAGAGTAATGACAAGACATGTATGGGCTTCAAAGGTTTAAATGAAGTTCCACCACCTCTTGGTCAGGATTATTCTTTCTTGCTAGATGAAGAAGATCTTACAAACTTTGTGTCAACTACACCTGGTAGTTCCACATCAGAGGATGTTGAGGTGACTGAGAATCCCAAGAAGGATAATAACAGGGAACCAGTTTTGAAAACAAAGAATACACACCCTAAGAATCAAAAACAAATTTTTGTTAAAAAGGTTGATTTTGTTAAAGGGAGTGATATGAATGAAAAGGTCACTGTTATTACAAAAGAGTCTAATGTGCATTTTGCTAAGAATAAAAATAAGAAAAATCAGAAGTTAAGGAAACTAAACAAGATCCTTCTAAAGCATCATCATCATCATCATCGCCTGATGAATCTAAGCAAGAGGCTTCAATTAAGAAATCTTTGGCTAGAAAATCGTGCTTCAAATGTCACGAAAAGGGACATGTAGCTAGCTGTTGTCCTAACAAAAAGAGTGAAGCACATGTGAGTGAGAGACATAGAGACAAATCACCAGAAAAACTTGGTGATGGTGAGAAGAAGGTTAACTCACCAAAGAAATCTGCTACCAGGCAACAGAGTGTTGTTGTGGGTGTAGATAAGGCTGAAAAAGGAACTCACCAAGTTCCTCGTTTTCTAAGAAATCAACAAAGATTTCAGCCTGAATCTACATCAGGCAGATATGAAAGACCTAGAAGTAGTTCACCAAGAATGAATAACTTTAATGGTCAAACAAATAATTTTAGAAGTCAAGGTCAATATCAAACTCCATACCAGAATGTTGGTAGTCGAAATTTTTATAACATTGGCTTTAGAAATTATTATCATCAAAATTCATGGAACCAAAATCATAATTTCCAAAGGTCGCAAAGTCCAAACATGATTAGAAAACCTCAGGACCAGAGACCTAGTGGAAATCAAAAACCATTTCCATCAACAGGTCTAAGATCCAAGACTCTTGTTAGGAGTGCTGGATATTGGATGGATGTTCCTGTGGTTGATGAATATGGAAGACCCAAGACCATTAAGGCTTGGGTCCCCCAATCTAACTAATTTTGTTGGATGGTTCAGGAGCTGCTAAGGATGATTATCAACTTGTGGTATGTTGATAGTGGCTGCTCTAGGCACATGACGGGGGATGTGAGGCTGTTGACAGAGTTTGAGAATATAGATGGTGGTTATGTGAATTTTGCTGGTGCTAAAGGAGGGCACATTACAGGTCGAGGAAAAGTGACTAACGAGAAGATCATATTGGACAAAGCGAACTATGTTGAGCAGCTGAAGCACAATCCAATGAGCGTGTCTCAAGTCTGCGACAAGGGTCACTCGGTCCACCTTACAAAGTCTGAAGCTTTGGTGTTAAAAAACCTGGTTTGGTCATACCGGATGATTGGATAGTGATGAGAGCGCCAAGGAGAAACGACACCTATGTCATGGACATGGGTGCTAAGGATTTTTCTGTGGTGGCGTGTTTACTATCAAAAGCATCTGAGGTTGAGTCATTGCTGTGGCACAGACGCATGGCCCACATCCACTACCAAAAATAAACTATATTATTAAAAATGGCTTAGTGGAAGGGGTGCCAGTGCAGAGGTTTCACGTGGAAGATAAATATCTTCCATGTCAAAAGGGAAAACAACATAAGAAACCTCACAAGTCTAAAGCAGTAAGTTCCATAGATGCCCCTTACGAATTACTTCATATGGATCTATTCGGTCCGGTGAATGTAAGGAGCATAGGTAGAAAGTACTATTGTTTAGTTTTCACCGATGATTACTCATAGTATTCATAGGTTTTCTTTTTAGTTACAAAAGATGAGATAGCAGAGATGCTGATAGATCTTTTTACAAAGTTGGAAAATGTTCATGATGCACGGATCAATAGGATAAGGAGTGATAATGGCACGGAGTTCAAGAATCAGATTCTGGATCTCTATTGTCTTCTCAAAGGAATTGAAAATCAATTTTCTGCTCCTTATACACCTCAATAGAATGGAGTCGCTGAGAGGAAAAACAGGATGTTGATTGAAGCCGTAAGGACTATGCTATCTGATTCAAAGCTTCTAGTTCTTTTCTGGGGAGAAGCTATAAACACAGCTTGTTATGTCCTGAACAAAGTTTGACAGTTAAACGGTTTAACAAAACATGTCACGAACTATTGTTTAACCGAAAACCAAACTTAAAAGGCTTTGAACCATTTGGATTACCCTGCACCATTGTGCGAAACAAAGATAAACAAAAATTCATTGAGGTAGCGGATGAGGGTTACTTTCTAGGCTATATGCCTGGAACACTGAATAAAAGGGTTTTTAATCTAAAAAATGGTAAAATTTAGGTTGTGTTTAACATGGAAATCACTAGTTATTCACCTCAACAATCAACGAGTGGTCCTCCTATATTATATGATTATGACAGTGTTTTTAAATCATTTAATTTTCCTAAATTTTCCAATGCAGATGAGTCTCAAGTGATCCAATTTGTGATCAGTGAAGATGGAGAGTACGACTTTATGCCTAGATCGAGTTTATCAATGATAGATGCTCAAGAAACTTCTTCCTGTGCAGCTCCACAAGACTCCAGTGATAGTAAGTCAGAACCTATTCAGGGGGAGCACTTCACTAATCCGTTTGCTAATAGTAACCTTCAGGGGGAGGTTGGATCGAATCTGGGAGATAATATGGTTGTTGACACCATTGCTACCACACGTGCAAAAAGAGATCATCCAGTTGAAAACATCATTGGTGATGCTGCTGCAGGTGTTCTGACAAGAAGAGGTGTGCTCGAAGGTTCCTATTTGTTTACTTCGATTCAGAAGACTGGGTTGATTCATGAATGTTTGTATAGCTGCTTTATTGCACAAGAGGAGCCGAAGAATGTTCGTATGGCTCTAAAAGACAATTGTTGGGTTGAAGCTATGCAAGAGGAACTAGCTCAGTTCAACAAGTTGAAAGTTTGGGAGCTAGTTGACTTGCCTGTAGGAGAGAAAGAAATAGGCACTAAGTGGGTGTTCAAGTGCAAAAAAGATGACCGAGGGATCGTAATAAGGAATAAGGCTCGGTTGGTGGTGAAACAGTTCAGTAAGTGAGATAGGATGGATTACAATGAAGTGTTTGCACCAGTAGCAAGGTTGGAAGCAATTCGTTTGTTCCTAGCTTTTGCTTCATTCAAGGGCTTTAAAGTTTCCAACTTGACGTGAAGAGTGTGTTTCTTTACGGGAAAGTCCAAGAAGTGGTGTATGCCTCACAGCCAGACGGGTTTACTAATCCCGACTATCGAGATCGAGTCTATCGACTTGATAAGGCATTGTATGGATTGCATCAGGCACCTAAGGCATGGTATGAGACACTATCAGCTCATTTGTTAAAGAATGGTTTTGAAAGAGGTCAGATTGACAATACACTTTTCATTAAAAGGAAGAAGGAAGACTTTTTGCTGGTAGAGGTATACGTATATGACATCATTTTGGGTCATCATATGAGAACATGTGTCATGAATTCGAGAAGGTAATGAAGAGCAAGTT
Organism: Scalesia atractyloides; assembly: GCA_947069175.1. NCBI lineage: Eukaryota > Viridiplantae > Streptophyta > Magnoliopsida > Asterales > Asteraceae > Scalesia > Scalesia atractyloides. The sequence goes on from CAMTDV010000116.1 coordinate 40,009,812, forward strand.
TGAAATTTGTGCGACGGGTGAACTGTCCTACTTTTTGGGTTTACAAGTTGAACAGAAGAAAGATGGGATGTTTATACATTAGACGAAGTATGTGTATGACATTTTGTCTCGTTTCAAAATGGAAGATTGCGCTACTTTCAATACAGCTATCTGTGAGAATCACAATCTTGTTCCAGATCATGAGAGTGTGGAGGATGTTGATCCAACTCAATACAGGGCAATGATTGTTTCTCTGATGTACTTGACTGCTTCAAGACCCGACATCATGTTCGAAGTATGTCTTTGTGCAAGACATCAAGCGAATCCAAAGTAGTCCCACATGAAAGCGGTGAAGCGGATTCTTCGTTACTTGAAGGGGAAACCTAAACTTGGGTTATGGTATTTAGTTGCTAGTGATTTGAAGTTTGTTGCTTTTACTGATTCGGACTTTGGATGATGCAGATCAATAAGGAAGTCTACCACAGGTGGTTGTCAGTTCTTAGGAGGGAGGCTCGTGTCATGGCAATGCAAGAAGGAGTCTTGCGTGTCTACCTCGACGTGTGAAGCTGAATATGTTGTTGCGGGTAGCTGTTTCTCTCAGGTTCTCTGGATACAAAAACAGTTGCGCGATTACGGTTTGAATTTCACTCGTACTCCTATTATGATAGACAGTAATGTCACTATATCAATCACCAACAATCCTGTAAAACACAGTCGTATAAAACATATTGACATTCGTCATCATTTTATACGAGATTGTGCTGAATAGAAATTGATTGAACTGCATCAAGTCGACACACTAGATAACCCTGGCAGATCTTTACACAAAAGCATTTGACAGGGCTCGTTTTGAACATTTAGTCGAACTCAACGAGATGAGGAATCCTGAATAACCATTTTTCCATAAAAATAGTTTGCAAATAATTTACTGCTTTTAAAAAATCAAAAACATAAAAAATAAATAAAAAATTAGTTTTCACTGTGTGGAAAAGAAGAAATGATAGTACATAAGCAAGTTAGACTGTCACACTGAAATTAAAATTAAATTGCATAAGTGTGATAGCAGCTTCACCATATGATATACCAGTAGGCAAAAAGCATGAAATAATCAACTTACCTTTGTGATAAAAATATAGTAAATTGTGTATGAGTGGGTAACATATTCGTGGCGTATGGTTTTATAACCTAAATCTTACGTTGATAGATTACCAAAATCTGAGGTTTTAGGTCTTTATATCGTTATTTCATCCGGGGCATCAAGGTTGTCCTTCTGCTGCATCCAGATATATGCTTACCTAGGCACAACCAGGGTATCTTAAAAGAGCTCAAATGCCAAATCCCAAAAATTGAAGAAGCTCTCCTAGAGAGTCATTCAAATGTGCAAATTGCATTATTCGTACCAAACTTTGGTATTTGTCGTAACCCTCGTTGGATATTGGTTTCTTTGTTGTACGGAAGTACTAACCTGATCACCAATTATCTAACTTTGTAAGTCAAAAAGGATGAATTTCTGTATACTCACCTACTACGATGAATTTTTGTGCATACCTGGATCATGCGGGTATGTCCTGAAGTGGGACACACTAGTATATCAGTATAAATTATCTTATCATATCACTAGGTAATGGTACTTGAAATGTTCATGTATTTTGTTTAAGTGGATAGACAATACTGGTAATCGTCATGAACTGTTTTTCATGAATATTGCATATAGAATTATCAAATAGTGTGGAACAGTTTGATGTTGCTGATATGATCTTCTAACCGGTGATTCTCACAAAAACAGAGTGTTTATTATTTTGTTATTTATTTGCTTTCAGAAAATATAAAAATCCAAAAAGATTTCATTTTCTTGTAAATTCTTAATGTATGGATATTGGTTGTTTATGGAGGAGTTCTTACCGATAGGGAGAGATGGTGTTAGAAGATGAGTTCAAAATTTTAAAATCTTGCAGGATCAATGTGTTTGAAATTTTGAGCATGTGGTTTGAATTGTGAAGTGCTTAATCTGTGATACAGTTTTACTATCTCTTGAATAATCATAATTTGTTTAACTTGTGTTGAAAAATTCTTATGATTTCTCGAGATGTTTGTTTCATTGTAAACAGATTGTAGCAGTGTGTTACTGAGAAGATTAGTGTAGAGGAGTTTGATTGGATGCATGGTAGAACCTCCTTTCTACACTTCAGACAACGTTGAAGAGTTTGAAGATTGCTATGCAAGGACTAAACTGGAGTTTACTCAAACGCTAACGATTTAGAAGATTTTGGTGATTGGATACATCAGCTTAGTGGGAGTCTGTTGCTGACAGAAGCTATTAAAGCTGAAGCTATCCAAAGACCAACGTTTTTCAAAGATATTGAAGATTGCAAGAAGACTGAACACAAAGTTATTTAATGAAGCTATTGTTAAGGGGGAGTTTGTTGGTGCATATTTGTGACAACAGCTTAGACTTGGTCTTTGGATATCTTGTAATTAGTACAATTTTTCAAATAGTTAATTAGAAGAAATTCGGCTGAATTAGACACTATAAAGCATATGGTAGGCGAATTGGGCCTAGACCAAATAGCAGTCCATATGGGGAAACCCTAGCCCAGTTGTATAACCTGTCTCTATATAAAGGGAGGTTTGCATTAGGGTTTAGGTTGTTGTTTAGTTGCTAATTCGTTTGTTTAGAGAGAGCTGAGAGAAAGTCTTGAATTGATTGTAAACCTTTGTGTTGGATAATCAATAGAAGATAGTTTGAAGGTGATTGTGTTCGTGTTCTTGTTTCTGTGAAATCTGATCTAGGGGATTCCACACTCTAGATTAGATAGACGATTTTGTGAAGATCCATACGGATTAGGGGACCTACAGCTGCGGAACGGCTAGCACGTCGTCTGCCTGTGGGCCATCATCCTCCATAGGATCAATAAGAGTAAATGGTTGAAAGTCTTCAAAGTCGGCTCCATCCTCAATGGGTAGGGCCTCAACATTGGGGTCGTATCCATCGTCGGAGACATACTCATGGGATCTTCCTCGTAGCTCGACGAAGAAGATATATTCCTGGCAAATAATCCATAAAATGCAATATATACATGTTAGTAATTTATTATTACTTATGATATATTTTATATTAATCACCACTTCTCATGCAAGACTTGTTCCTTTTGTTTTCATGGGTAATCTTAATGTTTCGTGTCTATCCACTATAGACTAATCATGTATTGATCCTTGCTCGTTACTTATAGTTGAGCTCGTGTGATAGATCCTCATGTTATCATGACACAATGAAAGCCTTTTTGTTATTTTGTCATAATTCTGAAAACATTTCTGTTATGTTTTACACTTTGTTTTCATGTGTGAGCCCTTGGTGATTGTAGACCAAACTTTAATTAAAAAAAAAGTTTTTCCCCGGTTCACTACAATCGGAGCTCTGGTACCAATCTGTCACACCCTGGTCGTAGCGAAAGCGCAAGTGTGTGACTATTAGGTAATCATTGCATCCAATTTAGTAAACAATTATTATTTAACAATGATGCCATACTAATAGTAAGTTTCATTCCCATAATTACAACCATTCAAAAGTGATTTAATAGTTTAACTATTTTCAACTAATCATCATAAACATAATTCAACATATATTACTTCAAAATAAGATATTGTTTTCATCGTTACTGCGTAATGAGGTGACTCCTATATACCCATACGAAGTTGGGATATAAAAGGCAAACCCTCCAAAAGATGGCACATCGTTGTCTTGACATTTTCCCATAACCCGAATCATATCACCAGCTCATGTCTTGCGTCCTGAAATACATGTGATTTTAAAAATCAACATAAAGTTGGCGAGTTCATGTAGTTAATGTTTTCGTATATAAATTTCATTCTTGAAATCCAGTAATGAATCCGAGTATGTTATTAGCATTTATGAGTTTTAAGGATCTATCAGTGTGTCGCGAGCACCCTGACATATATGTGCCATAAGTAAGTAACCAAACTGAGACAACTTTGACATCATTGGGATCACAAAAGCACTCCGAAGGGTATACCAACTAGGAGTGGAGCGCATCTAAACCCAATAGATCTACTTCTTTTGCACCTTGGTCACTATGTGATTAATGGTTACTATTGTCATCATCCTACTTACGCACAAATGATTGTGTTATCAACTAAACCCATGGCTAACATACTGTTTTGTTATGACATGTATTTCCCCTTGATAGTTTTAAAACAAAACTTTTAAATAATTGAATGGAGGGACATGAAATCACATCTTTGTGTTCCGTACGTCGTACTATTCATAATCAGTGTCCCTACACATGTGTAACCTACATGTGTATTGACTTTGTTAGACACCTAGGCCTCGTCGGACCTTGTATCAGTTGTTCATCTTGAATTCTTGTTATGTATTTCTTTGTTACAATAGAACAACTTTTAGTGTTATCATAGTGTTGGTAGTTTGTTTGTTCGATTAATATTGTTATATAGTTTTCTCAAATATATATATATTGTTGTTGTTCTTAGATCGTGTGTGAACTGGGCCTTGCCTTTCACATGTCCTCGTGCCTTGCAAGCGTGTCATTGGGCCTTTCCCATGTTTTCATGTCATTGGGCTTATCCCATGTAATTCATGTCATTGGGCCTAACCCATGATTTTATGTCATTGGGCCTTGACCATGTAATTTATATCATTGGGCCTAGCCATGGTTTTATGTCATCGGGCCTAGCCCATGTAATTTATATGTTTTTGTGCTTGTCCATATATTTTATACATTTGGGCCTTGTCAATATATTTTATGCAATTGGGCCTTGCCCATGTATTTTTATAAATTGGGCCTAGCCAAAATTCATTTACAAGAGCCCTTTTTCTTATAAGTCTTATACTTATAAATTTTTTTACTAAATATAGAATGTAAGTATATATTTATACTTCTAATAAATCACTTAGTAAATTCTTTTATCAATAACATATATTTATGTTAAGTGTCTAAATATATATTTTAGACTTGTCATCGTCGTCGTTTATTACATGTTTTTTCTTGTCAACAATCGGCCGTCATCATAATAACTCTTGGTGTCGATGATTTATTCGTTGGTCGACAACGCGACAGTGTAACTGTGAACGTTCGCCCATCGTCCGTATTGCTTCGTTTGTCCGATTAATGTTTCGACGTATTGTAAAAATTTATTTGTTGGAGTCACCAACACTTGGTATTATTTTCAAGTGTTTGTAGTATTTTGTGTATGGTTGGGTATTTTTATGATGCATACCCTAAGTTTCTAAATACTTACACATACAATACACATGTATTTATACAAAATTACTTATTTTTACTTGTAAATATATATATATATATATATATATATATATATATATATATATATATATATATATACTTGTTGAACTCTTGAGTGTTAAGGGTTTAACCCTTGTCATTAAAACTTATATATATATGATTTAAGTTACTAATCGTGTTTAGTCCCGCTAATCATCCCGTTATCATATCTTAATCGCAATTGGATTTTTAGAAAATTTCGCCATAGTTTCCCCTAAACTATGGCGTTTTCCACGTTCTTAAAACGTATTTAAACCCTGTGTTAAACTCATAATCAAGATCAAAAATTTATTTAAAACTTTCATATTATTTGTTTACAACTTATTTAAAATCTTATTAAAAACATAATGAGACTTCAACAAGCATTTTTAAACCATTATTTTTGTTACATCCTTAGATCAAGCCCATCATTTAAACCTCTTGATTACTACACTTTTTAAGATGGTTACATCTTAAATCATAATGTTTATTTCTTATAAAATTACTCACATGTAGTAAAATTACTTTTAGGTTGTAATAATTTTCATGGATGATGTAGTTGATGATCTTGTTTAGATTTAAACATTATCATGTTTAAATCATTATTTTCATATTTGTTCATACAAGATCATCTAACTTTTACACCTTACTTTAACATAAACAATACCATCATGCTAACTAGTTAACATATAAACACATGATCATACCATATTTAGTGTTATTATTAAGGTGTGAGTTAGTGTTTTTAGGTTATCTTTCCTTCATTTTCAAGATGATCAACTTGTACTTTATGAAACTAGACATAATAATTAAACTAGAATATGAAGGGATTTGCCTTACAATGGGTGCACAAGTTTAGTGATGATTTAAGAAAGAAAAAGAAGCTCCAAGATAGCCCTAACGGTCCTCCACCTTTGCTAGCTTCTTGAATGGTCTTGAAGAAGCTTTAAAGTGAGTGTAATGTGGTGGTTTAATGGTGGTTATATGGTGATGATGCAGCCGTGGGTTTTTGGAAGGAAGAACAGCAATGGTTGCAATTGTTTTGAAGTGAGAAGTGATGGAAATGTGAGGTGTTGTTATTTATATAATTACCATCTTTTCCAAGATCACCTCATATCTACACACCATGCTCCTAATCCAACATTTTCAACACGCATCAAGTGGGTGTGGGACCCACTTGAGCCGTGAAATGAAGGGGGGGGGGTAAAGTGTAAAATTTTTATAACAAATTTTTATAACAAATGTTTTATTAAGTTAAGTGTTTTGATTAGGGGATTGATCTTGCATTCTTAGTATATAATTAGGGTTTAGAGTGTTATTCTATGATATTAATCCACTTGATAATTTAATATAAGTTTCGGATGACGGAAACGTCGTTAGTTCGTTCATCGACACAATATTCGCTAATAAACGAACTTTATTATTTAGTACTGGAAGCTTTTGTTTTCGACCACCACAATTGTCATGGTGTCTATTTAGTGCACTTCCGATCTAAAAATATGCATAACTAGTTCGCTAGATGATCATATGTTGAGTTAGAATGACCAAAATGTCTTTCGTTCGATCGTTCGCTCGATATCGGCACTTTTATATCCTGTCGGCGAACTTTTCCGGAAGTTGTGTTTCCGTGACCTCATCTTAGTTGATTGGATTCCGAGTTCCAAATGAGGCTTAACTAGTTCGCTAGATGCATGAATAAGGCTATCGACCACTAAAATGTTCGTCGTTTCGACAAACGGTCGTCTTCGTGGCGAATTGTGCAATGTTTGTCGAATGACCGGAAACGTCTTTTATGCATTTTTTCTATTCTCATACTGTTTTAGGATGTTCAATATTGTTTTGTTATTTTTCTAACATCCGGAATCCACTAAATTAGTATTGCGGACAAACTGACATTTGTCGCCTTTTTTGTCGAAACGGACAATTTTTGCAATTTAGGCGTTGTACCGGAAAGTTATGTATTTTTGTAATGGTTGATCTCATATCAATGTTTTCATTTATATATGGACTCAGGTATGGCATTAGCGTGCCGTTATTCGTTGTTCTAATTCGTTTTAGCGGTTTTGCCGACACAATTAGTGCCATTGCAAATAGTGCGCCCAACACTTTCTACCAACACTTTTAGGGCATTGTTTGGTTTGGTTTGTTCCGCGTCGTAACGGAAACCAGTACATGTTATGATCTAATTTATTTTCCCTAATACTTAGGGTATGATGTACGACTCAGTTACGCAATTAAATTACGAATAATATGCATGAGATTTTGAAATAAAAATAGTGATTAGATTGTATGGAATTACCGATTATTTGCCATTTTTCACATATTCCACCCATCGAATTAGCTGTTGATTTGAATATCAACAATTTGGGTATAAATTCTCGAGTTCCCGATGTTTCTGAAACTCGAATCCATAATATCCATCCCCAGCATAATAGTATAGGAGATGTCCAGAGTGTAGTGCAGACACGTAATCAGCTAAGAAACAACAAGATTGATGGTTTGTATATGGCTATTAGAGAATCTGGGAACATAATGATTGGTCTTTTGTCTGCTATGTTTGCCAAGTAGAACCGAAATCTTGGAAGGAGGCAATGAAAGAAGATTCATGGGTTGAAGCAATGCAAGAGGAACTTCAGCAGTTTCAGAAGTTGGGCATGTGGAAATTGGTTGACAGGCCCGACAACTACAAGAAGATTGGTACTAGATGGGTTTACAAGTGTAAGAAGGATGATCGAGATGTTGTTGGGAGAAACAAAGCAAGATTGGTTGTCTGCTTTAATCAGGTAGAAGGCATTGATTACAATGAGGTTTATGCACCTGTAGCACGTCTTGAGGCCATAAGAACTTTATTAGCTTATGCGTCCTACAAGAAGTTTATAGTTTATCGAATGGATGTAAAGAGTGCATTTCTTCATAGTGTGGTTGAAGAAGAAGTATATGTTGAGCAACCGCCTGGTTTTGAAGATCCAATCCATCCTGACAAGGTTTGACTTCTCAACAAGGGATTATATGGTCTTCATCAAGCTCCACGGGCTTGGTATGAAACGTTGTCTTCCTATCTTCTCAAGAATGGTTTTCGACGTGGATTGATCGACTGTACTCTCTTCATCAAAGAAAAGAATGAGGATTTATAAGTATATGTTGATGATATTATTTTTGGGTCTACAAACAAGAAAAAATGCAAAGAATTCGAGCAGGTGATGCAAGAGAAGTTCGAGATGAGCGCCATGGGAGAAATGACTTTCTTTTTAGGTTTGCAGGTTCATCAACCCAAGGAAGGGATCTTCATTCATCAAACCAAATATTTTAGTGGTATTCTCAAACGATTTCAAATGAAAGACTCGAAGCCTTTGGGAACTCCATTAGCTCAAAATCATTGGATTACTCTTGATGGAATGGGTGAACATGTGGAACCGTCTCTTTATCGTACTAATTACAAGATATCCAAAGACCAAATCTAAGATGTTATCACAAATATGCACCAACAAACTCCCCCTTGACAATAGCTTCATAAAGTAACTTTGTCTTCAGTCTTCTTGCAATCTTTCACATCTTTGAAAAACGTGTTGGTCTATCGATAGGTTTTGCTTTAATAGCTTCTGTCAGCAACAGACTCCCCCTAAGTTGATGTATCCAATCACCAAATCTTCTAAATCATTAGCGTTTGAGTAAACTCAAGTTTAGTACTTGCATAGCAATCTTCAAAACTCTTCAACTTTGTCTACAATGTAGAAAGGAGGTTCTACCATGCATCCTAGCAAATTCCTCTTAACCAAACTTCTCAGCAACACACTGCTACAATCTGTATACTATAAAAACAACATCTCGAGAAACCATAAGCATTTTTCTACACAAGTTAAACAAATTATTATTATTCAAGAGATAGTAAAACTGTATCACAGATTAAGCACTTCTCAATTCAAATCACACACGTAAAATTTTAAACACCATGAACTTGCAAGATCTCCAAAAAATTTGAATTCAGCTTCTAACATCGTCTCCCCCTATCGGTAACAACTCCTCCACGAACAACCAATATCCGTACAATAAGAATTTACAAGAAAATGGAATATTTTTGGATTTTTATATTTTCTGAAAGCAAATAAATAACGAAATAATAAACACTCTATTTTTATGAGAGTCACCAGTAAGAAGATCATATCAGCAACATCAAACTGTTTTCACACTATTTGATAATTCTTTATACAATATTCATGAAAAGCAGTTCAGGACGATTACTGGAATTGTTTATCCACTTAAACAAAATACATGAACATTTCAAGTACCATTACCTTGGGATCTGTTTAGATAAGTTATACTGATATACTAGTGTGTCCCACTTTAGGATATACCTCCGCGATCAAGGTATGCACAAAAATTCATCGTAGTAGGTGAGTATACCGAAATTCATCCTTTTTGATGTACAACGTTTGATAATTGGTGATCAGGTCAGTACTTCCGTACATCAAAGAGACCAATATCCAACGAGGGTTAGGGCAAATACCAAATTTTGGTACGAATAATGCAATTTGCACATTTGAATGACTCTCTAGGAGTGCTTCTTCAATTTTTGGGATTTGGCATTTTAGTTCTTTTAAGATATCCAGGTTGTGCCTAGGTCAGCATATATCTGGATGTAGCAGAAGGACAACTTTGATACCCCGGATGAAGTAACAATATAAAGACCTAAAACCTTAGATTTTGGTAATCTATCAACGCAAGATTTAAGGTTATAAAACCATACGCCACTGATATGTTACCCACTCAATACACAGTTTATTATATTTGTATCTCAAAGGTAAGTTGGTTATTTCATGCTTTTTGCCTACTGGTACATCATATGATGAAGCTGCTATCACACTTGAACAATTTAAATTAAGTTCAGTGTGACAGTCTAACTTGCTGATGTACGATCATTTCTTCTTTTCCAAACAGTGAAAACTCATTTTTGATTTTCTATTTTTTATGTTTTTGATTTTTGAAAAGTAGTAAATTTATTTACAGAAATGTTTATGGAAAAATGGTTATTCAGGATTCCTCATCCCGTTGACTTCGACTAAATGTTCAAAAGGAGCCCTGTCAAATGCTTTTGTGTAAAAATCTGCCAGGTTATCAAGTGTGTCGACTCAATTCAGTTCAATTAATTTCTTTTCAGCACAATCCCTTATAAAATGTTGACGAACGTCAATATGTTTTGTGCGACTGTGTTTTACGGGATTGTTGGTGATTGAAATAGTGGCATTATTGTCTATCATAGTCGGAGTACGAGTGAAATTCAAACCGTAATCGCGCATTCGCTATTGGATCCAGAGAACCTTAGAGCAACAGCTACCTGCAGCAATATATTCAGCTTCACACGTAGAGGTAGACACGCAAGACTGCTTCTTGCATTGCCATAACACTAGCCTCCCTCCTAAGAACTGACAACCACCTGTGGTCGACTTCCTTGTAGATTTGCATCCTCTAAAGTCCGAATTAATGAAAGCAACAAACTTCAAATCATTAGCAGCTGGATACCATAACCCAAGTATAGGTTTCCCCTTCAAGTAACGAAGAATCCGCTTCACCGCTTTCATGTGTGACTCTTTTGGATTCGCTTGATCTAGCACAGAGACATACTACGAACATAATGTCGGGTCATGAAGCAGTCAAGTACATCAGAGAACCAATCATTGCCCTGTATTGAGTTGGATCAACATCCTCCACACTCTCATGATCTTAACCAAGATTGTGATTCTCACATATAGGTGTATTGAAAGTAGCGCAATCTTCCATTTTGAAACGAGAGAAAATGTCATACACATACTTCGTCTGATGAATAAACATCCCATCCTTCTTCTGTTCAACTTGTAAACCCAAAAAGTAAGATAATTCACCCATCACACTCATCTCAAACTTGCTCTTCATTACAACTTCGAAATCATGACACATGTTCTCATTAGATAACCCAAAAATGATGTCATCAACGTATACATGTACCAGCAGAAAGTCTTCCTTCTTCCTTTTAATGAAAAGTGTACTGTCAATCTGACCTCTTTCGAAATGATGTTTTAACAAATGTGATGACAGTGTCTCATACCATGCCCTAGGTGCCTGATGTAGTCTATACAATACCTTATCAAGTCGATAGACTCGATCCGGATAGTCTGGATTAGTAAACCCGTCTGACTGTGAGACATACACCACTTCTTGGACTTTCCCGTAAAGAAACGCACTCTTCACGTCAAGTTGGTAAACTTTGAAGCCCTTGAATGAAGCAAAAGCTAGGAACAAACGAATTGCGTCCAACCTTGCTATTGGTGCAAACAGTTCATTATAATCAATCCCCTATTGCTGATTGAACCCTTTCACCACCAACCGAGCCTTATTTCTTATCACGGTCCCTCGGTCGTCTTTCTTGCACTTAAACACCCACTTGCTGCCTATTTCCTTCTCTCCTTCAGGCAAGTCAACTAGCTCCCAAACTTTCAACTTCTTGAACTGAGCTAGTTCCTCTTGCATAGGTTCAACCCAACAATTGTCTTTTAGAGCCATATGAACATTCTTCGGCTCCTCTTGGGCAATAAAGCAGTTATATAAACACTCATGAATCAACCTTGTCTTCTGAATCGAAGTAAACAAACAGGAACCTTCGAGCACACCTCTTCTTGTCTGAACACCTACAGAAGCATCATCTATGATGTGTTCAACTGGATGATCTCTGTGCACTTGTGTGGTAGCAATGGTGTCAACAACCAGATGATCTCCCAGATTTGATCCACTCTCCCTTAGATGTTAGTATTAGCAAACGGATTAGTGAAGTCCTCCCCGTGAATAGGTTCGGATTCACTATCACTAGAGTCCTCTGGAGCTGCACTGGAAGAAGTTTCTGGAGCATCTGTCATCGATATACTTGATCTAGGCATGAAGTCACACTCTCCATCTTCACTGATCACAATATGGATTACTTGAGACTCATCTGCATTGAAAAAATCAGGAATAATAAATGATTCAAAAAAACTGTCATAATCATATAATATAGGAGACCACTCGTTGATCATTGAGGTGAATAACTAGTGATTTCCATGTTAAACACAACCTCAATTTTACCAGTTTTTAGATTAAAAACCCTTTTATTCCATGTTAAACACAACCTCAATTTTACCAGTTTTGATCGTTGAGGTGAATAACTAGTGATTTCCATGTAACCCTCATCAGCTACCTCACCGAATTTTTGCTTATCTTTGTTTCGCATAATGGTGCAGGGTAATCCAAATGGTTCAAAACCTTTTATGTTTGGTTTTCGGTTAAACAATAGTCCGTGACATGTTTTGTTAAACTGTTTAACCGTCAAAACTTTGTTCAGGACATAACACGCTGTGTTCACAGCTTCTCCCCAGAAAAGAACTAGAAGCTTTGAATCAAATAATATAGTCCTTGCGGCTTCAATCAATGTCCTATTTTTCCTCTCAGCGACTCCATTTGGTTGAGGTGTATAAGGAGTAGAATATTGATCTTTAATCCTTTATTGAATATCAGGACACATGGGCAAAACTTGATTCTTGAACTCCGTGCCATTATCACTCATTATCCTCTTGATCCGTGCATCATGGACATTTTCCAATTTTGTAAAAAGATCTATCAACATCTCCGTTGTCTTATCTTTTTTACCTAAAAAGAAAACCCATGAATATAGTGAGTAATCACTAGTGACAACTAAACAATAGTACTTTCCACCTATGCTCCTTACGTTCATTGGACCGAATAGATCCATATGAAGTAATTCATAAGGGGCATCTATGGAATTTACAGTTTTAGACTTGTGAGGTTTCTTATGTTGTTTTCCCTTTTGACATGGAAACATTTATCTTCTACGTGAAACCTCTGCACTGGCACCCCTTCCACTAAGCCATTTTTAATAATATAGTTCATTTTTCGGTAGTGGATGTGGGCCATGCGTTTGTGCCACAGCAATGACTCAGCCTCAGATGCTTTTGATAGCAAACACGCCACCACAGTGGAAGAATCCTTAGCACCCATGTCCATGATATAAGTGTCATTTCTCCTTGACGCTCTCATCACTATCCAGTCATCCGGTATCACCAAACCAGGTTTCAACCCCAAAGCTTCACACGCGCTCATCAGATTGTGCTTCAGCTGCTCAACATAATTCACTTTATCTAGTGTGATCTTCCTGCTGGTTACTTTTCCTCGACCGGTAATGTGCCCTCCTTTAGCACCTGCAAAATTCACATAACCACCATCTATATTTTCAAACTCAGTCAACAGCCTCGCATCCCACTATCAACATACCACAAGTTGATAATCCTCCTTAGCAGCTCCTGCATAAGCCAACAAAATTAGTTAGATTGGGGGATCCAAGCCTTAATGGTCTTGGGTCTTCCAGATTCATCAATCATAGGAACATCCATCCAGTATCCATCGCTCCTAACAGGAGTCTTGGATCTTAGACCTGTTGATGGAAATGGTTTTTGATTTCCACTAGGTCTGTGGTCCTGAGGTTTCCAAACCATGTTTGGACTTTGCGACCTTTGGAAATTATGATTTTGGTTCCATGAATTTTGATGATGATAATTTCTAAAGCCATCGTTATAAAAATTTCGACTACCACATTCTTGTATCAATTTTGATATTGACCTTGACTTCTGAAATTATTGATGGACCATTAAAGTTATTCATTCTTGGTGAACTACTTCTAGGTCTATCATATCTGCCTGATGTAGATGCAGGCTTAATTCTTTGTTGATTTCTTTGAAAACGAGGAACTTGGTGTGTTCCTTTTTCAGCCTTATCTACACCAACATCAACACTTTGTTGCCTGGGTATCGGATATCTTTGGTGAGTTAACCTTCTTCTCACCTTCACCAATTTTCTCGGGTGATTTTTCTCTTTGTCGCTCACTTACCTGTGCTTCACTCTTTTTGTTAGGACAGCAGCTAGCTAGATGTCCTTTTTCATAACATTTAACACGATTTTCTCGCTGAAGACTTCTTAATTGAAGCCTCTTGCTTAGATTCATCAGGCGATGATGACGATGATGATGCTTTAGAAGGATCTTGTTTAGTTTGCTTAACTTCTGATTTTTCTTTGTTTTTGTTCTTAGCAAACTACACATTAGACTCTTTAGGAATAACAGGGACCTCTTCATTCATGTCACTCCCTTTAAGAAAATCAACATTTTTAACAAAAAAATGTTTTTGATTCTTAGGGTGTGTAATTTTTGTTTTCAAAATTGGTTCCCAGATATTATCCTTCTTAGCATTCTCAGACACATCAAAATCCTCTGATGTGGAACTACATGGCGTAGTTGACACAAAGTCTGTAAGCTCTTCTTCATCTGGCAAGAAAGAATAGTCGTGACCAAGAGATGGTGGAACTTCATTTAAACCTTTGAATCCCACACAAGTCTTGTCATTACTCTTCTTCAGGCCATTCATCATGTGTTTCATTACAAAAGATGAATCTCTGAATTGATTCAATTTCTTTTCAAGCTCACAAATTTTAAGTTGTGCTTCAGACAAGTCTTTGCACTTTTCAGAAACCTGTTTTGTTTTCTCACTCATCGTATCATGAGCTAAATCAATAACTTGAAGTGTTTTGTTAAGCTTACAGGTTAGAATATTGATTTCTTCTTCCTAACCTTTAATTTTTTTCAAGTATAATGACTCATTTCGTTTTACGAAAAAGTTTGATTCTTTTAGGTTCGAGAGCTCATTTACCAGACTTTGATTTTGATTTATTTTTTTATGTGTCGACTTCACTTTGCAGTTCATGACACTTCAAACAAACAAAACTACCAGAGTTAGAACATACCTCGCCTGTTGATTTGCTTAGATCAGCCATGAATGCATCAAAATCAGCATCCATCTTCGTCTCTATAGCATTCTGTTCTCCATCAGCTTTCTCAGCTACCTTCTCTTGCTCTTCCTCAGCATCAGCTTTCACTTCTCATTAACAACTGGAGCTATCTCAGCCATGAACGCCTGTGAGGCATTGTTATCACTCTCTCCAAATGAACACTCCAATCATAAGAACCCTCTCTGGCAGTCTTTTGATCCAATGTTGTTTGATGCATTCCTGTTGCTTGAACCATGACTAGGAGAATCTTGAAAAGATGAACTAGGACGAGATTCAGACTTAGTTCTTTGACACTCTCTAGCGAAATGTCCGTAGTTGTGACAATTGTGACACTTCACTTTCGACTTGTCAAAGCCCACACCCTTTCCAACGAACTTCCTGCCTGTTTTGTTCATGAACCTCTTCACTCGTCTAGAAATCATGGCCATCTGCCATTGCAAATCCATCTCCTCTAAGTCATCAGGGTCTATCTGATCATAATCTTCATCAAACGTAGTAGGATCAGATATTTTCCCTGAATATAGTTCTCATAGGAAGCAACAAAAGAAGCAAGCAATGCCAGGTGATCTTCAGCACTTTTGACACTCGGAGGCATAGACTTAGAAATGCTGTTATTTGATTGTTGTCTCTTAACACCTGACGAGCCTCCTGAAGCAGCAACAAAACATACTTCACCCTCAGCATTTGTCACAATTTGCTCATTCTCACATGAGAGAAACATAGTTGTAGTATCACTAGAAGCATTGTTGGAAGATGAAGGTGTAGGACCTTTATAAATCCCTGGATCTTGAACCTGATCATAACTCGTTTCCTTCTTCTTCTAATTGAGAGCTCATAAGCTCTCAACTTCCCAACAACCTCTTCCAAATCTTTCTTTTCATAGTCAGCTTCACCCTTTATCATCAAAGTATAGATATCCACTTTGCAGGTAAAGCATCCAGCAACTTGTCGTTTATCTCCACATCCGTGTATCCCTCTATGTCATAATCATCTATTTCTGACATCAGATGATAATATCTCGTGATAATATCTTCAAGGGACTCACTCCTCATGCCTTTAAACACAGCAAACTGTTTCTTCAGCAGATCCACCTTATTCTACTTCACATCAGTATTGCCCTCGTACCTCTTCTCTAGGGCATCCCACATTTCCTTCGATGTTGTATAACGCTTGAATGTACCTTTGATGCCATCAGGTAACGTCATCTTTATAGCAGCTAAGGCCTTCTTTTCAGACTCATGGATCCTCTTGTCAGCGTCAGTCATATTCACGTAAGCAGTAACGCGTTGTCTGCCCTCAAAATCATGCGTTGGGTTAGCGTACCCATCTTGAATACAGATCCACATCCGTGTGTCCTGTTATTCAATAATTGACTGAAACCTTTCCTTCCATGTAAGATAGTTCTCAACCTTCAGCATCTTTGGAGGTTTGTTTGTGGTGCCAGCATCGTGTTCCATTCTTAACAACTCATTTAGGTTAGACATATTCGACAATTTTACCGAACCGGCTCGTTAAAAACGTTAAAACTTGTCCGAAATGAGTGGTTACCAAATTATACTATTAGACTCGTCTCGATGATACGATTGTAATGATGTATATTGTCCGATTATGATTTTTGGAATTTTCAGGCCTCTTTTTTTGGTCTTAAAAATCACACGAGCCTAACTATCCAATCGGCTCGTCAAAATTGTCTATGGATCAAATTCTATGTCCGAAAACGTTTAACTCTGGTTACGTCAGCTGGTTAAGTTTCCACCTTCTTGTGTATAACTCGGAACATTGTAAAATCCGAAATGGTAACTCTGATTGAAAATCTGAAATGAAAATCCGGAACAGTAATCCGAGTTACTAATCCGGAATAGTGATCCGAGATGAAATCCAGAATGCACTGTTCTGATCCAAAATGGAAATCCGGAATAACTTCTGATCCGAGATCGAATCCGTAATAACTTCTGATCTGAAATTGAATCCGAAATAGCTTCTGGTTCGAAATTCAATCCGAAATGGAATCTTTGAAATGGCTTCTGATCCAAAATTCAATCCGAATTGCACTTTTCCAGATCCGAATTGTAAGTCTGATCATCCAAAATGCAGATTCTGATCCGAAATCCAAGTCTTCAATCCTAAACTATGCTTTTTAATCCGGAATGCAAGTCTTCAATCCGAAATGCCTGCTGCTAATCCGAAATCGCTGTAGAAACCCTAATTCTGCCGCGGAAACCCTAATTCAGCCATCACAAACTTCAAAACAGCCTCCAAAACATCCAAAAACACAATTTTTCTGCTGTCACGATTCTGAACCGAGCAAAATCAAGAGCCGAATGCTCTGATACCAAATGTAGGTCCCTAGACCTTATGGATCTTCAAAGAATTGTCTATCTAATCTAGATTGCGGAATCCCCTAGATCAGATTTCATAAAAACAAGAACAAGAACACAAACACAATTCCTTCAAACAGTCTTCTATTGATTATCTAACACAAAGTGTTTACAATCAATTCAATACTCTCTCTCTCTAAACAGCAATACAATAATAGAACCAGCAACTGAGCAACTAACTGAGAAACCTTAACCCTAATGCAAACATCCCTTTATATAGAGATAGGTTATGCGCATGGGCTAGGGTTTCTTACATGGACTGCAAATGGGTTTAATGCGCAATTCACCGACCATGCACTATTTTGTGTTTAGTTCAGCCCAATTACTTCTAATTCACTAATACAAAACTAAACACGCTAACCGTTTATTATTTTACTAATTACAAGATATCCAAAGACCAAATCTAAGCTGTTGTCACAAATATGCACCAACACTTACTGCTTCAAGTCCCGATATAATGTACCCAACATGTCTTCTAGCTCGCTACCAGTCAAGTCCAAAAGTTTCTCATTTGATGGCTGTGAAAAGAATCTCTCGTTATCTGAAGGGTCGCATAGACACTGGTCTGGTACCTTAAGGACGATAAGTTTGATTTGACAGCATTCAGTGATTACTTGTGTAGCTACTTCAACTTGTGAGGCTGAGTATATTTCGGCTTCTAGTTGCTGCTCTTAGGTTTTATGGATTCAACAGCAAATGCATGACTACGGTTTTGAATTTCTAACAACTCCTATTTACGTTGATAATGAAGCTGCTTTACAGATCACTCGTAATCTTGTACAGCACTCAAAAACCAAACACATTGAGATTAAGTATGATTTCATACGAGACTGTTATCAAAAGATGTAACGCTTCGCATTTGTAACTTTCTGTTTTTGGCAAGATCGCTTCATGTTTCTATTTTTGGAAAGTCCATACCTTGTAATCGTATTTCTATTTCTAATTCATTATAATCTAAGGCTTTGATTATAATCAAGATTGATCAATTATGCAAAATCCGCAAACTTTATTCATGTTTAAACTTATGATCATACGTTACTATATTGCTTAATAAATCATCTCGAAACTACTTGTAAAAGCTAGTTGAATGCTTATAAATCTTAATACCAAAGTCAAGCAAGACAATTAGTGGCTTAATGCAAGTTATGCAAGCTTCCGTATTGCAATAATCTCGTAACGTTTGTGCTTAATATGTGTTTTAAGAAGTCTTTTTTTTGGGTTTTAAAAACGACCTTACACATGACCTTGAACCATTATAGGACCCACAAAAGTAATATATATAATGTAACATTTCTAAAATCCAAGTTTCATCAATTAATTAATTAAAACAACAAAAAAATAAAAAAAAATAACATAGCTTGTGGCCGGAAGCTATGTAAGAGTTTTAATCTTTTTTAATAAAAACCTCACCTAATTTGATTAAATGTAACCCTAACCCTAATCCTTCCTCTATATAAGCAAGTGTTCCTCCATCACTTCCCCACTTTTACAAGCCTCCAAACACCTCAAACAACCCTCTAAACTTCAGAATTTCTCTGTTGAAACACAGCAGGTTGCAAGTGAGTTTCAACTCACTTCCCTTCTCCGTCTAGCCTTGTTTTTCCTTCTAACACTCTTGGATAACCTCTAGGAAGGTTCTCATAAGTTTTCTTGGGCAAACTAAGGTGAAACCCCACCATTTTGAGGTCCAAAAGTGTGCAAACTTTCTGCCCAAATTTTATCTTTTTAAACTTCAAGTTTTCCAATGTTTTCTTCTTGTTTTCTTCCTCAAACATTGTTGGGCTAAGCCCCATGTATGTTACCATAGTTTTTCCATGGAAAACCAAGGTAGAATCACACCATTTTTGGTGCCAAACTTTCTGATTTGGAAGCTAGCTTATAAAACTTTTTCGAACTTGTTTTTAACATAACAACTCTATGCTACTTGTGCCTCTAACCAAGCTTATGGTTTGTGTGTTAAGCTAGACTTGTTCATACACAATCAAGAGGCATAACATGCCTCTAAACTTGTGGTTTTTACTAGGGTTTCAAACCCACAAGTGTTGAGCCATCCAAGCTTACAAAAACTTTAGATAATTCACGTTTTGATTATCCTCTTGTGGTCAATGGCATCAAGGTGAAACCCGAGTAAATCATCCTTGGCTAATCGTTTTCGTAAATATTTTCTTTAAAACTAAAAATACAAAAAGATTTTCCATTTTCTTTTATTTTTATATTTTAGGGGAGAAAATTGCAAGAAAATACAAAAAACGTGAGAAAACGCAAAAATACAAAAATATGTCTTTTATTTAGTTATGTTTTTATTTATTTACCTTCTGCATTTAAGGGGAAGAAATATCTTGAAAAATACAAAAACAATAGAAAACCCAAAAATAAAAAATGGGTTTCTTGGAATGATAAGAGAAGATGATGATACTCCGGTGATGTATCAAAAACGGTCAAAAACATAAAAAAAATTGATAAGTAGCTTTACTAATAATATATCGGTAGGCTCACAATCAGATTAAAATGTGCAGATTGATATAAACATAATGGACTAAAAGCCAGGTGAGAACCATTCATTGGCATATGGTCTTGGTACCGAAATTTCGTTTGATAGTATGCCGAGGTTCTGAGATATGCGGTCTTTATGCTTGCTTATCATCTGGGTATCATGGTTGAATCTTTTACCGAAAAATAACGGGGACGCAAGTCTAGAACTTCCATGATACTATACATACGTGTAAATACTGCATACGATCATCAATAAGTGATAAAAATCTCACATTCACCCAACAATAAGTGATAATATATCACAGCTTTATGCGGGAGCTAAGTTCGTCTCTTTGTCGGTACAATGGTACTAACCTGTTCATGGACTTACTCCTGTGCCCTTCATGCATTTGAAAATCAAGTTCCTCATCAATAAGTGATTTAATCACATAGGGCTTGTTTTAAATAAAAAAAAGTGAGTATCTCACATCATATACGTCAAAATAGATGATAAGCAGCATATTCACCGGTAAGATTTTCTCTTGTGCATGTCTTGATACGGGAAGGTGTTGTGAAGTGGTAGAACACCGGCTAGTAAGTACAATTCATACATTAATTATATCTCCTAATCATGATTACATCTGATAAGCTGAGCTTATGTGGACCACAATACCAATAATTATAGTAGAATACTTATTTATTTAATTTGATATTTTAAACAAAATCTCGTTTTTGGCAAGATTAAAAGCTGGTATGATTCTCTTACCTTGAAACTCAGAAAAAGATTACCAGTTCATGTACAGTTTGTTCTTATCTGTTACTAGTTATTTTACTTTACTATGTTTTAAATCAAATTATTTTGATTTAGCAAAAGTTGAAGCTCAAATATTTTCTACCAAGATACGCCCTAAAAACCATTTGCTTTGATATCATAACTTCATAAAGTACTTTCTTACAACGGGGTAAACTCATTCCAAAGAACAAAAGATGTCTAATATGCACATTTTTTAACTTGTGATTGGTGTGGATATGTGCAAAGATCTAAACAGGTCAATGAGAAACCTAAGGTCCAGGAAGAACTGATGTTCCAGTTTGGAAGAACCTGGACTTGTAAGAGTTAGAGATTCCTCGTGCGAATGATAGCTCTTCGTACGAATGAATCCATGATCACTCGTACGAATGTGTTTGGTGCGTACAAATGAGCTCTTCACTTGTTGTTCAAGACAGTCATCCGTACAAACTGGGTGTTCTTCGTACGAGTATGAGTATAAGAATTTGGTATAAAGGGTGATGTAGTTCTTCAGTACAACTTTACTTTCACCTTTTTCACCTCATCCTTTCACTCTTGTTAAGTTGGTTGTGATATCTTTAAGGTATGTTTGACAATGTTGGCATATCTTGATTGGCATATCTTGAAGATAAACAAGTTGAACATTACCTGACTGGTTGACATTGCCTGACATGAACAACGAACTTTAAGTGTAAAACCTGCTGAAGCACAATGAGTTCTTCATGCATAATCTTCACTTAAAGTTCTTTGTGCGAACAAGTTGACTTTGCTTCGTACGAGTGAATTATTAGTCGCATGAGTAACCTGTCGTTCATACGAGCTAGTTGCTCGTATGAGTGAATCAATTGTTTGATCGAGTTAGTTGTTGTTTGTACAAGTCAGTTGCTCTTCGTACGAATAAATTGTTATTCGTATGAGTTGGTAGTTCTTCGTCTAGGGGATACATACTTACAAAAAGTTCACAATAAAAACTTTGTGTGTATGTTCCCTAGTGTATTTATGTTTTTTCTAATTCTGGTTATCTTTGGTGTACAGGATGGAAACAAAGGAATAGAAAAGAAAGCCCGCTACGAAGAGAACTGACAAGTCCGAAGTGGAAATTATGTCAGAAGCCAAGACACAACATGGTTGCCTACTTGGATCTGGAAGATAAATTTACTGAGTACAACAGTATAATGAAGTTTTTACGCGACTCAAGGATACACTATGCTATCACGCATAAAACTACTGTATATAAGACATTGATCAAGGAATTTTGGGATTCAGCTAAATTGTTGAAGTGAATGGACATGAACTTATCCATGGAAAACTGAATGACTTAGACATAGATGTTTCCTTTGAAGTAATTAACACAACATTGCAGCTTGGCGATGATCCTAAAGTTCCATACTCAGTTCCATTGAAGTGTCAACGTGGATGTTTGCTTCGAATGAAATGTGTTGGAGATTTTCTCATAGGAAAACTAAACAAAGCATGGCTGCCACTCCGATACAAGTTCTTTCTACATGTTTTAATTCAGTGTTCAAGCAACAGACGAAGTGGTTATGACATGGCTAATAACAACTTAGTTGGAATGATGATAGCTTTGACATTGAACAAACCGTTCAGTGTTTCAAAGTATATTTTTGCAAACATGAAGGAAAACCTGAGAAGAATCGGATATGGTGTAAACAATTTTTGGATGTATCCTCGTTTTCTCCAAATGATCTTGAATATACAACATCCGAATCTTCCGAAGAACGACAACGATGTTCTGAAAGTTGAGGTTATGATGGAACATTCGTTGAAAATATTTAGAGGAGTAGTAGCTAAACGTTACAAGGAAAGCATACCTCCTTGTAAGTTGTTTGGTTTTCTGGAAAATGATGAATATGTTGCACCAGAAAATGATAAGTGGCGTCATAATGATAGTGATTCAAATAATGAAGAACCAACTTTGAAAAAGATGATCGAAGATAAGTTTGGTCGTCAAAAGGGAAAAGGTGATAAAAATGACAGTGATAATAATGGTGATGGTGGTGCAAGTGGTGTAGGTACTACAGGTGGTGATAAGGGTAAACAACCGGATGAAGAATCGGATTCTGATGACAATCCACTTGAACCTGGGTATGAACACTATGTTGATGAGCGTGGGGTTAGGCAGGTTAGAAAGATTCCAATAGATACAGATGCTGACTATGTCCCATACAAGGTTGAGACTAAACGAGCTCGCATAAAGAAAATTTCTATTAGTAGAAAGAAACAGGATAAAATGTCTATGGAAACCTCATCAGCTCAACCTGAAATCACACAATCTAAAATCACGCTACAAGAAACCGTACTAGAACCAATTGTAGAAGCTCAGTCCGCCTTCACATCGGAGGAGGCTAAAACTCTAATATCGGAACCTGCTACAACCTCTAAACCACAAACTGTAGCTACCACAGCAATTGAAACACCTTCAGTTGAGACTACTCTAATTCAACAACAACCCACTACTTCTTCAGTTCAACAATCCCCTTTTGTAATTCATCAACAAAATACAAAACAAAGCAGTCGGTTATTCTCTGAAATGGAACAGGATGAGAAAGTGGATTTTCTGTTATCTGAGCTACAAGCTGCGGTAACTCAGACTAACAAGCACTCAGAGTCTATGTCTTCAAATGGGAATACGATTATTAAGCAACAATTGGAGATAAATTCTTTGAAGGAAATTGTTGGAAAACAGGTTACTGAGATGGCGCTGTTAAGAAAGGAGAATGAGCGATTGAGGGCTGCGGATACTGAAAGGGCGGCTCAGCTACAACAATTGAGAGCGACTGATAACGCTCATGGGATTGAATTGAATAGGCTGATAGAACGTAGTGCGGCTTTACAACGATCTGCCAAAACATTAACTGCTAAACATGACGACATGAGAGAATGGTATCATTCTCGCAATTCTACACTGGTTGAAGGCTTTAATGGTATTAAAGACGTATTTGAAATGAGTAGAAAGCGGGTGAACATTTAGTGGAATGAAAGATGTAAAGCACAGGAGATCCAACGTAAACATAATCACGATAGTGAAAACGCTGGTAATCCTAATGCTTCAGCTTCATCCACAAAACCAAAAGTTTCTTGTGCAACTCCAGTGGAAGAGTCTAGTGCACAGCAGATCGTGACCGATCCAGTTGCCTCTGGTGGTACTCAAGAGGAAACAAGAAAGGTTTGATGTTTTTGGAGAATGTTGAAGACTTTGATCCTCAGTCAACGTTGGTTGAAAGTGTTCAGTGAATGTGGGTGCAGCAGTCCATTAGAAATGAAGACCGAAGACCAAGCAAAAGCCAAGGGGGAATTTGTTGATGCACTTTTATGTTTGTCGCTTGTTCTTAGTCATCAGTAATTGTACGGTCTTTGTTTATTGTGTCTGTATAGTTTGGTCATGTCGACCAACTCAAGATATCCTCCTATCTTGATATAGTATGACATTTAGTTGTCTGTGTTGTAAAACAGCTGTATGATTGCATACTGTTAAGTCTTGTGTACGGCATGTCTATTAGGAAGTTCTCTGAAGAACATTTATTCATGCGAGTGAAAGGTGCTTCGTACAAGAAAGTTGATTGCTCGTACGAGCCATTATTTTGTTCTTACGAGTTAGTTACATTGTAGTACGAGTGGCCCTTTCAATAAGCATTTGGCTTATTTGTACGGACCAGTTTCTATTCATACGAGCCATAGGTTGTTCACAAGAGCTACCATTTGCTAAATGTTCTTCGTGGCTTATAGTGGTTCGTACGACCAGCAACATTCTTCGTAAGTTGCTGGGTGTTGGTACTATATAAATAGACATGCACTTCTCAGTTCAGTGTGACACTATAGAGAGACACTGAGGCGCAATAGAGAGAGCACATAGAGAATATCCTAAGTCTGTATGAACATTGTTGTATGTGTTTGTACTAGCTCTCTTCATTTAATCAAGATAGTGAATCTTTGGTTATCTTGTGTTTGTTTCTTTGCTTTGGTTTGCATACTTACGTGGATTCCGCACTTGTATGTGTGTTAGATAAACAAGGAAGTAGATTAGCCTTGATCTTCCAAGTGGACCTACATGCACTGCCTTACAATTCCTTTTGACGCACAAAACTCATCCAACTCCTTATTTTTAAACTCTGTGCCATTGTCACTCCTGAAGACTTTTACTGGCAGGTCAAATTGCTTTTCAACTTGTTTCACAAATCCTCGCAAGATACCTGCAGTCTCATCCATGGAGTGCAAAAAGTAAGTCCATGTAGACCTTGAAAATCATCAACTATGACAAGACAATATCTCTTTTTACTTAGACTCATGATTTTTACACTGCCAAACAAGTCCATGTGTAACAATTGTAAGCATTGACTTCTTTTGGACTCACCAATGGGCTTGTATGAACTTTTATGTTGTTTGCCTTTTAAACAGGAAACACAATGTTCATCTCTTGTGAAAAGTTTTTGTGGTAGACCTCTTACAAGGCCTTGTTTAGAGAGTGTGGTGATAGTTGTCAGAATTGTGTATCCAAGTCTTATGTGCTATAGTTCTGTCTCTTTGTTAGAGGCAGCTGAGAACAGACATGCATCAGTCATTGGATTATCCTTCAATATATCAACCACATAACATTGCCACTCCTATGAGCAACAAGTTGTGCTTTGCTCTCAGCTATGATTTGATCAATCTTTTTAACAACTTCTGGCCCAACAATCTGACAAGTTTTCTTAGTGAAGAATGACCCATAGCCCTTGTCACTCATTTGTGAAACACTAACAAGATTAAATTTCAGATTGTCAATACGATTCACATTTTCAAATTTGAGTTTCCCAGCCTGAATTGTTCCTGACCCAAGCACCTTCCCTTTTGAATTATTAGCAAAGGATATATCACCTCCTCCATGAGCCATGAAGTCTTTGAGAAGGGCTCTACATCCTGTCATATGCCTGGAGCCTCCACTATCTACATACCATAAACTATCAAGGCAAGTAGAAGCTCCCTGCACAGTGGTAAATAATTAGTTTAGGTGTTTGAACAGATCTTTGTAACATCTGTTGAGGCCCATCTCCTAGCTGATGATGGTAACCATGAGGATGCCTATTTAATCTTGCTCTTGAGAGCCTTTCATAACCCTCATAACTAAGAGGTACCTTTTGATAAACAGGTTGGCCATGTCCTCTTGGAAACTGATTTGCAGGTGATGCATCTGTTACCTGCACCTATCTGGGAGCAGAGGCTTTATGCAGTGATTTGGTAACAAATGTTTGAACATGCACAAAGGTCTGTTTAGACATTCCTTTTCCAGTATTAATCTTTGAACTCTCTAGTGTTTTTGATTTAAACTCATTCTTTGTCACATCAAAGTTTCTGAGGTAAACACACTCTTGAGTTTTATGATTTGCTCTTTCACAAATTTTGCATTTAGGAGAATCAATGATCTCACTTGTATTGTTGATGTCAAAAGTTTTTAAAAGAAATAGTTTTTGGTAACATGGTTCTTCTTTTCACAAAAATCACAAAACAAGTTTTTGATCTTTTGTTTCTTTTTTTGAAAATTTTTGTTACTAGCAGATGTTACAACATCTGCTGGTAAATTTGTTATGGGAATGATTCTAGACTTTGGTGCTTTGACACCTCCAATGGTTGAAAAATCCATTGGCTTGAAATTTTCAAGAATGTCACATTCATCAGACCATGTGGGTTTAAATTGATATTTCTCAATCTCCTCGAAAGTTGAGGATCCCTCATATATTTCTAAAACAATTTTATTTCCATTTTTATCAGTGACTTTAATTTCCTGACCAGCCAAGTTTGCTAAAACAATCTCAACCACACCAGAACCATTTTCAGTAACATTTTCAGAAAATTGGTCATTTTCTTGAATCCTATGCCAAATTTTATGTTACTTTAGACCTGATTTCTAGAAAAATCTCATAACCTTTACAGGATTCCACCCATTTTTCACAAGTGATTTGGGTGGATTCCAACTTCTTTTTGCAAACCTGATATTTTTCTATCATAGTTTAGAGTTGATCCTTTGTTATGTTGGCTTCCTGTTTTAAGCTGCTGATTTCAGAATCTTTTTCATACAATTTAGTTTTTAACTCTTTTGAAAGCTTTTCAAATGCAATTCATCATCTGAAATCTTGTCCCTAAGATTTTCATTCACCTCTTTTATCATAGCAAAAGCTATGATGCATTTATCTGAACATAGATCTTTTGAGACCTGAGTAGATACCTTAGTAGCAGCCATCATGGCACAATCACATTCGTCTTCACAAACACTAGCATCCCATGGGTCAGACAGAGGTTTCAAATCTTCATCAACATTTCCTTTTGTAACAACTGTTTCATCAAGAACATTTGACACAACAGATTTAGACTCCACTTCCTCAAATTGAACACCCTCAACTATAGACTCTAATGCCATAAAGCAAAATTTATTTTGTTTCTTTTCAGTGTCAGCAATTAGAGCAAAGTTTTCATCAGTTAGACCCTCAGACAAGCTACTCCAATCAACAAAGCCCTGAGTAAAGAAGCTCTGTTGATTAACCTCTGCCTGAGTAGTGCTTTGAGTAACTTGTTGTGCAGGTTGCATTTGAACCTGAGGAGCTAGTGCTTGAACATATTGAATTTGAGGAACATTGGTTTGAACAAATTGCACAGGAATAGTGGTAGCAGGGTATGCAAAATGGGCAGTGTTTTACATACGAGGAGCAAGGGTATATTGGGAATAATGGACAATGTTTTGAGGTCTAGGGCTAGGATGTATGACAATTGGTCCAGTTGATTGAGACCTACATTCTCTAACAAAGTGTCCTAGCCTATTACATTTATAACACTAACGTATCCAGCCCAACTTTTATCCTCCCATGCAACTCTAAAATTCTACCAGTTCTCTTGTAATATTTGTTAGCCCTAAGACTTAATAGAGCCAACTGTTGCAAAATGTGCATTTCTTCCAGTTCTGAAGGATCAAAATGTTGAAGGTCATTCAATTCAATGCATAAGTTATCATAAGTTTGGCTTTCCCAATTAGCAGCAAATGCATAATTAGGTGTGTAAGGGTTAGAGTTAAAATTTCCACCAGAAGTTATAGCAATGAAATTATCATAACTCCGATCCTTACTACTACTAGTGACTTCTTCTTGGCCAAACAATGCTGTACTACCGAATGCGTAGTCATCAGCCACTTTGCCAGACTCTTGTAGCTTCTTTTTCTGGATAAGCTCTCTCTTATAAGTGAGGAGCCTACCATGTGTCACACCCTCAATTTCCACTTGCGGAGTTTTACCGCGAGGCGTGTGATCAAACCAGAATCTGAGACACTAGTAATATCGAACGACTCTATATGATTTATTTAAACATTTTCCAAAAACATTTGTTTAACCATTCATAGTTATTTTCAAATTGTCTTAGTTCCAAAGTTTAGCGGAAGCATTAGTTTCAAAGTTTAGGGGAAGCATTAGAGTAAAGTAAAGTAACGGGCGCCAACATAAACGCCAAAACCAAAAATCCCAAACAATATTCGTAAATAAGACTCGATAAAAATGTCTTGATCAAATGCAAGTGAGTGCACCTAGCGCTCCTAGCATCTTGAGAAACATGTAAAGAAACAAGTGTCAACATTAAAGATGAGTGAGTTCACAGGTTTTTATAAGTTCACAAGTTCAATTAAATGTTTGCTTTCCCCGTTATCCCTGACCCGGGTTAACGATATAGTTCCATTATTCCTAACCCGGAATAATAATGTTGGTTCGTAATTAAGTTCAATGTTAACATGTAGGTAGCGAGCCTAAAGTTACGTCACATAAGAGTTCGCGATCGAAGCTGACTGTTGTTGCCTCAGTGTTGCCAGGTCTATAACTAACCATAGCGAAAGTTAGGCCAAATTAATCACCTGTTGACCATTCCCGGTCGGCTAGCGCGACTAGCTCGGGTGGGGCTTGTCGGGCGCAGTAGTACTACTTATAATTTCCCCGCTATCTAACCCAATACTAACGATCCAAGAGTTTGTTGAGGACTTCCGTGATATAGCTACTTAGTGACGATAACGTACATTAACATTAACTTAGTTACCGAGTAGTTTAACGACGTTAATTTCGCATAACGTAAAAGATAGAGTTATAGAGTGTATACATGTTTCTCCCCCTGTTGTTTAAACCCGGATAAAATAGGGACCGTGAACTCACCTTAAATTGCTCGGTTAGAGTAACACAAAAGTAGCAAATGATGGGACCGCTAATCGCGTTCTAACATGTCAACCGATTTAAAGTTAGTGTGTGAACACACTCATACAAAATCCTACGCATAACTAACACACAGTACGGCACACGTAATAACCAATTCGAAAACAAAATCATGCATGCAAAGTATCATCATACCAAAATAATGATCAAACCAACTTGGCATAAATACAGATTAACTCATACAACACTTTGGTACACACAAACACAAGTTATCATGTTTCAGCTTGTACGCTCATAACTGGGCTGTTTTCGAGGATTTTTATAAAATAGTTCTAACGTTCCAAAAATTCCAACATTTTTACAGGAGGCTTCAACTAAACTTTAGAATTTTATGTAAACTTTTCAAGTCCTAACGCTTTACCAATTATTTATAAACATTTATATACTAGGCTGCAGTCAGATTCGTCACTTTCTGACTGCAGTCCACGGGAGAAATTATTTAAAAATCACCGTTCACCCAATTAACAAAATTCCAGAGGTATTTTTCCAGATATCCCCATCTCCAGTTACTGTACAAGTTTCGTGACCCAAACCCCTACAGACTATGAGATCCGACTCGATAAACAACTAGCAAATTTTGCAGAATTTTCGCAGCTTCAGCTGCTGCACTAAATGACCACTTAAAAATAGCAAACGACCTCAGAAAAATATGAATCTGGTGCCATTAGAAGCGTTTTTCAAAAATACACGTTTTATGCTTTAGAAAATCCACTTTTCGATAAATAATGATCAGGTTACAGCCAATTGAAGTTGGCTGTAAATGTCATTCAGCAAACAGTTTTCGACTTTTATCGCATTAGAACATGCTTAAACGATCATGACTCTTAATAACAATGATTAACAACAGGCTTATTTGTCAAATATCATCATGTACATCAATATTCATGCAAACCCTAATTATATAACATGATCTTTATCGCCAAAACGCAGCTTACGGTTTTAGTATTCAACATAACATCAAAATCGCAAAGATT
The DNA here is from genome assembly GCA_947069175.1 of Scalesia atractyloides. Taxonomy (NCBI): domain Eukaryota; kingdom Viridiplantae; phylum Streptophyta; class Magnoliopsida; order Asterales; family Asteraceae; genus Scalesia; species Scalesia atractyloides. The sequence goes on from CAMTDV010000116.1 coordinate 40,039,791, forward strand.
CGCACAATCATCGGAACTAATCATAAATCACAACACTTTTCATACTAATAATCCTACCATTACACATAATCATGATCAAGATTATACAAACCCTAATGTGAATCGAAAAAAACAATTAAACCCTAACCTTGAAACGAAGATGATTAGCGAACCGGGACAAGATTGGAATCAATCCTTAAGTTGGAGACTTGTGATCGTGAAAGAGGGGGGGGGGGGCTGCCGTCGGTTCTCCTAGGGACTAGGGTTTGTTGTTTTTTTTTTTTTTGAAACTATAACATGCATACATACAATTATATAGCACAAGGGAAAAGAAGGGGAGGGGGTGGGGGGCGCGACCTCAAGGGTGGGGGGGGTTTGGGTAAATGGCTTGGGCCTCAAGTTTAGGTTAGTTACTTGGGCTGCAAGGAGGTGAAGTCGACACGTTTCACGGCTCGGTTCGGTTCGGCTATTTATTTATTATTTTTTTATAACTAATAATCGCGAAATCAAGGCGTGATACAATTATCTACAAAATATACAAACGTTTAATAACACATAGCACGTAATTCACCCAATAAATTCACAAAGTTAGCGTAGCTATTGCGAGCGTGTAATTTAATTCTCCGAATTAAATCAGCGTAGGAATGAATAACCGTGAAGTAGCGTGTTTAATATACCTGAAAAGCCAGAATGTCACATTATCCCCATGTTGAAAGAATTTTCATCCCGAAAATTGAGTAAACGCGGTTTAGAATGCAACGCACAAAGATTCAGTTTGTTAGCAATGGTACAAGAAATTCCCAGGCTGTCACATCATCCCCATGTTGAAAGAATTTCATCCCGAAATTTAGTTGGTGGTAACGTCAGATTGCTGCTCAGTTGCAAAAAGGTGTGGGTATTTGCTTTTCATTTGGTCCTCTCTTTCCCACGTGAACTCCGGTCCACGCTTAGAGTCCCAACAAACCTTGACAATCGGTATCTTGCTGTGCCTTCGAGTCTTAATCTCACGATCCATGATCTCGATAGGTTGTTCCACAAAATGCAGTTGCTCATCCACTCGAATCTCATCCAATGGAATGACTAGGGTCTCATCTGATAGGCACTTCTTCAGATTCGACACATGAAAAACGTTGTGAACTCCCCTGAGTTCGATAGGAAGGTCTAATTGATAAGCTACGGGCCCGATACGCTTCGAGATCACAAATGGGCCTACGTACCGTGGGTTTAGTTTGCCTCGTTTCCCAAAACGGATTACACCCTTCCAGGGTGACACCTTCAGTAGGACGCGGTCGCCTACTTGAAATTCAAGCGGTTTGCGTCGTTGATCAGCGTAGCTTTTCTGTCGATCTCGTGCCGCTGCCATGCGGTTTCTGATTTGCACAATCTTTTCAGTAGCCTCAAGTATCAACTCAGGACCTGTGAGTTGACTGTCACCGACTTCTGCCCAACAGACCGTTGATCTACATTTGCGACCGTATAATGCTTCAAATGGTGCTGCTTGAATACTCGTATGGTAACTGTTGTTATACGAGAATTCCACTAAAGGCAGATGGATTTCCCAACTGTTCCCGAAGTCTACCACACATGCCTTAAGCATGTCTTCCAAGGTCTGAATGGTCCTTTCACTTTCACCATCCGTCTGAGGGTGATAAGCTGTGCTTATATCTAAGCGTGTACCCAACGCTTTTTGAAGTGACTGCCAAAGGTTGGACGTGAAACGAGCATCTCTGTCTGAGATGATGAACGTTGGCACCCCGTGCCGAGAAACTACTTCCTTAACGTAGATGCGAGTCAAATTATCCATCTCATCTGTTTCTTTGATTGCTAGGAAGTGTGCGGACTTAGTTAGATGACCCACGATTACCCAGATGTTATCGCAACCACCCGGAGTTCGCGGGAGTTTAGTGATAAAGTCCATCGAGATCTGATCCCATTTCCACACTGGGATCTCAGGTTGTTGAAGTAGCCCTGATGGCTTCTGGTATTCCACCTTGACTTTCGCACAAGTCAAACACTTGCTCACGTAGGTGGCTATATCCGCTTTCATGTTGGGCCACCAGTACGCGGCTTTAAGGTCTTGATACATCTTATCCGAACCAGGATGGATAGAGTATCGTGATTTGTGAGCTTCGTCCATAACTAGCTTCCTGAGGTCTCCGTAGAGAGGTACCCATATACGATTCATGAAATACCGGGCACCATTGGGTTTCACTTCCCAATCGCGTTCCATCTTTCCCACAGATTCGGCCTTGATGTTTTCTTTCTTAACTGCTTCTAGCTGCGCGTCGCGTATCTGTTCGGGTAACCCAGAATGAATCGTGAACTGTAGTGCTCGTACCCGAAGAGGTTTCAAGTGCTCCTTTCTACTGAGGGCATCAGCTACCACATTAGCCTTACACGGGTGATACCGAATGGCACATTCATAATCGTTCAAGAGTTCGACCCAGCGACGCTGTCGCATGTTCAACCCCTTCTGGTCAAAGATATGCTGGAGGCTCTTTTGATCCGTGTAGATTGTGCACTTTGTTCAATATAGATAGTGTCTCCAAATCTTAAGTGCAAACACAACTACTCCCAATTCCAGGTCATGTGTTGCATAGTTTTTCTCGTGAACCTTCAGCTATCGGGATGCATACGCGATGACCTTATCGCGTTGCATGAGTACACATCCCAATTCCTGAATGGAAGCGTCACAATATACCACAAAATCATATGTCCCTTCCGGCAAGGACAAAATGGGTGCACTCCAAAGTTTCTGCTTCAGCAATTGAAATGCTTCTTCCTGTTTGTCACCCCAAGCATACTTGGTACCCTTCTGGGTGAGAGTGGTAAGCGGCTGTGCGATCTTGGAAAATCCCTCGATGAAACGTCTGTAGTAACCAGCGAAACCCAAAAATTGGCGGATCTCTGTCGGTGTCCTGGGTGCTTCCCAGTTCTTGATAGCATCGATCTTGGTGGGATCAACGTTTATACCCTTTTCATTCATGATATGCCCGAGGAACTGAACTTCCCGAATCCAGAAATCACACTTCGAAAACTTGGCATATAGTTTCTCCTGTTGAAGTAGTTCCAGCAATAATCGTAGATGCTCGACATGTTCTTCTTCACCCTTAGAGTAGACGAGTATATCATCGATGAACACGATGACAAACTTGTCGAGATACAGCTTACACACGCGGTTCATGAGGTCCATGAACACCGCGGGTGCGTTGGTGAGACCGAAGGGCATGACCAAGAACTCATAATGGCCATACCGAGTACGAAATGCCGTCTTGGAGATATCCTCATCCCTGACGCGTAATTGGTGATAACCGGACCGTAGATCAATCTTGGAGTAGTAGCTTGACCCTTGTAGCTGGTCGAAGAGATCGTCGATGCGAGGTAATGGGTATCGGTTCTTGACGGTAACCTTATTGAGTTCCATGTAGTCGATGCACATGTGGAAGGTCCCGTCCTTTTTCTTGACATAAAGGACCAGAGCTCCCCATGGCGAAGTACTGGGTCAGATAAATCCTTTTTCCAACAATTCCTGAAGTTGGGTAGACAGCTCTTGCAGCTCTGCTGGAGCTAGGCGGTACGGGGCCTTGGCGATAGGAGTCGCATGGTTCGCCAATTCGATTTCAAACTTCACTTGTCGATGTGGTGGAAGACCAGGTAACTCCTCTGGAAACACATCGGAAAAGTCACGGACGACGGGGATATCTTCAATCCGCTTCTCGTCCTTAGGCTGCTCGGTGACCAGTGCGAGCAAAGCGAAGGAGTTCTTTCTCCGAAGATACTTCTGAGCTTGCATGTAAGAGATGATGTTTGTGATGGCGCCTGCCTTCTCGCCTTGCACCATCAAGACCTCATCGTTAGAGAGCGGAATACGTATATCTTTCTCAAAACAGAGAACTTCAGCTCGGACGTCAGATAGCCAGTCCATTCTGGCTACCACATCAAAACTACCCAGGGTAGTTGCCATCAGATCAATGGTAAAGATGTGACCCGCGAGTTTAAGTTGACAGTCGGTTACTAAATGGGTCACATCTACAAATTTACCATCGGCTAGTTCTATGACGTAAGGGGTCTCTCGGGGTTTGGGCGTGAGATTTAGGTTCTTCCTAAAAGACTCAGATATAAAACTCTTATCCGCACCCGTATCAAAAAGTACAGTAGCAAAATGATCGTTAAGGGGAAACTTACCGGTGACCACGTTCGAGTCGTTTCTGGCCTCTCCGCGGCCCAGCGTGAATGCATGACCTTTGGCACCTCCTATGCCACCATTTCCATTGTTGCCATTGTTGTTATTGTTGTTGTTCCCACCATTGTTGTTGTTGCGAAGCTGCGGGCAGTCTCGCTTGAAATGGGCAGTGCTACCGCACTGATAGCACCCCCGGTTAATACCTTGCTGTTGACCCTGGTGCTGATTCTGATTTTGTCGAGACATAATTTCCCTGCGACAATCCTTTGCCACGTGTCCCGCTTTGCCACATCGTTGGCAGCGATTTCCGGCGCAAGGGCCGTGATGATGGAGGTTACAACGGTTACATTGCAGCTTTCGACCCGCATAGCCGCTTGAGTTCTGGGTGTTGTTGGCAGACTGATTATTGTGACCCCAATTGTTGTTGAAATTGTTGGACCGCTTCTGGTTTCCTTGTTGTGGCTGGGCTGACGAAGACTGTCGAGCAGGTGAGTCTTCAAATTTTCTTTTGTTATCAGGGACAACTTTAGTTGCACCCTGAGGTGGCAACTTCCTTTGCTCCACCGCCTTATCGGTGAGTTTATGCACGAGCCTAATCGCTTGATGCTCCGTCGTAGGGTTGCTAGACATTACCATGCCCTGGATCTCAGGGACCAGACCCCCAAGATAAAACTCAAGTCGTTTTTCGACGGTGTTAGCAAGATCGGGACATAGGAACACCAGATTATGATGTTTAGCCGTGTATGCTTCAATTTCAGACCCTACCATCTTGTGGTTCCATAACGATTGCTCCAACTGCTGAACTCTGTCCCGCGGACAGTATTCCTCCTTGATTAGGGCCTTAAACTCGGTCCAGACCATTGCGTTCGCCACAACAAGTCCACGTGTTTGGACTTGTGCGTTCCACCAGGTTAATGCCCCATCTTCCAACGTTGAGGCAGCATACTTGACCTTATTGACTTCAAGGCAATTGCAAATCTCGAACACCGATTCAGACTTTTCAATCCAACGGACCAGTCCTATGGGTCCTTCCGCACCCGTGAACTTGCTCGGTTTTGCATCAAGGAACATCTTGTAGGGGTTAAGACCCCCTCCTGGAGACAGAGGATAGGTAGTCAGCGAGAAAGTCTACTAGCCCAACTATTAGATTTTCCTATGAAAATTTAATAATGGTTACCTGCTGGTGGGTTTTGAACACCTGCCAGAGCAGCATTCACGTGTTCTTGGATCAATGCGGCCACTTCTTCAGGTGACATGTTGAGGTTTCCTCGACGTCCAGTTGCCATTTCAGATCTTCGCAATACAACATAAATACACACCGATAAGTATATATGTCCAATATAGTTATCATATTCCACACTTCATAATCACACAAATTATGTCAACCCGATAATTTAAACAATCAAAAGGAACATTCGATTAAACAAATTGCAATGTCTCACAAAATACCAACCAAACATCTCTGTTTAATTATAAAATTTCAAGTTCAAACATAAGTGGAAACAAACAAACTAAAGAAAACAAAGCGGGTTGGTGAGACGAGTCAGTCTTCTATGTCTCCATCTCCCAAGTCGCTATCGTTGCCGTCATCCTCTGCGGCGTTTTCAGCTTCAACAGCCGGGTCCTGTTCCGGCTCCACTTCCTCCGGATCCTCCTCCCGGTCTTCCTCTAGATCCTCCTCTGGGTCTTCCTCTGGATCCTCCTCTTCTTCCTCTACCGGCGCTGGAGGGGCCGGTGCTGGTGCAGGTACTGGGACAGATGCTTGATTCTGCTCCAGTTCTTGAATCCTCCAACTGGACTCAAGAACTCTGTCTTCGAGCCAGTCAGCCCTCAGCTGCTCAGCACGAAGATCCTTAGCTAAAATGTTTCGAACTCTCCTATTCTCATGTTGCTCTTCCTCGAGCTTTCCAGTTTTACCAGTTAGTTGACGTATCATCCATCCTTGTGCTTCGATAGTCTCATGCATTCTCTCTAGCTGTTCCTGTTGTTTCCTTAACATATCCCTAAGTAGATCGTCCCCTACTCCTAACGAGTTGACCGGTTCGAAAGGTATAGCGGTGGTCGGACGGGAGGATGACTCCCATCCTAGAGCGAGTCTTTTCCTAGCAGCTAAGCGTGTCTCCACGTCATGACGTGGTGAGGGTTCGACCATGGGTGCCTTCCCCGGCGCCCTTGATTGTCGAGATTTGTCTGATGATGATGATGACATAGCCTGCTGGGTTGGTGTAGTTAGTTACGTGTTGCGTATATACCAAAATACATATACATATATCACATAAACAATTGTAGCATAACACATAACAAGATATCACAATTCGTTGCCAACTAAGTCTAGTGTCGTGTAACAGCCATAGTTTAGGTCTACTTTTAATGCAAACCTGGTTCTCTATAGCTAGAGGCTCTGATACCAATCTGTCACACCCTCAATATCCACTTGTGGAGTTTTACCGCGAGGCGTGTGATCAAACCAGAATCTGAGACACTAGTAATATCGAACGACTCTATATGATTTATTTAAACGTTTTCCAAAACATTTGTTTAACCATTCATAGTTATTTTCAAATTGTCTTAGTTCCAAAGTTTAGCGGAAGCATTAGTTTCAAAGTTTAGCGGAACCATTGAGTAAAGTAAAGTAACGGGCGCCAACATAAACGCCAAAACCAAAAATCCCAAACAATATTCATAAATAAGACTCGATAAAAATGTCTTGATCAAATGCAAGTGAGTGCACCCAGCGCTCCTAGCGTCCTGAGAAACATGTAAAGAAACAAGTGTCAACATTAAAGATGAGTGAGTTCACAGGTTTTTATAAGTTCACAAATTCAGTTAAATGTTTGCTTTCCCCGTTATCCCTAACCCGGGTTAACGATATAGTTCCATTATTCCTAACCCGGAATAATAATGTTGGTTCGTAATTAAGTTCAATGTTAACATGTAGGTAGCGAGCCTAAAGTTACGTCACATAAGAGTTCGCTATCGAAGCTGACTGTTGTTGCCTCAGTGTTGCCAGGTCTATCACTAACCTAGGCCAAATTAATCACCTGTTGACCATTCCTGGTCGGCTAGCGCGACTAGCTCGGGTGGGGCTTGTCGGGCGCAGTAGTACTACTTATAATTTCCCCGCTATCTAACCCAATACTAACGATCCAAGAGTTTGTTGAGGACTTCCGTGATATAGCTACTTAGTGACGATGACGTACATTAACATTAACTTAGTTACTGAGTAGTTTAACGACGTTAATTTCGCATAACGTAAAAGATAGAGTTATAGAGTGTATACATGTTTCTCCCCCTGTTGTTTAAACCCGGATAAAATAGGGGTCGTGAACTCACCTTAAATTGCTCGGTTAGAGTAACACAAAAGTACCAAATGATGGGACCGCTAATCGCGTCCTAACATGTCAACCGATTTAAAGTTAGTGTGTGAACACACTCAGACAAAATTCTACGCATAACTAACACACAGTACGGCACACGTAATAACCAATTCGAAAACACAATCATGCATGCAAAGTATCATCATACCAAAATAATGATCAAACCAACTTGTCATAAATACAGATTAACTCATACAACACTTTGGTACACACAAACACAAGTTATCATGTTTCAGCTTGTACGCTCATAACTGGGCTGTTTTCGAGGATTTTTATAAAATAGTTTCAACGTTCCAAAAATTCCAACATTTTTACAGGAGGTTTCAACAAAACTCTAGAATTTTATGTAAACTTTTCAAGTCCTAACACTTTACCAATTATTTATAAACATTTATATACTAGGCTGCAGTCAGATTCGTCGCTTTCTGACTGCAGTCCACGAGAAAAATTATTTAAAAATCATCGTTCACCCAATTAACAAAATTCCAGTGGGAGTTTTTTTGAAATTCCCGTCTCCAGTCGCTGTACAAGTTTCGTGACCCAACCCCCTACAGACTATGAGATCCGACTCGATAAACAACTAGCAAATTTTGCAGAATTTACGCAGCTTCAGCTGCTGCACTAAATGACCACTTAAAAATAGCAAACGACCTCCGAAAAATATGTATCTGGTGCCATTAGAAGCGTGTTTCAAAAATACACGTTTTAGGCTTCAGAAAATCGACTTCTCGGTAAATAATGATCAGGTTACAGCCAATTGAAGTTGGCTGTAAATGTCATTCAGCAAACAGTTTTCGACTTTTATCGCATTAAAACATGCTTAAACGATCATGACTCTTAATAACAATGATTAACAACAGGTTTATTTGTCAAATATCATCATGTATATCAATATTCATGCAAACCCTAATTATATAACATGATCTTTATCGCCAAAACGCAGCTTATGATTTTAGTATTCAACATAACATCAAAATCGCAAAGATTCGCACAATCATCCGAAAAAATCATAAATCACAACACTTTTCATACTAATAATCCTACCATTACACACAATCATGATCAAGATTATACAAACCCTAATGTGAATTGCAAAACAATTAAACCCTAACCTTGAAACGATGATGATTAGCGAACCGGGACAAGATTGGAATCAATCCGGAAGTTGGAGACTTGTGATCGTGAGAGAGGTGGGGGGGTTGCCGTCTGTTCTCCTAGGGACTATGGTTTATTGTTTTTTTTTTTGAAACTATAACATGCATACATACAATTATATAGCACAAGGGAAAAGAAGGGGAGGGGGTGGGGGGCGCGACCCCGGGGGGGGGGGGGTTTGGGTAAATTGCTTGGGCCTCAAGTTTAGGTTAGTTCCTTGGGCCGTAAGTAGGTGAGGTCGACACGTTTCGCGGCTCGGTTCTGTTCGGCTATTTATTTATTATTTTTTTATAACTAATAATCGCGAAATCAAGGCGTGATACAATAATCTACAAAATATACAAACGTTTAATAACACATAGCACGTAATTCACCCAATAAATTCACAAAGTTAGCGTAGTTATTGCGAGCGTATAATTTAATTCTCCGAATTAAATCAACATAGGAATGAATAACCGTGAAGTAGCGCGTTTAAGATACCTGAAAAGCCGGGATGTCACACCATGAAGTGGAGTAAGACTCATTTCTTTGAACCGAACTAAATTTCTAGTTACAAAAGCTATAGTGTCCCACTTGTCTGGTAATGGTCTAAGAAAACGACTATTTAAAGTCGAATTTGCAAGTGTAACATATAGCAGTTTAAGCTCACTAATAAGACAGCTAATTCTTTCCAACTGTTGGGTTAGTGACTCTCGTTTTACATGACAAAATGTTTCAGATTGTTGATTTAGGACCTCTATGTTGGTTTCAATCACTTCCTCAGTCCCACCGAATTGCTCTTTCAAAGCATCCCATAATTCCTTTGTATTGTTGCAATGCAACAGGCTAGCATAGATATCGTTTGGCAATGAAGAAGCCACGATGCTAAATTCCTTTGCATCTAGTTCGATTTTTTGGAAATCTTGCTAGGAATAATTTTCAGGATTCTTTGGTACATAGACTTTAGGGTCCTATGTACTCGGTATCATTGGAACATGAGGTGTTGGTGCATATTTGTGACAACAGCTTAGATTTGGTCTTTGGATATCTGGTAACTAGTAAAACAATAAACATTTAGCAGGTTTACCTTTGTAATAGTTAGTTGTAGTGATTGGGCCAAACCATACCCTCATTATAGGGAGTGGTAGGCGAATTGGGCCTAGACCAATTTGCAGCCAATGTGGTTAAACCCTAGCCCAGTTGCAAACCTTTCTCTATATAAACGGAGTTTTGCATTAGGGTTAAGGTTGCTCAGTTAGTCACTTCAGAAAGAGTTGAGAAAGAATTCGTAGAGAGATTGGCTTTGACGAATTCGTGTGATCTAGATTGATTGTAATCGTTGTGATAGATAATCTATAAAGATGGGGTTTATTGTGTTTGCTGTTACTTCTCGTATCTCTGTGATAATCTGATCTAGAGGATTCCGCACTCTAGATTGGATAGACGATTCTGTGAAGATCCTTAAGGATTAGGGGACTTACAATTGGTACCAAAGCTATTAAATCTAAAGCTATCCAAAGACCAAATACGTTGAAGATTGCAAGATGACTGAAGACAAAGTTGTTTTATGAAGCTATTGTTAAGGGGGAGTTTGTTGGTGCATATTTGTGACAATAACTTAGATTTGGTCTTTGGATATCTTGTAATTAGTAAAACAATAAAAAGTTAGTGGGTTTAGTTTTGTAACAGTTAGTTGTAGTGATTGGGCCAAACCAGACCCTCATTATAGGGAGTGGTAGGCGAATTGGGCCTAGACCAATTTGCAGCCCATGTGGTTAAACCCTAGCCCAGTTGCAAACCTATCTCTATATAAACAAAGTTTTGCATTAGGGTTAAGGTTGCTCAGTTAGTCACTTTAGAGAGAATTGAAAGTGAATTCATAGAGATATTGGCTTGGACGAATTCGTGTGATCTTAATTGATTTTAATCGTTGTGATAGATAATCAATAAAGATCTGGTTTATTGTGATTGCTGTTACTTCTCGTATTTCTATGATAATCTGATCTAGAGGATTCCGCACTCTAGATTGGATAGATAATTCTGTGAAGATCCTTACAGATTAGGGGACTTACAATTTTAATCAGAGCACTATGCTCTTGATTGGCTCTGTCACACCCACAATTTCCACTTGCGGAGTATTACCGCGAGGCGTGTGATCAAACCAGAATCTCAGACACTAGCAATGTCGAATAACTCTATATGATTTATTTAAACGTTTTCCAAAAACATTTATTGTGAACATGCATAGTCATTTTCAAAATTCCAAGGTTTCAAAGTTTAGCGGAAGCATTAGAATAAAGTAACGGGTGCCAACATAAACGCCAAAACCAAAATCCCAAAAATAATCGTTAATAACGCCTCGATAAGAATGCCTTGATCAAATGCAAAGTGAGTGCACCTAGCGCTCCTAGCGTCCCGAGAAACATGCAAAGAAACAAGTGTCAACATTACAGAAGAGTGAGTTCACAGGTTTTTATAAGTTCACAAGTTCGGTTTAAAAGATTGTTTTCTCTCGTTATCCCTAACCCGGGATAACGACATAGTTCCATTATTCCTAACCTGGAATAATAATGTTGGTTCGTAAATAAGTTCAATGTTAACATGTAGGTAGCGAGCTTAAAGTTACGTCACGTAAGAGTTCGCGATCGAAGCTGACTGTTGTTGCCTCTGTGTTGCCAGGTCTATCACAACCCATTGAAAAAGTTAGGCCAAATTAATCACCCGTTGACCATTCCCGGTCGGCTAGTGCGACTATCTCGGGTGGGGCTTGTCGGGTCCAATAGTACTACTATAATTTCCCCGCTATCTAACCCAATACTAACGATCCGAGAGTTGGTTGAGGACTTCCGTGATAAAGCTACTTAGTGACCATAACATACATTAACATTAACTTAGTTACCGAATAATTAATGGTGTCAATTTCGCATAACGTAAAAGATTGAGTTGTAGAGCGATACATGTTTCTCCCCTGTTGTTCAAATCCGGATAAAATAGGGGCCGTGAACTCACCTTAAATTGCTCGGTTAGATAAACGCAAAAGAAGCAAATGATGGAACCGTTAATCGCGTCCTAACATGTCAACCAATTCAAAGTTAGTGTGTGAACACACTGAGACAAAACCCTACGCATAACTAACACACAGTACGGCACACGTAATAACCAATTCGAAACCATAATCATGCATGCAAAGTATCACCATACAAAATAACGATCAAACCAACTTGTCATAAACACAGGATAACTCATACAACACTTAGATACACACAAACACAAGTTAGCATGTTTCAGCTTGTACACTCATAACTGGGCTGTTTTCGAGAATTTTTATAAAACAGTTCCAACGTTCCAAAAGTTCCAATTTTCTTACAGGAGGTGTCAATTAGATTGTAGAATTTTGTGTAAAAGTTTCAAATCCTAAATATTTACCAATATTTTTTATAAACATTTATATACTAGGCTGCAGTCAGATTCGTCGCTTTCTGACTGCAGTCCACGAGAAAAATCATTTAAAAATCATCGTTCTTCCGATTAACAAAATTCCAGTGGGAGATTTTTGGAAACTCCCGTATCCAGTTATTGTACCGATTTCATGACATAACCGCATACAGACTTTGAGATCTGAATCGATAAACAACCTGCAAATTCTGCAGAATTTACGCAGCTTCAGCTGCTGCACTAAATGACCATTTAAAAATAACAAACAACCTCAGAAAAATATGAATCCAGCGCCATTTGAAGCGTTTTTAAAAAAATACACGTTTTAGGGTTCATAAAATCCACTTTTTAATAAATAATGATCAGGTTTCAGCCAACTGAAGTTGGCTGTAAATGTCAATCATCTTACTATTTTCGACTTTATCGCATTAGAACATGTGTAAACGGCAATGACGCTTAGTTGTATCGATTAACAGCAGGTTAAATTGTCAAATATCATCTAATATATCAATATTCATGCAAACCCTAAGTATATATCGTGATCTTTATAGATAAAACGCAGCCTACGATTTTAATACTCAAACATATCATCACAACCGCAAAGATTCGCATATTAATCCGAACTAATCATACACCACAACACTTTTTCATAATAATATCCTACAAGCACATAATCATGATCTAGACTACACAAAACCTAGTGTGAATCGTAATACAATTAAACCCTAACCTTGAAACGATGACAATTAGCAAACCGGGACAAGCTTGGAATAGATCCGAGGGATGTGGGATGCTTGCGCGACCGAGAGGGGGGGGGGCTACTGCCGTCGCACACCTCTAGGGGAGTAGCTTTTAGGGTTTGCTATTTTTTTTAATACCCCATGCATACATACGTATACATAAGGGGCAAGGGGGCGGTTTGGGCTTGTCCTTGGGCCGCAAGGGAGGGATGGCGGGTTGGGTTGGGTTCGCAAGGGGGTGTGGGTGGCTGGTTGGGTTTGCTTGGTCGCGAAGTCGAAACGTTTCACAGGCTTGGTTCGGTTCGGCTTATAAGTAGAATTTACTAATCGATCATTATAATCTGATAAATAACTACACATAATACGACTCGACAATTATTCATAAACGTCTAATAACATGTAGCATGAAATTCAGATACAACCCGTTAGAATTTCCAAACATTGTGTATTCCCTAAATACTAAAGTTAGCGTAGTTATTGCGAGCGCGTAATTTAATTCTCCGAATTAAATCAGCGTAGGAATGAATAACAATAAAGTAGCGGGTTTAAGATACCTGAGAAGCCGAGATGTCACATTATCCCCATGTTGAAAGAATTTTCGTCCTGAAAATTGAGTAAACGCGGTATAGAATGCAACACAGAAAAGTTCAGTTTGTTAGAATGGTACAAGGAAATCCCAGGCTGTCATATCATCCCCATGTTGAAAGAATTTTGTTCCGAAATTCAGTTGGCGGTAACATCAGATTGCTGCTCAGCTGCAAAAAGGTGTGGATATTTGTTTTTCATTTGGTCCTCTCTTTCACACGTGAACTCCGGTCCACGCTTAGAGTTCCAACAAACCTTGACGATCGGTATCTTGCTGTGCCTTCGAGTCTTGGTCTCACGGTCCATGATCTCGATAGGTTGTTCCACAAAATGCAGCTGCTCATCCACTTAAATCTCATGCAATGGAATGACTAGGGTCTCATATGATAGACACTTCTTCAGATTGGAAACGGAAAAACGTTGTGAACTCCACTGAGTTTGGCAGGAAGGTCTAACTGATAAGCTACGGGCCCGATACGTTTCGAAATCACAAACGGGCCTACGTACCGTGGATTTAGTTTGCCTCGTTTCCCAAAACGAATTACACCCTTCCAGGGTGACACTTTCAGTAGGACGCGGTCACCTACTTGAAATTCGAGCGGTTTGCGTCGTTGATCAGCGTAACTTTCCTGTCGATCTCATGCCGCTGCCATGCGGTTTCTGATTTGCACAATCTTTTCAGTAGCCTCAAGTATCCACTCAGGACCCGTGAGTTGACTGTCACCGACTTCTACCCAACAGACCGGTGATCTACATTTGCGACCGTACAATGCTTCAAACGGTGCTGCCTGAATATTCTTATGGTAACTGTTGTTATACGAGAATTCCACTAAAGGCAGATGGATTTCCCAACCGTTCCCGAAGTCTACCACGCATGCCCTAAGCATGTCCTCCAAGGTCTGAATGGTCCTTTCACTTTGACCATCCGTCTGAGGGTGGTAAGCTGTGCTCATATCTAAGCGTGTACCCAACGCTTTCTGAAGTGACTGCCAAAAGTTGGACGTGAAACGAGCATCTCTGTCAGAAATGATGGACGTTGGCACCCTGTGCCGACAAATTACTTCCTTAATGTAGATGCGAGTCAACTTATCCATCTTATCTGTTTCTTTGGTCGCTAGGAAGTGTGCAGACTTAGTTAGACGATCCACGATCACCCAGATGGTCGCAACAACCCAGAGTTCGCGGGAGTTTAGTGATAAAGTCCGTCGAGATCTGATCCCATTTCCACACTGGGATCTCAGGTTGTTAAAGTAGCCCTGATGGCTTCTGGTATTCCACCTTGACTTTCGCACAAGTCAAACACTTGCTCACGTAGGTGGGTATATCCGCTTTCATGTTGGGTGACCAGTACGTGGCTTTAAGGTCTTGATACATCTTTTCCGAACCAGGATGTACAGAGTATCGGGATTTGTGAGCTTCGTCCATAACTAGCTTCCTGAGGTTTCCGTAGAGAGGTACCCATATACGATTCATGAAATACCGGGTACCATTGGGTTTCACTTCCCAATCGCGTTCCATCTTTCCCACAGATTCGGCCTTGATGTTCTCTTCCTTAACTGCTTCTAGCTGCGCGTCGCGTATCTGTTCGGGTAACCCAGAATGAATTATGAATTGTAGTGCTCGTACCTGACGAGGTTTCAAGTGCTCCTTCCGACTGAGGGCTTCAGCTACCACGTTAGCTTTACCCGGGTGATATTGAATGGCACATCCATAATCGTTCAGGAGTTCGACCCAGTGACGATGTCGCATGTTCAACTCCTTCTGGTCAAAAATATGTTGGAGGCTCTTGTGATCCGTGTAGATTGTGCACTTTGTTCCATATAGGTAGTGTCTCCAAATCTTAAGTGCAAACATAACTGCTCACATTTCCAAGTCATGTGTCGTGTAGTTCTTCTCGTGGACCTTCAACTATCGGGATGCATACTCGATGACCTTATCATGTTGCATGAGCACACATCCCAATCCCTGAATGGAAGCGTCACAATATACCACAAAATCATCTGTCCCCTCTGGCAAGGACAAAATGGGCGCACTGCAAAGCTTTTGCTTCAGTAATTGAAATCCTGCTTCCTGTTTGTCACCCCAAGCATACTTGGTGCCCTTCTGGGTGAGATTGTTAAGCGGTTGTGCGATCTTGGAAAATCCCTCGATGAAACGTCTGTAGTAACCAGCCAAACCCAAAAATTGGCGGATCTCTGTCGGTGTCCTGGGTGCTTCCCAGTTCCTGATAGCATCGATCTTGGCGGGATCAACGTGTATACCCTTTTCATTCACGATATGCCCGACGAACTGAACTTCCCGAATCCAGAAATCACACTTCGAAAACTTGGCATATAGTTTCTCCTGTTGAAGTAGTTCCATCAATAACCGCAGATGCTCAGCATGTTCTTCCTCACCCTTAGAGTAGATGAGTATATCATCGATGAACACGATGACAAACTTGTCGAGATACGGCTTACACACGCGGTTCATGAGGTCCATGATTGGTGAGACCGAAGGGCATGACCATGAACTCGTAAGGGCTATACCGAGTGCGAAATGCCGTCTTGGAGATATCCTCCTCTTCGTCTTCTACCGGCGCTGGAGGGGCCGGTGCTGGTGCGGGTACTTGGATAGGTGGTGCTTGGTTCTGCTCTAGTTCGTGAATCCTCCAACTGGACTCAAGAACTCTGTCTTCGAGCCACTAAGCCCTCAGCTGCTCAGCACGAAGGTCCTTAGCTAAAATGTTTCGAACTCTCTTATTCTCATCTTGCTCTTACTCGAGCTCTTCAGTTTTACAAGTCAGCTGACGTATCAGCCATCCCTGTGCTTCGATAGTCTCTTGCATTCTCTCTAGCTGTTCCTGATGTTTCCTTAGCACAGCTCTAAGTAGATCGTCCCCCAATCCTGAAGAGTTGACCGGTTTGACCGGTAGAGCGGTGGTTAGATGGGAGGACGACTCCCCTCATAGAGCA
Organism: Scalesia atractyloides; assembly: GCA_947069175.1. Taxonomy (NCBI): domain Eukaryota; kingdom Viridiplantae; phylum Streptophyta; class Magnoliopsida; order Asterales; family Asteraceae; genus Scalesia; species Scalesia atractyloides. Next base: position 40,056,178 of record CAMTDV010000116.1, read on the forward strand.
AGTCTTTTCCTGGCAGCTGAGCGTGTCTCCACGCCACGAGGTGGTCAGGGTTCGACCATGGGTGCCTTCCCCGGCGCCCTTGATTGTCGAGATCTGTTGGATAATGATGATGACATAGCCTGCTGGGTTGGTGTAGTTAGTTACGAGCTGCGTATATCACAATATATATATATACGTATATATATATATATATATATATCACATAGAACAATTGTACTATAACACATAACAAGATATCACAGTTCGGTGCCAACTAAGTCTAGTGTCGTGTAACAGCTATAGTTTAGGTCTACTTTAAATGCAAACCTGGTTCTCTATATCTAGAGGCTCTGATACCAATCTTCACACCCTCAATTTCCACTTGTGGAGTATTACCGCGAGGCGTGTGATCAAACCAGAATCTCAGACACTAGAAATGTCGAATGACTCTATATGATTCGTTTAAACGTTTTCCAAAAAAATTTATTGTAAACATGCATAGTCATTTTCAAAATTCCAAGCAAAGTTTAGCGGAAGCATTAGAATAAAGTAACGGGCGCCAACATAAGCGCCAAAACAAAAATTACAAAAATAATCGTTAATAAAGACTCGATAAAAATGCCTTGATCAAATGCAAAGTGAGTGCACCTAGCGCTCCTAGCGTCCTTAGAAACATGCAAAGAAACAAGTGTCAACATTAAAGAAGAGTGAGTTCACAGGTTTTTAATAAGTTCACAAGTTCGGTTTAAAAGATTGTTTTCCACCATTATCCATAACCCGGGATAACGACATAGTTCCATTATTCCTAACCTGGAATAATAAGGTTGGTTTGTAAATATGTTCAATTTTAACATGTAGGTAGCGAGCCTAAAGTTACGTCACGTAAGAGTTCGCGATCGAAGCTGACTGTTGTTGCCTCTGTGTTGCCAGGTCTATCACTGACCATGGCGAAAGTTAGGCCAAATTAATCACCCGTTGACCATTCCTGGTCGGCTAGCGCGACTAGCTCGGGTGGGGCTTGTCGGGCCCAGTAGTACTACTATAATTTCCCCGGTATCTAACCCAATACTAACGATCCGAGAGTTGGTTGAGGACTTCCATGATAAAGCTACTTAGTGACCATAACATACATTAACATTAACTTAGTTACCGAATAGTTAACAGTGTCAATTTCGCTTAACGTAAAAGATTGAGTTGTAGAGCGTATACATGTTTCTTCCCCTGTTGTTTCAAAACCGGATAAAATAGGGCCCCTGAACTCACCTTAAATTGCGCGGTTAGATAAACGCAAAAGAAGCAAATGATGGAACCGCTAATCGCGTCCTAACATGTCAACCGATTCAAAGTTAGTGTGTGAACACACTGAGACAAAACCCTACGCATAACTAACACACAGTACGGCACACGTAATAACCAATTCGAAACCATAATCATGCATGAAAAGTATCACCATACAAAATAACGATCAAACCAACTTGTCATAAACACCGGATAACTCATACAACACTTAGATACACACAAACACAAGTTATCATGTTTCAGCTTGTACACTCATAACCGGGCTGTTTTCGAGAATTTTTATAAAATAGTTCCAACGTTCCAAAAATTCCAATTTTCTTACAGGAGGTGTCAACTAGACTGTAGAATTTTATGTAAAATTTTCAAATCCTAAATCTTTACCAATTATTTATAAACATTTATATACTAGGCTGCAGTCAGATTCGTCGCTTTCTGACTGCGGTCCACGAGAAAAATCATTTAAAAATCATCGTTCATCCGATTAATGAAATTCCAGTAGGAGATTTTCAGAAACTCCCGTTTCCAGTAACTGTATAGATTTCGTGACCTAAATCCATACATACTATGAGCTCCGACTCGATAAACAACCTGCAAATTCTGCAGAATTTACGCAGCTTCAGCTGCTGCACTAAATGACCATTTAAAAATAGCAAACAACCTCAGAAAAATATGAATCTGGCGCCATTTGAAGCGTTTTTCAAAATACATGTTTTGGGCCTCATAAAATTCACTTTTTGATAAATAATGATCAGGTTACAGCCAACTGAACTTGGCTGTAAATGTCAATCAGCTTACTGTTTTCGACTTTATCGCATTAAAACATGTGTAAACGGCCATGACGCTTAGTTGCATCGATTAACAGCTTGTTAACTTGTCAAATATCATATAATATATCAATATTCATGCAAACCCTAAGTATATATCATTATCTTTATAGATAAAACGCAGTCTACGATTTTAATACTCAAACATATCATCACAACCGCGAAGATTCGCATATTCATCCGAACTAATCATACACCACAACACTTTTTCATAGTAATATCATACAAGCACATAATCATGATCAAGACTACACAAAACCTAGTGTGAATCGTAATAAAATTAAACCCTAACATTGAAACGATGACAATTAGCAAACCGGGACAAGTTTGGAATCGATCCGAGGGATGTGGGATGCTTACGCGACCCGGGGGGGCTGCAGCCGTCACACACCTCTAGGGGAGTAGGTTTTAGGGTTTGCTATTTTTTTTAATACCCCATGCATACATACGTATACATAAGGGGCAAGGGGCGGTTTGGGCTTGTCCTTGGGCCGCAAGGGAGGGGTGGCGGGTGGGGTTGGGTTCGCAAAGGGGTGTGGGTGGCGGGTTGGGTTTGCTTGGTCGCGAAGTCGAAACGTTTCACAGGCTTGGTTCGGTTCGTCTTATAAATAGAATTTACTAACCGATCATTACAATCTGATAAATGACTACACATAATACGACTCGACAATTATTCATAAACATCTAATAACATGTAGCACGAAATTCAGATACAACCCGTTAGAATTTCCAAACATTGTGTATTCCCTAAATACTAAAGTTAGCGTAGTTATTGCGAGCGCGTAATTTAATTCTCTGAATTAAATCAGCGTAGAAATGAATAACAATAAAGTAGCGCGTTTAAGATACCTAAAAAGCCGGGATGTCACAGCTCGGTTCAGAATCGTGACTGCTAGAAAAAGTTGGGTTTTTGGACGATTTGACGGCTGTTTTAGGGGTTTTGCTGTTGTTTCGCATAAACATCATGGATTCGGATAGAAAACTTGAATCTCAGATCATAAGTGAAGAATCTCGGATCAGAAAATTTGCATCTCGGATCAGAAAACTTGCATATCGGATCAGAACAGTGCATCTCGAATCATTGGCGTTGATCTCGGATCAAAATAGTGTATTTCGGATAAATTAAGAAGCATCTCGGATAACGTAGGAAGCATCTCAGATCATAAACGTGCATCTCGGATTTTTGGTATTGATTTCAGATCATCTTGGGTCGTATCGAATACCATCTCAGATCACTGTTCCAAATTACCATCTCAGATTGGCATCTCGAGTCACTGTTCTGAATTTTCGTCTCGGATTGTTAATACGAGTTATTGTTTCGAATTCAGTACTGTTCTGAGTTGAATTCAAGAAGGTTGAAAGTTAACCAGCTAACGTAATCGGAGATAAACACTTTCGTACACAGAATTTGATCCGTAAATAATTTTGAAACACCGACTGCATGGTTAGACTTGTGTGCTTTTAAGGACAAAAAAAGCATGAAAATCCTAAAAAAGGTCTCGAACATTATACATCATTGGATTTGTATTGTCGACATGAGTCTAATGGTACAATTTTGTAATCACACATTTCGGACAAATTTAAACGTTTTTAGCGAGCCAGTTCAGTAAAAATGTCGAATATGTCAAACTTGAACGAATTGTTGAGAATGGAGCATGAGTCATGCACGACTAATAAACCGCCAAAGATGTTGAAGGTAGAGAATTACCTTACATGGAAGGATAAATTTCATTCATTCATAAAATATCAGGACACGCGGATGTGGATCTGTATTCAAGATGGGTACGTAAACCAAACTCATGACTTTGAAGGCAGACAACGTGTCACTGCCTATATAAACATGTCAAAGGCTGATAAGAGAATGTTTGAGTCTGAGAAGAAGGCCTTAGCTGCAATAAAGATGTCATTACCTGATGGCATCAAACATATATTTAAGCGATATACTACTTCGAAGGAGACGTGGGATGCTCTAAAGAAGAGGCATGAGGGCAATCTTAATGTGAAGAAAAACAAAGTTGACTTGCTGAATAATCAATTTGTTGTCTTTATAGGCATGTGAAATGAGTCCCTCGAAGATATCATCACGAGATACTATCATCTAATGTCAGAAATGAAAAATTATGACATAAAGGGATACACAGACGTTGAGATAAACGATAAGTTGCTAGATGCTTTACCTGCCAAATGGGATATTCGTACTCTTATGATAAAAGGTGAAGCTGGTTATGAAGATAAAGACTTGGAAGAGGTTGTTGGGAAACTGAGAGCTTATGAGCTCAACATTAATAAGAAGAAGGAACCTGGATATGATTAGGTTCAAGATCCGGGAATTTATAAAGGGATTACATCTTCATCTTCCAACAATGCTTCAAATGATTGAGCAGCTACGTTTCTCTCATGTGAAAATGAGTAGGCTGTGACAAATGTTGATGGTGATGTATGTTTTGTAGCTGCTTTAGGAGCATCATCAGGGGCAAAGAGACAACAAGCTAGCAATAATAACAGTACAAGGTCTATGCCTCTGAGTGTCAAGGATACTTAAGATCATCTGGCCTTGCTTGCTTCATTCGTTGCTTCGTATGAGAACTACATTCAGGGTAGAATATCTGATCCTGCTACTTTCGACGAAGATTATGATCAGATTGACCCTGATGACCTAGAGGAGATTGATTTACAATGGCAGATGGCCATGATCTCTAGAAGTGTGAAGAGGTTCATGAATTGGACGAGAAGAAAGTTCGTTAGAAATAATTTAGGTTTTGACAAGCCTAAAGTGAATTGTTACAATTGTCAAAATTACGGACACTTTGCTAGAGAGTGTCAAAGACCTAAGACTGAATTTCAGACTAACTCATCTTTTCAAGATTCTCCTGGTCATGGTTCAAGCAACAGAAATGCATCAACTAACACTGGATCAAAGGCCTTGATATCTACTGCTAGAGAAGGTTCCTATGATTGGGGTGTTCATCTGGAAGGTAGTGACAATGCCACATAGGCTTTCATGGCTAAAATAGTCCTAGTTGATGATGCAGTAAGGTTGATGCTGAGGTAGAGCAAGAGACTATAGCTGAAAAGTTGATGACGATTAGACGACTGAGAACATAAAATCAGATGTAGAAAAAAATGTTGCAGATAAGAAGATGGCTACATATTTTGCTGCTTTCATGGCTGATTTAAGCAAATCAACAAGAGGGATACATTCTAACTCTGGTAGTTCTGTTTGCTTAAAATGTCATGAAGTATAAAGTGAAGTTGGCAGGTTGACAAAACAAAACCAAAGTGTAGTAAATGAGCTCTTGAGCGTAAAAGAATCAAACTTTTTTGTAAAAAGAAACGATTCATTATATTTGAAGAAAATTGAGGGTTATGAAGAAGAAATCAATATTTTAACTTGTAAACTAAATGAAAAACCTCAAATTGTTGACTTAGCTCATGATACGATGAGTGAAAAAACAAAAGAGATTTCTGAAAAATGCAAAGAGTTGTTAGAAGCACAACTGAAAATTTATGAACTTGAAAAGAAATTGAATCAATTCAGAGATTCATCTTTTGTTATGAAACACATGATGAATGGCTTGAAGAAAAGTAATGACAAGACAAGTGTGGGCTTTAAAGGTTTCAATGAAGTTCCACCACCTCTTGGTCATGACTGTTCTTTCTTGCCAGATGAAGAAGAGCTAACTGAGTTTGTGTCAACTACACCTAATAGTTCCACACCAGGGAATGTTGATGTGTCTTAACATGCTAAGAAGGAAAATAACAGGGAAGCGATTTTGAAAACAAAGAATGCACAACCTAAGAATAAAAATAATTTTTTTGTTAAAAAAGTTGATTTTGTTAAAGGGAGTGATATGAAAAAAGAGACCACTGTTATTGAAAGTGAGTCAAATGTGCAGTTTGCTAAAAGTAAAAACACAGAAAAATCTGAAATGAGCAAACTAAACAAGATCCTTAAATGGGATCATCATTATCATCACCTGATGGATCTAAACCAAAGACTTCAGTTAAGAAGTCTTTGGCTAGAAGATCGTGCTTCAAATGTCACAACAAAGGACATGTAGCTAGCTGTGTCCTAACAAAATGAATGAAGCACAAGTGATTGAGAGGAAGAGAGGAAAATCACTAGAAAAGATTGGTGATGGTGAGTAAGAAGTTTCTAACTCACCGAAGACATCTGCTACCAAGCGACAGAGTTTTGCTGTTGGTGTAGATAAGGCTGAAAAAGGAACTCACCAAGTTCCTCGTTTTCAAAGAAATCAACAAAGATTTCAGCCTGAATCTACGTCAGGCAGATAGGAAAAACCTAGAAGTAGTTCACCAAGAATGAATAACTTTAACGGTCAATCAAATAATTTCAGAAGTCAAGGTCAATATAAAACTCGATATCAGAATGTTGGTAGTCAAAATTTTAATAACAATGGCTTTAGAAATTATCACAATCGAAATTCATGGAATCAAAACCCAAATTTCCAAAGGTCATAAAGTCAAAACATGTATAGGAATCCTCAGGACCAGAGATCCAATGGAAATAAAAAATTATTTCTATCAACAGGTCTCAGATCTAATACTCTAGTTAGGAGTGATGGAAATTAGATGGATGTTCCGGTGGTTGATGAATCTGGGAGACCCAAGACCATTAAGGCTTTGTTTAAAACATATGCAGTTTCTTTGTTTCTCATTGTTGTTAGATTCAGTTTTTTCTTTTTAAGATCTGTGTAGGAACAAACTTTAGGGATTTGTTATTCACATCTTCTGATGACTTCTTAGCATAGTAAACAGGTTTAGAATTTAAACAATGTCGTTCAATATGTCTGACTTCGTTACACTTGAAGCATGTCCTGCTGTCAGTGACAGAGGATTTCTGAACCTGCTCACGATTTTCTTTCTCAACGTAGAACTCATCATTTGATTGTTCATTTACCAAACTCTCTTTCTCGCTTTCCGAGCTTGTTCCGAAAACAAAGTTTACTTTTCTTTTAAAATTTGGTTTTTAAAACTTATCATTCTGCTTCCTTACATACCCCAACCCTTTCCTCTTGTTTTCAGGATAATTTTTACCTTTGTAATTGTTGTTATAAGAGCTTTTGGGTTTATAATAGTAAGGTGCATTTAAATTTTCAAGCTCTGAAAGACTCATTTCAATCATTTTAAAAACTTGTTCGACCTTTTCAAAATTCACATTCGGAATCGGAAATTCTTGATCAGAATATAGTTTATCTGATCCTTTCATTTTGTAAGCAACCAAATTAGGATCATCATCCAAACTAGATTCCGATTTTCGAAGATTTTTTATGAAAACTTTCTTCATTTTCAGAAGATGAACTTGTTTTCTCCAAGATGGACTCGGCACTCTCAAATTTTTTGTTGTCACTCTCACTTCCTAAAACCTTTTCTACCACATTTTTCACCTCATCAGATTCATAGTCATTTTCTGATTTATTGTATGTTACATCGATGTTCTCACACAGCTCGTTGTTCTTTTCAGTTTTCAATTTTATATTGAGCACCTATTCCACCAAGATGGTTTTTTCCTTGAATAGCTTTCCCACATGGGTGCTGGAACTCGTCTCTAACATGCACTTTTGCTCTTACCATTCATATCATCTTCTTCCTTTTCAATTTTCGGAAGAATATGATCAATGACATACGAACTGGTGAAATAACTGATTAACATTTGATAACCCTTTCTGTTTCAATTTTAATTTTCACCAATTCACTTTTTAGCTTGGCAATCGTATTTAGTTGAATATTTATGGCCATTTTCTTGTCCATAACGGTTGCCTTGAGCATCGAAAGAGTGGCACCATCTTCCCTATTAACTTGTTCATATTGTTTAATGGTTTTGCTTAGTTTGTCATATGCCTCTTTAGTTTCTTTGTAATCACTTGATAAATTATCAGAAAGTTTTTTCAAATATTTTTATTTTATATTTTTCAAAATACTCATTGCCAGGTTCTAAACGTTTCTTGCAAGGTTTTTCAATTTCAACAATTTGAACTTTAACTTCTTCCTTTACCGACTCCTTGACAGACTCTTTCACCGACTCGACTTTATCCTCCTGTACTTTCTCAGAGACTACCTCTTTTAGATTAGCCATCATAGCCTTGTTGGCTATCTTAGTTAGGTTCTCCGCAGTCATCTCTTTGTCCACATCTATTAGTTCCACAACTTTAGATTTTGGCTCTTTCTCACAGTGTGCTTTGTAGCTTGGATCAAAGTAACCTGCAAAAGTTGGAAGCATATTAGGTGGAATTAAATGTCTAAAAGCACTGTGTAAATTATTTTCTTCTTCAGAATGTTGTTCGTGATAGTATTCTTCAATTATGGCTTCATCAAAGAGTGCTTAATAGTCTTCTTTAGGTTCTGGTTCGTCGATTATCTCTACTAGCAACACAAGACTTTCATTCTTCAAGATGTATTTATTCCAATTGAACCCTTCATCCTCTTGAGCAACCATTAAGACTTTGTCTTTTGAACTCCAGGGACCATATTCAATCTGAATCATCCTTGAAGTTGTTTGAGGTACGGTCGATGATATATAGTCTTCTTATAGTAATCATTTGCAAACAGATTCTAATTACCATTCACTTCACGATTTGGACATTCCCTTTTGAAATGCCCCTTCTCCCAGCATTTGAAACAAGTAACTTCGATTTATCAAAACCTAGTTTGCCATCGAGTCCTCCTAAACTGCTTTTTCCTGTGATATCCATAAAGTGTTGTGCCCTTCGAACAATTAATGCCATGCACCACTTTATATCTATCAATTCCAATTCTTCAGAATCAATCTGATCATAGTCTTCTTTCGTCATATATGGGTTCCCGACCTTTCTGGCCACCAGGCTTTCATACGATTCTAGCACGGATACAAGCAATGCCATGGGTGCTGCTTAGCAGTTTGTTCATTGAAGTCTTTTTCGTTTTCTAGATTCACGGAAATGTTGCATTGTAGAATTCGCTAGTTTTAATTAGCTTGAGTACTTTGGCCACTCTAAAACTATTTGAGCTTTGCGAGGATTGTGGTGTTTGAGGAGAATTAGGCTCGCATGATGGAAATGACTGAAAACCTCTAGATTGGTTTGAAGACGGATTTGAAGAATTATTTGCATTGAAGGATGGTTGTATCTTTGGACTTTGAGTGTATGCTACAAAACTGCCTTTGTAATACAAGTTGACGTCTTTTTGAAATGTGATCTTTTAGTTTTTGCCATTTTCTGCATCTCCAACTCATGACCTTATAACTTTTCGATAAATCTTGACAAATTGATTGTACTGTATCTCAGGCTGTTTTTCAAGATTGTGAGATAGGTAGACCATTCACCTTTGGGTAGTGCATCAGCAAGTTTGTCTATCAACTCTTCATTATCTTTCTGTATGCTCGACCTTTTCATTTCGACCACAAGATGACAATATCTCTCGATCAGATGTTTCATGCTTTCTCCTTTCAAAAGATTGAATATGTCAAACTCCTTCTTCAATAACGCCTTTTTTCTTTTTATCATTTGAGTGCTTCCTTTCAATTTAACTCTCAAAGCATTCCAAAGTGATTAAGCATCACCGTCGTATTGCCAAAGAGATAGATTATCTTCTTTAACAGCTTGTTGAAGAATGTTTAACATTTTGTTTTCATTAATGAACTTCTCCTTCTCTATTGTTGTAAATTGCATCAGTGTCTTCTCTTATCCATTCTCGCCTATTGGTGTAGCATATTTTTCCTCAACGGCATACCAACAATTCAGATAATTCGCTTGTACCCAGTTTACAAATCTTTCACTTCAGCCTGATAATATTCTAAGCACATTAGTTTCGGGGATTCCGTCACTATCCACATTTCATTTTCAAGAATCATGTTTTGTGTTGCGGCATTTATAACAATGAATGTTTCGAAAGCATTGAAAAATTCGTTTTCCATTTTGTCGAGAAAAAATAGATTAAACAGTCTTTTATGCAAAGTGGACTTTGTGCGGAGTGACATTTCGTGTGAACTGAAATCAGATAAACACAAACAATGATTGAAACTTCACCTTGTGCGAACTGAAAGTCATTTCGTGCAAAGTGAAAATTTCAGTAGTAACAAAATGTCACTTCATGCAAAGTGGATGTTCACTTCTTGCGAAGTGAGGGTATGAGATCGTGCAAAGTGAGGTTAAAATTTCACTTTTTTTCAATTTTTGCCATGATTTCGATTGTTTCAGGTTCTGATCTTTTCAAGTGTTTGACAATAGTGGATTTTACGTATTATACTTACGAATCAGTCCATTTTGTCCATGACATTGTTGAAAAATGAAAAAAATGAGAAGTATGGGTAGAATAGTAGTGTAGAATCTTGATCAAATCTTTAAATCAGGCCATCTGTAGCTCTAGCTTTGATGCCACTTGTAGGGTCTTCTTATCCAATAAGCATAGGACCTAATCTGATTAAATAGTTATAACATGTGCGGAATCCATTTTATAACAAGCGACAACATCAAGATTACTATTTACATTTTACTGTTTCATTAATGTGGTAAATGTGTACAATCCTAAAACAAACTGTATATGGCTTCGCCGTACACTCAACAAAATTGTTGTAGACTCAAGACCACAACTCTCCTATTTATAGACTAGGCTAGATTGCACGACTTCAGTCTTCACTTCGCACAAGGGGGACTCACTTCATATGAAGTGACTGACTTCGTATGAAGTGACTGACTTCGTACGAAGTGATTAACCACTTCGTGTGAAGTGCACAATACATACATCAAAACATGAAAACTAACATTGAAGCCCTATTACAATGGACGATATGACCCTAGGGACGTAGGCTATAGACATTCTTCATCAACATGACCAAGCCATGCACCACTGCTAGATTACTTGTATCAAAAAATTGTAACACTCGCTCATAGGCGGAAGCGCAAGGTGTGATCGTGATTAGTTCTTATTGCATACAATGTAAGTAAAAAAAAACTGTATGAATACAATACGTACGATGATCATCCATTCATCAACAAGAAATAGTTTACAAGTCGTAAGTTGTTCTCAAATGACATCACAAGTTACATTTTTTTCTCAAAAGACTTGCATCGCAAATAGGGACCTGCAAGAGACCTTTTATATGGAGGGTTATCTAAAATAGTAAACTAAGATACCTTGACCCTCAAGGCTCTAAGATTCTCTCCTGTGGGGATTTCTTCATTCTTGATAAAATTCATGATCGGAAGGATCCATGATCCTGAACGCGAATGCGAATCACTGGATGTTGTTGTAGTATTCTACTACCTCCATTACATCATTCCCCTAAATTGCAGGAAAGAGAATGTGAATAATAGGTATTTTTTATGTCTTCTATAACTTTTAGGGCTGATCCTATGTTTTCCAAAGCATTTGCCCCTGTGTTTTCCTCTCTTGGTACTTGTGTTATGCTAAAAGAATCGAAAGCATTTGCCAGTTTTTTACAATTTCTAAATTTTGATTAATTTCTCACCTTTTACAGTATATGAGCCATTAAAATGGTTAGTAATTAGCAATGAATCTATATAAACTTGAAGATACTTGTTCCTATTTGTGTAGCTAACTACAAACCTACAAGCAAAGCTTCATATTATGCTTCGTTGTTAGTGGTTTGAAATTTACAGGCGTTAGACTGGGGTACTATGTCCCCTATGTCGATTTTGGTAGTATTCCTAATCCAGTTCCTGTAACATTTGAGGCTTCATCTATGAAGAGTACCCAAGGATCCTTGCTTTCTCCAAGTAGTTGAACCTCCAATTCAGCTTCTTTCTGTAGATCACTACTAAAATCCACCACAAAATCAGCTAGTGCTTGAGACTTGATAGCAGTCCTTGGTTTATATTTTATATCATATGCACTAAGCTTCACTGCCCATTTTGCCATCCTGCCTGACATTTCTAGTTTCCTGAGAATATTCTTAATTGGAAAATTAGTTTTCACAATAATGGTATGAGTTTCAAAATAATGTCTTAGTTTAGTTGAAGCCATGATTAATGCAGGAATAAATTTTTCTAAATGAGAATACGTGGGTTCATCATTAAGAAGGCTTTTACTTACATAATGTACAGGGTGTTTGTGGGAGGATAACCTCTGCTTCGAAAGCACAGGACCTGGCTTGAGCTAATTAATGTGCGCAAAATTCATCATTAACTAGTTGACAATGATAAGATATACGCTTTCAATGCCTCTTCTTCATTAATCTTGATAAACGTGTACAAATCAGAGACAAAACTAACAGGGCTTCGCCTTACAATCAGAAAAATAGCTGAGGACTCAACACCCTTCTCAGCTATTTATAGACATGACTGCTTCGCACAAGGCTGTTCTGCCACTTCGTCCAAAGCACACTTCGTACGAGGTAACATGTATCACTTCGTACGAGGTGAGCAATACTTCGTATGAAGTGGCTCTATTACATACAAATCAACATATAATCTAACATTAAAGGCCTATTACATATACGACATGACCCTAAAACGTAGGCTATAGACATTTTACACCAACAAACTATCCCTTGGATATTGTCGCAGTCTTGGTCAGTCTTCAAAATCTTTAAAAGCTCTAACAGTTATCGTCCAAAGAAATGCTTTCTCGATCTTCGACTCTCCTCAAATGGAATAGGCATTTGATCTGTGGGAGGAGGTCTGTTGTAGGTATCTCCATACTGAAACCTTCTCAAAGGTACTTTTCTAATAACTTCAGCAAATCTTGCTTCTTTTCTCTCTTGCTTTCGTTGCTCTTTACCTTCCAGTTATCTCCAGTCTAAGTTCCATATCTTTCCTGAATTAAAACTGTTAGCATAACAAACATTGATAACCTGCTGGAACTACAACGCCTTCACCTTGTCTTTCTCTTCAAAACTTATCTTGTTGTAGAATAGACATTCAGTATCCTTCTTTGAGTAGTTTACTGCCACATAGGGTCTAGTATTCGAATTCCTCTCCATAAGCCATATATTCTTTTGTGTGCATTCACTATTTCAGTCAGTTCTTCAGTGACTTTCTAGGAATCATCATCATGTTGTACATAAATCACTACTTCTCCTGTTTCCAAGTCATAATGCCACCACTTGATTAATGTATGAAAATCTTGTTCAATCTTCATCAATGGCATATTTTCATAACATGTGGTCGTTTCACAATTAGTGTAACATCTTCTGTTTCGTCATTGGATCAAACTTGACAATTCTTCGTGGATTATGTGGCTTCAAGTATCTAAAGCCATGTGCAAATTCAAACATTATCAATTTCCACAGACGTTGATCATGAAACTTCATCTTGAGATTAAGACTTTTCATCTAAACTAACTCTTCAATATCCCAAAATGGCAACATCTTGTTGTCACTCAAGTACCTGAAGTACGAAACACCGAACTCTCTCTTTATTGCATAAACATTCAACTCTTCTATCCATCCCCAACTAGGTATATCTCCCAAATATTTGTCTGGATCACGAGTAAAGAAAGCCAGTGGACGTTTGAACTTTCTTTCTTGTGGCATCTCCTTGAACCAATACTTCTCTGCTGCAGCTATCTCTTCTTTAGATAAACGTTTAGGCAATTTCCTTCTTTCACAGTTTCCTCAACCTTTCTTCTCAACAAATCATCATTTGCTAAGGAAACAACTCTTCAAAGGTTGGGAAGTCATTTGTTCCTTCACAAGAATATTTAGTAGTAGCATCATCGTCAGAATCGTCCTCCATGATAACCCTGTCATAATCATCAGCTTCTGACACATACTTATAAAGATAATCATTAGGCTGTGAAGCACTAATGTTGTTTAATTCATCTTCAAATCAAATACAAAGGATTCTTCGTCTACACCTAACATTTTGGCAATTTCTTCCTTATGTAGTTATGAACAAATTCACCCTCTTCTACATCATGCTCAAGATAGAAGACCCTTGGTGTTTGCATGTTAGGAATAGCTGTTATAGGTACAGCTATGCGGATTCCTGACTACTCAGCTTCATTCAGAGGGTCCTTCGTCTCCCCTATCTTTGGGCATCATCTTGTTGATTAACTGAATCATTTAAGAAGGCATCATAGTTAAAGGATTCATTAATCTACTCAGTTTCAACAATCAACTCTGTACCCCCTTGATCATTATCATCATTACCCTATACCCCCTTGATCATTAGCATCATTATTGCCCTGATCATCATCGTCTTTCGTATGGTCATCCTTTTTCTCATCGTCTTTATCACCATCATCAGCATAGCATCATCATCATTCTCTTTGTATGCGTCAATCTCAGCATCAATCTTTGTGTACATCTGTTTTTTCCAAGATTTGTTGTCTCAACATCATATCAGACACATCAACGGTTCACCAACAAGTACGAACTTCACTCTCTGATCTTCTTTCTCAACATTCTCTTCAACTTGAGTTTCCGTAACTGGTGCAGATTCAGCTTCTGGCTCAGTTTGAATGATCACAGGTACATTATCAATTTTCCCTTCTGCTTTTCCCAACCTAGTTGCCTCAGCTTCAGCTCTTTTGGCATGTTCTGCACCTTTTGTCTTATCTCTTCAACTTTGATCTCTTTATATTCAGAGTTAAAGTTTATGCTAAATCTCATTTCTAACACTTTAAATAGCATGTCAAGCTTCTCAGCATTGGCTGTCTTCTCAACTTCAAGATCTTTTACCACTCAGTGTAATTTTTCATTTTCAACAATAAATTCTGTGAGTAATGATGCTAAAGTCATGTTCTCCGTCTCGAGTTGTTTAATTTTGCTTTCATGCTCCTTGATCTTTCGTTCCAATTCTTCAATCTTGTTGTCGTTGAAAAAATTTGTATCAAAGTTTCCATCATCAAATCCTTATGTGAATGGAATCTCTTCGAAATATCTAGGAAAATGTTCAGATAAAGATCTTCGTTAGCAATTCTTCTATGAATGGAATCTCTTTGAAATCTCCAGGAAAATGTTCAGATAAAGATCTTCGTTAGCAGATTTTGTGGTTTAACATTGTTGAGGTGTTGTTTTATGTTGTGGTGGTGGTGATGGTGGAGTAGGTGTTCGAGTGGTTGTTGTGGTGGTTGTTGTGGTGATTGTTGTGGTGGTTGTTGTGGTGGGAAATGGGTCTCAAAACAGTTGAAGCAACCACTTCAATTGTCTTCCTGGCCCTTTTGTACTTTTAACGTGCTCTTCTGGCCGCAAGAGATCCTGTTGTCTTTTTCTATGTTTCTAGCTTGCTCTTAACTCTTCAGACTTTCTTAGCAGGCCTTCAAATCTCTGGTTCAGATGGAACATATGGTCCATCATCATCTCCCACCACTTTCCTCTTTTTTGTTCCAGTCGCTCTCTGTCTTCTTTCTCAGCAGCTGCCATTCGTAAATCAAAACTATCATCTGTAGCCTCTCCACTATCATCTTCAACTGCCTTTTTAGCTGCAGCTTCAACTTTAATCAAATTCACCTATTCATTATCAGAAATAGCAGAGAGTACATCTTCGTGTGCTGTTTAAGCTACTTGTCATTTACAGGTGTTTCCTCAGGTTCATCCACCAGTAAATTTCTAACTGCTGTACGTTTTCTTGGTCATGTTTATGATGAGGTTCTAGTAGCTTGTTTCTTAGGAGTTCCTCGTCTACGTTTCTTAGTTTCTTCCTTCTCGTACCGACTTCTTCTTTTTGCGACAAATCCTTCCAAACAAGCAACTTCATCCTTTTCATCTTCACTCGTATCTTTTCTCCACATCCCCTTTGGAGGTGCCACATAGTTTTTATCCTTAATAACTTCAAAGACGGGTTTTGCAACAGGATCATCTGATCCTTGCTTCAAATATAAATTCAATCGGACGAATGTCTCTCTATCCATATATTCTAACACAAGCTCCTCATCTTCTTCCTTTGCCAAGTTAGGGAACAGATCGTCTAGCATCATCTGCAAAAATATCAGATACTGTAGAAACTTTTCCCTTGTAATATTCATCACCATTTGATCATATATTAACTTCGTGAAGTTGTATGGCAAGTTTAGTATGAGGGCAGTGATCATACACATCTGATAATCAACGATGTCATTAAAACCTCCTTTTCAATGACTGAGCGCGTGTATGACTGAGTGCACAAAGAACTTGTATGGCCTGACAGCGATAAAAACATCCATAACCATTCTTTCTAGGTAGCCTGTTGGATCACCTTCTTTGTCTTTGAAACCCAGCACTCTTTCCTCTGTGATTTTAACTTCAAACTCTTTATCGTCGATCTTCGCTGCCGAAATAATAGCTTTTGGATTTTCCTCACTTCTAGCAGCACTCCAAAAACGTTCACTATGTGATCAATAGACTGTGTGCCTATGACTTAAAGCCTTTTTCATTGGTAATCGTCTCACAAACTCTAATACAACTTTGAAAGAAGCGATTTCAGGTATCTTATCATCAAGAAGACAACAAATATTATGAACAAGCTCTAACGGCGTCTTCTTTTCCTTTAAACACAAAAGAGTTCAACACTGAGAAGATTTTGACAAAAATTACACAACACTTGGTGCGAGGTGTACTTAGTGCGGAGTGCACATATGCACCTCGTACGAAGTGGTCTTAAAAATTTTAAATACTTTTGACCATTGACACTTCATACAAAGTGTCCTTTGAAATTTTGCATGTTTCACTTCATACGAAGTGGACATTCCACTTCGTACGAGGTGCCTCTTCGTTCCAAAACCACTGTCATGAACATCAAAATCAAAACTTGTGATTTTTGTGTAATTGATGGTTCTATTGGGTAGTTCTAACACCGATTAGTACGAATACATGTTCAATTTTAGATTTGACCGGTTAGGTTTTCCTAGATCTACATTTTTAAGTCCTTTTGGCCGAAAATGATAAATTGACATTTAATCTTGATCATCTACCTTAACCATTGTAAGAGGTGTGTAGATTAACCTCACCTAGTTGTATAATGGTAGCAGTTCGTTAAAACCTCAAAAAAGATCAGATCGCACAAAGGTTCACACAGATGGCACTAACAGTCAATGACTGCTCCGTACGAGTTTGACCCTTTATATAGGACAAGGTCACTTCGTCCGAAGTGGCTCTTGTGTGAAGTGGACTACCAATTTTTCAAATTTTAAGCTTTTTTGATCTTTTTTCGATTTTAGCAACCCACTCAGTTGACCAAGTCCAAGTTAATGACCCTATTAACTGATTTGTCTACCAAGTCTAAGTTAATGACCTAGGTTGACCACTTTATGACCAAACTGATATTTTTCGTCAATTTTAAGTATCAAATTAATGAACTTTTTATCATTTCAGAACATTTTCTCTTTCCAGATTAGCTCCTAACCCGTAATCGTTCAGTTCTTATCTAGGAACCGTCGCTTCCGACTTTGAAGATTAGCTTTCCATCATCGGTAGAGGAAACTAAGATAGATATAAAACCTTTTTATATTTCCAAAGTTTATGCTAAAAACACACTGAAAATCTTTTTGAGTTTTTCTGAATGAAATGTAAGCACTGTACAAACATATTTACCGACATATTTTGTGAGTTTGTGTTAGAGGTTCATATCAGTTTTAGGACATATCACTAGTACCACTGATTTGATAAAACTTTAAGTTCTAAACAAATTTACTTAGATTGTCAGTATACTGATTCACTTAAACCTCTACACATTTCTCAATTGTTTCAAGATACGTTAGGTAATTTTAGGAACATGACTTAACTGTGTTTTCTACCTTAGAATATATGTTGGTGCATATTGGTGACAACAACTTAGATTTGTTCTTTGGATATCTTGTAATTAGTAAAATGATGAACGGTTAGCGGGTTTAGTTTTGTAATAGTGAATTAGAAGTAACTGGGCTAAACTAGATACAAAAGAGGGCATGGTAGGCGAATTGGGCCTTAAACCCATTAGCAGTCCATGTAGGAAACCCTAGCCCTTGAGCATAACCTATCTCTATATATAGGGAGGTTGTGATTAGGGTTAAGGTTGCTCAGTTTGTTGCTGGTTCTATTGTTCAGTTGCTGCAAGAATTGCTTCAGAGAGATTGAGAGAGAGAGAGTCTTAAATTGATTGTAAAACAATTGTGTTTGATAATCAATAGAAGACTGTTTGAAAGGAATTCTTGTTCGTGTTCTTGTGTTTTCTGTGAAATCTGATCTAGGGGATTCCGCACTCTAGATTAGATAGACGATTTTGTCAAGATCCATAAGGACTAAGGGACCTACAATTGGTATCAGAGCATTCGACTCTTGATTATTGCTCGGTTCAGAATCATAACAGCAAAAAAATTGGATTTTTAGGCGTTTTTGGAGGCTGTTCTTGAAGTTTGTGACGGCTGATTTAGGGTTTTGCAGGTATTTCTAATTTTTTTGTAGGTATTTCGGATTTTTTTGCAGTGATTTCGGATTGGCAGCAGGCAATTCGGATTGAAGACTTGCATCCCGGATTGAAAAGCATAGTATTCCGGATTGAAGCCTTGCATTCTGGATTAAAAATCATAGGAATTCGGATTGACGACTTGAATTTCAAACCAGATCTGCATTTCGGATCTGGATACAATGCAATTCAGATTGTATTTCGGATCAGAAGCCATTTCGGATTGGATTTTGGATTGAATTTCATATCAGTAGCTATTCCGGATTCCATCTCGGATTAGTACTATTCCGGATTCCATTTCGGATCAGAGTAGTCTTTTCCGGATTCTATTTCGGATCAGAACAGTGCAGTCCAGATTTCATCTCAGATCACTATTCCGGATTCACATTTCGGACTAGTAATTCGGATTACTGTTCCGGATTTTCTACTCGAATTTTTAATCAGAGTTTCCATTTCGGATTTCACACTGTTCCGAGTTACTCATAAAAAGGTGGAAACTTAACCAGGTGACGTAACCAGAGTTAAACGTTTTCGAACATATAAATTGATCCATAGACAATTTTGACGAACCGTTTGGACAGTTAGACTCGGTTGATTTTTTGGACAAAAAAGGCACGGAAATTCCAAAAATCATAATCGGACAATATACATCACTAGAATCGTATCGTCGAGACGAGTCTAACAGTATAATTTGGTAACCACTCATTTCGGACAAGTTTTAACGTTTTTAACGAGCCGGTTCGGTAAAAATGTCGAATATGTCAAACTTAAATGAGCTGTTGAGGATCGAGCATGAGGCTGGTACCACAAAAAACCTCCAAAGATGCTGAAGGTGGAGAACTATCTTACTTGGAAGGATAGATTTCATTCCTTTATTGAATATCAGGACACACGGATGTGGATCTGTATTCAAGATGGGTACGCTAACCCAACGCATGATTTTGAGGGAAGACAGCGTGTTACTGCTTACGTCAACATGTTTGAAGCTGAAAAGAGGATGTATGAATCTGAAAAGAAGGCATTAGCTGCTATCAAGATGTCGTTACCTTCAAACGTTATACTAAACCGAAGGAAATGTGGGATGCCCTAGAGAAGAGGTATGAGGGCAATACTGATGTAAAGAAGAACAAGGTGGAAATGCTGAAGAAACAGTTTGCTGTGTTCAAGGAATGAGAAATGAATCCCTAGAAGATATTATCACAAGATATTATCATCTGATGTCAGAAATCGATAATTATGACATAGAGAGATACACAGATGTGGAGATAAACGACAAGTTGCTGGATGCTTTACCTGCAAAGTGGTATATCTACACGTTGATGATAAAAGGTGAAGCTGATTACGAAAAGAAAGACTTGGAAGAGGTTGTTGGGAAGTTGAGAGCTTATGAGCTCAATATGAAGAAGAAGGAAACGGGTTATGATCAGGTTCAAGATCCAGGGATTTATAAAAGTCTTACACCTTCATCTTCCAACAGTGCTTCTAGTGACATTGCAACTGCGTTTCTCTCATGTGAGAATGAACAAATCGTGACTAATTCTGAGGGTGAAGTGTGCTTTGTTGCTGCTTCAGGAGGCTCATCAGGGGCTAAGAGACAACAATCTAGTAACAACAGTTCTAAGTCTATGCCTCTGAGTGTCAAAAGTGCTAAAGAACACCTGGCATTGCTTGCTTCTTTCGTTGCTTCTTACGAGAACTATATTCAAGGAAAATATCTGATCCTGCAACGTTTGATGAAGATTATGATCAGATCGAGGACTTAGAGGAGATGGATTTGCAATGGCAGATGGCCATGATTTCTAGAAGGGTGAAGAAGTTCATGAACAGAACGGGCAGGAAGTTCGTTGGCAAAAGTGTGGGCTTTGACAAGTCAAAAGTGAAGTGTTACAACTGTCACAACTATGGACATTTGCTAGGGAGTGTCAAAGAGCAAAGTCTGAATCGCGTTCTAGTTCATCCTTTCAAGATTCTCATGGTCATGGTTCAAGCAATAGGAATAAAACAAACAACACTGGATCAAAGGCCCTGATTTCTACTGCTAGAGAGGGTTCTTATGATTGGAGTGTTCATCTGGAGAATGATAACAATGCCTCACAGGCATTCATGGCTAAGATAGCTCCTGTTGTTTATGAAGAAGTGAAAGCCGATGCTGAGGGAGAGCAAGAGAAAGTAGCTGAAAAAGCTGATGGAGAACATAATACTACAGAGAAGAAGATGGCTACTGATTTTGATACTTTCATGGCTGATCTAAGCAAATCAATAGGTGAGGTATGTCCTAACTCTGGTAGTTCTGTTTGTTTGAAATGTTGTGAACTACAAAGTGAGGTTGACACATTAACACAACAAAACCAAAGTCTGGCTAATGAGCTCTCGAACTTAAAAGAATCAAACTTTTTCGTAAAACGAAATGAGTCATTATACTTGAAGAAAATTAAAGGTTATGAAGAAGAAATTAATATTCTAACCTGTAAGCTAAATGAAAAACTTAAAGTTATTGACTTAGCTCATGATATGATGAGTGAGAAAAACAAAAGAGGTTTCTGAAAAGTGAAAAGAGTTATCTGAAGCACAACTTAAAATCTGTGAACTTGAAAAGAAATTAAATCAATTCAGAGATTCATCTTTTGTCATGAAACATATGATGAATGGCTTGAAGAAGAGTAATGACAAGACGTGTGTGGGATTCAAAGGTTTGAATGAAGTTCCACCACCTCTTGGTCACGACTATTTTTTCTTGCCAGAAGAAGAAGAGCTTACAGACTTTGTGTCAACTACACCTGGTAGTTCCACATCAGGAAATGTTGATGTTTCTGAAAATGACAAGAAGGATAATAACAGAGACACTGTTTTGAAAACAAAGAATACACACCCTAAGAATCAAAAACATTTTTTGGTTAAAAAGGTTGATTTTGTTAAGGGGAGTGGCATGAATGAAGAGGTCCCTGTTATTACAAAAGAGTCTAATGTGCATATGCTAAAAATAAAAAACAAAGAAAAATCAGAAGTTAAGCAAACTAAACAAGATCCTTCTAAAGCATCATCATCATCATCATCGCCTGATGAATCTAAGCAAGAGGCTTCAATTAAGAAGTCTTCGGCTAGAAAATCGTGTTTCAAATGTCATGAAAAAGGACATTTAGCCACCTGCTGTCCTAACAAAAAGAGTGAAGCACAGGTAAGTGAGAGGCAGACAGAAATTTCACCAGCAAAAAGTGGTGGTGGTGAGAAGAAGGTTAACTCACCAAAGATATCTGCTACCAGGCAACAGAGTGTTGCTGAGGGTGTAGATAAGGCTAAAAAAGGAACTCCTCAAGTTCCTCGTTTTCAAAGAAATCAGCAAAGATTTCAGCGTGCATCTACATCAGGCAGATATGATAGACCTAGAAGTAGTTCACCAAGAATAAATAACTTTAATGGTCAATCAAATAATTTTAGAAGTCAAGGTCAATATCAAAATCGATACCATAATGTTGGTAATCAAAATTTTTATAACGATGGCTTTAGAAATTATCATCATCAAAATTCACGGCACCAAAACCATAATTTCCCAAGGTCAACAAATCCAAACTTGGTTAGGAAACCTCAGGACCACAGACCTAGTGGAAATCAAAAACCATTTCCATCAACAGGTCTAAGATCCAAGACTCCTGTTAGGAGTGATGGATACTGGATGGATGTTCCTATGATTGATGAATCTGGAAGACCTAAGACCATTAAGGTTTGGGTCGCCCAATCTAACTAATTTTGTTGGATGGTGTAGGAGCTGCTAAGGAGGATTATCAACTTGTGGTATGTTGATAGTGGCTACTCCAGGCACATGACGGGGGATGCGAGGTTGCTGACAGAGTTTGAGAATATAGATGGTGGTTATGTGAATTTCGCAGGTGCTAAAGGATGGCACAATGCCGGTCGAGGAAAAGTGACTAACGGGAAGATCACACTGGAACTATGTTGAGCAGCTGAAGCACAATCTAATGAGCGTGTCTCAAGTTCGCGACAAGGGTCACTCAGTCCACTTTACAAAGTCTGAAGCTTTGGTGTTGAAACCTGGTTTGGTGATACCGGATGACTGGATGGTGATGAGAGCTCCAAGGAGAAATGACACTTATGTCATGGACATGGTTGCCAAGGACTCGTCTTCTGTGGTGGCGTGTCTACTATCAAAAGCATTTGAGGCTGAGTCATTGTTGTGGCACAGACGCATGGCCCACATCCACTACCGAAAAATGAACTATATTATTAAAAATGGTTTAGTGGAAGGGGTGCCAGTGTAGAGGTTTCATGTGGAAGATAAATGTCTTCCATGTCAAAAGGGAAAACAACATAAGAAACCTCACAAGTCTAAAACTGTAAATTCAATAGATGCCCCTTATCAATTACTTCATATGGATCTATTCAGTCTAGTGAACGTAAGGAGCATAGGTGGAAAGTACTATTGTTTAGTTGTCACACATGATTACTCACGTTATTCATGGGTTTTCTTTTTAGGTACAAAAGGTGAGACAGCGGAGATGCTGATTGATCTTTTTACAAAATTAGAGAATGTCCATGATGCACGGATCAAGAGGATAAGGTGTGATAATGGCACGGAGTTCAAGAATCAAGTTCTGGATCTCTATTGTCTTCGCAAGGGAATTGAACATCAATATTCTGCTCCTTATACACCTCATTAGAATGGAGTCGCTGAGAGGAAGAATAGGACGTTGATTGAAGCTGCAAAGACTACGCTATCTGATTCAAAGCTTCCAACTCTTTTCTGGGGAGAAGCTGTGAACACAGCTTGCTATGTCCTGAACAAAGTTTTAACGGTTTAACAAAACATGTCACGAACTATTGTTTAACCGAAAACCAAACTTAAAAGGCTTTGAACCATTTGGATTACCCTGCACCATTGTGCGAAACAAAGATAAGCAAAAATTCGGTGAGGTAGCCGATGATGGTTACTTTATAGGCCATACGCCTGGAACACCGAATAAAAGGGTTTTTAATTTAAAAATTGGTAAAATTGAGGTGGTGTTTAACATGGAAATCACTAGTTATACACCTCAACAATCAACGAGTGGTCCTCCTATATTATATGATTATGAAAGTGTTTTTAAATCATTTAATATTCCTGATTTTTCTAATGCAGATGAGTCTCAAGTGATCCATAATGTGATCAGTGAAGATAGAGAGTGTAACTTCATGCCTAGATCGAGTGTATCGATGATAGATGCTCCAGAAGCTTCTTCCAGTGTAGTACTAGAGGACTCCAGTGATAGTGAGTCTGAACCTATTCAGGGGGAGGATTTCACTAATCCATTTGCTAATGCTAATATTCAGGGGGAGGTTGGATCTAATCTGGGAGATAATCTGGTTGTTGACACTATTGCTACCACACGAGTACACAGAGATCATCCAGTTGAAAACATCATTGGTGATCCTGCTACAGGTGTTCAGACAAGAAGAGGCGTGCTCGAAGGTTCCTGTTTGTTTACTTCGATTCAGAAGACTGGGTTGATTAATGAATGTTTCTATAGCTGCTTTATTGCCCAATAAGAGCCAAAGAATGTTCACATGGCTCTAAAAGACAATTGCTGGGTTGAAGCTATGCAAGAGGAACTAGCTCAGTTCAAGAAGTTGAAAGTTTGGGAGCTAGTTGATCTACCTGAAGGAGAGAAAGAAATAGGCACCAAGTGGGTGCTTAAGTGCAAGAAAGACGACTGCCGGATCGTGATAAGGAATAAGGCTCGGTTGGTGGTAAAAGGGTTCAATCAGCAAGAAAGGATTGATTATAATGAAGTGTTTGCACCAGTAGCAAGGTTGGAAGCAATTCGTTTGTTCCTAGCTTTTGCTTCATTCAAGGGCTTCAAAGTTTACCAACTTGACGTGAAGAGTGCATTTCTTTACGGGAAAGTCCAAGAAGTGGTGTATGTCTCACAGCCAGACAGGTTTACTGATCCAGACTATCCAGATCGAGTCTATCGACTCGATAAGGCATTGTATGGGTTGCATCAGGCACCTAGGGCGTGGTATGAGACACTGTCAGCTCATTTGCTAAAACATGGTTTTGAAAGAGGTCAGATTGACAGTACACTGTTCATTAAATGGAAAAAGGAAGACTTTATGCTGGTACAGGTATACGTAGATGACATCATCTTTGGGTCATCTGATGAGAACCTGTGTCAGATTCCGAAGAGGTAATGAAGATCAAGTTTGAGATGAGTGCGATGGGTGAATTATCCTACTTTTTGGGTTTACAAGTTGAACAGAAGAAGGATGGGATGTTTATTCATCAGACGAAGTATGTGTATGACATTTTGTCACGCTTCAAAATGGAGGATTGTGCTACTTTCAATACACCTATCTGTGAGAATCATACTCTTAGTCCAGATCATGAGAGTGTGGAGGATGTTGATCCAATTCAATACAGGGTGATGATTGGTTCTCTTATATACTTGACTGCTTCAAGTCCCGACATCATGTTCGCAGTGTGTCTCTGTGCCAGATATCAGGCGAATCCAAAGGAGTCCCACATGAAAGCGGTTAAGCGGATTCTTCGTTACTTGAAAGGTAAACCTAAACTTGGGTTATGGTATCCAGCTGCTAGTGATTTGAAGTTTGTTGCTTTTACTAATTCGGTCTTTGGAGGATGCAAATCTACAAGGAAGTCTACCACAGGTGGCTGTCAGTTCTTAGGAGGGAGGCTTGTCTCATGGCAATGCAAGAAGCAGTCTTGCGTGTCTACCTCGACGTGTGAAGCTGAGTATATTGCTGCGGGTAGCTATTGCTCTCAGATTCTCTGGATCCAATAGCAGATGCGCGATTACAGTTTGAATTTCACTCGTACTCCTATTATGATAGACAATAATGCCACTTTTTCAATCACCAACAATCCCGTAAAACACAGTCGCACAAAGCATATTGACATTCGTCATCATTTTATACGGGATTGTGCTGAAAAGAAATTAATTGAACTACATCGAGTCGACCCACTAGATAACCTGGCAGATCTTTACACAAAAGCATTTGACAGTGCTCGTTTTGAACATTTAGTCGAACTCAACGGGATGAGGAATCCTGAATAACCATTTTTCCATAAAAATAGTTTGTAAATAATTTACTGCTTTTCAAAAATCAAAAACAAAAAAAACATAGAAAATCAAAAACATAAAAAATGGAAAACTAAAAATGAGTTTTTCACTGTGTGAAAAAGAAGAAATGATAGTACATCAGCAAGTTAGACTGTCACACTGAAATTAAAAGAAAATTGCTTAAGTGTGATAGCAGCTTCATCATATGATTTACCTGTAGGCAAAAGGCATGAAATAATCAACTTACCTTTGTGATACAAATAGAAATAAACTGTGTATGAGTGGGGAACACATCAGTGGCGTATGGTTTTATAACCTTAAATCTTTCGTTAATAGATTGCCAAAATCTGAGGTTTTAGGTCTTTATATCGTTATTTCATCCGGGGTATCAAGGTTGTCCTTCTGCTGCATCTAGATATATGCTGACCTAGGCACAACCGGGATATCTTAAAAGAGCTAAAATGCCAAATCCCAAACATTGAAGAAGCTCTCCTAGAGAGTCATTCAAAAGTGCAAATGCATTAATCGTATGAAAATTTGGTATTTGTCCTACCCTCGTTGGATATTAGTCTCTTTGCTATACGGAAGTACTGACCTGATCACCAATTATCTAACGTTGTAAATCAAAACGTATGGATTTCGGTATACTCACCTACTATGATGAATTTTTGTGCATACCTTGATTGCGGGGGTATGTCCTGAAGTGGGACACACTAGTATATCAGTATAATTTATCTAAACAGATCACGAGGTAATGGAACTTGAATTGTTCATGTATTTTGTTTAAGTGGACAAACAATACTGGTAATCGTCTTGAACTGTAATTCATGAATATTGCATATAGAAGTATAAAAGAGTGTGAAAATAGTTTGATGTTGCTGATATGATCTTCTTACCGGTGAATCTCACAAAAATAGAGTTTTTATGATTTTGTACTTTTGTTTTCAGAAAATATAAAAATCCAAAAATATGTCATTTTCTTGTATATTTTTAATGTACGGGATATTGGTTGTTCATCGAGGAGTTGTTACCGATAGCGGGAGATGGTGTTAGAAGCTGAGTTCAAAATTATTAAGATTTTGCAGGTTCATGGTGTTTAAAAAATTTTGAGTATATGGTTTGAGTTGAGAAGTGCTTAATCTGTGATACAGTTTTACTATCTCTTGAATAATAATAATTTGTTTAACTTATGTTGAAAAATTCTTATGGTTTCTCGAGATGTTTGTTTTATAGTATCCAAAGTGTAGCAGTGTTTTGCTGAGAAGTTTAGTGAAGAGGAGTTTGCTTGGATGCATGGTAGAACTCTTTTCTATATTGCAGACAAAGTTGAAGAGTTTTGAAGATTGCTATGCAAGGTCTAAACTGGAGTTTACTCAAACGCTAACGCTTTAGAAGGTTTGGTGATTTGATACATCAGCTTAGGGGGAGTCTGTTGCTGAGAGAAGTTGTTAAAGCTGAAGCTATCCAAAGACCAATGTTTTTCAAAGATGTTAAAGATTGCAAGAAGACTGAAGACTAAGTTATTTTATGAAGCTATTGTCAAGGGGGAGTTTGTTGGTGCATATTTGTGACAATAGCTTAGATTTTGTCTTTGGATATCTTGTAAGTAGTAAAATGATGAACGGTTAGCGGGTTTAGTTTTGTAATAGTGAATTAGAAGTAATTGGGCTGAACTAGATACAAAAGAGAGCATGGTAGGCGAATTGGTCCTTAAACCTATTAGCAGTCCATGTAGGAAACCCTAGCCCATGAGCATAACCTATCTCTATATATAAAGAGGTTGTGATTAGGGTTAAGGTTGCTTAGTTAGTTGCTGGTTCTATTGTTTAGTTGCTGCAAGAATTGCTTCATAGAGATTGAGAGAGAGAGGGTCTTAAACTGATTGTAAAACAATTGTGTTTGATAATCAATAGAAGACTGTTTAGAAGGAATTCTTGTTCGTGTTCTTGTGTTTTCTGTGAAATCTGATCTAGGGGATTCCGCACTCTAGATTACATAGACGATTCTGTCAAGATCCATAAGGACTAGGGGACCTACAATATACTCTCGTATCGAGATTCCCTAGATTTCATCTCACAAGTGAATATATCTAACTGATATCTGAATCTGCGTAATGCGAGACCTTGAGAGCTCAGGTTAGTACTGCCATACAGACAAAGAGATCAATGCTCGACTTATAGGTGGTGTCCCAAATTTGGAATATTTTGTACTGCAATTGTTGTATCTTTCGATATTTTCAATTTTGATGTAGCTTTAGGGCTTTTAATGCAAAATTATTATACAGGTTCTAGGCCATTGCTTAAGCAAAATCAGAAGAACTTATACAATACCCTAGATATTAAGTATAAAGACCTAGTATCTAAGAATCTGGCATTCTCTCAAACGAAATTTCATAGTACTAAGTCCATATATCCGAGAGATGTTAAGCCACAGATTAATCAATTATTCACTTTAAGTTTATATCTCGAAAATTTTTTTACTAAGTGTACGAAGCATACTAACAAATCATTAGTAAGACCTGTTTAACCATTTTTTAACATTACATTTCTTTAGCATACTATGATAGTCCATTGATATATACTATCATTTTCTCTTTTTACAAGAAAACTCTTTTTGTCTTTTTTCATGTTCTTTTATACTTTTTGAATTTTTTAATTTTCCAAAATTATTTCCCCCTATAAACATGTGGGTCCTGGTGATGGCTGTTCTTGACGGAAGTTTGGGTGTATGATAGTACCGATTCGGTAGGACGTTATAAAAAGGTAGTAGAAGCAGAATCAACGGAAGCATTAATTCATTCATCAACTGTAAGAGTATACATCTTGTCTGGCTGACGGAATTCCTGGAGAGAATCCACCAGTGTTTCCCCATAGGGAACTTCCAAAACTTACAGAAACAATGATCACACAACACATATATATAGACATGAACAGCTCGTTCGAAGCGAGCAAGTTGGCTTCGTACGAAGTGTTCTTCGTACGACTAGAGCTGTTTATCACTTGTACGAGTCACATTGTCACTCGTACGTGCCAGTTCTCATTCGCACTTGGGTCGTGTGTTCATATTTAATCTATAAAATATTGAATACACACTCTTCCTAGCCTACTTGCACAGTGATAGACATAAAGTGCATCAACAAAACAAAAACATATTTTTGGATTTTTTTTGTTTTTTTAAAGAAAGAAACTGTTAAAAACTAATAAAGACACACCGATGAGGATCGCATCAAGTCATCGTCCATCTTGAATTCAACCTCATTTTCATCCCCTAATGTCAGATTTTTTAAACCGTTTGGTTTCAAAATTTGCCTTTTGGTCATCAGTGTGGATCTTTTCAATTCAAACCAACTTTTTCTCGTAGCAATCACGGATAAAGTGGTGTCAAATTTCTATATGTTTAGTTTTTTAGTGTTGAACCGGATATTTTGTTATATCAATGGTTATCTTGTTATCTACGTTCATATGCGTATCAAGAAATTGCAGCCCGAAGTCTCTCAACTGTTGTTCCATCCACAATGTTTAAGAACAACAACTGGATGTTGAAATGTATTCAACTTTACAAGTAGAGAGAGTGACCGCGGTCTGTTTCGTGCATTGCCATGTTACTAATCATGTTCTGAAGAACTAGCAACCGGCCGTTGTAGATTTGATGTTAAGTTTGCAGCAACCAAAATCAAAATCTGAGTATTCAGCTTTACAAGTAGAGAGAGTGACCGCGGTCTGTTTCGTGCATTGCCATGTTACTAATCGTGTTCTGAAGAACTAGCAACCAGCGGTTGTAGATTTGGTGTTAAGTTTGCAGCAACCGAAATCAAAATCTGAGTATCCCGCAAGACTAAAATCGTCGTTCTGTGGGTACCACAAGCCAGTGCTTGGGCAACCCTTTAGATAGCGCATTATTCTCTTGATGATCAGCAAATGTGAGTCCTTGGGATTTGACTGATATTGGGCGCAAAGGCATGTCAGATACATGATATCCAACCTTGAATGTAACGCTTCGCATTTGTAACTTTCCGTTTATAGTAAGTTTGCTTTGTGTTTCTATAATTGGAAGGTCCAAACCTTGTAATCGTATTTCACTTTCGAATCATTGTACATCCAAGGCTTTGATTGTAATCAAATTGATCAATTATGCGAATTTCACAAACGTTATACATGCTTAAACTTATGAACATACATTAGGTTGTTGCTCGATAAATCAATTCGAAATGACTCGTGAATACCTATTGTACGTTGTAAATCTTAATATCAAAGTCAAGCAAGATGATTAGTGACTTGTAACAACAAAGAGTTTCTGGCATCAAACAATTCGTCAAGTTTACATTGTAACCTTCTACTTAATCAAGTTTTTTAAGGATTAAAGGACCCTAAAACATAATTCTAATCTTCTAAAACAACCTACATTGTATCATACTTATAACTTAACAAAGGTATACAAATAATAACATTTAGGTTGTTGCTCGATAAATCAATTCGCAATGACTCGTGAATACCTATTGTGCGTTGTAAATCTTAATATCAAAGTCAAGCAAGATGATTAGTGACTTGTAACAACAAAGAGTTTCTGGCATCAAACAATTCGTCAAGTTTACATTGTAACCTTCTACGTAATCAAGTTTTTTAAGGATTATAAAGGACCCTAAAACATAATTCTAATCTTCTAAAACATCCTACATTGTATCATACTTATAACTTAACAAAGGTATACAAATAATAACATTTATAATTATGAAATAACAAAAAAAGAAAGAAACATGGTAGCTTGCGGCCGCAAGCTGCCAAGAACATGTTCACATCTTGTTTTAATTCAAACAACCACCTAAAACATTAATTGCAACCCTAATTCAAGCATTAATGCCTCCTCTATATAAACAAGCATTCCCCATCCCTTCCCCACTTTTTTAAGCCTCCAAACACTCCAAACACTCCCTCAAAGTTCTGAATTCTCTGCTAAAACATTTCAGCTTGCAAGTGAGTTTCAACTCACTTCCTTCTTCCTTTAAACCTTGTTTCTTCTTCTAACACCCTTAGATAACCTCTAGGAAGGTTCTCACAAGTTTGCTTGGGAAAACTAAGGTGAAACCCTACCATTTTGAGGTCCAAAAGTGTGTTAAACTTTCTACCCACTTTTATCTTTTTAAACTTTAAAACTTTAAAAGTTTTATTCATGGTTTCTTCCTCAACATTGTTTTCTAAGCCCCATGGATGTTACCATAGGTATTCCATGGAAACCAAGGTGGAACAATACCAAGTTTAGGGCCAAACTTTCAATTTTGGAAGTTAAACTATTAAACTTTTTCGAACTTGTGCCTCTATGCTATTTGTGCCTCTAATCAAGTTTATGGTTAGTGAGCTAGTTAGACTTGTTCCATACAAAATCAAGAGGTATAATATGCCTCTAAAATTGTGGTTTTACTAGGGTTTTATACCCACAAGTGTTGAGCCATCCAAGCTTACAAGCTTGTGTTGGTGAAGGTGTGATTACATGGAGGCCTTGGCTATCCAACTTTTCAATCCACCCCTCATTTGAGGATTTTCATCCATTAAGCTACGGTTCACCTTCACTAGAGTAACAAGACCTAACCATCGTTATGATTCTTTTGGGCATGACCCATAAAAAAACAAACACCCTTCAGGGCTTATAGTGTCAAAAATGAGCGTTAGCGTCTAGATAAATACTTTCGACTATGCATACTTTTTGGCATACTTTAAATTCTAAAAATTACCAAATTCCGCCATCATAACAATACTTACACACCAACGTTTCCTTGTGTAGGATAACTTGGTGTTCGTCCCGCTAATCAACCTAAACGCTTTCATTGAACTTAACTTTGCAAAACTGTGAGTACACACGACACCCTTTTTATGCTTTACACTTTTTGGGTGCAATATGTTAATCTATCGTAAATACACTAAATCACACTTCTATTCTATGAGAACACACAAACAATCTATCATACATGCTATAGTTATGTGATACTAAATGTCGTTAACTTCGATCAAGCCTCCCTTAACATGTATAGCGCTATAGGAGTAACGCACCGCCCGTATTCTTGTGGTCAATGTTAAGTTTTAATCTATTATGTGGTACACTAGAGGATTGACTTGTAGTTCACATGCCTTGTTTGAATTTTTATCTCGTATACTACCTTATCATGTGGATTTTTTAAATCTTTTTATTACTTATGTTATGATATCAAACTTTTGTACTCGCCAATACTTTGTTATTGAACTATACTTTTTAACATGTGCAGGTTGATGAGATTGACATGACGAAACTTATTAGGATCGGCATAGAAACACGCTTAGAATGCTAAGTTATTTAATATGTTTCTGTTGAACATGTCTCGTATGTTTTTGTTTCGTATTTGAATTGTATTGTATCTGACAATTTGTTGATTTGAAATGAAATGAGTTGTTTAATTAAATATTGTCACAATTAGTGTTATGATGTCTCGAGCAATCTAGTTTTTCTCACTCTGATGTTTCTGCCATCGGTTGGGGTGTGACATTGAAGCTGTAAAATACATCAATGATCCGATCATATAGCAAAAAAATGTTTTGTCGACTTTCACTACATGATTATCGGGACAAATGCCATGATTTATGGCCAACGGGGTTGATGATGGATATGTTCCCGCCATATTAAATTTCTCCAACACATCATGAACATACTTTGTCTAATGAATAAAGATACCATCAGACAACTAATTGACCTAAAGTCCCAAGAAGAACTTCATCTTCCCCATTGCACTCATCTCAAATTTCTTTTTCATGACTTCTTCAAAGTCTTTACACAACGATTCATTTTTGAACCAAAGATGATATCGTCCACGTAGATTTGTACGATAATTATATGTCCATCCACTTCTCTTGTAAAGAGGGTACTGTATACTGTTCCTCTGGTGAAACCATTTCCCAAAAGGTGTTGAGAAAACATCTTGTACTGGCTCTCAGGGCCTAGTGTAAACCGTAAAGCACCTTATCTACTAGGTAAACCTTATCTTTATGTATCGGAACGACAAACCCTGGTGGTTGGCCAACATACACTTCTTCTATAACTTTTCCATACAAAAAGGCGGATTTCACATCCAACTAGTACACCTTAAACCCTTTCCATGACGCAAAGGCAAAGAATATGCAAATAGTTTCTAGACGTTCGACAAGAGCTTAGACCTTAGTGTATTTTATCCCCTCTTGCTGATGAAAACCTTGGACTACGAGCCGAGCTTTGTTTCTGACTCAATCCCTTGTCATCTCGTTTGCACTTGAAAACCCATTGAGTACTGATTTTCTTATGGTCATCGGGTCGATCAACAAGCTTCCACACTCCAAGCTTTTCAAATTGTAACAACTCTTCCTGCATTGCTTCAACCCAGCTTTCTTGTTGTAGAGCTTCCTTATATGTCTTTGGTTCAACCTGTTAAATAAAACAACTATAAGAAATGATATCTTAAAGTGCTACAACTTTAGTGTAAAAGCAACGTAGATCCTTATTGATTTGATGTCTCGTTGACTCCAAGTTGCAACTCTCTGATGATATTCTCTGACGGATGGTATGAGTAAGTTC
The DNA here is from genome assembly GCA_947069175.1 of Scalesia atractyloides. NCBI lineage: Eukaryota > Viridiplantae > Streptophyta > Magnoliopsida > Asterales > Asteraceae > Scalesia > Scalesia atractyloides. The sequence continues at coordinate 40,089,241 of CAMTDV010000116.1, forward strand.
TTGGCATCACTTCATTAGAGACATTCACTACACTTTCCAAATTCATAATATTTTGTTCAGCAACCTGTTCTGTAGCAGCAACATCATTCCCAGCACTTGATTCACCAGCTTGATTGTTTAGAAGACTTTGAATCTGTTCTAATCCTTCGTTGGAGCTTGATCCTGCATTGTTATAAGTAGGTTCTTTATCAGAATCCAAATCATCTGACTGGTTGAAAGATGGTGTTGTGTTGTTTACAATTGGTTTGACAACGGGTTCTTGTTGAGAATTGCTCGGACCTCCTTGAGATGCATTTGTGTGGTCTTGAGGTTGTGAAATTACCAACGGTCTAGGAACTTGCTCTTGATTAGACGCTTGATGTTGTTGATATAACAACATAAGTTTTTCATCAGGTGGTTCATCCGGCAGGTCAAAAGAATTCCACAGACTCTCGTAGTTAAAGATCCAAGGATCACTAGGTTTCCTTGTTGGAGACATGTTTTCTGGAAGTCAACATGTTGAGCTAGAATAACCCGGTTTAAGCTAGGAAGATAAACTCTTTTCTGAGAACTAGCGTATCCCACGAAATATACCTCCAGAGATCTAGCGCCGAATTTACCATACGGGTCAATGACCGTGCATGGAGATCCAAACGGTTATAGAAATTTCAAGTTAGGTTTTCATTGGTTAAGTAGCTCCAACCATGTTTTCTTATGATCCTTGACTGTTAATACTCTGTTAAGTGTGTAGCAAGCGGAAGCAACGGCTTCGCTCCAAAACTTTACTAGTAACTTTGAATCCGCGAGCATCGTGCGTGCTGTTTTGATAAGAGTGCGATTCTTCCGTTTAGCTACTCCATTTTGTTGCGGAGTATAGGGGGTGTTGAATTTGTGAAGAATAACCTTAGCATTGCAGAATTCGAGCATCTTCTTGTATTTGAACTCCGTACCATTGTCACTACATATTCTTCTGATTGGCAAATGGTACAAGTTCTCCAACTTTCTTAAGAGGATCATCACATTTTCAAACATTTCATCTTTACTTTCAAGAAATAGAACCCATGAGAATCTCGAGTAGTCGCCAGTCACAACAAGACAATATAGATCACCAGATATACTTCGAACCTTGACTGGCCCAAACAGATCCAAATGTAACCTTTCCAATGTCAGTTTAATAGAGTTCAGAAGTTTTCTTTGATGAGATTTCTAATGATGCTTCCCCTTCTTGCAGCTAAGACAATCGTCATTCAGATGGAAACTTTTAAGTTTAACACCCTCCACTAGATTGTTGTGTACCAGACTGTTCATCTTTCATACGTGGATATGCCCCATCTTTCGATGCCATAAGATCGACTCTTTTTCTATTGCCTTTGTTACAAAACATTGACCATTTTTAGACATAGTGGATGCAACGCTCATGTCAAGGAGATAGAGATTATTTTCTCATGGAGCGCGTGTGAGGACTCACTCTTCGGGAATTTTGAATCCCGGCTTCAAAATGAGGCATTCTTTATCATTGAAGTGAGTTGTGAACTTCTTATCGAAATCTGTGAAACGCTTAGCAAATTGTTCTCTAATCTGCGATGTAGTTGACCTTATCAAAAGAAACTACGCCGTTTGTGAGAATTCCTTCACCAATTATTCGACCTCGTTGTGTACCCGCAAACTCTACATATCCTCCTCGAATAACTTTTACATCATATAATAAGGCTAGGATTCCTGTCATGTGCCGAGATGTTCCATTGTCCATTATCCACTTTTAAATGATTAACCTCGGGATCCCCTACACATGCAATTAAACAAATTACTTGAATAGCGAAACCAAATCCATATTGGTCTTGGGTGGGTTTAGGATATCAAATTTTGGTTTACAAATGATTTTATTTTTTTACTTGACTTCAATACCTTGTCCAACCTTTGACCCAATTTTATCTTTTGTTTTGGTTGACACAGTGGATATCTTCTCAACTACAGAAGATGGTTTGGATTTAACTACCCAAGTTTTTGCCTTGAATATGCCCTTTTTGGGTAAAATTTTGAATCCTTTAGTTCGTTTTTGGTTGATGATTCACCAACTCCAAAGTTTGAAAAGTTTTCAATTGTTGGCTTCACATTTTTTGTGGATTCATTGTTTCTTATTAAGATCTGTGTTGGCACAAACTCAGGGCCTTTTTGTTTCACATCTTCTGTAGACTTTCTCACACCAACAGGTTTTGGATTGTTTTGAGAACATTGTTGTGCAATATGCCCGAATTTGTTGCATTTGTAGCATTTCCTACTATCGTTTCCAACAAAGGAATCCAAGGCCTGTTCACGGCGTTTCTTTTCCGTTTTAAATTCATCATTTGATTGTTTACCCAGACTCTTTCTCATTCAGAGTGCTTGTTCCAAAAACAAAATCAATTTCTTTTTATAATTTGGTTTTTGAAATCCTTTTTAATTTTTCTTCTTTTCGTATCCCAAACATTTCGTCTTGTTTTCAAGATAATCTTTACCCTTAATTATTGTAAACCTTTTTTTTGGTTTGGAATAGAATGAAGCGTCTTACTTTTCAAGATCGCAATGACTAACTTCATCCAGCTTGTAAAATTTACCAATGCGATCAAGGTTAACATTCTGAATTGGGAATTCTTCATCAGAATATAGTTTATCTGATCCATTCATTTTGTCAACAACCAAATTTGGATCATCACTTAAACTGTTTTTTGATGATGACACATAATTCTTATGAAAGCTTTCTTTGTTTTCAGAATGTGAACTTGATTCAGATTTCTCAATATTTGACTTAGCACTTTGAAAATTAGTGCTATCAAACTCACTTCCCAATACATTTTCGACAACGTTTTTCACAACATTTGATTAGCATTCATAGATTACATCAATGTTTTCTAGCAGCTCATCTTCTTTTTGTTCAGTTTCAAGCTTTAGATTAAGCGCCTTTCCACCCTATCTGGATATTTTTTTACAGTACTTGTTCCACATTGGTGGTGGACCTTGATTATAACCCAAACTTTTGTTTTGTTTTGTTTTTTTATTCATTTTCTTCCTTTTCATTTTTCTCAAGTTGCTGGGAAGAATATGATCAATTACGTATGAGGACATTGAGTAACTAATAAACAATTTGTTGACTCGTTGAGACTCAATCCTTATGGCTTCAAGTTCAGTTTCTAGCGTAGCAATGGTATCTATGTGAATATTAATCGCCATTTATTTGTCCATTACTGTAGCTTTTAACATTGTTTTATTATAATGCCCTCTCTACTGACTTCTTGAAATTGTTTGATTGATATGTTTAATTTATCATAAGAAGCTTTTGTGTCTTTCATGTCACTTGAAAGATTGTCAGTATATTTTTTTAGTTCTTTAAATTTTAACTCCTTTTCTGAGCATTCCTTGCACGGCTGGAGGCATTTCATGCTGGTTTACAATTTCTTTAATCACAACCTGGACCTCTTTGACTGACTCAAAGACCGACCCTTTCATTCCATCTTTACTCTCTTCAGGAACTACCTCCTGCAGCTTAGCCAACATTGCTTTGTCGGCTATTTTCTTCAAATTTTCTGCATTCATCTCCTTCGTAACATTGATAGTTTATTTAACTTGCTTCTCGGATTCTTCTGGTTTTGGTACACACTGGTATTGACTTGATTCTCCAAAGAAACCTGCAAAAGAATTATATAAATCAGAAGGTATCATAGTTTTAAATGCATGTTGAATTAATTCTTCTTCGGCACACTATTCCTAGTAAATCGCCTAAGCACACTCTTCAACAATAAGGTCAGGCATTTCATCAAACACTATCTCACTTTCTTCATTCGAACTCTCCTCGATCACTTCATCAAACACTGGTTCTTCAACAATTTCAGCAAGCAGTGGCAAACATTCCTTCTTAGGAATATAGTCATTCTAGTTAAAACCCTCGTCCTCTTGAGCCACAATGAGTGCTTTTGATTTGGCCAAACCATCCTCAATTGCAACCATCCTAGTTGATGTCTGATGAGGAAAAGTTTTATGATATATCGCTTTCTTGTAGTAATCATCACCGAAAGGATTATGATTACCCTGCACTTCTCGGTTCGAGCACTCTCTTTTAAAGTGTCCTTTCTCTCGGCATATAAAACATGTCACCTTTGACTTCTCAAAATCTAACTTTACCATCTAAACCTTATTTCCATGAAACGCTGAGCTCTTCTAACTATACTAGCCATGCACCATTTTATGTCTATCAGTTCTAATTCTTCGGGGTAAATTTGATCGTAATTTGTTGATGCAATTTGTGTCCGTTACTGTACGAATGGACTAGATAGAGCATGTGTTGAATATTCTATAATTAGGTATGAACACACGACCTAAGTACAAACATGAGAGGTACATATATGTCACTTCGTACGAAGTGAGCCATCACTTCGTACGAAGGTAATTGTTATCTTCGTACGAAGGTAAGCTACCTTCGCATGAAGGTAATTTCCTCACTTCGCACGAGGGTAAAACGTGTCTATAAATAGTGTCGTGTGTTCATTGTTTCATATGAAGGGGAAACGCTGGAAAAATTTCTACAGAATTTCGTAGCTTGACAAGATGTATATTCTTTCGGTATGAATGAATGAACCTTCCACTGATTTTGTTTCTACTCCTTTCTTAATAACATTCTACCAAATTAGTGATATTATTCCAAAACTTCCATCTTGAACCGTTGGATCCTGGACTTTCAATTGGTATCAGAGCTATGGTTTTCACCTACGCTCATGAATTACGCACTTAGGAAAGTTTTAGACGTAAAACATCAAATAAATGGACAATCTACGGACAAAAAGTAAGATTGAACTTATAGGATTAATAGAAAATCATTTTCGACTAGATCTATGCTAGAATCATCTTGAAATTGCAGAAATACAGATTTTGGATCGAAAAATGTGTTCATCATGGATTATCTTCGCACGATGGTACTATCTTCGCATGAAGATAATTACCTTCGCATTAAGATAGGCGCCACTTCGTACGAAGATAGATTGCCTTCGCACGAAGGTAGTTACCCTCGTATGAAGGTAACCTTAAATGGTGAAAAAAGGGCATTGAAAAATTTTGTTGATCGTATTAATGAGATGAGTGTCAAAGAAAAATTTGGTGATAGTAATATTTTCGGGATTTAATGACCGATTCAAGTTGTCGGAGGACACCGTTTGGAGCTTCAGAGAATAGATTTGATAATACGGTCACAAAATGTTGAAGATAACGGGGTAGTCAAAGATACCTGTTCAGAATGATGATCATTTGGTATAGTGACTATCAATGGGGCTTAACGTAAAATCAGCATTTGATGAAAATTGAATTTTCAAGATCTGAAAAATTTGGTACGGTCAGAATTTGCAAAAATGAGGGGGAATAAAAATTTCACGTAAATATGAAGATTCCGGCATTTTTTGAAATTCGTGACCATGCAACTGTATTCGGGTGGTTACGATTGTATATTGTTTGTTGATGCAAATGTCTTGGATTTTTCTATACGAGATCAAAGTGTAGTCAGACTTCATTAGTGATGAGATCAAGTTGATGTCCACTTTTCATAAAAGTGGGGTTGCATAACTAAGTCTTGGAGGAGTTGTTTATCGGATTTTGTAGTCGTGGTCATGCTGATGCTTGAGTCTTCATACAAGCCAGTTGCACACACGACTGCTTAGTGGTACAAAGTATCGAATTTACCTCTGCAAGGCAATGAACTGTTTTCCGGACTAACCGCCAGGAAATGAGGATAAGTTGCGCCGGACTAACGAGGAAGGCTATATACTTGAAATTCATGACAAAAGAAGATGATATAATAGATCTTTCGGACAAAGAAGTGTACCAGTTGCTCCCAAAATAGACTATACATTTGAGATTGTTATGAAAGACGAAGATTACATGATTGATCTTGAACGAAGAAGAGAAGATTACTATGTGTTATCAAATGATTTGATTCCGATAAAGATTTGCTAATTGAGAAGATTACTGATTTGCTAATCAATCATTCAGGAGTATGCTTAAATGTGATTATGGAAATTAGGATTTCATATTTTTGCGGATATTCATTGATTTGAAGTTTATCGTTGATAAATTCGAAGTTTCTATCAATTGATGGTTGTGTTTTGAAGATCAGAGGATTGAGCATAGGAGGAGTGCGCTAAACTAAGCGCTGATGTGGTCAAAGTTGAAACGGAGAAGCTATATTGATTAATTTCGAGTTAGTGATTATTCCAGAAAAATTGTCCATTAAGCAAATCAGAGGAGGTTGGAAACCGTGCAAACAAGAACCTGAACTGAAGAAATTGTTTCAGGGGGAATGTAATGTAGATAATGCAAGCCCAAATCATCAATCAAGGGGGAATTTTCTGACGCGTTCTATGACATCGACAGATACCTTAATTGAAGTTGTAGAATATTCAAACACGGCTCTCATATTTCAAGATCAAGATCAAGCTTCGACAATGACGTCCAAGGGGGAAATTGTTGATGCACTTTATATCCGTCACTGTATGAATAGCCTAGATAGAGCGTGTGTTGAATATTTTATAGATTAGATATGAACACACGACCCAAGTACGAACATGAGAGGTACATATATGTCGTACGAAGGTAATTGTTATCTTCATACGAAGGTAAGCTACCTTCACACGAAAGTAAGCTACCTTCACATGAAGTTAATTTCCTCACTTCAAACGAGGGTAAAACATGTCTATAAATAGTGTCGTGTGTTCATTGTTTTGTAAGTTCCCAAAGGGTAAACACTGGCAAAATTTCTCCAGAATTTCGCCAGCTTGACAAGATGTATATTCTTTCGGTATGAATGAATGAAGCTTCTGTTGATCCTCTTTCTACTCATTTCTTAATAACATTCTACTGAATTAGTGATATAATGCCCAAACTTCCATCTAGAACTGCCAGATCCTAGACTTTCATAATCCTCATTAGTCATGTTAGGATTTCCGATCTTACCGGTCACCAGGCTCTCATATGATTCAAGCACTGATGCAAGTAGAGCCATGTGTTGTACAACTGTTTGTTCATTGAAGTTCTGTGCATTATCCAAGTTGACATTTATGTTACATTGAAAAATTTCTGAGTAGGATTAGACTGGTTGTTTTACTAGTTGTTGAAGTTAGAGCTTTGGGATGATTGTGGGGCAGTTGGAGTATTTGGATCATAACTTTGGAATGAGGTAAAACCAGTATTGCTGCTTGATTGATTTATTTGGAATGTTGGCAGGTGTCCTTCCCTTGTAGTACAAATTAATATCAGGATGTGCATGTGCTCCTCTAGATTTTGCCATCTTTTGCAATTCTAGTTCATAAACCTCAAGCTTTTCAATGAATTTAGCCATGGTCATCATGTTGTTGCCGTAGTCTAGACTATTCTTGATAATTGTAAGATACGTTAACTACTCACCCTCTTGCAAAGCGTCTGCCAATTTCTCTACCAGATCTTCATCATCTTTGTTAACATCCAAGCGCTTCATTTCCACCACGAGGTGACAGTACCTCTCTATGAGCTGTTTCATCGTTTCGCCCTTCAATGGATGAAAGATATTAATTATTTCTTTAGAAGTGATTGTTTTCTCTTGATCATCTACTTACTTCCTTGAAATTTGACTTTTAGAGCGTTCCAGATGGTTTGAGTGGTGTTATCATGTTGCAACAAAGTGAATATATCTTCCTTAATGGCCAGTTGCAATATGTTCATCATCTTTTTCTCACGTTTGAATAAATCCTTCTCTTGATTGTTGTATTGCATTAGCCCTTTGTCAAGACCGTTTTCTCCAACCGGAATCTTATAACCTTCCTCAATTGCATACCAGTTTTCAAGGTAGTTTGCCTGTACACATTTTGTAAACCGTTCATGCTAACCTTTATAATCTTCAAGATACATTAATTTTGGCGGCTTAGCCATAGTGCCATTTCATTATCTAGTTTAAGTTCCCGGGCGGCTGCAGTTGTAACTGCGGATGTAGCAAATGCGTTATAAAATTCTTCTTCCATTTTTTATCAAAAAATTTGTTTAACACGTATTTGGTGGGAAGTAGGTTTCGTATGATGTGACACTTCGTGCGAAGTGGGCACAAATTTTACCCAAAACAATTTTGGTCACTTCGTACAAGCTGGTACACACTTCGTGCGAAGTCATAAATACCAATTTTAAATGACTTTTGTGCGAGTTGTCACTTTGTAGGAAGTGGCTTGTCACTTCGTGCGAAGTGATATTAACAATTCGTACGAAGTGCATTCAAAGATTTTCATTTTTTTGCAATTTTCGACATGAATTTGGTTGCTTTTAGATCTAAAGTTTTCAAGGGTTTGTTTAAACTGATTGTAACGTGTTATATTTGAAAATTAGTCCAATTCATCCATGAATTTGTTCAGATCTAATAAAAAAATGAAGATGGAGTAGAATAAGAAGTCTTCAATGGTTGAAACTTGATCAATTGTCTTCAAATCAGGCCTCGAGGCTCTGATACCACTTGTGGGAGGGTCGGCTCTACTCCGAAAGCACAGGACCCGAATTGAGCTAATTAACGTGCACGAAATTCATCATTAACTAGTTGACAATGATAAGATATACTGTTTCAATGCCTCTGCTTCATTAATATTGATAAACGTGTACAAATTAGAGACAAAACTTACAGGGCTTCTCCTTACAATCAGAAAAACCGCTGAGGACTCAACACCTCTACTCAGCTATTTATAGACATGACAGCTTTGCACAAGGGTGTTCTGCCACTTTTTTTAAGTGCACTTCGTACGAGGTGAGCAACACTTCAAACGAAGTGGATCTATTACAAACAAATCAACATATAATCTAACATTTAAGCCCTGTTACATACGACATGACCCTAAGATGTAGACTATAGACGTTCTGCACCAACATTGTTGTTGGCCTTCATGATCCTTAACTAATACTACACTTACCGCATTACCTGAGACAACCAAGTAGAAGGATAATGGTTCACCATCCACTGGTTTCATCAGATGTATTGCTGAGGATAGGTAATCCTGGAGGGCTTTGAGTGTAGTTTCATGTTTCTCGTCCACTCAAACTTCTTGTTCTTCCTCAAGATGTCATAGAAATCCTCACACTTTTCTAAGGACTTTGAAATGAACCTATTCGAAGTTGCAATCCTTCATGTTAACCTTTGGACGTATTTTACGCTAGTAGGAGATTATAAGTTCATAATCGCCTTTATTTGCTTAGGACTGGATTCAATTCCTATTTTTGTCACCATGTAACCCAAGAATTTTCCAGCTTTGACACCAAAATGACACTTCGAAGGATTCAGCTTCATGTTATAGCAATCAAGTATATCAAATGAAACCTCTAGATCTTTAGGATGATCATTTGCTTGCTTAGACTTGACTACAATATCATCAATGTAGACCTCCATGGTATCACCTATTTGGTCTTTGAACATAACGTTGAAGAGTCTTTGGTATGTTGCACCTGCATTTCTTTGTCCGAAAGGTAGAGCAATATAACAATATATACATGTAGGGTCATGAATGTGTTATCCTCTTGATCAGATGGTTCCATCTGTATTTTTGAAATCCAGATGGGGCATTCATAAAGGTCAGCAATTCGTGACCTGCAGTAGCATCCACCATGGAGTCAATGTGTGGTAGAGGGAAAAGATCCTTAGGACATGCCTTGTTTAAGTCAGTAAAATCGACACATATCCTCCACTTTCCATTTTTCTTTTGAACTACCACCACATTGGCTAACCACCTAGGATATTTTACTTCCCTAATCGTACTTGCCTTTAAGAGTTTATTTACCTCTTCTTGTATAATGGCATTTCTTTTAAGCGCGGATTTCCTCCTTTTCTAGTGAATAGGCCTGAAAGATTTTTCTATACCTAGCTTATGTGTAATTACGTCTTTGGAAATACCTATCATGTCTTCGTGCTTCCATGCAAAGGTTGATTTCCTTCTTTTGAGGAAGGATACGAGATCCTCTTTAATAGTATGAAGGATCCCTGATCCTATGAATACCTTAATGTAAGGATCTTTAGGTTCCTGTTCCCTTGCCTTCATTACGTCTCTTGGAGGTTTCTTTATTTGCTATGCTACTGTGTCTTTGAAGCAGGCTTCATTGAAGAGGTATAGCAATTCTTAGCTTCCTGTTGGTCACTGTTTATCTTCACTACTCCCCAAGGAGTTGGGTGTTTCACGCATTGTTGATATGGAGGAACAGCCTTCATCTCGTGGATCTAGGGCCTGCCAAGAATCACATTACATCAAGATAAGCTGTCAGTAACACAAAATTTTTTGATAGAGTTCACTCCCTCTATATATATATGGGTAACTTGATATCCCCCAATGTATTCTTGGTTTCACCAATGAAGCCAACAAGTATTGAAGATCTCGATGTACTCTCATTCTCTGGAATATTTATTTTCTTGAGCACATCAAGCTACACAATATTCATGGAGCTTCCTCTATCTATGAGAATCATGCGAGCAAAATGGTTAGCAATAAATAGTGTTATGACTAGACCGTCGTGGTGAGAATCCTGGATGTTGACCCTGTCATCCTCGTCAAAGGATATTATTTTTTAATCCGTCAACATGGAAGTCCTGACGGGTCTATCACCATTATCCAACTTAGTTTCCTTTGCATGTCTCTTAGTTGCCGAGAAGGAACTGCCACAAATGTCCAATCCTCCTGAAATGAAGTTAATCACTAGGACATCGGCTGGGGGTGGAGCAGCTCTTTCTGGAACATTCTCAGGATCCTAGGTCCTTGATTTCTTTCTACCCAACAATTCTTTCAAATGCCCCTTGCTGAGAAGATAGCCAATTTCTATCCTCAATGCTATGCATTCATCTTTTAAATGCCCAAAATCCTCATGGTATGCGCACCATTTGGACTTATCCTCGAAAGAATATGACTTCTAGTTTTTCCTTGACCACCTTTCCATTCTCACCTAAGTTCTTTAAAGTAATCATTAGTTCACTATTGTTAGGGCATTGATTTTAGTACTGTGGATCATGTATCCTGTGATTTATCCTGGATCACTGATCCTTAATAGATGGTGCAGGAATTTTAAGATCACGGATCTTAATTATTACCTATGTTGGCTAACAATTATTTCCTATATTTTTTAGCTTGTACTCGGAGGTACTTGACGAAGTGGACTTGGTCGATGTTGGAATATCGCGGAATATGCTTAGATTCAAGCACGTGCAAGTGAAGCAATAGCCGTTATGGGTGATCGTGGCAGACTTGCGTATTTTTCAGATAGTTAGTTAGATAGACATTTCTAATTATATCAGGGGATTTTGAGCTTGAAATAGAACACACAACCCGTTCACTTGCTACTCTCAAAACTGCTCTCAAACACACACTAGAATTCAATTGTAACAAGCTCAATATCATCCAAAGTTGTAACCTTTTTATGCAATATAGCTAGTGATCGGTAGTTTCCATCACCCAAGGTTTCTTATGCCAGAGATCTTCTAAAGATCAAGGGCTTTTTCCTCATACAAATCTTTGTGTTCATTGTCAGTACCATTTCATTCATTCATCATTCAATTATTTGACATTCAAGCACACTACCTCACAAAATCAGATTGGTTATATTATCCATAGGTTGATTTTTTACCAAAACAATTTGGCGCCCACTGTGGGGCGAGTAGTGCTTCAATTCTAAGATTTTTTGTTCATTTCTATTCATTTCCATCAACTTCATGGCCTCTCAGGGAAAGCAACTTCATGTTCCATGCCGACGGTTACCTCATCCCAAACCACAATGCCTTTGTCTCCCACTCCCCTAACATTTCAGACGTATGTTGAAAATGCTCAAAAGAAGACATCATCCATCTTCACAGGATCAAAAACCTCTACTGTTTCTTCCTCTACAACTACTAACAATGATGTTTTTGTTTTGATTTTGAAGATGAAAAGCTACATGGAGCAGCAATACAAAACCAACCAGAGGATCCTTCGCGAAATTGAAGATATAAAAAGCAGAAGAGACTAGCAGAAGATTAGTCTCCATTGTTGCCTAGGTCACCGGATTATGCTACTCTATCATTAACAACCCAACATTCTAGTAGACCCACTGTTCAGTCTCAAGGATCCTCCATCTTTAGCCAAGGATCACTAGAGATGACTCAGCCTCTAGGATCCTTCTACCAACCTAGAGGATCACAGGGAATCTACCCGTCTCAAGGATCCTACTTTCAACAACAAGGATCCCCATCTTAGATTCAAAGATCCATGGATTATCCAACAAGGCCTTCAGCACCAATGTATCCTGGATCCAACGTCTTTCAGGATCAAGGATCCTCAAAGAGTCAAACACTTAGAAGTTTAGAATTTCATGATGGGGACTTCATCCCAATGCAAACTATCGCTTCCTCAAGCCCAACGGTGACAGCAGACTCTTATCCCCAACACACTTCTACAATACCACCCTAACAATTTTACCAACACATATATGGATACTACTTATGGTTTCATTCAGGATGCAGGGATTAGTTAGGCCATGGCCAAGGAGCTACAGAAGCTCAAAGATATGATATCCAGCATTCCAGGAATAGTTAAACCTAATCCTGAAATTCTGGATAGAAGTCACAAGGTGTCTCGCTTTGCACCACCCATATATTAGGCAGAGATTCCAAAACACTTCAAGACACCCAACATGAAGTTGTATGACAGAACAACTAATCAAGAGGAACACGTGGCATAATACTAGGAGAGAATGAAGATTAACCACATTCCTGAGATGTTAAAAGAAGCTTGTTTGTAAGGGCTTTGGATTCACACTCACTGGATCAGCACTTAAATGGCTGCTAAGTCTTCCTCCCTACTCCATTACTTCCTTCTCACATTTAGTTAACCTTTTTAATAACTACTTTTCATGCAGTAGAACTTTCGAAAGGCTAACTATTGACTTATATAGGATAACCCAGGCTCATGATAAATCCTTAAGGGATTATGTCACCAAGTTTGGTAGAGAATCCCTAGAAATCCCCAATCTAGATGTTGCAACTTCGGTTAAGGCATTTAAAATGGGAGTACAAAAAGATTCTCCATTTTATGATGACCTTGTCATGACCCATTGTAGGAAAGACGAAGTTAGAAATAGGGCTCTACGATTTATTCGATTAGAGGATGATAAGAGAATACAAGAATGAATCACTAGTTCTAATAAACATGAGTACAACGACAAGAAGCAAGGATCCTTATACAAGAATAATAGATCCAAGCCGTACTCCAAGCCTGATAATCAAAATGTTCATGTCGTTGAACAAGATGATGATGATGATGATGAGGAGGAATATCCTCTAATATCTGAATATTGCTTTTCTGTTAATAACAATGAATTGATGTTTTCCTTACAGAACTTAGGTGAAAAAGCTAGGTTGCCGAAGAAGAATGAGAAGTTTAACTCCTTCAAGGATAAGTCCAAGTGTTGTGCAGACCATGAAGACTTTGGGCATTTGACGGACAAATACATAGCTTTAAGGAGAGAAATTAGATATCTCCTTAGTAAGGGGCACATGAAAGAGTTGTTGGGCAGGAAGAAATCAAGGATCCAGGATCCTGAAAATTTTCCAGAAAAAGCTACTACACCTCCTGCCAATGCACAAATCATAAACTTTATCTCCGAAGGGTTAGATATGTGTGGAATCTCGTTCTTGGCGGTAAATAGGCATGTCAAAGAAACCAAGTTAGAGAATGGAGAGAAGCCCATTAAGACTTCCACTCTAAGTCAACAAAAAGTTATATCCTTTGATGAGGATGATCGTGTTGATATTTAGGATCCTCATCATGATGGCCTGGTTATTATTTTTTTTATAGATAATCACTTTGTTCGCAGGATCCTCATTGACAGTGGAAGCTTTGTTAACATCATACAACTTGATGTCGTGAAAAGGATGAATATCCCAGAAACTGAAATAATTCTAAGATCATATGTCCTTGTGGGATTCAGCAGTGAAACAAAGAACATGTTAGGGGACATCAAACTCCCAAACTATATTGAGTGGGTAAACTCTATACAAAAATTTTGTGTTATTGACTGCTTGTCTTGATTGAATGTTATCCTTGGCAGTCTGTGGATTCAAGAAATGAAAGTTGTTCCATCAACCTAACACTAATGTGTAAAACTACCAACACCTTGGGGGTAGTGAAGAATGAAAGCAATCAGCAAGAGGCTAAAAATTGTTACAGCTCATCAAAGAAACCTGCATCAAAACCAAGGGTGGCATAGCAATCACAACAACCTCCAAGGAGTGTCCTGAAGGCAGTAGAGCAAGACATCAAGGATGTAATACTGGATTCCCAGGAACCTATAATCAAGGTTCTTATAGGATCCGGGATCCTTGACAGTATATAGTAGGATCTAGTATCCTGAAAAAAAGAAAGTCCACCTTTGCTTGGAAACACGAAGATGTGACAGGTATCTCTAAAGATATTATAACACATAATTGGGAATTGATAAATCGTTCAGGAAAATTCATCAAAAGAAGGAAATTTGCACCTGAGAGGAATCTTATTATCCAAAAAGAGGTAGAGAAACTCTTGAAGGCAGGTATGATTCGAGAAGTTAAGTATCCAAGATGGTTGGCCAATGTAGTGGTTGTTCAAAAGAAAAACGGAAAGTGGAGTGCATGTGTTGACTTTGCAGTTTTAAATAAGCCATGTCCCAAGGATCCTTTCCCACTTCCACACATTGACTCCATGGTGTATGCAACAACAGGACATGAGTAGTTAACCTTTATAGATGCTTACTCTTGATTCCAACAAATTCAGATGGAACCATCTGATCAAGAGGATACAACATTCATGACTCCTACTGGCATATACTGTTATATTGGAATGCCTCTTGGACTAAGAAATGCAGGTGCCAGCTACCAAAGACCGGTCAATATGATGTTCAAGGAGTAGATTGGAGACGCTATGGAAGTGTATATACACGACATGGTGGTCAAGTCCAAGAAAGTAGAGGATCATCTCAAGGATCTTGAAGTGGCATTCAACATCCTTGATCAATACAACATGAAGCTGAATCCTTCAAAGTGTGATTTTGGTGTCCAAGCTAGGAAGTTCTTAGGCTACATGGTGACAAAAAGAGGGATTGAAGCAAGCCCTTAGAAGATTAAGGCAATTTTGAATATAAAATCTCCTGCCAATGCCAAGGATGTCTAGAGACTAACTGGAAGGATCGCAACCTAAACAGATTTTTATGAAATTCGAGTGTACTGGGAAGCATGAAGCTGTACTTAAGGCTCTCATGGATTATCTATTCTCAGTGCCAGCCTGATGAAACTAGAGGATGGTGAGCCACTATCCTTGTACTTAGTTGTCTTAGGTAAAGCGGTAAGTGTAGTGTTAGTTAAGGATCATGAAGGCCAACAATGTCCGGTATCTTATGTAAGTAAAAGCCTTCTTGATGCCGAAGCCAGGTACTCTCATTTAGAAAAATTTATTCTTGCATTGATCATGGCTTCCACTAAACTTATACGTTATTTTGAAACACATACTATTATTGTGAAAACTAATTTTTCCTATCAAGACTATTCTTAGAAAACTTGAAATGGGCGGTCAAACTTAGTGCATATGATATAAAATATGAACCAACTACTGTTATCAAGTCTCAAGCTTTGGCCGACTTTTTGGCTAATTTCAGTAGCGATCTACAAAGGGAAGCTGAATTAGAGGTTCAACAGCTTGAAGAGACTAGGGATCCTTGAACACTTTTCGCTGATGGAGCCTCGAATGTCAAAGGAACCGGGCTAGGAATACTACTAAAATCACCACAGCGGGACATAATACCCCAGTCCTTCGCCTGTGAGTTTCAGACAACTAACAATGAAGAAGAATATGAGGCCCTAACAGCAGTTTTGCAATTAGCTAAACAGATGAGGATCAGGTATCTTCAAGTGTACATAGATTCATTGCTAATTACTAAGGCTTATAATGGCTCCTATGTTGTGAAGGGCGAGAAATTAATCAAATATTTAGAAATTGTTAAAAAACTAGCAAATGTTTTCAATTCTATTTGTATAACACAGATACCTAGAGAAGAAAATGTTGGGGCAGATGCATTGGCAAATTTAGGATCGTCCTTGAAGATACTACAAGATGTGAGGATACCTATTATCCACATTCTCTTTCCCGCAATTGAGGAAAATGAAGCATTGGAAATAGTTGAGGATACTACAATTGTAACCAGTGATGTGCAGCCAAATTTAGGATCATGGATCATTCCAATTATGAACTACATTCAGAATGGGGAAATTCCCGTAGGGGAGAATCAAAGAGCCTTCGGTGTTAAGGTATCTCAATTTACTATATTAAATAAGATTTTGTATAAAAGATCTCTTGTAGGTCCCTACTTGCGATGCATTGAAGATCTAGAAATTCAAGAGGTCTTGAAGGATTTTCATGAAGGAGACTGTGGAAACCACATTGGGGGTGGAGCGCTATTCTCAAGAATCCTTAGAACAGGTTACTACTGGCCAACAATGAAGAAGGACGTAGTAGATTATGTAAGTAAGTGTGAGGATTGCAAAAGACAAAGCAACATCCTACATCAACCAGTAGAGCCTTTATATCCAATAATTTCCTCTTGGCCATTTATGAAGTGGGGAATGGATATAGTTGGCAAATTTCCAAAGACACCAGGAGGAAAAGTATTTATGCTAGCCATGACTAATTACTTCTCTAAATAGATAGAAGTAGAAGCTTTCGTGCAAGTTAGAGAAAAGGAAGTTATATCCTTCATTAAGAGGAACATTATTACTAGATTTGGAATTCCTTCTGAAATTATATGTGATAATGGATCTCAATTTATTGGGAATAGAACTACTAACTTTTGTTATAATTAGGGAATCAAGATGATAACATCCACACCAGTTCATCCACAAGCTAATGGCCAAGCAGAGTTAAGCAACAAAATCATCATCAACAGCTTGAAGAAGAAGCTTGGGTCCAAGAAAGGAAAGAGGGCTGAGAGTTGCCATATGTCCTTTGGGCAGATAGGACAACTCCAAAGAATGCTATAGGCCAGACTCCTTTCTTTCTAGTCTTTGGAACTGAGGCAGTGATCCCAACAGAGATGGTGATTCTTACAACTAGAACAAGTATCCATGATCCTCAAACAAATAGTGAGAACCTAGACTTAGTAAGAATAAGGATGGCCAGTTATAACCAAAGGGTGGCTAGAGCATATAATAAAAATGTTAGGATGGCCACAAACCTAGCTGATGGCTGGCACTTAAGTTGGAAGGCCCCTACCTTATAGAAGTAGAGGTAGGAAAGGGGGCATACTGTCTATTAACCATGGAAGGTGACCTCGTACCAAGGGCCTGGAATGCTATTCCTCTCAAGAAGTATTTTATGTGAAAAGGATCAAGGATCCTTAAGGATTCATGATCTTCACATCGGTAACATTTTATCTTATATTTTTCTTTACTTCTGTTTGTCATAAGAAAAGGATGTTAGATACTTAACATCCAATTTCACCAAGTTTTATGTTTTTGTAAAAATGTTTAACATCATTTATAAAAGATTAAGGGGTTGGCCACCTCTCTCCCACATTTAAGGTATCCTATAACTTCTAAGGTTTAAAGGTTTTCACCTTTCATACAAATTGGGTTTTGACACCCCGAAGTAGCGCACGTTTATCTAAGTATGGTTTGAGGCAATGGGAGTAGTACACGATTAGTGGCTGACAATTTCATTGTTGTTGGCCATATGTAGGATCTCAAGTATAATGGTAGATGTACCATACATCTGTTATAAGTTTTCAAATGTTTTTACGTTAGCTAAGGTTTTGTCCTTTTCATGTCACCAAAGTTAGGCTTATCCCCAGTTTGGGCCTGACCCTAAGGTTTTTGGGCTTAACCCAATTTATTTGGGCATCTCCCCAGTTTGTTTTTGGCTTAGTCCTAAGTTATTGGCAACAGGTTTTGAGTTTTGGAGATTCACAAGTTGATTCAAAAGTTTGGTTGTACTAAGGTAGTCCCTAAGGATAAAAAAACCTAACTTGGATTTTCTGGTATATTCTACTCTCATACTTGTTTATCTCATTGACTTTACCCTAAGCCTTGCAATTAAGGGTATGTGACTTATATACTTGCATCTAATCAGATTTTATCTACAATGATTATAATAGGATTGGTAAATTTTTGACAACTTGAATTTTTCTAAATTCTTATAAAGAAAACTTTATTATATTTTACAAACATTCTATTTGAATAAAAAGTCGCAAACATATCAAAACAAATCCTGGAACACAAATGTAGTGAAAAGATTAGATTTTATTAAAACCCTGCTAAAGTAACCAAAATGCTCAACCCGAGCTTCGCCAGCAAACCATGGCCCAACCACTCGGGTTGATGTAGGGTGTCTATTACTAATTGCTCATGAAGTGTAGGAAAATAAAACCGAGGGGTGATCCTTAACCTAGAAAACTATTGTTCAGGAATTAAAAACCATAAATTGTTTTAACCAAAAACACCATCAAATTAAAACCACAAATTCTAAAAAAGTGGGCTCAAGCCTCATCTAAATTATCCTTCATTGCCCACTTTAGCAGCATCACCTTCAGTTGCATCATAACCTCCTTCACCACCTTCCTTCACCTCCTTTGCCCCACTTAGACAAGTATGCTGAGACATCACCTTTTCCGGTTCAGCATCACCGCCCAACTCAAGAAGAGTCTGCTCCCAGCCAGACCGGTCAAAGCTAGGATTCATAGCCTCTTGGACTATCTTGATCCTTGCTTGTAGAATGGCACGAGCAGTGCACACTTTAGCCTTCTCAGTAGCCTTCATTTCGGCCTAATGTATCCCAACTTCAGCATACAACATCTGCTCTTCCAAGCCAGTCTTCTCCTTCTCAAGCTAGGAGATCTTCTTGTCCTTAGCGGCGGCGATGGAATGTAGATTGGCCAAATTATCTTCAACATTAGCAAGGCTTTTATCCTGGAGGACCTTAAGACGGACAAACCTCTGCGAATTACAAGACATAGAAATCAAGATCAATGATCCTTCGCAATGGACAAGACTACTTATGAGGATCAAGGATCCTTACCTCGGTGACAAATTAATGAAATTTTCACTCAATCTGGAGGATGTCTTCTTCAGGCTCAGAAGGCTTCTTCCTCTTGGATCCTAACTTAGCTCTAGTGGTCATCGTCTTTGGCTCCGGTTGGCTTTGGCCTTTGGCCAACTCCTTCTTTGAAGAACGGGGGTAGATCATGCTACCAATATCACCTAGGTCAAATTTAGAAACTGACTTGCTAGTGGATCTTGGAGCACCTGTCCATTTAATAAAAAGATAAGTATCTTTATTCCTTTTTACATACTTCTTATATAATCATATTGTATCAATTTCTACAAGTATTTACTTGACATTGTGTAGGAAGTGGAGGTTGTCTCTTCTAACTCTTTTGTCTTTGGCTTGAACGTCCTGATGCTTGTATCCAAAGCCTAGAATGCAACAATTCTTTCCTTTGTACCATGTGTGTCGGCAAGAGAGGCAAAGTTCTTCACTACATGCAAATAAAGAAAATAGGATCAGTCAAAAGTGAAATAACAACTCTCTATAGTCTCTATCTAAGGATCCTATATCCTACCCTTTAAGGTCCACTTTGTTGGGAGTTCATTCCCTAAAGGAAAAGAATTCCTCCTCATAAGAAGAACTCATTCTTCCATGAGGTGTCGTTTTTGGTGGTCTTAAGGATTGGAAGTGGTTGATGGGGCTTGGCTTTAAACAAGAACTAATGGGATCCATGAGAAACAAGGGAGTACATGTGTGAGAGTTTAGAAACATTAAAGCTCAAACCCTCGTTGCTGAGGATTTGCTCCGCAATGTACAATACCCTCCATAACATGGCCAATGCTTGACTCTAGCACAAGCCAGCAAGGGTGAGGAAACGCTGGGTCAAGTCAGGGAATGCATAGGTGTACCCAATGTTGGTGCATATTTGTGACAACAGCTTAGATTTGGTCTTTGGATATCTTGTAATTAGTAAAATGATAAACGGATAGCGGGTTTAGTTTGTGATAGTTATTTAGAAGTAACTGGGCTAAACTAGACACCATAAAGCATATGCTAGGCGAATTGGGCCTAGACCCATTAGCAATCCATAGGTGAAACCCTAACCCAAGAGCAAACATGTCTCTATATAAAGGGAGTTTTGCATTAGGGTTTAGGTTGCTCATTCAGTTGCTCAGTGGATTAGTTGCTCAGAGTTACTTCAGAGAGAGTTGAAAGAGAGAGTCTTGAATTGATTGTAAACACTTGTGTTAGATAATCAATAGAAGAAAATTTGAAAGTAATTGTGTTCTTGTTCGTGTTCAGTTTTCTATGAAATCTGATCTAAGGGATTCCGCATTCTAGATTAGATAGACGATTCTGTGAAGATCCATACGGATTAGGGGACCTACACCCAATCTAAAAAGGCATGGCAGGGAAGCACACCCAGTTAGGTGAAACGGAGTCACTCTTGGTGGAGGAGTCAAAGGGATGAAAAATTGTTCCCAAAGGGAAACAGGTATACAGACGATCAACCTCAGGATGGTGAATCTACACAACTCGGAGGAAGGGTTCACCAAAAGATTCTTGCTTTATGGTGTGTCGTCGTAATCCTGGCTCTTGTTTGGTGAGGATCGAGTAACCATTTTAAATGAGGGATTCTTGATCTGAAATGGTTTTTCAAAACCCTATCTCTATCCTATATATCATGATGTTTCTTGAAGGCAGTCCCATCTGTGAGTCCCAAATCAGTCTTAGATCACAGTGATGGTGATTGATACACACCTACATATTAGGTGTTTGAATGATATAAATAAGAAAACACAAAGAAACTAAGATGAAGGTGAAGAATCTTGTCCAAGATGTAATCCCATAATGATAATAACAATCATAGATCATGGATATGGATTTGAAGCATGTAAATCAGACACAAATGCACAAAGATGATAACAAAATAACCTTGGTCCAAGAAACTTGGGACCAAAGGAATACTACTTGTTGTAGGTGGGTCCTCCATAATGAATTCATATGTGGATGAAGTCGGAGGTGGTGGTATAACTTGAACATCAGATTCTGATGAAGGATCTTTGGTTTGAGGAGAGGATGGTTGTGATTCAGCAGGTTTTCCGCTACTTTCTTCTTTCTTGCTTCATCCTACTCTTTTTGCTCTTCAGTTCTGACTTGAATCTCCATCATCTCTTTCTTTCTATCTTTGTCTCTTTCGACTGCTCGTTGAAAGAGCATACCTTCCTCCAAGTATTCATTTACAGCACCGACGTGCATCTTATGCCCATAAAGAATGTCAGGTCGAACAGGCAAAACATAAACACGTCCATCGGATCAAGAATCCTGATATCTTCATTATCGTTCGATCTGATCACTACTTCACCAGTTATTTTCCGGAGGAATCTTCACCCTGGTAACCACCTTAGGTGGATTAATTACCCAAGTGACTTTGCCTTTCCTAGTAATTAGGTCTTCGGTGGTTTTTGAAACTCGTCTTCTTGGGCGTTGAGGCTTGAACATGGTGAATCCATGCATGTATTCACGTAGGATAAGTCTTTCAAAGTCTCCTCCAATGCTGCTATTTGTAGGATTTATAATATCAAGTTTGCTCAGTTCTCGAATATCTCAAGTTGGTAGACTTGACATGTCATCCCCCATTCAAATATGTTGAATAACACTACCTCTTCGTTTTAGTATAGACAACCCTATCAAATTACAATACTTCCAGCTGATAATTCTATCAGTCACCTCAGTTTTCTTGATTGTTACAACCTAATAGAAGTCTGGCAGCTTAGCTTGCTCTTTCTTAAACCATTCAGGGTGCTGTGGAACCACTTCCTCTCCTCTGTCATTTTCGTACACCACATCATCTTCCAACCCCCACTCAACAAACTTAGCAGTCATCTCAAATTTGCCTACATCTTCTTCCTCACTATCTTCATTAGCACTTACATCCACAGCTGATTCGAGTCGTTTCTTTTCTTCTCAGCTATAGTAGCTTTACGCTTTTCTTCCTCTTCTCTGAATTTGTCGAAGTTAAAGAGGTCTTCGTTAGTGTATTTTGGTTCCCGATTAGCTGTGGTGTATAAGTCTTTGAGCATTTCATGCATCCTGACCATTCCCTCATGCTGAAACTTTAGGAACTCTGTCTGATCTGCAATAAATTTTTGCAGTTCTTTGTTCTTCTTTCAATGTTCCTTCAGTTTTTCTCTAAGAAAAGTGGTGTCATTGACTTGATTCTTTAAAAAGAAAATTTCTTTGAAAGGAAATGACCGAAATTCTCTTGATAGTCGATCATATAACTTTTGAAATGGATGAGGTCTCGCTGAGCTTATCGAGGAGGTGCTCGAGTGGTTGAAGTTGGCTTGGATGGAGCGTCTTTAAAAGATCCCTCTCAAGTTTTTCTCTTTTTGTGCATAGGGGACTTGCTTGGTAGTTTCTATAGGATCAACAAGCAAACCTTCAACTAACTGATCTAGCTGTTCTTGTTCAGTTGTCTCAACAACTTGTGTCTCAGACTCGATCATCTCTTTCCTCTTCATTCTCCTTTCTCTCTTCTCATCTTCTCTTACAGCATGAATAGTCTTCATTCGTTCAATTTCCTCTCTAGTTAACCCAACATGAATGCTATCACCCATATTTTCTTACCTTTATCTTTTTGCTTACGTATCAACTAGGGACTTTCTTCGACTTCTGCTTCTTGTTATTCGGCATCCTACTTTTCGCGTCGTTCTTTGGCTTGCCTCACCCCTTCTCTATATTTGTTGTATGCTTCAAGAACTATTTAAATACTTTCCTTTATGTACATCCAATGGTGCAACAATATCCACTCATCAGTTTTTAATTCAATGATCTGCCTGCTGGTCGGCATATGAAATTGATACAGATTTCCATCATGAGGTAGATTTTATTGTTGGTCGTTGATAAGTAATTGGACAAATCTTGGATACATGGCCTATCTTACTCTGTTAGCATTGTCAACCATGCAATAGAAAATCAATCTAGATATGTTGAATGGCTTATTTGTACACAAGTTAAGCATAGCTGCCGGCCATTCTAAGTTTAACCCGTGGTACCCGCCTTTTCTATGGGCCATACATAGACTAAACATATGCAAATTGAATTTCCAATCTTTTGTTAGCCCATTTTTCTTAATCTTGTTCGTTCCTCTGAAACCTCCAACGTAGTTCATCCCCCTAAAGCCTTCTAGAATATCTTCCTTACTCAGCTTCATTGGATCTCTTTTGTTGTCTCCAAGACATAGCACTTTTCAAATCCTTTCTTCAGTTACAACCACTTCTTAGATTTGAAATGTTTTCGTGATTGTCTTAACTTTGTTGATTGTCTTCACTTTTGCTGTTCTTCAGAATTCTTCTATGTGAATGCGGTAGATATTTGGATTTGCCTGAACTACATAACTTATCTAGCTTCTAGACTACCAATCCATTACGTATTCAAAGTAATGGGCTGGTTGTGTTTTCTCGTACTATCCCATGTAAAGGTTGAGCCATTCTGAAACATGGAAACGAGCCAAATGAGATCTAGGTTCCAAAACGTAACTATTTAGGTTAGTTTTGAATTAACAAAATAAAATACAATAAAATTAAAATTAAAAATAAAGATAAAGATAAATATGAAAAATAAAAGCCTAAAAGCGCTGTTAAAAACGCTGTCAAGGTTTCAGATCAAAAAATTAAAAGCGTCGGTTTTAAGATTATTTACGCCGACCACAAAAGTAAAGTATGCGTTATATTTACTAGATAGGTTAAAATCGCTGGACATTTACGATGACAAAGTTTGAGTAGTAAAGTCACGACACCAGTTCTTTGATCATTGTAGATACGTATCTACGCAGATTGTCGGCGTAGTTGTGAATTACGCCATCTTCAAAATAAACGATTTATTCAAGATAATTACGCCATCTTCAAAAGTTTCTTGATAAACCCCATAACTCAAACTGATCCGATTTCTCAACATTGAATCTTAATCACTTTAACAAGGTCAATCTATACGACATTTCTGATTTTATTCAAGAACTGATTTACCCGTACCTTGATGATCTTGTATAAATGACACAAAGATTTTGGATTAGTTTTGTGTTAAGAGGGTTTATCGGATGTTTAAGTGTGGAAGATGATGATGATTTAAAATTTGTCCAAAAACAAAACAAAAATATATACATTTCAAAATATATTCCAGCGTAATTATCAATTATGCTGGAAATTAATCACGCCGACCCTATAATTTAGAAATGATTCTTCAAATCTAAGAAATCCGGTCCAAATACGCTCATAAATTTTTTATTTTCTCGAAAAACGTGCCATTTTTTGCTAATAAATCATGGAAAATTAGAAGATAGCTATATGGACTTTTTTTGGCAATTTGGACACCGAAATCCGTTTTTCGATTCGAGGAATTTCCTTTTGTTTGACACTCCTTAATGTTCCTGCAAAAGATCTGCAACACTTGTCAGCCTATTGTTTTAATAATTTTTGAATAATCGAGGCACGAGAAAAACTAATCAGTATGTTGGTCTCCTTAAATTCATGCATCCTTCTTTCACCATGCTTTCGGTGAGCATTTTATCATGTTGTCGTAATATTGAAAAACACTACAATGGCCCCCACTTGAGCTATATGGATTACAATGTTGTGCCCATGAGTCCCACGTCAGGAAGGTATGCACAAAGCTTCCTCATAGCAGGTGAGTATATTGATTTCATTCATTTGAAAGGTAAGTGCATTGGTGAACAACTATGCATGTTCATACAGTCAAAGAGACCAATGATGGTTAAGCAGATACGTTAGTGTGTTACGATTTTTTTTGAGTGGCTTGTTTAGTTGAGCTTTTTCAGTTGTAGGGTTTTTGGCCTCATTGGCTCTTTTTTAAAAGATATCATAATCGTGTCTAGGTCTGCATATATATCTGGATGCAACAGAAGAGTGACTATGATATCCCCGAATGATAAGTCAATATAAAGACCGGAAATCACGGATTTTGACAATCTTTCAACGCATGATTTAAAACCATTAATATATATGCCGCAACGTGTAACCCACTAGTCGCACAACATTGTGGGTATCCATAAGTTTTATGTAACCTTTATCTTTTGTCGCCTAATCACATTTTACTCGATGGTGTTGCTGAATCCACTGACACGTCCTTGCTTGGCATCTCGATTTTCTTTTCTTTTCTTCTTCAAAAATAGACAAGGTGTTAACAATTTTCAATGATTTCTTTAACAAACAGGTGTCAAAGAGGAGAAATAATTTTATTATATATTTTCTGGATATCTTCCCCCTAAAATTTTATTTTCGTGTGTCCATTGCCCGAAAATGAAATTTTAATAAACCGAAAATCTTTTTGATGGGCACAGTTTTAAGATACTCATTTATATTTGGAAAGCGGTTTTATTAACAAAGTATGTGAAGACGGTTATCTCAGCAAAATTCATTTCTACTCAAGGAAATTAATCATTTCTAACCAGGTTACCAACTAGTTGAAACGAATTTTATCGAAAGCTTTCATG
The DNA here is from genome assembly GCA_947069175.1 of Scalesia atractyloides. Lineage (NCBI taxonomy): Eukaryota > Viridiplantae > Streptophyta > Magnoliopsida > Asterales > Asteraceae > Scalesia > Scalesia atractyloides. Next base: position 40,114,771 of record CAMTDV010000116.1, read on the forward strand.
AAAATGTCGGCTTTCTGTTACGTAGTATCCAATGGCACTAATTGAATGTATCCTTTTTTGTATGCATTCTCGAATTGCATGAATGTGAATCTCGATATGTTTAATTCTCGAGTGATGGATTGGATTCTTCACAATTCCAAGACACGCCTTGTTGTCGATGAATATAGGAGTCTTTATAATGTTGATTTCGTATTCCAGCACCTGATTTTGTATCCAAAGAACTTGTGAACAACAACTGTAGGCCGCTATATATTCAGCTTGAGCAGCAGAAGTGGAAACTATTGTCTGCTTTTTGCTTTATCATGATATGAGACGATTTCCTAGGTACTAACAGCCTCGTTAAACTGATTTTTGATCAACCTTACAACCTGCATGATACTATTAGAATAAGCAATATGATCAAAATTACTATCTTTAGGATACCAAAGTCCAAGCTTGGGTGTTCCTTTAAGATAGCGAAAGATATGTTTAACCACTATTTCATGAGATTCTTTGGGATTCGTCTGAAAACGAGCACAGATGCAGACAGCCCATATAATGTCAGGCCTACTTGCGGTTAGATACATCAAAGAGCCAATCATTGATCGATAGGAAGATTTGTTCATGGGTTTTCCTTGAAGGTCATGGGTGAGATCAGTTTGCGATGCAAACGGAGTGCTTGCAGTTTTACAGTCATTTCATACTATATTTTCAGGAATATCCCTAATGTATTTTGCTTGATGAATGAGGATTCCTCTTCTCGTTGCTTCACATCCAATCCCAAGAAAAATGTGAGCTCTCTCATCATGCTCATTTCGAAATGTGCTTTCATAACCTTTTCGAATTCCTTGCACAGCGCTTCATCTGTTGACCCAAAGATGATATCGTCTACATAAATCTGAACCAACATCACATTGTCTCCAATCCTTTTTGTGAAGAGAGTCATGTTAATTCTTCCTCTTATGTATCTGCATTCTAGAAGATATGTTGACAAAGTCTCGTACCAAGCCGAAGGAGCTTGATGAAGACCATAGAGAGCTTTGTCAAGCTTGTATTAATGTTTAGGGAAATACGGATCCTCAAACCTAGGAGGTTGACAAACATAAACTTCTTCTTTCACCTTACTGTACATAAATGCACTTTTCGCATCAATCTGAAACACTTTAAAGTTTTTGTACAATGCATATGCCAAAAAATACTCTAATGGCTTCCAAACATGCCACTAGAGCAAAAACTTCTTCATAATCAATTCCTTCCTCCTATCTAAACCCCTAAACTACCAATCTTTCCTTGTTCTTAATAACCACACCACGATCGTCCATTTTGTTGCGGAACACCCATTTTGTCCCAATTTGAAACTTTCCTTCTTGTAGATCAACCGGCTTTCACACTTTGAGCTTCCCAAATTGAGATAGTTCTTCCTGCATCGCCTACACCCAGCTTGAGTCTTGAATGGTTTCTTCAATGTCACTTGGCAGATATTATAAAAGGAAAATAGCGTACAATCCTTTGTTGATAACATAAGTTTGTTCATGACTTCGCACACCATCGTCCACAGGACCGATGACATTTTCAAACGGATGATTCCGATTTGTCTTATAACTTGTATTTGTATGGGTTTCAACTTGTTGAGGTAGATTGCTGAAGTGTTCATCGACATATATGATTGGAGGTTCGTCTTCTTGAATTGGTTCATCCACGTTCATCTGTGAAGAAGAAGCATCATTTGTGCATGCATTCTCAGCCAAAGTGTCACCACTTACTTCTTTGACATGAAGGATTGGATCAGCTGAAGTGGGAGTGAAACGAGTGGTAAAAGGGGTGAAACCAAAGTCTGACGAGTCAACAAAGGTTCAATTTGAGTGGTTCAGCAGGTTTTGATTCATAAATGGGTTTGGGAATGTCAAAGGTATTGAATACAACATCTAAATCGTAAAACCAATCGAGAGAATTCCAGCATTGGTGTAGTTTCCTTCTTGAAAATCGAATAGTATGATTCAAGCAACATCTTGGTTCGTTTGTTGTAGACTCTATACGGCTTTTGATTAGGTGAATATCACATGAAATAACACACATTGATGACTGCTTCAAACTTCATTAGATTGTCTTCAGTGTTGAGAAGAGTGCATGAGCATCCAAACGGTCTGAAGAAATCTATCTGAGGCTTTTGCTTGAAAAGAAGTTCACAAGCATTTTTTCCGTGGGGTTTAACAATGAGAATTTGATTCATGACATAGCATGTTATGTTGATTGCATCCGCCCAGAAGATGATGGGTAGCTTGGAGTCTACTAGCATAGTTCAAGCAGCTTCAATGAGTGTTCTGTAATTTCGTTCCGCTATGCCGTTTTGCTGAGGAGTTCTAGTTGCACAGTACTGAAGGCGAGTTCCCTTTTCTTTGCAAAAGGAGATAAACGTTTGATTTTTGAATTCAGATATATTATACTTTTGATGACTTGACCTTCAGTTTTATTACATGTTCGATCATGGGAATGAAGGTCTGAAGAATGGATGTAGTCTCGCTTTTAGCTTCAAAAAAGTAAATGTTGATGCATTTTATGTCCGTCAATGTGCGAATAGGCTAGATAGAGTGTGTGTTTAATATTGTGTAGATTAGATACGAACACACAACCCAAGTGCAAACACGAGAGGGACTTACGTGACACTTCGTACGAAGAGAGCTCACTTTGGGTGAAGCCACTTCGTACAAAGTCAACATCTCACCTCGCAAGAGGTGAGTAGGTCTATATATGTGTTGTGTGTTTATTGTTTTGTCAGTCTTGGAGTTCCTAGAGGGTTAACGTTGGCGAAATTTTTCCAGGATTTCGCCAGCTTGTCAAGATGTATACTCTTTCGGTATGAATGAATGAAGCTTTCGCATTTTCTGATTCTACTACTTTCTGAATTACATTATACCGAATTAGGACTATCTCTGCCCAAACTTCCGTCTCGAACCACCGGATCCTGAACTATCAATTGTTATTAGAGTTATAGTATCACCTACGCTCATGATTCATGAACTTAAGAGGGTTTTTAGACGTAAAACAACAAATAAACGGACAATCCACGAACAAAAAGTAAAATTGAATTTGTAGGATTGTTAGAAACTGATTTTTTGACCAGATTTGTGCTACAATCATTTTGAAATTTGAAGAAATAAAGATTTTGGATTGAAAAGTGTGAAAAAGAGTCACTTCACACGAAGTGAGTCTCCACTTTGCACGAAGCAAGAATCCACTTCACACGAAGTGAGGATCCAGCTCGTACGAAGTGAACAAAAGTGCCTAAAAAGGCATTTTTTGATAAAGAACCGAGTGTCTATAAAATATTTGTTGATTGCAAAATGTTTTTGAGATTTTAACATCTAATTTAGGTTGTTCGGGGAAACCGTCCAGAGTTTTAGAGTACAAATTTGATGATACGATCAAAGTTGGTTGAAGATATTGGGGTAGTCACTGATACAGATGCAGAATGATGATTATTAGGTATAGTGATAACTTATGGGCCTTCACGTAAAATCCGCATTTGTTTAAAAACTAATTTTCCAGATTTGAGGGGGAACTTCAGTGAAAAATTTGGTACCGTCAAAATTTGCAAAAATGAGGGGGTTAAGAATTTCATGTATATATGAAGATTCCGGCTTTTTAAAAATTTCATTCATACGGTTGGTTTTCCGACTCTGGGTTATTCGGGAATGCAGAATATCTAGTTTAGTTAGTTGGTAATCACATGAACTTCAGAATTTTAATATCGTGATACAGATTGATGCTTAAGGGTTAGAGACTTGATCCTTAGTGAAGGGCGGGTTATTAGGATTAGCAGTCATTGATATCAGTGAGGATCTGAGATTATTCAAGATATGTTGTGTGTACATGAATGGTCAATGATGGTCTTAGGTGTTAATGGCTAGCTCAGGGTTCAGGGTTTCAAAAAAATTTATTGAGAAAATCTGAGATCATTCGAGATATGTTTTATACACGAATGATTTATGATATTCTTAGGTGCCATTATATTTAGTCTTCAAGCAGATGGATTGTTCTTCTTGGACTAACCGCTGTTGAATGACGATGTTTGTTGATTAAGTTGCGCCTTTCTATCGAAGATAGCTATATATATGTTATTGTGAGTGAAGACGAAGAATGTGATGCGTATCACAAAAGAATGTTTCCAAGATCTAATGTGTTACTAGATGATCTGATTCCGATGAAGATTTGCTGATTGAACAGATTACCGATTTGCTGATCAATCATTCAGGAGTATGCTTAAACGTAACTACAGAAATTGGGATTTCAGATTTTTGAGGGTATTCATTGATTTGAAGTTTACCGATGTGGTTATTCGAATTTTCTATCAATTGTCGGTTAGGTTTTTGAAGCTCATAGGATTGAGCATTGGAGGAATGCGCTAAAACTGAACGCGGATGTGGTTAAAGTTGAAACGGAGATATTGCATTGATTAATTTCAAGATGGTGATTATTCAAGACAATTTGCCAGTTAAGCAAATCAGAGGAGGTTGAGAACCATGCAAACAGAAACCTAAACTAGAGAAATTATTTCAGGGTCAATGTGTTCAAGAACTTGCAAACCCGAATCATCATTCAACGGGAATTTGTTGACGCATTCTACGATATCGACAGATACATGATTGAAGTTGCATAATATTCAAACACGACTCTCATATTTCAAGATCAAGATCAAGCTTCGACAGTGCCGTCCTAGGGGGAAATTGTTGAGTATTTTATATCCGTCACTGTGGATAGAGCGTATGTTTAATATTCTATGGATTAGATATGAACACACGACACAAGTGCGAATGTGAGAGGAACTTATGTGTCACTTCGTACGAAGTTAACATCTCACTTCGCACGAGGTGAGCAGGTCTATATATATTGTTGTGTTGGTGCATTATGTCTATTGCCTATGTCTAGGATATGTCTGTATTGTATATAGGGCTTAAAAGTCGAATGTATAAATGTTAATGTTTATTTTATATGTTTTGTAATGGCTTGTACAAGCAAGATTAGATGGCTTGGACGAATAACTCAGAGTCACTCGTACGAAGTAGCCACTCGTACGAACCATGTCTCTGTTTAACACACACTCCAGTGCGAGTCATGTCGACCAATAAATAGAGGAGTGTTGTGTCAAAGCTAGTGAGTGATAGTTCACGGCGAAGCCCTGCTGATTTGTTTACTCACGTCTGTACTTGCACGTCAATTAATACAGTTTAGAGCAGTTAAACAGTAAGATCTTTCTTGTTCGTTTGTCATCCTCTCTAGCAATGAATTCCGCCTCTGCTAGCTGAGTTGGATCAGACCGGTTGCTCATCGGAGGAGCCGATCCCCCGTTCACAAGTGGTATCAGAGCAGTTAAACAGTAAGATCTTTCTTGTTCGTTTGCCATCCTCTCTAGTAATGAATTCCGCCTCTGCTAGCTGAGTTAGATCAGACCGGTTGCACATCGGAGGAGCCGATCCCTCGTTCACAAGTGATATCAGAGCCTTGAGGCCTGATCTGCTGACAAACGCCAAGTTCTGCAGGATACCAACTGTTTCAGATCATATTCACTGTTGCAGCTTTCTACTTCTACATTTCTCCCAAACTGATCTCGGATTTGGATGAAACTATGGAAAACCTGGAATAGGATTCTAGAATATTCCGTTAAAATAAATTCTAAACAATCCTTAACAATTTTAGATATAAAATTGAGCTTAATCATGTTAAAATCGGCAAAATTCATCCGTTTGGAGACTTAGTTGTTTCGGACGAGTAGAGAGACCACTCGCACGGACAATTTTAGGTCATTCGTATGAACAAGTAACCAGAAGTTCCTAAAAATTTACAAGTTTTCAAAATTTTCAAGTGTGATTCGCACTAGTTACACATCCGTACGAGCATCACGTTCGTACGAGTGAAATTTCTCATCCGTACGAGTCACTCACTTGTTCGCACGAGTTAGTTGTGTGTGTCTTCTTGTGCATATGAATTTCTGGTTCGTTTGAACAAATCTTGATCGCACGAGATGGTTTGATATTTGCACAAAAGAATTTTTTTGCACTAATCAGTTTGTTCGAAAAGTGTGTTTGGAATTTTTACAGAAAAATGTCAGACGAATTTTACAACGCATTCGCTACATCGGCAGTCACAACCACAGCGGCTCAAAACATGAATCTCGAAAACAAGATGGGTACCATGACTAAACCGCCGAAGTTAATGAACATAGAAGATTTCGACAATTGGAGCGAACGGTTCATGAATTGGATCCAGGCAAATCACTTTACTTGATGGTTCGCTATCGAAGTCAAATATCAAGCTCCTGTAGGTGAAAATGGCCTTGAAAAGACTCAAGCTTAACTCGCGGCTGTTGAAAGGGAAAGGTTCATAAACGAAAAGAAAATGATGAACATTCTACAACAATCTATCAAAGAAGATATTATGGCATTGTTACAACACAATGATGATGCACAATCATTGTGGAATGCTCTTCGTTTGAAGTTCCAGGGAACTGCTCAGCTTCGAAAGAGTAAACGGGTGTTTTTAAGTAAAGAGTTTGATATCTTTACACTGATTAAAGGAGAGATTGTGAAACAATTGATCGAAAGATATTGTCATTTAATGGTGCAAATGAAAGAATGGGAATCATCAAGACCAACAAAGAACTTGTTGATAAGTTGGCTGATTCTCTACCGCAAAGCGAATGGTCTACGTATTTACCATATTGAAGAATGGAACCGAGTATGGTAATTTTTCATTGCCATGTTTCATTGAATGACTAGAGGGACATGAACTTGAAATGCAAAGATGGCGAAGAACAAAACCGTCCAAGTTCAACAAGATGTTAATCTGTACTTCAAGAACAGTTCTGCTACTCAAATTCAGTCTCCAAAGATCCCGACCACCTTTAGCGCATACAACACGCCAAGATCACCATCGAACCAAAACAGTGGCTTTCAATCATTTGCTACAGTTAATCGTCACACTTCTCAAAGGCCACAGTCGTCACACGGATCAAGCACACCTCAAACCAACCAGAATATTTAGTCAAATCCTACTCAAAGGTTCTTCAGTGCAACAACATAGTGGATTTCCAGAATGGACAAAACTTTGATGAGAAAACCGCAAAGCAACACATGTCTCTATTATCATCGGTTCTTGAATCGTATGATAGTCTTGTAGCAGGACGGATAGAAAATTATGAAATGACAAGAGATGACTATGACCAGATTGATCCAGTTGAAATGGAGTTAATTGACCTCAAGTGGTGCATGGCATCTATTGTTCGACGTGCACAACGCTTCATGGAAATTATGGGAAAAGAGAACTTGGGATGCTTCGATGTAAAATTGGGATTTGACAAATCCAATGTTACTTGTTTTAAGTGTCGGGAAAGGGTCACTTTAAGCGTGAATGCCTGAATAGAGAAGCTCAAGGGAACCAGAACCAATTTGCCGATGATTATTACAAGAAGGCTATTTACCACCGTCGCCAACCAAGAACTCGCATGGTGCAGATCAAAGACAAACAGCCAAAGACTAAAGACAAGGCGCTAGTGGTTACTCAAGAAGATGAGGGCTTTAATTGGAACAAATGTATTTCCAAGAATGAATGTTTGGCTTCGGTTGCTGAGATAATTGAAGAACCTAAAGAAGAATCGGAGGCAGCTTTGATGAGCCACCAAAAGATGATTATTAGTATCACACATCATCAGAAGAGGAGGAAATTTTGAATAGTTCATTTAAACGCCTCCTGCCTAACGATATGTTGAAAACTTTTGCAGGTTACTGTGCACCAAGTCAACAATCTTCTTGCTTAGAACAAAAGATGCCTGATTCTCAAGAGAAAGTTGATTAAAAGATGGAGAAGTTGTCGGATGACATAAGCAAGGCATGCATGGCAAATCAATGAGGTAAATGAGTCTAAGAGTGAGGTTGTGGTTGAAAAACCGTGTCTGAAATGTGTTGAGCCGTGTAATGAATGCGTCTTAAAAGACACACAATATACTGAGCTCAAAAGTTTAGCAAATAATTTGTCCAGTGATTACAAATCGATTAAAGAAGCATACGTCAAATTAAGTAACTATGTTAAATAATACACAAAAACACTCAAAGAAAGTTACAGATGGCCCTTAATATTCACTTAAACACTATCGCTGAGCTAAAGAGTGAGCTTGAGAAGGTAAGAATTGAAACAGAATGGGTTAACAAACTGTTAATCACATATTCAACAAGGTCTTATGTCATTGATCACATTTTACCTAAAATTGAAAACAAAGAAGAATCAGAAAAGGTTGAAAACAAAAGTGCGAGTTACGATCGAGTTCCACCTCCTATGTGGAATAGTTATGCGTGTAAAAAACCAGCAGGGGTGGAGAAGGCACTCAATCTAAAGCTGAAAACTGAACAATCAAATGAGTTGCCTACAAACAACGACGTAACTTACACAACATCTGATAGTGAATGTGACTCTGAGGTAGTTAAAACTGTGGTAGAAAATGTTTAAAAAGTGAATCTGAAAAGTCTGAGTCTGATTATGAACCATCAGAGAATAGTATGACGAATGATCCAAACGTGATAGTTTATAAAATGAAAGAATCAAATAAACTATTTTCTGATGAATATTTTCCCATCCAGAACCTGAATCTGGATCGAGTTGATAAAATGTTCAAGCTTGTGGAGGTAAGTCATGCTGATTTAGATAAACATGATGCATCTTTCTACTCTAAATCAAAACGTGACAACCGACCCTATTATCATTAAAACAGAGATTATCCTGAAAATAAGAGGACAGGGTTGGGTTTCCAAAAGCCATGAATGAACAACATGTCTCAAAAACTTAATTTTACCATGAAAATCAACTTTGTTTTTGGGACAACAATAGAGAAGTAAAAAGAAATCATCAGAACACAATCAAATGATGATTTCAAGAAAGATAAAGAGAAAAGGAAACAAGTTTTGGAATCTTCTGTTTGAAAGCACAGTAGAACATGTTTCAAATGTCAAACTGTTGGGCACATTGCAAGATATTGCTCACAAGAAACTCCAAAACCTATTTTTCTTTCTAAAAAGTTCACCAAGGATGAGAAACAAAAAGCACCTATGGTTGTGCCAAAGCAAATCTTGAAAAGAACAAATGAATCCTACAAAAATGTTAAACCAATTATTCAATGTCATTCAAAATTTGAAATTGGTGAAACATCAACTAAATATCATCAAATGGATTCTAAATTCTATGCTAAAAAGGCAAATCCGAAAACGCAAAAATGGGTGGCATAAGTGAAACCGTCCAAGGTAGAACCAAAACCTATGGTTCCAAACAAAATTGAGCTTAAAAAGAAGGTTAAAAATAAAGTAGGTCCGAAATTAGACATTCCGAACCCACCCAAGACCAAGATGGCTTGTGTTTCTTTGTTTAAATAGTTTCTTCCGTTTCTGTGCTGGGACTCCCACGATCGATAATGTCTAAATGGATAATGGGTAGTGGAGCCTCGAGGCACATGACAGGATGCTTGCATTGTTACACGACGTTAAAGCTATCCGTGGAGGATATGTAGGTTTTGCCAGAACGTAAGGAGGGAGGAATGTCGGTGAAGGAATTATCACGAACGGAGTTGTATCGTTTGATAAAGTGAGCTACATTGCGGAACTCGAGAACAATCTACTCAGTATTTCGAAGATTTGTGACAAGAAATTCATGACGCATTTCAACGATAAAGAATGCTTGATCTTAAAACCGGGTTTCAAGATTCCAGAGGAATGGATTTTGATGCGTGCACTGAGAGAAAATGACTTGTATGTTCTAGATATGAGTGTCGCATCAACAACATCGAAGAAAGTTCAATGCTTTGTTTCTAAAGCTATCGAGAAAGAGTCGATATTATGGCATAGAAAGATGGGGCACATTCATTTGCGAAAGATGAATTATCTTGTGCATAACGACCTAGTGGAGGGTGTTAATTTGAAGAATTTTCAATTATCAGATGATTGCTTGACCTGTAAAAAGGCGAAGCAACACAAGAAATCGCACCCACAGAAGCTGCTAATTTCTATCAAGCTACCACTAGAGAGGCTACATATGGATCTTTTCGGACCAGTAAACGTCAAATCAATTTCTTGTGATCTATATTGTCTTGTCGTTGCAAATGATTATTCAAGATTTTCATGGTTTTCTTTCTTGAGAGCAAAGACGAAACATTTGAGACTCTAATAATCCTCTTCAAAAAACTCGAAAACTTATATCACTTACCAATCAAGAGAATCCGCAGTGACAACGGTACAGAGTTCAAGAACAAGAGGATGCTCGAATTCTGCAATGAGAAGATGATTCTTCATGAATCCAGTGTTCCTTATACTCCACAGCAAAATTGAGTTGCTGAATGAAAAAATCGCACACTGATCGAGACTGCCAGAACTATGCCAGCCGATTCGAAATTGTCAATCAGTTTCTGGAGTGAAGCGTCGCGTCAACGTGTTATACCTTGAATCACGTGTTAAAAGTTATGCCTCACAACAAGACGTGTTTCCAGTTACTTAATTCACGAAAGCCCAACCTTGCATTTCTAGAGCCTTTTGGATCACCGTGTACTGTATTGGACCCGACTGGTAAATTTGGTGCCAAATCCTTGGAAGGTTTCTTCATGGGTTATGCTACTCCTCATAAATGTGTTTTCTTGCCGAGCTTGAACCAGATTATTCTTGCGCAGCATGTTGATTATCAACGATATACGACGCCAATGCAGAAACTTGGGGATCCATGGTTGTTTAACTATGATAGTTTGTGGAATTCTTTTGACCTGCCAGATGTGCCATCAAAAGAAGAACTTGTTATGCTCTTTCAACAGCATCAAATTTCTAACCAAGAACAAGTTACCCGACCATTAGTGATATCCCCATCACTTCCTGTGTCTACCACATCTGATGAAGGTCTGAGCACTACTCTTCCAGACTCTGTCCCTATACCTAATGTCAACACTTCCGAATCATCTGCCCAGCAACAGCCAAATACCGACTCTGATCGGGAACCGAATTTCGACGATGGTCAATCCAGTTTCGATGAAGGATCTGAGCAGATTGAAACCTTCTTGAACACATAGGCTGATCAATCAAACCTTAGGAATGAAGCTTCATCATCTTTACCGGTTGTGGATGAAGTCATCACAAATTTGCAAACGCAAGTAGATGTTCCGACTAAGTGATGCCGAGGACGCTTTCATATCATCCTTCGGATAATATTATTGGCAGCTTACAATTGGGAGTGCAAACTCGCAATCAGATCAACAAGGATCTAAGTTGTTTCTATACTCGTATTGCTCCACTTCAAACTAGACTTTCTAATAGTTGTTTTGTTTCTCAAGTTGAGCCGGGAAACTGGAAAGACGCATTAAAGGAAGAAAGCTGGGTGGACGTGATGCAAGAAGAGTTGCTTCAATTCTAGAAACTTGGAGTCTTGAAGCTTGTTGACCTACCCGATCATCACAAAAAGATAAACACTAGATGGGTCTTCAAATGCAAACGTGATGATAGAGGGATTGTAGTACGCAACAAAGCTCGACTTGTGGTTCAGGGTTTCCATCAGCAGGAAGGGATAGATTACAACTAAAGTCAATGCCCTGGTCGCCCATCTTGAAGCAATCTCTATATTCTTGGCCTTTGCCTCATGGAAAGGGTTCAAGGTGTACCAATTAGATGTCAAATCCGTTTTCCTGTACGGAAAAGTAAAAGAGGAGGTGTATGTCGGTCAACCACCGGGTTCGTCGATCCAATGCACAAAGACAAAGTCTACCTTCTGAACAAAGCCTTACATGGTCTGCATCAAGCCCCGAGCTTGGGTACGAAACGATGTCAAGTCATCTTACAAATAACGGAGGAACCATAGATTCTACCCTCTTTACGAAGGAAGTGGATGGGCATTTGATTATCGTACAAATATATGTGGATGATATTAGCTTTGGATCGACAAATGACAAGCTATGTAAAGACTTCGAAGAAGACATGAAGCGCAGATTTGAAATGAGCGCGATGGGGGAGATGAAGTTCTTCTTAGGACTTCAGGTCGATCAGTTGCCTGATGGTATATTTATCCATCAGACGAAGTATGTTCATGACATATTGGAGAAATTCGACATGGCAGGAGCTAAACCAGCATCAACCCCATTAGCTCCTAATCACGACATTTATCCAGATCTTACTTGAGTTAAAGTTGACGAAACTTTATACCGCTCCATGATTGGATCCTTGATGTATCTCACTGCTTCTCGACCAGATATACAGTATCCAACATGCCTGGCGCCCGTTATCAGTCTAATCCAAGGGATTCGCATTTGCTCGCCGTCAAACGTATCATGAGATATTTGAAGGGATTTCCAAGCAACGGCTTGTGGTACCCTAGAAATGATGACTTCAATCTTGTAGGTTAATCGAATTCTGATTTTGGTTGCTGCAAACTCAACACAAAATCTACGACGGTTGGTTGCCAGTTCTTCGGAACCCGTTTGGTAACATGGCAATGCAAGAAACAGATCGCGGCCGCTCTCTCTACCTGTGAGGCTGAATACGTTTCAGTATCCAGCTGTTATGCCCAGATTCTCTGGATTCAACAGTAGATGAGAGACTTTGGACTGCAATTTCTTGACACGCCAATATATGTAGATAACCAGGCTGCGATTGATATCACGAAAAACTCATGTCAACATTCTCGAACCAAACATATTGAGATTCGACACCACTTTATCCGTGATTACTACAAGAAAAAGTTGGTTAGAATTTAAAAAATCCACACTGATGACCAAAAATCTTTTAAAATTAAATGGTTTGCGAAATCTGACATCAGGGGATATACACGAGGTTGAGTTTGAGGATGACGATGACTTGACGTGAATACTCATCAGTTTAACGAATTTAATGTAAATTCTATTTTTAAAAAAACTCTAAAAATCCAAAAATATGTTTTTTTGATTTTAGGGGGAGTTTGTTGATGCATTATGTCTATTGCTTACGTTTAGGATATGTCTGTATTGTATATAGGGCTTAAGAGTCGAATGTTTAAATGTTAATGTTTATTTAATGTGTTTTGTAACGGCTCGTAAGAGCGAGATTGGATGGCTCGTACGAGTGACTCACAGTCACTCGTACGAACCACGTCTCTGTTTAACACACACTCCAGTGCGAGTCATGTTGACCTATAAATAGAGGAGTGTTGTGTCAGAGCTAGTGAGTGATAGTTCAGTTGGTACGGCGAAGCCCTGCTGATTTGTTTACTCGCGCCTATACTTGTACGTTAATTAATACAATTCAGAGTAGTTAAACAGTAAGATCTTTCTTGTTCATTTGTCATCCTCTCTATCAATGAAATCCGCCTCTACTCATCGGAGGAGCCGATCCCCCGTTCACATATTGTGTGTTCATCGTTTTGTATGTTTTGGAGTTCCTAGAGGGGAAACGCTGGCAAACTTTTTGTAGGATTTTGGTATGAATGAATGAAGCTTCCTCATATCTGATTGTACTCCTTTCTTAATAACATTCTACCGAATTAGTACTACCTCTGCCCAAAGGTCCGTCTAGAACCGCTAGATCTTGAACTTTTAGTAAACCCATGAGAATCGAGAAAAATCATCTTTAATCACCAAGTAATAGGATCTTTTAGCTAAACTTTTAACACTAATGGGAACGAAAAGATCCATATGCAACAATTGTAGAGGTGTAGTTATCGTATTCACTCCTTTGGCTTTGTGAGGCTTCTTGTGTTATTTACCTTGGGCACATGCAATACATTTCTCTGAAAAAGGAAATTTTTTATAGTTAAACCTTTTACTAAATTTAATTTAGAAAGTTTACTCATATTTTTGAAATTGACATGCCCATTCGCCTGTGCCAAAGCAGTAATTCCGATTCCGATGCTTTAGAAATTAAGCATGTCATTTGTTCAGCAGAATAGGCAGTTTTCACATTTAGAACATAAGTATTGTTTTGATGCGCAGCTGTAAGTATAATCATTTCGGGAGGAACTTAGTAGCTAGGCTTGAGAACGATGCATTGTACATTGTTGAAGAGCACTGATATTCCTTTGTCATAGACTTGTGATACACTCATAAGATTGTAGCACAATTCTGGTACATAGTTAGCATCTTCCAAAGTTATAGCATCTTAGACGACATCTCCAAGTCCAACTATTTTCCCTCCTTTCTCATCTCCAGCGTATGAGACAAAATCGCCGTCAATAAATCTGGAATTCTTTAAAAGTTCCTTTAATCCTATCATATGCATAGAGTATCCACTGTCAACGTGCCATATGTACTCATTAGCGTTCAAAGCCATTTTTGAATTTTTTTCTATTATACAACAACAAACAAGAAATAAATACAAGTTAGTTAGCTTTCGGAACCCAAACTCGCTTAATTTTCGATTTATCATGATCTTCTTTGATAATATCATCTTTCCTTTTCTAGAAACAATTTGTATTAACAAAATTGTTGTCTGATTTCTTAAAATTTTAATTTGATTTGTGAAATGTGTAACAAAATTTTGATATGGTTTAGAACATTTCTTTCTTTTGCAATGTTTCGCCGTGTGTCCTAAATGGCTACAACGAAAACATTTAATGCAACGAATTCTTCTTCCTCTTAGAGGTTGATGCATTGGAAGATGATGTATGTGATGAGTGTCTTGAACTGCATGATGCGTTGTCTGATGAAGATGCATTGAAGCTAGAATTTCTGGTTTTCTTCATTTTCTTGTCAATGCAACTTTCATCGTTTATGCTATCTTCATCAATCTATTGAGGAAGCGGACTCTTGGTTTTCACTTGAATCATCTGATCCTTGATCTTCACTCCAACTTTCTTCACCGCTTTCTTAAGTTGTTATGTTCGAGTCTTCATTGCTGCTTTCTTGGTTTTATTCTTTGTCTGAGTCTGACATACCTATATGAGATGGAACAAACTCGGGAATTTCCTCAGTGAGGAACTCTCCGAATCTGTTTTGTTTCAATTCTGGAACAAATATAGGGGATTCATGCACAACATTTTCATCACAAAAAGTAGTTTTTCGATTAACGCACTCAACCACTACATTCTCATGGTTGCGGGTCATAGGTTTAGGCACATGCGTATTACAGTCATCCCGAATATTTAAGCTAGGTTTAGTACAATCATCCGTCCTAGATAAATTATTACATTCATCCCGAATAAAAGTCTTGTTTATTTTACCACAATTCCAGGCGAACCCGTTAACAGTGATGTAACTGTCGCCTGAATACACTATCCCTATTTTTGTGCCCCCACATTCCTCATTGCACACATCCTCCTCACGCTCAATTGCATCTGCATTGCTTTCTAGAATGTTAGTATTTTTGTCATTTTTGCAATCGATACTTTGAGCAATTAGATCATTTTTATCAATTAGGTCGCTTTCTAGATGAGTAGTTGGCATAGGTATATAGTTTTTGCTGTGAGGAGGTGGAAAGATTCTTATTTCATTTCCAAGCTTATCTTTGTACCCAATGCCATCTTTCACGTAGGTTGGTCGTTGTCAATTTTTAATGTCAACCAGAGCCTTCTTGCATACATTCCATTTGTTGATAGTGATTTGCAATTTTGTGTTTTGAAATTAAGATTTCTCAAATTGTTCAGTTAAATCATTTATAATGAAATTTTTTCTGAAAACAAATTCTTTAAAGTTTGCATCTCAGCAAAAGTTAAGTTGAACATTCGCTGCTATGCAACTTCATTCTATTTTCGTTCTTTGTTAAATTGCAAAACTCTTTCTGTTTCTCTGAGTAGGTCACAGTTGAGGGATTTATAATGAGCCACGACGTTGACACACAGATGTGAGCACAATTTGACTTTAAATTAGTAGGGAAAGTTGTTTACCAAGTCTTTCTCCTCTTTCTCTTTGGCAAACTCGGCTTTCATTGCTGCTGCGGGAGCTTGGTCTTTCTCCTTCTTGACACTGCTACTTGCTTCTTGAACCTTCTCCTTTGACTCAGAGATTTCCGCCTCTTTCTTTCCTTGGTCATCTGCAGACTTGGTTGTGCTGACTATGCTCTTCAGTCCTTTGTCAGAAGACATATCTCCCTTGGGAATACCTGCATTTTTGTTACTAAGAAAGTTTAAAGGACATGGAACAGATTCAGAGGATATCTTTGCCATTAGAGCTTTGTTAACTTCTTCTTTTGTTTCAGCAATTTCCTCACCCCAATCATAATCTTCCACCATCAACGCCTTGGAGTGTTAGCAACAATATTCTCATTTCCTTCAATAGCGATTGCCCTTCTTGCTAGAGTCATATTAGCATTTTCATTCTTAAGCAACGGACAATCTCTTTTGAAGTGCTCCAAATTCTTGCAGTTGTAGCATCGCAGCTTTGACTTTCGAAACCAGTTTTTCCCTGTGCCAATCTCTTTCCCGTTTTATCTTGAAACTTCTTCAGCCGCAAGATTATCATTGCCATTTGCCATTTCAAATCTATTTCCTCCATATCATCTGGATCTACTTGATACATGTCTTCAACAGTAAGAAAATCTCGTTTTAGCTCACCCGACATAAGCGCTTCATAACTGCTTAGGAAGGTGTTAAACAATGCAACATGTTCAGTAGATAGCTTGAGATCTTGAGCGTCATTGACCACAATGGTCTTTTCGATGGACTGTGGAGCCTTTGAATAGTTTTGCAGATTCGTTAAAGTAAGATGCATTAGAACACTGAGAGCTAGAACCACCGGAGGTTATTGCAGCAAGGAATGCAATGTTTTTAGGAGCAATTGTGGTAGCAATAGATTGACCTGATTTCTGAGTGTATCCTACTTAATTCATTTCTCTTTTAAGTACATCCATTTCAAATGCATTTAGTGTGTTGATCAGATCCGAAAGAGTGTTTGGAGTTTTGCGGTTCAAGAAGGATCTTTTGATCATCATGCATTGGAAGCTCCACTCTTTTGGAAGAGAGTCCAAAAGCTTCTTGATTGAGGCATAGTTGGTGACGAGATTACCAACTTTCTTCATTTTTGTCAACATGTTCCGAAAGCAGATGATGTGATCTGACAAGCTTTCACCATGAATGCTTGCAAATATATCGTACTCTTTTTGAACCATATCTCTGTTGTTCTCGATCAGTTCTAGATTGCCTTCACAATGCTCGATCAGTGCCAACCACAGATCATGAGTTGTGGTGTACTCTTCAAACAAGTTGTTGTCAACTTTCAATAAGGCCATTGTAAGAGCAGCGTGAGCCCGACGGTCACGTTGGATCAATGACCTATCTTCATCAATGTAGGTCGAGGGATCCTCGTTGATTTTATGAACATCATCGCGAGTTACCATAGGGATGTGGGTCCTATGGTAACAAAAATCCATTGAGTATAGTTAGTATACTCAAAGAATTACTTGATTATGTTCTTCCAGCTACTGAAATCTTCAAATCCTTTCAACTTTGGAGGCCTGGTTACAGTTCCAGTTTCGAGTTTGGCTTGAGCAACAGGTTTAGCTGATTAAGTGACATGTTGTATTCAATTTTAGGTTCAAGTTGTTCACAGAAGTTAAATACGCTGGTTTTAATGTAATTGGGCACAATTACGCTGGAATATGTATTACTGGGCTTGAATACACTTAAAGTCTTTAAAAACGCTGTAAGATCAGGTCACATATTAGGAGTAATTACGCTCACTATCACGCTCGATTAAGAAATGTTTCTTGGACTGTTGGCAAACAAATACGCTGAAAACTACACCAACCAAACAAAATCAAACAGAGACTTGGCTAAAACCGTCGAACACCGTGATAAAATCACAAAAGATTTATATCACTGACCCCAAAATTGCCTTCGGAAAAAACGCTGACACTAATACCGGCGTAATAGACAAGTACATTGACTTCAATAAGATCTACGCTAGCTTCAAGATTATCTATGCTATCTTCCACACAAATACGCCCAGAAAGGGTTTAGTACGAACAAAACACCTCTAATCACACCAAAACAACCTAAAAACCATGATATCTTGCAACAAAATTACCCAAATGATACTCTAAACATTGATTAACAACAACCCAAACATTAACGCACCAAATCAAGCCATTTGAACCAAAAAATTCTTGAAAAACTTGAAAACTATGAAAAACCTTCAAAACCTTCAAAACCTTGAAAATCCTAACAAATATCAATCAATCAAGAGCACAAAAGCTCTTATACCAAATTGTGAGCCCTAAATCAATCGTGATGGTGATTGACAAACACCCAAACACCAATATATTAGGTGTTTAAATGATATAAGTAAGAAAACACAACGAAACTAAGATGAAGGTGAAGAATCTTGTCAAAGATGTAATTCTATAATGATAATAACAATCATAGATCATGGACATGGATTTAAAGCATGTAAATCAGACACAAATGCACAAAGATGATAACAAAATAACCTTAGTCCAATAAACTTGGAACCAAAGGAATACTAGCTTCATATATATAGAACCTGACCTCCCATCGTAATTGTTACGCTGGGAGGATTATTACGCCGCCATAGGTACAACTACACAAAATTACATTTTTGGCCCTTCTAGTTTCACTAACTATTACAATTAAGCTACATACTATGAACTCAAATACCAACGGTCTCAAAACATCCTAACACCATCGATGACATCAGAGATAGTAATGGCTAGTTACTTGGTGCAACGGCTAGTTCTATGCTAATGGAAATATGGCAGGTTTGATATGTGTCATATCCGCCATATTTGGGGGAAATTGTTAGGGCATTGGTTTTAATGCTGTGGATCATGTATCCTGAGATTTATCTTGGATCACAGATCCTTAATGGATGGTGCAGTTAGTCTGAGGATCAAGGGTCCTAATTATTCCCTATGTTGGCTAGCAATTTTTTTCCTATATTTTTTAGCTTGTATCCGCAGGTACTTGACGAAGTGGACTTGGTCTATGCTGGAATATCGTGGAATATGCTTAGATTTAAGCACGTGCAAGTGAAGCAATAGCCGTTATGGGTAATCGTGGGAGACTTGCATATTTTTTGGAAAATTAGTTAGTTGGATATTTTTAATTATATCAGGGGATTTTGAGTATGGCTTGGATCCGTTAGCTTATAGAAAGATCCTTGCTTTTTGTCATTATACTCATGCATGGTAGAACCACCGAGCCTCTCCTGAATTCTTTTGTCATCCTCTAGTCTTATGAATCTCAATGCCCCGTTTCTAACTTTGTCCAAATTCCTACATGGAGTCATGACAAGGTGATCGTAAAAGGGAGAATCCTTCTACAATCCCATTTTTAATGTCTCAATAGTAGTTACAACATCTAGATTTGGGATCTCTAAGGATTCTCTTTCAAAATTAGTGACATAATCCCTTAAGGAATCATCACGAGCTTGAGTTATTCTCTATAAGTCACTAGTTAACCTTCAAATGTTCTACTACAGGAAAATTGATTATTAAATAGCTTAACTAAATGTGCTAATGAAGTTATGGAGTAGGGAGGAAGACTTAGCAGCCATTTTAACATTGATCCAGTGAGTGTGGATCCAAAGCCTTTGCATTGTAATGCTTCGCATTTGTAACTTTCGTTTTTAGTAAGTTGTTTGCTTCGCGTTCTATTGAAATCCAAACCGTGTAATCGTATTTCTTTTCTGAATCTTTGTAAATCTAAGGTTTTGATTGTAATCAAATTGATCAATTATACGCAATTCGAAATCTCTATACGCATTTATGCTTATGTTTATGCACATATTCGTTACACGACTTAAAGCTTCGGATTAACTCATGGATTCTTATCATGCATTCGTAAAATGTAAATGTTTCAAATCAAGCAAGCAATTAACATATTAAACACAAAACGCAAAGACTTTTGGCACCATGATTCTTGTTACACTTATGTTAAATATGTGCAATCTATGTTTAGGGTTATGTAGCACCTATAAACATGTTATAACCTTCCAAACAAATCACATTTAGGTTATGTATAAACTACAATAATTAAGCAACAATTAAAATCATCTAATTATATTAAACAACAAAACAAAAAAGAAAAGAAAAGAGGACAGCTTGAAGCCGCAAGCTGTCTCTCTCACACATGCTCCTAGTTTCAATTCCAAAGCTCACCAAACTTCATTAATTACAACCCTAACATAAACCCTAATCTCTCCTCTATATAAGCAAGAATTCCTTCATCCATTTCGCACTTTTACAAGCCTCCAAACACTCCAAACATTCTCTCTAAGTTCAGAACTTGCTGCTGAAACATTTTAGCTTGCAAGTGAGTTTCAACTCACTTCCTTATTCCTTTATGTAACATCCGTCAAAAACGGATTTACCAAACCCGCTCCGTTTATCAACCGAAGAGTCAGTTAAAATTTTCGTTGCGAATTAAATGCCCAAAATAATTTTAAACGATACATAATCAATTATTATACGGGGTTATACAATTAGTTTTTGAAAAACTGTTAAAAATCGCAAAATAAAAATGTTTTGTTTCTGCCGGGTTTCTAACCCGGGTCTGTACCGGTTCAACAACAACTTATCACCCAGCCAATCAACTGCTCCGCCACTTTGATTTTCTGATAATAAAAGGAATCAATTAATTCAAATAATAAAGTGCGGAAGTCAAAATTCAGTCAATTTGCGCCCAAATAGCAGTCGTCGGAAATCCCGACGACTTCGCCGATAATTTACGTTTCTGCTCAATTTAACCGAAGAATTAACTCCCACGACGGTTATAACCGACGTCTGAACCCGCGACATCAGTCGTAACCGCCGGAGAACGGCTGACTTCGAATTGAGACCGAATTCAGACCCCATACATCTCGATACTACCCTATAAATTCACCCACAACTCACCAGAAACCTTTCACTCTCAAATCGCACCCTTTCTCGGCGAAAACTCACTCGTCGGAAATATTCGGTACGTCGCCGGAAAACCGAGTCCTTAATCTCTGAGCTTTACTGAACCCCCTAAACTTATACCGAAGTCACCCACACCCTTTGTAAGCTTTCTGAAGATTCTCTGCTGCAAGACACTCGTCGCCGGAAGAGATTGCTGTCGCCGGAGTTCTGCCGGAAAACAGAGGAAAGCCAGTCGGTACTTTTCACGCCTAATTTCCTTTCTTTTTTATTTTTATCTCATCTGTAATTAATCATAAAACGCTAAAGGAACCTGAATCAACACTTCGAACCAGTCAGTCGTCACTTCTGGTTATAACACAACGAAGAAGATGAAGTTCGGTAAACATATAAGTATAATTAAAATCAAGTTATTTATCGGGTTAGACACACAGTCCAGCGGTGGACTGTGTGCACATTTAACGCAAAGGTCTCGAGTTCGAATATTGTTTCCACACACGCTGCCTTAATAAAAAAATTTTTTTGGTTAACTGAACCGGATTGATTTTATGTATATGTTAAGTATATTAATAACCAGAATAATAACCAAGTTAGACACACAGTCCAGTGGTGGACTGTGTGTATGTTTATATCTCAGGTCACGAGTTCGAGTCCGGTCTTCTGCATCGACCCGGACAATTATTTTACCTTTTTAAATAAGTCAGAAATGAAAACAAATAGTTTGTATTTAAGTATAATAAAAATTGGATTATATAACATGTTAAACACACAGTCCAGCGGTGGACTGTGTGTTACACAACCCACAGGTCCCGGGTTCGAGACCTGTGTAGCGCACCGGTTCTCTGGATTAAAAATCGTTTTTAAAATAGAGGATTTCTGTTTAAATCTAATTAATATATATATATAATTAAAATCAGATATATAACGGGTTAGACACGTAGCTCAGTTGGTAGAGCTGCGTGCACGCGTACGGGAGGTCTCGGGTTCGAGCCTCACTCAGCGCACAACAATACGCACTCGAACCGGTCAACGGTACGGTCAACGGTCAAGTCAACGGTCAGAAAAAGTCAATTTTTTTATTATTTTTATCTAATTATTTTAATTAAAAATCAATTAAAAATACTTAAAAATAACATTTTTAAGGTTAGAAAATAGCCTCGAACTCACAAAAATACACCCAACAATCCTACTAAAATAGATTAATAAAATCCGTTTACTTACCAAACCATAATGCGATTTATCTAGGTTGATCTCACTCGTGGTTAAAACCACTTCGCGTGCATTCAACATCATCAACCGAACGCACCCACTGTGAGTGAATTCTTACAAATACCCTTTTTATTCATGTTTTGGGGTGTATCATGTGTCGCTTAAACTAATTCTCTTATGCAAACTCGTGCTATACCATTATATGATTTAAACTAGAATGTAAATATTGTTGGTTGTGATGTATTACATATTGTCAAGTTGTATGCAAATTATTTAGGCCCATCAGTTCCTCGTGGGAGACGAGTTGAACAACGCGTGCCTTAAAACTCATTCATTAGGCCCATCAGTTCGTAGAACAATGCGTGCCTCAAAACTCATTCATTAGGCCCATCAGTTCCTCGTGGGAGACGAGTTGAACAACGCGTGCCTTAAAACTCATTCATTAGGCTCATCAGTTCGTAGAACAACGCGTGCCTCAAAACTCATTCAATAGGCCCATCAGTTCGTAGAACAACGCGTGCCTCAAAACTCATCATTAGGCCCATCAGTTCCTCGTGGGAGACGAGTCGAACAACGCGTGCCTCAAAACAATCATTTGATGTATGTGTGTGCAATTTTTAATATTATGTGTTGTGTGAATAAATTTACATCTACATTTACTCATATGTGGTTATGCACATTATTTATACTCAATTGGATAAACTTGTTCAAATGCTTTCCATAGGATTCACTCGCCAACTTTATGTTGATCCAAAACCTTTTTACACATGATACAGGTGAACAGGTTGAAGCAAAGAAAACATAGGAAATGCCTTAGAAGAGAACAAAGACGCTTAGATTGATAGTTAGAACATGTTGTAACATTTATTGTAAATTTCCATTAAATTGTATTTAATGAATATGAAACGCATAATAAATGTCATGAGCTTTGATGATAACCCAATCATGCCCCGATCACCTTTTCTGCTGCGGGTCGGGGTGTGACAGATTGGTATCAGAGCCATGACTATAGGGATATAGGATAGGTTATTAGACCCTTAGAGCCTATACTATAGTCTGCCTAAATTTTAATTGATTAGGTGGTTACATACAAACTTGTGATATTTATTTGTTTCATATCTGTTTATATTACAGTCAAACATACATGCTTATATACATATTCATTATACATATATCAATGTTCATATATTCAATTCATTTTCATACTCTCATTATTCAAGGATTTTGTTGCAAATTTTCAAATCTCATCAAAGTAAGTTCTGCGACGGGCATGTAGTAACCGGAAGGGTACAAGTACCGGTAGTCGGAACGTCCTGTCTAGGTTGGCATTCGTATAAATCCAAAATAACGGACCAGTTTGCCTACCTGGGGACTAACGATGAGAGTACGATGGACCTATCAGGCCAAAGCATGCCACACCAAACGTCGTTCGAACTAACCCCACTTTGAGATGTCACCGTGTCCATGCCTGGGCACATTCCGAATATCATACGTTACATATTTCTCGATTTTCTCCGGGTTTTAGTGTACGTAACCAGGCTAACACATGCGAACCATATGAAAAACCCGGTAATCATGGGGGCCCACGTGATTACGAAGGTGAAGTATGGCGGCATGTAAGGCCCAATTACGAGCAAAGCCCAAGACATCCTATGGATGTAGTAGATTTATTTTTCTATATTTATTTTATGAATGTTCATTCCCAAACACGACC
The DNA here is from genome assembly GCA_947069175.1 of Scalesia atractyloides. Taxonomy (NCBI): domain Eukaryota; kingdom Viridiplantae; phylum Streptophyta; class Magnoliopsida; order Asterales; family Asteraceae; genus Scalesia; species Scalesia atractyloides. Next base: position 40,138,498 of record CAMTDV010000116.1, read on the forward strand.
CACGAACCCAAAAGCATCCAACTCATACTCTTGACATGTATTCCTTGTAGATGTCTTCTAACCTCGCCCGTAGGAAGATGAGAGCAGGAAAAGCCCGTGAACGCATGGCAGCCCAAATCGCTCAGCAAATGGCGACCGTAATACCCAACATCGTAGTTCAAGTTCAACAAGCCCTTACCGCTAATTCCGTTAACCCAACCCAACAAGAAGATCAAAACACTATCAATCTTTCCCCAAAAGTCACTAAATGCACCTACAAACATTTCAAATCCTGCGATCCTCCAAAATACGAAGGTACTGAAGGTGTCACCGCTCTCCTCCATTGGTTTGAAGAAATGGAGAACACTTTTCTAAATTGCGATTGCCCCGATGATCGCAAAGTGCGTTATGCTACCGGTCGTTTACTTGGAACAGCACTCACATGGTGGAATACAGAGAAGACCAAACGAGGTGTTGAAGATACTATGACTTTGACTTGGGAAGAGTTGAAGGGAATCATGACAAGACGGTTTTGCCCAAGAAGCGAAATCAAGAAATTGGAGGATGAGTTCCATTCTTTGAAACAAAAGGAAGGCGACCACACCACGTACAACAAGAGATTCCTTGAGTTAAATCAAATGGTTCCCAACTTGTTCACTCCCCTCTACCGTTTGATCGAGCACTACATTCGTGGTCTTCCATCAAAGATTCAGGACTCTGTAATAAGTACCTCGCCTGCAACTTTGGAAGCAGCAATGGAGCTAGCAACAGCGCTCACCGAGAACCGAATCCGGAACAAAGATTTCAAGGAGGAGAAGAAGAAGGATACAGCATCAACCGAAACCTCAAACTCCACCCGAACCGAATCCTCTATACCACCTATTTCTAAGAGAAAATGAGATGGGCAAATCTTCGCCGTCACCCAACGCAACCAACCAGCTTCATAAGCTGTACCTCCCCAAACTATCCCAATCACTCAAGTAACACCCAACTCAACTTACCCAAATAAGAAACCTTACATTGGACCTCACCCTCAATGCAACACCTGTTTCTATCACCATCCATCTACCTTACCCTGTCGACTATGTGCGAATTGTGGACGCTACGGTCATTTGAGCAAGGTTTGCCGCACCTCTCAAAACCAAACCCTACCCCCTACTCAAAACATGATCCAAACATATCAACAACCTCAATACCCCATGTTCCCATATGTTCGAGCTTGTTTCAATTGTGGCGACCCTACCCATTTTAGAAACACGTGCCCTCGTTTGGTTAACATCATAAACGCCCAAGCTCAAGCAAACCCAGTTAACCAAGCAAATCAAACAAACCCAGCTCCACCGCCAGCGAGAGGAAGAGTTTATAACATCAACGCCAATCCTGTTGAAGATATTAACGGTCCAAACCAACCACTTAACTAGCCTTCTCTCACCAAGAATCAAGATTCAACTCCAACCACTTAGTTTTTTTATGTTTTTCTTTATGTTATCTCAATTTTCACGTATCTCAATTGGAAATTTATCCAAGAATTTTAATGCAAATTACTAGTTCAGTTTATTTTTTACTCATTGATTTAATATTCATATCATCATACCTCACGACGTATCTCAGTTTCATCATTTAAAGAAGTTGAGTTGTGTCTCACTTCTACATAGACTAACCTCTCCATCATATTAAACGAGAGAGGTATTGTCATCATTCAAACATGTATACTATCAGAATTAAGACTCAAGCGCTGGTTGTTGTGTTTGTTTATGTTCTAGAGTCACATAGAACTAATCATAACTTACTGATAAAACCAGTGAAAATTTGACAAGAGTATGGTGGATACGCCGCTGGTACTTCCTATATATAAGTATTCTTGTCAAATGATCGGAGGCATTATAAGGCGGTTATGAAAGGTTCCATGTATAGGCTGTTTGTGTGAATGTTGTTTAGATTAAGTTTATCATTTTCAGTACATGCAATACGATCGGCTCCGTTTGATTGAGCCTTAATCACACAGACATTTTCATTCTCAGTACATACAATACGATCGGCTCCGTTTGATTGAGCCTTGATCGCACAGACATTTTCATTCACAGTACATGCAATACGATCGGCTCCGTTTGATTGAGCCTTGATCGCACAGACATCATCATTTTCAGTATTCATGAGTTGTTGTAGAGTTACATAGGACTAATCATAATTCACTGATAAAACCAATGAAAATTTGACGAGAGTATGGTGGATACGCCGCTGGTACTTCCTATATTTAAGTATTCTTGCCAAAGGATCAGAGGCGTTATCAGGCGGTTATGAGAAGTTCCATGTAGGATTTAGTATTGCCTTGGTTAAAATTTCTGTTACATTTATATCATCTCGCTATTTAAAGAAGTTGGATTGTGTTCCATTTCTACATAAACTAACCTCTCCATCATAACAAACGAGAGAGGAACTGTCACCATTCAAACATATATGTTATCAGAATGTGGATTCAATTATTAGTTACTGTATTTGTGTAGATTGTAGTATTAGAGGTTTTGCCTTAGGATATAACCCTAACCTTCTAAGCATATTCAAACTTTTATGCATGAAATCAAAGTTAAAAAATCAATTCTGCTTATCAATACTTTTACAATAGGCAACAAAAAGCGATTCCTGTAATAGGGTACTTAACCCTTACAAGGAACGTTACCGCCTAGCACATAAACTTAAACCCTTATTTATTCTAAGCATATAACTGTCAAAATAAACACCATCATTCTTTTAGTCAAATTTATCACTATTTAAATTTCGGGACGAAATTTCTAAAAAGCAGGGGATACTGTAACATCCGTCAAAAACGAATTTACCAAACCCGCTCCGTTTATCAACCGAACAGTCAGTTAAAATTTTCGTTGCGAATTAAATGCCCAAAATAATTTTAAACGATACATAATCAATTATTATACGGGGTTATATAATTCGTTTTTGAAAAACTGTTAAAAATCGCAAAATAAAAATGTTTTGTTTCTGCCGGGTTTCGAACCCGGGTCTGTACCGGTTCAACAACAACTTATCACCCAGCCAATCAACCGCTCTGCCACTTTGATTTTCTGATAATAAAAGGAATCAATTAATTCAAATAATAAAGTGCGGAAGTCAAAATTCAGTCAATTTGCGCCCAAATAGCAGTCGTCGGAAATCCCGACGACTTCGCCGATAATTTTCGTTTCCGCTCAATTTAACCGAAGAATTAACTCCCACGACGGTTATAACCGACGTCTGAACCCGCGACATCAGTCGTAACCGCCGGAGAACTGCTGACTTCGAATTGAGACCGAATTCAGACCCCATACATCTCGATACTACCCTATAAATTCACCCACAACTCACCAGAAACCTTTCACTCTCAAATCGCACCCTTTCTCGGCGAAAACTCACTCGCCGGAAATATTCGGTACGTCGCCGGAAAACCGAGTCCTTAATCTCTGAGCTTTACTGAACCCCCTAAACTTATACAGAAGTCACCCACACCCTTTGTAAGCTTTCTGAAGATTCTCTGCTGCAAGACACTCGTCGTCGGAAGAGATTGCTGTCGCCGGAGTTCTGTCGGAAAACAGAGGAAAGCCAGTCGGTACTTTTCACGCCTAATTTCCTTTCTTTTTTATTTTTATTTCATCTGTAATTAACCATTAAACGCTAAAGGAACCTGAATCAACACTTCGAACCAGTCAGTCGTCACTTCTGGTTATAACACAACGAAGAAGATGAAGTTCGGTAAACATATAAGTATAATTAAAATCAAGTTATTTATCGGGTTAGACACACAGTCCAGCGGTGGACTGTGTGCACATTTAACGCAAAGGTCTCGAGTTCGAATATTGTTTCCACACACGCTGCCATAATAAAAAAAAAAATTTTTGTTAACTGAACCGGATTGATTTTATGTATATGTTAAGTATATTAATAACCGGAATAATAACCAAGTTAGACACACAGTCCAGTGGTGGACTGTGTGTATGTTTATATCTCAGGTCACGAGTTCGAGTCCGGTCTTCTGCATCGACCCGGACAATTATTTTACCTTTTTAAATAAGTCAGAAATGAAAACAAATAGTTTGTATTTAAGTATAATAAAAATTGGATTATATAACATGTTAAACACACAATCCAGCAGTGGACTGTGTGTTACACAACCCACAGGTCCCGGGTTCGAGACCTGTGGAGAGCACCGGTTCTCTGGATTAAAAATCGTTTTTAAAATAAAGGATTTTTGTTTAAATCTAATTAATATATATGTATATATATAATTAAAATCAGATATATAACGGGTTAGACACGTAGCTCAGTTGGTAGAGCTGCGTGCACGCGTACGGGAGGTCTCGGGTTCGAGCCTCACTCAGCGCACAACAATACGCACTCGAACCGGTCAACGGTCAGGTCAACGGTCAAGTCAACGGTCAAAAAAAAGTCAAATTTTTTTATTATTTTTATTTAATTATTTTAATTAAAAATCAATTAAAAATACTTAAAAATAACATTTTTAAGGTTAGAAAATAGCCTCGAACTCACAAAAATACACCCAACAATCCTACTAAAATAGATTAATAAAATCCGTTTACTTACCAAACCATAATGCGATTTATCTAGGTTGATCTCACTCGTGGTTAAAACCACTTCGCGTGCATTCAACATCATCAACCGAACGCACCCACTGTGAGTGAATTCTTACAAATTCCCCTTTTTATTCATGTTTTGGGGTGTATCATGTGTCGTTTAAACTAATTCTCTTATGCAAACTCGTGCTATACCATTATATGATTTAAACTAGAATGTAAATATTGTTGGTTGTGATGTATTACATATTGTCAAGTTGTATGCAAATTATTTAGGCCCATCAGTTCCTCGTGGGAGACGAGTTGAACAACGCGTGCCTTAAAACTCATTCATTAGGCCCATCAGTTCATAGAACAACGCGTGCCTCAAAACTCATTCATTAGGCCCATCAGTTCCTCGTGGGAGACGAGTTGAACAACGCGTGCCTTAAAACTCATTCATTAGGCCCATCAGTTCGTAGAACAACGCGTGCCTCAAAACTCATTCATTAGGCCCATCAGTTCGTAGAACAACGCGTGCCTCAAAACTCATCATTAGGCCCATCAGTTCCTCGTGGGAGACGAGTCGAACAACGCGTGCCTCAAAACAATCATTTGATGTATGTGTGTGCAATTTTTAATATTATGTGTTGTGTGAATAAATTTACATCTACATTTACTCATATGTGGTTATGCACATTATTTATAATCAATTGGATAAACTTGTTCAAATGCTTTCCATAGGATTCACTCGCCAACTTTATGTTGATCCAAAACCTTTTTACACATGATACAGGTGAACAGGTTGAAGCAAAGAAAACATAGGAAATGCCTTAGAAGAGAACAGAGACGCTTAGATTGATAGTTAGAACATGTTGTAACATTTATTGTAAATTTCCATTAAATTGTATTTAATGAATATGAAACGCATAATAAATGTCATGAGCTTTGATGATAACCCAATCATGCCCCGATCACCTTTTCTGCTGCGGGTCGGGGTGTGACACTTTAAACCTTGTTTTTTTCTTCTAACACCCTTGGATAACCTCTAGGAAGGTTCTCAAAAGTTTGCATGGGCAAACTAAGGTGAAACCTCACCATTCTGAGGTCCAAAAGTGTATAATCTTTCTACCCACATTTATATTTTCAAACTTTAAAAGTTTTAAAGTTTTCCTTAGGTTTTCTTCCTCAACAATGTTTGCTAAGCCCCATGGGATGTTACCATAGGTTTTCCATGGAAAACCAAGGTAGTAGAACAATACCATTTTTAGAGCCAAACTTTCTTTTTTGAAAGTTAAACTTATAAACTTTTCTTAAATTTGTTTTAACCATAACAACTCTATGCTACTTGTGCCTCTAATCAAGTTTATGGTTAGTGAGCTAACTAGACTTGTTCATACAAAATCAAGAGGTATAACATGCCTCTAAACTTGTGGTTTTTACTAGGGTTTCTAACCCACAAGTGTTGAGCCATCCAAGCTTACAAGCTTGTGTATGGTGTAGGTGTGATTACATGGAGGCCTTGGTTATCCAACTTTTCAATTCACCCCTCACTTCATGATTTCTATCCATTAAGCTACGGTTCACCTTCACTAGAGTAACAAGGCTACGACACGTCCCAAAACGTTGCCATGTTCGGGATGCACGCACCTATTTTGCTTATTCGGTTCGAAGCGTAGCTTAGTGAAGTACTATATTCTTGACCATCCAGATTGTCCTTGTGGCAATTTGTGTATTGGTGAATCTTACGAAAGAGGTTTAAGATGGTTATCCTCCTACCTCCATGTATGACTTCTATGACTTATATATATCCATGACTTATATGAAATCTATGATAAACTTGTAATAATATATGTAAACTATATATGTAAATAATAAATATAACCGAACCTTTGACAATGACCATATGGTTACTTCTCCTAATATTAGGTTATTTTATCTAAGACCTAACCATCGTTACGATTCTATTGGGCATGACCCATAAAACACAAACACCTTCTGGGCTTATAGTGTCAAAAACGGCGTTAACGTCTAGATAAATACTTTCGACTATACATACTTTTTTCATACTTTAAATTCCTAAAATTACCAAACCCCACCGTCATTCCAATACTCACACACCTACGTTTCCTTGTGTAGGATAACCTGGTGTTCGTCCCCTTAATCAACCTAAACGCTTTCACGGAATTAACTTTGCAAAACCGTGAGTACACTCAACACCCTTTTTATGCTTTACACTTTTGTGTGCAACAAGTTAATCTATCATAAACATACTAAATCACACTTTTTTTCTATGAAATCACACAAACAATCCATCATACATGCTATAGTTATGTGATACTTGAATTTTTTACATGGTACATTCTTATGTGATACTAAATGTCATTAGCTTCGATCAAGTCTCCCTTAACATGTATAGCGCCATAGGGGTAACGCACCGCCTGTATTCTTGTGGTTAGTGTTAAGTATTCTTTTAATCTAATATTCGGTACACTTGATGATTGACTTGTACTTCACATGCCATGTTTACTTTTCTCGTATACTAGCTTATCATGTGGATTTGTTTAAACGTTTTTACTACCTATGCTATGATATCAAACTTGTGCACTCGCCAATACTTTGTTATTAAACTATACTTTTTAACAAGTTGCAGGTTGATGAAGTTGGTATGAGGAAACTTAGTAGGATCGGCATAGAAACACGCTTAGAATGCTAAGTTAATTAATATGTTTTGATTGAACTTATCTCAATGTTGTTAATTTGTACTTGAATTATGTTGTATTTGAAAATTTGATGAATGAAATGAAATGGGCTGTTTAATTGAATATTGCCACATTTAGTGTTATGATGTCTTGAGCAATCTCGTTCATCTCAATCCGATGTGTCCGCCATGTTCGACCTAGTCGATAGTTTAAGTGACCAACTTGACCTTTCTTGATTCAAGCTTAAAATTTTAATTCTTCCTATTTCTTTGGTCTTAATATATATGCAGTGTGTCTTTCCTAACACACTTACACAATTTACACACTTGAATACTTGAAGACACTCATACTATAAACGAGACGATCTCACCAAAATAGGGGTGAAACCCGCACTTTGGTTATCACTCTCAATCCGCGTGTTCGATTTTACACGAAATTACACCATCAGTTAGGAGTGAAATCCACATCTTGATGAGAATTTCCATTTCATACTCTAGTGGACCCTCACCAACGAGCCGGAATTTGGTCCTTGTTTGGTAAGCACCAACAATGCTTAGGGTACTATGTTGTCAAGTTAGGGGTGAAACCCGCACCTTATCAACTAGTCCCATTCCTCGATTTTCAATCTCGCCGAAGTTTTGATTTTTCGATCGGTTAGAGAGGTGTAGTAACTTGAAGGGTAAAGTGTTGTTAATCACTTCTCGACGAGAGCACTTTACCTATAGACCAAAGCATGTTTCTCTAATTTGAAAGGATCTCGATTCACTTTGGAATAGTCGGCGTTTCTCAACTCGAAACACTCTTATGTTTATCAAGCCTGTCTCTTATGTATCTCAATTATTATGTGTTTTAATACTTGTTACCTTATTCATTTCTAACCCAATGCACAACTCACACACCTTTCGTAACAAATAATAATAATAATAATAATAATAATAATAATAATATAATAATAATAATAATAATAATAATAATAATAATCCTCGTGAACCAACTAAATGTATACTCTTTATGCAAATCATATGTGTTTATGCTTTTGAATGCTTGTATGTCCATGCTATCTATGTTAATTCATACGTGTTACATGATACTTATATGCTCAAAAATGATTTCTTTTTATGAAAACACATTATGATCAAAGCCTTAATCTCTCTTCTATTGTCGAACCCTTTAGATGTCTTCCTCTCAAAGCGTTATGGGCAAGAAGAAGTCCAAATAAAGGTCCCATTCCGATTCGATGTCCAAAAATGATTGCATGAAAGTCATGGCCGAACAAATGGCCGAGCATATGGCCAAGGTCATACCCGAGATCGTCAGTAAGATTCAACCCCCACCCAATGCCGAATCACCCCACACCTCTGTCGACTCCAAGGCGGAACCACCTAAATCAACCTTTACCCATAAGCAATTTTGCTCCTGCAACCCCCAACCTTTCACCGGCGAAGGGGATGCCACCAAGTTACTCCAATGGTTTGACGTCATTGAGGTTACTTTTCTCAAAGTGGTTGTCCTGACCACCTGCGTACCATGAACGCTACGCGAGTATTCCGATCGAGGGCTCTCGACTGGTGGACTTCCGAGCGTAACGCTCATGGTAACGATGCCGCTCACGCTCTCCCAACGATCGAGCTTAAAAAGCTGACGGAGAATGGATTTTGTCCTCCCCACAAACGCCAACGACTTAATAACAAGTTTTGGAACCTTAAACAGGTGAGGAATGACAACGCCGGCCTCATGGCCCGTTTTAAGCAGCTGAGTGCGATTTGTCCTAGCCAAGTCGATACTGCCGAAAAGGCAGTTGCCAAATACATACGCTGCCTCCCTCCTCACCTCACGGATCTTGTCGACACCGCCTCACCCAAAATCTTTGAGGAAGCTTTTCGCCTATCTGCCCGACTGAACAATAACCACATCCTTCGTGAAGCCTCTAAGGTTCCATTAAGGAAAGCCCATCAAACCACCACCGAATCCCTCACCGAGCTACCTCGCCCTAACCCCCAAGAAGCAACACCAAAGGAAAGAAGCGGAACGCTTCGAGTCAGAACTGCACGGTTGTCACTCCGCTAAACCCTAACAGCTAGCCTTAGCCTCTCCCGAACCCATCAAGAAGACATACACTGGGCCGCATCCCAAGTGTAACGCTTGTCCTTTCCACCATCCGATTATTGCCCCTTGCCCCCTATGCACTATCTGCAATAGGTATGGACATTTCGCTCAACAATGTCGAACTGCTCCGCAAGTGCCTACCAACCAAGCCTGAGCCATAACCGCAGTCCAAAACCCTACCGCCAACCAAAACCGACCACTTGCACCTACCACACGTGCCTGCTTCAGATGCGGAGATCCAAACCACTTCGCAAACAACTGCCCGCGGCGAAACAACAACAACCAGCAGCAGCAGCAGCAAGCTCGTAGTCGAGCCTTTGTCATTACAGCCGCACAAGCTCAAAACGCCAACGATGTCATTTCGGATACGTTTCTCGTTAACAATGTTTACGCTACGTGTTTATTAGATACTTGTGCGGATAAAAGTTTTCTATCCATTGAATTCGAACCTTTGCTTATGTGTAGACATTCTAAGTTGCCTAAATCATTCGAAGTCAAAGTCGCCGACGGAAAATCCGTCACCGTTGATTATTTCCTTTCTAATTGTTCCTTGAATCCCAACGATCATACGTTTTCTATTGACCTCATACCCATGCAAATGGGTAGCTTCAACATCATAGTACGTATGGATTTGCTTAGGCGAGTCCGTGCTGAAGTTGTTTGTTCTGAAAAGTTCATTCGCCTTCCCCTTTCCATTGATGATTCCTTACACGTCTATGGCGAGAAACCCTCCAAATAACTCAAGCTTATGTGGTGTATCCAAGCGAACAAGTACTTGCGCAAGGAATACTTCGCTTTCTTGCCCACATTATGGAAAAGAAGGATAAGGGTCCAAGCGTGAGTGAAGGTCCCGTTGTGCGTTATTACCCTGACATCTTTCCCGAGGATCTTCCTGGTTCACCTCCTCCTTGTTCAATTGACTTTCTCATCGACCTCATCCCTGGCGCAACTCCGGTCGCAAAATCCCCCTATCGTCTAGCACCCTCGGAGATGCAAGAGCTGTCTAGCCAACTTCAGGAGCTTCTTGATAAAGGCTTCATATGTCCTCGCACATCTCCTTGGGGGCCTCCCATTCTATTTGTTAAAAAGAAAGATGGATCCTTCCGAATGTGCATCGATTATCGTGAGCTCAACAAGCTTACGGTCAAGAAGCGATACCCTCTTCCTCGCATCGACGACCTTTTTGATCTGCTTTAAGGTGCAACTTGTTTCTCGAAAATCGACCTTTATCATCAACTTTGAGTCCTCGAAGAAGATATACCCAAAACCGCGTTTCGCACATGTTATGGGCACTACGAGTTCATGGTCATGACATTTGGTTTGACCAACACACCCGCCGTGTTTATGGATTTAATAAATCGCGTGTGTAAGCACTATCTCGACTGATTCGTGATCGTCTTCATTGGTGATATCCTAATCTATTCCAAGATGCGAGAAGAGCATGAGCGACACTTGCGTCTTATCCTTCAGCTTTTGCGTACTGAACGTCTTTACGCCAAGTTTTCCAAGTGTGAATTTTGGCTAAAGGAGGTTCAATTCCTTGGTCATGTTGTCAACAAACTTGGTATTCACGTTGACCCCGCAAAAATCAAGGCGGTGAAGAATTGGATTGCTCCTAAGTCTATGTCCGAAATTCGTTCGTTTCTCAGCTTAGCCGGTTATTACTATCGGTTTATTTCAAATTTCTCTAAAATTTCCATGCCTCTCACTTTCTTGACTCAAAAGGATAAGCCTTTTGTTTGGAGTTCCGAACAAGAGGAGTCTTTTCAAACACTCAAGGACATGCTTTGCAATGCTCCTATCCTAGGCCTTCCCGATGGTAACGACAACTTTGTCGTGTATTGCGATACCTCAAGGCAAGGTCTTGGTTGCGTTCTATAGGAACGAGATAAGGTCATCTCTTACGCGTCACGACAACTCAAAATTCATGAGAAAAACTATACTACGCATGACCTTGAACTTGGTGCAGTTGTATTTGCATTAAAGATATGGCGACACTACCTTTATGGTAGAAAGTGTACGGTCTTGACCGACCATAAGAGCCTCCAGCACATCTTTAATCATAAAGAACTCAACATTCGTCAGCGTCGTTGGGTGAAATTCTTAAACGACTACGACTGCGATATTCGCTACCACCCTGGTAAGGCGAATGTTATGACCAACGCACTTAGTCGGATAACTCATGTTAAGAGTGTCTGTTGCTACCAAACTTTGGGAAAGCTTCAAGAGATGATTCATGAGGCACAATACTCAACCGTTAATGAGGGTAACCTCAATAACGAGTTGAAATGTGGTGCTGAAAACAAACTTGTGGACCAAATCCAATGGCATCATGTGCTATCTTTACCGTATTTAAATTTCAAACTGTGATAATCTTCGTGACCTCTTAATGAGTGAAGCTCATAAATCTCGGTATTCTATTCATCCTTGCGCCGATAAGATGTATCATGACCTTCATGCGTCAATATTGGTGGCATGTAATGAAGAAAGATATCGCATGTTACATTTCAAAATGCCTTACTTGTTCCAAGGTAAAGGCCGAACATCAACATCCCTCTGGTTTACTGGAACAACCGGAAATTCCTGTTTAAAAATGGGAGAGTATGTCCATGGATTTCATTACCAAACTCCCTCGAACATCGTCTGGTCACGATAGCATTTGGGTAATCATCGACCGTCTGACCAAGTCTGCTTATTTCCTTCCCATATGTGAAGACTATCGAGTTGAGAAATTGGCCCGTATCTACACGGATGAAGTCATTTGTCGTCACGGTGTCCCCGTTTATATTATTTCGGACCGTGATGGTCGTTTCACTTCCCGTCTTTGGCAAACGTTCAAAAAGCTCTTTGTATTCACCTCAATCTCAGCACTTCTTTCCTACCTCGGTCTGATGGTCAAACCGAGCGTACTATCCAAACTCTAGAGGACATGTTTCGTTCTTGCGTAATCGATTTTGTGGCAACTGGGACATGCACTTGCCCTTGGTCGAATTCTCGTACAATAACAGTTACCACGCGAGTATTCAAATGGCACCTTTCGTGGCATTGTATGGACGTAAGTGCCGATCGCTTATTTGTTGGCACGGGATCGGGGAAGCTCAAATCACCAGTCCCGAGCTTATACAACAAACGACGGACAAGATTTTGTAGATTGGGGATAACTTGCTCAAAGCCAGAAACCGACAAAAGAGTTATGTAGATAAAAGACGCAAGCCTTTGGAATTCAACGTTGGTGACTTTGTACTTATCAAGGTATCCACTTGGAAGGGTGTGGTTCGTTTCGGGAAAAAGGGAAAGCTCGCTCTTCGCTATGTAGGTCCTTTCAAGATTCTGGAAATGATTGGCAAGGTAGCATACCGACTGGACCTACCACAAGAGCTCAGCAACGTTCATCTTACCTTCCATGTATCAAACTTGAAGAGATGTCTCGCCGAAGAAGGACTCCAAGTTCAACTTGAAGATCTTCAGATCAACGAGACCTCACACTTTGTGGGGAAACCAGTCGAAATCATGGATCGAGGCACTAAGCAACTAAGGCGCAGTCGAATTCCTACCATGAAGGTTTGATGGGAAGGAGAATGTGGTGCTGAGTTTACTTGGGAAATTGAGAGCGACGTGAAGACTAAGTATCTGCATTTGTTCATTGCATCTTCCTAAATTTCGGGATGAAATTCCCTAAAGCAAGGGAGACTGTAACGCTTCGCATTTGTAACTTTCGTTTTTAGTAAGTTTGCTTTGCGTTTTTATTTTTGGAAAGTCCAAACCGTGCATTCGTATTTCATTTCCAAATCTTTGTAAATCTAAGGCTTTGATTCTAATCAAATTGATCAATTATACGCAATTCGAAATCTCTATACGCATTTATACTTATGTTTGTGCACGTATTTGTTACACGACTTAAATGTTCGGATTAACTAATGGATTCTTATCATGCATTCATAAAATGTAAAATTTTCAAATTAAGCAAGCAATTAACATGTTAAACACAAAATTCAAAGACTTCTGGAACCTTGATTCTTGTCACACTTATGTTAAATATGTGCAAGCTATGTTTAGGGTTATGTAGAACCTATAAACATGTTATAACCTTCCAAACACATAACACTTAGGTTATGTATAAATTAAAACAATTAAACAACAATTAAAATCATCCAATTATATTAAACAACAAAAAAAAGAAAAGTGGACAGCTTGCGGCCGCAAGCTGTCTCTCTCACACATGCTCAACTTTTCAATTCCAAAGCTCACCAAACTTCATTAATTACAACCATAACTTAAACCCTAATCCATCCTCTATATAAGCAAGCATACCCCCATTCATTTCCCACTTTTACAAGCCTCCAAACACTCCAAACATTCTCTCTAAGTTCAGAACTTTCTGCATAAACATTTCAGCTTACAAGTGAGTTTCAACTCACTTCCTTCTTCCTTTAAACCTTGTTTTTTTCTTCTTACACCCTTGGATAACCTCTAGGAAGGTTCTCACAAGTTTGCTTGGGCAAACTAAGGTGAAACCCCACCATTTTGAGGTCCAAAAGTGTGTAAACCCCACCACTTCTTTTAACCCCACCATTTTGAAGTCCAAAGGTGAAAACCACCATTTTGAGGTCCAAAGGTGTGTAAACTCCACCACTTCTTTTAACCATAACAACTCTATGCTACTTGTGCCTCTAATCAAGTTTATGGTTAGTGAGCTAGCTAGACTTGTTAATACAAAATCAAGAGGTATAACAAGCCTCTAAACTTGTGGTTTTTACTAGGGTTTCTTACCCACAAGTGTTGAGCCATCCAAGTTTACAAGCTTGTGTATGGTGTAGGTGTGATTACATGGAGGCCTTGGCTATCCAACTTTTCAATCCACCCTCACTTGATGATTTCCATCCATTAAGCTATGGTTCACCTTCAATAGAGTAACAAGGCTGTGACAGTCCCTAAACGTTGCCATGTTCGGGATGCACGCACCTAGCTTGCTTATTCGGTTCGAACCGTAGCTTAGTGAAGTACTATATTCTTGACCATCCGGATTGTCCTTGTGGCAATTTGTGTATTGGTGAATCTTACGAAAGAGGTTTAGGACGGTTATCCTCCTACCTCCTTGCATGACTTGTACAACTTATATGATATCCATGACATATGAAATCTATGATAAACTTGTAATAATATATTTAAACTATATATGTAAATAATAAATATAACCGAACATTTGAAGATGACCATATGGTTACTTGTCCTAATATTAGGTTATTTTATCTAAGACCTAACCATCGTTACAATTCTATTGGGCATGACCCATAAAATCACAAACACCCTTCTGGGCTTATAGTGTCAAAAACGAGCGTTAACGTCTAGATGAATACTTTCGACTATACATACTTTTTGCATACTTTAAATTCCTAAAATTACCAAACTCAATCGTCATTCCAATACTCACACACCTACTAACTTGGCGCTCGTCCGCTTAATCAACCTAAACGCTTTCATGCTACACTCGACACTCTTTTTATGCTTTACACTTTTGGGTGCAACATGTTAATCTATCATAAACACACTAAATCACACTTTTATTCTATGAAATCACACAAACAATCCATCATACATGCTATAGTTATGTGATACTTGAATTGTTTACTTGGTACATTCTTATGTGATACTAAATGTCATTAACTTCGATGAAGCCTCCTTTAACATGAATAGCGCTATAGGAGTAACGCACCGCCCGTATTCTTTTGGTCAACGTTAAGTATTCTTTTAATCTAATATGCGGTACACTTGAGGATTGACTTTTAGTTCACATGCCATGTTTACTTTATTCTCGTAAACTAGCTTATCATGTGGATTTGTTTAAACGTTTTTACTACCTATGCTATGATATCAAACTTGTGTACTCACCAATACTTTGTTATTGAACTATACTTTCTAACATGTTGCAGGTTGATGAAGTTGGTATGATGAAACTTAGTAGGATCGGCATAGAAACACGCTTAGAATGCTAAGTTAATTAATATGTTTTGATTGAACTTATCTCAATGTTGTTATTTTGGACTTGAATTATGTTGTATTTGAAAATTTGATGAATGAAATGAAATGGGTTGTTTAATTAAATATTGCCACATTTAGTGTTATGATGTCTCGTGCAATCTCGTTCGTCTCACCCTGATGTTTCCTCCATCAGTTGGGGTGTGACATGCATAGGCAAGACTCTTTCAGCCTTTCGGGTATGGGATTTATCTCCATCATTTCCCTGTATTATACCACATGTTCCTCTAGATCGGTTATACCATCATACAATTTCATGTTGGGGTTTGGAAGTGCTTGGGTATCTCTGCATTGCATATTGGTGGTGCAAAATGAGTATCTTGTGGCTCCCATCTGGAATTTTAGGAATAGGATTGACTATTCCTTGGACGTCGGATATCATATCATTGAGCTTTTGCAACTCCCTCGCCTTGATCTGACTGATCCCTACATCATGCATAAAACCATAATTAGTGTCCAAAATGTATTATGGAAATTGTTACCTCCAGTTTGACTTAAAGGTGGTATTCCAGAAGTGTATATAGGATAAGACATGTTTGCTGTTATAGTAGGGCCTGAGGAAGCAATAGTCTGCATGGGGATCATGCATTTCAAAGCTTCTCAGTGGTTGTCTCCCTAAGGATTCCTGATCCTAAAAGACACTTGGACCTGGATATGTTTTTGTCGAAGGTCTTGGTGGGTAATCCATGGATCCTTGAACTCGAGCTAAGGATCCTTGTTGATGGAAGTAGGATCCTTGAGGCTGAAATATTTCTTATGATCCTCCAGGTTGATAGAAGGATCCTTGAGACCGAGTCATCGCTAATGATCCTTGTGAATGGATAAAGGATCCTTGAGGTTCTACAATGGCTCCTCTTGAATGCTTAGTTGTTGTTGCCGGAGTGACAAAATCCAACACCCTAGGCACCAATGGAGATTGGTCCTCTGCTTGCCTCTTCTATTTCTTGATGTTTTCAATCTCTCGCAAGATCTTCTAGTTAGTCTTGTTCTACTAATCCATGTAGCTTTTCATCTGTGAATACAAAACAGAAAGTTCGTTTAGTATTAGTAGAGGAACAAGTAGCAGAAGTTTTGGATCCTGGGAAGATGGATAATGTCTTATTCTAAGGATTTTCAACATATTTCTAGAATGCTAAGGGAATACGAGGCAATGGCATAGAGCTCTGAGATATGGTCACCGTTGGCATGGTAGTTGAAGTGGATTTTCCTAGAGAGGCCATGGTGTTACGCATTTGACGAGAATGAGTAGAAATTGATGAAAATTTTTCGAATTGAAGCACCAGTTGCCCATGGTGGGCACCAAATTGTTTTGGTCAAAAATCTGACGAAAGATAATGTAACCAAATTTGTAAAGTGAAGTAGAGTGCTTAGGTGATAAACAATAGCCTAATAAAATGATGAACATGATGGTTTATATGAGGAAAAGCCCTTGATCATTAGTAGATCACCGACATAAAAACCTCGGATAGTGAAAACTATCACTATCAACTATATTGCATAAGAGAGATTACAACTTCGTATGTTGATCAAGTGTGATATAATCGAACGCTAAGTGTGTTGAGAGCTCTAGTTTGCAATGTATGTGAGTGTCTGTGTAACGTAAAAACTTATTGACTAACACTTGATCAACCCTTTTGAGTGAACCTAACAACTAAGCCCGGAGTTCTTGGAAGACCACGTTCAAGCTCCATGACCGTTAGTAGAATTCAGCACGTGTAGCATCTTGAACGAATTATGCCCGAGATTCCAGCAGAGACATAGTCCACGTCGTTCATAACCTGTATACGAACATTAGAAAACATAGAGAGAAATTGTTAGTTGTCATAAGTAATGATAAGGATCCTTGATCCTTTATGTTCCTGCACCATCCGCTAAGGATAATTGACCCAGGCGACATCTCAGGATACATGATCCATAATTAGTAAAACATATGCGCTAACACCATCCACTTCATTATTGTACCTAATGTTCCTAATCAAGGACTATACACACCAGGAGCATGTCAGATATTTATAAACCATAACATATCCTTAATCTAAATACATCCACTTCCATCTCTCTTTTACCTTGTAACTATCATGATTCCCTTAGTAACAAGGATTGAAATATGGCCATGTACAACGAATACCATGCCCTTATTAAAAATAGGACTTGGGAGCTAATTCCATGGGCATCCTCAAATGAATATAATTTGAAGTATGTGGATATTTAGACATAAGAAAATTCGGATAGTTCCCTTGAAAGATATAAAGCCTGTTTCTTTGTGATGGTCATTCGTAGCTAGTTGCAATTGATTATGGCGAAACTTTTAGTCCGTTTGTCAAACCGACAATAATACGAACCGTTCTTATTTTGGCACTTTCTAATTCTTGGCTTGTGCATCAACTTGACACTAAGAACGCGTTTTTGTATGACAACCTTTAAGAAACTGTATACATGCACCAACCCATGGGGTTCCGAGATCCTCATTTTCTGAATCATGTTTATCTGTTGAAGACGTCTTTATATGGCCTCAAGCAGGAACCACGTGGTTAGTATCAACAATTTGCCAACTATGTTTCCCATATGGGTTTCCAACATAGCAAATTGGATCACTCGTTTATTTATAAAAAACGGTTCAAAAGTCGCATACATATTACTATCGTGGATGATATTTTGCTTGTCACCTCCATAAATTCTCTTTGCAAAAGTTTCATGAAATATCTTTTGGCTGAATTTGCAATGAAAGATTTGGGGCCTTAATTATTTTCTTTGCATTTCAATTACAACAAGCAACAACTCAATGTTCCTCTCTTAGAGTACCTCTGCAAACAAAATACTTGCACGTGGTAACATGTCCTCATGCAACCCCTCCATCCCACTAGCTGATACACAAAATAAACTCAGCTCAACCGATGGTACCTTACTTACGGATGGAACTTAATTTAGATAGTTTGTCGACACTCTTCAATACCTCACGTTTACTCGACCAGATATCTCCTATGTGGTCCAACAAATCTGCATGCACATGGATGCCCCAAGAACAGCCCACATGAATGCTCTTAAAAGGATCCCCAGGTACAATAAAGGCACAATCAACTTTGGGCTCACCCTTACTACATCGGTGTACCACACTCTCCTATCATATACGGATGCCGATTGGCCGGGTTGCCCAGATAGTTCGTGCTCCACATCAGGGTATTGTGTCTACCTTGGTGATAATTTAATTTCTTTGTCCTCGAAACGACCATCAGTCCTATCTCATTCGAGCGCTGAGGCTGATTATCGCGAGGTGGCAAACATTGTATCAGAAATGTGTTGGCTACTTAATTTATTCTTGGAGTTGCATCGCCCGCCTACACATGCAACCTTGGTCTATAGCGATAATGTTAGTGCCATATATCTCTTCGGAATAGTCTCAACAGCCGGCTTCCTCCTGCTTTGACTGCTGGAGTATATTACGATCCATATAATTATATAAGTTATCTCTTAGATTAGATTAGTGTTGATTTGAATTTTATGTGATATCCAGTGTTGTAAAGTCGGCCTACTCGGTGAGTACTCAAACCACCTCCAAGACGGGTTTACCGTAGTTGGACTTGACTAGTTGGCGGTGGTCAAAATCGGCCTACTCGGCCTTGTAATCAAACTAGTCGGACTTGAACCTCAGACTACTCGGACTTGTACTCGGCCTATAATAACAAAAATATCTATATGTTGACTTATATCTTCACTTTACTATAATTACAACTAGTGGACTTCCACCGCGCATTGCCATAGGAAGTAGCCCAGAATTGGTTTGATTCAATAAGGCATTGATGTCGTAATCGGCACTTTGTATAGCGACGGAAAGATAAACCCAAAAAATAAAGTCATGATATGGCGAAAAGAATATTGATACATATTTTATATGGATAAAAAACAAATATGAAGGAATATCGATAACGGTTTCAAAAGAATAATGCAGGTACCGATGTACGATTGAAATCGATGGGGTACCAATGTTGATGTTGTTCCAACAATATCAGTTTTGTTTGTTATCGGCACTTGCTATAGCTTATGATATAAAAGAGGTACTCTATACTGCTACCAAAGTTGTTCGGATAGTATCGATTCGCTTTGTCACAGTAAAATTATAATTGACTCGTTCAATTTTAAAAAAAACGTTTATCGAAACACAAATAAAAATTATAAGCATATCCCAATACGATATTTGTAGTTTTATAAATTATTAGATTATATAATTAGAATAACAAAAAATGGTAAAAGACGTTAATTTATAAAACACCGTATCTTGAAAATTATAGAATACAAACAATAAATGTTTAAGATGATATATAGTAATAAAATATTAAAAATAAAAAACAAAAAACCTATAATAATATAGAAATGTTAAGTTACTATGACAACTTTTGTTTAATATATATATATATATATATGTATATGTATATATGTATATAGATAGTAAATTCTCCTGCTCATTGCGGCGGGTAAGCGGTCATTATGGGTTTAATTCATTGTGATATGGGTATGGTTTCAGCATTTTGGGTATTAACAAAAAAAAGTTATGATATGACAAAAAAAAGTTATGATATGACCAAAATGATATCGACAATTGTTTTCTTTCTCTCCCTCTCTCACTTTGGTTCGTCACTGTACTGGTATTGTACCGACACTCAATATAACATACAATATATAAAGTATGCTTTATGCTACTACCGAAGTTATCAGGACGATATTAGTTTAGTTTGTCACAGTAAAGAACCACAAAATATATTTTACTCTACTGATTTTAAACAAAACTTTTAATACAACATATATAAGATTATGCAAATTACAACGACATATTAGGAATTTTTATTAAATGTTACATTGTATTATTAGGATAATGAAACGGATGGCTTTGATAACATGTACGTTTGTACTTTGATTGCATGTATATTACGACTTACAACTCAGTTACAAGATTCTTTATCGAGAAGTAGATAAAACATCACAATGACATACTCCTTTTAATATGTATAATTTTCATATGGTAAAAGTTATAATAGAAATATAATATATGTGTGCTAAATAGTTAAAAAGATTAAAATCCAGAAAAGTTATAATGATAATAATAAATAAATATTTAACTATTCATTCATCACTTACTTTTAATATTACGTTTGTACTTTGGTTACATATATATTACAACTTACAACTCAGATACAAAATTCTTTATCGAGAAGTAGATAAAACATCAAAATGACATACTCGTTTTAATATGTATAATTTTCATATGATAAAAGTTATAATAGAAAAATAATATATATGTGCTAAAATAGTTAAAAAGATTAAAATCCAAAAAAAATATAATAATAATAATAACAATAATAAATAAATATATTTAACTATTCATTCATCACTTACTTTTAATTTTAATGTTTTAATTTAATCTTAATCTTCCTCTTTGACTAAAGTGCTTAAGCTTTGAGTTGCAGCTAAAGAGATTAGCTTAGGGTTGACTAACACACGATCAGTGGAGACATTTACTAAAGGTCTTCAGAAATACTTATCCTTTAACAATAACTTATAGAGGCGGTAAAAACTTTTACAAACTTACATATTTGGTCAGCAAGAACTTATTCCGACTCACAAAACAATTTTCTCTTGGTCGATTATAAGATAAGCAGATATATCATAGTAGGTTATTTTGTGTTGACTCACAACATCAAAATAAGTCGTTGACCTTATCAGCCTATGATTAATTGATTAATTCAAACCTATGGTTAATGATATTTGCAAGTTGATGAGCATACGAATAACGTTTACATACCCGGACAGTTGATTAGATTACACATTGGTCGACTTACGAATGTACGATTACAACATAATAACTTTTTTTTATAGAATCTATACACTTTTCTTCTAAAATTAAATGTTTACATAAACTCGATTAATTACATTGATTCATATATTTTCCTAAAGTCAACTTACTTTTAAATCAAGGAAACATGTATCTAAGTCTTGACAAATGAGAAACAAGAAGGATTACAAAAGCTGCGAGTAATTTGGAAATCACGTGATCGGATGAGCATTTCGCGTTACTATGTCGTGCGATTATTAATAAATTCATATAAACTATTGATTTTACCCTTCTAACCCACTGAATGTTTATTTAGAGCTTTCGTAGGTTGCAGCGTAAGGCGCCATAATTATTTAAAACGCCTCATGGCGTCCGGATACGCCGTCCTCAGGACACTGGGTTGTTGAAATTGGTGGGCGTGATAAGCATAACAACGCTACATGGGAAGATCCTCTTTCACACACACATATATACATACATATATAACCAACATCTACATAAACCCCCATTACACACTCAAGTTACATAACTTTTTTTTCTTACATGTTTGCCACGTGTTGTATACCCCCTATACATGCCTTAGAGCGGTTGATGTATGTCTTTAAACAAAAAATCACTTTTTTTTAAAGAACTCACAACGAAAACATGCCTTCTAACATATCATGATAAATTTTGAAAATAATCAATCAAATGATGTCACATGTATAGAAAAATCATGTTTTTTTTTAGAATTCCTAGCAAAAAGTACATGCCCGTGAACATAAAAATCATGTTTTCTGAGACTTCCTAGCAAAAATTACATGCCAGCATTGCCACGAATGAAACCATCATATAATGCTCACATGAAATTCACGCTTTTTAGGAGTTTTGTGTGAAAATTACAAAGCTAATAACCGTGTTCTCTCATGGTTTTAATCAGGGACTAGCATTTTTTATTTGTTACTCATATAAAATTTTCCGTACCTTCTTTTTTGGTATCGTATCCGTACCAAATTTCATGTACCATCTTTTTACCGGTACTGAATCGCTACTCACTATTTTGTTGTTTTCGATACCAATACTTTCGGTTCGGTAGGTTACGCATATTTTACCAGTATTGATACCCATGTCTGGTGACCTTCGATACAATTGAGCTGATCGTTAGTTTTAACTTCAGACCCTAAGATTTTTTCAATAAAATTACATATCTTATCAGCGTTCTCGTGGTTTCAACTCCAAACCCATAATATATATATATATATATATATATTAAGATAAGGCGTAAGGATTTAAATGTTAAAACGATTATGTTTTAAATAAATAATCAAATGATTAATTAGATAATTCTTTTTATTAAAATGGCTATCTACCTGATTTTACCGTAATAATTTACTAGTATTAATTTCCAATATTTAAAAACATTTAAATCACCTAGACTTTCTGTTAAAGGTATACGCGACATATAAGGTCGGCTAATATACTCTAATACTTATAGGTGTTAATCCTAGTTGACATCCGTTAACACCTGTCATACCGCTTCTATAGGGTGTTCTAAGGCATTAGAAATTTCATGTATTAAGAAGTTAACTAGGAAAGAGTAGGAACAAAGAATTGAGAAATTTGCACACACACAACATTATATATATATGTATTTTAATTAATTTAAGGGGCGTTAATGGGGGTTAAACTATTTTCTTGTGTGTTGTGAAGTGAAAGAGAGTCAAATGGGTGACGTGATGCCTACGTTTAGTTAAGGGTGTGAAAGTATACCCTATGACCTAAAAAGCTAAGGAAGTTAGATGATTTAATGAAAGGAGATTTATTAATTACATTCTTAAATAACTATATTATTTTATCGACTTACAAGAACTTTGGTCAATCACAATTGCCAAGGTTAAACTTCATGGCTTTTTTATTCTTATATAAAAAGAAGATATCACACTTAAATAGAAAAAATGGTCTTTTGTTATACCCATTATTTACGAATTCAAATATTGTATATTTATATTTCCATAACAACAGTGCAAGTGGTAAAGTATGAATTAAGATTAACTAACTATAGAAGTACATATCACTCTATATTCAAAATTTATAAACATTTTATTTACAAATAATATTTTCAAATTTTAAAAACAAGTTTTTTGCCAACTAAAGAAATGATTCACTAAAATTAGAAAGATCCCTCCTTAGCAAGCAGCTAAAAGGAATATAGAACAAGAAAAACACACCATTACATGATCATAAATCTGTTCTAATTATCCTCACTAGGAATTACAATGGTTCAGCTATTCTTGACCCACCAATAAGTCGTTTCCTTGATGTCTTCCACCATGGTGACGGACAGATTCCTCCTTCCAAAGACCTTCTCGCTTCTTCTGAGCCAGATCTTCCAGATCGTGAGAATGGTGATAACAAGGATCACGTCTTTCTTCTTAGCTTCTAGATTTAGACAAGAATGTACTCGATGAGTTGGAGCACAAAGGAAATACTCATAGTGACCGGAACTCCTGTCCACGCACCCACCAACCCCCACACTGCCTTTGCGAAACTGCACCCAACCAGCAAATGGTCCGCAGTTTCGGGAACTAAAACACAAAACAGACAACGACCTTCTCACAACACAACCCCGCGAGCTGTCAGAGTTGTAGCAGTAAGTATATGGTCGGTGAACTGTCACACCCAAATCGATGGCGGAAACATCGGGGCGGGACGACATAGATTGCTCGAGACTTCACAACACTAATTTGCGACAAGTATTAAATCAGCAAAATTTCATTTCATTTCTAAAGGATTCAAGTACATCGATTTGAAAACAAATTACAACAACATAATTAAGAAATACGATCGAACATTACAACTAAATTTAAATGGGTTTCTAGTTCAATCCTACTAGATTCCATGCATCCTCAACGTAATCAATTTTGTGAAATAAATATTAAAGTATAGTTCAACACACAAGACATTAGCGAGTATGCAAGTTTCAATACTAGATCATTAAAGTCTAGACATTCCACATGGCATAAACGTTTATTTAACTAACATACAATACTAGTAATGTGACTATACATTTCAACCCAAAGTTCGCTAGCGTAATCTAACCATAGCAATGACTAGACCGTTTTGTTTACTTAACATGACCTCACGAATACGGGTGGTGCGTTAATCCTATAGCGTTATACATGTTAAGGGAGGCTTGTACATAGTTCATGACGTAACATAAAGCATTTTATTCTAGCATATACAAGTTTGCAAGTATTCATGTTAGGAATGTATGATTGAATATAGTTTTGTGTTTAGGCATAAGTATTGTGATTTAGTGATTTTGATAGCGTACATACGTTGCTCCCAAAAGTGTTACAAGATAAAAATGGGATTCAAGCAAACCGTGAGTCATTATGGTGACGAGTAGAGTGCCAAAGTTACCCTACATGAAGGGGACAGAGGCATGTAAGTATCCTGAGTTTGAGGGAGTATTCGAGTTTGGAGTTAAAAGTGCAGAAAGTATGAAAAGTAAACATAGGAAAATGCCACTCCATACAAAGTGGCTGTTCACTTCATGCAAAGTGGTTCTCACTTCGTGCGAAGTGACTGTTCAGTTCTTGTGAAGTGGACAGTTCTGGAACAATGTAGCTCGCTTCTCACCCGTTTCGACACTAATTCCGTGAACGAGGATTTATAGTAACGAGGCAGATTATTCTAAGGTCAAAACACTTAACCATAATTTGACTAGCATCATGGTGCTAACCAGATGTATAAGTAAGTTCGGAATTATTGTTTATCTCCATAGTTCATCAATTACGTCATAGGGATCAAGTAATGAGGTATGAAACCTTGTTATATGATTCACCAAATCACTAAGCTTATTGATGTAGTCGATAAGCCCGGTTGGTCATGAATGTACAGAAATTAAAATATACGAAAAATGTGTACAAGTGATGTGTGGAACTTAATTCAGAAAGCCAAGGCTCCCATCATTCTCGCACTAGCTAGAACACAAGTTCATCTATGTGAAACTTGGTTTCAGCTTTCGCACTTGGTACAAAAGAAAAAGGTAGAAACGTTTAATGAAGAAATTAAAAGAATAAGATATTGTAGTGAGCTAGAACTCACTTAAACAGCTGTAAGTACTCTGCCAAGGATCTGGATAATTTAGAGTGGAAGTGAGAAGATTCGAAAAAGTTGAAGGAGTGAAGTGGGTAGGTATTTATAGAGTTAAGTTGCTGCCAGATCCACTTCTTAAAAAGTGTGTGTCAGTTCGCACGAGGGCGTTGTGTTAGGCGGTTTTCGCGTATTTTAGTCGATTCTCAAGTATTTCAAGTATAAGAGTATAACGTATGAGTATTGCACGTGTAACTAGTATTGATTTGCGTGAAAATGCGTATATAAGGATGTATGGCATGTATAACAATTATGAATAAAGTATGAATTTTCGTTATGATCAACGTCTCGGATTACAAGGTTGGAAATGGATTACAAACAAGACGCAAATACAAGTTTCTATAAATAGAAATACAATTATGCTTTCTAAATAAGAAAAGTACAAAATGCAAAGCGGTATAGTCTCCCCTACTTTAGGTAATTTCGTCACAAAATTTAGTCAGCAGAAAGACTCAATGAAAGATGTGGATGCTTTGTCTTCATTTCACTCTTGAGTTCCTAAGTGAATTCAGCGCCATGTTTGCCTTCCCATCGAACTTTGACTATGGCAATGCGGTTGCGCCTAAGCTGCTTGGTTCCTCGGTCCATGATTTCGACCGGTTTTTCCACGAAGTGTAGGGACTCATTAATTAATATGTCGTCGAGTGAAACTTGAAGACCATCTTCAGCTAGACACTTCTTTAGATTTGAAACGTGAAATGTTGGATGAACATTGTTGAGCTCTTAAGGTAGGTCCAGTCGATACGCTACCTTGCCAATCCTTTTGAGAATCTTGAAAGGACCTACGAAGCAAGGAGTGAGTTTGTCTATCTTACCAAATCGAACTATGCTTTTCCAAGGGGATACCTGTCACACCCTAGTCATAGCAAAAACACAAGTGTGTGACTATTAGGTAATCATTGCATAGCAAACAATTATAATTCAACAGCGATGCCATACTAATAATAAGTTTCATTCCCATAATTACAATCATACAAAAGTGATTTCATAGTTTAATTGTTTCCAACTGATCATCGTAAACATAATTCAACATATATTACTTCAAAATAAGATATTGTTATCATCGTTACTGCATAATTAGGTTTTGACTCCTATATACCCATACAAAGTTGGGATATAAAAGGCAAACCCTCCAAAAGATGGCACATCGTTGTCTTGACGTTTTCCCATAACCCGAATCATATCACAAGCTCATGTCTTGCGTCCTGAAATACATGTAATTTTAAAAGTCAACATAAAGTTGGCGAGTTCATGTAGTTAATGTTTTCGTATAGAAATGTCATTCTTGAAAGCCAGTAATGAAATCCGAGTATGTTATTAGCATCATGGAGTTTTAAGGATCTATCAGTGTGTCGCGAGCACCCTGACATATATGTGCCGTACGTAAGTAACCAAACCGAGACAACTTTGACATCATTGGAATCACAAAAGCACTCCGAAGGGTATACCAACTAGGAGTGGAGCGCGTCTCAAACTCAATAGATCTACTTCTTTTGCACCTTTGTCACTAAGTGATTAATGGTTACTATTGTCATGATCCTACTTAAGCACAAATGATCGTGTTATCAACTAAACCCATAGCTACACACTATTTGTTATTACATGTATTTCCCCTCGATAGTTTTGAAAACAAAACATTTAAATAATTGAAAGGAGGAACATGAACTCACAACTTTGCGTTCCGTACGTCGTATTACTCACACTTGGTGTCCGTACACGTGTGTAACCTATATGTGTATCGAGTTTATTAGACACCTAGACCTCAATGGACCTTGTACTCGTTGTTCATCTTGAATTCTTGTTATGTATTCCTTTGTTATGATAGAACAACTTTTAATGTTATCATAGTGTTGGTAGTTTGTTTGTTCGATTAATATTGTTATATATATTTCTTAATATATATATATATAACAATATATATATATATATATATATATATATTGTTGTTCGTAAATAGTGTGTGAACCTGGCCTTGCCCTTCACATGTCCTCGTGCCCTGCAAGCGTGTCATTGGGCCTAGCCCATGTTTTCATGTCATTGGGCCTAGTCCATGTAATTCATGTCATTGGGCCTAGCCCATGTTTTCGTATCATTGGGCCTAGCCCATGTTTTCGTGTTATTGGGCCTAGCCCATGTAATTTATGTCATTGGGCCTAGCCCATGTTTTTATTTCATTGGCCCTAGACCATGTAATTAATGTCATTGGGCCTAGCCCATGTTTTTATGTCATTGGGCCTTGTCGATATATTTTATGCTATTAGGCCTTGCCCATGTCTTTTATAAATTGGGCCTAGCCAAAATTCATTTTGATGAGCCCATTCTTTTGTAAGTCTTATACTTATAATTTTACGAAGTATTAGTGTATACGTATATATGTCTTATACTTTTATACTTTCAACTTTCTGGATTTCGATTTCGATAACATATATATTATATATATATGTTATGTGTCTAAATATATATTTTAGACTTGTCGTCGTCTATTACATGCTTTTTCTTGTTGACAATCACCCGTCGTCGTAATAACTCTTCGTGTCGGTGATTTATCCGTTGGTCGACAACGCGACGGTGTCATTGTGAACGTTCACCCATCGTCCGCATTGCTTCGTTTGTCCGATTATTGTTTCGACATATTGTAAAATGCATTTGTTGGAGTCACCAACACTTAGTATTTTTTTTCAAGTGTTTGTAATATTTTGTATATAGTTGGGTATTTTTATGGTAAATACCCTAAGCTTCTATATACTTACACATACAATACACATGTATTTATACAAAATTCTTGGTGACAAGATATGTATACATATTTTATTTCCATAAGTAACTATATATATTTATAAGGATTACTGATTTTTACTTGTTAATATATATATACTTGATGAACACTTGAGTGTTTAGGGTTTAACCCTTGTCATCAACACTTACTTAATGATGATTTAAGATACTACTCGCGCTTAGTCTCGCTAATCATCTCATTAATTATATCTTAATAGCAATTAGATTTTTAGAAAATTACGCCATAGTTTCCCCTAAACTATGGCGTTCTTCATGTTTTTAAAACGTATTTAAACCCTGTTTAAATTCATAATCAACATCAACAATTTATTTCAAGCTTTCATATTATTTGTTTACCACTTATGTGTATCATCTTCCATGACATTTTTGTAGTCAAAATCTTACTAAAAATTTAATGTGATTTCAATATTTATTAGCATTTTTAACTCATCATTTTTGTTACATCATTAGACCAAGTCCATTGTTTTAAACCCCTTTGATTACTATACTTTTTAAGATGGTTACATCTTAAATCATAATGTTTATTTCTTATAAAAATTACTCATATGTAGTAAAATTATTTTTAGATTGTAGTAATCTTCATGGATGACATAGTTGATGATCTTGTTTAGATTTAAACATTACAATGCTTAAATCGTCATTTTCATACTAAACCATACAAGATCATCTAACTTTTACACCTTACTTTAACATAAACAACACCGTCATGCTAACTAGTTAACATATAAACACATGATTAACACAAAATAAACCATATTTAAGGTTATTATTAAGGTGTGAGTTAGGGTTTTTAGGTTATCTTTTCTTCATTTTCAAGATGATCAACTTGTACTTTATGAAACTAGACATAATAATAAACTAGAATATGAAGGGATTTGCCTTACAATGGGTGCACAAGTTTAGTGATGATTTAAGAAATAAAATGAAGCTCCAAGATAGCCCTAATGGTCCTCCACCTTTGTTAGCATCTTGAGTGGTCTTGAGATGGTTTTAAAGTTAGTAAAATGAGGTGGTTTATGATGGTTTAATGGTGGTTATGTGGTGGTGGTAGCTGTGTGGTATGAGGAGAAAGGAAGAGGATGGTTGCAATTTTCTTAAGTGAAAAATGATGAAGAATGGTGAAGTGATGTTTATATAAAATTTACCATCTTTCAAGATCACCTCATATCAACACACCATGCTCCTAATCCAACATTTGCAACAAGCATCAAGTGGGTGTGGGATCCACTTGAGCCGTGAACATGAAGAGGGGGGTAAAGTGTAATATTTTTATAACACATGTTTTATTTATTAGATATTTTAGTCATTAAGTTAAGTGTTGTGATTAGGGGATTGGTCTTGCATTCTTATATATAATTAGGGTTTAGAGTGTTATTATATGATAATTAATCCACTTGATAATTTAATATAAGTTTGGATGACGAAAATGTTATTAGTTCGTTCATCGACACATTATTCGCTAATAAACGAACTTTATTATTTAGTACTGGAAGCCATTGTTTTTGACCACCACAATTTCATGGTATCTATTTAGTGCACTTCTAATCTAAAAATATGCATAACTAGTTCACTAGACGAATACATGTTGAGTTAGGATGACCAAAATGTCCATCGTTCGATTGTTCGCTCGATATCGGCATTTTTATGTCCTGCCGTCGAACATTTCCGGAAGTTGTGTTTATGTGACCTCATGTTAGTTGAATGGATTCCGAGTTCCAAATGAGTCTTAACTAGTTTGCTAGATGCATGAATGAGGCTATTGGCCACTAAAATGTTCGTCGTTACGACAAACGGTCGCCTTCTGGTCGAATTGTGCACTTTTTGTCGAATGACCGAAAACGATGTCTTTTATGCATTTTTGCTATTCTCATATTGTTTTAGGAATTTCAATATTGTTTTGTTATTATTCTGACATCCAATCCACCAAATTAGTATTGCGGACAAACTAACATTTGTCGCCCTTTTGGTTGAAACGGACAATTTTTGCAATTTAGGCATTATATCAGAAAGTTAGGTATTTTTGTAATGGTTGATCTCATATCAATGTTTTCATTTATACATGGACTTGGGTATGGCATTAGCATGCCATTATTCGTTGTTCGGATTCGTTTTAGCGGTTTTGCCGACACAATTAGTGCCACCGCAAATAGTGTGCCCAACACTTTCTACCAACACTTTTAGGGCATTGTTTGGTTTGTTCTGCGTCATAACGGAAACCAGTATATGTTATGATCTGATTTATTTGCCCTAATCCTTAGGATATGACGTACGACTCAGTTACGCAATTAAATTATAATAATATGCACGAGATTTTAAAATAAAAAGAGTGATTAAATTGTACAGAATTATCGTTTTATCCATCTGTCACATACTCCCCCTGTTAAAAAGAATTTTGTCCTGAAATTCAGTTTGAGGCATCATCTGAAGGAGTCTTCTTGAACAGGTGGGGGTATTTTGACTTGATCAGATCTTCACGTTCCCACATGTACTCGGTATAGTCACATGAGTTCCAGCGAACTTTTACCAGTTTGATTTTGCTTCTTCTCGTCTTTTGGACTTTCTAGTCCATGACATCAACTGGTTCTTCGGTAAATTGAAGTTTGTCCTCAACATGAATCTCATCCGCTGGAATGATAACTATGTCATTACTCGGACTTTTCTTCAGATTAGACACATGAAATGTGTCGTGTACGTTATTGAGTTCCTGTGGCAGTTTCAACTTGTAAGCCACTGTTCCGATCTTTGCCAGAATTTCAAAAGGTCCAATATATCTCGGGTTTAGTTTTCCGCGCTTCCCGAATCTAGCTACGCCTTTCCAAGATGAGACCTTTAATAATACTTTGTCTCCGACCTTAAAGGATAATGGTTTGCGTCTCCGATCTGCGTAGCTCTTTTGTCTATCTCGAGCCGCTTTGATACGTTCACGGATCTTGAATATCTTGTCTATGGTCTCTTGTACTAATTCGGGACCAATGAGTTGTCTGTCACCAACTTCCGCCCAACAAAGCGGAGATCTGCACTTTCATCCATATAGTGCTTCAAACGGCACGACCTTGATACTAGTGTGATAACTGTTATTGTAGGAAAACTCTACCAACGGTAAATGAGTATCCAATTTCTGCCTAAATCCATCACACATGCCCGAAGCATGTCTTCCAACGTTTGGATGGTTCGTTCACTCTGACTATCGGTCTGTGGGTGAAAAGTTGTGCTTAAATCTAAGCGAGAACCAAATAAAATTTGAAATGTTGCCAGATCCATGACACAAAGTGACCATCGATATCAGAGATTATCGAGATTGGAACTACATGACGTGCCATGATTTCTTTCAGATACAATTCAACCAACTTTGGTACTGTCTTTTTCACAGATGGGTAGGAAGTGAGCTAATTTGGTTAACCGATCAATGATAACCCAGATCATGTCATGACCTCGAGAGGTCCGGGGTAATTTTGTGATGAAATCCATTGAGATTTGCTCCCATTACCAAACAGGGATCTCAAATTGTTGTAATAGACCAGATGGTCTTTGGTATTCGGCCTTGACCTTCGCACAAGTTAGACATTTTCGAACATAGGTCGCAATATCTCCCTTGAGATTAGGCCACCAATAATGCTCTTTTATATCCTGGTAAATTTTATCAGATCCTGGGTGTATCAAGTACTTGGACTTGTGTGCTTCATCCAGCACTAAGTCTTGCAAATTGCCATAATAGGGAATCCAGATCATTCCATTGAAATATAAAGTTCCATCTTTGTTCGGTTCCAATTGTTTTTCCATTCCCCGTAATGACTCCGCTGGAATGTTTTCTGGTTTTAAAGCTTCTTGGTGTGCATCATGCACTCGGCTGTAAAGTTTGTCTGGATCGTGATTTCTAAAGCTCGTACCCGTAGTATTTTGATTCGTTTTTTTCTGCTCAAAGCATCTGCTACAACATTTGCTTTGCCCGGGTGATACTTGATCTCACAGTCATAATCATTCAACAATTCCACCCAACGTCGTTGGCGCATATTCAATTCCTTTTGATTGAATATATGTTGAAGACTTTTATGATCCGTGAATATGGTACACTTAGTGCCATATAAATAATGACGCCAGAACTTCAAGGCAAATACCACTACGCCTAATTCTAGGTCGTGCGTGGTATAATTCCTTTCGTGGACTTTCCACAGACGTGACGCGTACGCAATGACTTTTTCGTGTTGCATTAACACGCAACCCAAGCCTTGATGCGATGCATCACAATACACCACAAAGTCATTGGTACCGTTCAGGAGTGATAATATCGACGCATTACACAATTTCTCCTTTAATACTTGAAACACCAATTCTTGCTTTTCTCCCCAATCAAACTTTCTATCCTTCTGTGTAAGCGAGGTTAGCGGCTGAGCAACATTTGAGAAGTTCTCAATAAATCTTCTTTAATATCCCGCTAAACCTAGGAATTGTCGTATTTCCGTGGGGGTTCTTGGCGTGGTCTAGTTCTTTATAGCCTCTATTCTTGAAGAGTCAACATGTATTTCCTTCTCGTTCACTACGTGACCGAGAAATTGTCCTTCGCGAATACAAATTCGCATTTCGAGAACTTAGCATATAATTGCTCCTTCTTTAGCAACTCAAGTATAGTTCTCAAGTGTTGTTCGTGTTTTTCCTCAGTTCGCGAGTATATCAATATGTCATCTATAAAAACGATCACGAACTTGTCAAGATATGGTTCACATACCCGGTTCATCAATTCCATAAACACTGCAGGGGCATTTGTTAGGCCAAAAGGCATAACAAGGAACTCGTAATGACCATAGCGAGTCCTAAACGCTGTTTTAGGAATACTTTCCTCTTGGATTCTTAACTGATGATACCCGGATCTTAAATCAATCTTTTAGTAAAAACTCGACCCTTGCAATTGATCGAATAGATCGTCGATCCTTGGTAATGTGTACCGGTTCTTGATAGTTAACTTGTTTAGTTCCCGGTAGTCAATGCACATGCAAAAGGTTCCGTCCTTCTTTTACACAAACAACACCGGAGCTCCCCAAGGCGAGAAACTCGGTCTTATGAAACCTTTGTCAACCAACTCTTGCAACTGAGTAGATAATTCCTGCATTTCTGAGGGCGCTAGTCGATAAGGGGCTTTCGCCACTGGTGCAGCTCCTGGCACTAAATCAATACGGAATTCGACCTGTCTTTGTGGAGGTAGTCCTGGCAAGTCTTCCGAAAAGACTCGGGATATTCCCTAACTACGGGTATGTCCTCAATCTTGCGCTCCTCGGCCTTCATATCCACCATGTGGGCAAGACGATGCATCCTTTCCTCAAACATTTTTGGGCTTTCATGCAGTTTATGATTTGTAGTGGCGTGTCATGCTTCTCACCGTGAATCATCAAATGCTCTCTGTCAGATAAGGGGATGCGAACGATTTTCTTGTGACATATGACTTCGGCTCGGTTATCGGATAGCCAATCCATCCCAATGACGACATCGAAACTACCCAGTTGAACTGGTAATAAATCTATATCAAACTTTCGTTCACCCAATTCTAATGTACATTTCTTTATTATCTCCCCTGATTCTACTAATATCCCATTAGCTAGTTCAATCGAGTACGGAACATCTAATTTACTCGACTCTACCCCTAGTATATCTCTAAACTCCTTATAAATATAACTAAAATCTGCCCTGGTATCAAAAAGAATAGATGCAAAGTGATCATTGATAGGTAACGACCGGTGACCACGTTCGGGTCCTGGCGAGCATCCTTAGCTCCAATCACGAATGCTCTTCCCCGTGCTTGATTTTCTTTAGGGCAATCTTTCTTGAAATGCCCTTTGTCTCCGCATTCAAAACAACCTTGATCTCTAGTATTTGATCCCCTACACACATCAGTGCAATGTCCAAACCTACTACATTTTCCACACATGGGACCTCGGCATTCTCTGTAATGGTGGAAAGGGCATTTGGGGCATTTCGGCGCTCCCCATTATAAGATTTCTTAGTAGCAGCGTTTGTGGTAGTGGTAACATATGCCTTCGTTTCTCTAACTTCTCTCGCGGCTTGATTCTTGTTACTGTTATTATTACCTCGAGAATCTTTCTTGAAATGGGATTTTCTTGGAGTCCGTAGTCTCCTCAGTAGTTTCCTTCTTGTTCCCACTACATTTACGCAACCTTCCCTAACGTACAGCCTCCTCAGTAAGGCTGACAGCTAGACCAACTGCTTCTGTAATTTCAGTGGGTTTCGAAGCGGTAACCAGACTCAGAATTTCACGGGCAAGTCCCCAGATGTACCTCTCAATCCGCTTAAATTCAGGCTCCACAAAGTATGGCACCACTCGAGACACGTCATGAAAAAGCTGCGTGTACCCAGCAATATCTGAAACAATCACCTTTAAATTCCAGGATTCCGTCTCCAACTTTTGAATTTCCGATCTTGAGCAATACTTCTTCTCATCATTTCTTTTACTTCCTCCCAGGTCAGGGCGTATGTAGCATCGTCGCCCTTAGTTTAGACGTGGAGGTTCCACCAAGATAATGCTCCATCCACGAAGAGTCCAGTAACAAAGTGACTGTTTGCTCAGTAGGGCACTTGCTCATCTTGATGACAGAATCAGTCTTCTCAGTACAACGTACGAAGGCTACAGCAACTCTGAAACCGTCAAAATTCAGAGGTTTGCAGTCTAGAAACTGATTGTAAGTGCAACCTGAAATCATTGGATACACAATTTAAGCATGAGTAACTAAATAGCACGAATAGAATAAATGAGAGTATCATGCGGTTTTATGAATAATTGTGTATTACCAATTGGAGGATTGCCTCCGATTGAACCTCCTACCACCGCTATGTTCAGAGCGGTTAGCTTCGTACTATGCAATTGCCTATGAAATGCGTTCATCTAACTCCGCTTGTGTTGTCGGCAGTGTATTATTGTTGGAACTCCTTCGGTGGGGCGGCATTGTCGTCTAATATAAAATGTCGCTCACAATTAGCCGAATAATTTAATAGTAATTACATATTTATTATTATACTTATTATATATATATA
This sequence comes from Scalesia atractyloides, assembly GCA_947069175.1. NCBI lineage: Eukaryota > Viridiplantae > Streptophyta > Magnoliopsida > Asterales > Asteraceae > Scalesia > Scalesia atractyloides. The sequence goes on from CAMTDV010000116.1 coordinate 40,173,675, forward strand.
TATACATATATATATTCTTCAAACATAAATGTATAACACATCGGTACATAATAAATAAGAAAAATATATGCATACGCCATACGCACACCCATCATCATCATAAACACATAACTCATCGCATAGATAGTCGCCACACCAAAAGATATCAATCATAGTATCACCATGACACAATAAATCAACCGTAATATCACCACATCATAACACTATCAACCATAACATAAAAGAGATACAATGTGACATAAAGAAAATACACTTTATACAATGACAACTTGTTACATTTTGTTCTTGAAGATCAAAAGGACTTAGGGATACATAACCCTATTCAGTACAAGTTTCTACATTACAAAAGTAAGATTTTCTTCTACAGTTCTTTTTCACGTCATCAAGTGGTCTTCCAAAAGTCGGGATCTTCAAGGCTGAGTCTTCATGAGCTAAGTTATCAAAAGTACATCTGATTCCCAAAAGATAATCACAACATACTACTGAGGTGGGGGGGTGGTGGAGATGGTGTTCGGTGGAGCATACCGCGATGGTAAGCCACTTCCTCCTCTAGGTCAGAAATGCGCCTAGTAGCATCACTCTGAAACTGCTCTAACTCATGCACTCACGCCTCAGATGGACATGATGATTGGTGAAACGGACAGTAGAAGGGTGGGGTCGGTGGTGGTGATAGTGGTGGTGGTGGTGGTGATGGTGGTGGGTATGATGGTGGGGGTGGTAGTGGCGATGATGGTAATGGGGTGTAGCTCTAGCAGCGGCATGAGCAGTGTGTTGGGTCTCTAATTCCCAGATCCCGCAAAAGATCAAGGAGAGCTGAAGATCATGTGAAGTCACTCTTTCCTCCACATGAATCAGAGGGAAGTGTGAGGGGTGGTAGGGGTCAGAAGGGCTCATACCCGGTGGAGGTATCGGGGTAGACAAACCTGTAGTAGGTGGTATGGGGCATGTGGCATGCATGGGTGGCGGTTCAGCCGAGAAAGAAGGTCCTGCCATGTGGGAAGGTCCAGCTGCATATGGGTTGTAAACGGGATGGTAAGTGGACCTCCAAGAGAAAAATGGGGATAGCTGCTCAGGGGCACTTGGGGTACCGCTCAGTGAGTAATTTCAGGCGGGTCCAGAGTAGGTAGCGAGTCCAGTGTATGGAACGGGTGGTTGGGGTACTAGCTGGAAATGAGCTAAAACGGGCCGGTGAGGCTGCAGGGGGTGAATACATTGATACAGGCGTATCTGGGGTGGCAGAAGAGGCATCGTCTGCCATTTGCTCACTCTGGGCGGCATCTGAGGATGGCGAGATGTCAACGACTGGTATGACAGGGGGTGGGATCTCAAGTATAGCTATGTCATCGAAGACCTCGTCGTTTCCGAGGTCATCCTCCATGTGTTCGACATGGAACACTGGTATGTCATCATCATCATCATCATCCAGATCAATGACTGGAGGAACCATGTTAAGAGGTACAGCCATGTGTACTATCGCATGCTCGCCCTCTAGATGGCCATAAAAAATAACATCGTGTGGGGGGCTGCGGAATGGCTAGCACGTCGTCTGCTTGTGGGGCATCATCCTCCATAGAATCAATAAGTGCAAACGGCTGAAAGTCATCAACGTCTTCATGGTCGGCTCCATCCTCAATGCGTAGGGCCTCAGCATCAGGGTCGTATCCATTGTCAGACACATACTCCATGGGATCTTCCTCGTAGCTCGACAAAGAAGTCATAGTCCTTGCAAATAATCTGTACAATGCATATATATACTTGTTAGTATCTATTATTACTTATGATATATTTGATATTAATCACCACTTATCATGCAAGACTTGTTATCTTTTGCTTTCATGTGTAATCTTAATGTTTCGTGTCTATCCATTGTAGACTAGTTATGTATTGATCCTTGCTCGTTATTTATTATTGGTAGATCCTCATGTTATCATGACACAATGAAAGCCTTTTGTTATTTTGTCATAATTCCGAGAACATTTCTGTTATGTTTTACACTTTGTTTTCATGTGTGAGCCCTCGGTGATTGTAGACCAAATTTTAATAAAAAAAAGTTTATCCCTGGTTCACTACAATCGGAGCTCTGGTACCAACGTGTCACACCCTGGTCGTAGCGAAAGCGCAAGTGTGTGACTATTAGGTAATCATTGCATCCAATTTAGCAAACAATTATAATTCAACAACGATGCCATACTAATAATATGTTTCATTCCCATAATTACAATCATACTAAAGTTATTTCATAGTTTAACTATTTTCAGCTGATCATCATAAACATAATTCAACATATATTACTTCAAAATAAGATATTGTTTTCATCGTTACTGCATAATGAGGTTTTGACTCCTATATACCAATAGGAGTTGGGATACAAAAGGCAAACTCTCCAAAAGATGGCACATCGTTGTCTTGACAATTTCCCATAACCCGAATCATATCACCAACTCATGTCTTGCGTCCTGAAATACATGTAATTTTAAAAGTCAACATAAAGTTGGCGGCTCCATGTAGTTAATGTTTTCGTATAAAAATGTCATTCTTGAAATCCAGTAATAAAATCCGAGTATGTTATTAGCATCATGAAGTTTTAAGGATCTATCAGTGTGTCGTGAGCACCCTGACATATATGTGCCATAAGTAAGTAACCAAACCGAGACAACTTTGACATCATTGGGATCACAAAAGCACTCCGAAGGGTATACCAACCAGGAGTGGAAGCTCGTCTCAAACTCAATACATCTACTTCTTTTGCACCTTGGTCACTACATGATTAATGGTTACTATCGTCATCATCCTACTTATGCACAAATGATCGTGTGATCAACTAAACCCATAGCTAACATACTATTTGTTATGAGATGCATTTCCCCTCGATAGTTTTGAAAAAAAACATTTAAATAATTGAAAGGAGGGACATGAACTCAAAGCTTTGCATTCCGTACGTCGTATTACTCACCGTTGGTGTCCGTACACGTGTGTAACCCATATGTGTATCGAGTTTATTAGACACCTAAGCCTCAATGGACCTTGTACTCGTTGTTCATCTTGAATTCTTGTTATGTATTCCTTTGTTATGATAGAACACCTTTTAATTTTATCATAGTGTTGGTAGTTTGTTTGTTTGATTAATATTGTTATATATATTTCTCAATATAAAAGTATGTTATGTGTCTAAATATATATTTTGGACTTGTCGTCCTCGTCGTTTATTACATGCTTTTTCTTGTCGACAATCACCCGTTGTCGTAATAAATCTTCGTGTCAGTGATTTATCCATTGGTCGACGACGCGACGTGTCATTATGAACGTTCCCCATCGTCCGCATTGCTTTGTTTGTCCGATTATTGTTTTGACGTATTGTAAAATGTATTTGTTGGAGTCACCAACACTTAGTATATTTACAAGTGTTTGTAATATTTTGTATATAGTTGGGTATTTTTATGGTGAATACCCTAAGCTTCTAAATACTTACACATACAATACTCATGTATTTATACAAAATTCTTGGTGACAAAATATGTATATATATTTTATTTCCACAAGTAACTATATATATATTTATAAGGATTACTTATTTTTACTTGTACATATATACACACACACACACACACATGATGAACACTTGAGTGTTTAGAGTTTAACCCTTGTCATCAAAACTTACTTAATGAAGATTTAAGTTACTAATCGCGTTTAGTCCCGCTAATCATCCCGTTTCGTGATTAGATTTTTAGAAAATTTCGCCATAGTTTCCCCTATAACTATGGCGTTTTCCACGTTTTTAAAACGTATTTAAACCTTTTTTAAACTCATAATCAAGATAAACAATTTATTTCAAGCTTTCATATTATTTGTTTACCACTTATGTGTATCATCATCCATGGCATTTTTGTAGTCAAAATCTTACTAAAAATTTAATGTGATTTCATTATTTATTAGCATTTTTAACTCATCATTTTTGTTACATCATTAGACCAAGTCCATTGTTTTAAACCCCTTGGATTACTTTACTTTTTAAGATGGTTACATCTTAAATCATAACGTTTATTTCTTATAAAAATTACTCATATGTAGTAAAATTATTTTTAGATTGTAGTAATCTTCATGGATGATGTAGTTAATGATCTTGTTTAGATTTAAACATTACCATGTTTAAATCATCATTTTCATATTAAACCATACAAGATCATCTAACTTTTACACCTTACTTTAACATAAACAACACCATCATGCTAACTATGTAACATATAAACACATGATTAACACAAAATAAACCATATTTAGGGTTATTATAAAGGTGTGAGTTACGATTTTTAGGTTATCTTTTCTTCATTTTCAAGATGATCAACTTGTACTTTATGAAACTAGACATAATAATAAACTAGAATATGAAGGGATTTGCGTTACAATGGGTGCACAAGTTTAGTAATGATTTAAGAAAGAAAATGAAGCTCCAAGATAGCCCTAGTGGTCCTGCATCTTTGTTAGCATCTTGAGTGGTCTTGAGAGGGTTTTAAAGTGAGTAATATGAGGTGGTTTATGGTGGTTAAGTGATGGTGGTAGCTGTGTGGTATGAGGAGAAAGGATGAGGATGGTTGCAATTTTTTTAAGTGAAAAATGATGAAGAATGGTGAAGTGATGTTTATATATATTTACCATCTTTCAAAATCACCTCATATCAACACACCATGCTCCTAATCCAACATTTTTAACAAATGGTCGCCTTCCGGTCGAATTGTGCACCGTTTGTCGAATGACTGGAAACGATGTCTTTTATGCATTTTTGCTATTCTCATATTATTTTAGAATGTTCAATATTGTTTTGTTATTATTCTGACATCCGGAATCCGCCGAATTAGTATTGTAGACAAACTAACATTTGTCGCCTTTTTGGTCAAAAGGGATAATTTTTGCAATTTAGGCATTGTACCGGAAAGTTATGTATTTTTGTAATGGTTGATCTCATAGCAATGTTTTCATTTATATATGGACTCGGGTATGGCATTAGTATGCCATTATTCGTTGTGCGGATTCGTTTTAGCGGTTTTGCCGACATAATTAGTGCGCCCAATACTTTACCAACACTTTTAGGGCATCGTTTGGTTTGTTCCGCGTCGTAACGGAAACCAGTATATGTTATGATCTGATTTATTTGCCCTAATCCTTAGGATATGACGTACGACTCAGTTATGCAATTAAATTACAATAATATGCATGAGATTTTAAAATAAAAATAGTGATTAAATTGTACGGAATTACCGGTTATTTGCCATTTGTCAAAATACCTTGAGAAGTACATGATCACCAACATTAAATTCCAAGGGCTTGGATCTTTTGTCAGCGTATCTATTTTGCCGGCTTCTAGCTTTGTGTAGGTTATCCCGAATTTGCAGGATCTTGTCCGTTCTCTCTTGTATGAGCTCGGGACCGGTGATTTGAGTTTCTTCGATCTCGGGCCAACAAATAGGCGAATGACACTTACGACCATACAATGCTTCGAATGGTGTCATTTGAATACTAGTGTGATATGTAGGTCCCCTAATCTATATGGATCTTCAAAGAATCGCTTATCCAATCTAGAGTATATCACAGAAAAAACGAGTAGGAACAACAATCACAATAAGACCGGTCTTTATTGATTATCTATCACAACGATTACAATCAATCTAGATCCCACGAATTCGTTCAAGACAATCTCTCTACGAATTATCTCTCAACTCTCTCTCAAGTGACTAACTGAGCAACCCTAACCCTAATGCAAAACTCTCTTTATATAGAGACTGGTTGCAACTAGGCTAGGGTTTAACCACATGGGCTGCAAATTGGTCTAGGCCCAATTCGCCTACCACTCCCTATAATGAGGGTCTGGTTTGGCCTAATCACTACAACTAACTATTACAAAACTAAACCCGCTAACTATTTATCGTTTTACTAATACAAGATATCCAAAGACCAAATCTAAGTTGTTGTCACAAATATGCACCAACAAACTCCCCCTTGACAATAGCTTCATAAAACAACTTTGTCTTCACTCATGTTGCAATCTTCAACGTCTTTAGTCTTTGGATAGCTTCAACTTTAGTAGCTTCTGTCAGCAACAGACTCCCCATAAGCTGATGCATCCAATCACCAAATCTTCTAAATTGTTAGCATTGGAGCAAACTCAAGTTTAGCGCTTGCATAGCAATCTTCAAAACTCTTCAACTTTGTATGCAATGTAGAAAGGAGGTTCTACCATGCATCCAAGCAAACTCCTCTTTAGTAAACTTCTCAGCAACACACTACTACAATCTGTGTACTATGAAACAAACATCTCGAGAAACCATAAGAATTATTCAACACAAGTTAACAAATTATTATTAATCAAGAGATTAAGCAATTTTTAACTCAAACTACACACTTAAAGTTGTTAAGCAATTTTTGAAATATTGAACTCATCTCCTAACACCGTCTCCCCCTATCGGTAAAACACATCATGAACAACCATAATCCATACGCTAAGAATTTACAAGAAAAAGAAAATCTTTTTGAATTTTTATATTTTCTGAAAGCAAATAAATAACAAAATAATAAACACTCTCTTTTTGTGAGAATCACCGGGAAGAAGATCATATCAGCAATATCAAACTGTTTTCACACTATTGGATACTTCCATATGTAGTGTTCATGAAAAGCATGTAGCTCCACCTGCGGATGGTGTTAAACAAGTTCCTTGTTCATATGACACACACACAAGTGTGGAATCCAAGTGTGCATGCAACCAAATCTAAGTAAAGAACACGGGGTAACCAAAGATTCACTATCTTGATTAATGATTGAGAACAAATACAAACATATACACAGAATGCTCGTATGACTCAAACAAACTTGCTGTGTTCTTGTGTCTTTGTCTACACCAGAAATGCTAACTTAGAGATCTCACCAAAAGATAAGTTTGCTAGCTCGTTCTTTCAGTCTAGTAAGTCTGGTGAGCTAGTCAACTTTCACACGCAAGTCCACCCTGACTGAGAAGTACATGTCTGCTTATATAGTGTCAGTCTAGATTTCGTATGAAACACTAATCTAGACATACTGCAAACAATATTTCACAAGAAACACATCTCCAGAATTTGGTAAGAGTCAGTGTTTCATACGAAATGCTTGTTTCGTACGAAATACTCTTTGTTTCGTACGAAACCCTGTGTTTCGTACGGAATGCTTGACTCGCAGAGAATTCTCATTCTTGGAGAACTTGTGTAGACTTGACATTTTCAAGACTTATCAGTATACACACATGCAACTGATTAACACAGACAAGCTAAGATGTCAAACTAGATCAAGATAGAAGGATATCTCGATCTATTCGACACGACCAAACCTATACAGACACTTGAGCAAAGACCGTACAATTACCACTGTAATTAAGAACAAGCGACTGACACAAAACTGTATCAACAAACTCCCCCTTGGATGTTGCTTCGTCTTCGGTCTTTGGTCTTCACATAGAATGTTTTGGAGTATCAACAAACTCCCCCTGAAGATCTACTATCCATTGATAGATCTGCTATCTAATGATTAGAGTATAAGGTCTTCAAACTTCTAAGAAACTTCAAATCTTTCTGGTTTCCTCTTCTGACTTGTCAGATTTCTTCGTTGCTGGTCTTTGTTTATGTTCTTTTGTATCAATCTGTACTAAATAGACAAATATAATTAGAACACAACTTTCTCAGGGGATACACAAGAAAGACTTATCATAAAATCTTCGTATGATTGTATTCCCTGAACGAGATACGCATACTCGTATGAATTCCAGCAGCAGATTTGAGAAAAACAAGTGATCAAGTCAAAACAAATGACTAGGTTCATTCGTATGAGATACACACACAAACAAATTTTAGATTTTGGATTTCTTTTGATGGATTACTAGTTGCAAGATATTACTTTTATGAAGTTGCGATATCAAACAGATGGTTTTCTGGCGTATCTTGGTAGAAAACTTTCGAGTATCAACTTTGGCTAACTTTCAAAAAGTAATTACATAAGCAACTAAGTAAGCTAGACATAAAATCAAAATATACAGATAAACTATATATCTATTGAACAATCTTTTTCGATTTTCAAGGTAAAGGAATCATACTAGCATTTTAATCTTTGTCGAAAACGGTATTAGGTTTTCAAAATTAAACAGATAAGTATTCAACTATGATTATCGGTATTGTTGTCCATGTAAGCTCAGACTTATCAGATGTAATCATGATTAGGAGATATGATTAAGGTATAGATTATACTTACTAGCCGGTGTTCAACCACATCATGACACATTCCCGTATCAAGATATGCACGACAGAAAATCTTACCGGTGAGTATACTAGTTTATCATCTGTTTTGACGTATATGAATGATGTGAGATACTCACTTATTTTTGATTGAAAACAAGCCCTTTGTGATTTAATCACTTATTGATGAGGAACTTGATTTTCATATGAATGCAGGGCACAGGAGTAAGTCCGTGAACATGTTAATACCATCGTACCGACAAAGAGACGAACTTAGCTCCCGCATAAAGCTGTGATATTTTATCACTTATTTTGGGGATGTGATATTTTTATCACTTATTTGAGGGTCGAATGCAGTGTGTACACGTATGTATGGTATCATGGAAGTTCTAGACTTGCTCCACCGTTACTTTTCGGCAAAAGATTCAACCATGATACCCAGATGATAAGCCAGCATAAAGACCATATATCTCAGAACCTCAGCGCTCTATCAAACGAAATTTCGGTACCAAGACCATATGCCAATGAATGGTTCCCACTTGGCATTCTGTCTGTTAGGTTTATATCAACCCTGCACATTTTAGTCTGATTGTGAGCCTACCGATACATCATTAGCAAAATTACTTTTCAATCTTATTTCTATGCTTTTAACCATTTCTGACAAATTTGCTGGTGAATTTTCATCATCTTCAATTTATCCAAGAAACTCTTTTTTTTATTTTTAATGTTTTTGTATTTTTTTGAATTTTTCTCCCCCTTAAACCAAGAAGGTAATAAAAGACATATTTTTGTATTTTCTTGAAATTTACTCTCCCTAAAATATAAAACTGAAAATCTTTTTGTAGTTTTAGATTTTTAGAAAGGTATATACAAAAATAGTTAGCCATGGTTGAGTTACTCGGGTTTCACCTTGATGCCATTGACCAAAAGTAGATATTCAAAATGTGATTTATCAAAGGCTTTGGCAAAAAGGTCGGCACGTTGATGATCAGTGTGGATTTTAACAACATCGACAATTCTCTTTTCATAACAATCTCGTATGAAATGATACTTAATCTCAATGTGTTTTGTTTTTGAATGCTGTACAGGATTCCGAGTGATCTGTAACGCAGCTTCATTATCAACATAAATAGGAGTAGTAGAAATTCAAAATCGTAGTAGCGCATTTGCTGTTGAATCCATAGAACTTGAGAGCAGCAACTAGAAGCTGAAATATACTCAGCCTCACATGTTGATGTAGCTACACAGGTTTTCTTTTTACATTGCCATGTGACTAGGCGATTTCCCAAGAACTGACATCCTACTGTTGATGATTTTGCATCGATTTTGCATCCTCCATGATCAGAATCACTGAATGCTGTCAGATCAAAGTTATCATCCTTAGGGTACCATAGACCAGTGTTAGGGCATCCATTCAAACAACGAAAGATCCTTTTTATAGCCATCAAATGAGAAACCTTCGGACTAGACTGATAGCGTTCCAGAAGGCATGTTGGGTACATTATGTCGGGTCTTGAAGCAGTAAGATGCATGAGAGATCCGATCATAGCACGATAGAGAGATGGTTCTACATGTTCACCCATTCCGTCTAGAGTAATCCCATGATTTTGAGCTAATGGAGTTCCCAAAGGCTTTGAGTCGTCCATCTGAAATTGTTTGAGAATATCTCCGACGTACTTGGTTTGATGGATAAAAATCCCTTCTTTTGATTGTTGAACCTGCAAACCTAAAAAGAAAGTCATTTCTCCCATTGCGCTCATCTCGAACTTCTCCTGCATAACCTGTTCGAATTCTTTGCATATTCGAGTGTTAGTAGACCCAAATATAATATCATCAACATAAACTTATACTAGCAGCAAATCCTTGTCCTGTTCCTTGATGAAGAGAGTACAGTAGATCAGGCCTCGTCGAAAATCATTCTTCAACAGATAGGTAGACAACGTTTCATACCAAGCCCACGGAGCTTGATGAAGACCATAAAACGCCTTGTAGAGAAGCCAAACCTTGTCAGGATGGAGAGGATCTTCAAAACCTGGCGGTTGCTTAACATATACTTCCTCTTCTACCACACCATGAAGAAATGCACTCTTCACATCCATCTAATAAACGGTGAACTTCTTGAAGGACACATAAGCCAAAAAGATTCTTATGGCCTCAAGTCGTGCACTGGTGCATAAACTTCATTGTAATCGATCCCTTCGACTTGATTAAAACCTTGAACAACCAATCGCGCTTTCTTTCTCAAAAGAACACCTTGGTCATCCTTCTTCCACTTGTACACCCATCGTGTACCAATCTTCTTGTAGTTGTCAGGCCTGTCAACCAATTTCCAGACGCCTAACTTCTGAAACTGTTGAAGTTCTTCCTGCATGGCTTCAAAATTTTGGTTCTACTTGGCACACATAGCAGGCAAAAGACCAATCATTCAGACCACCAGATTCCCTGATTTCCAAATACAATCATGCATTCTGGTTGTTTCGAAGCTGATTACGAGTCTGCACACCACTCTGGACATCTCCAATAATATTCTGCTGAGGATGGATATTATGAATATGAGTTTCTGGCACATCAGGAACTCGAGAATTGATATCTAAATTGTTGATATTCAGATCAACAGTTACATCGAGAGCTGGATTTGATGACGTTGTAGATGCGTGACCTTCAGTCGTTCCTTGAGATTGAATATTTGACGTACCATCTGAAATTCCAGGAACCGTACCAGAGGTAGCTTCATTCATAACATCGTGAAACTCATCGTCTTCTAATGAAACATTATAATCCGCGGCGTCTTCGAATTCCTCATTTTGAACAAGATTTTTAACCGAAGTCGACACTTGAGGGTTAACAATAATTGTGGAACTAATGAAGAGTCCACTACTGCATCACTTTCCAATAACATCTGAGCAGCAGCTGTTGCATCATCAAAAGTTGGCAGATTAAAGGAGTCAAATAGTCCATCGTAGTCAAACTTCCAAGGAGCACCGCGAGCTCTAACAGCTTCTGTATATCTCTGAACCTTGACTTCACCCCATTCTTCAATCTTCTTCGAAGACAAATTCCATACCCGAAAATTAGGAGTAGCATATCCAAGAAAGAAACCTTCGATAGCCTTGGGACCAAACTTTCCATGTGGGTCGATCATAGTGCATGGAGCTCCAAAAGGTTCTAAGAAAGAAACGTCCGGTTTCCTTTTATGTAACAACTCAAAGCATGTCTTCCCATGTCTCTTCATCGTTAGAACTCTATTCATCGTGTAGCATGCAGTAGCAACAGCTTCTCCCCAAAATTGAACGGGAAGTTCTGATTCTACTAACATAGTTCTTGCAGTTTCAATAAGAGTTCGATTTTTCCTCTCAGCGATGCCATTTTGTTGTGCAGTGTATCGAGAACTGTACTCATGCAGAATACCCTTTGAGGAACAGTACTCATCCATAACTTGATTCTTAAATTCCATGCCATTGTCGCTTCTGATTCTTCTTACTTTCAGATTGTACAAATTTTCCAGCAGAGTCAGGAGATTCTTGAGGATAGTAGGAACTTCACTCTTGTGTGCCAACATGTTTACCCATGAGAATCTAGAATAGTCATCAGTAACTACCAGACAATAAGAATCACCAAAGGTTGTCTTGTGTTTCATAGGTCTAAAGAGGTCCATATGAAGTCGTTCCAGTGGCATATTCACAGTGTTGATCTTCTTCACGGGATGGGATTTTCTCGCTTGCTTCCCTTTCTAGCATGGTACACAAACATCTTGAAGATGAAAGTTCGTCACTGGTACACCATTCACTAGATTGTTCTTCACCAAATAGTTCATTTTCCTCAGGTGAATGTGTCCCATACGTCTGTGCCAGGAGATTGATTCCTTCTCGGTGGCTTTAGAGACAAAACATGTGACTTGTGCAGATGTTGTAATAGCTTGGCTCATATCAAGAATATACAAATCATTAATTCTTGGAGCCGACAGGAGAATCCATTCCTTGGGGATCTTGAATCCAAGCTTCAGCACATAACATCCGGTATCATCAAAATGTACCGTGAACTTCTTGTCGCCTATTTGAGAAACGCTAAGAAGATTGTGATCAATTTGCCGCACATAATTGATCTTGTCGAAGCTCACAACACCATTGGAGACCATTCTTTCTCCACTTATGTATCCACCTTTGTCACCAGCAAAAGCAACATAACCACCCCTTATGCTTTTCACATCATATAGGAGCCGCAAGTCGCCCGTCATGTGCCTTGATGTTCCACTGTCAACAATCCAATGATTGTTTACAGTTCCTCCTGGAACACCCTGCACATTGCACAAACAAGATTAGTATGAGGTGGGGACCCAAGCCTTAGTGGTGTTGGGTCGTCCCCTATCATCGAGAAATGTAATCTCAATTTCTTGATGATTAACCAATTGAGTAACTCCTTTTGAACTATTTCCGGTCTTCTGTTTCCAAGATCCTTGTTTATTACCAGATTTACTATTATTTACAGTTTTAACAGTGTCTGGTTTTATTGATTTTGAAGATCTTTGATCCTTTTTAGAAGAATCCGATTTTAAATCTTTCTCAACTACTTTTACTTGTTTACGTTTTTGTTTCTCTTTTTCATCCTTACTGATTCGTTTATCTTGTGTCGGAGAAACAGATTTACGTTTGCAAGTTGGTTCATGAGGGGTTTTCTCTATACATCTTGATTTGGCTGGATTTTGACAATCCTTTATAATGTGGCCAAATTCTCCACATTTGAAACATGTTCTCCTTTCAACAAAACTAGGAGATCGTGTTTCTCGGCTTGATGTTGAATTTGTGGATCCTGAGGTACTGGGTTCATTTTCATTACATCCATCAGTGTGTTGGGTGTAATTGTTTTGACTATTTCTTTTCAAAATCTTAACTTTCTTTACAAAATCAACATTATATTTTCTTTGAAAAGTTTCGACTTTATTGGTACCTTTAGAACTTACAAATTTAACAGTTTTAGCCTTTTTCTTGTAACGAGAGCCTTTTGCTTCAACCTTCGTTTGAGAAGTTGTGGGCTTTTCAACTCACTTCCATTGTTTTTCTTTTGAAGCGTATAATGGTTGTGATTTGGTTGACTTTTTCTTCTCTAAAGGTTTGGTTGTTGACTTTTCAAAAACCTGATCTATAGAGATTGGAATTACGTTTTTAATTAGAAAATCTTTGTTTGAATAGATTTTCTTATCTCCACCAAAGTATACAACACATTATCGACTTCTTGTGTAGACACACTTGTCTTCACATATTTCTTAGGAGTGGTCTCTTGATTCACAACAGATTGAGTACTAGGAGTAGCAAAAGATTCTACTCTTTTTCTTTCATCAAGAGGCTAATCCTGATCATCATTTATCGATTCGTCATCTGATGTTTCATCTTCTTCTTCATCAGACGATGAACTTTTAGGCTTGCTTGGTTCTTGAGAAGAATTGCCTAGTTTGAACCCTACCCTTGCTGCGAATTCCTCAGGATTCAAAGGTACAGAGGGTTCAAAACGAGGCATCTTCGTCAGGCAGTTTAGTATAGTTGTGTTTCATTGGGGGTGGACACGAATTATACCCTATGCATTGAGCATCTCCCTTTAGTTTTTGAACTTCAATGATATGATCAAGCACATATTGGGAGTTAGAATAACTTTCCAATTTGCGTTTGATCGAATCATATTCGCATTTGGCGATGGCTAACTCTTTCTTTGTTTCTTCTAGGAGATTAATGTAGTTATTAATTCATGTCTGTTTATTCAAAACTGTTTTTGTCAATTAACAAACACTTTTCTTAAGGGTTTCTATTACAGATTTGAATTCTTTTCATTTCTAGTTAGCGCCAAATTCGCCTCTTTGCATTTTGATAGTTCAACAACTAAATTCTGATTATGACTGTTGACGGTTTCATATTTTATTTTCAACTCAACACAGTCATTGCAAACAATAGGAGGGTCAGAATTTACCTGTTTTGAAGAACCTTCAACATTTGCCATGAAGGCAGTGTGATGAGGAAAAGCTGCACCATCTGTAGAGAGTGCCTCTGTCTCTTTTTCCGCAGCTTCTGCATTCCTCATCATACTTACCTTTTCACTCTTCAACATCTCAGCTTCACTCAGCAACTCTTCAACCTCAACATCACTTCCTTTCTTCACACTAGAATCAGATACATAACCATATGAACTTGAACATTCTTCATCAGAACTATAAGCATCCCCAGATGTATCATCGTTATTTGGAGTGTTGTTGCTGTGATCATGCTTGATTTGATCCATGATCTTCGCATAGCATGCCGTTCTTCCGTTGTTCTCAGTTCCCAATTGTACTGACCAATCGCATCCTTCATCAGACTGAACTACCATAGCTCTGTGCTTGTTTGAAGGTCCTGATTGATTAGTATTGTTAGAGTTGCCAACAGCTACTATTCTTCTTTCATTGTTGTATTGTGTTGTGTTGGATGGTTGAGACTGATTGCGAAAGGGATTGTGATTTCCTTCCTTGTTGGGTCTAGTGCATTCCCGCTTGAAGTGACCTCTTTCTCCACAGTTGAAGCAAGTAACGGCGGTTTTGTCAAATCCGTATTTTGTATCCTTCTTGCTTTCCAAACTGGTTCTACCCATTCTTCTCATATAATCCTTCGCTCTTCTCATCGCACTTGCAAATACCCACTTGATGTCCATGAGCTCCATTTCATCTCGGTTAATTTGCTCGTAGTCTCCGTTCGTCAAATTGAGGTTCCCTATTTGTCCTGCAACTAAACCACAATATGCCCTGACCATGGTATTTAGAAGTTCTGCATGTTCCTGTGCAACTTCTACGTTGATTTTGGAGAGATTTGACGTGTCAAGTTTGACAGTGTTGGGATTTGCCGATTGACTGTTGCTTCCATATAAAGCTTGTTGAGGAGCTTGTTGTGGAGCTTTATGTGCTAGGTCCCTTGGTTCTGGAAGGAAGGCTTTCGGATCAAAAGTTTGTCCATAGGCTTGATTACTCGAACCTGTAGACTGACTTGATTGAACTGGTTGGGGTAGAAAAGGATTCACGTTTGACATAAACGCGGTCTGCAACTTTGGTAGTTGACTTGAGCTTGTATCAGCATTTATACTTCCAAAGTACATCTCAGGGTTTTGTGGAGCAGAGACTCGTTGTACCTTCCGGAGTTCTTCTTCATTCTTGTTCTCAAGTTTTTACACAAATTCATAAATACTTATTGAGTCCAAAACACCTTTATGTATTAAAAGATCAATAAATTGACCCCATTTTGGAGGTAAAGAATCAGCAAATCGCATCACAATCTCTTGTGGTGTTGCTAACACTTTATATGAGTACATCTCGCTGAGAAGATGATAAAACCGAGTGGTCATATCATTCAAGGTTTCGTTCTCCATGAACATGAAACCTTCAAACTCTTTCTTGAGCAGATCATGCCGAATCTTCCTTGTAGCAGCGTTACCTTCACCTCTTGCTTCCAAAGTGTCCCACAAATTTTTCGTTGTAGTACAATACACAAACTGATGATAAATGTCTTTATGCAGAGCTTGTGTGAGGATAGCAAATGCCTTTTTCTCTAGATCGTAAGCTTTCTTGTCACTTTCGACTATTTTAGCCAATGAGGTTGGATTTGATCCAGCTTCTTCAAGTGCTTCATTATAGGGGGTAGTGAAACACGTCCACAATTCCATGTTTTGACCGAGAACATACGTATGAAAATGACTTTTCCATGCAAGATAATCGTTCATGTGATTTAACTTTGGCGGTCGGTTATTACTCCCTGTTCACATTCGCTCATTAATAGAGTTTGGATGCTTTGATTTTGATTTGCAACACACGCCCATTGATTTGCAGAGATCATTGTTGTATGTTGTGGCATCAAAGATTTTACCCATGATGTTGCGGAGCTTTGCGAAGACTCCTGATTTGAGCTTGAACAACTCCAATCCCACGGGTTAGAACTCATTATATTTTCTTGTTTAATGAAAATTTAAAGGTTTTAAAATTTCAAAATTATAATTACCGTTTAAAAATTCACAGGTTCTGAAAATATGACAAATTCTTAAAATCACAAAGCTTTGAAAAACGTGAAAAACAAACAATTCTGTTTCGTGCGAAACAGTTGTTAGGACCTGATCAGATATTTCGTGCCAATCGGATGATTCGTGCGGAACATATGTTTCGTGCGGATCAGATGAATCGCACTAATCTTTTTAATCGCACCAAAATGTTTTGTTGAGCGTTTTTTAGAGGAATCTTTTCAGAAATGGTTTGGTGAGAAATTTCCTTTCTTGTGTAGACCTACTTTTTCGAAAATACCTGTTGTCTTACCCACTTTTAGTCAAAACATAGATTTTTAACAGTCCATAGTCCAAGTCCAGTTCCAAGTCAGAAAATATCAACCCTACCAAAAGTAATCAGATTCAAAATTTTGCAGATTTCTTCTTCAAGGGTGTTCTTCAAAAAAATTTTACCATAAAATTTTCTCTATGCAACAGATTTTAACCAAGTTTTAAGTTAGTTATCAAGCTTAAGGTTTCTGCTGGAGGCTCAAGAACACTTCAGAAATCTTCAAACTAGCTCAGACACAACTAAGCCCGGTTTTGAACAAGGAAAGAGCCAAAGCTCTGATACCACTTGTAGGTCCACCTGCGGATGGTGTTAAATCAGTTCCTTGTTCATATGACACACACACAAGTGCGGAATCCAAGTGTGCATGCAACCAAAACAAAGTAAAGAACACAGGGTAACCAAAGATTCACTATCTTGATTAATGATTGAGAACAAATACAAATATATACACACAATGCTCGTTTGACTCAAACAAACTTGTTGTGTTCTTATGTCTTCGTCTACACCAGAAATGCTAACTTAGAGATCTCACCGAAAGATCAGTTTGGTAGCTCGTTCTTTCAGTCTGGTCAGTCTGGTGAGCTAGTCAACTTTCACGCACAAGTCCAACTTGACTGAGAAGTGCATGTCTGCAATTATAGTGTCAGTCTAGATTTCGTACAAAACACTAATCTAGACATACTGAACACAATATTTCACAAGAAACATATCTCCAGAATTTGGTACGAGTCAGTGTTTCATACGAAATGCTTGTTTCGTACGAAATACTCTTTGTTTCGTACGAAACCCTGTGTTTCGTACCAAATGCTTGACTCGCACAGAATTCTCATTCTTGGAGAACTTGTGTAGACTTGACGTTTTCAAGACTTATCAGTATACACACATGCAACTGATTAACACAGACAAGCTAAGATGTCATACTTGATCAAGATAGAAGGATATCTCGATCTCTTCGACACGACCAACCTATACAGACACTTGAGCAAAGACCGTACAATTACCACTGTAATTAAGAACAAGCGACAGACACAAAACTGTATCAACACAGCAGTTCAAGACGATTACCAATATTGTTTATCCACTTAAACAAAATACATGAACATTTCAAGTGCCATTACCTAGTGATATGTTAAGGGAATTTTATATTGATATACTAGTGTGTCCCACTTCAGGACAAAACCCCATGATCAAGGTATGCACAAAGATTCCTCGTAGTAGGTGAGTATACCTAAATTCATCCTTTTTGATTTACAACATTAAATAATTGGTGATCAGGTCAGTACTTCCGTACAGCAAAAAGACCAATATCCAACGAGGGTTAAGGCATATACCAAATTTTGGTACGATTAATGCATTTTGCACATTTCATTGACTCTCTAGAAGAGCTTCTTCAATTTCTGGGATTTGACATTTTAGCTCTTTTAAGATATCCTGGGTGTGCCTAGGTCAGCATATATCTGGATGCAGCAGAAGGACAACCCTGATACCGATATAAAGACCTGAACCTCAGATTTTGGCAATCTATCAACGCAAGTTTTAAGGTTATAAAACCATACGGCAGTAATATGTTACCCACTCATACATAGTTCGATATGTTTATATCACCAAGGTAAGTTGATTATTTCATGCTTTTTTCCTACTAGTACATCATATGATGAAGCTGCTATCACACTTAAGCAATTTAATTTTAATTTCAGTGTGACAGTCTAAGCTGCTGATGTACTATCATTCCTTCTTTTCCACACAGTGAAAATTCAATTTTGATTTTCTATTATTTTTTTATGTTTTGATTTTTGAAAAAAAAAAAGTAAATTATTTACAAAAGTCTTATGAAACTGGTTATTCAGGATTCCTCATCCCGTTGAGTTTGACTAAATGTTCAAAGCAAGCCATGTCAAATGCTTTTGTGTAAAGATCTGCTAGGTTATCTAGTGTGTTGACTCAATGCAGTTCAATCAATTTCTTTTAAGCACAATCTCGTATAAAATGATGATGAATGTCAATATGTTTTGTGCGGCTGTGTTTTACGGGATTGTTTGTGATTGAGATAGTGGCATTATTGTCTATCGTAATAGGAGTACGAGTGAAATTCCGCACATCTGTTGTTGTCTCCAGAAAACCTGAGAGCAACAGCTACCCACAACAATATATTCAGCTTCACACGTAGAGGTAGACACGCAAGACTGCTTCTTGCATTTCCATGACATAATCCTCCGTCCTAAGAACTGACAACCACCTGTGGTAGACTTTCTAGTTGATTTGCATCCTCTAAAGTCCGAATCAGTGAAAGCAACAAACTTCAAATCACTAGTAGCTGGATACCATAACCCAAGTTTAGGTTTCCCTTTCATGTAACGAAGAATCTGCTTTACCGCTTTCATATGTAACTCTTTTGGATTCGCTTGATATCCGGCACAAACACACATTATGAACATGATGTCTGGTCTAGAGGTAGTCAAGCATTGCCCTGTATTGAGTTGGATCAACATCCTCCACACTCTCATGATCTAGACCAAGATTGTGATTCTCGCAAATAGGTGTGTTGAAAGTAGCGCAATCCTCCATTTTGAAACGAGACAAAATGTCACACACATACTTTATCTGATGTATAAACATCCCATCCTTCTTTTGTTCAACTTGCAAACTGAAAAAGTAAGACAGTTAACCCATCGCACTCATTTCGAATTTGCTCTTCATTACCTCGAATTCATGACACATGTTCTCATAAGATGACCCAAAAATAAAATCATCTACATATACCTGTACCAGCAAAAAGTCTTCCTTCTTTCTTTTAATGAAAGTGTATTATCAATCTGACCTCTTTCAAAACCCTTCTTTAACAAATGTGCTGATAGTGTCTCACACTTAAGCAATATAATTTTAATTTCAGTATGATAGTCAAACCTGCTGATGTACTATCATTTCTTTTTTTCCACACAGTGAAAACTCATTTTCATGTTTATTTTTTGTGTTTTGATTTTTGAAAAATAGTAAATTATTTACAAAACTCTTATTGAAAACTGGTTATTCAGGATTCCTCATCCCATTGAGTTCGACTAGATCTTCAAAACGAGCGTTGTCAAATGCTTTTGTGTAAAGATCTGCCAGGTTATCTAGCGTGTCGACTTGATGCAGTTTAATCAATTTCTTTTTAGTATAATCTCGTATAAAATGATGACGAATGTCAATATGTTTTATGCGACTGTGTTTTACGGAATTGTTTGTAATTGAAATAGTGGCATTATTGTCTACCGTAATAGGAGTACGAGTGAAATTCAAACCGTAATCGCACATCTGTTGTTGTATCCACGCAAGATTGCTTCTTGCATTGCCATGACACAATCCTCCCTCGTAAGAACTGACAACCACATGTGGTAGACTTTCTAGTTGATTTGCATCCTCCAAAGTCCGAATTAGTGAAAGTAACAAACTTCAAATCACTAGCAACTGGATACCATAACCCAAGTTTAGGTTTCCCCTTCAAGTAACGAAGAATCCGCTTCACCGAATTCATATGTGACTCTTTTGGATTTGCTTGATAT
The DNA here is from genome assembly GCA_947069175.1 of Scalesia atractyloides. Taxonomy (NCBI): domain Eukaryota; kingdom Viridiplantae; phylum Streptophyta; class Magnoliopsida; order Asterales; family Asteraceae; genus Scalesia; species Scalesia atractyloides. The sequence goes on from CAMTDV010000116.1 coordinate 40,193,798, forward strand.
GTGGCACAAAGACACACTGTGAACATGATGTCTGGTCTTGAGGCAGTCAAGTACATTAGTGAACCAATCATTACCCTGTATTGAGTTGGATCAACATCCTCCACACTCTCATGATCTGGACCAAGATTGTGATTCTCGCAAATAGGTGTGTTGAAAGTAGCGCAGTCCTCCATTCTGAAATGAGACAAAATGTCATACACATACTTTGTTTGATGTATAAACATTTCATCCTTCTTCTGTTCAACTTGTAATCCAGAAAGTAGGACAGCTCACCCATTGTACTCATTTCAAACATGCTCTTCATCACCTGCTATAATTCGTGACACATGCTCTCATCAGTTGACCCAAAAATGATGTCATCCACGTATACCTGTACCAGCAAAAAGTCTTCCTTCTTTCTCTTAATGAACAATGTAATATCAATATGTTCTCATTCAAAACCATTCTTCAACAAATGTGTTAACAATGTCTCATACCATGCCTTGGGTGCCTGATGCAATCTATACAATGCCTTATCAAGTCGATACACTCGATCTGGATAATAGAGATCAGTAAACCCATCTGGTTGTGAGACATACACCCTTCTTGGAGTATCCTGTAGAGAAGCGCTCTCTTCACATCAAGTTGGTAAACTTTGAAGCTTTTGAATAAAGCAAAAGCTAGGAACAAACGTATTGCCTCCAACCTAGCTACTGGTGCAAACACTTCATTGTCATCAATCCCCTCTTGCTGATTGAACCCTTTCACCACTAACCGAGCCTTATTCCTTGTCACGATCCTCGATCGTCTTTCTTGCACTTAAACACCCACTTGGTGCCTATTTCCTTCTCTCCATCAGGCAAGTCAACTAGCTCCCAAACCTTCAACATCTTAAACTGAGCTAGTTCCTCTTGCATAGCTTCAACCCAACAATTATTTTTTAAAGCCATGTAAACATTCTTCGGCTCCTCTTGGAAAATAAAGCAGTTATACAAACACTTATGTATCATCGCAGTCTTCTGAATCGAAGTAAATAAACAGAAACCTTCTATCACACCTCTTCTTGTATGAACACCTACAGCAGCATCACCTATGATGTTCTCAACTGGATAATCTCTATTTGCGCGTGTAGTAGCAATGGTGTCAACAACTAAATTATCTCCCAATTAGATCCAATCTCCCCATGAATGTTCTTATTAGCAAACGGATTGGTAAAATCCTCCCCCTGAATAGGTTCAGACTCACTATCACTTGAATCCTGTGGAGCTGCACTGGAGGAAGTTTCTTGAGCATCTGTTATTGATATACTTGATCTAGGCATGAAGTCACCCTCTTCATCTTGACTGATCACAGTTTAAATCAGTTGAGACTCATCTGCATTGGAAAACTCAGGAATATTGAATGATTTAAAAACACTATCATAATCATATAATATAGTAGGGACACTCGTTGATTGTTGAGGTGAATAACTAGTGATTTCCATGTTAAACGCAACCTCAATTTTACCAGATTTTAGACTAAAAACCCTTTTATTCGGTGTTTCAAGCATATAACCTAGAAAGTGAACCTCGTCAGCTACCTCACTGAATTTTGTTTATCTTTATTTCGCACTATTATGCAAGGTAATCCAAATGGTTCAAAGCCTTTCAAGTTTGGTTTCCGGTTAAACAATAGTTTGTGACATGTTTTGTTAAACCGTTTAACCGTCAAAAACTTGTTTAGGACATAACAAGTTTTGTTCGCAACTTCTCCCCAGAAAAAACTCGAGGCTTTGAATCAGAAAGCATAGTCCTAGCGGCTTCAATCAACGTCCTATTTTTCCTCTCAGCGACTCCATTCTGTTGAGTTGTATAAGGAGCAGAATATTGATGTTTAATTCCCTTGCGAAGACAATAGAGATCCAGAATCTGATTCTTGAACTCTGTGCCATTATCACTCCTTATCCTCTTGATCTGTGCATCATGGACATTTTCCAGTTTTGTAAAAAGATCTATCAGCATCTCCGCTATCTAATCTTTTGTACCTAAATGAAAACCTATGAATATCGTGTGTAATCATCTGCGACCACTAAACAATAGCACTTTCCACCTATGCTCCTTACGTTCATCGGACCGAATAGATCCATATGAAGTAATTCATAAGGGGCATCTATGGAATTTATAATTTTGGACTTGTGGGGTTTCTTATGTTGTTTTCCCTTTTGACATGGAAGACATATATCTTCCACATGAAACCTCTGCACTGGCACCCTTCCACTAAACTGTTTCTAATTATATAATTCATTTTTTGGTAGTGGATGTGTGCCATGCGTCTGTGCTACAACATTGACTCAGGCTCAAATGCTTTTGACAATAAACACGCCACCATAGTGGAAGAGTCATTAGCACCCATGTCCATGACATAAGTTTCATTTCTCGTTGGCGCTCTCATCACTATCCAGTCATCCGGTATCACTAAATCCGGTTCAACACCAAAGCTTCAGACTTAGTAAAGTGGACTGAGTGACCCTTGTCGCAGACTTGAGACACGCTCATCAGATTGTGCTTCAGCTGCTCGACATAGTTCACTTTTTCCAATGTGCTTCAGCTAGCTACATGTCCTTTGTTGTGACATTTGAAGCACGATCTTCTAGCCAAAGACTTCTTAATTGAAGTCTCTGGTTTAGATTCATCAGATGACGATGATGATGATGATGATGATGGTGATGATGATGATGAGGATGATGATGGTGGTGGTGGTGGTGATGATGATGATGATGATGATGATGCCCTTGAAGGATCTTGTTTAGTTTGCTCATTTCTGGTTTTTATGTGTTTTTATTTTTAGCAAACTACACATTTGACTCTCTTTCAATAACAGTGGTCTTTTCTTTCATATCAGTCTCTTTAACAAAATAAACTTTTTTTTAACAAAAAATTAATTTTTATTCTTAGGGTGTGTAATCTTTGTTTTCAAAACCGCTTCCCTGTTATTATCCTTCTTGGCATGTTCAGACACATCAACATTCCCTGATGTGGAACTACTAGGTGTAGTTGACACAAAGTCTGTTAGCTCTTCTTTGTTTGGCAAGAAAGAATAGTCATGACCAAGAGGTGGTGGAACTTCAGTGAATCCTTTGAAGCCCGCACTTGTCTTGTCATTACTTTTCTTCAAGCCATTCATCATGTGTTTCATAACAAAAAATAATCTCTGAATTGATTCAATTTCTTTTCAACTCTTTGCATTTTTCAGAAATCTCTTTTATTTTGTCACTCATCATGAGCTAAGTCAATGATTTGAAGTTTTTCATTTAGTTTACAGTTTAAAAATATTGATTTCTTCTTCATAACCCTTAATTTTCTTCAAATATAATGACTCGGTTATTTTTACGAGAAAGTTTGATTCTTTTACGCTGGAGAGCTCATTTACTAGACTTTGGTTTTGTTTTGTTCACTTGTCAACTTCACTTTGCAGTTCATGACATTTTAAGCAAACAGAACTACCAGATTAGAATGTACCTCTCCAGTTGATTTGCTTAGATCAGCCATGAAAGCAACAAAATCTGCAACCATCTTCTTATCTGCATCATTCTGTTCTACATGAGATTTCATGTTTTCAGTTTTCTAATCATCATCAACTTTTTTCAGCTACAGACTCTTACTCTACCTTAGCATCAACATTTAATTCTACATCATCAACTTGGGTTATCTCAGCCATGGAAGCCTGTGTGGCATTGTCATCACCTTCCAGATGAACACTACAATCATAAGAACCTTCTCTAGTAGTAGAGATCAAGGCCTTTGATCTAGTGTTAGTTGGTCCATTCCTGTTGCTTGAACCATGACCAGGAAAATCTTGAAAAGATGAGCTAGAACGAGATTCAGTCTTAGGTCTTTGACATTCTGTAGCAAAGTGTCTGTAATTTTGACAATTGTAACACCTCACATTAGACTTGTCAAAACCTACATTCTTTCCAATGAACTTTCTTCCCGTTCTATTCATGAATATCTTCACTCTTCTACAGATCATGACCATCAGCCATTGTAAATCCATCTCCTTTAGATCATCAGGGTCAATCTGATCATAATCTTCATCAAAAGTAGTAGGATCAGATATTCTTCCATGAATATAGTTCTCATATGAAGCAACGAATGAAGCAAGCAAGGCCAGATGATCTTCAGCAGCCTTGACACTCAAAGGCATAGACCTTGTACTGTTGTTGTTATTATTGCTAGCTTGTTGTCTCTTTGCCCTGACAATCCTCCTGAAGCAGCTACAAAACATACATCACCATCAGCATTTATCACAACCTTCTCATTTTCACATGAGAGAAACGCATTTGCTGAATCACTTGAAGCATTGTTGGAAGATGAAGATAGAATCCCTTTATAAATTCTCGGATCTTGAACCTAATCATATCCAGTTTCCTTCTTCTTCATGTTGAGCTCATATACTCTCAGTTTCCCAACAACATCTTCCAAGTCTTTATCTTCATAATCAGCTTCACCCTTTATCATAAGAGTATAAATATCTCATTTGGCAGGTAAAGCATCTAGCAACTTATCATTTATCTCAATGTCCGTGTATCCCTCTATATCATAATTGTACATTTCTGACACTAGATGATAGTATCTCGTGATGATATCTTCAAGGGACTCATTTCTCATGCCTTTAAAGACTGCAAATTGCTTTTTTAGTAAGTCAACTTTCTTTTTCTTCACATTAGGATTGCCTTCATACCTCTTCTCTAAAGCATCCCACATCTCCTTCAAAGTAGTATATCTCTTGAATGTATGTTTGATGCCATCAGGTAACGACATCTTTATTGCAGCTAATGCCTTCTTCTAAGACTCATAAATTCCCTTATCAGCCTCTGACATGTTTACATAGGCAAGGACCCGTTGTCTGCCTTCAAATTCATGAGTTGGGTTTACGTACGCATCTTGAATACAGATCCACATCTATGTGTCCTGATATTCTATGAATGACTGAAATCTATCCTTCCATGTAAGGTAATTCTCTACCTTCAACATCTTTGGAGGTTTGTTAGTCATTCCTGTCCCATGCTCCATTCTCAATAATTCGTTCAAGTTTGACATATTCGACATTTTTACTGAACCGGCTCGCTAAAAATGTTTAAAAATTTGTCCGAAATGAGTGATTACCAAATTGTACCGTTAGAATCGTCTCGACGATACGAATCCAATCATGTATAATGTCCGAGACCCATGTTAGGAATTTTCCTGCCTTTTTTTGTCCTAAAAATCACACGAGTCTAACCGTGCAGTCGGTTTGTCAAAATTGTTCATGGATCAAATTCTGTGTACAAAAACGTTTATCTCCGATTACGTCAGTTGGTTAACTTTTCACCTTTTCGAGTTCAACTCGGAACACTACCCAATTCGGAACAGTAACTCGGATTAACAATCCGAGATGGAAATTCGGAACAGTGATCTGAGATACCAATCCGAGATGGTCCGAGTTGATCCGAAATCAATACCTAAAATCCGAGATGCACTGTTATGATCCGAGATGCTTCTTAGTTTATCCGAGATGCTTCCTAATTTATCTGAAATACACTGTTTTGACCCGAGATGCAATCCGAGATGATCCGAGATCAACACCAATGATCCAAGATGCACTTTTTTGATCCGAAATGCAAGTTTTCTGATCCGAGATGCAAATTTCTGATCCGATATACTTCACTTATGATCCGAGATGCAAGTCTTCTATCCAAAATCCTTGGTGTTTATCCGAAACAACAGCAGCTGTTAAAACGTCCAAAAACCCAACTTTTTTTGTAGTAACGATTCCGAACCGAGCAAAACAAGAGCCTAACGTTCTGATACCAATTGTAGGTCCCCTAATCCATATGGATCTTCACAGATCGTCTATCCAATCTACAGTGCGGAATCCTCTAGATCAAATTATCACATAAAAAAAGAGTAGGAACAACAATCATAATAAACCTGATCTTTATTGATTATCTATCACAACGATTACAATCAATCTAGATCACACGAATTCGTTCAGCTAATCTCTCTCTACAAATTCTCTCTCAACTCTCTCTCAAGTGACTAACAGAGCAACCCTAACCTTAATAAAAAACTCTCTTTAAATAGATACTGGTTTGCAACTAGACTAGGGTTGACCACATGGGCTGCAAATTGGTCCAGGCCCAATTCGCCTACCACTCCCGATAATGAGGGCCTGGTTTGGCCCAATCACTAAAACTAACTATTACAAAACTAAACCCGCTAACTGTTTATCATTTTACTAATACAAGATATCCACATACCAAATCTAAGTTGTTGTCACAAATATGCACCAACATGATAACTGTTATTGTACAAGAATTCTACCATAGGCAAGTGTATATCCCAGTTGCCACCAAAATCGATTACACAAGAACGAAGCATATCTTCAAAAGTTTGATAGTACGCTTGGTTTGACCGTCAGATTGAGGATGAAGAGTGGTACTAAGGTTAAGATGAGTACAGAGAGATTTTTGAAAGGTCTGCAAGAGACGCGAGGTGAAACAACCATCACGGTCGGAAATGACTTCAATGGGGATACCATGAATACAAATGTCTTCATCTGTGTAGATACGAGCCAATTTCTCGACTTTGTAATCTTCACGAATGGGGAGAAAGTGAGCGGTTTGGTCAAACAATCGATGTTACCCAAATACTATCATGACCAGACGAAGTACAAGGATGGTGATCAAATCCATAGCTATACTTTCACATTTCTAGACTTCAGTTTCTAGTTGTTCGAGTAAGACAGAGGGACGTTGGTGTTCAACTTTCACCTTGGAGTAAGTGAGACATTTTAACATGTAGGTGGCGATATCCTTCTTCATACAAGGTCATCAGTAAGACGTATGAAGGACTTGGTACATCTTGTCCGCGCCAGGATGAACGAAATATACGGATTTCTGAGCTTCCTTCATTAACAAGTCATAAAGGTTGTCACGATTGGGAATCCATATGCGGTCGAGATACTATAAGATACCATCGGATTTGGATATGAGTTGATTTTCAACACCACACTTCATCTCATTGTACATGTTATTCTCGTTGATAGATGAGTATTGTGCTTTTCGAATTTGATCTTGAAGTTCGTTTAAAATTTGGAAACAACGAGCACTCTTCACATGGGTTTTACGACTAATAGCGTCGGCCCCAATGTTCACTTTACTAAGATGGTAGACAATCTCGCAATCGTAGTAGTTGAGCAACTCCACCCATCGGCGTTGATGCATGTTGAGCTCTTTTTGGTTAAAGATGTGTTGTAGGCTCTTATGGTCGGTGAAGACCACACACTTAGTACCATAAAGGTAGTGCCGCCAAATTTTAAACACAAAAACAACTGCACCAAGTTCAAGGTCGTGAGTAGTGTAGTTCTTCTCGTGTATTTTGAGTTGTCTCGAAGTGTACGCGATAACCTTGTCTCGTTGCATGAGGACACAACCAAGAGCTTGGTTGGATGCATCGCAATACACCACGAAATCATCGTTTCCATTGGGAAGTGCTAGGATAGGAGCATTGCAAAGCATGTCCTTGAGCGTTTGAAAAGACTCCTCTTGTTCGGAACCCCAAATAAAAGGTTTGTCTTTTTTAGTCAAGGAGGTGACAGGAATGGCGATCTTCGAAAAGTTGGAGATGAATCGGCAGTAATAACCCGCTAATCCAAGGAACAAACGAATTTCAGATGGGGACTTTGGTGTAATCAAGTTCTTGACAGCTTCGATTTTGGCAGGGTCGACGTGAATGTATTTCTCGTTGACAACATGTCTGATAAATTGAACTTCCTATAGCAAAAAACTCACACTTGGAGAACTTGGCGTATAGTCATTCACCACATAGAAGTTCGAGGATTAGACGCAAGTGTCATTCATGCTCGTCACGATTATTAGTGTGGTTTTAGATTGTAGAGGGCGTGCGATTTGTGCATTCAACTCGAAAGGATAAACGTATCAAGGTAAAACACATAGAAATGCATATAGCATAAAGAGATTCAATGTAAAACATGGAGTGTCTCGGAACAAAACTAAGACTATTCCTAAGTGAATCGAAAATCCTTTCGGGTTAGGAATATGCTTTGGCCTAACAGGTATAATACTCTCACCGAGGAGTGGTTGACGATATTTATCCTTACAGATACTACATGTGCCTAATTTACCGTAAGTTCGAAACTTTGGCGGGATTGAAAATCGAGGAGTGGGACTAGTTACCAAGATGCGGATTTCACCCCTGACTTGATAATTTCGTTCCCTAAACGTGGTTGGTACTTACCAAACGAGGAGCAAATTCCTACTCGTTGGTAAAGGTCCACTAGAGTATGATATGGGAATTCCCATCAAGATGTGGATATCACTCTTAACTTAATAGCATAATTTCATGAAAAATTAAATATGCAGATTGAGAGTTATCACTAAAGTGCAGTTTCACCACTGTTTTGGTGAAATCGTCTTGTTTGTAGCAGGAGTGTCTTCGTGTCTTAATGTGTATATTGTGTTATCCTTGGGAAAGACATGTAGTATTTAAGATAACAAGGTTAGATTAGAAGCATAATAGGAAAGTTTAGACGTTTTAATCGAGGAAAGACAGTTCACTTCGTGCAATGTTACGTCTTTTAAGTCAAATATACACAACAGTCTATGGTAGTTAACTGGGATTAACTGGGTTAGTTTGACTTTTTGGACCTTTATAGGTCATTTGGGCATGCCATAGGCCATGTGGGCCAGGCAAGCCCATAAGGGGCATGCCTTACCCTAGGTATATAAGCTAAGCTTATTCATTTCTAGGGTTAAGACTTTTGGGATTTCTCTAGAGAGAGCCTCCATCTTTTACCAAACGGTTTTGCTTGTTCAAGTAATAGAATGGTGTGCAAGGTGTTAAAGTTGATTCGTGTTGTTCTTCATCATTTCGGTTTTCTTGAAGATCACCAAGTTTGGATTCCGCCCATCCTTGGTGATTGTGTGATATTGTTGACAGATCCGGATTATCGGGACTTACAAGTGGTATCAGAGCCTGTTGAACCTATTTTCCAGGCTCAGATCTGATATCACACTGATTCTGTTCGATTCTGCTGAAAAACACGAAGAACATGAAGAATATTTAAGCATTTCGGATCAACATTCAAGGATTTCGGATTTTCTGTTTACATTTCGGACAGATTTCGGATCAATCTGCTGCCTTTCAGATTGATCTCAGATTGATTTCAGATTATTCTTTTGTATTTCAGATTAAAATATTGGATTTCGGATAGATTCGGATAATCTTCAAGCATTTCGGATCGTAATAGTTGCATTTCGGATCCGAATTCGTTGAAGATCACGAAGAAGATCATCCTTCTCAGATTGATTCTGGATTAGGCTTCCATTCCGGATCAGACTTTGCATTACGGATCAGGGCCTTATTTTGGATCTGTTTCACCATTTCGGATTCATCCGAGTTATTGTTGTTATGTATCTGATAGCATTCCTGATTACTGTTCCAGATTCTCATTCCGAACTGAAACAGTGCATCTCGGATACCATCTCGGACACTGTTCCAAATCACCATCTCGGATTAGCATCTCGGATCACTATTTGAGATTCCATCTCAGATTGTTAATCCGAGAAACTATTCCGAATTTGGTACTATTCCGAGTTGCACCCACAAAGGTGGAAAGTTAACTAGCTAACGTAACTGGAGTTAAACATTTTCGTACAGACAATCTTAACAAACCGGTTGCACGGTTAGTCTCGTGTGATTTTTAGGGCAAAAAAAACCTGGTTTTGGACAGTTTTTATCGTGTTTACCGGTACGGTATCGATTATCCAAAGATATTTACAGCCCAAGCTCAGCACTCGAACATAGTTTTCAGTCCAGCACAAAATCAAAACCCGAGCATGCAGGATGAAGTGAAGGAAAAGCTGAATGAGTTTATCAGAGACTACAACGTTGATCCAGTTGCTGACTATGTGATGCGTTTGCTTGAACGTGGGAGGCGAAAAGAGGAAGTGAGAGATGAGATGAATAGTGTCTTGGGTGATGACAAAGACTCTTTTGTATCTTGGTTGTGGGATCATTTACAATCAAACCAAGATCTCCAAAATCTATATGCTAAATCAACAGAGTCTCATCCTGAAGAAGTGTCCAAACAAAAATCAACAGTCCAGCAAGCAGCAATCAGCAGCCCAGCACCCCAAACTCGACCTCAAGCCCAAACTAACGCTAACAAATCAAGCTCGCCCATTGACACAGTCAACTATCTTTTGTGAACTGAACCTCGCAGGAATATGGTTGCTCAACTCAGGGCTCTTAATTTCAAAATGACCGATGAATACAACAATGCAATAGCTTAGTGCACCAGCTTTCGAGAAAGTAACAAGTTACTCAAAGAAAAGGTTGAAGCACAAAAGAAAGACATAGCTCAGCTCCAACTGGACGTAAATCACCAGAAATGTTGGGTCCATGATTACAAAACCAGATTAGATTCAAAAACCATGGAATGTGATTTGGTAAGAGTTGAGCCAGGACTTCTTACTGGAATATATCAACAAAACGAAGTTAATATAAAGAAGTTTGATACATCCAGCAAGCTTGTTCAAGACGTGTGCAATGTGCAGCTGGCATATAAGGAGAACAAAGGGAAAGGGTTTGGATTCAATCAGGTTGCCCCAACGTATAATCACAACTACACAATGATGCCTGAAACAGACGAATATATTGAGAAAGCACAACATAAGGTGTACGACAAACCCAGTGATTATATGTCAGACACACGTGAACCATCTGGTGCTGTTGACTCTTCTAATGAGTCAGCTGATGAAGAGAGAGCTGATGTGAACAAGGCTCCAACTGCGCAAACTGAACAATCTGAACCTTCTGCTACCGATGAAAAGGTTTAGAGTAAGCTAAAAGAGAGGAAACGAGCAAATCAGAGATGAATAAAGCAGAAGTCCAAACGTCAAGGACAGTCACGCTCTCCAAAATAATCAGTGGACAGCAATAGCTCTCAAAAGGCTAGTGTTGTGAAAAATGCTTTTGTTAAGCCGATCTTCAATGGCAAATGTGAAAAATATGCTTTTGATCGTGCTAGCAAAGCTTTTGGAAAGGTGGGGGAGATTTCTGAACAAGACTTGCAGTCTAAACAAAGGAAGAAGAATCCAAAGAAATCTTCACAACAGAAGAAGGCCTTGCAAAGACAAGTACAGACATCCAAATTCATCTTCGTCTGCAAGAAACGTGCAAGGATATCAAGCACAGAAGGGATCAATTCATCCTTCAAGGCCTGCACGAGCAACTCAAGCTGATCATAATACTTTACATGTGAAGAGACAAATGTGCTTCAATTGCGGCATTCCTAGTCACATCGCTCGAAACTGCACAAATAGTCCCCATGTTCGGCATCATGTTAAAAATCAGAAGGTTACACCTAAGGATAACAATCATTCGAAGTCGATGAAGGTATCATCACCTAAGGCAATGAAAAATGTGAATCCCAAGGTTAAACCATCTAACGGGAATTGGAATGTTGCAAAAAACAAACACAAGGCTGTTTAGAAACCAAAATCTTTTTCTAAAATGACTAAACATGAAATAGCCAAAGTTGCTCAATCAAAGGCAACAACTGCGTTTGTTAAAACGAAACAGATTTGGAAACCCAAATCCAAAGTGGTAGCAACATCACCAATCCTTGAAACAAAAGAGGATTTGTGTCTGAAAGAAGTGTCTTACTTTGATGCTTTAGGGAAACCCAGGACCACGATGGCCTGGGTCCCACTATCTTACTAATCTCCTTATTTTCCAGGAACAACCAAGGAGGAGTTGTTGACAATCTCTGGAATGTTGATAGCGGTTATTCCAAGGACATATCGGATAACATCTCACTGTTGCAAAAAGTTGAAATTTTTATTATGAGTGTGATGTTTCCTTTGGAGGAGATGAGGTAATAAAAGATCAGCGAAAAGGTACAATTTAAATTTCATGCTTAATTTGAAATTGATTAGTTTTTCATCTAATGATGGAACGGTTAAGCAAAAATATCAAAAATAGTTTCCTTTTCTTTCGTTTAAAACTTTGTACATACGTTTTCTTTATTAGGTAAATTTGTGCATAAAGTATGATGCACAAATTTAGAGGGAAGAGAGCGATATATGTATATATGTATTATTTGAGGGGGAGAAAATTTGAAAAATAAAAAGACATTAAAAAATACAAAAGGTCTTTTTGCATCATATGAGAAATGAAATAAATATTCGTGATAAAGGGTGTGGCTGACACATGTAAGGTGTCGTAGCTGAAAAGACTAGGATCTAATGTGATATGTTGATAGGCTTAACGCTCAAAGTGATTAAAAGATACCAAGTGATATAAACATAACGAACTATGTATCGTGTGGGTAACATACCATCGGTGTATGATTTTATGGTCTTAAATCCTGCGTTGATAGATAGCCAACGTCTGAAGTTTCGGGTCTTTATGCTGTTGAGTCATCCGGGGATATCTTGGCTGCCCTTCTGTTGCATCCAGATTATACAGACCTAGGCACAGTCAGGAAATCTTTCTAAAAGAGCCAAAGTAGAGGGGCCAAAACCTAAGAGAACGGAAAATCTTCATGAGAAAATTCCATAAGTTCATACGTACCACATAAGGTATTTGCCTAACCCTCGTCAGACACTATTGGTCTCTCGGTTGTACGAAAGTACTAACCTGTTCACCAATAGCCTGACGTTGTAAAATATGAAGGATGACCTCAGTATACTCACCTGCTACGATTAAATGTTGTGGTTACCTTGATCGCGTAGGTTTGTCGTGGTATGGGACACACGGATATTATAGTATAATACTACCTTAAGCATATCACGAAGTTGAAAAATGAAAGTTGAGCATTAAAGTTAAAGTGGACAAACATATTGGCAATCATTTAGACCAGTCTAAATAAGTTTGTACTGAAAAGTGTTCCTTGGTCCGCCTGAAAACGATTTTGATCCCATTGTAATTGTATAGTTGTAACTATTGAGTTAATTTCTTTGTTTATTAGTGTTTCTGTTTATATTCTTATATTTTAAAAATTAAAAAATTATATAAAATCCAAAAATAGAGTGCTTTATTTGTTTTATTAATAATTATTAACCGTTCTTGAAGATTGACTAATCATCAAAAGATGAGAGAAATTTGAATTTCGATCCGAGTACAACTACTTAGATGTACCGAGTGTTCATGCGGTATTCTCCCTGTTGCATAAGAATGTTTGCATATAAATTTATGAGAAATGTGCAGCTCTTGATTTAGATCAAGAAACAGGGGTTGCTGAAATTGAGATGTTGTTAGTTGCTGACAAAGCATGAAGCATCACAACAACAAAGTGTACCTGAGTCAGAAGAACTAGATTAAAGTCATCATCTGACAGTGGTAGTACATTTGAAGAAGTACCTGTGAACCTGCTTGCTTGGAAGAATAAAATTGAAGATGAAAAGAGCTATTGAGGTTCCTCCTCTCACATTCTTTTTGACAAAGATGTTTCAATCAAAGCTGATCAAGATCCTGTTATGAAGCTAACCACAAGAGCAGAAGAAAGAGACCCAGTGCTGAGAGTTCGTAGAAGTATGAGGTCCAAGAAGTAAGAGACTGACTTCCGCAACACTTACAGCATAGCGACAACCATAGTCTCTGTTGAGGAAGTTGCTGAATTTATGCTATCAAGATAATTTGATGCATCAGTCTAGGGGAGATTGTTAGGTCGTATAAGTGTGAGACTGAAGCATCGAATATACACAACAGTCTATTGTAGTTAACTGGGTTAGTTTATATTAGTTTTGGACCTTTATAGGTCATTTGGGCATGCCATAGGCCATGTTGGCCAGGCGAGCCCATGAGGGACATGCCTTACCCTAGGTATATAAGCTAAGCTTATTCATTTCTGGGGTTAAGAATTTTGGGATTTCTCTAGAGAGAGCCTCCATCTTGTACCAGACAATTTTGCTTGTTCAAGTAATAGAATCGTGTGCAAGGTGTTAAAGTTGATTCATGTTGTTCTTCATCATTTTGGTTTTCTTGAAGATCACCAAGTTTGGATTTCGCCCATCCTTGGTGATTGTGTGATATCGTTCATAGATCCAGATTATCGGGACATACAAGCGAAGTTAATTCACTTCGTGCGAAGTAAATATTGCTTCGTGCGAAGTGTCCACTTTGTACGAAGGAAATTAGTTCGCACAGAGAGGTTCAGTTCACACGAGTAGGTTCACTTCGCACAAGGGGTCTAATTGGGTACTTAGACTATAAACTAGGTCAAATCATGGCAATTTTTCCTAATTCCCTATAGTTATGGCTCTGATACCAATCTATCACAACCCAACCGATGGCAGAAACATCGGGGCGGTACGGAATAGATTGCTCGAGACTTCACAACACTAATTTGCGACAAATATTAAATTAATAAAATTTCATTTCATTTCTAAAGGATTCAAGTACATCGATTTGGAAACAAAATACAACAACATAATTATGAAACACAATCCAACATTACAACAAAATTTAAATTGGTTTCTTGTTCAATCCTACTAGATTCCTTGCATCCTAACATCATCAATTTGCTGCAACATATATTAAAGTATAGTTCAACTCACAAGACATTGGCGAGTTTACAACTTTCAATACTAGATCATAAAAGTTTAGACATTCCACATGGCATAAACGTTTACTTAACTAACATACAATACTAGTAATGCGACTATACATGTCACCCAAAGTTAATCCTCATGAATACATGTTAAGGGAGGCTTGTACATAATTAATGACATAGCATAAAGCATTCTATTCTAGCATAAACAAGTTTGCAAGTATTCATGCTAAGCATGTATGATTGAATATCGTTTTGTGTTTAGTCATAAGTTTTGTGATTTAGATAGCGTACATATGTTGCACCCAAAAGTGTTAAAAGATAAAAATGGGATTCGAGTATACTCATAGTTTTGCAAAGCGTTCCAAGCAAATCGAGGGTCGTTATGGTGACGAGTAGAGTGCCAAACTTAACCTACATGAAGGGCACAAAGGCATGTAGGTATTCTGAGTTTAAGGGAGTATTCGGGTTCAGAATTAAAAGTTCAGAAAGTACGAAAAGTAAACATAGGAAAATGCCACTCCGTACGAAGTGGCTGTTCACTTCGTGCGAAGTGGTTCTCGCATCATGCGAAGTGATTGTTCACTTTGTGTGAAGTGGACAGTTCTGGAATGATGTAGCTCGCTTAGCACCCGTTTCGACACTGATTTCTATGAACGAGGATTTTTAGTAGCGAGGCAGATTAGTCTAAGGTCATGACATTTAACCATAATTCGATTAGCATCATGATCTCAACCGATTTTTAAGTAGATTTGAAATTTATATATTGTTTATGTCCATAGTTCGTCAATTACGTCATAGAGGTCAAGCAAGGAGGTATGAAGCTTCGTTATATGATTCACCAAAGCACTAAGCTTATCGACGTAGTCGATAAGCCCGGTTGGTCATGAATGTAGAGAAATTGAAATATACGAAAATGTGTCCAAGTGAGGTGTGGAACTTAATTCGGAAAGCCAAGGCTCCCATCATTCTCACACTAGCTAGAACACAAGTTCATCTATGTGAAACTTGGATTTAGCTTTCGCACTTGGTAAAAAGAAAAAGATAGAAAAGTTTAAAGAAGAAATTAAAAGAATAGAGATTGTAGTGAGTTAGAACTCTGTCACGGATCTGGATAATTTAGGGTGGAAGTGAGAAGATTCAAAAAAGTTGAAGGAGTGAAGTGGGTTAGTATTTATAGAGTTAAGTTGTTGCAAGATCCACTTCTTGTGAAGTGTCCACTTCGTGTGAGGTGTCCACGTCTTGCGAAGTGTGTTTCAGTTTGCACGAGGGCATCGTGTTTGGCCATTTTCGCGTATTTTAGTCGATTCTCAAGTATTTCAAGTATAAGGGTATAACTTATGATTATTGCACGAGTAACTAGTATTGATTTGCGTGAAAATGAGTATATAATGATGTATAGCATGTATAACAAGTATAAATAAAGTATGAATTTTCATTATGATCAACGTCTCGGATTACAAGGTTGGAAATGGATTACAAACAAGACACGAATACATGTTTCTATAAATAGAAATACAATTATACTTTCTAAATAAGGTAAACAAAAATGCGAAGCGTTACATGAACACTCACCATCAAAAGTAGTTTGCTTTGGGGATAACTATTTAATTCCACCTAAATTTCTCTTGGTTTGCAAACCGAATACTATGCCCAGATGTGAGGTCTTTTATAATATGTTAGACCGAAAAATCCATCCTCTTGCTAGTAGAAACCCAACACCATTTATCTTCATTATAATTGAACTGAGCTTGGGTAAGCCCGTTGTACAACGCCTGGAGCTCTACCGTTTAGCCTACAGACTCGAGTAGTCTATTCTGTACTAACACATACTTGAGTTCGAATAACATTTAGCTATGGTGGGCTCATATTTTTTATGCAATAGAACAAAAGAGGGAATTGATCTTTGAGCTCCCCCCGAATCCCATAAATCACAACACAACCTCACTTTGTCCCCTTCCCCATATCACACGCAAAATTGACATTTAGGTCTAACCCGTGACCCATAAAGGTCTTGCTAACCGCAACTATCCTATACCAAACCCCTAAAATCGACTTTTTGGTCGGGAATTTGTCCGTGCTTCTACCACTTCTGTGAATTGCCACGATAAGCTTAGCCACAAATTGATTCCTTTGACTTTTGTATTTCCACCACCATTTCCCTAGTAAGCCCAAATTCATCTCCTTAATGCTCGTTATCCCCAAACTCCCATGTTTTTTGCTTGTATAATCTTATCCTAAGCCACCCAACGGATCTTTCTACCTGCCCCGCCCCCCAAGGAACTTCTTCCTAATGCCTTCGAGAGTCTTCAAAACACTACTCGGAGCTTTAAAAAGGAACAATAAATTGTTAGGCAAGGAGCCCAAAACCGATTTAACAAGGATGACTCACCCCTAAAAAGATAAATGGTTAGCCTTCCAAGAAAACAATTTGGTGTTGAAATTATCGAGATAACCTTCCAACATGACACTCGGTTCATCTTTGTGGCCACGAGTACCCCTAGATACACTAAGGGGAACTCCCATTTTTTATATCTAAGAATGCCTGCTATGTTTTCCACATCCGCGTCTTCCACCCCCACTCTATAGACAACGATCTTGTTGAGGTTCACCTTGAGCCTGAAAGCTAAATAGAAAATCTAAGAATCCTGTTCAACTTCTTAAGGTTTAAGATGTTCCAATCCCAAAGAAAAGGGCATCATCCACATAGAAAACATGTGAAAGAGTTGGGCCATCACCACTTAGCACCACCCCTTTAAAAGTGTTTGACTGGACCGCTTTAGACACCATCACATGCAATAGTGATGAGCACGGTACGCGTTCGATACCGAACAAGTATCACTCCCGAAAAAAAGGAAAAGTGAGTACCGATACAAAGAACGGGGAAAGTGGGTACCGGTACCCGTACAGAATATACCGGACGAAAAAGGGATAATGGATCTCCTTGGTGGAGCCCTATTTTGAGGTCAAACTCATTAGTCGGAGACCCGTTCACTAAAATTGAGGTTCGACTCGTAAAGGAGATTCCCAAATTCAATTATTCCATTTAGGAGGAAAGCCCATATGATGCATAACATTCACTAAGAAACTCAAAGCCACGCAGTCATAAACCTTTGGAAAATCCGCGTTGAAGAACATGACTTTTTTCTTACCCTTTTTGGCCCACGAGAGAACCTCATTACTTATAAGCGGACTGTCAATGAGAGTCTAGGATACGGCGGTTCTAGACGTAAGTTTCGGTAGAAATAGAACTAAATCGGTAGAACATTATTAAGAAAGGAGTAGAAGCAACGAAATCCTAATGATTCATTCATACCGAAAGAGTATACATCTTTACAAGCTGGCGAAATCCTAAAGAAATTTCACCGGTTTTTCCCCTCTGGGAACTTCAAAACTTACAAAACGATGAACACACAACACTATTTATAGACCTGACTTATCTCGTGTGAAGTGAGCATTTGACTTTGTATGGAGTGAATTCACTTTGTACCAAGTGAATTACCTTTGTACGAAGTGACCTCTTCGTACTGAGTGACACTTCTACACCGTTCTCGTTTGCACTTAACTTGTGTGTTCGTATCTAATCTATAAAATATTCAACATACGCTCTATCTAGCCTATTCGTTGTGAGATCCCACATCGGTAATTAAGGGGAACAAAGGCTTTCTTATAAGGGGCTGGATACCTTCACCATCATGAGGCATTTAAAAACCGCGAGGGGCGGGCACTGAGGGCGTCATGGCTGCCAAAGCGGACAATATCATGGTGCGGTTACGCTGTGCTGTTACAGACGGTATCAGAGCCAGGGTCGAATCGGTGGTGCCAGGCCCCGCGAGGACACTAGACCCTTTAAGGGGTGGATTGTGATATCCCACATCGGTTGTGAAAGGGAACAAAGGCTTCCTTATAAGGGGCTGGATACCTTCACAATCATTACTCGTTTTAAAAACCGTGAGGGAGTGGTGGCTGCCAATGCGGATAATATCATGGTGCGGTTACGCTGGGCTGTTACATTCGTACAACGACGGACATAAAATGCACCAACAATTTCCCCCTTGGACGTTACCTTCGAAGCTTGATCTTGATCTTGAAATATGAAAGTCGTGTTTGAATATTCTGCAACTTAAATCAAGTATCTGTCGATGTCCTAGAACACGACATCAAATCCCCCCTTAATTGATGATTCGGGTTTGCAGTTTCTTCAATACATTCCCCCTGGAATAAATCTTCAGGTCTTTGTTTGCACAGTTCCCAACCTGCTCTGATTTGCTTAATTGACAAATTTTAATGAATAACCACCAACTTCAGACTATTCAATGTAGCTTCTCCGTTTCAACTTTAACCACATCCGCATTCCATTTTAGCGCACTCCTTTGCTCGATCCTCTGATCTACAAAAACCCAACTGGCAATTGATAGAAACTTCGAATCACCACACCAAAAAACTTCAAGTTTGTGAACACCCGCGAAAATCAGAAATCCAGTTTTATGTAATCACATTTAAGCATACTCCTGAAAGATAGATTAACAAAACGGTAATCTTTTCAATCAGCAAATCTTCATCGAAATCAAATCATTAGGTAACACATTAGATTTGAGAAACAATCTTCCACGATCAGAATCACATTCTTCCTCTTCGGTCCCAATAATAGATATATAGCTATCTTCACTAGACATGCACATCTTAATCAGCAAACATCGTCATTCAACGGCGGTTAGTCTGAAGAACAATTCATATGCTTGAAGACTAAATATCCTGGCACCTAAGACAATCACTGATCATTCATGTATGCAATATAACTCGAATGACTTAAGATCTCCTCGGTAATTTTTGATATAGCTATTCCTTCTAACACATAAGACCATCACCAAGCTTTCGTGTATGCAATATAACTTGAAATCCTCAGATCTCCTCGTTATCAACAAAACTGCTAATCCTGTTAACCCACCCCACATCGAAGATCCGGACTCTAACCCTTAAGCATCAATCTGTATCACGATCTAAAAATTATGAACCTACTATGATCACGAACTAATGTAAACTAGATCAAATGCATCTCTAGACAATCTGAAGTCAGAACCACCTGATTACTGTTACATAGTCATGAATTTTAATATATACATGAAATTTTTATTCCCCCTCATTTTTGCAAATTCTGATCGTACCACTGAATTCCCCGCTCAAGTCTTGAAATTCAGTTTTTCATCAATGCGGATTTTATGTTAAGGCCCATTAGTAGTCGCTATACCAAATGATCACCACTTTACACAGGTATCCGTGACTACCCCGTTATGTTCAACCCTCTGTGATCGCATCATCATATCTATTCTCGGAAGCCCTTAACGGTGTCCCCGAACAACCTGTATTAGATGTTAAAATCTCAAAAAAAAATTCAATCACCAAATTTTTTTAGGCATTTTGGTTTCAGTTCATACAGAGTGAATTTCTCACATCATGTGAAGTGAGCTCTTCGTGCGAAGTGATTCTCTTCGTACGAATGAGTCTAATTACATTTTTTGATGCAAAATCTTTATTTTTCGAACTTCATGATGATTCTACCAAAGATCTGGTCGAAAATAAATTCTGAACAATCCTATGGTTTCAATTTTACTTTATGTCCGTGAATTGTCCATTTATTTGATGATTTATGTGACATTTGTACCTTTTTAATCATTTAACAATTCCAGAACATTTTCGTATTTAATAAAATCTTGTGTTATTTCCTAGAATGCATATTTATCAATCATTATACAATCCTGGATATTTTTATTCAATAAAATCTTGCATTTTATTGGTAAGAATGCAAAAAATATCAGTCATTGCAAAAATTCGGTCATTTTCGTATTCGATAAAATTTTATACTTTATTTACGAAATATGTAACCGTACAATCAAACGAACTGACATCCACGACATTTCTAAACAAAATCCAAGTTACACATGCCTTAACACCTTTATATAACCTAAATATTAGGTTAAGAGGGGTTAAAAATGACAAAACGCGATAACACAAGTCCAGGGGTCAAAATTGTCAAAAAAAGTTTTGCCACCAATCTCAAATTTTTGACACCATGCACTCATTTTGCCATACTTAATTTGATGTTAACACTTGTTAGGACACTAATCCACACTTGGTAACACTTGTCATCACCTCCTTGATCCTAAAACACTATAAATACCCTTTGATTCATCCATTTTTTTCACACCACTTCAAAACACTTCAAAGCAAAGTGTGAAGTTCTTCTTTCTATCCTTCTTGAAGCTTGTTTCCAGCCTTTGGAAGTATCCTATCTTGAGTTTTGAAAGTGTTCTTCAACACAAGTAAGTACTCTTCCTAGTTCTTTCATTATTTTAGCTATTTTGAGCTAAAAGTCAAATAGTTTAGCCTCTTGTTTGACTTTCGGTTCTGACCATTTTGGTCAAGTCAAAGTTCAAATTGAACTTTGCAACATGATCATAATCACGAAGGTATTAATCCCTTGCGATTGCACCTTCTGATTACCACACTTAGTAGGCGAGATGACGAGTCAAAGTTTTAGGAGTTAATAGTAAAAAAATGTATAAAAATGCATTTTATGACGAAAACGTTTTTGGGCATTAAAACTTAATGTTTTAACACCAAATCAGTGTTATAACATTATTAGACATGTTAAAACATGTCTAACTCATCATTTCTAGTTTAGTGCTTATTTCTTAGTCGTAATTCGAGTGGTTATACTACTGCTTTGACTTTCGAATATGCCCTGCTTGGTCAATCTTAGGATTCGACCAAGAGCATTTTTATGACCATAGAAATTTAGGGAAAAACCCTATGAGGTTATACCTTATAGTCATATAGTTTGGTTAGTTATATGACGAGTCTATTTTATGTACTTTTAAAATGTCGAAAACACCCTTTTCGCACATAAAATGGTTTAAACATGTAAGACCATAGTTTTGACATCTAAACTGATATTATAACATAATCAAACTTGTTTAAATATATAAGACTCATCATAGGACTTCTGTAGCAATCCAAACCCATAGTTACGCTTGTGACTCGTTAAAGTGGCGTAAACCATTTCAACAAGTCGTAACGGGTCAAAGCACTTAAGAAATCTTCCAAATTAGAATGTAAGGTATTATAAACAATATCATATGAGTCCCAACACTCGTTTGGTTTATAAGACCTCATTCTATCCAATCCTCAGATTAAAGTCTCGACACATTAACATAGTATTCCGATACATTAGGACACACATGAACTCTTCAATCCTTGAACTTTGTTTGATCATTTGAACAAGACATTTAGGCAATCCCAAGTGAGTACATAGCTCCCTCTTTTACGTTTTCAAATGTTTTGGGGTGATTCATATGTGCCTATCACTACTTTCTTGTTTTCATGACATTATACATGTTTTGCTTATCTAGTACATATAGTACATGATTTCAAAGACATTTTTGCTTTGTATGTTGACTTAGCATACCTAGTACATGATTTCAAAGATATTTTTGCTTTGTATGTTGACTTAGCATACCTTTACATGATTTCAAAGACATTTTTGCTTCGTATGTTGACTTAGCATACCTAGTACACGATTTTAAAGACATTTGTACTTCATATGTTGACTTAGCATACCTAGTAATATACAATGATACATTCATTAAAATTCATCACGCCGACCGTTAGTATGTAATGGTACCATAGGATTGACAATATTTTTCCCGCTTCCTAGGTTTGTTTGGAAGTGACTTTAGGGAATGACAGAATCCAATGAACATTTGATAAACCTTTGTCTTTATAAGGGTTTATCTGACAGTCAACAAGGCTTGAATGTATTCGCCAACAATCTATATATATGTGTCTACACAATAAAAGCGATTGATTTATAAGACAAGAGTTTTTGTTTAAACAAGACCTTTGTTTATTCAAAACACCTGTTTTATACAAGACATTTTGACAAGACAAAACATTTTGATTATTTTATAAAAGACATTTGTTTATAAAAACATTTGGTGTCACACCCCAACCGTTGGTGGAAACATTGGAGTGAGACGAACTAGATTGCTCGGGACATCATAGCACTATTTGTGACAATATTTAATTTAAACAACTCATTTCATTTCAAAGCATCAAATTGTCAACTTAAAACATAATCGAAATAAAAAGCAACAATAACAACATAAGTTCCACAAAACACAATAATCAACTTAGCATTCTACGCCGTGTTTCTAAGCCGATCCTACTAAGTTTCATCATACCACTTCATCCACTTGCAACATGTTAAAAAGTATAATTCAATAACAAAATATTGTTGAGTATACAAGTTTGATATCATAGCATAAAACAAATCCACATGAATAGCTACTATACGAGGTAAATGTAAACAAGGCATTTGAACTACAAGTCAATCCTCTAGTGTACCGGATAATAGATTAAAACTTAACATTGACCACAAGAATACAGGTGGTGCGTTACTCCTATAGCGCTATACATGTTAAGGGAAGCTTGATCAAAGTTAATGACATTTAGATCACATAAGAATAGACCAAGTAACAAGTCAAGTAGCACATAACTAAAGCATGTTTGATGGATTGTTGGTGTGATTCCATAGAATAAAAGTGTAATTTAGTGTAGTTTTATTAGTTAACATATTGCACCCAAAAAGTGTAAAGCATAAAAAGGGTTCGAGTGTACTCATGGTTTTGCAAAGTAAATTCCGTGAAAGCGTTTAGGTTGTTTTTAGGGGGATGAACACCAAGTTATCCTACACATGGAAATTTAGGTGTGTGAGTATAAGTTTGACGGTGGAGTTTGATAAGTTTAGGAATTAAAGTATGCAAAAAGTATGTATAGTCAAAGCATTTATCTAGACGTTAACGCTCGTTTTTTACACTATAAGCCCCAAAGGGTGTTTGTGTTTTTTATGGGTCATGCCCAATAGAATCGCAACGAAGGTTATGTCTAAGATAAAATAACCTAATATTAGGAAAAATAACCATATGGTCATTGTCAAGGGTTCGGTTATATCAAGTATTTACATATATAGTTTACATATAATATTACTAACTAATCATAGAGTTCATGTATTTCATAGATATCATGTAAGTCATATAAGTCATGCATGGAGGTAGGAGGTTAACTGTCCTAAACCTCATTCATAAGATTCACCAGTACACAAGATTGTCACAAGGACAATCTGAATGTTCAAGAATTATAGAAATCATCAAGTGAGGGGTGGATTGAAAAGTTGAATGGCTAAGGCCTTCATATAAACACACCAACACAAGCTCGTAAGCTTGGATGGCTCAAAACTTGTGGGTTTGAAACCCAATTAAAAACCACAAGTTTAGAGACATGTTATGCCTCTTGATTGGGTATGAACAAGTCTAGCTTGACACACTAACCATAAACTTGGTTAGAGGCATAAGTAGCATAGAGTTGTTATATTTAAAAACAAGTTCGAAAAGGTTTTATAAGTTATCTTCCAAGACATAAAGTTTGGCCCCAAAAATAGTGTGAATCCACCTTGGTTTTCTATGGAAAACCTATGGTAACATCCATAGGGCTTAGCAAACAATGTTGAGGAAGAAAACAAAAAGAAAACATTGAAAATTTTGAAGTTTAAAAAGATAAAATTTGGGCAGAAAATTTGCACACTTTTGGACCTCAAAATGGTGGGGTTTCACCTTAGTTTTCCCAAGCAAACTTGTGAGAACCTTCCTAGAGATTATCAAAGAGTCTTAGAAGAAAAAAAAAGGCTAGAAGAAGAAGACAAGTGAGTTGAAACTCACTTGCAACCTGCTGTGTTTCAGCAGAGAATTTCTGAAGTTTAGGGGGTTGTTTGAGATGTTTGGAGGCTTGTAAAAGTGGAGAAGTGATGGAGGAACACTTGTTTATATAGAGGGGGAATCAGGGTTAAGATTAGGGTTGTAATAAATGAAGTTTGGTGTGATTTTGAATAAAAAAAACAAGGGGTAAATGCCTTAACAGCTTGTGGCCGCAAGCTGTTAGGTCTTTTATTTATTTACTTTTTTGTTGGTTTAGTTATTCACTTGATATATTTTGGTCCTTTAAACATTGCACATTATTATAACATAAGTCTAGGTCATATGGTAGTCTAAGGTCGTGTGTAATGTTGTTTTAAAACAAAAAAAAAAGACTTATTAACATGTATATTTTAAACACAAATGAAACAAGATTTTTATGATAACGGATGCTTGAATAACTTGCATTAGGCCACTAATTGTCTTGCTTGACTTTGGTATTAAGATTTATAAGCATTCAACAAGCATTTACAAGTCGTTTCGAGTTGATTTATTAAGCAATATAGTAACGTATGATCATAAGTTTAAACATGAATAAAGTTTGCGGATTTCGCATAATTGATCAATCTTGATTACAATTAAAGCCATAGATTACAATGAATTGGAAATAGAAATACGATTACAAGGTTTTGAGTTTCCTAAAATAAAAATACGAAGCGATCTTGCCAAAAATGAAAAGTAACAAATGCGAAGCGTTACAGTCTCCCCTCCTTTAGGGAATTTCTTCCCAAAATTTAGGAAGACGCAACGAACAGATGTGGATACTTAGTGTTCATGTTGCTTTCAAGTTCCCAAGTAAATTCAGCGCCACGTTTTCCTTCCCACCAAACCTTCACGATAGGAATTCTACTATGCCTTAGTTGCTTAGTGCCTCGATCCATGATTTCGACTTGTTTCTCCACGAAGTGTGAAGTCTCATTGATTTGAAGATCTTCGTGTGGAATTGGAGTCCTTCTTCAGCGAGTCATCTCTTCAAGTTTGAGACATGGAAGGTAGGATGAACGTTGTTGAGCTCTTGTGGTAGGTCCAATCGGTAGGCTACCTTCCAAATCCTTTCGAGAATCTTGAAAGGACCTACGATAGCGAGGAGCGAGCTTTCCCTTTTTCCCGAAACGAACCACACCCTTCCAAGGGGATACCTTGAGAAGTATAAAGTCTCCAACGTTGAATTCCAAAGGCTTGCGTCTTTTATCTGCGTAGCTCTTTTGTCGGCTTCTAGCTTTTAGCAAGTTATCCCGAATCTGCAAAATCTTGTCCGTCATCTGTTGTATAAGCTCGGGACCGATGATTTGAGCTTCCCCGATCTCGTGCCAACAAATATGCGATCAGCACTTACGTCCATACAATGCCTCGAATGGTGCCATTTGAATACTCGCATGGTAACTGTTATTGTACGAGAATTCGACCAAAGGCAAGTGCATGTCCCAGTTGCCACCAAAATCAATTGTGCAAGAACGAAGCATGTCCTCTAGAGTTTGGATAGTATGCTCGGTTTGGCCATCAGATTGAGGATGGAAGGCAGCACTGAGATTAAGTTGAGTAACAAGCGCCTTTTGAAATGTTTGCCAAAGGCGAGAAGTGAAACGACCATCATGGTCCGAGATAATATCAACGGGGACACCGTGACGACAGATGACTTCATCCGTGTAGATACGAGCCAATTTCTTGACTCAGTAGTCTTCACGTATGGGGAGGAAATGAGCAGACTTGGTCAGACGATCGATGATTACCCAAATACTTTCGTGACCAGACGATGTACGGGGGTGTTTGGTTATGAAATCCATGGCAATCTCTCCCATTTCCAAACAGGAATTTCTGGCTGTTCGAGTAAGCCAGAGGGTCGTTGATGTTCGGCCTTTACCTTTGAGCAAGTAACGCACTTCAAAACGTAATATGCGATATCTTTCTTCATACGATGCCACAAGAGCGATGCTCGGAGGTCGTGATACATCTTATCGGCGCTAGGATGAATAGAATACCTAGACTTATGAGCTTCACTCATCAAGAGGTCACGAAGATTATCACGGTTTGGAATCCAAATACGGTCGAGATAGCACATGATGCCATTAGATTTGGTCACGAGTTGGTTTTCAGCACCACACTTCAAATCATTATTGAGGTTACCCTCATTAATGGTCGAGTATTATGCCTCACGAATCATCTCTTGAAGCTTCCCCAAAGTTTGGTAACAACGTACACTCTTAACATGATTTTTCTGACTAAATGCGTCGGCCACAACATTCGCTTTACCAGGGTGGTAGCAAATATCGCAGTCATAGTCGTTTAATAATTCTACCCAATGACGTTGACGCATGTTGAGTTCCTTTTGGTTAAAGATGTACTGAAGGCTCTTATGGTCGGTGAAGACCGTACACTTTGTACCATAAAGGTAGTGTCACCAAATCTTTAATGCAAAAACAACCGCACCAAGTTCAAGGTTATGCGTAGTATAATATTTCCCATGAATCTTGAGTTGTAGTGACGTGTAAGTGATAACCCTGTCTCGTTGCATAAGAACGCAACCAAGACCTTGTCTTGAGGCATCGCAATACACGACAAAGTCATCGGTACCATCAGGAAGGGTTAGGATAGGAGCATTGCAAAGCATGTCCTTGAGCGTTTGAAATTTGAAATAAACTAACGGTAATAACTGGCTAATCCGAGAAACGAAGGAATCTCGGACGGTGTCTTAGGAGCAATCCAATTTTTCACCGCCTTGATTTTTGTGGGGTCAACGTGAATACTAAGTTCGTTGACGACATGACCAAGGAATTGAACCTCTTTTAGCCAAAATTCACATTTGGAGAATTTGGCGTAAAGACGTCCAGTACACAATAGCTAGAGGATAAGACGCAAGTGTCGCTCATGCTCTTCTCGCGTCTTGGAATAGATTACGATATCGTTAATGAAGACGATCACGAATCGATCGAGATAGGGCTCACACATGCGATTCATTAAATCCATAAACACGGTGGGTGCGTTGGTCAGACCAAATGGCATGACCACGAACTCGTAGTGCCCATAACGTGTGTGAAACGCGGTTTTGGGTATATCTTCTTCGAGAACTCGAAGTTAATGATAACTGGAGCGAAGGTCGATTTTCGAGAAACAAGTCATGCCTTAAAGCTGGTCAAAAAGGTCATCGATTCGAGGAAGAGGGTATCGATTCTTGACCGTAAGCTTGTTTTGCTAACGATAGTCGATGCACATACGAAAGGATCTGTCTTTCTTTTTGATGAATAGGACGGGAGCGCCCCATGGAGATGTGCTAGGGTGTATGAAGCCTTTATCAAGAAGCTCTTGAAGTTGGTTAGACAGCTCTTGCATCTCTTAGGGTGCTAGACGATAGGGGGATTTTGCAACCGGAGTTGCGCTAGGGATGAGGTCGATGCGAAAATCAACAGAACGAGCAGGAGGAGGACCAGGAAGATCCTTGGGGAAGACGTCAGGGAAATCACGCACAACGGAAACTTCACTCACGCTTGGACACTTATCCTTCTTTTCCACAATGTGGGCAAGAAAGGCGAAGTATTCCTTACACAAGTACTTGTTCGCTTGGATACACGACATAAGTTTGAGACCTTTGGAAGGTTTCTCACCATAGACGTGTAAGGAATCATTATTGGGAAGGGGAAGGCGGATGTATTTTTCCGAACAAACAACTTCAACACGGACCCGTCTAAGCCAATCCATGCCTACTATGATATCGAAGCTACCCATTTGCATGGGTATTAGGTCAAAGAAAACGTATGATCGTTGAGATTAAGAGTACAATTAGAAAGGACAGAATCGACGGTGACGGATTTCCGTCAACTATTTCGACTTCGAATGATTTAGGAAACTTAGAACGACTACACATAAGCAAAGGTTTCAATTCAACAGATACAAAACTTTTATCCGCACCAGTATCAAACAAACAAGTAGCGTAAACATTGTTAATGAGGAACGTACCCGATATGACATCATTTGAGTTTTGAGCTTGGGCGACTTTGATGACGAAGGCTCGGCCGCGAGCTTGCTGCTGCTGTTGGTGGTTGTTGTTTTTGCACTGCGGGCAGTTGTTGGCGAAGTGATTTCGGTCTCCGTATCTGAAGCAGGCATGAGCGGCGGGTGCAAGGGGTCGGTTTTGGTTAGCGTCAAGGTTCTAAGGTGCGGTTATGGCTCGGACTTAGTTGATAGGGTATTGCGGAGCATTTCGGCACTGTTGGACGAAGTGCCCATACCTATTGCAGATTGTGTATAGGCGGATGAGGCGGTAACCAGGTGGTGGAAAGGACAGGTGTTGCACTTAGGATGGGGCCCGGTGTACGTTTTCTTGATGGGCTCTGGTGCAGGTAAGGCTAGCTGATGGGGGTTTGGCGGAGTGACTACCGTGCAGTTCGGGCTTGAAGCCTTCCGCTTCTTTCCCTTGGTGTTGCTTCTTGGGGGTGTGGGTGAGGTAATCTCGGTGAGGGCTTCGGTGGTGGCTTGATGGGCTTTCCTTAGTGTAGCCTTGGCGGCTTCAGGAAGGACACGGTTGTTGTTCAATCGAGCAGCCAAACGAAAAGCTTCCTCGATGGTTTTCGGTGAGGTGGTATAAACTAGGTCTATGAGGTGAGGAGGGAGGCAACAGATGTATTTAGCAACAGCCTTTTTGGGCGTGTCAACTTGGCTTGGGCATATCACACCCAGCTATTTAAAATAGGCTGTGAGGCCAGCGTTGTCATTCCCCACCTGCTTGAGGTTCCAAAATCATTTTCGAGTCGTTGGCGTTCATGGGGTGGGCAAAATTCACTTTCCATTAACTTCTTGAGCTCGGTCCAAGGTGGGCGTGAGCGACTTCGTTACCACGAGCATTACGCTCGGAATTCCACCAATCAAGAGCCCTTGATCGGAACACTCCCTAGCGTTCATGGTTCGCAGGTGGTCGGGACAACCACTTTGGATGTAAGTGACCTCAATCACGTCGAACCATTGTAATAACTTGGTGGCGTCCCCATCCCGGTGAATGGTAAGGGCTTGCAAGAACAAAATTGCTTATGGTTGAAGATGATTTTAGGGGGTCGGCCTTGGAGTCAACAGAGGTGTGATGTGATTCGGCATTGGGTGGGGGTTGGATCTTGCTGACGATTTCGGGGATGACCTTAGCCATATGCTTGGCTATTTGTTTGGCCATGAACTTCATGCAATCCTTCTTTGGCATGGAGTCGGATTGGGACTTCGATTTGGACTTTGACTTCCTCTTACCCATGACCCTTTGGGAGAAAGACATCTAAAGTTTTTGACAATAGAATATAGATTTAGGCTTTGATCGTAATGCGTTTTTATAAAGAAAATAATTCGTTTTTGAGCATATAAATATCATGTAACAGGTATGAATTCACATAGATAGCATAAGCATATTGGCATTCAAAAGCATAAACACGTATGATTTGCGTAGAGGAGTATAAATTTAGTTGGTTCACGAGAATTATTATTTTTCTTTTTAGTTACGAAGGGCGTGCGAATCATGCAACGAGTTCGAAACGAATGAGATAGCAAGTCTTAAACACATAGAAATTGAGATAGCATAAAAGATAGGCTCAATAAAATATTGGAGTGTTTCGGGTTGAGAAACGTTGACTATTCCAAAGTGAATCGAGATCCTTTCAAATTAGAGAAACATGCTTTGGCCTATAGGTAAAGTGCTCTCGTCGAGAAACGATTAATGACACTTTACCCTTCCAGTTACTTCACGTCTCTAACCAATCAAAAAATCAAAACTTTGGCGAGATTGAAAATCGAGGAATGGGACTAGTTTACAGGTGCGGGTTTCACCCCTAACTTGACAACATTGTACCCTAAGTGTGGTTGGTACTTACCAAACGAGGAGCGTATTCCGACTCGTTGGTAAGAGTCCACTAGAGTATGAAATGGAAATTCCCATCAAGGTGTGGATTTCACTCCTAACTTGATGGTGTAATTTCGGGCAAAAACAAATTTCGCGGATTGAGGGTGATCACCAAAGTGCGGGTTTCACCCCGATTTTGGTGAGATCGTCTCATTTAAAGTTTGAGTGTCTTCAAGTCTTCAAGTGTGTAAGTTGTGTAAGTGTTTTAGGAAAAACACATGTATATATTTAAGACAAAAGAAATAGGAAGAAGCAAATAGGAAGAATTAACATTTTAATCAAGAAGCAAGATTGGTCAAGTTGGTCACTTAAACTATAGACTAGGTCAAACATGGTAATTCTACCTAATTTCCTATAGTTATGGCTCTGATACCAATCTGTCTCACCCTAACTGATGGCGGAAACATCAGAGTGAGATGAACTAGATTGCTTGAGACATCATAACACTATTTGTGACTATATTTAATTAAACAACTCATTTCATTTCAAAGCATCAAATTGTAAAATTACAACATAATCGAAATACAAAGTAACAATAACAACATAAGTTCAACAAACACACAATAATCAACTTAGCATTCTACGCGTGTTTCTAAGCCGATCCTACTAAGTTTCATCATACCGCTTCATCAACCTGCAACATGTTAAAAAGTATAATTCAATAACAAAATATTGGCGAGTACACAAGTTTGATAGCATAGCATAAGTATTAAAAACCGTTTAAACAAATCCACATGAATAGCTAGCATACGAGATAAATGTAAACAAGGCATGTGAACTACAAGTCAATCCTCTAGTGTACCCCATAATAAATTAAAACATAACATTTACCACAAGAATACAGGCGGTGCGTTACTCCTATAGCGCTATATATGTTAAAGGAAGCTTGATCGAAGGTAATGACATTTAGATCACATAAGAATAGACCAAGTAACAAGTCAAGTAGCACATAACTAAAGCATGTTTGATGGATTGTTTGTGTGATTTCATAGAATAAAAGTGTGATTTAGTGTAGTTTGATAAGTTAACAAATTGCACCCAAAAAGTGTAAAGCATAAAAAGGGTTCGAGTGTACTCACGGTTTTGCAAAGTAAATTCCGTGAAATAGTTTAGGTTGTTTTTAAGGGGATGAACACCAAGTTATCCTACACAAGGAAATTTAGGTGTGTGAGTATAAGTTTGACGGTGGAGTTTGATAAGTTTAGGAATTAAAGTATGCAAAAAGTATGTATAGTCAAAGCATTTATCTAGACGTTAACGCTCGTTTTTGACACTATAAGCCCAAAGGGTGTTTGTGTTTTTTTATGGGTCATGCCCAATAGAATCGCAAAGAAGGTTATGTCTAAGATAAAATAACCTAATATTAGGAAAAATAACCATATGGTCATTGCCAAAGCTTCGGTTATATCAAGTATTTACATATATAGTTTACATATAATATTACTAACTAATCATAGAGTTCTTGTATTTCATAGATATCATGTAAGTCATATAAGTCATGCATGGAGGTAGGAGGTTAACTGTCCTAAACCTCGTTTGTAAGATTCACCAGTACACAAGATTGTCACAAGGACAATCTGAATGTTCAAGAACTATAGAAATCATCAAGCGAGGGGTGGATTGAAAAGTTGAATGGCTAAGGCCTTCATGTAAACACACCAACACAAGCTCGTAAGCTTGGATGGCTCAACACTTGTGGGTTTGAAACCCAATTAAAAACCACAAGTTTAGAGACATGTTATTCCTCTTGATTGTGTATGAACATGTCTAGCTTGACACACTAACCATAAACTTGGTTAGAGGCATAAGTAGCATAAAGTTGTTATATTTAAAAACAAGTTCAAAAAGGTTTTATAAGTTATCTTCCAAAACATAAAGTTTGGCCCCAAAAAATGGTGTGAATCCACCTTGGTTTTCCAGGGAAAACCTATAGTAACATCCATAGGGCTTAGCAAACAATTTTGAGGAAGAAAACAAGAATAAAACTTTGAAAATTTTGAAGTTTAAAAAGATAAAATTTGGGCAGAAAGTTTGCACACTTTTGGACCTCAAAATGGTGGGGTTTCACCTTAGTTTTCCCAAGCAAACTTGTGAGAACCTTCCTAGAGATTATCAAAGAGTCTTAGAAGAAAAAAAAGCCTAGAAGAAGAAGTGAAGTGAGTTGAAACTCACTTGCAACCAGCTGTGTTTCAGCAGAGAATTTCTGAAGTTTAGGGGGTTGTTTGAGATGTTTGGAGGCTTGTAAAAGTGGAGAAGTTATGGAGGAACACTTGTTTATATAGAGGGGGAATCAGGGTTAAGATTAGGGTTGTAATAAATGAAGTTTGGTGTGATTTTGAATTAAAAAACAAGGGGTAAATGCCTTAACAGCTTGTGGCCGCAAGTTGTTAGGTCTTTTATTTATTTTTTTGTTGTTTTAATTATTTACTTGATATATTTTGGTCCTTTAAACATTGCACATTATTGTAACATAAGTCTAGGTCATATGGTAGTCTAAGGTCGTGTGTAATGTTGTTTTAAAACCCAAAAAAAGACTTAGTAACATGTATATTTTTAACACAAATGCGACAAGATTTTTATGATAACGGAAGCTTGAATAACTTGCATTAAGCCACTAGTTGTCTTGCTTGACTTTGGTATTAAGATTTATAAGCGCTCAACAAGCGTTTAAAAGTCATTTCCAGTTGATTTATTAAGCAATATAGTAGCGTATGATCATAAGTTTAAACATGAATAAAGTTGGCGGATTTCGCATAATTGATCAATCTTGATTACAATCAAAGCCATACATTACAATGAATTGGAAATAGAAATACAATTACAAGGTTTAGACTTTCCTAAAATAGAAACACGAAGCGATCTTGCCAAAAACGGAAAGTTACAAATGCGAAGCGTTACATTTGGTTTATACATGGCATTGGTTTATACATGGCATTGGTTTAAACAAGACATCTCAATTGTTGGCTCATGGTAAGTTATTTAAATTACGAGATGTGGGTAATATGATAAAAGCATGGTGGATATGCCGCAGGTACTTCCTATGTATAAGTGCTTTCATTGTATTACATAACGTAGCTTATCTAAACCACTTCAAACAAAATACAAGACATGACCTATTTTATACAAGGCATGAGTTATTTTGGTTACTAAGTTAACCATGCATCATTTCTTTTAAATCATTTGATTTTCATATGATTTCATAAAAGAAACATTTTTGTAAAGGATCATGGCTACTTTTGTAATAGTTGAACATTTCTTTTAACTTTCAAAGCCATGAATCTTCATCACAAAACCTATGTTACGCACAAGAATTTTTATGCTGACGTTTTATTTTCACATATGATTCAGAGCTAATGTTTAACTTTAAGCATGCTTCACATAGGGCGGACTTGCGCCTTAGTGACTTTAAAATTTGCAAGACAATTGTTATGTTTTTTACTTCATTCTCCCAAGACAATGTAAACAATTAAATTCAATAATACAAAACTTTATGTACCATGTGTTGCGAAACAATAGTTCTATGAAATGACCCCCCGACCTTTTCGCCGCGATTTGTTGTTTTATGCGGTCGGGGTCTTACAGTAAGATTGGTATCAGAGCTCATGGTTATAGGGAATTAGGTTATTAGTAATACCTTGACCTAGACTATAACCTTCCTAGGTCCCTAACACAAGTTATCTTGTGACTCAATTAAACCAAGCCTACAATAACAACAACAATGCACCTATTTCGTGCAACTTTAAACAATTCAATTCAGCTAAACCGCTCAAGTTTAGTGGTTCTGAGCGAGCTACTACGGTCCTGCAGTGGTTTGAGAGACTTGAGAGCACATTCCGTCATGTTCAATGTTCGAATGAGCGCAAAGTAGAATTTGCTTCGAGTGTATTCCAAAAGAGGGCTCTCACGTGGTGGAACGGAGTGGTAAGTGATAGGGGTGCTGATGTTGCAATGGCTCAGACGTGGGAAGAGCTTCGAGCTCTTATGATGAAGGAATTTTGCCCACGCCACGAGCAAAGAGCACTTGAGAATGAATTCCACGACCTGAAACATGGTAGTGTAGAAAATCATGCCTACACTAACCGTTATGAGGAGCTAAGTTTGTTATGTCTTGCTATCGTCATGCCCTTGGATAAGCTATTGAAAAGTACATTGATGGTCTTCCTGACCCAGTCCAGGACATTATCACTGGTAGCAACCCTGCTACACTCAGACAGGCTATCGAGTTGGCTGCAACTCTGACTGACTCGCAAGTCAAGAAGGGTAAACTTTTCGCAAAGGTGACAAGAAGTAATCTACCAAGACAGCACAAGGGAAACACGGCCGAAACCTCCAAGAAGTCTAGGAAGCGTAAAGCTTCCAAGAATTACGCTGCTGTTACACAACCCAACCAAGCTACTCCCAATAAACCTGCACAACCTCCCACCAAGAGACAATATGTCGGTGCTATACCTCTGTGCAATAAGTGTGATAGTCATCACCAACCCCATTTACCGTGTCGTCATTGTACTTATTGTGAACGATCTGGCCATCTGGCCAACACTTGTCGTTTTGCTCCTACCCCAAATCAATTGGTTGGAAATCCTGTTCCACCACAAGCAAATCCTGCACAACCCCACTACCCACCTGGATCCTGCTACCATTGTGGTGATCTTACTCACTACCGAAACAACTGCTCAAAGTTAGTTAATGCAAATCCAGCCCGGGGACGAGCATTTAAATAAATGATAATGAGGCTCGTGCTGACAATAACGTGGTTAACGGTACGTTCCTAGTCAATAATCAGCCTACTTCTATTCTTTTTTATTCGGGTGCCGATAGGAGTTTTGTATCCTTAGATTTTGAGCCTTATCTTTCCACACCACGAACCAAACTATGAAAACCCTAAACAATGGAGATAGCTAGTCACGAACCACTTGTACTTGATTATGTTATTCCTAACTGCCAACTGAACCTCAATAACCATTTTTTTTCCATTGACCTCATGCCAATGCAACTTGGGAGTTTTGACGACGTAGTTGGCATGGACTGGTTAACCAAACACCATGTTGAAGTGATCTGTTTTTATAAGATTGTTCGCATCCCTCTTTTGTCTGGTGAAATCATAGGAGTTCGTAGAGAGAAACCCTCTCATAGCCTTAAACTCATGACATGTACCCAAGCCAAAAAATACCTAAGAAAGAATTATGTAGCCTTTTTGGCACATATCACAGAGGAGTAAAGCAAGGGTAAGAGTATTCAAGATATCCCCGTTGTTCGAGATTTTCTGGAGGTGTTTCCTGAAGAACTACCTGGTTTACCCCAGCACGTCAAGTCGAGTTTCGTATAGACCTTGTACCTGGTGCCAAACAAATTGTCAAATCCCCGTACCATCTTGCACCGTCTGAAATGCAAGAGTTGTCAAAACAACTCCAAGAACTTTCAGACAAAGGATTTATTCATCCGAGCTTTTCACCTTAGGCGCTCCTGTCCTATTCGTGAAAAAGAAGGATAGATCTTTTCGCATGTGCATCGATTATCATGAGCTTAACAAACCCATGATTAAAAACCGATATCCCTACCTCATATTGATGATCTTTTTGATCAACTACAAGGTGCTACATGTTTCTCAAAGGTTGATCTGCGTTCTGGGTATCATCA
Source organism: Scalesia atractyloides (assembly GCA_947069175.1). Taxonomy (NCBI): domain Eukaryota; kingdom Viridiplantae; phylum Streptophyta; class Magnoliopsida; order Asterales; family Asteraceae; genus Scalesia; species Scalesia atractyloides. Next base: position 40,229,684 of record CAMTDV010000116.1, read on the forward strand.
GCTTCGTGTACTCGATGAAGATATTCCCAAAACTGCTTTTCGCACTCGATACGGCCATTACGAGTTCACTTTCATGCCCTTTGGTTTGACAAATGCTCCTGTCGTCTTCATGGACTTAATCAATAGGGTTTGTAAACCTTATTTAAGACAAGTTCATCATTGTTTTCATTGACGACATTTTGATTTATTCGATATCCCGAGCCGATCACATACGTCATCTTCGTCTAACGATGGAACTCCTAAAGAAAGAACAACTTTATGCCAAATTCTCCAAGTGTGAATTTTCGTTGAAGGAAGTTCAATTTTTAGGACACATTGTCAACGAACAAGGTATACATGTAGATCCCATCAAAATCAGTGCGATTAGGGAATGGAGTACACCTACTACTCCTATCGAAGTTCGTTCATTTCTCGGTCTAGCTGGCTATCACTTCTCCAAGATTGCGGTTCCCCACACTACTTTGACTCAAACAAATAAACCTTTTGTGTGGAGACCCAAACAGGAAGAAGCTTTTCAGACCTTGAAACAAAAGCTTTGTGATGCTCTATGGTACAAAAGGTGTGGTTTTCACTTACCACAAAAGTCTCCAACACATTCTTAATCAGAAAGAACTGAACATGAGACAACGACGTTGGGTTGAACTTCTAAACAACTATGACTACGAGATTCGCTACCATCCTGGTAAGGCGAATGTCGTAGTTGATGCTCTTAGTCGTAAAAAACGTGTTAAGCTACATTGTGTTCAAGTTCGATCTGATATCCAAACACGTATTTTTGAAGCCCAATGCACTTGTTAACCCAAGGTTTGTTGAAAAATGAACTACCCCATCATCTCGAGCTTCAGCTTGAAACAAAAGACAATGGGTTACTCTACTACATGAACCGTTTATAGGTTCCAAGCCAAGACAATCTCCGCACCCTATTGACGAATGAGGCTCACAAATCCCGTTATTCAATTCATCCTAGTGTAGACAAATGTACAAGGATCTTCGTACCCAATATTGGTGGCAGGGTAAGAAGAAGGATATTTCCTTATACGTATCCAAATGCCTAACTTGTCTTAAAGTTAAGGCAGAAAATCAACATCCTGGTTTGTTTGAGAAACCAGAAATTCTGGTTTGGAAATGGGAAAAATTGCTATGGATCTCATCACCAAACTACCACGTACTTCTAGAGGTCATGATGCCATTTGGGTAGTCATTGATTTTTTAACAAAGTCAGCACACTTTTTACCAATTCGTGAGGATCTATCTGCTGACAAACTTGTGAAGATCTATGTTGATGAGATAGTATCTCGACATGGTGTTCCTTTGAACATCATATCGGACTGGGATGCTCGATTCTCATCTCACTTTTGGAAGACCATGCAATCTGCCATGGGAACTAAACTTAACTTGAGCACTACTTATCATCCTCAAACGGATGGACAATCCGATAGGACGATCCAGACATTGGAGGATATGCTTAGAGCTTGTGTGATCGAATTTGGTGGTAGTTGGGATTCGCATCTACCTTTGATCGAATTCTCCTACAACAATAGTTATCACTCCATCATTAACATGTCTCCTTTCGAAGCACTATACGGTCAAAAATGTCATTCACCTGTCTGCTGGAATAAGGTTGGTGAAGCTCAGCTCACCGGACCATAATTCATTCTAGAGACTACAGACAAAGTCAAGAAAATACGCGATAACCTTTTGACAGCTAGAAGCCGTCAAAAGAGTTATGCGGATCAGCGATGCAAGCCCTTGGAATTCCAAGTTGGTGATCACGTCCTTGTCAAGGTATCCCCTTGGAAAGGTGTGATTAGATTTGAAAAGAAAGGAAAACTTGTACCTTGATATGTGGGACCATTTAAGATCGTTGAGAGGATCAGAAAGATGACATACAAACTTGAGCTACCTCCTGAGCTTGGGAATGTTCATCTAACTTTCCACGTGTCCAATTTGAAAAAGTGTTTGGCTGATGAAAGCCTCCACATCCCTCTTGATGAAATTCGCATTGATAAACACAATGCACTTTGTCGAGAAACCTGTGGAAATATTGGACCGTGATGTCAAGAAACTCACACACAAACGCATGCTGATTGTTAACGTTCGCTGGGAGTCCAAATGTGACCGAGAGTTTCCATGGGAACGAGAGGATCAAATGAAGGCGAAATACCCACATCTTTTCTCACAAGTTTCCTCTAATTAAATTTCCAGACTAAATTTCCTAAAGTAGGGGAGACTTGACATTTGTACATTTTTAATCATTGAACAATTCGGAACATTTTCGTATAATAAAATCTTGTGTTTTATTTGCGAGAATATATATTTATCAATCATTATACTGTCCCCGACATTTTTCTTCAATAAAATCTTGCATTTTTATTGGTAAGAATGCAAAAATGTCAATCATTGCACAAATTCGGTCATTTTCGTGTTTGATAAAGTTTTATACTTTATACTTTATTGCACAAATGTCAATCTAGGGGCCAAAATTGTAAAAAAAAAAGTCTGCTTCACCAAGTTTGGCCACCTATCTCTAATTTTTGACACCTTGCACTCATTTTGCCACACTTAATTTGGTGTTAACAAATGTTAGGACACTAATCCATACTTGGTAACACTTGTGATCACTTCCTTGATCCTAAAACACTATAAATACCCTTTGATTCATCCATTTTTTTCACACCACTTTAAAACACTTTAAAGCAAAGTGTGAAGTTCTTCTTTCTATCCTTCCTGGAGCTTGTTTCCAGCCTCTGGAAGCCTCCTATCTTGAGTTCTGAAAGTGTTTTTAAACACAAGTAAGTACTCTTCCTAGTTCTTTCATTATTTTAGCTATTTTAAGCTAAAAGTCGAATAGTTTGGCCTCCTGTTTGACTTTCGGTTCTGACCATTTTATTCAAGGGAAAGTTCAAATTGAAGTTTGCAATGTGATCGTAATCACGAAGGTATTAATCCCTTGCGATTGCACCTTCTGATTACCACATTTAGTAGGCAAGATGACGAGTCAAAGTTTTACGAGTTAAAAGTAAAAAAAATTGTATAAAAATGCATTTTACAACGAAAACATTTTTGGGTACTAAAACTTAAGGTTTTGAACTAAATCAGTTTTATAACATTATTAGACATGTTCAAACATGTCAAACTCGTCATTTCTAGTTTAGTACTTATTTTTAGTCGTAAGTCGAGCTGTTCTACTACCGCTTTGACTTTCGAATCTGACCATAGTAATTTAGGGAATAACCCTCGGAGGTTATACCTTATAGTCATATAGTTTGGTTAGTTTGTACTTTTAAAATGCCGAAACACCCTTTTGGCGCATAAAATGGTTTTAAACATGTAAGACCATAGTTTTGACATCGAAACTGATATTATAACATAATCAAACTTGTTTTGACATATAAAACTCATCATAGGACTTATTTAACCATCCAAACCATAGTTAAGCTAGCGACCCATTAAAGTTGCGTAAACCATTTTAACAAGTCGTAACGGGTCAAAGCACTTAAGAACTCTTCCAAATCAGAATGTAAGGTATTATAAACAATATCATATGAGTCCCAACACTCGTTTGGTTTATAAGACCTCATTCTATCCAATCCTCTGATTAAAGTCTCCACACACTAACATAGTATTCCGATACATTAGGACACACTTGAACTCTTCAATCCTTGAGCTTTGTTTGATCATTTGAACAAGACATCTACGCAATCCCAAGTGAGTACATAGCCCCCACTTTTACGTTTTCAAATGTTTTGGGGTGATTCATATGTGCCTATCGTTACTTTCTTCTTTTTATGACATTATACATGGTTTGCTTATCTAGTACATATAGTACATGGTTTCAAAGACATTTTGCTTCATATGTTGACTTAGCATACCTAGTACATGATTTCAAAGACATTTTTGCTTTGTATGTTGACTTAGCATACTTAGTACATGATTTCAAAGACATTTTTCTTCATATGTTGACTTAGCATACCTAGTACATGATTTCAAAGACATTTTGCTTCATATGTTGACTTAGTATACCTAGTAGACGATTTCAAAGACATTTTGCTTCATATGTTGACTTAGCATACCTAGTACATGATTTCAAGGACATTTTTACTTCGTATATTGACTTAGCATACCTAGTACTTGGTTTCAAAGACATTTTTGCTTGGTATATTGACTTATTATTCCAACTACATGACTTCAAAACATTTTCATGACATGCTTACATTGTTCAAGACATATTGGTGCATTGAATATACAATGATACATTCATTAACATTGATCACACCGAATGGTAGTATGTAATGGTACCAAAGGATTAACAATCTCATTCCCGCTGCCTAGGTTTGTTTGGAAGTGACTTTAGGGAATGACAGAATCCGATGAACATTTGATAAACCTTTGCCTTTATAAGGGTTTATCCGATAGTCAACAAGGCTTTAATGTATTTGCAAACAATCTATATATATTATCTACACAATAAATGTAGTTGATTTATAAGACAAGAGTTTTTGTTTAAACAAGACCTTTGCTTATTTAAAACCACTGTTTTATACAAGACATTTTGGCAATACAAGACATTTTGGTTATTTTATAAAAGACTTTGTTTATAAAAGACATTAGTTTATAAAAGACATTTGGTTTATACATGGCATTGGTTTATACATAACATTGGTTTAAACAAGACATCTTAATTGCTTGCTCATGGTAAGTGATTTAAATGACGAGACATGTGTAATATGATAAAAGCATGGTGGATACGTTGCTAGTACTTCCTATATATAAGTGCTTTCATTATATACATAACGTAGCGTTATCTAAACCACTTCAAACAAAATACAAGACATCACATATTTTATACATGGCGCGAGTTATCTTGGTTATTAAGTTAACCATGCATCATTTCTTTAAATCATTTGATTTTCATATGATTTCATAAAAGAAACATTTTTATAAAGGGTCATGGCTACTTTTGTAATAGTTGAACATTTCTTTAAACTTCCAAAGCCATGAGGCTACATCACAAAACCTATGTTACTCACGGGCATTTTTATGCTGACGTTTTATATTCACATATGTTTCAGGAGCTAATGTTTGACTTTGAGCATGACTCAAATAGGGCGGACTTGGGCCTTAGTGACTTTAAAATGTGCAAGACAATTGTTATGTTTTTTATTTCATCCTCCCAAGACAATGTAAACAATTAAATTCAATAATACAAAACTTTATGTACCATGTGTAGAAAGGAGTAGAAGCAGTGGAAGTCTAATGATTCATTCATACTGAAAGAGTATATATCTTTACAAGTTGGCGAAATCCTGGAGAAATTTCGCAAGCGTTTCCCCTCTGGGAACTCCAAAACTTACAAAATAATGAACACACAACACTACTTATAGATCTGACTCACCTCACACGAAGTGAGCATTTTACTTCATACGAAGTGAGCATAAACACGATTGCTCGGGGAGACAACCGAATCCAAAACTAACTTTAGCCTATTTGCAAGGACCTTGGACACCACTTTTCTAATAACTCCAATAAGAAAAATAGGGCGGTAATCCAAGAGCGTTAAAGTGTCAACCACCTTAGGTATTAGGGCAATAGAAGAAGAATTGCATTGTTTACTAATAGAACCATGAACCTAAAATTCATCATGTATAGCCTGAAAATAAGGTTTAAAGTGCTCCCGATATTTTTGATAAAAGAAAACGCTAAACCCGTCCGACCCCAGGCTTTGTTACCCCCACACTTCCCCACGGCTTCGTGAAGCTCCTCATTTGAAAAAGTCTAGATAAGGTGTCAGAACCCCCGAACCTACCCTGGACAGGAGCTGTGAACAACACAAGTGGTACCGATGTTTATTAAAATTATCGTTGCATAAATTTCATGAGGACTAGGTGTTAGGAAAAATATCAGAGTTTTCGAACACCGTAGTTTTCATTTCATAAACTGCGGGACGAAACCCATATTTACATCTTGGATTTTCACAGGGATGAACTCTTAATTGCAAAAAATGTTTTATTCTGGTTACATAGCCACTTATTTAAGCTTTAGTGCTTCATAGCACTTTTTCCTTCTCTGCAAAGTAAATCACCTTAAACGCATTTTTAAAACATTTGATCAGCAGAAAATACTGTTGAGTTTGTTCAATTGTATAAAAACACACTTACCTATAATTACCACAATAAGAGTTTTTAGATTCGTTTATATCCTACAACTACCCACTGGTATTTATCACTCGACAATCCTTGTGAGTGTTGTCATATCACTGTTGATAATTCTCTCAACTAGTGAACCTTATCAAGTAGTGTATACAAAACCCACATACTTACTTGCATTTGTTTTGCAGTAAGAGTACAAAGACTTAATCGCTATAATATAAGTAACAAATGGGAAAACATTTCGGATTTTGAAAGAATTTGATAAAAAAGAAAAAAAATGACTCACATTGCAGAATTTAGAATTTTCAAGCCTTCTGAGTTTAAGTCCTGGTTTTTAGACACACACACACACAATGTAACACGTATTAGTGTGAGAAACCAAATCAAACTTTAACGATAATCACGAGATCAAAACCACAACGTATAAAGTATAACCTTATTCAGACAGAATTTCAGCTTTTCGTTGCTAGGGTTTCAGATCAATCGAACAGGGTATCGTTTAAGCAACCAGGGTTTCGTATATGGGAATCGGGACAGAGATTCAGGGATTGAGAAACGAAGGTTTAGAATTCGATTTTGCGAAATCAATATGTGTAGTTTGAATGTCCTAGACCCCGTCTATTTATACCTGATTTTTGACGCCAACGTGCCACGCGACGAGGTCAAGTTTATCCCGATGGAATCTCGTGCTCGTGTTACCATGCGACGAAATAAAATAGCCTAGTCGCATCACACGAAGAGGCAAGCTAGGGCTAGGTCAGCCACGTAGGCTTGTCACGTGGCTTTTCACGTGGCGACACATACCATCCGGAGAATCTGGCGCTGTCGCTCCACGCGAAAATGATTTTTTTAACTCTTTTTGTTTTCGGGGTTTCGATTACGAGTTGTTCTAGGATCTTTTTTAGAGTTGTTATATACGGCTCTCCTTCTCCATGCTAAACATAAAATAAAATAAAGGTACTTATATATATATATAGATGGGTTAAAATGAGAACCACCTTGAGTTGTGATAACCATGAGAACTAGGCCATACAAAAGGTTTTTCCAAAAAAATTTCTCAAAAGTCATAAAAAATCACTTGTTTCAGCAAAAAAAACATTTTTAAAAAATGCTGCATACCCACATTTAAATTAGGCATAAAAAGATATTTATCTTGGTAAAAAATTTACACCAGCTCATAAAAAACTTGCATCAGTCAAAACTAACGACTCGACAATTTTTTTCTTTTTTTTACAGATGTGCTTATAATATTTTCATCTACATGCGTGTAAAAAAAATTTTGGCCCAACTTGCGCGAGAAGAAAAAGTTCTCATGGTTCTCACAACTCGTGATGGTTCTCATTTGAACCGAACTCTATATATATATATATATATATATAAAAGAGGGTAACTAGCAAGCAGTTAGCACCATGATAATAATACACATAAATGTCGTTTAAACATTTTGGAAAGAATAAATGCAATTTGCATCTCTGAGGTTTCTAGTGAAGTCAACTTGAGTACCCACATGAATTTTTAGATGTGTGAGTTCCTAACTTATAAGAAACACTATTTAGGGTCAGTTTGACGTGTGAATCCCTTGATTAGACTTGATAGAAACGCGTATGAATATCTACGTTTTTGATAAAAGTGCATAATCCAATTAACAAGATAGTTCTCCCAAAGTTTCCAAAAGTTATGAGTAGATGTGCACGGATGACCCTTAGAAAGAAGTTGGTCGTCCCTGCGCAGGACTTTTGTGTTGGGGAATACTCATACGTACGCAAGACTCCAACGGACGTATGAGTCCCTTTATATTATATTCCAAACTCAAACACTAACGAACTTGCTACCTATACATTCAGACACATACAAAGACATAGCCATTAGACATAAATGGACTAACATACTCCCCCTTGTATAGTGCCACAGTCTTGTCTTTGTTGGTCTTCAATCGTTAATCCCAATAACCCTTTTTCGATATTCTTTCCTGTGCTCTTTAAAGCTTTTCTTCTCTGTTTTGTCAGTTATTGGTTGTTTCATGAACTGATACCTTAAGATAGATGCCAGTTTTCTCTTCTTGGCTATCTTCTCTTTCCTTTTCTTCTACTTTCTCTAATCACTCTCCTACATTCTCCCCGAGTGTATTTCATAAGTAAAACACACTTTCACCACATTCTGAAATTGCAAAGCTTGTTCTCAGTCTTGTGGTGCAAAGTATATTCTGTCAAAGAGTAACACTTCAATATCTTTCTCAGACATCTTAACCAGCCACATTGAATCATACACACGAATAGTTCTCAAGTTCTTTTTTCCTTCACTAAAAACTATCACTGCCTCACATGTGTTTTCATCATAATACCACCACTTCAAGTATATATGAAGATCATGCTCCATTTTGTGGAATGGTGTCACCTTCAACACATTCGGCTTCTTGTACTTCAATGTGACAACATATTTTCCTGTTTCAGGATCCACTTCCGTCTTTGATACACGGCGCTTTGTTTCTTTAGGCTTCTAGTATTTGAACATTGTACGAGTTTCTCTTTTGGTAAATATAAAAACATGCTAATTGTATGTATTCAACTTGTAGTTAATCGACCTTAGTCTTCACAACACTTTCAAATCCCACCAAGATAAACTCTTGATATCATTATGAATCTGAAGTATTGAACTCCATATTCTCTTCGTATAGCTATTCTCCTCCACTTTAGAATCCATCTCCGGTTAATAATATCTCTCATAGACACATCTTTATGTTGCTTGAAGAACTTCAACGGTCTAAGAAACTTTCTTTCATTCTTTAAATCTCTAAACCACTTTACCCGATCAGTAATGATATCTTCTTCTTTAACAACCGGAACATCTCCTTTTTTTCTTAAATTTTTCTCTTCAAGATATGATCAACTTCTTCCGCAAATAGTTCATTAAATGTGGGGAATTGTTCGTTAATATTTTTTGGCATAACGAACTTCAGCATCATGTAAATCATATTCAATCTCCACTCTATCGTATTCATCAACATTTGTAACTGGTTAAAATACATAAATCTCTCGTTTATAATCTTTCTCTGCATCATTAAGATCTTTATCGAAATCAAACCCTATTTCATCTTCATGAATACCACACAACTTCGCTAGTTCTTCATTTGTGTAGTTGTGTACGGATTCACCTTCTTCAATATCATAATCTTCTTCAAGAAATTGTTGAGCAATTGGACTACCAGGAACATATGTGAATGGGAATGCATCTGTGGCCATTCCTGTGGTTTCACCCGAATAAATCACTTTTGCTTCTTCTTTAACATTTTGTTGCTTACCAGACTCCCCTGACCCTTTGCACTATCATCCGTCTTGGTCGTCTACTCTGGTTGATCTTCAGTATTACTAGATCACTTAGGGGGTGTTTGGTATGGGGTAATGAGGGAAGGAATCGAATAACTTATTCAATGGTAATGGAAATATGAATTGTTTGGTTGGCGTAAGTAATGAAATCAGCAATTCCATAAGGAATCAATTTCCCTAAAAACACGCCTGATTCATTCCTCCCCAACCCCTAGTTTTTTTCATACGGTCCCATTTTCATACTTTTTTCTCAATTTTACCCTCCTTTCCGATACCATGTGCCTATGCTTCTCACCACCGTGTCATATCTTTACTACTATCCCACCATCTTCTTTCCCCCCTCTACATTTCACTTCCATTTATCACCTTCTTCCTAAACTCATCAGCATTTCCATAAGAGCTGTTGTTTCCTCATCTGACAAAATGTATGTACAGATTTTTTGAAGCAATCATTTTGTGAATCAAAAGAATTGAAGAAGTCATCCTATTATAGTTCGTTGCTTGTCATCAGAACTAATGAAATCGAATTGGTTAAAAGGTAGAAAATTACAAATATTTGAGTTCGTAACTAAAATCTCATTGAATACATGTTGATTAATTCATTACAAATATCCAACTAAATGTTGGAGAGATTCAGATTTCAACGATTTTAGAAAAGGTCAAGTTTAAAAGTTTCGATGCATGTATATAATTAAGGTTGGTGAATCAGTGCAAGATGTGAATTGTTATAGAGAGGAATATATGTTTGTTCCATTTTTCCTACAAAGTGCTCGTTCCATTTAAGATTTAATATAACTTATAGCTTTTTTTTAATATTTTTAATTCATCTCTTTGTTGATATTTTGTATATTAAGAATTTATTCAAACGTTTTTTTTTTTCTAAAACAGCAAGGAAGAAACTATTCTATTGATGTTATCTACACGAAAGAAGTTTAAATCTTCAAGTTTAACAAATTTGATTTATGCTTTGATAATGTTGTGAAAATGAAAAAACAAATTACATTATTTTGAGGTAGGGTACTTTTGTCAATTTGATGAATTGTATTACATTCTCATAAATGGTAACTAAACAAGAAATAGAATGGTAATGATCCATTTCTTTCTCTTGTCCATTCCATTACCTCATCAATTCCAATACCACACACCTTCCTTTACCTCATACCAATGAGACCCTTGCTTTCTTTGTTGTAGACATACCAACACCACCACCCTAATTATCATCATCATTATCATCACCAAAATCACCATAATCTAACTTTTTCTCTTCATTTTCTATATCATCCTTTTCCTTATCTTCCTTATTAGAACAATATAATGCTTTAACCAACCGATTGCATCGTTAACACATGATCAAACACTCCAGTTGCAGTTAACTCGGAATCATCAACAATCTTTTTTTTCCTTTTTTTTAGCTTTAGTAACTTACTTTTAGACTTCAGCTTCATTTTGGGCTTGAAGATCTTTCATCACTTGAACTTCATCACTTGAATATTCGTTAAGACTTGTATTTGTTTGTTTGGGAACCCTTGTTTGTTTTCATATGTTGTTAGTTTGTTTATTCATTGTATATATTTGTTCTTAAATATATATGTATATCTTAGTTAAATATATTTGTTAAATTAAATATTTTTAACATCGAACTTGTGTATTTATACGTATACGTATACCATGTATGTATAATCACTTGTATACTTTTGATGTAGGTAGTTATGCCGTATTTGTGCGTATATGTCTATATGTATATAACTTGTATTTCGTGTATTTTACTAAGTATTTTGGTGTACGTATTTATACGTATAAGTATACTTGTATAGTTGTATTCTTGCACTTAATCATTTATATAACTTTCTGTATTTGTGATAGGTGAATTATATATATTAGTTGAGTTATTAAAAATAATGTATTTTTAGAACTTGTATATATATATATATATATATATATTTCCGGTCGAATAAATGCATATGTTTTGTATCGGTAAAATATATTTCTTGCCATGAATATATATATATATATATATATACACATATGTTATTGTTGGTATACTATATATATTTATTGTCGGATTTTAGGACTTTACCTAGGCGAGTTATTACATATATATGCTTCAATATATATATGTGTGTGTATGTCCAAATTCCGTTTTGTCTGATCGCCCGCTATCTATATATATATATATATAAGTCCATGTATCCATGTGTGGATATGTGTATATATATGTAAACATATATTTACATACTTTGTCATGATTCAAGTATATTCTTGTACTTTGTGTTCTTGTGTTATTTGCATGTATCCTACTTCTTCTAAATACATATACTTAGCACATAATATATACACATATGTAAGGTGTTCTAAATATATGTATATATATAAGTCTCTTTTAGTTTAAGAAAACACATGTTAGGATGTTTTGAGACCGTTGATACTTGAGTTTAATAGTTTGATCATACGCTACTGATTTTGGTATTGCTCTTGTGTTGTGATTCTTGTTATTGTGCTTAATCCGAATATCCATGTGCTTTTAGTGATTACATCTTTTGGGATTTCATATACAACACTTGTTGTTTGATCCATACAATAATCTTCATCTTCATTGTTCGGTTTTTCTTAACTCTTACACATTCAAACAACTAATCTATAGTTGTTTGGGTGATAACAATCAACCATTGTGATCCGAATCTGTTTTGGGACTCACAATTTGGTATCAGAGCCTTTGTGCTCTTGATTGTTTGAGTTTTTATTAAGATTCTTCAAGTTTTGAAGGTTTTTCAAAAGTTTTCAAAGTTTCAAGGTTTTTCAAAATTTTGAACTTAAAATGGCTTGATTTGGTCTGTTTAACCATTGGGTTGTTGTTAATCATTGTTTTGGTAAACATTTGGGTCATTTTGGTGCAAAGAAACATGGATTTTGAGTCGTTTTTGGGTGATTAGAGGATTTTTGTTCGTACTTAAACCCTTCTGGGCGTATTTATTGTTGAAGGCACGTAGATATCTTTGAATACAACGTTTTTATTGTTGAAGATCGTGTAATTAACAATTACGCCGGATTAACGCCAGCGTATTTGTTGATTGTCAGCGAAATAGTGCCAGCGTATTTAATCGAAGGCGACTTCGAAGTCAGGGATTAAAATCCTCAGGGATTTTATCATGGTGATCAACGTAATTAACCAAACTTATGCTTGTTTTTCATGTTCCAGCGGATTTAGCTATTTTGCAGGATAAAGTCGCCAAAGATCTCCAGCGTAATTAAGTCTATTGCAGCGTATTTGATTCAAGTGCGGCGTAGTTGATTCAAGTGCAACGTATTAGTTTCATTGGCAGCGTATTTGTCTTCTGATTTCATTCTTCCTAACGTATTTAATCTCTGCTCAACCAAAATGTCTCTCAATCAACTCAACCCAATTGCCCAAGACCAGTTGGAAACAGGAACAGCTACAAGACCTCCCAAGTTGAAAGGATCTGAGGATTTCAGCAGTTGGAAGAACATAATCAAAGCCTTCTTTGAGTATACCGACTATACCCAATGGATGTCTGTCACGGTGGGTCCACACGTTCCAATGATAATTCGCGATGACATTCGTACAATCAACGAAGATCCATCAACATTCACCGAAGAAGACAGAACTCTCATTCAACATGACCGCAGGGCTCATGCTGCTCTTACTATGGCCCTGTCCAAGGACGACACAACTTGTTCGAAGAGTACACTTCCGCTCATGAATTGTGGTTGGCTCTTAATGACCACTATGAAGGAAACGAGGAGCTCATCGGCAACAAAAAAGACATGGTTCAGAAAGAGTACATGTTTGGAAGTGTTCGTGGCGAAAGCTTATCCGATCACATCAGTCGATTTCTGGGATTGCTTACTAAAATGAAGAAAGTGGGAAATCCTGTTGCAAACTATGCATCAATCAAGAAGCTGCTAGACTCACTCCCTAAAAAATGGAGCCTTCAGTGTATGATGATTAAAAGGACTTTCTTAACCAGCACAACTCCTGTCACACTCTCGGAACTGATCAACACTCTGAAAGCCTTTGAAATGGATATCGTCAAGAGAGAGATGAACCAAACAGGGTATTCATAGAAACTTACTCAATCAGCTGCTGCAACCTCTGCTCCCAAGAATATGGCGTTTCTTGCTCCCATCACCTCATGCGGATCGAATCCTCAAAGTGTTGTCGAATCTTATCCCAATGCTTCTGCAAACTCTATAAAGGCCTCGTTATCCATCGAGAAGACTTCCGTGGCTAGCGATGCTCAAGCACTTAAAATATCCACAGAACATGTCGCTCTGTTTAATACCTTCTTAAGCAGCTATGAGGCTCTCATGTCAGGAGAATTGAAAAGAGATTTCATCACAGCTGAGGACATGTATCAAGTGGATCCTGATGACATGGAGGAGATGGATTTGAACCGCCAGATGGCGATGATCACGCTTCGATTGAAGAAATTCCAAGACAAAACAGGAAAAAGGCTAGCTCTGGGAAAAGCTAGATTTGACAAGTCCAAGCTGAGATGTTACAATTGCAAAAATCTGGGTCATTTCAAGAGGGAATGCCCGTTGCTGAAGAATGAGAATGCTGAACTCAATCAGACAAGAAGGCCGGTGGCTATTGAAGGGAGTGACAGTATTGCTGAAAATAACCAAAAAGCTTTAGTTATGGAAGATTACGACTGGTCAGAGGAAATAGTTGAGGCTAAAGGTGAAGTTAACAAAGCCCTCATGGCAAACATCTCCACTGTTTCTGTCATGTCTGCATCAAACTGTGTGGAAAAGCAAACTGCCAGGATTCCCAAAGATGATAAGGGTCTGAAAAACATCATCAATCCTACTGAACGAACTTCAGAGAAGGGAAAACAGAAAGACGAGATGAATGATTTGAAACCTGCTGCTCAAGAAGCCATCAGTAACAGCAAGAATGAAGCGGTTGGAACCTCTACAACCGCCATGAAGTGAGAACCTGAGGATAAGGATTTGGTAAATAGCATACCATATGAATTTAAAGCAAAGCTGTGCTCCATACCATGTTTGAATGTTGTGGTACACTACAAATCACCCAACCGTGACATAATTAAAGAAAAAGAAAAGATTTTGAAAATTCATCAAGAAGTAAAAGAAAATGAAGCTGCATATCAAAGAAAGTTGAATTCAACCATAGCTTAAATGCAAACTTTAAAAGAATTTGTTTTCAGAAAAGATTTTATCATAAATGATTTGACAGAAAAATTAGAAAAATCACAAAACGAAAATAACAAATTGCAAATCATTATTGGTAAATGGAAAATTAGTCAAAAAACACTGGTTGATATTGTAAACTGCCAACGACCGACATTCATAAAGGATGGAATTGCATATAAGGATAAATTTAGAAACAAAAGAAAAATATTTCCACCTTCGCACAGCAAAAATTATGTCCCTATGCCATCTTCTCATCCTAAAAATGACTTAACCGATAAAAATGATCTTTTGGATCAACATGCTTTTTACAAACCACAAAACAATACTAACATGTCTGAAAGCAATGCAGAATTGTGTGAGGGTCAAGTAGATGTGTGCAATGAGGAAGATGATTGTGGAGGTTCAAAATTAGGAATCGGTTACTCATACGACAATTATTCAACAGTTAACTGGTTCACCTTGAATTGTAATAAGACAAACAATATTTCTATTCAGGATAACTGTAATAGTTTGACTAGGATGGATAACTGTAACAGCGTTACGCCAAAATTGAACATTCGAGATGACTATAACGGCCTTGCGCCTACACTTAAGACTCACAACCTAGTGCATGTTGAGGTTGAGAGTCATGACTTAAACTCTGTTTTTAATGATGAAAAAGTTATGCTTGAATCTCCTGTATTGTCCCAGAATTGAAGAAAAACATATTTGGAAAGTTCCTTACAGAGGAAATTCCCAAGTTTGTTCCATGAGTTGCAGGTACATTAGAGACTGATAAAGACTTCACTGAAGAAAGCAACAGAGATGATTCAAGCATAACAACTTCAGAGAGTGATGGAGAAACGTCGAGTGAGAGTCAAGAATCAACCTTGTCATCAGATAGTGAGCACAGTGAAGACGAAATTGAAAATGAAAATCATCCTAACAAGAAATTGAAGAAAGTCAAAGATTCAAGCCATGTTACGTCATCAAATTCCTCAAGCAGCTCCAGATTCTCATCACATACATCATCTTCACACTCAGCACCCAGGAAGAAAAGATCGAATTGCAAACAATGCTTTTGTTGTGGTCATTTAGGACATACTACGAAACATTGCAAAAGCAAGAAATATTCTAAACCTAATCAATATCTGGTTAAAAGTTTCACTGACCAATTTGACAATCTGGAGAAATCAGTGAAATGCATAGTTAATTTAACTTGTTTTTGGAAAAGAAAAGAAAATAGTCTTGCTCCAAATCATGATAGAACTAATGTAAAGCAAATCCGGGTTCCAAAAACTAACTAACATGTACATATTTTTGTTGTTGTTGTATAACAAAATAAACTTCAAAAATGGCTTCGGATGCTCATGGAATAAATCTGGCATGTTGACAGTGGATGCTCCAGCCATATGAACGGTTTAAAGGATCTGCTTAAAAACTTTCGAGTTATCAATGGTGATTTTGTATCCTTTGCCGGAGACGAAAAGGGAGGGAAGATTGTCGGAATGGGTGACGTCGTGTCGGAAGCACTTACTCTGGAGAATGTAAACTATGTTTCAGAGTTGTGTTACAATCTCATGAGTGTATTACAAGTCTGTGACAAAGGAATTTCGATGCTGTTCAATGACATGGAATGCTTATTCCTCAAACCCAAATACTCCGTCCATGCAGAAATGATCATGCTTAGAGCTCCCCGTCAAAATAATACCTATGTGCTGAATATGAAAAATGCCAAATCAAATGAGCAAATGACATGTCTTATTTCAAGAGCATCTGAAATGGAGTCACTGCTTTGGCACATGCGTTTGGGGCATGTGAACTTCACAAATATAAATAAGCTTTCAAAATTAAATCTTGTAAGAGGTTTACCTATGAAAGATTTTCCTTTTTCAGAAAAATGCATCGCATGTACCCAAGGAAAGCAACATAAAAAGCCTCATAAATCCAAAGTAGTGAATACGATATCTGCCCCACTGCAATTACTTCACAAGGATCTTTTCGGCCCTATAAGTGTTAAAAGTTTAGCTAAAAGTTCTTATTGTTTGGTAATTACAAATGATTTCTCAAGGTTTTCATGGGTATATTTCCTCAAAGCGAAGAGTGAGACAGCTTCCATTCTGAAAAGATTCATCCCTATGATTGAAAACGTAATCAAGCTGAAGGTGAAATCTGTAAGAAGCGACAATGGGACAGAATTCAAGAATTATACGTTTGTCTCCTTCTGCGAAGAAAAAGGAATTCGCCTTCAATACAGTGCTCCCAGAACTCCTCAGCAAAATGGGGTAACAGAACGAAAAAACAGAACACTTATCGAAGCTGCTCGAACTATGCTTGTAGACTCCAAGCTTCCCATAATCTTCTAGGCATAAGCGGTCAACACAACATGCTACGTTTTGAATTGTGTTCTCATTGTCAAACCTCACGGAAAGATAGCTTATGAATTTCTTTTCAAAAGGAAGCCTCTGATAGATTTCTTAAGACCGTTCGGATGTTCATGCACACTTCTCAACACTGAAGATAATCTCATCAAGTTTGAAGCGGTTGGTGATGTGTGCTACTTCATGGGCTACTCATCTTCTCAAAAGGCATATCGAGTTTACAACAAATGAACTAAGATGGTGATTGAATCTTATTACTTGACTTTCAAGAAGGAAACTCCACTAAAACTGGAAGCACTCCAAACTGGTTTTATGACGTAGACATTGTATTCAACACTTTTGACATCGCTGAACCCGTCACTGAATCCGAACCTGCAGAATCAACCCCGTTAGAGCCATTGTTTGATCCTTCAGACATTGGTTTCACTCCTTTTACAACTCGTTTCACCCCAGCCTCTGCCTCTCCTACCCTTCCTGTAATCAAAGTAAATGGTCAGATATCGGCTGAGAATGCATCTGCACAAGATGATTCTTCTTCACAGCAGATCGTGGATGAACCACCTAAAGAAGATGAAACTCCAATTATCTACGTCGATGAACATTTCTATAATCTGCCTCAACAAGTGGAAACTCACACCAAAGCAGGGTACAAGACCAATCGAAACCACCCAATTGAAAATGTCATAGGTTCTGTGGAAGATGGAGTTCGAACTCGCGGTCAAACACATAACATCAACACAGGACTGTATGCAGCTTTTCTCTTGCAGTCTGTCCCAAAAGACATCAAAGAAGCCATTCAAGACTCTAGCTGGATACAAGCAATGAAAGAAGAATTAGATCAATTTCGGAAGCTTAAAGTTTGGGAACTAATTGATTTGCCAGATGGAAAGTATCCCATTGGTACCAAGTGGGTGTTTCGTAACAAAATGGATGATCGTATTATAGTCATCAAGAATAAGGCAAGATTGGTAGTTCAAGGTTTTCGACAGGAGGAAGGGATTGACTAGGAGGAAGTTTTTGCACCGGTTGCACGCTTAGAAGCTATCAGAATCTTCTTAGCCTATGCTTCGTTCAAAAACTTTAAGGTGTTTCAGATGGATGTAAAGAGTGCATTTTTGTATGGAAAGTGAAAGAAGAAGTCTATGTTTTGTCAACCTCCGGGTTTTGAAGATCCTCACTTCCCTGCTAGATACTATAAGCTTGACAAAGCACTCTATGGTCTTCATCAAGCTCCTCGAGCATGGTACGAGACTTTGTCAACATATCTTCTAGAATATGGGTACTCAAGAGGCAAAATAGATATGACTCTTTTCACAAAAAGGATCGGAGATGATGTGATGCTGGTGCAGATCTATGTAGACGATATCATCTTTGGGTCGACTGATAAAGCTCTTTGCAGGGAGCTCGAAAAAGTTATGAAGGCAAAATTCGAGATGAGCATGATGGGAGAGCTTATGTTTTTCTTGGGATTTGAAGTGAAGTAGCGAGAAGATAGCATCCTCACTCATCAGGCTAAGTACATCGGAGATATTCTCTCCAAGTACAACATGAATGATTGCAAATCTGCCAGCACTCCCTTTGCTGCTCAGACGGAACTTACTTGGGATCTTCAAGGGAAACCCATGAACAAATCTTTCTATCGATCAATGATAGGCTCGTTGATGTATCTGACCGACAGTAGGCCTAACATTATGTGGGCTATTTGTCTCTGTGCGTAATTTCAGACGGATCCAAAAGAATCTCATGAAGCTGCTGTCAAAAGAATTTTCCACTATCTGAAAGGAACACCTAAGCTTGGTTTATGGTATCCTAAAGATAGTAATTTTGATTTAATTGCTTATTCTGATAGTGATCATGCATGTTGTAAAGTTGACAGAAAGTCTGTCTCGGAGGCTATCAATTTTTAGGAAATCGTCTCATTTCGTGGCAAAGCAGAAAGCAGACAACAGTCTCCATATCTACTGCTCAAGCTGAATACACGGCAGCTTACAGTTGTTGTTCTCAAGTTTTGTGGATACAAAATCAGTTGTTGGATTACGGAATCAACGTTATGAAGACTCCTATATTCATCGACAACGAGGCGTGTCTTGGAATTGTGAAGAACCCTATCCACCACTCCAGAACAAAACACCTCGAAATTCGCATTCATGCGATCAGAGATCTGTATGAGAAAGGATACATTCTAGTGGTGCCGGTGGATACAATGCAACAAAAAGCTGATATATTCACGAAAGCCTTTGATAAAACTCGTTTCAACCAGTTGGTAACCTGGTTGGAAATGGTCAATTTCCTTGAATGGAAATGATTTAAAAAAACATATATATAATAATCTCATAAAATGTACCCGACAAAAAGATTTTCTGCGACTTTAAAATTTCTTTTCATGCTCTGGTTTCTCAAAAATAAAATTTTAAGGGGGGGAAGTCTTCCAGAAAATATTGTTGAATCAAATCCTTGTTTGACACCTGCATGAGAAATGATAGAAAAACTGCTGATACTTTGTTTGATCTTAAAATGAAATCAGATTGAGGCCCCAAGCAATGACGTGTCAGTAGATTCAGCAATAACTTGAAGTAAACTGCATATAGGAGACAAAAGCTAATGATCACACAAGAATTCTGGATACCCACAATGTTGTGCAACTTGCGGGTAACACGTTGCGGTGTATGGCTTAATGGTCTTAAATCTTGCGTTGACAGATTGCCAAAGTCCGAGATTTTGGGTCTTTATATTGACTAATCATTCGAGGATATCATAGTTGCTCTTCTGCTACATCAAGATATATGCCGACCTAGACATAACTATGATATCTTTTCAGAAAGAGCCAACGCGGCCAAAACCCCACACAAATGAAGATCTCATGAGAGAATCATTCAGGTGCTCAAATTGTACCGTATATGGTATCTGTCATAGCCCTCGTTAGACCTTGGTCTCTTTTCTATACGGAAGTACTGACCTGATCACTAATTGTCTAACATTGAAATTTCAAGAACGAATGAGGTCAATATACTCACCTACTATGAGGAATCTTTGCGCATACCTTGATCGCGGGGGTATGTCCTGACGTGGGACTCATGGGCACAACATTCTGACAGTCCAGCATGAGTGGGGGAACATCGAATTTCTTGTCAATATTATCACAACATGATAAAATGTTCTCTAATCGCATGTTGAAAGATAGGTGCATGGATTTAAAAGGACAAACATACTGACAATTTTTCTTGTGCCTTGATTATTCAAGATATGTAATATTTTATCTCAATCGAACGAAGTGTTACCAGTGTGATCTTCTGTAGGAAAGTCACAGGATCCGATCAGTAAGCATAAGTTTTATGTGAAAAAGGAAGCTTCCTTGTCCTAAAAATAATTTTCAGAATTCAAATTGCAAATCTTCACTTTTGTTAAACTTATTCTTAAACTTTTACACTATTTCAACCAAAAGGGCACATTTTTCTAGAAAATTTGAGATTTTCGAGCGTATTTGTTTTCAAGATTCTTAGACTTGAAGAAACCTTAAAAATCTCCTGGGTGGCGTAATTATTGTTCCAGCGTAATTATTAATTACGCTGGAATATAGATTTGTATATATATTTAATTTTTTCTTTTTGTGTAAACATTTTCAAAACTTTCATACTATCATCTTCTTCATTCAACCGAAAAAAAACCACTCTTTCAAACCTCATATTTCATTAAGCAATCTGGTCAGACAGTGTAAGATCTATATCGAATGGCTCAACCACTAGTATGGGATGGCACAAGAAAGCACAATCAGCCCATCACTCTAGTTCCTCTGGAGCCCGATTTCGAAGATGTGATGGACTGGCTATCGCGGAGCAAAATAAGTTATGCAGTCCAGGCAAATCCGAAGATATACTCAATCCACATAGAAGAGTTCTGGAGAACTGCAAGGGTAAGAACACTGAACCAGGTCAAGCACATCACAGCGACAGTGCGAAACAAAGAGATAAAAGTGACTGAGGAGCGGATTCGAAAGGTTCTCAGCCTCGGAGACAACGCCAGTGACTCGTTAAAGCTAAGCAAAGAGGCAGTACTAGAAGGTTTTTTCGGGATGAACTATGTTGGAGATTTTCGCAACAAAAATGAGATCAAAAAGTTGGGCTTACAAAAGATTGGAGGTTCATTCTTCACACGTTCTCATGAGCATTTGTCATAGAAAAGGCGGTTACGATGGGTTAAATTTAGAGTGGTCCGCGGCAATGCTAAACTTGTGCACCAATCAGCCCTTCAACATTTCTAGCTTAATTTTCTATTGCATGATCGACAACGTAAACAAAGGTGCATGGGCCATGTATCCAAGATTTGTGCAATTGCTTATTGAGGATCAATATCAGAACCTACCACATGATGGAAATCTGTATCAATTTCAACTCCACCAAGGAAGACAAATCACAAAGTTGAAAACAAAAGAGTGAGTGATGCTGCCCAACTGGATGTATCGAGAAGAAAGACTTCCTGTGGTTTTGGCGATTGCTCTTGTGTTGTGATTCTTGTTATTGTGTTTATTCCAAATATCCAGGTGCTTTTAGTGATTACATCTTTTGGGATTTCATATACAACACTTGTTGTTTGATCCATACAAGAACCTTCATCTTCATTCTTTGGTTTTTCTTAACATTTACACATTCAAACAACTAATCTATAGTTGTTTGGGTGATAACAATTAACCACTGTGATCCGAATCTGTTTTGGGACTCACAACACTGTTAAGTTTTTAACTTAAACTTTCCCACCAAAATTATGTATAATAATGATTAACTGTTCTAATCACATTTCTAGTTATCTAAACCCCTTGTTAATTATACTTTAATAATGATTATATTTTTAGAAAATTTTGCTATAGTTTCCCCTATATTAGGGGCTTTTCCATGTTTTCAAAACATATTTTAAACCAATTTTCTCACTTAGCGTAATCATCAAAACTCAACAAAGTCATCTAATATCATTCAACATGAAATATCATATATTCTTAACATTAAGTTTCATGGACCTTGTTTCATAAGATCTTCAAAATAACCATTTACTTTTATGTTCATCCTTTATTTTCCTAAGTTTATATAAACTACTTTATATGTTTTTCCAAAATTAAAACCATGAATAAGTATTTTTAGTATCAACATAACTTTATACTTTCGAAAATCATTTTATGACTATGTTGAAGTTCATGATACTTCATGTTTAGGGATCTTGCTTGATCTAAACATATACATGTTTAGATCTTCCTTTTAACCATAAACTTGCAAGCTCCTTTGTTTAAACATAATCTACAACAAGATTACAACAAGATTACCACTAAGATTTACCACAAGTTCATCACAATTACAAGTACATTATGTAGATTATAATGTTTTGTTAAGGTTTCATGTATTTTAGAGGTGAACTTCAAGATGATCAACTGATATATCTATAAACTACATGTATCAAAGAGCTTAAAAATGGTTAGATGAGGATTACTACTAGCACTTAGGCTAGGGATGAACTAGATGATGAAGATGGTAAGAAGATGTTGAAGCTCCAAGAGAAGTGAACAACCTCCTTGAAGGATCCTAGCACTTGAAACCTCCTTAGATCATCTCCTAATTCTCCATGGATGCTTGTATTTTATGAGTTGAGGTTTGAAAAATGAAGAATGAGAGTGAGAGGGTGAGGCCGTAGGTTTGTAGAGAGGAGAGTTTGTTATGAAACTTTGAAGGGTGAAGGTGTAAGAATGAAATAGTGTAGGTGGTTTATAATTCTCCTAGTTCTTATAGGTAAATACAATCTTTCTAAGACCATGCTTCATCATCACATCAACATAAGGCAATGGGGCTTATGGGGCCCCCTTGAGCCATTCATAATGGGGGGGGGGGGGTAGGAGTATGGGTTTGCACATTTTTTTCAAATGGACATGTGTTAAAATTGGTTTGAAAGATATTTATGTGATTAAGATAATTGTTGATTATTAGAGTGATAATTGTTCTTAGGTGGCTAAACATATTAACTAGTTCACTAGACTCGTTAGATTAATGTTTAGATATTAAATCGACGCTAGTTTCGTTATCGGGTCTGTTGGATCTATTGAACCCTACAAAAGAACAGATGATTGAAAAGCCAAAACAATCTCTAACATCCGATCCTTTATAATAAAGATCTGCTACTCCAAACTCTGCTGAGACTTAAAGATTGATCACAAGATCTGATCAACGGCTAAGATCTGCTGGAATCCAAGGTCTGCTGGTGAGAACCTCTGATGAAGATAAAGTCTGTTGAAGTAAAGTCTGCTGAAGACTAACAAAGGATAAAGCCCAACAGAGGTATCTCAATAGTTTTTATCATCATAGTTTATATTGTATTTTAATGTTGCAGTGTGTAGGTCTAGCAGAGGTTAGAGTTTGTTAGGTTGTTAAAGGTAACTTTCATAGTAACGTCAGCCAAAGATGCTCAGTGGTTTGTAATGTACTATTCTATCGATCGCTTCTTCTACACATTTTGTACAATAAATGAGAGTGATCTTAGGCTGAGGGGGAGTTTGTAATTTGCATGCATACGTGATTAATATAACAAAAACATGTCAATGAAAACAATCTTTCTATTGTTGTAATTTCAAATTTTTACACATTTCCGCTGCACTGTTTCATTATTTATTATCTTCTTTCATTGATTTCATCTAAAACAATCAGATCAATATCAAACTCAGATCCTAAAAATTGGTATCAGAGCTTGGTTGTTCAAATTTTATTTAACAATCAATTTGATATAAACTGGTCAGCTCTCACTGCTATTTCGTTTGTTCATTTATATTTAAAACCGAGTGAAAGTTTATTTTTGTTCAAAGTTTTTAAACAAAAACCTATTTGTAAATAATCAGAATGTCTCAAAATCCCAAAGAGCCACACAACACTGGCACCATGTACATACCTCAGATCAGAGTACAATATTTGGCAATGACGGATGGGTCACATACTTGCACAACAGAATACGGGTTGCTGGAAGTCGGTTACTTTCGTACCACATGTTCCGATTGTGCCGAGTGCCGAAGACCCAAAAGTTCAATTTCCAAAGAGTCTTGAACATTACTCTGAGCAAGATTTTTAGAAAATTGAGCTAGATGCAAAGGCATTTAGTATCGTGGCAACTGCTTTGCCTAATGAAATCTATGCTGGCCTGCTGCACTGCAACAGTGCAAAGGAGTTATGGGATGCTCTGAAAGAACAATTTGGTGGCACTGAAGACGTTATGGAAAATAACATCTAAGTTTTGAACCAACAGTATAAAACATTTTGTCATGTAAAAAAAGAATCATTAACTCAACAATTTGAAAGGTTTAGTTGTCTCATTAGTGAATTAAACTGGTAAAAGTCAAACATCCAAATTACACTTTGAATAGTCGATTTCTAAGATCTCTACCAGAGACATGGACACTATTGCCTTTGTAACTAGAACTTTTGTTGGGTTCAAAGAGATGAGTTTGAGTCAGCTTCATGGTAGGCTTCTCACTTATGAGAGAGATCTTAACTAGAAAAAGAAGCTACAAGAGTCAGGAAAAGTGGCTGATGATTATTCTTTTGGTAGTGCAACACTTTTTGATCAAAAAAAACCTTTGGTAATAGCAAGGAACAAATTTATGATCATTTTATTGACATAATATATGGTGGAAATTTCAACTCTAATTCTTGCTCACCCAACTTTGCTTTTGCAGTAAATGGGGAAAACCAAGTTTCTGATAACTTATCTTTTGAACTTAATGATCTTCAACATTTTGATCCAATTGATTTTGAAGAAATGTACATATTATACCAACTTGCATTGTTGAGTGTTAGGACCAACAAGTTCTATAAAAGAACTGGTAGAAAATTCCCAAGGTTGCATGGAGGGTTAAAAGTTGGGTTAGATAAATCAAAGATTAAATGCTACAAGTGTAACAGGTTAGGTCATTTTGCTAGGGAGAGTAGGAGTCAAACAAATGGTCCAATTATCACACAACTTTGGCTTGTCAAGAAATTCTTTGGCTTGTCAAGAAATTAAAATCACTGAACTAAATGGTAGGAAAATTGTTTTAGAAAGACCAGCAAGATCCTCAACTTTTTCAGGAATTTAAAAATATCAATTCAAACCTACATGGTTAGATGAGTGTGACATTTTTGACAACTTTAAGCCAATGGATTTTTCAGCCATTAAAGGTGTAAAGGTACCACAAGTCAAGATCATTCCTTTAAAAGATCTTCCAGCAGATGTTACAACATATGGTGACAAAAAGACTATAAAAAGGGACGAAAAGAGAGAAAATATCAAACTTGTTTTGTAATTTTGTGAAAGAAGAATCATGTCACTAAAAACTATTTTCTTCTAAAAGCTTATGATATAAACAAAACAAGTGTGATCATTGATTCACCAAATTGCACCATTTATGGTAGATCAAATCACAAAACTCAAAAGTGTGTTTATCTCAAAAATTTTGATGTTAAAAGAAATAAGTATAAATTAAAAACACTTGACAGTTCAAGAAATGAAAAGACCAAACACACCTTTGTCCCTGTCTAAACATCTGTTGCCAAACAATTGAATATAACCTCTGCTCCTTTCACTAAGAAAACATGTAAGATTGTTGGGCCAAAAGTGGTTAAAAAATTGATCAAATCATAGCTGAGAGCAAAGCACAGCTTGTTGCTCACATGAGTGGCAATGTGTGTGTAGTTGATATGTTGAAAGATAATCCAATGTCCAATGCATGTCTGTTCTCAGTTACTTCTAACAAAGAGACAGAACTATGGCATATAAGACTTGGTCACAAAAATCTTAAAACGATCACTACACTCTCCAACCAAGGTCTTGAAAGAGGCCTTCCATCAAAAATTCACCTGTGATGAACATTGTGTTTCCTGTTTAAAAGGTAAACAACATAAAAGTTCATACAAATCAAATGAAGAGTCCAAAACAAGTCAGTGTCTGCAATTGCTACATATGGACTTGTTTGGCCCTATAAAAATCATGAGTCTTAAAAAGAAGAGATATTGTCTTGTTATAATTGATGATTTTTCAAGGTTTACATGGACCTACTTCATACACTCCAAAGATTAGACTGTAGGTACTTTGCAAAATTTTGTAAAAGAAGTTGAAAAGCAATTTGACCTGCCAGTAAAAGTATTTAGGAGTGATAATGGGATAGAGTTTAAAAATAAGGAGTTGGATGATTTCCGGTGTCAAAAGGGATTATTAGGCAATACAGCATCCCAAGGACACCAGAACAAAATGGGGTAGAACTTTGATTGAAGCTGCTAGAACAATGCTTGCAGACTCAGGTTTACCCTTATCTTTTTGGGCAAAGGTTGTAAGCACTGTTTGCTATGTGCAGAACAAAGTTTTGATTAACCCAAGACATCAAAAGACTGCCTATGAAATTTTGTACAAAATTAAACCTCTGATCTCATATTTCAAAATCTTTGGTTCCCAATGTTTCATTTTAAACTTGAAAGATTCAATTTCAAAATTTGCAGCCAAAGTAAATTGTGGTTATTTTCTGGGATACTCAACCACTACTAAAGCCAACAGAGTCTTTAATTCAAGGACTAGGTGTGTGGAAGAGACCTTGAATGTAAAGTTCAATGAACTTTCTTCATTAAAAATCCCAGCAAATCCTGCTGAACTGTTTGATTTAGATAAATTTACATTGGAAGATGTGTCTATCAAGACTAACAATGCAGGTACACCACAGTCTTCACATCAAAATTATGGATATGACATTGTCATTCCACAATACAAAGTCATTTCATCCAACAGAGAAACAGATGTTACTAACAACTGTGAAAACTCTGCCACTGCTTGATCAACAGTTGTTGATCACCAAACCTCTTCCAGCTCTGCCAGCTCATCTAATCAAACCTATGTTGACAAAAGTTCATTTTCTATGAACAAAAGTCAACCTCTCTTTACCCCCATTCCACCTATACCACCATGTCCATTCCAAACAGATGTTAGCTCAGATGATTCCCATCTGTCGCCTTCAGTTAAAACTGCCGTCATTCCATACAATGGATATCTAATCTACCTTAAAAAATATCCATTTGACTAGATCATTGGCAACATCAATGAAGGGCTTCTCACATCATAGGATACATTTGTCTTTTTGCTTGTTTTCTATAACTCACATAACCTGTCAAGTACCAAGAGGCACTAAAAGAAAACAGTTAGGAGCTCCTACAGTTCAAAAGACAACAAGTATGGGAACTTGTTCCATTGCCTCAGGATGTATGTCCCATAGGCACAAAATGGGTTTTCAAGAACAAAAAATGAAAAGGGCATTGTTGTAAAAAACAAAGCCAGGCTTGTGGTTCAAGGCTACAGACAAGAAGAGGGAATTTATTATGATGAAACATTTGCTCCAGTTGCAAGATTGTAGGCCATCATATTGTTCTTAGCCTTTGTTGCCAACCATAACATCAAGGTGTATCAAATGGATATTAAGTGTGCATTCTTATATGGCAAGATCAAGGAAGAGGTATATGTATGCCAACCCTCTGGTTTTTAAGATGCTTTTTTATCCAGATCATGTTTACAAGCTAAACAAACCTTTATATGGCTTGAAACAAGCACCTCGAGCCTGGTATGAAACTCTTTCCACCTTTCTCTTATCCATAGGCTTTACACGAGGTAAAATTGATAAAACCTTGTTTTTTTAAATGGAGAAGAAAGGATTTGATGCTTATCGAAATTTATGTGGATGACATCATCTTTGGATCCACATGCAACACAATGTGTGAAGAGTTTAGAGAACCTCTGATAGCAGAGTTTGAAATGAGTGCTAGGATGAACTCCAATGCTTTCTTGGTCTCCAAGTTAAGCAAAAATGATACTTTCATTCATCAAAATAAGTATGTCAAAGAACTACTTACAAAATTTGATATGAATGATTGTAAACCATGTAGTATACCCATGGCCACATCAAAGCTGGTCACTATTGATGACAAAGATGACTTGGTTGATCAAACTCTTTATAAAAGCATGGTTGGGTCTTTATTGTACCTAACTGCATCTAGGCCAGATATCATGTTTGCAACATGTGTTGTGACAGATCCCAGTCAGCACCTAGGAAGTCAAATCTTATTGCTATGAAAAGGATATTCAGATACATAAAAGGTGCTCCCACACTTGGTATCTTGTATCTTTCTAATGGGAATATTGAGCTTTCAGGTTATTCAGATAGTGATTTTGCTGGATGCCACGCCACAAG
This sequence comes from Scalesia atractyloides, assembly GCA_947069175.1. Taxonomy (NCBI): domain Eukaryota; kingdom Viridiplantae; phylum Streptophyta; class Magnoliopsida; order Asterales; family Asteraceae; genus Scalesia; species Scalesia atractyloides. Next base: position 40,257,918 of record CAMTDV010000116.1, read on the forward strand.
GAAGTCAACTTTAGGAGGTTGTCAGTTTCTAGGCAATTACTTAGTCTCTTGGAAAAGCAAAAAAGCAAGCTGCAGTTTCAACATCAACGGCTGCGGCTGAGTATATTGCTGCTGCAAGCTACACTACTAAACTCCTATGGCTTCAAAATCAATTGCTAGATTTTGGTGTAACTTCTCTAAATACTCATCTGAAAACATCATTAAAATTCTACACATTCAACAACCAAGCATATTGACATCAGACATCACTTTATGAGGGATTGCTATGAAAAAAAGGTTTGATTTATCTGCATCATGTTCTAACTAAGGATCAGCTAGCAGATTTTCTAATAAAGGCTTTAGATACATCTACATTTGAAAGCTTGATCTCTAGAATTGGCATGCTTAACATGGATTAAAAGAAAAACTTTTGTTTTCCATAAATAAAAACATTAAAATGTTTTCAGAAAATAAAAAATCCATCCTTAAACATAGCTGAAAATGAAAATTTTAATAATCCTAAAAGTCTATTTTAAACCACTGTTTCTAAATCTCTGTTTGGCTTAAATATCTATCCACTACTAAATGTAACCTCTATTATCTTGTCCACTGTTTTTGCTAAACCACTGTTTTGCCTAATCCACTGATATATATCCTCTGATAGAGTAAAATCACCATTGTTCATGACCATTGTTCTCAACCACTGCTGGTTCTCAACAGTGGTTTCCTTACCAACCGTCATCCATTATCCATCAGAGGTTACACGTGGACAGATGATTAGCCGTGAGATCTTTGAAACCGCTTGTTGGTGCATATTTGTGACAGCGCTTAGATTTGGTCTTTGGATATCTTGTATTTAGTAAAATGATAAATAGTTAGTGGATTTAGTTTTGTAGTAGTTAATTAGAAGTGATTGGGCTAAACCAGACACATTAGTGAGTGGTAGGCAAATTGGGCCAAGACCCATTTGCAGCCCATGTGGTGAAACCCTAGTCCAGTTGCAAACTTGACCCTATATAAAAAAAAGTTTTGCATTAGGGTTAAGGTTGCTTAGTTGCTCAGTGGATCAATTGATCACTTAATAACTTCAGAGAGAGTTTAGAGAGAATTCTTGTGGTCTAGATTGATTGTAATCATTGTGATGGATAATCAATAATGATCGGGTTTATAGTGATTGATGTTCTTGTTCGTTTTCTGTGAAATCTGATCTAGGGGATTCCGCACTCTAGGTTGGATGGACGATTCTGTGAAGATCCATACGGATAAGGGGACCTACAATTGGTATTAGAGCCATTCGGCTCTTGTTTTGCTTGGTTCGGAATCGTTACAGTAGAAAAAGTTGAAATATTTGAAGGCTGGTTCAAAGATTTGACGACTGTTCTTGGGTTTCTGTTGGTATTTCAGATAAACAGCAAGATCTCGGATAAAGGAAGTTCATCTCAGATCATAAGAGAAGCATCTCGGATCAGAAATTTGCATCTCGGATCAGGAAACTTGCATTTCGGATCAGAAAAAGCACATCTCGGATCATTGGTGTTGATCTCTAATCATCTCAAATTGCATCTCAGATCATCAGTGAAGCATCTCGGATCAGAGTACTTGCATCTCGGATCAAAACAGTGCATCTCGGATCAGAACAATGCATCTCGGACTTGCATCTCGGATAGCATCTAGAATCATCATCTTGGATAGAATCTCGGATACCATTCTGAATCACCATCTCGGATCAGCATTTCGAATCATTGTTCCGAGTTTCCATCTTGGATTGTTAATCCGAGTTACTATTTCGAATTCGGTATTGTTTCGAGTTGTACCCACAAAGGTGGAAAGTTAACCAGCTGACGTAACTGGAGTTAAACGTTTCCGTACACACAATTTGATCCATAAACAATCTTGATAAATTGATTGCACGGTTAGACTCGTGTGATTTTTATGACAAAAAAGCACAAAAATTCCTAAAATCACTAAAAGACATTATACATCATTTGATTCGTATCGTCGAGACGAGTCTAATGGTATAATTTGGTGATCACTCATTTCGGACAAATTTTTAACGTTTTTAACGAGCCGGTTCGGTAAAAATGGCGAATATGTCGAACTTAAATGAATTGTTGAGATGGAGCACGAGGCAGGCACGACTAACAAACCTCCAAAGATGTTGGAGGTAGAGAAGTACCTTACATGGAAGGATAGGTATTAGTCATTCATTGAATATCAGGACACACGGATGTAGATCTGTATTCAAGATGGGTACGGAAACCCAACTCATGACTTTGAAGGCAGACAACGTGTCACTGCCTATGTGAACATGTCAGAGGCTGAAAAGAGAATGTATGAGTCTGAAAATAAGGCCTTAGATGCTATAAAGATGTCGTTACTAGATGGCATAAAACATACATTCAAGCGATATACCACTTCGAAGGAGATGTGGGATGCTCTAGAGAAGAGGTATGAGGGCAATCCTAATGTGAAGAAGAACAAGGTTGATTTGCTAACGAAGCAATTTGCTATATTTAAAGGCATGAGAAATGAGTCCCTTGAAGATATTATCACGAGATATTATCATCTAATGTTTGAAATGGACAATTATGACATAGAGGGATACACGAATGTGAAAATAAACGATAAGTTGCTAGATGCTTTGCCTTCCAAATGGGATATTTATACTCTAATGATAAGGGTGAAGCTGATTATGAAGCTAAAGACTTGGAAGAGGTTGTTGGGAAACTAAGAGCTTATGAGCTCAACATGAAGAAGGAAACTAGATATGATCATGTTCAAGATCGGGGAATTTATAAACGACTTACATCTTCATCTTCCAACAATACTTCAAATGATACAGCAACTGCGTTTCTCTCATGTGAAATGAGCAGATTGTGACAAATGCTGATGGTGAAGAATGTTTTGTAGCTGCTTCAGGAGGATCGTTAGGCAAAGAGACAACAAACTTGCAATAGTAACAACAGTACAAGATCTATGCCTCTGAGTGTCAAGGCTGCTGAAGATCATCTAGCACTGCTTGCTTCTTTCGTTGCTTCATATGAAAACTACATTCAGGGAAGAATATCTGATCCTGCTATGTTTGATGAAGATTATGATCAGATTGACCTTGATGACCTAGAGGAGATGGATTTACAATGGCAGATGGCCATGATCTCTAGAAGAGTGAAGAGATTCATGAATAGGTAGGATGGAAGTTCGTTGGAAAGAATGTGGGTTTTGACAAGTCTAAAGTGAAGTGTTACAATTGTCAAACTTATGGAGATTTTTCTAGAGAGTGTCAAAGACCTAAGTCTGAATCTCGTTCTAGCTCATATTTTCAAGATTTTCCTGGTCATGGTTCAAGCAACAGGAATGCGGTAACTAACACTGGATCGAAGGCCCTGATTTGTACTACTAGAGAAGGTTCTTATGGTTGGAGTGGTCATCTGGAGGGTGATGACAATGCCACACATGCATTCATGGCTGAGATAGCCCGATTTGATAATGAAGGAGTGAAGGCTGATACTGAGGTAGAGCGAGAGACTACAGCTAAAAAAGCTGATGTAGAACAAAATGCTGCAGATAAGAAGATGGCTGCTTATTTTACTGCTATCATGGCCGATCTAAGCAAATCAACAGGAGAGGTACATTCTAACTCTGGTAGTTCTGTTTGTTTAAAATGTCGTGAACTGCAAAGTGAAGTTGACACGTTAACAAAACAAAACCAAAGTCTGGTAAATAAGCTGTCGAGCGTAAAAGAATCAAACTTTTTCGTACAAAGAAATGATTCATTCTATTTGAAGAAATTAACGGTTATGAAGAAGAAATCAATATTTTAACCTGTAAGCTAAATGAAAAACTTCAAATTATTGACTTAGCTCATGATATGATGAGTGAGAACACAAAAGAGATTTCTGAAAATCAAAGAGTTGTCAGAAGCACAACTTAAAATTTGTGAACTTGAAAAGAAATTGAATCAATTTAGAGATTCATCTTTTGTTATGAAACACATGATGAATGGCTTGAAGAAAAGTAATGACAAGACATGTGTGGGCTTCAATGGTTTCAATGAAGTTCCACCACCTCTTGATCATGACTATTCTTTCTTGCCAGATGAAGAAGAGCTAACAGACTTTGTGTCAACTACACCTTGTAGTTCCACATCAGGAAATGTTGATGTGTTTGAGAATGCCAAGAATGATAATAACAGAGAAGTAGTTTTGAAAACAAAGAATATACACCCTAAGAATCAAAAGCAATTTTTTGTTAAAAAGATTGACTTTGTTAAAGGGAGTGATATAAAAGAAGAGACCACTGTTATTACAAGAGAGTCAAATATGCAGTTTGCTAAAATAAAAACAAAGAAAAATCAGAAATTAAGCAAACTAAACAAGATCATTCAAAGGCATCATCATCATCATCATCATCGTCACCTGTTGAATCTAAAAAGAGACTTCAATTAAGAAGTCTTTCGCTAGAAGATCGTGCTTCAAATGTCACAACAAGGACATGTAACTAGCTGTTGTCCTAACAAAAAGAATGAAGCACAGGTGACTGAGAGACAGAGAGAAAAATCACCAGTAAAAATTGGTGATGATGAGAAGAAGGTTACTAACTCACCAAAGATATATGTTACCAAGCAACAAAGTGTTGTTGTTGGTGTAGATAAGGCTGAAAAAGGAACTCACCAAGTTCCTCACTTTCAAAGAAATCAACAAAGATTTCAGCCTGAATCTACATCAGGCAAATATGAAAGACCTAGAACTAGTTCACCAAGAATGAATAACTTTAGCGGTTAATTAAGTAATTTCAGAAGTCAAGGTCAATATCAAAATTGCTATCAAAATGTTGGTAGTCGAAATTTTTATAACAACGGCTTTAGAAATTATTACCATCAAAATTCATGGAACCAAAACCAACATTTCCAAAGGTTACAAATTCCAAACATGTTTAGGGAACCTCAAGACCAGAGACCTAGTGGAAATCAGAAACCATTTCCATCAACAGGTCTGAGGTCCAAGACTCCTATTAGGAGTGATGGATATTGGATGAATATTTCAGTGGTAGATGAATCTGGAAGACCCAAGACCATTAAGGCTTGGGTCTCCAAATCTAACTAATTTTTGGTGGGTTGTGCAGCAGCTGCCAAGGAGATTTATCAACTTGTGGCTGCTCCAGCACATGAAGGGAGATGCGAGTTTGTTGACTGAGTTTGAGAATATAGATGGAGGTTATGTGAATTTTGTAGGTCCTAAAGGAGGGCACATTACATGTCAAGGAAAAGTGACCAACGGGAAGATCACATTAGACAAAGTGAACTATGTTGAGCAGCTGAAGCACAATCTGATGAGCGTGTCTCAAGTCTGCGACAAGGGTCACTCGGTCCACTTTACTAAGTCTGAAGCTTTGGTGTTGAAACCTGGTTTGATGATACTAGATGATTGGATAGTGATGAGAGCGCCAAGGAGAAATGACACTTATGTCATGGACATGGGTGCTAAGGACTCTTCCACTGTGATGGCGTGTTTACTGTCAAAAGCATCTGAGGTTGAGTCAATGCTATGGGACAGACGCATGGCCCACATCCACTACCGAAAAATGAATTCTATTATTAAAAACGGTTTCGTGGAAAGGGTGCCAGTGTAGAGGTTTCACATGGAAGATAAATGTCTTCCATGTCAAACGGGAAAACAACATAAGAAACCTCAAAAGTCTAAAACAGTAAATTCCATATGTGCCCCTTATGAATTACTTCATATGGATCTATTCGGTCCGGTGAACGTACGGAGCATAGGTGGAAAATACTATTATTTAGTTGTCATAGATGATTTCTCACGATAGTCATGGGTTTTCTTTTTAGGTACAAAAGATGAGACAATTGAGATGTTGATAGATCTTTTTACAAAATTGGAAAATGTCCATGATGCACGGATCAAGAGGATAAGGAGTGATAATGGCACGGAGTTCAAGAATCAAATTCTGGATCTCTATTGTCTTCGCAAGGGAATTGAACATCAATATTCTGCTCCTTATACACCTCAACGAAATGGAGTCGCTGAGAGGAAAATACAGGACGTTGATTGAATCCGCTAGGACTATGCTTTCTGATTCAAAGCTTCCAGTTCTTTTCTAGGGAGAAGTTGTGAACACAGCTTGTTATGTCCTAAACAAAGTTTTGACGGTTAAATGGTTTAACAAAACATGTGACGAACTATTGTTTAACCGGAAACCAAACTTGAAAGGCTTTGAACCTTTTGGATTACCCTGCACCATTGTGCGTAATAAAGTTAAGCAAAAATTCTGTGAGGTAGCTGACGAGGGTTACATTCTAGGCTATATGCCTGGAACACCGAATAAAAGGGTTTTTAATCTAAGAACTGATAAAATTGAGGTTGTGTTTAACCTGGAAATCACTAGGTATTCACCTCAACAATCAACGAGTAGTCCTGCTATATTATATGATTATGATAGTGTCTTTAAATCATTTAATATTCCTGATTTTTCCAATGCAGATGAGTCTCAAGTGATTTAAACCGTGATCAATGAGGAAGAAGAGAGTGACTTCATTCCTAGATCGGGTATATCAATGACAGATGCTCCAGAAACTTCTTCCAATGCAGGTCTACATGACCCAAGTGATAGTTAGTCTGAACCTATTCAGGAGGAAGACTTTACTAATCCGTTTGTGATAAGAACATTTAGGGGGAGATTGGATCTAATCCGGGAGATAATTTAGTTGTTGACACCATTTCCACTACACGCACAAAAAGAGATCTTCCAGTTGAGAACATCATAGGTGATGCTGCTGCAGGTGTTTAGACAAGAAGAGGTGTGATCGAAGGTTCCTGTTTATTTACTTTGATTCAGAAGACAGGGATGGTAAATGAGTGTTTGTATAGCTGCTTTATTGCCCAAGAGGAGCCAAAGAATGTTTACATGGCTCTAAAAGATAATTGTTGGGGTGAAGCTATACAAGAGGAACTAGCTCAGTTTAAGAAATTGAAGTTTAGGAGCTAGTTGACTTGCCTGAAGGCGAGAAGGAAATAGGCACCAAGTGGGTGTTTAAGTGCAAAAAGGACGACCGAGGGATCGTGATAAGGAATAAGGCTCAGTTAGTGGTGAAAGGGTTTAATCAGTATTAATTACAATGAAGTGTTTGCACCAGTAGCTAGGTTAGAAGCAATTCGTTTGTTCCTTGCTTTTGCTTATTCAAGGGCTTCAAAGTTTACCAACTTGATGTGAAGAGTGCATTTCTTTATGGGAAAGTCCAAGAAGTGGTGTATGTCTCACAACCAGATGGGTTTACTGATCCAGATTATCCAGATCGAGTCTATCGACTTGATAAGGCATTGTATGGATTGCATCTGGCACCTAGGGCGTGGTATGAGACACTGTCAGCACATTTGTTAAAGAATGATTTTGAAATAGGTCAGATTGATAGTACATTTTTCATTAAAAGGAAGAAGGAAGACCTTCTGCTGATACAGGTATACGTAGATGACATCATTTTTGGGTTATCTGATGAGAACATATGTCATGATTTCAATGAGGTAATGAAGAGCAAGTTCGAAATGAGTGCGATGGGTGAATTGTCTTACTTTCTGGGTTTACAAATTGAACATATGAAGGATGGGATGCTTATACATCAGACGAAGTATGTATATGACATTTTGTCTCGTTTCAAAATGGAGGATTGTGCTAATTTCAACACACCTATTTGCGAGAATCACAATCTTGGTCCAGATCATGAGAGTGTAGAGGATGTTGTCCAACTCAATACAGGGAAATAATTGGTTCTCTAATGTACTTGACTACTTCAAGACTGGACATCATGTTCACAGTGTGTCTTTGTGCCAGATATCAAGCGAATCCAAAGGAGTCACACATGAAAGTGGTGAAGCGGATTCTTCGTTACTTGAAGGGGAAACCAAAACTTGGGTTATGGTATCTAGCTGCTAGTGATTTGAAGTTTGTTGCTTTCAATGATTTGGACTTTGGAGGATGCAAATCAACAAGAAAGTCTACCACAAGTGGTTTTTAGTTCTTAAGAGGGAGGATCGTGTCATGGCAATGCAAGAAGCAGTTTTTTGTGTCTACCTCTACGTGTGCAGCTGAATATATTGTTGTGGGTAGCTGTTGTTCTCAGGTTCTCTGGATCCAATAGCAGATGCGTGATTACAGTTTGAATTTCACTCGTACTCCTATTATGATAGACAATAATGCCACTATTTCAATCACCAACAATCCCGTAAAACACAGTCGCACAAAATATATTGACATTCGTCAAAATTTTATACGGGATTATGCTGAAAAGAAATTGATTGAACTGCATCGAGTCGACACACTAGATAACCTGGCAGATCTTTACACAAAAGCTTTTGACAGGGCTCGTTTTGAACATTTAGTCGAACTCAACGGGATGAGGAATCTTGAATAACCAGTTTTCCATAAGAATTATGTAAATAATTTACTGTTTTAAAAAATCAAAACATAAAAAATAAAAAATGAGTCTTCACTGTGTGGAAAAGAAGAAACCATAGTATATCAACAAGTTAGACTGTCACACTGAAATTAAAATTAAATTGCTTAAGTGTGATAGCAGCTTCATCATATGATGTACCAGTAGGCAAAAGGCATGAAATAATCAACTTACCTTGGTGTAACTGTGTAGGAGTGGGTAACATATCAGTGGCGTATGGTTTTATAACCTCAAATCTTGTGTTGATAAATTGCCAAAATCTGAGGTTTTAGGTCTTTATATCGTTATTTCATCTGGGGTATCAAGGGTGTCCTTCTACTGCATCCAGATATATGCTGACCTAGGCACAACCAGGATATCATAAAAGAGCTAAAATGCCAAATCCTATAAATTGAAGACGCTCTCCTAGACAGTCATTCAAATGTGCAAATGGCATCAATCATACCAAAAAAAAATTTGGTAGTTGCCCTAGCCCTTGTTGGATATTGGTTTCTTTGTTGTACGGAAGTACTACCTGATCACCAATTATCTAACATTGTAAATCAAAAAGGATGAGTTTCGGTATACTCACCTACTACGAGGAATCTTTCTGCATACATTGATCATGGGGGTATGTCCTGAAGTGGGACACACTAGTATATCAGTATAAAATTATCTTAGCTTATCACTAGGTAATGGTACTTTAAATGTTCATGTATTTTGTTTAAGTGGATAAACACATATTGGTAATCGTCTTGAACTGCTTTTCATGAAAATTATATATAGAACTATCTAATAGTGTGAAAACAGTTTGATAATGCTGATATGATCTTCTTCCTGGTGATTCTCACAAAAATAGAGTGTTTTTTATTTTGTTATTTATTTGCTTTCAGAAAATACAAAAATCCAAAAAGATTTCATTTTCTTGTAAATTCTTTGCGTAAGGAATATGGTTGTTCATGGAGGAGTTGTTACCGATAGGGGGAGACTATGGGTTCAAAATTTTAAAATCTTGCAGATTCAGTGTGCTTAAAATTTGAAGTGTGTGGTTTGAGTTGAGAAGTGCTTAATCTGTGATACCGTTTAACTATCTCCTGAGTAATAATAATTTGTTAACTTGTGTTGAAAAATTCTTATAGTTTCTCGAGCTGTTTGTTTTATAGTATACAGATTGTAGCAGTGTGTTGCTGAAAAGTTTGGTGAAGAGGAGTCTGATTGGATGCATGGTAGAACTTCCTTTCTACATTGCAGACAAAGTTGAAGAGTTTTGAAGATTGCTATGCAAGTGCTACACTAGAGTTTACTCAAAAGCTAACAATTTAGAAGATTTGGTGATTGGATGCATCAACTTAGGGGGAGTTTGTTGCTGACGGGACTATTAAAGCTGAAGCTATCCAAAGACCAATTTTCAAAGATGTTGAAGATTGCAAGATGACTGAAGACAAAATTGTTTAATGAAGCTATTTTCAAGGGGGAGTTGTTGGTGCATATTGTGACAACAGCTTAGATTTGGTCTTTGGATATCTTGTAATTAGTAAAACGATAAATAGTTAGTGGGTTTAGTTTTGTAGTAGTTGATTAGAAGTGATTGGGCTAAATCAGACACATTATAGTGAGTGGTAGGCGAATTGGGTCTAGACCCATTTCCAGCCCATGTGGTGTAACCCTAGTCCAGTTACAAACTTGACTCTATATAAAGAGAGTTTTGCATTAGGGTTAAGGTTGCTCAGTTGATCACTTAATCACTTCAGAGAGAGTTTAGAGAGATGGTCTAGATTGATTGTAATCATTGTGATAGATAATCAATAAAGTTCGGGTTTATAGTGATTGATGTTCTTGTTCGTTTTCTGTGACATCTGATCTAGGGGATTCCCCACTCTAGGTTGGATAGGCGATTCTGTGAAGATCCATACGGATTAGGGGACCTACACCTCTGCCATGTTAGTTGTAACAACTCGTAAAATCGTGTCCAATTGTATAGTGACACTTGTTGTATTTTTTTTTTTAGTCTATTAAAGACCAATAAGGACTAAAGGTGTCAACATGCTCAAAACTTGGCTTCTGAATGACTGATATGTCAACATGCCTAGCCTCTGAGTGACTGTATGTCAACATGCATAAAATGAGCCTCTGAATGATCCTTTACAAATTCCTAACTCTCATGCGTGCCCGTTGTTAGACGAGAGAGGTTAATTCTGTAAAAATGTGAAAGTTGGATAATGGAGGGGTTAAAAGTGTCAACATGTTAATTATACCTCTGAGTGACCATTTAATGAACCGAGAGCTTGACAATGTCCGGGCATAATCCTGGGTACGCCAAGTATTAGCTACGGAGGGATAAATATGCCAAAAATGTGGCAAATTTTGAAAACTGACAAGAGGCGCTCGCGGGGCGCGTGAGGCTAAGGCCTGGCCTCTCGCAGGGCGCGAGAGGCCTGTGTCTGCAGAAAATTAACTTGGCCACCAAACAAATTGCCAAAAACCAATTGATTCGAAACCATGGTCTTCCAAACACCTATGCCACGTTTTAGGACACTTGTAAGCTTCCTCTTACACCCCTTAACACCTGGCATCACCTCCTTTAAGCTCTCCAACTATAAATAGGTGCCAAGGTTCACCATTTGAACTTGCACCTTTCTCATTCACAACTCTATCTCCCTCCTCTGGAAGTTCCTAACTGAAAGGAGCATCCAACTTATTTCTATTGCATTCTAGGAACCTCTTGTAACTGTTCCTTCCTCTTACATTTTCGTTTATAGGCTTTTATAGCCAAAAGTCAAGCATTTTAGGGAAAACGCCTTGAATTTCGGTTAAGACCATTATGGTCCAGCCATTGTTCGTAACGAACATGGCTAAGTGATCATAATAAGGTAGGTGTTAGTCCCTATAAAGGGCACCTCCTGAAGATCAAGTTTGCTAGATCAATTGACGGGTCAAAGTTAGTGTATTAAAGAGTTAAACTGGCCATTTTTCGGAAATGATATAATTTGATCTTATATATGTTATGAAACCTGTTTTGACACTTAAACAAGTTGGTAATAATTATTAGAACATGTAAGAACATGTTTGGCTCGTCAATTTCAGTTCTAGGGTCGGTTCGCAACCGAAAGTCACGAAGTTTGACTTCTACTTTGACTTTCGATTCTGATCCGATTTAGATTAGTTAAATACTGATCTAAAGTTGCATTATGATCATAATATAATGTAGCATAACCCTCTGAGGTTATATTACATGATCATAATCAGAATCTGAGTTTATGCACAAGTCCTGTAATTATGCCATTTTGACTAAAATGTCCTTTGTGCATAAAAAGAGGTTTTAATGATAATGAACTTGAAAATTAGTTTCCTACTGATGTAATATTATAAGGAGGATTATTTGGGATGTCAAATCAGACTATAAATTGAGTTTACGAGCAAGTCCTTGTATTATGTCGATAAATGACGATTAGGCTCTTGTGGCTTATAAAATGGCTTTAATCACATATTTTCAAAGTAAATCTTTTTACCTACTGATGTGCTATATTAAGTAACATATCTAAGACATGTTAACCTGACCTTAACACCAGCTTTTATTAAATATCACACAAATCGTCATTTTACGACATAAGCGCCCTTTTCACGCATAGTATGGTTTTAAACCATATTTACTAACCAAAACTTGTTACCAACTGATTCTAAAACTTATTTTAGATATTTTCACAGTAGCTACATGATACAAACTTAGAATCCCAAATAAATTATAAACTATGTGTAAAATGAAAAAAATACCCCTCGGTGCATAGTTTGGTCTTAAAAGATAAATTACAGATATAATTAATATCCTACTGATATTATATCATAAATAAGTAATTTTTCCATAATAGTTATAGTTAAAATATTAAATTATGTTCAAGTTCCTTTTATACGGTATGAAATTACCGAAACGCCCATATGAGGCATAGTTTCACTTTAAAACCATAACGGGCATAAAAGTTAATATTCCACTGATATTACAACTTATTTAAAGTGTAATGGCATATAGAACTTGTCCATGACTTATCCAGTTACCTGATGTCACTGATATGCGTACGATTAAGCATACGTAACTAGTTTATGAAAATTAATCGAAACGGGTCTAACCTTGTCATTTAAGTCTCAAAATCCAGAACATTTATAGTTATCCATATTACACAAGTCAATGTACTTGTTGGGATTAAACTACATCCTATCCAATCATCGTTTAATCTAACGTTATATGTTTTCATCAAGTACGCTAGTCGGTCTAAGTCTGACTTAAATAAGACCGTTAGTATTTAATTGGTTAGTTTATGCCATAATCCAGACTAGAGACTTGTCGGTAAATGCTATCTGCACTTAGTACTTTTGTGTACGGCTGAGTTATTAAATTAAAAGAAGACTAGCTCAGGTAAATACTCTCGACTTATTTCCCCTATATGGGCTTGAGTTACGATAAATTATTACCGCTTGGTCGGAAATGGGATCAATCGAATGCCAGATTGTGGCTAGTAAATCCGCATATTCTATTTTAATAAGTTTTGTTTAATAACTTAAACATCGAGGGTTAACTACCGTGTCCTGGATATCCTCGGCTCATTAAAATAGATAATGGCCACGACCTTAGCGCGGGTGTAGGCATACACTCGATAGACGCTCAAAATGCATTACCCACAAGGTTGGGAAGAAATGACTCCTTCGTGAGTCCAAAGTGGTGTGTACGTTAATCATGTCTCGGTCTCCGTACCAGGCCCTGTATGTATGGACAAGCATGTAAATCTGTTAACAAGGTCAACTTTCCCAAGTCATAAAAGATTTTGTGCTGATACGCACTTAAAACATATTTTAAATGTTATCAAATGAGTCAGTTGGGTGTATTTACTAGCGAAAGCTGACATATTTTTAAAAGACTAAGCTTGCAGGTACAATAAGAAAGTAGGCTGGAAGTGCTCGGTAGTGATAGAGGATCTTGCAAATCCTAGATCTGTCCAAAGTCTGTTTTACATTCTTTCTTTGTACAACTTATGATCCGCCTGTGGGTCTTCTATTACGTGTCACACCTAGGTCGTAGCTGAAGCGCAAACATGTGACTATGAGGTAATCATTGCATCCAATCATATAAACAACTGTAAATCAACAACGATGCCATGCTTATAATAACTTGCAACCAATGTTTACAATTTTCCAAAAGTGAAATCATGGGTTTCCAAATAATTTCACATTGTCATCAAAAATATGGTTTGAAATACGTTACATGATAAAGAAAGATTGTTTTCATCGTAAAAGCATGTTGAGGTTTTGAATCCTATATACCCATACGAGGTTGGGACATATGAGACAAATCCTCCAAAAGGTGGCATTCGTTGTCATGTCATTTCCCATATCCCGTAGTGTATCACCAGCTCAACCCTTGTGTCCTGAAATACATGTAATTTTAAAAGGTCAACATAAAGTTGGCGACTTCATGTAGTTAATGTTTCATATAAAAATGTCATTCTTGAAATCCAGTAATGAAATCCGAGTATGTTATTAGCATCATGGCGTTCTGGGGATCTATCAAAGTGTCGCGAATACCCTGACATATATGTGTCATAAGTAAGTAACCAACCGGAGACAACTCTAACATCATTGGGATCACAAAAGCACTCCTAACCGGTTATCATACCAGGAGTGGAGCGTGGCTCAAACTCGATAGATCTATACGTTTTGCACCTTGGTCACTACGTGATTAATGGTTACTATTGTCATCATCCTACTTATGCACAAATGATCTTGTTATCAACTGAACCCATAGCTAACACACTATTTGTTATAACATGTATTTCCCCTCGATTGTTTGCAAAACAAAACTTTGAAATCAATGAAAGGAGGGACATGAACTCACAATTTTGCATTCCGTACATCGTATTACTCACGATTGGTGTCCCTACACATGTATAACCTACATGTGTATCGAGTTTACTAGACACCTAGGCCTTAATGGACCTTGTACTCATTGTTCATCTTGAATTCTTGTTATGTATTTCTTTGTTATGATGGAAAAACTTTTAATGTTATCATTAATATTGTTATATATATTTCTAAAAAATATATGTATACATATTGTTGTTTTTAGATCGTGTGTGAACTGGGCCTTGCCCTTCACATATCCTTGTGCCTTGCACGCATGTCATTGGGCCTTGCCCATGTCATTGCGCCTAGCCCATGTTTTATAGTCATTGGGCCTAGCCCATGTTATTTTCTCATCGGGCCTAGCCCATGTTTTCTAGTCATTGGGCCTAGCCCATGTTATCTTGTCATCAGGCCTAGCTCATGTTATCTTGTCATTGGGCCTAGCCCATGTTTTCTTGTCATTGGGCCTAGCCCATGTTATCTTGTCATTGGGCCTAGCCCATGTTTACTTGTCGCCCATGTTATCTTGTCATTGGGCATAGCCCATGTTTTCTTGTCAATGGGCCTAGCGTATGTATTTTATGTCTTTGGGCCTAGCCCATGTTTTTATGTGTTTTTGGCCTTTGTCCATATATATTATTTATTTTGGGCCTTCTCCATGACTTTATAAATTGGGCCTAGCCCAAATTTATTTACAAGAGCCCATTTTTAATAAGTTTTACACTTATAATATTTGAACTTTCCGGATTTTTGGTTTCGATAACATACATACATACATACATACATACATACATACATACATACACACATACACACATACATACATACACACATACACACATACACACATACACACGTACATACATACATACATACATACATACATACATACATACATACATACATACATACATACATACATACATATATGCTAAGTGTCTAAAATATATATTTTAGACTTGTCATCGTCGTTCATCCCACGCTTTTTCTCATCGCAAATCGCCCGTCGTCATAATAACTTTTCGTGTCGGCAATTCACCCGTTGGTCGTCGACGTGACGGTGTAATTCTGACGTTCGCCTGTCGTCCGTATTGCTTCGTTTGTCCCGTATTATTTTCAAGTGTTTGTATTTTTGTATATGATTGGGTATTTTTATTGTGAATACCCTAAGCTTCTAAGTACATACACATACAATACACATATGTATTTATACAACATTCTTGGTGACAAAATATGTATACATATTTTTATTTTTCCAAGTATGTATATATATATTTATAAGAGTTACTTATTTTACTTGTAAAAATATGTATATAAACTTGTTGAATACTTGGTTATTTAGGGTTTAAACCTTGTCATTAGAACTTACTTAATGACGATTTAAGTTACTAATGGCGTTTTGTCCCACTAATCACCCCTTTAATAAATATCTTAATCGCGATTAGATTAGATTTTTATAATATTTCGCCATAGTTTCTCCTAAACTATGGCGTTTTCCATGTTTTAAAAACGTATTTAAAACCTGTTTAAGCTCAAAATCAAGATCAACAATCTATTCACATATCTTCCTATTATTTATTTTCAATATTAATGTATCATCATCCATGACCTTTTAGTGTTAAAAATCCTATGACGATACTTTCAATATTTATTAGCACTATAAATCACCACTTTGTCATATCATTTAGATCAAGTTCATTTCTTTCAATCTCTTGATTTCTACACTTTTTAAGATGGTGACAACTTAAATAAAAATGCTTATTTCTTAAAAAAAATCATTCATGTGTAGTAAAATTATCTTTAAGTTGTAGTAATCTTCATGGATGATGCAGTTGATGATCTTGTTTAGATTTAAACATTATCATGTTTAAATCTTCATTTTCATACTTGGTCATACAAGATCATCTAACTTTTATACCCTACTTTAACATAAAAAACATCAACATGCTAACTAACTACCATATAAACACATAATCAACACAAAATAAACAATTTTTAGTGTTATTATTACGGTGTGAGCTAGGGTTTTTGGTTTATCTTTTATTGATTTTAAAGATGATCAACTTGTACATCATTAATCTAGACATAAAAATAAGCTAGATTATGGGAGAATTTGCCTTACAATGGGTGCACAAGTTTATGATGATCTTAGAAGGAATATGAAGCTCCAAAATGCCTCCAATAAGCCTTCACCCTTTCTAGCTCCTTGAATGGCTCTGATAGGGTTTTAAAGTGGTGTTTAATGGTGGCTAAATGGTGGTTGTATGGTGGATGTTGTAGCCATGGGTTTTGAGGGGAAAGAAGTTGATTGTTGCAATTTTTTTAAGTGAAAAATGATGAAGATCAAGTGTAGGTTAGGATATATATTATGCCATCCTTTCAAATCTTTGCCATATCAAATCATTATGCCTTAAATCTACCATTTTCAAAAAAATCAAGTGGGTGTGGGACCCACTTGAAACCATAATGATGAGAGGGGGGTAAAGTGTATTTATAACACATGTTAATTTATTAGATATTTTGGTCAGTAGTTTACGTGTGGTGATTAGGGGATTGACCTTGCATTCTTAGCATATAATTAGGGTTTAGAGTGTTATTATATGCCAATTAATCTACTTGATCCCCTAATATAAGTTTCGGATGAGGGAAATGTCGCTAGATCGTTCATCGACGCATTAATTGTTAATAAACGAATTTATTTATTTAGTACCAGAAGCTTTTGTTTTCGACCACCACAATTGTCATGGTGTCAACTTAGTGCATTTCTGACCTAAAAATATGCATAACTAGTTCGCTAGACGAATATACGCTGAGTTAGGATGGCAAAGTGCCTTTCGTTCGATCGTTCGCTCGATATCGGCACTTTTATATTCCACCGTCGAACTTTTCCAAAAGTTGTGTTTCTGTGACCTCATGTAAGTTGAATGGATTTCGAGTTCCAAATAAGACTTGACTAGTTTGCTAGATGCATGAATGAGGCTATCAGCCACTAAAATGTTCGTCGTTTCGACAAACGGTCGCCTTCCGGTCGCATTGTGCACTATTTTCCGAATGACCGGAAACGATGTCTTTTGTGCATTCTTGCTATTCTCACATTTTTTTCGGATGATTAACATCATTGTATTATTATTCTCACATCCAGAATCCACCGAATTAGAGTTCCGGACAAACTGACATTTGTCGCCTTTTTGGTCGAAACGAAAAATTTTGCAATTTAGGGGTTGTACCGGAAAGTTATGTATTATTGTAATGGTTGATCTCAATTAAGTGTTTTCATTTATCTATGGACTCAGGTATGGCATTAACATGCCGTTGTTCCTTGTTCTGGTTCGTTCTAGCGGATTATCGACACAGTTAGTGTCACCGCAATTACTGCGCCCAACACTTTCTACCAACACTTTTAGGGCATGGTTTTGGTTTGTTCCGTGTCGTAACGGAAACCAGTATATGTTATAATCAGATTTACTTGTCCTGATACTTAGTGACGTACGACTCAGTTACGCAATTAATTACGATAATGTGCATGAGATTATGAACTACAAATAGTGATTAAATTGTACGGAATTACCGGTTATTTTGCAATTTGTCACATTACGAGCCTGTATATTATTTTGTGTTTCGAACATTTGGTTATAGTAATTTAAATCCAAGACTTCCGATGTGCTGTGTTTAATTGACTATGATGATATCAACTTATGTTACGATATTCCCCACCCGGGACCACCAGTGTTTGGATGAAAATACGGGGTGTGACAGGTTGGTTCACAGCCAACGTTTGTGAGAATTAAACACTAGCCTTTTGTGTCTGATCTCAAACTTACACAAGCACATTCCTTAGACTTCCTAGTCTAGGCTTTGATTACTCATTTCATTATTAAGTTATTAGTATTGTTTTTGAATTGATTTTTTTAACAGGAAAATGCCGCCACGAGTAAGAGCAAGAGGAAAAGGACCAATGAGGGGAGGACCTTCAGGACATATCCCTTTACATCCCCATCACCCGAACCCTTATGAAGAGTCGGGGGATTCAGGGCCATTATCGCAACATTTGCCGTCTCACACTCAAAACTCATACCATTCATAGCATTCACATCACTCACACCACTCCCACCATTCTCATCATTCTTATCATGATGAATTTAACCCCAACCAATACTTTAATACACCCCCAGTTGATCAGAATCAGCTGGATCAGCAAAACCCAATGGACGAGGACCCCGATCCGGAATGCCGCTGTTAGGTTCAAATGCGCATCCTATTGAAATCTCAAGACGATTCAAACTCTTATGCCAGATCACCATATCAATGTCCTAATAAGTGGGACCAATATTGGAACCAATTTACTTTCGCCAACACTCCTTCCCATCACTCCCAACCACTTCCCATGCAAGAAGATGTACACATGGAACCGGTGGAACAACCCCAATCGCCACCGGAACCGCCAAGGAGGAAAAGAGGAGCACGTATATCAGTATGTGCGGGCCAACGGTCGGGATCGCTGCCACCTTTGCCTAAACTTTACTCTACTATTCACGAGGACCCATAAATGGGTGGACCCTCTAATGCGTCAATTGTAGTGGAACCAACACCACCACCAATGGTTCAACCACCACCATCAGTTATAATAACCCTATCCCAACATATCCGGATGCATCTGGATATTATCCTTTTAACCCATCGACACCTGTTGATTACCAAGCATGGTCGCATGACCCTTACATGCAAGTAGTCTTGCATAACGCACTATACCCGTCTCCTTTCCCACCTGCTTATCCATCTACTGGATATCCAAGTTTTGGGTATCAGTATCCTAGTATGCCACAACCACAACTACAACCTCCGCCGTCACTAGAGGCAATTAACGAGGCCTTAGAACGAATGAGAGAAGTGCAACAACAAGTGGAGAAAACAGAGAAGAAGACAAACAAATTCTTCAAGAAACTCTCCAAACTGGTTAAGGAAAGAAGGACGAGTGAAGTCTCTTCTAATATGTTAGTCCCTGCAAGGACATTGTTATTTCATTAGCCGCGTAGACATTTTTTTTCTATAGTCCTTTCATGGACAGTTTATTTCATTGTTTCTAGTATTGTAATTTTTATTTGAATTTTATGAACTATTTTTGGAATTATATATATATATATATATAGAGAGAGAGAGGTGGGGAACTAGGTTCGAGCCTTCAAGGACGTTAAGGTCCAAGGAGACCAGGACCATTAATCAATCATTAAGATACTCTTATGTTAACATTAAGGAATGCTAATACTCCTGGTAGTGTAACTTGAGGAACCACACTAGCCATCTAGGTAAAAGGACTACGTCCTAAGACCTATTATATAGCCCTTGTGATCAATGAGATCCTGTCTAAAGTCATCAATGTGATGACAAGTGATAGGCCAAGGTGCCATGAAATTATATCTGTTATGATGTAGGCCAAGGTGCCATGAAATTTACATCTGTTATGATGTAGGACAAATTGCCATAAATTTACATTTGTTATGATATAGGCCAATGTGCCCAATTTAAGTCCAATGTGACAGGCCAATGTTCCCAATTTTATGTCCAATGTGACAGGCCAATGTGCCCAATTTTATGTCCAATCTGACAGGCCAATGTGCCCAATTTTATATCCAATGTGACAGGCCAATGTGCCCAATTTTATATCCAATGTGATAGGCCAATGTGCCCAATTTTATATCCAATGTGATTGGCCAATGTGCCCAATTTATATCCAAGGTGACAGCCCAATGTGCCCAATTTATGTCCATGGTGACAGGCCAATGTGCCCAATTATGTCCAATGTGACAGGCTAACATGCCATAATTTACATTTGTTATGATGTAGGCCAATGTGCCCAATTTTTATATCCATTAGTGACAAGCCTATGAGCTATATATAATTGTCAAATATGACAATGACAGTTGTGACCTTACGATCCACTGTCTAATAATATATGGACTATGTCCAAATTGTAATTTGCCTTTGATGGTCTTATAAAGACCTAGGCCAAATATAGATATGATAAGCCTAAGAGTTGTGATGTTATTCACACTAACTTCAATAGGCAATGGATTGTTATATCCAGCATTTAAGCCAATATGGATGTTATACCATGGCTAAGAGAAATTTTGTTTGATGTTTAGAGCCAAAGCTGCAAAATGGTAAACTCGGACGAGGCACAGAGTAGCCACCAAGAGATTAGCTCTAACTAGGCAGAAAACATAGCCATTAACAATGATGACTTCCAAGCTCGCATAGATGCAGCTGTAGAAAGGCCATGGAAAAGGCCATTGAAAAACTTAGGGAGTCGAGTGCTACTCGCTCCAGACCATTACAATCGCACCATCCTCAGCTTATAAGGAGAACTCACTTCACTCTTCTAATGCGAAGAGTGAACCAAAGAACATAGAATTTGCTAATAGGTCTCGTTCTTCTAAAGAGGGATGTACCTATAAATATTTCGTCTCCTGCAAACCCCGAGACTTTAATGGGGAAAACGGAGAGGTAGAAGCCTTGAAGTGGCTTGACGATATGGAAACAATTGTGGATATCAGCGGTTGTGCTGATAAGGATGTGGTCAAATATGTATCACAGTCCTTCAAGGGCAATGCCCTGATATGGTGGAAGGCAATGGTTCAATCTATAGGTAAGATACACCTGTATAACTTAGGATGGTCTAAATTTGTAGATCTAGTCAAGGAGACTTATTGTCCCCCGCATGAGATGGAGAAAGTAGAGACAGACTTTCTGGCTCTTTCAATGAAGAACCTAGACTGTCGGAAGTATGTTTCTGACCTCAATTCCCTGTCTAGGTTAGTTTCACATCTAATCACCCCTGAATCCAAACGCATTGTGCGTTTCGTTAATGGGTTAGCGCCTGAGATAAAGAGCATGGTAAAGGCTGCTCAGGCTATTACCTATAGGTCTGTTGTAGACCTATCTCTCTCCCTCACCTTAGATTTGGTAAGGCAAAGGTCAGTTAGGACTGAAACTGAAGGAAAGAGGAAACGGGAGGATAATAACTCCCAAAGGTTCAAAAAGAAAGGAAATTTCGGGTTCAAGAAGAACTAGCATGCGTCTAATAACAAACTTCTATGCAAGAACTGTAAATATATACATTGGGGACAATGCAGTATAAATCCACAGACTAAACCCTGTGGTATCCGCAAGAGAAAAGGGCATAAGACCCTAGAGTGCAAGGATCTTAAGGATGCAGTTTGCTACAACTATAATGAAAAAGGGCACATTACGTTCAATTACCCCAAGAACCCCAAAAGTAATGATGCAAAGCGTGGAGAGGCTAAGAAAGGAAATACTCGTGCCTTTCAAATGAATGCACGGAGGCCGCTAATGACAATAATGTCATAACAGGTACATTCCTCATCAATGATATATAAGCTAGAGTTCTTTTCGATTCGGGTTCAGATAAATCTTTTGTTGATCATATGTTTAATAAACTATTAAATTTGCCCATAAGAATTCTAGATATAACGTATGAGGTAGAACTTGCTGATGGAACGTTAGAGATAGCATCTTCCGTTCTTGATGGATGCTCTATATCGGTTAAGAATCATTCTATCCCCATCAGTCTTTTGCCAATGAAATTGGCAGGGTTCGATGTAGTTTTAGGCATGGATTGGTTATCCCATAACCAAGCCCGCATTGCCTGCGATAAGAAACACATCAAAATTAAAACCCATCTAGTGAAACAATCACCATCCATGGAGATTCACACTATGGATTGCCTGACAAGGTGTCGTTATTTAAGGCATCCAAGTGTTTGAGGAAATGATGTGTCATTTATATGGCACAAGTAACTATCAGTGAACCTAAACCAGGTATCGAAGACCTTCCGGTTATCTCTAAGTATTCCGATGTTTTCCCCGAAGAATTACCTAGCCTACCTCCAGATAGGCAAGTGGAGTTTAGAATTAATATCCTACTTGGATCAGCACCGGTAGCTAGAGCTCCATATCGGTTAGCACCAACGGAGATGAAAGAATTGAGATTATAGTTAGATGAACTCTTAGAGAAAGGCTTTATTCAGCGGAGTTCCTCGCCTTGGGGAGCTCCTATTTTATTCGTAAAGAAGAAAGACGGTTCAATGCGAATGTGCATTGATTACCCAGAGCTGAACAAGTTAACAATTAAGAACCGATATCCTCTGCCCAGGATTGATGATTTATTCAACCAACTTCAAGGGGCTAGTTATTTTTCTAAGATTGATTTGAGATCGGGATATCATCAGCTGAAGGTTAGGAAAGAGGATGTTGCTAAGACTGCCTTTAGGACCCGATATTGTCATTTTGAATTTCTAGTGATGCCTTTTGGGCTCACAAATGCACCTGCAGCATTCATGGATCTCATGAATAGAGTCTACAAACCGTATTTGGATAAGTTTGTCATTGTCTTTATAGATGACATATTTATCTATTCTCGTAATCAAGTTGATCACGAGAAACACCTTCGGTGCATTCTAGAATTGCTATGGCAGGAAAAGCATGCTAAATTCTCTAAGTGTGAATTTTGGCTTAGAGAAGTCCAATTTCTTGGACATGTTTTAAGTGAGCGTGGTATCCAAGTGGATCCCGCCAAAATAGAAGCCATAATGAATTGGGAAGTGCCCAAAACCCCATCGGAGATTCATAGTTTCCTGGGATTGGCTGGATACTACACGAGGTTCATTGAGAACTTTTCAAGAATAGCCACTCCTTTGACTACCTTAACCCGTAAGAATGTCAAACTTATTTGGGGTCCGAAACAACAAGAATCCCTTGAGATTCGAAAACACAAGCTGAGCAATGCCCTTGTGTTATCTCTATCTCAGGGTATTGAGGATTTTGTAGTCTATTGTGATGCTTCACACACTGGCATGGGCTGTGTGCTAATGCAAAAAGGCAAGGTAATTGCTTATGCATCCTGACAGTTAAAGGTGCATGAAATGAACTACACCACCCATGATTTGGAATTGGGTTCCGTTGTATTTGCACTAAAGCTATGGAGACATTGCTTGTATGGCACAAAGTGTATTATATACACTGACCATAAGAGCCTCCAGCATCTGTTCAATCAGAAAGAATTGAACATGCAACAGCGCCGTTGGATGGAAACACTTAATGATTATGATTGCAAAATTCGCTATCATCCCGGCAAGGCGAATGTTGTTGCTGACACCTTAAGTCGCAAGGAAAGAATTAAGCCCATTACGATTAATGCAAAGAGCATTGAGCTCAGAAATAGCTTGAATGAGAAGCTATTAGATGCGCAAAAGCAATAAAGGCTAACATTCCTAATGAGGTATTAGGCGGAACTGTTGATCAATTAACGCCTGGAAAAGATGGAATCCTTAGATTTAATGGAAGGATCTGGGTTCCAGTCTTTGGGGGACTTAGAGATCTAATCCTCCAAGAAGCACACAATAAGAGATACTCAGTTCACCCTGGAGGTGACAAAATGTATCAGGATTTGAAAAAGAATTATTGGTGGATGGGTTTGAAGAAATCCATAGCCACTTATGTAGCTAAGTGTTTGACGTGTTTGCAAGTTAAAGTTGAACATCAGAAACCGTCAGGACTTCTACAACAATTGGAAATTCCCACATGGAAATGGAAATGGTAACTATGGACTTGATTACCAAGTTACCTAAGACCGAACGTGGTAATCACACGATTTGGGTCATTGTAGATAGGCTGACCAAGTCAGCGCATTTCTTGCCAATTAAGGAAACGTATAATTCAGACAAATTGGTTAAGTTGTATGTGGACAAGATTGTGTCCATACACGGTATGCCGGTATCTGATGTATCTGACAGAGATACTAGATATACCTCTTATTTTTGGGAAAGTCTCCAACAATCTTTAGGCACAAGATTAAACTTTAGTACGGCTTACTACCCGTAGACTGATGGTCAAAGTGAGCGTACTATCCAGACTTTGGAAGACATGCTTAGGTCATGTTAGGTGGAAGTTGGGATGACCACATACCCCTAATAGAATTCTCCTACAATAATAGTTATCATACGAGCATCAAGGCTGCTCCTTACGAGGCCTTGTATGGGAGAAAATGTCGAACGCCCGTGTGTTGGGTAGAAGTTGGGGAAGCCCAACTATTAGGACCAGAGGTTATCCTGAAGACCACGGAAAAGATTGTGCAAATCCATGATCGTCTCAAGGTTGCCCGTGATATACAGAAGAGTTATGCTGATAAGGGGTGTAAACCTCCCAAGTTCCAAGTAAGGGACAAACTCATGCTGAAAGTATCACCTTGGAAAGGTGTAATGAGATATGGAAAGAAGGGTAAGTTAAGCCCAAGATATTTAGGACCATTCGAGATAATCGAATGTGTCGGCACTGTAGCTTATAAGCTTAGGCTACCAGAGGAACTTAGTGGGATCCATGATGTGTTCCACATATCTAACCTTAAGAAATGTCTAGCCGATGAGTCGCTAGCAATGTCGCACAAGGATGTGCAAATAGATGCAAACCTGAGGTTCGTTGAGAAAGCAATTTCGATCGAGGATCGACAGGTTAAGAAGCTCCGAAGGAAATTAATACCTATAGTAAAGGTTAAGTGGGACGCTTTTAGAGGTCCCGAGTATACATGGGAGGTTGAGTCCACTATGCGACGAAAGTACCCCCATCTTTTTAAATAAAATCTCAAGGACGAGATATCTTTTAAGGGGGTGAGGATGTAACACCTCATAAATCGTGTCCAATAGTATAGTGACACGTGTTGTATTTTTATTTTTAGTCTATCAAAGACCAAAACGTACTAAAGGTGTCAACATGCTCAAAACTTGGCCTCTGAATGACTGATATGTCAACATGCCTAGCCTCTAAGTGACTAATATGTCAACATGCATAAAATGAGCCTCTGAATTATCGTTTACAAAGTCCTAACTTTCATGCGTGCCCGTTGTTGGACGAGAGAGGTTAATTCTGTAAAAATGTGAAAGTTGGATAATGGAGGGGTTAAAAGTGTCAACATGTTAATTATATCTCTGAGTGACCTTTTAACGAACCGAGAGCTTGACAATGTCCGGGTATAATCCCGAGTACGCCAAGTATTGGCTACGGAGGGCTAAATATGCCAGAAAGGTGTTTTAGGAAGGTTTAAAGGGGTTTAATAAGTTGAGGGGCTAAATGTGGCAAATTTTGAAAACTGACAAGAGGCGCTCGAGGGGCGCTAGAGGCTAAGGCCTAGCCTCTCGCGGGGCACGAGGGGCCTGTGTCTGCAGAAAATTAACTTGGCCACCACACAAATTGCCAAAAACCAGTTGATTCAGAACCTTGGTCTTCTAAACTGCTATGCCACGTTTTAGGACACTTGTAAGATTCCTCTTACACCCCTTAACACCTGGCATCACCTCCTTTAAGCTCTATAACTATAAATAGGTGCCAAGGTTCACCATTTGAACTTGCACCTTTCTCATTCACAACTCTATCTCCCTCCTCTGGAAGTTTCTAACTAAAAGGAGCATCCAACTTAGTTCTATTGCATTATAGGAACCTCTTGTAAATGTTCCTTCCTCTTGCATTTCAGTTTATAGGCTTTTATAGCCAAAAGTCAAGTGTTTTACGGAACACGCCTTGACTTTCGGTTAAGACTATTATGGTCCAGCCATTGTTCGTAACGAAGATGGCTAAGTGATCATAATATGGTAGGTGTTAGTCCCTATAAAGGGCACCTCCTGAAGATCACGTTTGCTAGACCAATTGACGGGTCAAAGTTAATGTATTTAAAAGTCAAACAAGCCATTTTTCGGAATGGTATAATTTGATCGTATATATGTTATGAAACTTGTTTTGACACTTAAACAAGTTGGTAATAATTATTAGAACATGTAGAACATGTTCGGCTGGTCAATTTCAGTTCTAGGGTCGGTTCGCAACCGAAAGTCGCGAAGTTTGACTTCTTCTTTGACTTTCGATTCTGGCCCGATTAAGATTAATTAGATGCTGATCTAAAGTTGCATTATGATCGTAATATATTGTAGCATAACCCTCTGAGGTTATATTACATGATCATAATCAGAATCTGAGTTTATGCACAAGTTCTGTAATTATGCCATTTTGACTAAAATGCCCTTTTTGCATAAAAAAAAGGTTTTAATGATAATGAACTTGAAAATGAGTTTTCTACTGATGTAATATTATAAGTCGGATTATTTGGGATGTCAAATCAGATTATAAACTGAGTTTACGAGCAAGTCCTTGTATTATGTCGATAAATGACGATAAGGCCCTTGTGGCTTATAAAATGGCTTTAATCACATATTTTCAAAGTAAATCTTTTTACCTACTGATATGTTATATTAAATAACATATCTAAGACATGTTAACCTGACCTTAACACCAGTTTCATTAAATATCACACAAATCGTCATATTACGACATAAGCGCCGTTTTGGCGTATAGTATGGTTTTAAACCATATTTACTAACCAAGACTTGTTACCTACTGATTCTAAAACTTATTTTAAAAATATTCACAGTAGCTACATGATACAAACTTAGAATCCCAAAATGACCAAAATGTCCCTCGGTGCATAGTTTGGTCATAAAAGATAAATTACATATAATTAATACCCTACTGATATTATATCATAAATAAGTTATTTTTCCAGAATAATTATAGTTAAAATATTAAATTATATTCAAGTTCCTTTTATACGGTTTGAAATTACCGAAACGCCCCTATGAGACATAGTTTCACTTTAAAACCATAACGGGCATAAAAGTTGATATTCCACTATTATTACAACTTTTTTAAAGTGTAATGGCATATAGAACTTGTCCATGACTTATCCGGTTACCCGATGTCGCAGATATGCGTACGGTTAAGCATACGTAACTAGTTTATGAAAATTAATCGAAGCGGGTCTAACCTTGTCATTTAAGTCTCAAAATCCATAATGTTTATAGTTTATCCATATTACACAAGTCAAGGTACTTGTTGGGATTAAACTACATTCTATCCAATCATCATTTAATCTATCGTTATATGTTTTGATCAAGTACGCTAGTCGGTCTAAGTCTATGACTTAAATAAGACGTTAGTATTTAATTGGTTAGTTTATGCCATAATCCAGAGAAGAGACTTGCCGGTAAATGCTATCTGCACTTAGTACTTTTGTGCACGGTTGAGTTATTAAATTAAAAGAAGACTAGCTCAGGTAAATACTCTCGACTTATTTCCCCTATATGGGCTTGGGTTACGGTAAATTATTACAACTTGGTCGGAAATGGGATCAATCGAATGCCACATTGTGGCTAGTAAATCTGCATATTATGTTTCAATCGGTTTTGTTTGATAACTTAAACATCAGGGATTAACTACCATGTCCTGGATATCCTCGGCTCATTACAATAGATAATGGCAACAACCTTAGCGCGAGTGTAGGCGTACACCCGATAGATGCTCAAAATGCATTACCCACAAGGCTGGTAAGAAATGACTCCTTCGTGAGTCCAAAGTGGTGTGTACGTCAATCATGTCTTGATCGTCGTATCGGGCCCTGCATGTATGGACAAACATGTAAATCTGTTAACAAGGTTGGACGGTCAACTTTCCCAAGTTATAAAAGATTTTGTGCTGATACGCACTTAAAACATATTTTAAATGTTTTCAAATGAGTCAGTTGGGTGTATTTACTAGCGAAAGCTGACATATTTTTAAAAGACTAAGCTTGCAGGTACAATACGAAAGTAGGCTGGAAGTGCTCGGTAGTGATAGAGGATCTTGCAAATGCTAGATCTGCTCAAAGTTTGTTTTACATTCTTTCTTTTTACAATTTATGATCCGCCTATGGATCTTCTATTACGAGCCTGTATATAATTTTGTATTTCGAACATTTGGTTTGTAATAGCAATTTAAATCCAAGACTTCCGTTGTGCTGTGTTTAATTGACTATGATAATATCAACTTACGTCACGATATTCCCCACCCGGGCCCACCGGTGTTTGGTTGAAAATACGGGGTGTGACATCAGCAATCACTTTTTCCCTTTATATATCACTATTCTATCCGAACAGAGTTTTTACTTGCCGTCTCGAAATCAAAATTCTCAAAGGCGGTTTCCATTACTCCCATCTTCTTCATTACTCCTCACTTCCATCTCTAATCATGGCTCTTAACATCTGTAGGTCCCCTAATCCGTATGGATCTTCACATAATCGTCTATCCAACCAAGAGTGCGGAATCCCCTAGATCATATTATCACAGAAAACTGAACAATATCAAGAACACGAACAATCACTTTGAATCAGTCTTCTATTGATTATCCAACATGAATGTTTTCAATCAATTCAAGACTCACACGAATTCTCTCTCAATTCTCTCTGAAGTGATTAACTGAGCAACCTCAACTACTACAATACTAAACCCGCTAATTATTTATCGTTTTACTAATTACAAGATATCCAAAGACCAAATCTAAACTGTTGTCACAAATATGCACCAACAAACTCCCCCTTGACAATAGCTTCATAAAACAATTTTGTCTTCAGCAATCATGCAATCTTCAACGTCTTTGAAAATCTTTGGTCTTTGGATAGCTTCAGCTTTAATAGCTTATGTTAGCAACAAACTCCCCCTAAGCTGATGCATCTAATCACCAAATCTTCTAAATCGTTAGCATTTGAGTAAACTCCAGTTTAGCACTTGCATAGCAATCTTCAAAACTCTACAACTTTTTCTACAATGTAGAAAGGAGGTTCTACCATGCATCCAATCAAACTCCTCTTCACCAAACTTTTCAGCAACACACTGCTACAATTTGTATACTATAAAACAAACATCTCGAGAAACCATAAAGTTTTTCAACACAAGTTAGCAAATTTTAGTATTCAAGAGATGGTAAAAACTCTATCACATATTAAGCACTCTCAACTCAAACCACACACTTAATATTTTAAGCACACTGAACCTGCAAGATTTTAAAATTTTGAACTCATCCCCTAACACAGTCTCCCCCTATCGGTAACAACTCCTCCACGAACAACCATATTCCTTACGCTAAGAATTTACAAGAAAATGAAATCTTTTTGGATTTTTATATTTTCTGAAAGCAAATAAATATCAAAATAATAAGCACTCTGTTTTTGTAAGAATCACCAAGAAGAAGATCATATCAGCACCATCAAACTGTTTTCACCCTATTAGATAATTCTAGGTAATTTTTATGAAAAGCAGTTCAAGACGACTACCAATATTGTTTATCCACTTAAACAAAATAAATGAACATTTCAAGTACCATTACATAGTGATATGTTAAGATAATTTTATACTGATATACTAGTGTGTCCCACTTCAGGTGATACCCCCACGATCAAGGTATGCACCAAGATTCCTCGTAGTAGGTGAGGATACCGAAATTCATCTTTTTTGATTTACAACATTAGATAATTGGTGATTAGGTCAGTACTTCCGTACATCAAAGAGACCAATATCCAACGAGGGTAAGGCCAAATACCAAATTTTGGTACGATTTATGCAATTTTCACATTTGAATGACTCTCTAGGAGAACTTCTTCAATTTTTGGGATTTGACATTTTAGCTCTTTTAAGACATCCTGGTTGTGCCTAGGTAAGCATATATCTGGATGCAGAAGAAGGAAAACCCTACTACCCCGGATGAAATAATGATATAAACACCTAAAACTTCATATTTTGGCAATCTATCAACAAAAGATTTAAGGTTATAAACCATACGCCACTGATATGTTACCCACTCATACACAGTTCGTTATGTTTATATCACCAAGGTAAGTTGATTATTTCATGCTTTTTGCCTACTGGTACATCATATGATGAAGCTACTTTCACACTTAAGCAATTTTAATGTTAATTTCAGTGTGACAGTCTAACTTGCTGATGTACTATCATTTCTTCTTTTCCACACAGTGAAAACTCTTTTTTGATTTTCAAATATTTTTTTTTATGTTTCGATGTTTTTTTAAAAACAGTAAATTATTTAAAAAATTTATTATGGAAAATTGGTTATTCAGGATTCCTCATCTCATTGAGTTCGACTAAATGTTCAAAACGAGCCTTATCAAAAACTTTTGTGTAAAGATCTACAAGGTTATCTAGTGTGTCGACTCGATGCAGTTCAATCAACTTATTTTCAGCATAATCCCGTATAAAATGATAACGAATGTCAATATGTTTTGTGCGACTGTGTTTATGGAATTGTTAGTGATTGAAATAGTGTTATTATTGTCTATCATAATAGGAGTACGAGTGAAATTCAAACCGTAATCGCGCATCTGTTGTTGGATCCAAATAACCTGAGAGCAACAGGCTACCCGCAACAATATATTCAGCTTCACACATAGAGGTAGACACGCAAGACTGCTTCTTGCATTGCCATGATACGATCCTCCATCCTAAGAACTAACAACCACCTGTGGTAGACTGTCTAGTTGATTTGCATCCTCCAAAGTCCGAATCAGTGAAAGAAAAAACTTCAAATCACTAGCAGCTGGATACCAAAACCCAAGTTTAGGTTTCCCCTTTAAGTAGCGAAGAATCCGCTTCACCGCTTCAAATGTGTGTCTTTTGATTCATTTGATATCGGGCACAAAGACACACTACGAACATGATGTCTGGTCTTGATGCAGTCAAGTACATCAAAGAACCAATCATTACCCTGTATTGAGTTGGATCAACATCCTCCACACTCTCATGATCTGGACCAAGATTGTGATTCTCGCAAATAGGTGTGTTGAAATTAGCGCAATCCTCCATTTTGAAACGAGACAAAATGTCATATACATACTTCGTCTGATGTATAAACATCCCATCCTTCATCTATTCAACTTGTAAACCCAGTAAGTAAGACAGGTCACCCATCGCACTCATTTCGAACTTGCTCTTTATTACCTCCTCGAAATCATGACACATGTTCTCATCAGATAACCCAAAAATGATGTCATCTACGTATACCTGTAACAGCAGAAGGTCTTCCTTCTTCTTTTTAATGAAAAATATACTGTCAATCTAACCTATTTGAAAACCATTCTTTAACAAATGTGTTGACAGTGTCTCATACCATGCCCTAGGTGCCTGATACAATCCGTACAATGCCTTATCTAGTCGATAGACTCGATCTGGATAATCTGGATCAGTAAACCCATCTGGTTGTGAGACATACACCACTTCTTGGACTTTCCCGTAAAGAAATGCACTCTTCACGTCAAGTTGGTAAACTTTGAAGCCCTTGAATGAAGCAAAAGCTAGGAACAAATGAATTGCTTCCAACCTTGCTACTGGTGTAAACACTTCAATGTAATCCATCCCCTCTTGCTGATTGAACCCTTTCACCACTAGCCGAGCCTTATTTCTTGTCACGATCCCTCGGTGGTCTTTCTTGCACTCCAACACCCACTTGGTGTCTATTTCCTTCTCTCCTTCAGGCAAGTCAACTAGCTACCAAACCTTCAACTTCTTAAACTGAGCTAGTTCCTCTGTCATAGCTTCAACCCAACAATTATCTTTTAGAGCCATGTGAACGTTCTTCGGCTCCTCTTGGGCAACAAAGCAGCTATACAACATTCATGTATCATCCCTGTCTTCTAAATCGAAGTAGATAAACAGGAACTTTCGATCCACACCTCTTCTTGTCTGAACACCTGCAACAGCATCACCTATGATCTTCTCAACTAGATGATCTCTGTTTGTGCGTATAGTAGCAATGGTGTCAACAACTAATTATCTCCCAGATTAGATCCAATCTCCCCCTGAATGTTCTTATTGGCAAACGGATTAGTAAAGTCCTCCTCCTGAATAGGTTCAGACTCACTATCACTTGAGTCATGTGGACCTGCACTGGAAGAAGTTTCTAGAGCATCTGTCATTGATATACTCGATCTAGGCATGAAGTCACCCTCTTCATCTTCACTGATCACAGTTTGAATCACTTGAGACTTATCTGCATTGGAAAAATAAGGAATAATAAATGATTTAAAGACACTATCATAATCATATAATATAGCAGGACCACTCGTTGATTGTTGAGGTGAATAACTAGTGATTTTCCTATTACACACAACCACAATTTTACCAGTTTTTAGATTAAAAACCCTTTTATTCGGTGTTCTAGGCATATAACCTAGAAAGTAACCCTTGTCAGCTACCTCACCAAATTTTGTTTATCTTTATTTTGCACAATGGTGCAGGGTAATCCAAATGGTTCAAAGCCTTTCAAGTTTGGTTTTCGGTTAAACAATAGTTCGTCACATGTTTTGTTAAACCGTTTAACCGTCAAAACTTTGTTTAGGACATAACATGCCGTGTTCACAGCTTTTCCCTAGAAAAGAACTGGAAACTTTTAATCAGAAAGCATAGTCCTAGCAGCTTCAATCAGCGTCCTATTTTTTCCTCTCAGCGACTCCATTCTGTTGAGGTGTATAAGGAGTAGAATATTGATGTTCAATTCCCTTGCGAAGACAATAGAGATCCAGAATCTGACTCCTGAACTCTGTGCAATTATCACTCCTCCTCTTGATCTGTGCATCATGGACATTTTCTAATTTTGTAAAAAGATCTATCAGCATCTCCGCTGTCTCATCTTTTGTACCTAAAAAGAATACCCATGAATATCCTAAGCAATCATCTGTGACAACTAAACAATAGTACTTTCCACCTATGCTCCTTACGTTCAGCTGACCGATATGGTCCATATGAAGTAATTCATAAGGGGCATCTATGGAATTTATTGTTTTGGACTTGTGAGGTTTCTTATGTTGTTTTCCCTTTTGACATGGAAGACATTTATCTTCCACGTGAAACCTCTGAACTGGCACCCCTTTCACTAAACCATTTTTAAAAATATAATTCATTTTTCGGTAGTGGATGTGGGCCATGCGTCCGTGCCACAGCATTGACTCAACCTCAGATGCTTTTGATAGTAAACACTCCACCACCGAGGAAGAATCCTTAGCACCCATGTCCATGACATATGTGTCGTTTCTCTGTGCCGCTCTCATCACTATCCAATCATCCGGTATCACCAAACCCGGTTTCAACACCAAAGCTTCAGACTTAGTAAAGTGGACCGAGTGACCCTTGTCGCAAACTTGAGACACGCTCATCAGATTGTGCTGCAGCTGCTTGACATAGTTCACTTTGTCCTATGTGATCTTCCCGTTGGTCACTTTTCCTCGACCTGTAATGTGCCCTCCTTTAGCACCTACAAAATTCACATAACCTCCATCTATATTCTCAAACTTAGTCAACAAACTTGTATCCCCCATCATGTGCCGAGAGCAGCCACTATCAAATACCACAAGTTGATAATCCTCCTTAGCAGCTCCTGCACAACCAAACAAAAATTAGTTAGATTGGGCGACCCAAGCCTTATTGGTCTTGGGTCTTCCGAATTCATCAACCACCGGAACATTCATCCAATATCCATCACTCCTAACAGGAGTCTTGGATCTCAGACCTGTTGATGGAAATGGTTTTTGATTTCTATTCGGTCTTTGGTCCTAAGGTTTCCTAAACATGATTGGACCTTGTGACCTTTGGAAATTTTAGTTATGATACCTTGAATTTTGATGGTAATAATTTTTAAAGCCATTGTTATAAAAATTTTGACTACCAACATTTTGATATCAAGTTTGATATTAACTTTGACTTCTGAAATTACATGATTGACCATTAAAGTTATTCATTCTAGGTGAACTACTTCAAGGTCTTTCATATCTGTCTGATGTAGATTCAGGCTGAAATCTTTGTTGATTTCTTTAAAAACGAGGAACTTGGTGAGTTCCTTTTTCAGCCTTATCTACACCACCAACAACACTCTGTTGCTTGGTAGCAGATATCTTTGGTGAGTTTGTAACCTTTTTCTCACCATCACCAATTTTCTCTGGTGATTTCTCTCTCTTTCTCTCAGTCACTTGTGCTTCATTCTTTTTGTTATGACAGCAACTAGCTACATGTCCCTTGTTGTGACATTTGAAGCACGATCTTCTAGCCGAAGAGTTCTAAATTGAAGTCTCTAGTTTAGATTCATCAGGTGACGAAGAAGATGATGATTATGATGATGCCTTTGAAGGATCTTGTTTAGTTTGCTCAATTTCTGATTTTTCTTTCTTTTTATTTTTAGCAAACTGCACATTTGACTCTCTTGTAATAACAGTGGTCTCTTCTTTCATATCACTCCCTTTAACAAATCAATTTTTTTAACAAAAATTTGCTTTTTTTTCTTAAGGTTTGTATTCTTTATTTTCAAAACTAGTTCCCTGTTATTATCCTTCTTGAAATGTTCAGTCACATCAACTATCCGTGATGTGCAACTACTTGGTGTAGATGACACAAAGTCTGTTAGCTCTTCTTCATCTGGCAAGAAAGAATAGTCATGACGGAACTTCATTGAAACCTTTGTAACATACACTTGTCTTGTCATTACTTTTCTTCAAGCCATTCATCATGTGTTTCATAACAAAAGATGAATCTCTAAATTGATTCAATATCTTTTCAAGTTCACAAATTTTCAGTTGTGCTGCTGACAACTCTTTGCATTTTTTAGAAATCTCTTTTGTTTTTTCACTCATCGTATCATGAGCTAAATCAATAATTTGAAGTTTTTCATTTAGTTTACAAGGTAAAATATTGATTTCTTCTTCATAACCTTTAATTTTCTTCATATAATGACTCATTTCTTTTTACGAAAAAGTTTGATTCTTTTACGCTCTAGAGCTCATTTACCAGACTTTTCTTTTGTTTTGTTAATGTGTCAACTTCACTTTACAGTTAACGACATTTTAAGCAAACACAACTACCAGAGTTAGAATGTACCTCTCCAGTTGATTTGCTTAGATCGGCCATGAAAGCAGTAAAATCAACAGCCATCTTCTTATCTGCAGCATCATCAACCTTTTCAGCTACAGTCTCTTGTTCGACCTCATCATCAGCCTTGACTTCTGCATCATCAACTAGGTCTATCTCAGCCATGAAAGCTTGTGTGGCATTGTCATCACCTTCCAGATCAACACTCCAATCATAAGAATCTTCTCTAGCAGTAGAGATAAAGGCCTTTGATCCAATGTTTGTTGATGCATTCCTGTTGCTTGAACCATGACCAGGAAAATCTTGAAAAGATGAGTTAGAACGAGATTCGGCCTTAGGTCGTTAACATTCTCTAGCGAAGTGTCCGTAATTTGTACAATTGTAACACCTCACTTTAGATTTGTCAAAACCTACATTCTTTCAAACAAACTTTATGCCCATCCTATTCATGAACCTCTTCACTCTTCTAGAGATCATGGCCATCTGCCATTGTAAATCCATCTCCTCTAGGTCATCAGGGTCAATGTTATCATAATCTTCATCAAAAGTAGCAGGATTAGATATTCTTCCCTATATGTAGTTCTCATACGAAGCAACGAATGAAGCAAGCAAGGCCAGATAATCTTCAGCAACCATGACACTTAGAGGCATAGACCTTGTATTATTGTTATTATTGCTAGCTTGTTGTCTTTTTGCCCCTGACGATCCTCCTGAAGCAGCTACAAAACATACTTCACCATCAGCATTTGTCACAACCTGCTCATTTCACATGAGAGAAACGCAGTTGCAGATCACTTGAAGCATTGCTGGAAGATGAAGATGTAAGCCCTTTATAAATTCCCTGATCTTGAACCTGATCATATCTAGTTTCCTTCTTCTTCATGTTGAGCTGATAAGCTCTCAGTTTTCCAACAACCTCTTCCAAGTCTTTATCTTCATAGTCAGCTTCACCCTTTATCATTAGAGTATAAATATCCCACTTGGTAGGTTAAGCATCGAGCAACTTATCGTTTATCTCAACGTCTGTGTATCCCTCTATGTCATAATTCTCCATTTCTGACATTGGATGATAATATCTTCAAGGGACTCATTTCTTATGTTTTTAAAGACAACAAATTGTTTCTTCAGCAAGTCAACCTTGTTCTTCTTCACATCAGGATTGCCCTCATATCTCTTCTCTAAAGCATCCCACATCTTCTTTGAAGTGGTTTATCGCTTGAATGTATGTTTGATGCCATCAAGTAACGACATCTTTATAGCAGCTAAGGCCTTCTTCTCAGACTCATACATTCTCTTATCAGCCTCTAACATGTTCACATTGGCAGTGACATGTTGTCTGCCTTCAAAGTCATGAGTTGGGTTTACTTACCCATCTTGAATAAATGACTAAAACCTATCTTCCATGTAAGGTAATTTTCTACCTTCAACATCTTAGGCGGTTTGTTAGACGTTCCTACCTCATGCCCCATTCTCAACAGTTTGGCATATTCGACATTTTTACCGAACCGGCTCGTTAAAAACGTTAAAAATTTGTCCGAAATGTGTGATCACCAAATTATACCGTTAGACTCGTCTCGACGATCGAATCCAATGATGTATAATGTCCTATAGTAATTTTAGGAATTTTTAGGCCTTTTTTATTTTATTTTTTTGTCCTAAATATCACACGAGCCTAACAGTGCAATCAGTTTGTCAAGATTGTCTATGGATCAAATTATGTGCATAGAAACGTTTAACTCTGGTTACGTCAGCTGGTTAAGTTTCCACCTTTGTGAATAAAACTCAGAACAGTACGGAATTCGAAACAGTAACTCGGATTGACAATCCTAGATGGGAATTCGGAATAGTGACTCGAGATGCCAATCCGAGATGGTGATTCGGAACAGTGAGCAGAGATGGTATCCGAGATGCATTGTTACAATCCGGGATGCTTCCTTGTTTATCCGAGATGCTTCCCAAATTATTCAAAATAAACTGTGTTTATCCGAGATGCAAATCCGAGATGAACACCTATGATCCGAGATGCACTGTTCTGATCAGAAATCAAGTTTTCTGATCTGAGATGCTAATTCTCTGATCCGAGATGCTTATTCTTTGATCCGAGATGCTTCCCTCATGGTCCGAGATACAACTCTGATGATCCGAAATGCCAAGTTTTATTCGAGATGCCTTCCTATTAATCCCAAATAGCAGCAAAAACCCTAGAGCAGTCTTCAAACTTCGAACCAGCCGTCAAAACGTCCAAAAACTTACTTTTTCTGTTATTACTATTCTGAACCAAGCAAACAAAAGCCGAATGCTCTGATACCAATTGTAGGTCCCCAAATCTGTATGGATCTTCACGGAATCGTCTATCCAACCTAGAGTAAGGAATCCCCTAGATCTGATTATCACAAAAAACCGAACAATATCAAGAACACGAACAATCACTTTCAATCACTCTTCTATTGATTATCCAACATGAATGTTTACATTCAATTCAAGACTCACATGAATTCTCTCTCAACTCTCTGTGAAGTGATTAACTGAGCAACCTTAACCCTAATGCAAAACTCTCTTTATATAGGGACAGGTTTGCAACCGGGCTAGGCTTTCACCACATGGGCTGCAAATTGGTCTAGGCCCAATTCACCTACCACTCCCTATATTGTTTCTGGTTTAGCCGAATCACTTCTAATCAACTACTACAATACTAAACCCGCTAACTGTTTATCGTTTTACTAATTACAAGATATCCAAAGACCAAATCTAAGATATTATCACAAATATGCACCAACAACATCAAACTCCCACATAACTACCTCCCCACTTTCAAGAAAACCGACAATTATACTTCATTCCATTCAGTAATTGATGTTCTCACATCATCAAAATACAAAGGCATCATGTTTGCCAACGCACCAATCTATGTGGATACACTCCGATAGTTCTAGGCAAATGCTAACGTTGAATCTCAAAAGAAGAAGCGATATGCTATTACTTCCAAGGTCGGAGAAACCCTTGTCCAAATTTCCCCATCCTCAACCTTTGGTCTAGATGACCTAGATGGGAACACTTCTTTTGGTAAGCAGGAATTATATGCTGAGTTCATAGAACGTGGGCATGAGGGTCAGTTATCTGGTGTTACCATTTTATACCAAACTTTCCTGCTGAAATGAGATCTTTTTTCCATACCTTACTCACCTATCTTTCAGCAAGACCACCTCATTTAATGAGATTTCACAAAATATTCAATTTCTGAGATATGCTATTTTGACAAAATCTGATTTTAATCTATCCCATGTATTATTTATGGACTTGGTGGCAAATTATAATAAAATTTCAAAAAATAAAGCTTTTCTTCTATATCCAAGGTTTTTAAGCTATTATCTACTAAAGCAAATTCCATAAAAAAATTTTAAATAGAGAGTTGTCTTTGAGATGGAGATTCTTACTACTGAAACCTTTATAAGAATAAAAAATATGGAGTCAAAGGTTTCCAAAACAAAAGCAAAGGGGGATGAGAAAATTTTGGACGGGTCCACATCTCAAGCTCAAACCTCTGTTGCTGAGCCTACTACTCCTGGTGATCATGACAACACAACCAGTGTTGTGAAACCCACACTAGAAAAATCCAAAAATAAACCATCCAAATCCAAAAAGCCTACCAAAACCACAAATCATAAAAAGGTGCCTCTAAAAAATGAAATCCTTGTAGAAGAACAAAAGCCAATTGAAACCACTATTTTTACTTCCTCACAGCAGTTGGAAAGATCTCCACCTCAAAGCCAAACTCCTACTGCTTCCTCACAAAAGGAACATGTTGTAAGTAAAGGGATACCACATTATGAAGTAGATGATTCAATTGAATCTTTGGTTCTAAGCCACTCTCCCAGGGCATATTCTCTTTCTACTCCACAACCATCACCCTCAATTCCATCTACTATCAAACCTTTGTTTCGTGTAATTGAGATAACTCAGACACAAATCAGTTCCTCTCAATCACTTGTTCATGAGAGTTCACCTCCACATGTGACTGAGTCTGAGTTAAATCTCTTTGCTAACCCAGAAACAATTAAGGAGGTTACACCACATGAGTTACAAGTAACTCTTGGTGGT
The DNA here is from genome assembly GCA_947069175.1 of Scalesia atractyloides. Lineage (NCBI taxonomy): Eukaryota > Viridiplantae > Streptophyta > Magnoliopsida > Asterales > Asteraceae > Scalesia > Scalesia atractyloides. The sequence continues at coordinate 40,297,116 of CAMTDV010000116.1, forward strand.
AATTTAAGTGAAGCAGCCATTACAATTGATTACACATCAGTGTGTCAGTTTGACAGTGGTTACATCCATCAGACTTCCTTAAAGGAAATAACTGTTGAGGCTACAATTGTAACCTCTATTCCAGTTGGAAGTCCCCAGTACCAAGACAAAGGGGCATTTGGGTCTGATAACACGGAGTTTCCTCCTATTGACGAACCAAATACAAGTACATCTGGTAGGAATTAAGATGATTCTATTAAATTAGATGATGAATTGAGATACAAAGAATTGACAGAGAAAACGACATCAATGAAGTGTTCAATCATCGAAATGAAAGATATGATGAAGTAGATGTTACAAATTCCCAAAGCCAACCCATCAACACAGCAAATTACCAATGAGCTATGGAACTCTGTGCAACCAATCATTATAGCTCAAAGGAATTTAGCTGACATTCACCATGAAACTCACATGAAGCTAATCAAAAACATGGTTGACGCCAGATACAAAGATACTCAAGCTGACATCAAGGCCATTAAAGAACATTTGGTAAAGACCACTGGCTTTGCCCCTACAATAGTCGTTCATGAAGAAGTAAAGGATGGTGCCAAAAAGGGGGAGAGTGATAAACTGAGAAAGTTGCAACCAGACTCAAAGGTACAACAAAAGCCAAGGTCTATTACAACCACTATTGCAAACCGAACTTCTACTACAGCATCAGATGCTAGTGTTCAAAAAGGGATTGATGAGACCCTGAACAAACAAGCAGAAGAGATTGCTAAAGAAAAGTAGAAAAGACAAGATACACTGTTAAGCAAGGCTTCCAAGCTCATTGAATATGAAAAGGCTAAACATATGGAAAAAGAAGACATTAGCACTTCAAAAAGAACAAAATGTCAGCTAGAAAGGTCAGACAGCCAATAACCACTTCTTCTAAAACCATTGCCATGCCTACAACAAGTGTATCCTCTGCTCAAACAAAACCAACACCACCACCTCAAAAGAAACAAAAACCCTCACCAAAGAAATCATCTCCACCACCAACAGATGTTAGTACAGTTGACGTGCCAGTAGATGCTGGAATAGTAGATGTTCCAACAGATGTTAATCAAACCTCCGCCATGATCACATTTCCCACTTTAACCCATCCATTATCCACACCACCAAGAATCCCATTGCAACCACCTTCACCTTAAATCAAATTCCAACACAAAAGAAAAACTTATGTTATTGAAGAAGATGATGATGATGATGATGATGATGAAGGGATTCCATCACAAGTCCCTTTGTCATCAAAACCTATCACTTCATCACCATCCTCATCATCTTCACCTAAAACCACTTGACTTCCAACCATTTATCAACCACCATCCATCATACCTTTTGCAACCAAATATCCTCTGGAACTGATGGCTGTGCTAAAAGAAGTTGAACCATTTTTCACAGCAAAGGATATTTCAAAACCTGACTTTCCATCTCTCTTTGGTACAGAAAGCCAAGAAATTTAGATGAATATCTAAAGTTGAAGGCTAAACAGACTGAGGATATTGCCAAAGAGAAGAGCAAAGGGAAAAATGACAAGACTACTCAAGGCATTTTGTCAAAGTATGATAGATTGAAGACTTTGCCAAATATATGAGTAAGTCTATGTCAGAAAGGCCTGTGAATGCTAAGCTAGATGAAGAACTGAAACAGGATTACCTTGACCACATTATGCAACACAAACCTTACAAAGCTACCAGAGCACAGTTCAAACATTCGTCAACAAATGATCTTAAAGAAGAAATTGACAGAATACAAGCAATGCTCAAAGATTCTTACACAAGCCAACACCACCTGATTGGAAGAAAAACAGGCAGATAGATCAGATCTGAGCTTTGAAGCTTAAAAGGATGAAACAAGAGTTGGTTGCTGCAAACTATGGCAGTGCAAGGTCAGTTACCAGATGGTCTAAGTCCAGGGTTGTAAATACCTACAGAAAATTGGAAGAGCTTAGAAAGAAGGATCCTACATTTCCAAGAAAGCCAAACTACTCAACAGATGTTATCCCTCATCAGACCCAAACCTTTAAAAAGCAGCCCTTATCCTTTGTCTTACCCACAATTGCCTTTCATGAAGTAAAAAAGGAAAAAGCAGATGGATGAGGATGATGAACAGAGGTTTGAAGAACACTATTAAGAGGGAATCAAAAACCAATTACTCTATCACACAAATGTTGCAGGTGACAAACTAAAAAGAAACAATATCCAAACTTGTAAGCAAATCACTTCCACCAAGCTCAATAATAAGTCTTCCCCCACAAAAGCCAGATGATTCAAAAATTCTAAAATGGAAGTCATCCTCAGATACCCATGAATTGACTATGCTTAGATCAAATGGCAAGATTCAAAAGCTGAAAATGGAGAATGCATATGGTCTGGATGCAGCTGATCTCCAAGATCTTCTGAACCTTGAATTACAAAGGGATTTTGAAGGCATGTTCTTTAGGAGCTTTATACTACAGTTCAAAGGGCAAATTAGGTATTTTTGTTGAGAAATAAAGATAAAAAATAAAGAAGAGTTTTGGCATCATCTGTTCTAGGGGGAGATTGTTGGATCTATTGAACCCTACAAAAGAACAGATGATTGAAAAGCCAAAACAATCTCTAACATCTGATCCTTTATAATAAAGATCTGCTACTACAAACTCTGCTGAGACTTAAAGACTGTTCACAAGATCTGATCAACGGCTAAGATCTGCTGGAATCCATGGTCTGCTGATGAGAACCTCTGATGAAGATAAAGTCTGTTGAAGTAAAGTCTGCTGAAGACTAACAAAAGATAAAGCCCAACAGAGGTATCTCAATAGTTGTTATCATCGGAGTTTATATTGTATTTTAATTTTATAGTGTTTAGGTCTAGCAGAGGTTAGATTTTGTTAGGTTGTTAAATGTCACTCTCATGGTAACGTCAGCCAAAGATGCTCAATGGTTTGTAATGTACTATAAATAGAACAGTCCATGTACTGTTCTATCGATCGCTTCTTCTACACATTCTGTACGAATAAATAAGAGTGATCTTAGGCTGAGGGGGAGTTTGTAATTTGCATGCATACGTGATTAATATTACAAAAACATGTCAATGAAAACAATCTTTCTATTGTTGTGATTTCAAAGTTTTACACATTTCCGTTGCACTGTTTTATTGATTATTATCTTCTTTCATTGATTTCATCTAAAACAATCACACCAATATCAAACTCAGATCCTAACAGGATCGTTAATGGATGATTTATGTAACTTGTATGATAATATATATATACATATATTATTCTTAAGATGTCTTCAATATATTGGATATTGTTGATGATAATTAACATCTTTGATGGATCTTATTCTTATCGTACAATGCTGAATTTTGCTGTGTAAATGCTGAATTTGTTATTTTGTGATTCGGATCAGACAATTATAGTGTTTACGCATTTTTCTGGAAACTATATAATATTACAAGGTGTTTCCCATTTAGGGTTTTGTATGGGTGTTACCTTGGATATACTTTCATATCATATTTTTCTGTTATTTCAGGGTGTATCGGAACTCTTCTTGCATGAATAATGTGTACGCATTGTGTACCAACGTTTTTGGAGATAGTTTGTTTCATTTCGCGACACGACGAATATGATGATATGATATGTAATTGTATTTCCTGAGATTTCTAGACTTTCTAAAAGTCCCATCATTCAAAAATTAAGACTAATGCACATAATTAAATATATAAATATTGATTCAGTTTTGTAGAATTATCGGTTATTTTTCCGTTTGTCACAGTTCGTGTGACTTTTAATATGGTAATATATATATATTGCATCCAAAGTGTGAAAACGAAAAGAGGGTTATGTATACTCACGGTTTGCATAGAGCTTCCACGTAAGTGAGTTGGAAGAGTTCTTGAGTTTGGAACACCGAAGTTACCCTAAAGGGAAATGGAGGTGTGTGAGTTACGGATTTGATAATGGATTGCATTTGGATTTTAGGACGTATAACATGAATTAATTTAATGTAAGGAGCCAAGAGTGTGGTCAAGCAAGTAGGTAGGATGGTAAACATCCATTTAACCCCATTATATGTTTCACCAAAGCATAAAATCATCAACTTTGTTGATGATTTCGGGTGGTCATGAATGTAGACTGAAAACTACATAAATCACTAAGTCTTAAAACAACCAAGTGAGCAAGCTAGTTACGTGCATCCCAAACATGGAGAGTCTTTGGGGATGTGATGTAGCCTCTTCCCTTTGTTTTGAGCTCTAGTGTATGAATCTAACTAAAAGTTTGAACAAGTGAGGTAGTGGAACAAGGTTGGACAGCCAAAGCTTCTATGGTTCACACTTTTACCAAAACACAAGTTCAACAACATTGAAGATGGTGAATTTCAATGGTTTCAACACTTGTAGGTTGCTTGGAACCTATTAAAACATAATTTTAGGGAGGTTATTCAGCCTTCTTTCTTGTGGAAATCAGTTAAGCACAAACCCTGATGGACCTACAAAAAAATAGATGATATTCTATAGTCATAACATGATCCACTTATTACCCAAAGATAGTGAAGCTTGAACACCTAGTCAGAACATCTGTTCTAGAGCATGTCTAGGATCTCTTGAAGACTTGGAACCGCTGTTCAAGAGTATAACAATTGTTGAGGCTAGCATCTGTTGTGAAGACCAAAGCCCTGATCAAGCAAAGGTTGAATGAAGAAGACCCGACATCTGTTAGGCCAAACAGATGTTTGGACAACTGCATCAGTGTTTAGCTTTGACAAAGTTTATTCAATGTAACAGTACTTTATGCCAACTGTGTCTAGAATAGCCTAGAACAGTGGATAAGATTGCTCAGATGTTTTACAAACATCTGAGAATTTTTTTTGTTAGAAATGTTAGATGTCGCTATCAGGGTGACATTAGTTGATCTCATAGCAGAGCTTTCGTACTTGTGTATAAATCGATCACTCTAGTCAGTGATTTATTTGTCACACACATACTTACATTTTCTCTTGTACGAACTACCATGTTTTGTGTGATTGGCTGAGGGGGAGTTTGTAAAATCAATCGATTGTAAATCTTTTGAATCATTATATTCATTGAAAAACATTTGCTAATAACGACTCTCAGTTTGTGAAATTATTGTGATAATCAATACTTGTTTACAAACAAAGAAACTCATATCCTAAAGTTTAAACTTGATTGCACAATTAGTTTAACACAAAATGATAAGCTCTTAAAAGATCCAATTTTAGTTCATGGCTTAGAGTTGTTTAGTGAAGAACAGATAACGTGTCTCTCACAGACTCTGTTTTCCTTCAAAAGGACTTGAGAAAATGGCACAGAATAATCCCCATAACACAGGCTTCAGCAATAAACCACCTATGTTCGTTAGATCTGAATACTATATATTTGACGACGTATGATGGAACATATGCTATCTCAACAAAATACCGGGTGTTGGAGATCTGTGGTTTTCGGACCACATGTCCCAATGTTACCAAATACCGAAACCCCGCATGTATTTGAGCCAAAGAAGCCTGAAAATTACTCTGAGCAAGATTATCAAAAATCATATATATGCCGCCCTATTACATTGTAATAGTGCTAAAGAGTTATGGGATGCATTGAAAGAGCAGTTTGGTGGTACAAAGGACGTTCTCGAAACTACACTTGAGATCCTTAACCAACAATACCATACTTTCACTCATGTCAAAGGGGAAACCCTAACACAACAATTTGAGAGGTTTTCTTGTCTTATCAGCAAGCTTAAGTCGGTGAACAAAGAATTCACAAAATTAACTTTTAAGTAACCGAGTTTTGAGGTCTTTACCTGAGAAATGGGATACAATAGCCATACTGATGAGAACAAATCCAGATTTCAAAGATTTGACACTGACCCAGCATGGTCAGCTTTTGACTTTTGAAAGAGGGCTTGTCCAAAAGAAGAAGCTCCAAGAATCTGGAAAAGTGTCTGACGTATATGTCATATGGAAATATGACACTTTTGGGTCTGGAAAGTTCATCAAAAGGAATGATAAATGACTAGAGTTATGATCGTTTCCCTATTTCAACAAGAATCAACTCTGGTCAACAATCCTCAAACTATGCTTTTACATCTAGTGATGACAGTCATAATCAAGATATCTGACATTTGTTTTTGATGATCTTAAGTATATTGATCCCATTAATCTTGAGGAAATGGATATTCTACACTAGCTAGCTCTACTAAGTGTAATGTGACCAATGGCAAATAACGGGTAATTCCGTACAATCTAATCACCATTTTCATTAAATAATCTCATGCATTTAATCGTAATTAATTACGTAACTGAGTCGTACGGGACAAGTGAAACATGCTATAGCCTATATTGGTTTCCATCACGATGCAAAACAAATCAAACTACGTCCTAAAAGTGTTAGTAGAAACTGTTGGGCGCATTATTCACGGTTACATTATTCATGTCAGCAAAATTGCTGAAACGAGACAGAACGATCAATAACGGCATACAAATGACATAACTAAGTCCAAATATACATGAAAACACTAATGAGGGAACATATCTTGCAATAATACATAACTTTCCAGTTTAACGCTTAAATTACAAAATTTTCCGTTTCGACTATAAACGTAACAATTTTAATTTGTCCGCAACACTAATTCGGCATTTCCGGGACTCCAGAATTATAAAAGAATAATGACAAGCACCTTAAAACAATATGAGGATATCAAAAATACATAAAATACATCATTTTCGGTATTACGACAAGCAGTGCACAACTTGACCGGAAAGCGACCGATTGTCGAACCAACAAAGATTTCAATACCCGATAGCCTCATACATTAATCAAGAGATCTATTTAAGGTTTATTCGGGATCCATAACCCCTTCATACATCCCATGGTTGCGGAATTCCAACTTGCGGATTTATCCGTCGTTATTGAACAGTTAACGAAACAGAAAGCATTTCTACCATTGAAACTCAATATCTACTAGACTAGTGAACTAGTTAATAATATTTAGCCTGTTAACATCACCTCATTTCCCTAATTAAACCACCATTACACTAATCACCCTTAACTAGATAAAACACCTAAATATCTAACATTTAAACAAGTGTTATAATAACAAGTTACAGTTAACCCCCCCCCACACCTTCATGTTTATAGTTTTGGTGGGTCCCCCTAGACCCACCACATGCTTGATTTGATAAGATGATGAAGGAGTATGGCATTACAAGATTCATTCTTGACTTTTGGAAGATTTCATGTGATTATAACAACTACATATCATCACTATCTCTCACATCATTCTAACACTTTAAAAAATCAAAACAAAATCACCCCTCTAGCTCTCTCTCATTCTTGGCGCACACACCACCACATAACACCACCATCTTCCACCCTAAAACACCACTTTATACCCACTTTTAAGCCATTACAAGGTCATTCAGGAAGGTTGCAAGGATGGAGGATCATTAGGGCCTTCTTTGGAGCTTTCTCATCATCTTTATCTTCATCTTCTCACCATCATCTTATTCCTGAATCATCCCTAGCCTAAGAGCTAGTAGTAAGTTTCTTGTTTATGATTTCTTGTTCTTGTTATGTGTAGATATTAAAAGTACAAGTAACATTCATCTTGAACATCATAAAAGAAATCACCTAAAACCTCTAAAACATAACAAGAAATAACAAGATAAAAAGTATGATATATATTATGTTCTTGTTGTGATTTGTTGTAGTATTTCATAAGTATGATGATCTTGCCATATGAGACTTGAAAATGTGATTTAAACAAGTATATGTTTAAATCACACAAGATCATCTTCTTCAAAATGTTCATGAGCTTCACATATATTCTTGACACTTGAAAGTTATGGACTTTAGTAGACTTAAAACTTGGTTTTAAAGAGCTAGTAAAGTTGATTTTTATAGGAAAATACATGTAAGAAAGCTCATGAAATGTTGTAGTTAAGTTGTATGGTTATTTCTTGAGAATGAGTTTTGGATGAACTTGATGAATTATGGATAATTTAGGAATTTGAAAAGTGTTTAAATACGTTTTTGAAACTTGGAAAAGGCCATACTTTAGGGGAAAACTATGGCAAAATTTTCTAAAAATCTAATCGCAATTAAAGTGTAATTAACATGGTGATTTACGGGGCTAAACGCGATTAGCGACCTAAACCATCATTAAGGAAGTTTTAATGAAAAGGGTTAAACCCTAACCTTCAAAGGATTTAATAAATACTTATACATATTTTTACAAGTTGAAAATGAGTATTATTTATTACATATATATTTTTGGGAATAAAAATATATGTATATACTTTGTGACCATCATAAGTGTATGCGTATAATACATGTGTATTTATATGGATGTATCTAGAATTATTAGGGCAACACACCAAATACTTTGAAGTTACCAAGTATAAATTACATGGAAACATATACCTTTACACAAGTCTTAAAACAAATAATCGGACGAGCGGACTATTCAGACAATGGTCGAATTTATACAATACACCGTTTCACCGTCGATCAACGAGCATATCGCCATCATGTAGAGTTACTATGACACTTGGGCGAATTTCGACGCGGAAATATATATGTTAAATGACTACGATGACACGTCAAAAAATAATATATTTTTAGACGCCTAACATATATGTATTACCGACAACCAAAATCCAAGAAGTTGAAATATATAAAAGTTTCCATGAGATTTTATATAAGTATAACAGAATACTTATAAACTACAACATTTATGAAAATTATAAAAATGCAAGAATGCATACTTATGGACTTGGGTAATTAATTAATACATGGGCAAGGTCCAATCACATAATTATATGGGCTAGGCCCAATCACATAATTACATGGGCTAGGCCCAATGACTTAATTTCAGGGGCTAGGCCCAATCACATAAAGGCATGGTCTAGGCCTAATGACTTCCAGGGATAGGCCCACTCACATAAAGACATGGGTTAGACCCAATGACATACATGACATTGGCTAGGCCTGATGACACGTGTGCAAGGCACAAGGACATATGAAGGGCAAGGCCCATTCAAACACAAATAAATACACGACAATATATATATATATATATATATATGTAAAATATATATAAATAATTAGAGAACAAACGAACTGTCAATGCTATGAAAACAATAAAGTTGTTCAAAAGAGTTAAATAAACACCTAACAAGAATTCAAGATGAACAACATGTATGAGGTCCAACGAGACCTAAGGGTTTTAATGAGGTTAATACACTTGTAGGTTGCACACGTGTACGGACACTCGAATTTCACTAGTACGACATTTGGAATGCCAAAACTGTGAGTTCATGTCCCTCCTTCCAATTATTTTAAAGTTCTGTTTTTAAAAACCATCGAGGGGAAATACATGTCATAACAAACGGTATGGTAGCTATGTTTTTAGATGATAACAAGATTAAATGTGCGTATGTAGGATGATGACAATAGTAACCATTAATCACTTAGTGACCAAGGTGTAAAAGGTATAGATCTATTGAGTTTGAGGCGCGCTCCACTCCTGGTTGATATACCCTTAGGAGTGCTTTTGTGATCTCTCTGATGTCAAAGTTGTCTCAGTTTGGTTGCTTACTTATGGCACATATGTCAGGGTGCTCGCGACACACTGATAGATCCTAAAACTCCACGAATGCTAATAACATATTCAGATTTCATTACAGGATTACAAACATGACATTTTATAAGAAAAAAATAACTACATGAACTCGCCAACTTTTGTTAACTTTTTAAATTACATGTGTTTCAAGACGCAAGACTTGACCCGGTGAAACACTTCGGGAAATGGGAACGACATGACAGCGAATACCACCTTTTGGAGGATTTGCCTTTTATATCCCAACCTCATATGGGTATACAGGAGTCAAAACCTCAACATGCTTCTATGATGAAAACAATCTTTTTTTATGGAGTAATGTAGCTTAAACTATATTTTTTATGACAATGTGAAACTGTTGGAAACTTGTAAACTTTAGTTGCAAATTTATATAAGTATGGCATCGTTGTTGATTTACATTTGTTTACACGATTGGATGCAATGATTACCTCTTAGTCACACGACTGCACTTCCGCTACGACCAGGGTGTGACATGTAAGGGCAAACATTTTTTATAAGAAAACTGGTAGAAGCTATCCGGGAATTAATGGGAGATCTAGGGTTGGGTTGCCCAAGATAAAGTGTTTTAAATGTAATCAGCTTGGTCATTTTTCTAGAGAAAGCAGGAGCCAAAACTCGGCACGTGTCATTACCTATCCAAATGAAAGACCTCAGGCTAATCAAACACACTTTTATCAAAGTACCCAAAATACCCCTGCATTAAATGTTCAAAACACTACCCATTTTGCAAGTCCTACACCTGTGCAATATATCCAAGCACCCATTCCTCAAGTTCAGTATGTCCAAATGCCCATGACACATGTTCCAGCACAACAAACTGCTCCTGCTCCTACAGCAACTAAGCCAAATCAACAAAGCTTTTTTTCACACAAGGCTATGTTGATTGGAGCAATATGCCAGAATACTTAACTAATAAAAATCTTGCTATAATTGCAAGTGATAATGTTGAACATGCAAACATTTGTTTTGTGGCTTTGGATCATACCTCAGGAGAAGAATCTCAAGAAAAGGAAACCTCTGTTGGTGAAAGCTCGGTTGGTGAAACTACTGAAAGCCCAAGAAAACATTGGTTTATGAAGAGGGTACAGTCTTTATGGGTACAGTCTTTATGAGAAAATGAGAAGTTGGAAGACACCCAAGTCACTTGTGATAAATGGGTACAGTCTTTATGAGAAAATGAGAAGTTTGTGGCAAGTAAATTGGTGGCAAGTAAATTGGAAAAGAAATCAAGATTACTGAGACATGTAACAAAAGTGTCATTCCTGAAAAACCACAAAGCTCCACTCAGTCTAAAAAACCAAAATATATTTTCAAACCAACCTAGTCCGATGAGTGTGATAATCTTGATAATTTCAAACCAATTGATTTTGCAAATCTAGCCCTTAAACCACCTAAGATAAAACTCGTTCCTATTACCAAATCTCAAACATATGTACAACCATCTTTTTCAGAAAAGAAACCAAATGTAAAAGGAAAGAGAAGATTTCAGATATGTTGTGTAGCTTTTGTGGCAAAACAAACCACTGGGTAAAAGATTGTTTCAAGTTAAAACCCCTTGAAATGGATCAATGCAACAACATCTATGAATCTAATTTTGGGTGCACCATCTATGGTAAAAGCAACCATTTAACTCAACAGTGCTCATTTCTGGGATCACAGAATTCTGTCAAAAATTGGTCAAAAAGAAATATGAGTTTCAAAAGGGATAATGAGCCCAGTAACATGTATTCTAAATCATTTCCCAAAAGAGTTGAGTATGGTCTCATGGATGCACCACAAAATGCTTTACCTAGAGGCTATGGGCAACCACCCTACAATAGGGTGCTTTACAGGTACACAGAACGAACACCACGGCTCCATAAGCCTATGGTAAACATGCATCCACATGGGTATCAACATCTTGTTGGGAATGGTCAACCTCCTATGGACCCAAGTGTGTAGGCACTTGAAGAGGGTAAAAAATACTTGTCGTAAATTGTTCAACAACTCTTAGTGACCAAAGATCAATCCCAACAAGAAATTGCAATGGTTGATAACCCCAAATCCAAGGCAGACAATGTCTTGGATCATCTACATGATTGACCCATTCATCACCTTAAGCGGGAAACCACTGAATGAAATTTTAAAGTGCCAACAGAGGTTACCTGCATAACTATCCTTCTATCCAAATAAAAGAAAGAAAAATTTTATGAAAAACCAAAAGTTATCTTTATCTTATTTTATTTTATGTCAAAAAATTAGAACAACCCAAAATCTTGTTCTAAAATCCCAAAAAGATTGACAAAATCAACAAAAACAAAAACTCTGTTCAAAGGAGTTATAAATTTGAGTGGTTCAAAAGTTTGTTCAAGTGTACTAATAATTGTTCAAGGCAAAAGAACCACTATTTTCTTCAAAACTCAGTTCAACCCAACAAAGGTTTCAAACAGAGGATTTTCAAAACGCTGTTGACCAAAAGTCAAACAGAGGACTCAAAACATTGATTAAGATATTTTAAAAGTATGATAAGCCCAACAGAGGTTTCAACAAATATTTTTGAAAAACAGAACTTTGATATCTTCATCAAAGGGTTTCCTTGTAGGACCCGCCTTCTGAATAGAGATTAGCTATGATAAATAGCAGTTGACCACGTGGACAAAAAGGTAACCATTGTACACGTAGGTATCCCTGTTCCATTAACTTTATAAAAACTTGTCTGTTCCATTAACTTTATAAAAACCCATGAGAATACAGAGTTTACTTCTATCCTCCATTGTTTGAAAATTTCAAAAGCATTTCAAAAGAGAAAAACTCCAAACTTGCTTCCATCAAACTCTATTTCGATCAAAAGATTTTCTAGATAAAATATTGTCAAAAGATTTGAACGTTAGGTTATCATTGTCACACCCCGACTCGCAGCGGAATAAGAGTCGGGGCATAATTGGGTTATCACCAAAGCTCATGATATTTACTAATATGTTTCATATTTATTAAAGTCAAAATTACATTCTCAATAATCCAAACATGTTCATACAAATACAAAGAAAAATAACCAACTAAGCAATCCAAGCTTTAAACCAGCTTATTCTTCTAAGCCAATCCTATATGTTTCTTGTTGCAGCTGGTTCACCTGTATCATGTGTAAAATGGGGGTTTTTGGGTCAACATAAGTTGGCGAGTGAACCTTGTTAGATAAACATTTGTTATTGATTTCTTGTTATTTTTATCAAGGAAAAATTGTGCAATATTCATATGTGAGCAAATGTAAATAATCAAACAATTGCAATAACAACCACAAACAATAACATACAATAATATATGAACTTGCATGAACATATAACATGAATGAAACTGTATATGTTGGCAACGTCACGTTCACGCTCATAATGTAATGGGGAACTGACGGCCTATGATGAATGTCTGTGCGATCAAGGCTCAATCAAACGGAGCCGATCGTATGTTGGCAACGCCAGGTTCACGCTCATAATGTAATGGGGAACTGCTCAACACTCATAATGTAATGGGGAGCGACGGCCTATGATATTGCATGTACTGAAAATAATAAATTAAATCTAAACAATAACCACACAAACAGTTGATACAAACTGAATACACATTTGTTCATGATATGATGTATGCACAATGATTTAAATATAATAATTGGTAAGACACATGATACACCCCAAAAACGTGTTTAAAACGGGGAATTTGTAGAGATTCACTCACATTGGGTGCGTTCGGTTGGAGATGATGAGATGCGCACGAGTTTGAAGGATTGATCAACGAGGATTAACTAACCTAAATAATAACGGAAGGATAGTAAATGAGTGAATTTTATTAATAATTTTAATAGGATTTTTAGATATATTTTTGTGAGTTTAAAGCTACTTCCTATCTTTAAAAATATTATTTTTAAGTATTTTTAATTGATTTTTGAATTAAATTAAATAAATAAAAATATAAAAAAAATGTTGACTTTTGCGTTGACCATTGACTGTTTGACTGTTTGACCGGTTCTATTGTGTGCATGTATGCGCCGGGCAGGACTCGAACCCGAGACCTCCCGTACGCGTGCACGCAGCTCTACCAACTGAGCTACGTGTCTAACCCGAAATAGTTCTGTTTTTAATTATATTTATATACTAATTCAGTTGGGTTTGGAAAAACCCGTTTTTGACAAATGTTACAATCATGGATCTCAAAATCAAAACCCCATATTACTATCCACCGTATCTTGTGCAACAAGCAAGAATACAGATTTCCACCCCATCATTGACATCATCAATTCATCCAATATCTTTACATACTCACCGAAGACGCCCCCATCTACATATCCACCCTAAGAGAATTTTGGGCAAATGCAAAATTTTCTTTGCAAAACAAAAAGCCCTTTCATCAGCTCCACTGTCAATAAAGAGCATGTGGAAATCTCCGTAGAATCCATCTCCACAATGTTCCAACTAGAAGATGCGACAGGTATAGAAACTTTCCCCAAAAAAGAATTACAAGCTGAATTCATAGAAAGGGGCTATGAAGGTCAGTTAGTGGGAGCAACATTTTTTAAACCAAAGTTCCATCCTTAAATGAAATTCTTTTTCCATACTCTTTTGGTATGTCTTTCTACAAAAACTACTACTTTTAATAAAATACCCCTAAAAACCCAGTGTCTGGGATATGCTATTTTAAGAAATTTAAACTACAAGCTATCCCAGACACTGTTTTCAGATTTGGTAGCAAATTTGAGGGCAATAAAGAGAGGTACCGACAATCCTTTCTTAAGAAAAGAAAGTTTTGAAAAAAAAGTGAAGCATTACAAAGCAACAGTCTATCTAATGAGACATTTACTCGCATGATTGCCAAAAGCCATGAAATTGTGGTAAATGAAATTGTTTTAGAAAATCAAGCAACAGATGTTACAACATCTATTGCTGAGCCCACTACTCCTAGTGACCATAGTAGAAATTCCAGCGCTATGGAACCCACACCAGACATTTCCATACAAACCTAATCCATTCCTATTACCAAATCCAAAAGAAAAACACAAAAAGGGTATCTCTGTGGGTTGAGATGGCAGAGATCCCTGTTTCATCACAAAAGCAACAAAGAAAAACATATGTTGTTACTTCCTCACAACAGATGCAAACATCTCCACCAAGCCAAAATCCTCACTCTTCCTCGCAAAAGGAAGGTGTTGCATGCACAGGTTACACAAGTCAAGGGGGAGATACATCAATTGATCATCTCTTCTCAAGCCCCTTTCCCAGGGTTGATCCTATTTCATCACTACTACTCACATCAACTATCCACTCACCCTTAAAAAATTGCTAGATGTAATTGATACATCTGACTTGCAAATACCTAGTTCCTCTCAACAATAAATTAATGAGAGTTCACATCAACAAGTGACTAGGACAAGCTCAGGGGTCATTGTTATCCCAGAAGTAGAGGAGGTTACACCTCTGTATCTCAAGATATAAAGGTTGGTATTTCAAGTGGGGCAGCTACTACAACTAATGAGACCACAGTCTTATAGATGGACAGTCATTACATTACTAAGACCCCCTTGAAGGTAACAACTGTTGAGAGAATAGTCTCTACTTTAGTTGGAAGTCCATGGTACCAAGACCAAGGGGCACTTGGTTCAAAACCAAGTTTAACCACTTCTGGTGGGAATTTAGATGATCTTGTTAAATTAAGTGACGGATTAATTATCAAGAATTGATAGAGAGGGTAACCAACTTGGAAACATGTCAGTGCAAAATGTATATAGCCTATGTCTAAGGGTAATGTCATACATGTAATAGGGCTTAAAAAGTTAGATTTTATTATGTTTTAGTTTTTATAGGGTCACCTCATACGAGTTGATGATTGCCTCGTACGTAGTACTACATGCTACTTCGTACGAGTTGCACCTCGTACAAGTTTTCCCCTTCCACCCTTGTGCGAGTTGAGCATGTCTATATATAGAAGCTCAAGGGTGTTGAGTCTATAGCTGTTTTTCTGATATTATGGTGAAGGCCTTTTGCAATACATCTGTATTCTTCAACGTTTATTAATACAAAGAAGTAGAAGCATTTATACGTAGTTCTGATCATTATCAACTTGCTAACGATGAATTACGTGCACGTTAGTTAGTTCAAGTCCGGTTTGATGCTTTCGAAGGAAAGCTGATCCTCCCACAAGTGGTATCAGAGCTTGGAGGCCTGATTTGAAGACAATTGATCAAGTTTCAGCGATTGAAGATCTCTATTTCTACTCCTTGTTACGTTTATCAGATATGGGCAAATTCAAGGACGAATTGGACTAATATTCTAGTATAACATGTTAAAATCAGTTTCAACAAACCCTTGAAACTTTCAGATCTAAATTCAACCGAATTCATGTCGAAAATTACGAAAAACGCGAATCTGTGAGAACACCTTGTTCAAATGTGACCAGAGCAACTCTTACGAGGAGACTAGACACCTTGTACGAAGTGCACATTGTACAAAACAAGTTTTTAGTAATCATAGTTGTAACCTGCACGAAGCATACAACACCTCATACGGAGTGCATAGCAACTCATACAAAGTGCCTTTTTATCATTTTTCAAAACTTGTGTACCCTTCGCACGAAGCGACACCTCGCACCAAACCAGTGTTCAACAAATTTTCTGACAAATTTTTCGATAAAATGGAAGAAGAATCTTACAAAAAATTCGCAACAGCGACCGACATAACAACCGTCGCAGCCCAAAATATAAAACTTGAAAATAAATTGGGAACTATGGCCAAGCCACCTAAACTTATGTATCTCAAAGATTATAAGGGATGGCACGAATGCTTCACCAACTGGGTGCAAGAGAATTATCTCAAGAACTGGTATGCCATAGAAGAGTGTTATTCTACTACGGTTGGAGAAACAGGCCTCGAGAAAGTGTTGATACAATACACCGAGCAAGAAAAGGATTTATTCAAATGTGAGAAAAAGATGATGAACATACTACAGTTGGGCATCAAATAAGACGTACTCACTTTACTTCAACATGATAACACTTCTCAATATGTAAGTCCAGTTATCGGATCTAACAGGTATCGCAAGACTAATCGATTGCAGAAATACAGATTAGAATGAAGAACAAGAACAACCTTTGATCAAAGCAACTTGCATACACCAAAATAGTGTCTGATAAAAGTTTTTCAAATAACAACTCACTATCCCCCAAAACCTTAACCTAATACATGTATTTATACTAATCAAACAGCCCACTAGTTACAACCCTAGGCCATGAGGCTCTAGGAAGCCCAAATCCCTTAAGCTTAGCCCAAATGTAGCACTAACGTGTAAACCTTTAGTTATAAGCCCAACAATCTCCCCTAGGTTTACAACATTAGGCCTTTAGTCTTTAGGTAGCGCATCGACTCCCAACCTCCCAGCAACCAGCTACTGCAGTCGTCCAATCTTTCGCACAAGCTTCATATAATTCTACAGTCTGAATTTGATTCGCGGCTAAGACTTCCTGATCTTCGTCATGGAAACTCACTAAATCCACCACATCATTTACTCGAAAAGCCTTTTCTTTTATGACAATCGCTACACTTCCAACCTTTGGATCATGCATCCAGAAATTAAAGTTCTTCAGAATACCTCTGGGAAATGTCGGAGCAACCGGTATCACAAGTCCTTTATTTGTTGGAGGCCACATCACCGATTTAAAATGCCTACCAGTTCTCGCAACACGAACTCCCTTAGTCGCCCATAGATATGGCTCAGCAGTTTTCATCGTTTTAAAACCAATCCTGACTTCTTGCTTCAAACGCTTGAAGAAACTCCAACCCAGTCCACGTTCTGCAGTATCATCGTCAGTATAAGGAGCTCTTAGAAGATCAGTTAACGAAACCTATGTCCAGGTTTCAAATTGAGATTCCTTCGAGTAATATTCACGGGTACCATCCTGCCTGACGATAAGCCACATATTCTTCACATGATCATACGTCCAACTTAGCACTCTCGATTTGTTTCCAACTTTGCTATAATACGTCAAAACGAGCTCCATGACATATCTCTCGAATTGGTTGGAAGGATCCTTTAATTGAAAGTTCTCATCAAGTGGATTCACGTCTACTTCTTCATCAGAACCATCTGCTTTTTCTTTTGAGCAGTTGAACGTTTGTGACTCACAGTATACTTCTTCTTTGAATATCGTATATAATCATCCAATCCTGCTTGACGATCAGCAGCTACTCTATCAGCTTCCCTATGTTCGGCTGCTCTCAGTTCGGTTGCTCGATGACGATGTTCAATGTTCATTGGATCAGAAAATTCTTGACCAAACGTACTTTCTAATTTTGCCTTCAAATCAAAAACCATAGTCATCAACATAGTAACATCTCCTTGCAATTGGTCAATAGTCTGAACCCTGACATCTATGCGCGTCTGTAACGAAGCAATCTGGTCATCTTTAAGAACAACTTCCTGTTCAAGCACAATTACCCTCTTTTTCAAATCAACAACATCCACATCTTCGTCATCGCTATCCAAGCCGCTAAACTCAAATGCTCGTTTCTCTGATTGCCTCGAATATTCTGTAGCATCACCTTCAATACCACCTAAACCACTACCACCTGCCCCAGATCCTCCGGCACCTGTTGAGCTACCACCAAAATCCATCATTTGTAACACAAAATCTGCTGGAACATATACAACAGTAGAATGTGTAGCGATGTGACTAACTGTTGGTTCTACATCAATAGTCGATATGACCATCGGAGTAATAGTCAACGACACAGTAACTAAAGAGGTAACAGAAGTAGATTCTTCAGCAGCACAACCAATTTGAGCTTCAGAATGACTTGGTTCTTTAACAGCCTCTGTCCGTCATCCCTTTACTAACGGTACTTCTTCTTCGTCAACATCTTCTTCAGAATCAACCATACCAACAGGAATATCAATATTAGGCAACACAAGCAGAGAATTCCTTTGTTGCTCTTATATTTCTTTCAAATGTGCAATAAGAGCTTCCAAATTATCTGTGGTGAGTTTTGGTAATTAGGGAGTTGCATGAGCACTAAGATCTGTAATGGATTCTAAGAAAGCTTCTTCCTCATCTGTATCAGCATCGGTAACCAGATCCTCAACTTCAATCTCTTTCTCCTTCATCGGTATATCATGTTCCTCAGCTACCATAGCATTAACTGGCTTAGGTGCTGGAATATCCTGTCCAATCACCTCACAAAACTTTCTGAACTTCTTCAAAGGTATGTGACCAATGAAAACAGTGTTTGATGTTGATCGGTTTTTCTTCATCGTCCCAAAAATGGTTGGACCCATTGGCTTCATGTTCAACAAATTGGCATCAGAAGCATCTTTGGTCAGATCAGGGAACCGGGCATCCAAAATCAACTGTACAAACCGAGAATATAATAAAAACATTCTCTTCTTCGACTGTTCCAAAATCTTCTTCATATTCTCGAAAATATAACCAGAGAAGTTATATTTCCAAACCATCACGAAAGAAACAATTGCAGAAGTTTGGGTTTGATTTGGCTGATCTAATCCTCCTTTGTTCTCAGATATACATTGCATAAAGAAATGCACTAATAATCTCCAATACGCGGGAAACATCTTCTTCAGAAAAGGCAGATAAGTTCCCTCGTAACTCATCTCCGTTAACACAGGCATTACTTTCTCCTTGGCATATAATGTCGGATCGCTTGTAGCATCAGCAAACTGCAATACCTCTCGGATACAGGCCTCATTTACCAAAATATCTTTTCCCTGAATCAGTGAACTGATGTATGGCCTCCCATCAGCGCCTCTCAAATGAAATCTAGCTCTCTTCCAAAAAGTATGCACAAGATCTCGATATATGACTGGGTTGGCTCGAAGGGCGTATGCAATCTTACAATCATTCAGTCTAGCGATCATAGATCTAAACTCCTGGAAAAATTCTGTTGGAGGATCGGATAAATAACCTGCTTGGTTGTGAAACTATTCTTCCACCAGCATAACCGCATTGAACGCCTCCTCCGCCATTTCTGTCAAAAAGAATAAACAAGTTAATTCAAACTCAGCAAGGCCAACTAACAGAGGTCACAAGAGTTCATCTCAAAATTCAGAGTTGAGGGTCAACAAAACTCAGAAGGTTCAAACATATTTCAAAGGTTCAATTATTGAAAAAGGTTCAAAACAGTTTAAAGGTTCAATTATTGGAAAGGTTAAAGACAATTCAAAAATTCAAATACTAGAATCCGGATTCGAAACGGTTCAACAGGAATCCGAATGAACCTTTCATCACTCCGGATGAACATCATCCAAGATGAAATCCGAGTTCAACCATTTCGGTTAAATATCCATCTAAAATGAAATCAGGAATACCAGTCTGTTTGAAGGTCTATCCGAAATGTTATCCGAAATGCATGAATATTTGAAGATTATCATTTAATTTCATAAATACGCAGCATATTATACCTAATTCGGATGAAATTTAAGATGAAATCCGGATGAAGAACAGTATGAATTCGTAAGATGAACAAAGGATTTTGGAAGAATTTTGTGAATGATCCGAAGTGTAACTCTGATTTATCTATATACTATTCCGGAATGGGCTTGGGCTTGGAACTTTTGGGCCCAAGTCAATCCGGATACAATCATCCAAGATTAATACATAATCTGGATTGGGCTTATTAAAGCCCAATCTAGAACAGTGAACTGTCCCCACTCAGAATAGAATAGATAGTTAGTGGGCCTATCCGGAAAGGGTTTGAAAGCCCAATCCGGAATAGTACCACCATAAACCCAAACTTGTTCAACTTTAAGACTTTCAAAAATTCTATTTGATTGGCCCAATTCCAAAACTTAGCAGCTAGTCCAATATCCCTTGACAGAAATCATCGAACCCAAACATCAACAATTTAACTAACCAAGCAACCAACCGCTCTTTACCAATTACAAAGTAAGTAAAACATTTAAATAAAAACACGTACACAGTCTTGCTATGGGATCAAATCGTTTTTTAAGCAGAATAAGGAACATTTTTTAGTGTGAGCTAGGTTAGACTGGTCTAAGCAATTGCCAATATATTTGTCCATTTTAAACCTAAAGCTCAACCTTCTAATTTCAGCTTTATGATACGCTTAAGGTAGTATTATACTATGATACCCGTGTGTTCCACTCCATGACATACCCCCGCGATCAAGGCAAGCACAACTATTCATCGTAGCAGGTGAGTATACTGAGATCATTCCTCTATTTTTACAATGTCAAACTATTGGTGAACAGGTTAGTACTTTCGTACAGTAGAGTGACCAGTAGTATCTGACGAGGGTTAGGCAAATACCTTATGTGGTATGTTTGAATTCCTGTAATTTTCTTAGAATGAGATTTCCTTTCCTTTAAGGTTTTGGCCCTTCTATTTTGGCTCTTTTAAAGATATCCTGACTGTGCCTAGGTCTGTATATAATCTAGATGTAACAGAAGGGCAGCCAAGATATCCCTGGATGACTCAACAGCATAAAGATCCGAAACCTCAGACGTTGGTTATCTATCAACGCAGGATTTAAGACCATGAAATCATACGCCGATAGTATGTTACCCACTGGATATATAGTTCTTTATGTTTATATCATTTGGCTTACGCTATCCGGTTGAGCTCTAGACCTATCAACACATTACGTTCGATCCAATTTGTTCCCTCTACAGTACCTTACGTGTGTTAGTCAAAGCCTTTAGCACGAAAAAATTATTTCATTTCCTAATCATTGCAAAACTTGTTTGAAAATTATTTTATTTTTTTGTGATTTTTCTCCCCCTAAATTTTTGCATACTAATGAAAAAATTTAAGAGGCTAACAAATAAAGGATGCTCAGTTAGCAAAACGAATCATTTTGAGAAGATCCACAAGCACTTGAAAACACATGTTCCTAACGGGTTTCAAGAACAAATCCGCCACGTTTGCATCGGTGTAGATTTGCTCAAGTTTAACGAGACCGTTTTCATAGCAATCACGAATAAAATGAACTTTGATATTTATGTGCTTGGTTTTGGAGTGAAAAACAGGGTTTTTGACAATTTGGATAGCGGCATCATTGTCACAATAAATTGTTGTGTTTAGATAAGTCAAACCGTAATTCGCAAGCTGGTGTTGCATCCATAAAACCTGGGAGCAGCAAGTAGATGTTTCGACATATTCTGCTTCCGCTGTAGAAAGCGAGACCGTCTGCTGCTTCTTGCACTGCCAAGAGATTAATCGATCTCCCAGGAATTGGCATCCAGCTGACGTGGAGCGCATGTCCCTGTCAGTGCCTCCAAGATTACTGTCAGAGAAAGTATACAGTTCAAATTCAGAATTTTTAGGATACCAGAGGCCCAGTGATGGTGCCCCTTTGAGGTACCTAAACATTCTTTTAACAGCATGTAAATGAGAGAATTTAGGAGTAGCCAGATATCGAGCACACTGGCAAACGGCAAACATAATATCTGGCTGACTAGTAGTGAGATACATGAATGAACCAATCAAAGAAAGGTACATGGTTGGAATGGCAGGCGTTCCTTCAGCGTTTTCATTTAACAAGGGTCGTTCAGCAATAGGTGAAGCCGTAGGCTTTGAATCTGTAAGCTTGAATTTGGCAAGAACGTCATTGACATATTTTCCTTGATGGATCAGGATTCCTTGTGGGCTTTGACGAACTTGAAGTCCCAAAAACATAGTCATCTCCCTCAATGAACTTATCTCAAATTTCTTCTTCATGACCTCTTCAAACTCCCGACATAACCCATCATCCGTAGAACCAAAAATAATATCATCAACGTAAATTTGAACAAGAGTGATGTCCTTGTCAACACGTTTGATGAACAAAGTTTGATCAATGGTTCCCCGGGTATATCCATGAGCAAGCAGATGCTCTGTTAGGGTTGCGTACCATGCACAAGGTGCTTGATGCAATCCATACAAAGCTTTGTCCATTTTGTATGCATAGTCTGGCTTATCAGGATCAGTGAAACCCGATGGTTGTGCCACGTATATCTCCTCTTTCACCTTGTCGTAGAAGAAAGCAGTCTTGACATCCATTTGATAGACGGTGAAGTCCATGTATGATGCATATGCCAAGAAAATGCGAATGGCCTCCAATCTAGCTACCGGCGCATAAACCTCATCGTAGTCCAACCCTTCGATCTGGCAGAAACCCTGAACAACCAATCGAGCTTTTTTCCTCACCATAACACAAGTGTCATCCTGTTTATTGCGGAATACCCAGCGAGTTCCAAGAGCATGTTTTCCTTGAGGAAGCTTCACCAATTGCCATACCCCAAGTTTCTCAAACTGATTGAGTTCTTCATGCATAGCGTCAACCCAGCCTGCTTCCTGCAAGGCGACATCAATGCTTTTAGATTCAATTTGTGAGATAAAGCAAGACTAAAGGCAAGTATTGATGTCTCCTGATTGATTGTGAGTTCAAACTGCAGGAGTAACAGGACCAATAACATTTTCAATTAGATGATCGCGCTGTAGACGTTGTGGTATAGGTGTAGCAAGGACAAGGAGATCTGATTACAAGTTTGTAATGCTCTGTGAGGCAACTCCAGATAGCTCCCCCTCATTAGTTGAACCAGTGAAAATATTGACTGATGAATCAACAGAACAGTCTGGTGGTGTAGGCTCAGGATACAGAGATGAGCCTAAGACATCAGGAGTTGTAACTCCTTCATTTGCCACAGGAGTTTCTGGGTTTAGAACCTCAACTTCAGGGGAACCATCCTCGGAAATCTGTTCAGAAGCAGTTTTCTCATTCTGCGATGCTGGTGGAGGTGTAGATATAGCTTCATTGAATCCAGGTGGATCCACGCTCAGCTACTTGAAAGACTCTTGCAGTTGTTCAGCATCTTCATCATCTTAAGTTAAGATAGGCATCGTTGGGAGATCAGAAGTTGTGCCTGCACATGCAGTCACATTAGAAGGGACATCAACATATTTAAACAAAGAGGAATAATCATTGAGCCCGTCAGGACCAATGCGTGCGTCCTTAGGATTTCCTCCAGCCAACCCACTTGTAGGTTTCAACTACCATTTTCTTGATCCTGTTATAGATACGATAGGAAGTATTCTTAGAGTAACCGACGAAGATGCATGGATCCCCGCGTGATTCAAATTTTCCCTTAGCATCCTTGAGTAGAAGAACACAAGGGCAACCAAAGTTGCGAAAATGCTTAACCGAAGGTTTGTGACCTTCAACCACTTCATAGGGTGTTTTCATGTGCCTTTTGTTGATCAGGGCATGATTCTGAATATAACAAGCGGTATTGACTGCTTCTGCCAAGAAAATGAGAGGTAGTTTGGATTCGACCAACATTGTATGTGCAGCTTCAATTAGTGTACGGTTTCGGTGTTCTACAAACCCCATTTGTTAAGGAATTCTGGCTACACTAAACTGTTGATCAATACCCTTGGAGGAGCAGAAAGAATTTAAGGTAGCGTTCTTAAACTCTGTTCCATATCACAACGAATAGCCTTCATAGTGGTGTCTGCCTGGTTTTCCATAAGTGTGATGAACTGTTTGATTAACTCGGCGGTTTCACATTTTTATGCTAAAAAGAAGACCCAAGTGAATCGAGAGTAGTCATCAATGATAACCAGACAGTATGGCTTCCGCCAATGCTCCGAATATCTGTCGGGCTAAACAAGTCCATATGAAGCAATTCTAAGACTTTTGACGTGGAGGGTGCGGGTTTTGACTTGTGCGGCTGTCGATGTTATTTCCCACGAGCACATGATTCACCCTTTTCAATCTACATAAAATCCCGAACCAGTAGATCTCTGACTAAACCACCTTTTGCAAGTCTGTTTAAGTTCTTCATGTTGATATGTCCGAGTCGACTGTGCCATAACATTGTATTATGCTCAGCAGTCAACGAGAACAGGCAGGTAAGTTTGTCGATTGGGGCTTTGTTCATATCGATGACATATGCATTTCCTTTCCATGCAACTTTGAGAAGAATCCATTCATCCGGAATGATGAGGCCTGGTTTCAGTACATAACACCTTTTTCTTGGTAAAGAGAACATCCAAATGATTGTCATAGAGCTGAGACACACTCAAGAGACTATGCTTCAACTCTGGAACATAATTCAAATTCTTGAAACTGAGAGCTCCATTGCACACCGTTCCTCTCATAGTGATCTTTCCTGTTTCACCACCTGTGAAGGAGACAAACCCACCATCAAAAAACCGAATGTCATTCAACTGCGAGATGTCCCCTGTCATGTGCCTGGAACAGCCACTGTCGATATACCAGAGTCTGACGAGAGTCCGCCAAAGCTGTTCCTGCACATTTCAATAGGTTCTAGTTAAAAGCTGCAACCCAGGCCATTGATGATCTGGGCGTGCCATTTGCATCAACATAAGTAACCTCACGAAAAATTAAATTAGTTGAGGATGAGGTCAATAATGCTTTTGATTTGTCCGATTTTGGAACTAAAGACGGGATCTTGGTCAAGATCTTAGGCCTCTAGGCTAGCGAGTCAGACTTCTACACAACTTTCGGAGTGCTAGAAGGATTCAGAGAGCCTGAAAGTCTTAGAGATTTGTGAGTTTGTCTCTTGGTCATTTTCCAGTCATGATTAGAGGGCTTAGCCGTAGCAAATTGAGTCTGATGTAGGCGCTTTGACATAGCTTTCTGATATTTTGAGAATAGGGCGTTAAAAGTCATAAATCCCTTTTAACAATTTCGTGCAATATGCCCGGGAAATCCACAGTTGAAACAGGTTTGTCTCTTCTGGAAGAAGACAGTCCGTTCAGCTTGGGAAATTCTAGGCAACTTGTCAGTCAGTTTCTTGCTTGCTGGTACTGACGACTGGTGCAAGGTCTTAGTCTTGGCTGTAGCCTGCTCACAACCATCAGCACACTTGTAAGTTTTATGATTTGAATTAGATAATTTGGAATTGGTAGACTTAGGCACAAATTTAACTGATTTTTGTTCAGCTGGTTGCTTAACAGATTCAGTTTGGGGCTGTTGAGTCAATTTCTCAAAATGAGGAACTAAATCAACAGCAGCCTTTTCAGTTGGCTGAGGTGCATGTTTGGTTTTCTTCTTTTTGGATCTATGCGTTCTCTGTTTCTTTTCATTAGATTTCAAATCATTTTGCTTGGCAGATTCTTCAGAGGAAACGGGTGATTCAGTAGGGATCCTTTTCTAAATTGTCAGAAGATGAGCTTTGATCGTTAGTAGCAAAATAAATCTCTATATTTTGAAAAGTTTGAGATTCCGATTCAGATTCCGTTTCAGTTTCAAAATTTTTATCTGTATCAGCAGAGGGAGGTTGCTCATTTTCTGCCATATAGAATCAGTCAACTGATCTTCATTCGAAGAATCTAATTCGCCTGTTTCTTCTGATACTATGCCAAGGTCACTCATCATAGATTCAGTTGGTTGGTTGATTTCCTTACTGTCAATCCTAGGATTAGCATCAACAGATGGTACTTCCTGAGAAGAACTTCCAGTCTCTTCAGTAGGAACTGAGGAAACCGAATCATCTATCGACACTGTAACTGTAGCAAAATTTATGTTATGATCACAAGAGTTATCACATTCATTATAAGGATTCAGAGCATCAGCATTAGATGAAAAACCATAGTTAAAAATGTCTACGTTATCAACACAACCAACATTGTTTGAGAATGTAAATTGTTCAGCAAGAAATTGATTCAAAATGTCAAAAGCAGGTTTATAAAAATTATAATCAGCAGCTGAATTGTCTAAATCTGAATTCAGACATTCTTCTTTATCATCATCTGTAATATCCTCAACTAATATTTCTTCTATGCATGAAGTAGAAACGTTAGTAGCATTCACTGAGTCAGTTTCAATGTCAGGAGGATTTTCACTTTTTGATTCTGTGGGTGATGTTGTTGCCTCGTCTTTAGGCGTCATTTTCTCTAACTCATCTAAACTACACGAGGGATTTTAACCAAATTCGTGTGAAAATGGTGTGGAAGCAAAGAAAACAACATCCTTCTTGAGTTTAGATGGCTTATAGAACTTTGGGTAATAGGGCTTCCACGGTTTTGAAAGATAATCTGATGGTTTATCATACATCATATTTTCTTCATTTTCTAGTTCAGCCTTATATTCAGGCATTCTTGTGTAGTTATGATTACATGGTGGAGGAGCCCTATTATACCCAAGGCCTATTGTATAATTTTTCAGATAGTTAAGCTGTAGATCACACAAATCCTTGACCAGCTTGCTAGAAGTTTCAAAATTTTTAATATTTATTTCATTTTCTTGAAACTTTCCTGTCAAGGAATTTAGCTTGGCTAAAGCTGGTTGAAGTTCTATGTCCTTTTCAGCTAATTTTAGCTTATAGTCGTATACCTAAGATTGTTGTTGGTTCAAGTCAAGCTTTAGCTGAGCTATGTCTTATTTTTGAGCTTCGACCTTTTCCATAAGAAGCTTGTTCTTATGTTTAAGGGCGATTTTCTGTGAGCAGCTTGTTGATATTCAGCTACAAGAGTTGAATTCTGGGCGCGCATTTGTGATAATTTAAACCGGCAACTATCTGAACAGAAAATGCGATTTACCGTTTCAGAAAGATCAGGTGTCTTAGTTGTCTACGACATCATGTAGTGATTGCTGTTCTTAGAAAGCTTCAAAATTTACATCTGAGCTGCTGCATCTGCCCAGTTGAATCCTTCATGTTGTTGCGCTACCAAAGCAGTTGATTTCTCGCCAGAGTTGCTCGAGGGACCTGAAGCAGATTTTGAAAGAGAGACTGGTACCAGCTGTCTGTCACTACTCTGTATGTCTGCGACTCTATATGAAACAAATCCAGATGTCGGCTTCTTGCAATCTCGAGCAAAATGTCCTGGTTCATGACATCTATAGCATCTGAGCTTATCTTTTGTCAATCCAGTCTTCAGATTTGACAATGGTTGCCTCCCGTACTTCTTTTGAAATTTGTTGACGCGAAAAGCAGCCATTGCAAGATTCCAGGACACGTCAATCTCGTCCAAATCCTCCTCCATTATTTGATCTATTTCAGTTGGGAGAACGGATGGAGGAGTCAGATCACCTGCTAAGAAGGCATTTTGAACTGTTAATCATTGAGGCAGCTATGGCCAATTCCTCCTCATTCTCTTTAGTGAGAAAAGCATAATTGGACACAGCTTGAGCAGGAGCCGGTGCAGGAGCATCAGATTGAGGAATGCCGCCTTGTTGAGCTGTAGTAGGAATAGCATGAATGTACACCATGTTAGGATACTGAGCATGATATTGTGTCTGAACCGGCACCGCAGAAATCATAGTAGGAGTCTGAGACTGAAGACCATAGACATACTAGGTCTTATGTGGTGAGGCGAGACGACTGTACACCAAGTTTGAGCTACCTGGTGTAGGAGAACTTCCTTACAAAGGGCTGTAGACAAGATTTTTAGACATTAACGCAATGTTTTGCCTTGTAATACCAGCTGCCATCAGACTACTTTGATGATTGATGTCTCTCTGCTTATTATCTATCTCACAAGATTTAATAGTTGCAATCATTTCTATGAGAGTGACATCGTTCAGGTTTTTTGTCTTCTTGATCATGCCAACATCAGCATCCCAGCTCTTTGATAACGAATTTAACAGTTGTCTGTTCATGACACTGTTTGTAAGAGTGATTTCAGCTGAAATCATCTGAGAGACAAGCTTCACGTATCTTCTGATTTGGTTCTCAATGGTTTCCCCATAAATATGGTTAAACGAGCTAAACTGTTGATTCATCTGATTAACTCTGCTTGCCTTCATATCAGCATTTCCCTCATAGAGATTCTGTAACTCGCTCCACACTTTTTGGTTGTCTTGCAATTTCTGAAAGCTATAGAAATATCGGGACCGAGTGTCGTTAGTAGTACAGTTGAAGCTTTCTCATCTTCTTCGATTATTTTCACATCTTCGGGAGTCCACAAATGACTTGGTTTAGGAATCTTTGTATCTGGATCTTCACCGGTACTGTAAACTATTGTTCGAGGATACATCTCCAAACTCTGGCTCTTTGGCCTTGCAGTATTGCTCAAATCTAAATTTCCACTCATAGTATTCATCTCCATATAGCAGACGAGGTACCTTAGTTGAAGTGCCAATGACTTGATCTAGCTCTTGATGAGGTGCCAGTGTCTGTGATTGCAGTGCTGCCAAGGTGGCATTGATCAAATCTTGAGCAGTCATATAACTGTTCAGTATTATTAACTTTATTATAATGCCAAGTAAATTAAAGTTAATTTTAAATTCTTATAATGAACAGTGATTCGAAGCTAGTCTTTAATGTAAGTCCGAGATGTGTCTGAGATGAGACAAGTCCGAGATGAGTCCCAGATGGACAGGTCCGAGATGAGTCCGAGATGGGACAAGTCCGAGATATGAAACTGACATAATTCCAAGATGAATATCCGGAAAGCAATCCGAGATGATGCGAACCGAAATTGAATTCCGGAAAGCAATCTGAGATGATGTGTTCCGAAATTGAAATCCGGAATGCAATTCGACATGATGTGATCCGTGTCACACCCCGATTTAGCCATCAGAGTTGGGCGTGATCTGATTGGTATCTTCATTGCACAGCGGAAGTGGTTGAAAAGCTAAGACTTCTAGAAATATGAACGCCCGCTAAGTACTCGAATCCCCATGGGTTCTCCTATTCCAACCGTGCCATAGTTTGAAAATATAACCTGAGAAAGAAACATGCAAAAAATCAGCATAAAGTTGGTGAGCTCATAGTTTGTCTGTTTTTGTTTCAAATGAATCATAAAACATTTGAAAGTCTTGGATTCGAAAAACCGGTTTGTGGGATCATTGTATCCCAAAGCATTGAAATGTCATGTATGTATAACAGTATTGAAATGTTTTCCATGTTGTTTGCAAATCCATGCATATAACTGTTACGTTTATAAACCGGTGATAAAATGTTTTCTGTTATCCTTGTAAACCGGTATTGAAGTGTTGTTGAGAAAGCGTAATAAAACCATTTTTCTCGGCATGTCAATTGAAAACCTTGTTTTTGTAATATTTGAATAACCGTCGATGTCCGCGTATGACAAAGACAACATGCCGCATGAGCCTATAACCAACCTCAAGCTAGTAAGTGCCTCGCCGAACCGTTTACTCAAGACGGCAGACTAGCAGGCGGTTATAGTTCCGATATGTAGCGAGGACTTCACTCTACAGTTTTAAGTGACCTTACGGCCCTTATTGTTGAGTAGAGGACAATCCAGTCCTTGTGTCTTCGTGCCTCGCACGAGTATAGGTGGGTCTAACCCACTCGAGACTTTGTGCCTCGCACAAGTGATAATGGGCCCAGCCCATCTGAGTCTGTAAGCAGGACCAACCAGTCCCCTTATTTTTATGCAGGACAAACCAGTCTCGTTGTAACTAGGACCTTCCCGTCACTAGTCATGAAACTCATGCATGCTTCGAAAATACGCGAGTGTTTGTAAAACTGGTATGTTTAGCATAAACCTTTGGTAAACCATTTAAGTTCATTGAAATTCATTTGCAACATGGTTTATAAATAACCTTTTGTAAACCATTTGAGTTGGTTGGAGTTCATTCTTATCATGGTTTAGAAATCTGTTGATTTTCGTTCATCGAAACATTTTATGCCTCGCAAAACTTGCATGTCTTTCCACCCCCGAAAACATTTATAAAAAAATGTAATAGGGTAAAAAGTGGGGGTTATGAACTCACCGGGATAATCCAGTGCAAAGCTATCTTAAATGTGTTTCCATAGTGTTGTTTCCACAACTTGACTTGCTAGCATGCAATCTGGTGTATTCCTAAAATGGAATAACTCGTAAGTTTCTAAGAATGACGTAGCTATACTACGTGACACTGAGCTCTACCGAATCGCTAACCGGACGTTTCGATGGTAAGTTGTTATCTACATGGGAACGGATAAGATATACTTGTTAAGTTCCATTTAATTTCGGTGATAGTTACTAAGTTTGGATACACTTAGTTTCCAACAGGTTTAGGGTGTATATTTATATAAAATATAAATATTTATAAGATCGTGTTAGTTGTCTCGAGATGTAGTACGTGTATGTAACGTATAGTTATATAAAAAAATACATTGTAACCTCGTAATTGTTCACGTATTTCCCGGCTAGTCGTCATATACGTTGTCAGATAATAAGGTAGACACATATATTTATATATGTAAATGTAAAGCGTAGATGCATATGTACATAAATGTCGTGTAGCCGAACTAGTCTTGCGTCCCATTTATAATTAATAAAATAATTATATAGTTTACACTCGTTAGAATCGACTTTCATTTGTTCGTTGCCAAAATAACTCGGATAATATTATTTGCTAAGATCGTACGGTAACGCGTCGTATTCCATTTAGACGTTTGAAATAAATATAAATCATTATAATTATTTTGTATTACATCCGTATTCTAGACGTTTTAAACAAATATAAATAATTATACTTATTTTATATAATTGCCGAATACTAGGCATTTGAAGTAAATAAAGCTTCGACTTCAAGACGTTTAAAGTAGATATAAACAATTATATCATTTTATAAAAGTGTACGAATTTACGACGTTGGAAACAATTTATTTTTATAAAAGTATTAAAAAATCTCGATGTTTGAATATAATTAATTATATTCATTTTATATGATTTTTGAATGCTAAACGTTTGAAGTATAATTTCCAAATTCCGTCGTTTGAAATAAATATAACTAATTATATTTATTTTATAAAAATTCCCGATTTTGGTTATCTTGTAAACCTTGTTCGTCGTGATGTCGTAAACTTGTTTTGCGGATTGAAAGAGTTGTCGAAAGAAAATATATATTCATATTTATTTTAATAGATATATTGGATTCCGACTGATTTCGTTATTATAATGAAACACGTTTTAGTATTACGGATTTTATGAATCAGGCAGAGTTTCCTCTGTTTTTGGACGATCCCGACAATACTAGTTGTCGATTTATTATCAAAACCCAACATGCAATGTATGCAAACAATATATATAATTTAGTGTCGTGTTTCGAATATAACGTTTCGCCGATTTATTTTATACTATTGTCGGTTTGATTTTTAATTAATGACTTTTACGCAAATTGTGTACGTCGACTTGATTATTTACTTTAATTGTGGCGATAATTAATCGTTTACGGGTCGGGTCGAGCTCGGTTTCGCCATAACTAAATATTAATAATTATAAACTAATATAATTAACTTTCGCGTCGTAATTAATTTTTACCGAGTCTCAGGTTGACCTGTTGACCGGATTTGACCAGGTTTGACTGGGTTGACTCGTGTTGACCGGGTTTGACCCGTTGACTTTTGTTGACCGAACCGAACAACGAACCGAACCTGAAACAAACATGCATCAGAACCGAGATAAACACAACTAAACCAAATCTTGAATCGAACCCGAACCAAAACCTGAACCGAGATCTGAACTGAACCGAGTTGAACCGTGTTGAACCGGAGTAGAACCGAATTGTCGTATCATGAATCGAGTCGAACCCGAGTGAACCGAACCCGAAAACTTCGTTGACCGAACCCGGGCCGTTGGCTAAACAAACCCGAACCAAAGATCCAAAATAGATCTGAAACAAATCAAACCGGAACTCGAAATATGAACTAAAATCTAGACTGAGTCCGAACCTTGAACTGATCATCGCGAAACCACCGCCGCCACCGGCATCTCAATTGTCGTCGGCCGCCGCCGCTACGCGTCGCTGAGAACCCCACGGCGTCGCAGTGGTCGCCGTTGAACGTGGCGACTACCGTCACCGTCTATCTACGTCGTCTCTCTCTCTTCCTGTCTCTCTCTCTCTCTCTTCGCCCTCTCTCTCTCTCATCTGCTGCGTGTGTATTTATATATGCGGGTGTGTGAGTGTAGGTCGCCGACAAGAACGGCTAGAGATGACTACAACCGCCACCATCTGTGGCGGCAGCGCCGCCTGCCGATGTCGGGTATCCACCGGGTCACCGGGTTTGTGTGTGTGTTAGAAGGAGACAAGGGGAAAAGGACGGGTGTCGTGTGAGGAGTGTGTGGCGGCCGGAGAAAGTGACCGCCGGAGGTCACCGGAAATCCGGTGACCGGATTCGGAGAGAGGAGAGAGACAGGAGGTTGTGTGCTAAGGTTTCACAAGAAGAAAATGAGGGGATTGTGAGATTAAGATGTTAATATAGGTCTAGGGTTTGTCAAATGGGTCGGGCTCAAGGCCCGTTA
This sequence comes from Scalesia atractyloides, assembly GCA_947069175.1. Taxonomy (NCBI): domain Eukaryota; kingdom Viridiplantae; phylum Streptophyta; class Magnoliopsida; order Asterales; family Asteraceae; genus Scalesia; species Scalesia atractyloides. Next base: position 40,329,974 of record CAMTDV010000116.1, read on the forward strand.
ACGTGACTAAGTCCAAACCCCCTCTACGGCCCGTTTTGAAATCTGAATGTTGCGTATAATGTTTATTTGGACTCGAAAATGTTTAAAATTATTTCGGGGGTCGTTGTTTGACGCGAAATATGTTCATTGCGTCAATACTGCGTTTTTCGCTACGGTTACAGTTTTTATTCGTTTTCGATCCGGTTTCTTCCGTGAGTGGCAAAATTCAAAAACAAAGCCAAATATATCATAATATATTAATATTTAGACGTATATCTAGTCCGTGGCTTCTATTTCGTTCTCGGTGCTTTTCGGTTTTCCTCGTAACTTCCGCGTCGTGCTTTGCGATGTCTGACGATCCAAATTTATCGCAAAATCATAACTGTATGATAAATATAAGTACAAAATTCGTATTTTTAGGCTTTGTTAGTATTTGTTCGGCATCCGTTCGCTTATCGTTCAAATTCGTATTAAAGTTCTCGATTGTCGCCAGATCGCGCAACGTGAATCAAGTAGATGTTCCTAGGCTTTCCAAAGGCCTGATCGAGTTAATTTACGTCTAATTACGCTAATTATGATGTTTTTAATGTTCGTTACGCGCTTAATTACAACCGGAAAACGCCGGTTGTCACATTCTCCCCTTGTTATAAAAATTTCGTCCTCGAAATTTAAGATATGTTATCTCCTTAGATTTTTGTTATACGTAGATAGGTATTAATACTACCCAGGTAAATGACCATGTAATAGCATCGAGACTTGTCTGGATTATATGAATGCAATGATTTACTACAACAATATGAACCCACTGGTTCAACTGAATCTATTTTCAGAATCAATGCCAAGTGAACGAAACGTAATGACAAAGTCACCAATGTGACTGAGTTTACATGGGTCATACGATTGAGATTCTCGACAATAAATTTCCAAGACGTTCACAATCTGTAAATGAATTTCATAAACAACAGAAATTTCTACGAACGGAAACTAGCGTTGGTTGTTGGATAGGTGAGACATTGAATCAACAAGCTCAAATGAATTAGAAACATGAAGATGATCTGTTAACTTTTGGAACCATAAGTTAACACTATTGAATTGCAAGGATACACCAAATTACAACCGAAGTTAGTGTATCATTGTCTTAATACATAGTTGCATTAGGACCACTTTCAATGATTTGCCCAAGCTACAAGTTTATACCGACACAACAAGGCGTCATAGTGATCGAAATAATTCAATAATAGCAGTGACTGAACAAATTCACCGTGTTTACAACGAAAAGTTCAATCAAGTAAGTCTGAATATTTGTTCCCAATAAAACTGAAAATGACAGAACAAATAGATATAATTTTCGGTCACTAGTGGAAGAACAATCAATATCCCAAAATTTTCGACCGATGATGAAAGAACTGTTACGAGGTACACTGAAATAGATCATAAATTTGTGTACCATCTTCTTAATACACGATTATATTAAGAATATTTTAAGAAAATGGTCCAACAAGCGGATTAAAAAATGAATAAATAATTAAGTAATTAAATCCGTACGTGAGTTGTGAAAGGGATGTCAGCGCAAGCTTCAACTAGCGAATTGCCACCACAAGGTGTCGTAACCAATAAATGACTTAATAAGGGTGCGAGTTGAACCAGTCTGCTATGGTTCAAAACAAATGATTTGCTTGTTGATATTACTTTGAATATGACGGCCTCAATCCGTCATATGAAATCCTTGAATTGAGCTTTGTATACCGTGAGCAAGTTCAAGCAATTGAACTTGGTTTGACCCAATCCAACAATAAATACATGATTCGACCAAGAAGTTTTGATATGATTACTACAAAAACCCATGTATGCAACTTGGAAAGAAAAGGGAATTTCAAGAAATTCGTTGACTCGATATCAAGGAGTCAAGACTCACAATAATGTAGGTCATTTAGATCACAAAGCGAAAATTTGAATATAGCGAACCAACCTTTGAATTTTTGATGAAATGACTATTCGAAGTGAAAACCCTGATGGTCTCCACGAATGAAGCTAACCACATGCGTAACAAACAAAGCATGCGTATCATATAAATCTGTCAAGAAATGATGCAATATGTGCTCGCTAATCAAGAAAGAATTTTTTGTAACACAATGATCGTTATTAGGAGTAGAGGTGTGCAAACCTACTCATTATATAATTGTTTATATCCACTTTAAACGTCTTGAAGTCGAAGCTTTATTTACTTCAAACGCCTAGTATTCGGCAATTATATAAAATAAGTTATTTATATTTATTTAAAAAGTCTAGAATACGGACATAATACAAAATAATTATGATGATTTATATTTATTTCGAACGTCTAAATGGAATACAACGCGTTACCGAACGATCTTAGCAAATAATATTATCCGAGTTCCGCTGTGCAATGAAGATACCAGTCAGATCACGCCCAGCTCTGATGGCTAAATCGGGGTGTGATAATCCGAAATAAAGAACCAGGTCCGGAATGAGAACTTGATCCTAAATGAAAGCTTGATCCGGAATAAGAGTCTTATCCGGAATGAAATCCTTATCCGAGATAAAAGTCCTTAACCAAAAACAACAGTATCCCGAGATTCCTGTAACAGATAAACACAAGTTATTTTGAATAGTAATCCTTATTCGGAATATGAGCAATCCGGATAAGGTAGTTGAGAATATTGATGAGTAGTAATCTGTGATCAATCCGAGATGGATGATCTCCTTCGTATTCTTAAGGATCTTCAACAGTGCCCAATCCGAACTACTTGAATCTTCTTCGTGTTCTTCGGAATCCGTAATAGTACCGAATCCGAAATCCTTGAATCTTCTTCGTGTTCTTCAGAATCTGCAACAGTACTGAATCCGAGATGAGAACAGCAGCAATCTTCAACAATAAAAACCCGGGTTAAACTCTGAACAGTAACGATTCTTCAACTCTGAACAGTTCTTCGATCTGCAATACCTAGAGCCTGTATTGTACAACAGGCTCTGATACCAATTGTAAGTCCAGTAATCGGATCTAACAGGTATCGCAAGACTAATCGATTGCAGAAATAAAGATTAGAATGAAAAACAAGAACAACCTTTGATCAAAGCAACTTGCATACACCAAAATAGTGTCTGATACAAGTTTTTCAAATAACAACTCACTAGCCCCCAAAACCTTAACCTAATACAAGAATTTATACTAATCAAACAGCCCACTAGTTACAACCCTAGGCCCATGAGGCTCTAGGAAGCCCAAATCCCTTAAGCTTAGCCCAAATGTAGCACTAATGTGTAAACCTTTGGTTATAAGCTCAACACAATCATTATGGAATTCTCTCAAAGTCTAGTTCCAAAGCAGTAAACAGATGATGAAAAACAAACAGTCACTACTAAAGAAAGGGTTTGATATTTTTCATCCATTAAAAGGTGAATCATTAAAACAACTCATCAAAAGATACTGTCATATGGTCGTAGAAATGAAACGTCTGGGTATTAACAAAGAAGACGAAGACTTAGTATAAAAATTAGCAGATGCTATGCCAGAAGGTGAATGGTCGACATATCTTACGATTGTTAAGAATAGTTCTGAATATAACAGTGGCACGATGATTTTGGCAAAGTTTATCGAGAAGCTTGAAACTCATGAGCTTGAATTGCAGAAAATGGCAAAATCAAAGGGGTCAAACACACAGCAAGATGTGAACTTGTAATACAAGGGAAATCCAGTTACAAGCATTCAAAGTCAAAAATATAAACGGCGTTTAGTGCAAACAATGTGGTAAACATCCAGAATCAATCATGCAGCAATACTGGTTTCACTTCTTTTCAGAGCTATGAAACAAATTCTCCTTCCACCCCACAATCATCCCAAAGCTCTAACTTTAACAACTGCTAGAACAACCAACCGAATTCCAGTCAGAAAGTTCTTCAGTGTAACATTGTTGTCAACCTGGAAAATGCACAGAATTTTAATGAATAGACAGCTACACAATATAAAGCTGTACTTGCCTCAGTACTTGAGTCATATAAGAGCTTAGTGACCGGGAAGATTGGGAATCTAAACATGACCAAAGAGGATTACGATCAGATCGACCCTGAAGAATTAGAGCTCATCGACATCAAATGGTGCGTGGCTAGTATAGTTAGACGGGCTCAGCATTTCATGGAAATTACTGAACGCAACAACTTGGGAGATTTGGATGGAAAGCTGGGTTTCGACAAGTAAAAAATAACGTGTTTTGAATGTCGAGAAAAGGTCATTTTAAGAGAGAATGCCCAAACAAAGAAGTACATGGAAATCATAATCCTTTTGGAGAGGATTATTACAAGAAAGCAATCTATCACAAAACTTCTCCTCCTCAAACAACAACAAGGATGGTGCAAATTAAAGAAGGTCCATCAAATCCAAAGAACAAAGCACTAGTTGTTGCTCAAGAGGATGAGGGATTTGATTGGAACAAGTACATCTAAAAAACGAGAGTTTAGCGCTGCTTGCTGAAATCATAGAAGAACCGGTATTTGATGAAGTGGTCGAGGAAAGTCAGGATGATGAAAGTGAGATAGTTTCTGAAGAATTGCTTGATCAAAGTGCTGAACAATGCCTTGATGCACTATACTATGATCAATGTGCTAAGGAAGACATGATTCACCATGCAATTAAGTCTATGATTCCTTTTGATGTTATAATTCTTTTGCAGGTTTCTTTGGAGGAGATTCGAGCCAAATTCAAGATATTTCAAAGCCAGAAGAATCCAAGCAACTCACAGAAGAAATTATTGATGTGACAAAGGAGATGGATGAAGAAAATTTTAAAATGATAGCCAACAAAGCGATGATGCCTAAACTACATGAGGTAGTTTCTAGACAAAGTAAAGAAGAAGTGAAAGAGTCAGTTGTAGAATCAATAACATAAATCAGAGTCGTGATAAAGGAAGTTGAGAAACCATGCACGAAATGCCTAGAGCTATGCAAAGAATGTTCATAAAAGGACTTAAAATTTACCGATTTAAAGAAACATACTGACAATGTCACAGTAACTTTCAAAACATGAAAGTGGCTTATGATAAATTAAGCAAATCAACCAAACAGTTCAGGAAGTCAGTAGAGAGGACATGGCTTTAAAATCAATGTTAAAAGCTACTGTAATGGATAAACAAATGATAATTAATATGCACATAGATACCATTGCTAAGTTAAAAATAGAACTCGAAGCCATAAAAATTGAGTCTGAACAAGTCAACAAACTGTTGATTAGTTATTCAACATCCTCCTACGTGATTGACCATATTCTTCCTCAACAACTCGAGAAGAATGAACAACAAGTCATTGAATATGAGCAACAAAGCAAAGATCTTGGTTATAATCAATGTCCACCACCTATGTGGAATAAATATGGTAAGAAATATCCAGATGGGGTGGATAAGGCACTTAATTTAAAAGTTAAATCTGAACAAAAGAAAGAAGAGTTGCCTGAAAGCATTGACATAACCTATGACTGCCAACCAGATGTTGTGATAACAGCAGTTGAGAATTTTTTGGGTAATGTGTCTGACAGCACTAAGTTTGAAAATACTAAATCAATTCTTGCAATATCTGATTCAAGTTCACATTCTGAAAATGACAAAAGTTTTCAAAAGAATGTTTCATCATCGAAAGACAGTTTAAGTGATTATCCAAATATGATTGTTTAAAAAATGAATGGATCAGATAAGTTGTATTCTGATGAAGAATTTCCAATTCAGAATGTAAACCTTGATCGGGTTGATAAATTTTTCAAACTTATTGAAGTTAACAAGTCTGATTTGAAAGAAGGATGCTTCATTTTACTCTAAACCCAAAAGAATTCACAACAATTACTATCAGAAGGGTAGAGACTACCCTGAAAACAAAAGGAAAGGGTTGGGGTATGAAAGTAAAAGAAATGACAAAAGATTTCAAAAGCCAAACTATAAAAAAGAAAGTTGATTTTGTTTTTGGAACAAATACTGTAAACAAAAAAGAAATTTGGGTAAACAATCAAATGATGAATTTCAGAAGGAAAAGAATCTATGTGAACAGACTTTGGATTCTTCTATTGGAAAGGACAGTAGAACATGCTACAAATGCAACAAAGTTGGGCATATTGCATGACAATGTTCACAACGCAATCCAAAACTTGTTCATCATGTTAGAAAAATGATAGAAGATGTGAAACAAAAGGGCCCTGAGTTTGTGCCAACACGAATTTTGACGAAACAATGAATCTAACAAAAATGTGAAGCCAACAGTTGCTAAGTTTTCAATTTTTGAGGTTGGTGAATCATCAACCAACAAAGAACTAAAGGATTCTAAATTTTATCCAAAAAGAGCATATTCTAAGGCACAAACTAGGGTGTTCAAAACCAAACAATCTTTTGTTGTTAAACAAACAATCATTGTGCCAACCAAAACAAAAGAAAAAATTATACCAAAGGTTGGACATGAGATTGAAATCAAAATTCCCAAATTTGATGTTCCAAACCCACCCAAGACCAAGAAGGCTTGGGTTTCACTGTTTAAGTAATTTCTTATTTACATGTGCAGGGGTTCCCAAGGTCAATCATTTCAAAGTGGATCATGGACAAGGAGCATCTCGGCATGACAGGAATGCTAGCCTTATTATACGATGTAAAAGCTATTTGTGGAGGCTATGTAGGGTTTGCAGGCACACAAGAAGGTCGTATAATTGGTGAAGGAATTCTCACAAACTGTGTGGTGTCTTTTGATAAGGTCAACTACATTGTAGAATTATAAAACAACTTGCTAAGAATTTCACAGATTTGTAACAAGAAGTTCACAACCCACTTCAACAATAATGAAGGTCTCATTTTCAAGCCAGGATTCAAAATTCTCGAAAAGTGGATCCTCATGCACGCTCCACGAGAAAATGATCTCTATGTCCTTTACATGAGCGTTGCATCCACTACGTGGAAAGCCGGTCAATGTTTTGTTATAAAGGCAATAGAAAAAGAATCGATCCTATAGCATCGAAAGATGGGTCATATCCATGTTCGAAAGATGAACAATCTGGTTCACAACAATCTGGTGGAGGGAGTAAATGTCAAAAGTTTTCATTTGAATAATGATTGTCTTAGTTGCAAAATGGGAAGCAGCACAAGAAATCTCATCCAAGGAAGCTTCTCAATTCAATCAAACTACCACTGGAAAGGATGCATACGGATCTATTTGGGCCCGTTAATGTTTGAAGTATATCTGGTTATCTATACTATCTTGTTGTGACCAATGACTATTCAAGGTTCTCATGGGTTCTATTTCTGGAGAGTAAAGACAAAACTTTTGAAAATCTTATGATCCTCTTCAGAAAGTTGGAGAACTTATACCATTTGCCAATCAGAAGAATATGCTGTGATAATGGTACGGAGTTCAAAAACAACAAGATGCTCGAATTCTGCAACGCTAAAGGTATTCTTCATGAATTCAGCGCCCCTATACTCCTTAGCAAAATGGAGTAGCTGAACATAAGAATCGTACTCTCATTGAAACTGCACGTACAATGCTCGCCGATTCAAATTTGCCAGTAAGTTTTTGGAGCGAAGCTGTTGCCTCTGCATGTTACACATTAAACAGGGTTTTAACTATTAAGGCACACAAGAAAACTTGCTTCGAGCTGCTTAACCAACAAAAGCCTAACTTGAAATTTCTGGAACCGTTTGGATCTCCATGTACGGTCATTAACCCAAATGGAAAATTCGGTGCTAAATCCTTGGAAGGTTTCTTCGTGGGATACTCCAGTCCTCAGAAAAGAGTTTATCTGCCAAGCTTAAACCAGGTTATCCTAGCTTAGCATGTTGATTGTCAAAGATATACATCTCCGACACAGAAGCCTGGTGATCCCTGATGTTTAACTACGAGAGTTTGTGGAATTCATTTGACCTGCCAGAAGAACCAACAACTGAAGAACTTATGTTATTATTTCAACAACGTCAAGTGTTTAATCAAGAGAAAGTTTCTCGACCGTTGGTGATTTCACAACCTCAAAATAGTACACATACATCTAAAGTAGGTCCGCGCAATTCTCAACTAGAACCTGTCATCGAACCAGCGATACACGATAAAACACCATCTTTCGATCAGTTATAGATTCGGATTCTGATGAAGAGCCTACATATGACAATGCGGGATCCAGTTCAGATAAAGATTCAGAACATATTCAAACTGGTGAAGGAAGTGCTATGAATGATCTTGCTACTTCAGAGCAGGTTGTTGAACAGAATGTTACAAATCTTGAAAGCGAAGTGAATGTCTCTAATGAAGTGATGCCAAGAACTTATTCATATCATCTGTCAGAGAATATCATCGAAGACTTGCAAATAGGAGTTAAAACGCGAAATCAGATCAATAAGGATCTAAGTTGCTTTTACTCTAAAATTGCACCACTACAAGATACTATTTCTTACAGTTGCTTTACTTCACAAGTTGAGCTCACAACTTGGAAAGAAGCTCTTAAAGAAGAAAGTTGGGTTGAAGGTATGCAGGAAGAGTTGCAACAATTTGAAAAACTTGGGGTATGGAAGCTTGTTGAACTATCCGACGACCACAAGAAAATTAATACATGGTGGGTCTTCAAGTGCAAATGAGATGATAGAGGGATTGTGGTCAGAAACAAAGCTCGACTCGTGGTCTAAGGTTTTCATCAGCATGAAGGGATAGACTACACTGAGGTTTATGCTCATGTCGTACGTTTAGAAGCTATCCGCATATTCCTGGCCTTTAGGTCATGGAAAGGTTTAAGGTGTACCAACTGGATGTTAAATCTGCTTTTATATACGGTAAGGTCAAAGAGGAAGTGTATGTCGGTCAACCACCGGGATTTACCGATCTGATACACAAAGATAAGGTTTATGTACTGAACAAGGCGCACTACGGTTTACACCAGGCCCCAAGAGCCTAGTATGAGACGCTTTCTAAATATATTCTAGAGAATGGCTTCACTAGAAGAACAGTAGAATGTACCCTCTTTACCAGAGAAGTGGATAGGCATCTAATCATCGTACAAATCTATGTGGACGATATCATCTTTGGATCGACAAATGAATCTTTGTGTAAAGGCTTTGAAAAGGTCATGAAGAAGAAATTCAAGATGAGTGCAACGGGGGGATGAAGTTCTTTCTGGGACTTCAAATCGAGCAACTGCCTGATGGGATCTTTATCCATCAGACGAAATATCATAGCATGACGTGTGTTGGAGAAATTCGACATGACGGGAGCATCATAGCATCAACTCCATTGGCCATCAATCACGGCATTCATCAAGATCCTAACGGGGTGAAAGTTGACGAAACATTATATCGCTCCATGATCGGTTCATTGACGTATCTTACAGCTTCTAGACCATATATCATGTATCTGACATGCCTTTGCGCCCGATATCAGTCCAATCCTAGAGTCTCACACTTGCTGATCATCAAAAGGATAATGCGCTATCTAAAGGGATGCCCCAGCACCGGCTTGTGGTATCTAAAAGACGACAAGTTCAATCTCGCAGGATATTCTTATTCTGATTTCGGTTACTGCAAGCTTAATGCTAAATCTACAACGGCTTGTTGCAAGTTCTTCGGAACTCGTTTGGTAACGTGACAGTGCAAGAAACAGAATGCGATCGCTCTCTCTATTTGTGAAGCTAAATGCGTTTCAGCATCTAGTTTTGTTCCCAGATACTGTGGATACAACAACAAATGAGAGACTTCGGATTGCAATTTCTTAACACACCAATATACGTAGATAACAAGGCAGCCATTGATATCACAAAGAATCCGGTTCAACACTCTAAAACTAAATATATAAATATTCGACACCACTTTATCCGTGATTGCTACGAGAAAAAGTTGGTGCAAATTGAAAAAATCTACACTAATGACCAAAAAGAAAATTTTTATACCAAAGCTTTTGATAGAGCAAGATTTAAAAATCTTTTGAAGTTAAACAGGTTAACAAATCTGACATCAGGGGATGGAGTTGAGGTTGAATTCGAGGATGACGTGGACTTGACGTAATCCTCATTGGTGTGTTACATTCTTTTAGTTTTAACGTTTTAAATTATCCGTTTCAAAAATATGTTTTTAATTTTAGGGGGAGAAAAAAGATTGTGGAAAATATAAAAACATTTAAAAATTCTAAAAGTACAAAAACATGATAAAAGACAAAAAAGAGTTTTCGTATGAAAAGAGGAATGATAGTATATCAGTGGACTATCACAGTATGCTAAAGAAATGTAATGTTAAAAAGTGTTTAAACGGATCTTACTAATGATGTATCAGTAGGCTTTGCACATCTGGTAAATTGCTTTCAAGATACAAACTCAAAAGAAGAAAACATGATTAATCTGTGGTTTAACATCTCTTAGATATATGGACTTGGTACTCCAAAATTTTGTTTGAGAGAATGCCAGATTCTGAGATACTAGGTCTTTATCTTTAACTGATATCTGAGTTATTCTACTAGTTCTTCTAATTTGCATCAGCAATGGCCTAGAACTTGTATAATACTTTTCACATTTACATCCTAAAGCTGCATCAAAAGATTAAAAATATATATATCAGAAAAGAATCAACAATTGCAGCATAAAAGATTCCTAATATGGAACAGCACCTAGAAGACGAACCTTCATCTCTTTCACTGTATGGTAGTATTAACCTGAGCTCTCAGGGCCTCGCACTATCCCCATACATATATCAGTTAGGTATATTCACCTGTGAGAAGGAATCTAGGGAATCTCGATACGGGAGTATATTCTGAGGTAGGAAAAGTTAATTCATGTTCCTAAAAATTACCTAACATATCTTGAAACAATTGAGAAATGTGTAGAAGTTTAAAGGGATCAGTATACTGACAATTTAAGTAAATTTGTTCAGAACTTAAGTTTATCAAAGATCAACGGCACTGATGATATGTCTTTAAAAAACTGAAAAAAACTGATATGATCCTCTAATACAAACTCACAATATGTTTGTACAGTACTTACATTTCTTTTCAGAAAAACCCAAAAAGATTTTCAGTGTGTTTTAACATAAACTTTGGAAAATAAAAAAAGATTTTGTGTCTATCTTAGTTTTAACCACCGATGATGGAAAAACCGATCTTCTAAGTACAAAGCAACAGTTGCTGATAGAAATCTAAAGGATTACGAGTTGGGAGCTAATCCGAAAAGAGAAAATGTCCTAAAAAACATTAAGAAGTTCATTAATAAAACTTAAAATTGACCAAAAACATCAGTTTGGTCATAAAGTGTTCAACCAAGGTCATTAATTTGGACTTGGTAGTCAAATCAATTAACCAGGGTCATTAACTTGGACTTAGTCAACTGAGTGGGTCGTTAAACAGATAAAATACGCAAAAAAAATTAAAAAATTGAAGTTTAAAGGTCACCTCGCACGAGTTGGAAGTCACCTCGCACGAGTTGGAAGTCACCTCGTACGAGCTGGAGTCCATCTCGTACGAGTTGAACACATCGCACAAATTAGAAACCAACTCGTACGAAGTGAACCAGGTCCTATATATATGGACCAACTTTTACGAAGCGATCATTATCTGCTTGTACGAGTTGAGGGAACCCTTTGTGCGATATGTATTGTGTGAACATTTTCGAACGATCTAGCACTTGTATACACCTTGCGGAGGTTGATATGCACACCTCTTACAACGGTTAAGGTAGAAATTCACGTTTTAAACCATTAAATTAACAAATTTGGCACTTATAATCTTACAATGTAGATCTAGGAAAATTGAACTGGCCAAAGTTGAAATTGAACTTACCATTGGGCTTATCGACGTCTTTAGGATGTTATGGAACATTCAATTTCCCAAAAATCATAAATTTCATGTTGGTATTCTTAACGGTCATTTTGTGCGAGGTGTCACCTCGTACGAGGAGGATGCACACCTCGTACAAAGTGTTAATTGCTAAAAGTTCCTAAAATACACACGTCGTATGGAGTGGTCATCTAATAAAAGTTCAAGTAGGAATATCTGCCTCGTACGAAGTAGTCATCGAATAGAAGTCAAATTTTAACGCACCTCGTACAAAGTGACAATGGTCAAAAATGTGAAAACTGTATATACATCTCGTACAAAGTACGTATGCACACTTCGTACGAAGTGATATGTGTTGAAATTTTTGAAAATTTCTCTAAGTGTTGGGTTGTAGTGTATGTACAAGAAAAGAAGACGTCATTCGAGCCGATACATAAGATCTGTTGTCTTCTTGATGATAAATCCTGGAAATCGAGCCTTTCAAAGATGTGATTGAATTTATGGGACGAATACCTATTACAAAAGCACTAACAGATAGACATAAGGCGTACGGATCAGATGTCGAACAATTTTGGGTAGCAGCTCGTCTTCAGGAAGATCCGAGGGTAATAATCTCTGCAGTTAGAATCAGAAATGAGGATTTGGAACTCAAGATTATGGAAGACTTGATCCGTAGAGTGTGGAGTTTAAAGATAAGGAAAGTGATCCGACAGGCTATCCGGAACGAATGGTTAAAGATTGTTTTTATAGAATGGGATACAGTGGCCACGTGAATGCAACTCCTTTCAAGAAAGCAAATCTTAGCAGGCCTTACTAATTCCTTGCACATTCTGTTATACACGCACTCAGTCATCGTAAAGGAGGATTTGACGATCTAGTCGACTATCAGATGTGCATGGTTGCTGCTCTCGTGTTAAATCTACCATATAACTTCAGCAAGTTAATCTTCGAGCAGATGATGCTGAATATGAATAGAGAGAAGTTTCTGTAATATCCGAGATTTATTCAGATGATGCTAGATGATCAATTTCCAAATCTGGAAAGGGGTGAAGATGATGAGCTGAAGTTAGAGCACATAGATGTGGAGACATTAGTTAGATTGAATCTATACTTAAAGAGGTCAGTAGAACCTATTGCTAAGCCATTATTTGGTGCGATCAAAGATAAAAATTTTGTTGCTCCTCCAATGGGAAAATGGAGGAAGGCTACTAGCGGTGATGAGAAAGAAGAAGTTGAATGTTTAGAAGGATTTGAGCCTAAACGAAGCAGTTGGTACGAAAAAGATGAGACAAAGAAACGTAAACGTGCACCTACAAAGAAACAAGCTACTGGCACTTCATCTTCAACTCCTCAATGCAAACGTGCTACGGTTCGTACTTTGTTAGTTGATGAACCAGAGTTCGAAGAAGTTCATGAAGAAGAGCCAGTGAATATTGAAGCTCAAGCGAATGTGAATGTTGAAGCAGAGACCGAGAATGTACACGATTATGTTTTCTCTTCAACTTTAGAACATGATAAAGAATAGGGAGAGAATGTGATAAGTACAGCTGGTGCCGGTGGAACTGTTGGTGATAATGATGAAGATTCTGATGATACTTTTGATAGGGTAGAGAAGGAAGAAAGATTGGCATAAGCAAAGAAAAAGAAAGTTGAAGGTGAAGATGATGAGGTTTACATACCATCTGATCATGATTCAGAAGAAGATATTTCTGTGGTTAGGCCTGCACGGAAGCCAGGAAAGCGTACTAAGAGTAAAGCGTCTGGTGATGATAAAGCTACTGGCTCTCCGAATATAAAAAGAGCTCGAAAAAAGTTTATCAAGAAGAGAACTCCACCACCACCTTCACCTCCACCACAACGTTCACCACCGCCACAACCATCACCACCACTCACTGTACAAGCACCACCACAACCAAATCCACATCCTTCACCATAGAAATAGCCAACACCACCCATGCCATCATAATCTAGTCCAAGACAATCTTTGGGAGATAGATTTCCTTCAGATTTTGGCGATATTCCAAACACGGTGGGTTTTGACACAGACATTTTCAATGATAACAAAATTAATGAGGTGGAAGCAAAGATAAAGGTGTAGGAAAGCAGAATAAAGTTTCTGGAGGAAGACAAACAAAGGTTGGAAGCATTGTTGACAGTGTTGGTGGATGACAATGCAAAAATGTGCGATATTGAGAAAAAAGGTTAAAGAAAATGAAGCCCAAATTAAGCAGCTCCAAACAAAAAATATACACTTGGTTTCTATGTTGACAAGTGTAACAGCTGAAAATGAAAGGCTACATCTGGTAGTAAAAGATTTTGAGACTGAGAAATCTGAGAATGCTAAGAAGTTTGATATGTTATTTAAAGTTTTGCACAAAAGATATTATATAACCTTCATAGCTGAATATAACGAGATAGAGATTAAGGAAGCCAAAGCCATAGCAGCCGAACGAACACGTATAGCTGAAACTAAAGCTGCTACAGCTGCTGCTGCTGGTAAAGGGAAAGGCAAGATAGATGAGATACCTTTGATTGCCCAGTCTGGCCAGAAGCTGAATCTATTCCAGATACAAATTCTATGGTTGGAGGATTCTCACAAGTAAAATATGTGCTTATTGGTGAATCAATTGATGTTATAGAGATCTCTGAGCGCCATCAGAAGTATCTAGATAAAAAGAAATTAAATGCACATATTGATGCTGAAATAGATTCCTTTTTCGAGGACGAAGATGAAGAAGATAACGAGGAAGATAATGAAGGTAGTGATAAGAAAAATGAGAAAAAGGACGATAACGATAAAGGTGACGATGATGATGTTGATCAGGGGCACAGGGTTGATTGCTGAATATACTAAGAGTGGTAAATCTCTTGATTATGATTCCTTTCTAACTGATTCAGCCAATCAAGAAGATGATACACAAAGGAAGGGGGAGGAAGGACCCTGTAACTAAAGCAGAGCATTCAGGAATCTTCACAGCTATTCCTATACAGTTGTTCCTGACATGCAAACCCCAAAGGATTTCTATCTTGAGCATCACGTGGAAGAAGGTGAATTCGTTCATAACTACACTAAGGAAGAGATTTCTAATATGTTAGGTGTAAACGAAGAATCCTTTGTTTTTTTTATTTTGAAGATGAATTGAACAACATTAGTGTTACACAGCCTAATGATTATTTATATAAGTATGTGCCAGAAGCAGATGTGTATGATAGGGTTGTCGTGGAGGATGATTCTGATGAAGACGTTAATGCTAACTATTCAGGTGAAGGAACAGATGACTTCCCAACCTTTGAGGAATTATTTTCTAAAGCTAATAAAGATTTGTTGAACCGAAAAGTGGAAGAGGATGTGAAAGATGGAAATATCCCTAAAAGACTATCAAGGGAAGAAATTGTAGAGTTGAAGAAATCTTGGTTTAAAGATTTGCCACTTGAAAGAAAGTTCAAACATCTTCTAGCATTCTTTACACGTAATCCAGATGTATCATTGGGAGATATAGATTGAAAAGAGCTAAATGTCTATGCAATAAAGAAAGAGTTCGGGGTGCACTACTTCAAGTACTTATGCGATATAAAGACATTGCCATTTTGGGATATCGAAGGGTTGGTTCAAACAAAGTGTATTAATCTCAAGACGACATTTCATGACCAACGACTCTGGAAATTAATCAAATTCGAAGCTGCACAGGGATTCAAGTACTGGAAGCTTAATATTCCAAGAGAGTGATAAAATTTGATCCAGTCACCAAGTAGAAGGATGTTACTCTTATTGTCAAATGGCCAAGCGCTATGAAGAACATGTCGTTATTAAAGATTGAACAAGTTTTTTACCAAATCTTCAAGTGGTTGCACTATGATTCAGAAGCTAGTGATGCTATGATAGTGGTTCAGAATGATGGTTCATGGAATATCACTAAAGAATTGACTGAAGTAGTGATTGCGCACAAAAGAATTTATGGTTTATGGAGGGGAATCCGAGTACTAGACGTTATGTGGCTAGTAACTGCTCAAAGAAGGATATTGAATGTTTATTCTACAGCAAGATCAGCTTTGAAGAAAAAGATAAAGTGTAGGCGCTACAGTTCCAGCAGTTATTAATGTTTGTTATGCTAACGATATTATTTCAGGAAAAATTTGGAAGTCTGATTGGAGAAAGCTGGAAGGGAAAGAGCAAAGAAAGAAAGAGAAGAACAAAGCAAGAATTGCTGAGAAGGTCAAACAAGCAGCTTTGAAAAGATTTCAATTTGGTGATACTTATAATAGACCTCCTCCCACAAATCAAACGCCTATTCCATCTGAGGAGCGTCGAAGACCAAGAAAGCATTTCTTTGGGCGCTAACTGTCAAAAGATTTTGAAGATTTCGAAGACTGGCCAAGACTGCGGCAATATCCAAGGGGGAGTTTGTTAGTGCAGAATGTCTATAGCCTACGTCTTAGGGTCATATCATACATGTAACAGGTCTTAAAATGTTAGATTTTATTAAGTTTTGGTTGTTATAGGGTCACCTCGTATGAGTTGATGACTGTCTCGTATGAAGTACTACATGCTACTTCGTACGAGTTGACCCCTTCCACCCTTGTGCGAGTTGAGCATGTCTATATATAGAAGCTTAAGGGTGTTGAGTCTGTAGTTGTTTTTCTGATATTGTGGTGAAGCCCTATTAGTTTGCATCTGTATTCTTCAACGTTTATTAATACAAAAGAAGCAGAAGCATTTATACAGTAGTTCTGATCATTGTCAACTTGCTAACAATGAATTCTACGCACGTTAGTTAGGTCAAGTCCGGTCCGGTGCTTTCGAGGAAAGCTAATCCTCCCACAAAACATCTGTTGGGGAGATAAAAGAGAATGAAAATTTTACTAAAGAAAACTCCAAGCCTATACCAACAAATGGATAAATTTCAAAAGAAATGTGGGAGCATGTTCAACCATACCTACACCTTCAAAAGCAAGCTGCTGATGAAAGATATGCCATGCAGATAGAGCTTGTTTTCCATACACTGGATACTAGATATCAAGATATTCAAAAAGAGGTCAAAGCCATCAAAGACTTTATCTTTGAGAATACTAGTAAAGCTCTAACTCTCCCTAAATACGAAGATGCTATAAGGGGGATAGAAGACAGCATAAGGAAGCTTCAAACTTCGGTCAAAAAGGATGGTAAAAATCCTGACCTTACTGCACTCAAGAAAACTAGAAAAGTTGAGCTTGACAAAGAGATAGAAAAGCATAAAAGAAGGGATACTAGAGAAGCCAATCTACAGATCACAGTGCAAGAGATTATCAAAAGAAAAGAAATCCAAGACAACAAAGGCTCTTCAAAAGAAGTTCCAAAGGTTAGTTAAAACACTTCTACACCATCTATCTAAACCATTGTTCCATCTATCACTCAAACATCTATTCCCACTTCCACCTCTCAATTTACCACCACTTCCAGTGCCAAAACATTTGTTGCTAATAGTGACAACAGATGTTACAACTATCCAAACACCCCCTTCAAAGTCCCCCAAAGGATTGATGAAGAGAAAACCTATCCCACTACCACAACAACCACCATCAAAAACACCAAAAACACAAAACATTACCAACAAGATATAGGAGAATCAAATTCATTTTCCAACATGATGATGAAGAAACTCCTAATCGATATAACCACAACTACCACTACATCTCACATCTCCACCACCACTACTACTACACACCATTCATCCACCTACAATTACAATATCTTCCACACCCACTATCCTTGATCATCTGGGATTATAAAATGTATCAAAACAAATACAATCTTTCTATCCCAGAACTGACCCTAGCCAGCTTACCTTTCCATCGCTTAAAAGGTTTCAAAAGCCCAAAAATGTACAAAAATATCTTGAAGTGAAAACTGCACAGGCTAAAAAGATAGTTGATTATAAGAGAAAGGGTAAAAGTGATAATCAGGCTCAATAAATCATGTTTGCAGAGTTTACAAAAGTAAACAGACTTGAATATTATGCTAAGGAGGTCAGTACAAAGGCATCTCATGAACCAGTTAGCAACCCTGATCTCAAAAAAGGATCTTAGGGAAGACTATCTTGACTACATCATGAAAAATAAGCCCTACAGAGCTTCAAAAGCTCAGCTCACTGGATGGTTAGTTGAGGCTATACTGGAAGAAATAGCCAGAATAGAGCTAATGAAACTGCATCCTAATATCAAGCCCACTATTCCCAACTGGGTAGCAGGTAGAAAACCTGTTGGCATGAAAACTAAAGAGCTAACCATAATGAAAGAATAGATGGTTGCAGCCAAATATGGCACCATGAGATGAATGGCTAAATGGGATGAGCCAACTCTCACACCCTGGTTGTAGCGGAAGCGCAAATATGTGACTATGGGGTAATCATGCATCCAATTAAGTAAACAAGTATAAATCAACAACGATGCCATACTGATATAAACTTGCATTCCAACATTTACAACCAACCAAAAGTGATTTCATAGTTTTCAACTTGTCGTCATAAACGTAGTTTAAAGTACATTACTTCAAAATAAGACATTGTTTTCATCATAAATGCATAATGAGGTTTTGACCCCTATATACCCATACTAGGTTGGGATATAAGAGGCAAATCCTCCAAAAGATGGCAGTCGTTGTCTTGTCATTTTCCCATAACCCGAAATGTATCACTAGCTCATGCCTTGCGTCCTGAAATACATGTAATTTTAAAAGTCAACAAAAGTTGGTGAGTTCATGTAGTTAATGTTTCGTATAAAATGTCATCCTTGTAATCCAGTAATAAAATCTGAGTATGTTATTAGCAATCATGGACTTTTAAGGATCTATCAGTGTGTCGCGAGCACCCTGACATATGTGCCATAAGTAAGTAACCAAACCGAGACAACTTTGACATCATTGGGATCACAAAAGCACTTCGAAGGGTACACCAACCAGGAGTGGATCGCGCCTCTAACTCAATAGATCTATATCTTTTGCACCTTGGTCACTAAGTGATTAATGGTTACTATTGTCATCATCCTACTTATATACATTTGATCGTGTTATCATCTAAACCCATAGCTAACATACTTTTTGATACGACATGTATTTCCCCTCGATAATTTTGAAACAAAACTTTGAAATAATTGAAAGGAGGGACATGAACTCACAGCTTTGCGTTCCGTGCATCGTACTTATCAAAGTTCGGTGTCCGTACACGTGTTTAACCTACATGTGTATTAACTTAACTAGACCCTAGGTCTCGTTGGACCTTGTACCAGTTGTTCATCTTGAATTCTTGTTGTGTACTTATTTATTACATTAGAACAACTTTTAATGTTATCATAGTGTTGGTAGTTCCTTTGTTCGATTAATATTTTTATACATATATCTCTCAATATATATAATTAAAGTTCGGTGTCCGTACACGTGTGTAACCTACATGTGTATTAACTTCATTAGACACCTAGGTCTCGTTGGACCTTGTACAAGTTGTTCATCTTGAATTCTTGTTGTGTACTTACTTATTACATTAGAACAACTTTTAATGTTATCATAGTGTTGGTAGTTCGTTTGTTCGATTAATATTTTTATACATATATATATATATATATATATATATATATATATATATATATATATATTGTTATTCTTAGATCGTGTTTGAACGGGCCTCGCCCTTCACATGTCCTCGTGCCTTGCACGCGTATCATTGGGCCTATCCCATGTCATGTATGTCATTGGGCCTAGCCCATGTCTTCAAATGATTGGGCGTAGATCATTTAATTTATGTCATTGGGCCAGCCCATGTCTTTATATGATTGGGCCTAGCCCATGTAATTTATGTGAGTGGGCCTAGCCCATGCCTTTATGTGATTGGGCCTAGCCTATGTAATTTACGTCATTAGACCTAGCCCATGTCTTTACGTGATTGGGCCTAGCCTATGTAATTTATGTCGTTGGGCCTAGCCCATGTATTTGTGTGATTGGGCCTAGCCCATGTAATTTATATGTTTGGGCCTAGCGCATGTATTATATGTTTGGGCCTAGCCCATGTATTTTATGCCTTTGGGCTTAGCCCATATATTTTATGTTTTATGTAATTGGGCCTTTCCCATGTCTTTTATATAATGGGCCTAGCCTAATTCATTTTCAAGAGTCCAAATATTTATAAGTCATACACTTATAAATTTTACTAAGTATAGACTTTTAAGTATATATTTATAAACTTTTATAAAACCACTTAGTAAATTCTTATACATTTGAACTTTCTGGATTTTGATATCGTTAACATATATATACGTTAAGTGTCTAAAATATATTTTTTAGACATGACATCGTTGTCGTTTAATATATACTTTTTGCGTCGAAAGTCGCCCATCGTCGTAGTAACTCTTCGTGTTGGTAATTTGTTCGTTGGTCGACGACGTGACGGTGTATTGTGTACCTTCGCCCATCGTCTGCATAACTTCGTTCGTCCGATCGTTGTTTCGACATATTGTAAAAGTGTATGTGCTTTGTGTCATCTACACTTGGTAATTCTTTCAAGTGTTTGAATTATTTATATAAGTTGGGTATTTTGTGGTATATACCCTAAACTTCTAGATACATACACATACATACACATGTATTTATACATAACTTTTGGTGACAAAATATGCGTATACATATGTTTTTATTCCTACAAGTGTATATATATATGTGTGTGTGTGCGTGTAAGAGTTACTTATTTTTAACTTGTAAAAATACATATATATACACTTGTTAAGCTCTTGGATGGTTAGGGTTTAATCTCTGTCATTAAAACTTCCTTAATGACGGTTTAGTTCACTAATCGTCTTTAGTCCCGTTAATCATACTTTAAGCGCGATTAGATTTTTAGAAAATTTCGCCATAGTTTCCCTTAAACTATGGCGTTTTTCATGTTTTAAAAACGTTTAAACCATGTTTAAACCTATAATCAAGATCAATTATCAACTTAAGATTTCATACCACTTTGTTTACAACTTATGCACCTCATCTTCCATGATCTTTGGAATTATATTCTTACTACTTCTCTTAAAAATAAGGAGATTTCAATATATTTATTAGAATTTCTAAGCCACCATGTTTGTTATATCTTTAAATCAAGTCTTCCACTCTAAACCCCTTTGTTTACTACACTTTTTAAGATGATTACATCTTAAATCCATGGTGTTTAATCTTTATAAAAAATTACACATACGTCGTAAATCATTTTTTTAAGTTGTAGTAATCTTCATGGATCATGAGGTTGATGATCTTGTTTAGATTTAAAAATCACCATGTTTAAATCATCATTTATATTATTATTCATACAAGATCATCTACTTTAAACACCTTACTTTATAATAATCAACATCATCATGCTCACTAGTTAACAAATAAGCACATAATCAACACATAATAAGCTATATTTGGTGTTATTATTTTGGTAAGATTAGGGTTTTTAGGTTGTATTTTCTTTACTTTCAAGATGATCAACTTGTACTTCCTTAACTAGACATTATATGAAGCTTAAACATGAAGAGAAATTATCTTACAAAGTAGCACAATATTAGTTGTAACACCTTGTAAAATCGTGTCCAATAAGACAGTGACACGTGTTGTATTTTTAAATATAGTCTGTTAAAGACTAAAGGTGTCAAGATGCTCAATCTGAGCCTCTGAGTGACGATTCGATGTCAACATGCATAAATAACAGCCTCTGAGTGACTGATATGTCAACATGCATATAATTTAGCCTCTGGGTGACTGATACGTCAACATGCTTGAAATTTGGCCTCTGAGTGACTGATATGTCAACATGCCCAGCCTCTGAGTGACATCGGAATCAACATGCTTATAATAAGTCTCTGAGTGATCCTTTGTGAAGTCCTAAACTCTCATACGTGCCGTTTGTTGGACGAGAGAGTTCAATTTTGTAAATATGTGAAAGTTGGATGATGGGGGGATTAAAAGTGTCAACATGTTAATTTATACCTCTGAGTGACCTTTTAACGAACCGACAGCTCGACAATGTCCGGGCATAATCCCTAGTTTGCCAAGTATTGGCTGCGGAGGGCTAAAAGTGCCAAAAAGGTGTTTAAAAAGGTTTTAGAAGCTTTAATAAGTTAAGGGGTTAAAAGTGTCAAACTTTGAAAGTGGCCAGGGGGCGGTCGCGGGCCGCGAGAGACCAGGCCTGGGTCTCTCGCGGGGCACGAGAAGCCCTCTGCTGCAGAAAATTTGTTTGGTCTCCAAGCAAAACTCCAAAACCATTAATTCGAAACTATGGCTTCTCTAACTGATATGCCATGTTTGGGACACTTGTAAGCTTCTTCTTACACCCCTAAACACCTGGCTTCACCTCCTTTGAGTTCTCCAACTATAAATAGGTGATCAAGTTCGCCATTTGAACTTGCACCTTTCTAAATCATAACTCTTCTCCCTCCTCTGGAAGTTCCTAGCTGAAAGGAGCATCCAACTTAGTTCTTTTGCATTCTAGGAACCTCTTGTAAGTGTTCCTTGCTCTAGCATTTTCATTTATAGGCTTTTATAGCCAAAAGTCAAGTGTTTTACGGAAAACGTTTTGACTTTCGTTTAAGACTATTATGGTCCAGCCATTGTTTGAAATGAACATGGCTAAGTGATCGTAATAAGGTAGGTGTTAATCCCTATAAAGGGCACCTCCTGAAGATCACGTTTGCTAGACCAATTGACGGGTCAAAGTTATGAAAATAAAAAGTCAAACAGGCCATTTTTCGAAAAAATCATAAATTGATCTTGTATATGTTATGAAACCTGTTTTGAAACTTAAAAAAGTTGGTAACAATTATTAGAACATGTAAGAGCATGTTCAGCTCGTCAATTTCAATTCTAGGGTCGGTTCGCAACCGAAAGTCGCGAAGTTTGACTTCTGCTTTGACTTTCGATTCTGACCCGATTTAGATTAGTTAGATACTGATATAAAGTTGCATTATGATCAACATATAATGTAGCATAACCCTCTGAGGTTATATTACATGATCATAATCAGAATCCAAGTTTATGCGCAAGTTCCATAATTATGTCATTTTGACCAAAATGCCCTTTTTGCATAAAACATGGTTTCAAATAGTAATTAACTTGAAATGAGTTTATAATGATGTAATATTATAAGTAGGATTATTTGGGATGATAAACCAAGTTATAAACTGAGTTTTCAAACAGGTCCTTAAACTATGTCGATAATTCACGATTTTAGCCCCTATGGCTTATAAAATAGTTTTAATCAAATATTTTAAAGGTATATCATTTATCTACTGATATGTTATATTAAATAACATACTTTAAACATTTTAATCTGACCCTAAGGTCAGTTTTCATTAAACGTCGCATAAAACGCCATTTTATGACATAAGCGCCGTTTCGGCG
Source organism: Scalesia atractyloides (assembly GCA_947069175.1). Lineage (NCBI taxonomy): Eukaryota > Viridiplantae > Streptophyta > Magnoliopsida > Asterales > Asteraceae > Scalesia > Scalesia atractyloides. The sequence goes on from CAMTDV010000116.1 coordinate 40,353,120, forward strand.
CATAACGGTTTTAAACCATATTAAAGGACCAAGAATTATTACCTACTGATTTTAAAACTTATTTTAAACATATTTACAGTAGGTACATGCTATAAACTCAGAATCCCAAATAATTTATAAACTATATGTAAAATTACCAAATTGCACTTATAAGGCATAATTTCCTTTTAAAACCAACGGGCATAATTTGATATCCTACTGATATCTTAACTTATTTAAAATATAATGGCCTATAGAACTTGTCCATGACTTATCCGGTTACCCGATATCGCTATTATGCGCACAGTTATGTATATGTAACTATTTTACGGAAATTAACCGAAACGGGTTTAACCTTATCATTTTAGTCTTAAAATCCAGAATGCTTATAGTTTACCCATATTATACAAGTCAAGGTACTTGTTGGGATTAAACTACATTCTATCCAATCATCGTTTAATCTAGTGTCATACGTTTTGATCAAGTACGCTAGTCGGTCTAAGTCAATGACTTGAATAAGACCGATAGTATTTAATTGGTAAGTTTATGCCATAATCCAGACTAGAGACTTGCCGGTAAATGCTATCTGCACTTAGTTCTTTTGTGTACGGCTGATTTATTAAAAATTAAAAAGAATACTAAATAAGGTAAATACTCTCGACTTATTTCCCCTATACGGGCTTGGGTTACGGTAAATTATTACCGCTTGGTCTGAAATAGGATTCAATCGAACGCCGGTTCGGAGATAATCAATCCGCATATTCTGTTTTAATCAGTTTTGTTTGATAATTTAAACATCGGGGGTTAACTACCGTGTCCTGGATATCCTCGGCTCATTACAATCGAAATGGCGACGACCTTAGCGCGAGTGTAGGCATACACCCGATAGACGCTCAATTATGCATTCCCACAAGGTTGGGAGGAATTGACTCCTTCGTGGGTCCAAAGTGGTGTGTACGTTAATTGTGTCTCGGTCTCCGTACCGAGCCCCGTATGTATGACAAACATGTAAATCTGTTAACAAGGTTGGACGGTCAATTAACCTAAGCTATAAAAAGAATTTTTGTGTTGATACGCACTTAAAACATTTTTGAAATGTTTTCAAAATGAGTTAGTTGGGTGTATTTACCAGCGAAAGCTGACTTATTTTCAAAAGACTAATCTGCAGGTACAATATGAAAATAGGTCGAAAGTGCTCGGTAGTGATAGAGGATCTTGCAAATCCTAAAACTGCCCAAAGTCTGTTTTGTATTCTTTCCATGTACAATTTATGATCCGCCTGTGGATCTTCTATTACAAGCTTGCATATTATTTTTTATTTTCGAACATTTGGTTTGTAATAGTAATTTTACTCCAAGACTTACGCTGTGCCGTGGTTAATTGACTATGATGATTATCAACTGATGTCACGATACTCCCCACCCGGGCCCACCGGTGTATGGATTTCGGGTTGGAAATTCGGGGTGTGACAGGGTTGGTATCAAAGCCAAGGTTTGAGAGAATTAAACACTAGCCTTTTGTGTTTAGTCTCAAACTTACACGAGCACATTCCTTAGACTTTCGAGTGTAGGCATTGACCTAGGATTACTCATTTCATTATTAAGTTATTAGTATTGTTTTTAAATTGATTTCTAACAAGAAAATGCCGCCACGTGTACGAGGACAAAGTGGACGAGGAAAAGGTCCAATGAGAGGAGGACCATCGGGACGCATTCCCCCTCAACCTCATAATATAGATGCTTACCAAGAATCCGGAGATTCGTCTCCTTGGCAACCAGCGAGATGCTCCGTCTCTAATAGACATTCACCCTCACATTCCTAAAATTCTCACCACTCCTATCATTCACATCATTCTCACCATTCTCATTCTCATCACTCCTACCATGAGGAATTTAACCCCAACCATTATCTTAACACGCCTCCAGCCGATCAAAATCAGTTGGACCAGCCACACCCTATGGACGAGGACTCCGACCCGGAGATGCCACCGTCGGGAATAAATATGCATCCCATTGAAATTTCGAGCGATTCAAACTCATATGCCGGATCGCCCTACCAAGGTCCTAATGAGTGGGACCAATACTGGAACCAATTCACTTTCGCCCACACTCCTTCCCATCACTCTCAACCACCTCTTGTTCAAGAAGATGTCCACATGGAACCAGTGGACCAACCTCAACTACCACCTGAACCACCAAGAAGGAAGCATGGAGCACGTATGACGGTGCGTGCCGGACAAAGGTCGGGATCGCTACCACCTTTGCCCAACTCCTACCCCACAATTCAAGAGGACCCATAAATGGGTGGACCCTTTAATGTTCCACCTATAGTGGAACCAACACCAACACATGTTGTTCAACCACCACCATCGGGTTATACTAACCCAATCCCCACATATCTGGACACGTCTGGATATGATCCTTTTAACCCGTCTACGCCGGTAGATTATCAAGCGTGGTCGCAAGACCCCTACATGCAGGCGGTTATGCACAACGCACTTTACCCGTCTCTTTTCCACCTACTTATCCACCAACTGGATATCCAATTTATGGGTACCAGTATCCGGTTATGCCACAACCTCAACCACAACCTCCGCCGCCACTTGAGGCCATTAATGAGGCCTTAGAAAGAATGAAAGAAATGCAGCAGGAGGCGAAGAAAACGAAGAAGAAGACAAACAAGTTCTTCAAGAAACTCTCCAAATTAGTCAAGGGAAAGAAGGACGAGTGAAGTCTCTTCTAATTATATGTAGTCCCTACGAGGACATTGTTATTTCTTTTAGTCCCTGTGTGGACATGTTTATTTCCTTTAAGTCCTTGCATGGACAAGTTTATTTCATTTTACTAGTATTGTAATTTCTATTAAAAAATTTAATGAAGTACTTTTGGAATTATATATATATGTAAATCATCCTCTTGAAAACGAGCGTCTCGATTTTACTCGAAATTTATGCTCTGCTATATAATTCCAAAAGACCTTAATAGATTGATTAAGCCAAGTGGCGTAGACCACACATTGGCCAAGAAATGATAGTTAAGTACGAAGGGGTCTTCTATCAGGATAGTTAAGGGAAGTTATCCTTTTATCCAAGAGTAAGGGACTAGGTCCAAACCTCCAAGGTCGTTAAGCTCGAAGGTGACCGGGATAATTAATCAATTATTATGGTACTCTTATGTAACATTAAGAAATGTTCATACTCTTGGTAGTGTGGCTTGAGGAACCACACTAGCCGACAGGCCAATGTGCCAGGCTGATATGCCATGTACATCTGATATGATGTAGGCCAATGTGCCCAATTAATTGTCCAACGGGACAGGCTAGTATGCCATGTACATCTGATATGATGTAGGCCAATGTGCCCAATTAATTGTCCAACGGGATAGGCTGATATGCCATGTACATCTGATATGATGTAGACCAATATGCCCAATTAATTGTCCAACGGGACAGGCTGATATGCCATATACATCTGATATGATGTAGGCCAATGTGCCCAATTAATTGTCAAACGGGACAGACTAATATGTCATATACATCTGATATGATGTAGGCCAATGTGCCCAATTAATTGTCCAACGGGACAGGCTGACGTCCCATGTACATCTGATATGATGTAGGCCAATGTGCCCAAGGGACAGGCTGATATGCCATATACATCTGATATGATGTAGGCCAATGTGCCAATTAATTGTCCAACGGGACAGGCTGATATGCCATACATCCAATACGAAGTTGGCCAAAGTGCCGAATTTATGTCCAATGCGACAGGCTGATATGCCATACGTATTATGTCATAAGTGAGAAATATATATTATGTCCAATATGACCGGCCAAGGTGCCCAATTATTATGTCCATTAGGGACAAGCCTATGAGCTATATAATTGTCAATGATGACAATGACAGTTGTGACTTTGCGATCCACTGTCCAATAATATATAGACTGCGTCCAAATTGTAATTTGCCTATGATGGTCCTATTAAGACCTAGGCCAAATATAGATATGTTAAGCCTAAGAGTTGGAATGTTATTCAAACTAGTATAGGCAATGGATTGTTATATCCAATGTTGGAAGCCGATATGGTTGATACGCCATGGCTAAATGAAATTTTATTGGTATATAGAAACCAAGACTTAAAGATGGCTAACTCAAACGAAGCACAAACTAGCCACAGGAATGTTGAATCGAACAAAGCTGGAAACAAAAATATAGATGATGAAAATTTTCAAGCTCGCATTGATGCGGCTGTCGAAAAGGCCATGGGAAAGGCCATAGAAAGGCTTAGAGAGTCGAGTGCCACTCGCTCTGGACCCTTATCAATTCCACCATCTTCAGCTTATAGGGAGAGATTCGTTCGCTCTTCAAATGCGAAGAGTGAACCAAAGAAAATAGATCTTGAAAAGTCCTGTTCTGTTAAGGACGGGTGTACCTATAAGTATTTTGTCTCTTGTAAGCCCCGAGACTTTAACGGAGAAAAAGGAGCTGTAGAAGCCCTAAAGTGGCTAGACGAGATGGAAATGATAGTAGATATCAGCAACTGTGCTGATAAGGATGTGATCAAGTATGTATCACAATCCTTCAAGGGCGATGCCCTAATATGGTGGAAAGCCATGATTCAATCAACAGGTAAGGTACACCTATACAACTTGGGATGGTCCAAGTTTGTTGATTTGTTGAAGGAAACTTACTGCCCAACCCATGAGGTGGAGAAGTTAGAGACAGACTTTTTGTCTCTTTCAATGAAAAACCTAGATTGTCGGAAGTACGTTTCTGACTTTAACTCCCTATCTAGATTAGTTTCCTATTTGATTACCCCTGAATCCAAGCGCATTGTGCGTTTCATAAATGGTTGGCGCCCAAAATAAAGGGCATGGTAAAGGTTGCACAGCCTGATACCTATAGGTCCGTTGTAGACCTATCTCTTTCCCTCACCCTAGATCTGGTAAGACAAAAGTCAATTAGGACTGAAACTGACGGAAAGAGGAAACGGGAGGATAATAACTCCCAAAGATTTCAGAAGAAAGGAAATTTTGGGTTCAAGAAGAACCAGCACGTGTCTAGTGACAAACCTTTATGCAAGAATTGTAATATAGGCACTGGGGACAGTGTAGTATAAATCCACAAACCAAACCCTGTGGTATCTGCAAGAGAAAAGGGCATAAGACCTTAGATTGCAAGGATCTCAAGGATGCAGTTTGATATAACTGCAACGAAAAAGGGCATATAACATACAATTGCCCCAAGAAACCCAAAACTAATGAGGCAAAGCCTGGAGAGGCCAAGAAGGGAAATGCCTGTGCCTTTCAAATGAATGCTAGAGAGGCCGTTAATGACAACAACGTTATAATAGGTACTTTCCCCATTAATGATATTTATGCTAGAGTTCTTTTTTATTCGGGTGCAGATAAATCAGTAAACTATTAAACTTACCCATAAGAACTCTAGACAAAATTTATGAGATAGAACTCGCCGATGGAACCTTAGAAATTGCATCTTCCATTCTTGATGGATGCTCTATATCCATTAAGAATCATTCCATCCCTATCTCTTCTGCCAATGAAATTGGCGGGGTTCGATGTTGTCTTGGACATGGATTGGTTATCTCATAACCAAGCCCGCATTGCCTGCGATAAGAAGCTCATTGAAATTAAAATCCCATCTGGTGAAATGATCACCATCCCCGGAGACTCACACTATGGACTACCAGACAAGGTGTTACTATTTAAGGCATCCAAGTGTTTGAGAAAAGGCTGTGTCATTTATATGGCACAAGTTACCATAGATGAACCTAAACCAAACATGGAAGACCTCCCTGTCATTTCAGAGTATCCTGATGTATTCCCAGAAGACTTACCAGGCCTACCTCCATATAGGCAAGTGGAATTCAGAATTGACATCATACCAGGATCAGCACCCGTAGCTAGAGCTCCATATAGGCTAGCTCCAACCGAAATGAATGAGTTAAGAGTTCAATTGGATGAACTCTTGGAGAAAGGTTTTATTCAACCTAGTTCCTCACCTTGGGGAGCTCCTATCTTGTTTTTAAAGAAGAAAGACGGTTCGATGCGAATGTGCATCGACTATCATGAGCTGAACAAGTTAACAATCACGAATAGATATCCTCTGCCCAGGATCGACGATTTATTCGACCAACTTCAAGGGGCTAGTTACTTTTCTAAGATAGATTTGAGATCAGGATATCATCAACTAAAGGTTAGAAGTGAAGATGTTCCTAAGACAGCCTTCAGGACCCGCTATGGTCATTTTGAATTTTTGGTGATGCCTTTTGGGCTCACGAATGCACCAGCAGCATTCATGGATCTCATGAATAGAGTCTGCAAGCCATATTTGGATAAGTTTGTCATTGTCTTCATAGACGACATACTTATTTATTCTCGTAATCAAGCTGATCACGAGAAACATCTTCGGTGCATCTTAGAACTCCTAAGGCAATAGAAACTTTATGTGAAGTTCTCTAAATGTGAGTTTTGGCTTAGAGAAGTCCAATTTCTCGGACATGGTAAGTGAGCATGGTATCCAAGTGGATCCTGCCAAAATTGAGGCCATAATAAATTGGGAAGTGCCCAAGACCCCAACAGAGATTCGTAGTTTCTTAGGATTGGCTGGCTACTATAGAAGGTTTATTGAAAACTTTTCAAAAATAACCACTCCTTTGACTACCCTGACCCGTAAGAATGTTAAGTATAATTTGGGTCCAAAACAACAAGAATCTTTTGAGGTTCTTAAACACAAGTTGAGCAACGCTCCAGTGTTATCTCTACCTGAGGGTATTAAGAATTTTGTTGTCTGTTGTGATGCATCACACACCGGTATGGGCTGTGTGCTAATGCAAAATGGTAAGGTAATTGCCTATGCATCACGACAATTAAAGGTGCATGAAAAGAATTACACCACCCATGATTTGGAGCTGGGTGCCGTTGTATTTGCACTAAAACTGTGGAGACATTACTTGTATGGCACAAAGTGTGTTATATACACAGACCATAAAAGTCTCCAGCATCTGTTCAATCAGAAAGAATTGAACATGTGACAACGCCGTTGGATGGAAACTCTTAATGATTATGATTGCGAGATTCGCTACCATCCAGGCAAGGCAAATGTAGTTGCCGATGCCTTAAGTCGCAAGGAAAAGGTTAAACCTATAAGGATTAATGCTAAGAGCATTGAGCTTAGAAATAGCTTGAGTGAGAGGCTATTAGATGCGCAAAAACAAGCCCTGTTAGAGGCTAATATTCCTAATGAGGAATTAGCGGAATTGTTGATCAATTAGCGCCTGGAAAGGATGGAATCCTAAGATTTAATGATAGAATTTGAGTTCCGATCTTTGGAGGACTTAGAGATCTAATCCTCCAAGAAACGCACAATTCAAGATACTCGGTTCACCCGGGAGGTAACAAGATGTATCAAGACTTGAAGAAGAATTATTGGTGGATGGGTTTGAAGAAATCCATAGCCACTTATGTAGCTAAGTATCTGACGTGTTCGCAAGTTAAGGCTGAACATCAGAAACCGTCAGGACTACTACAACAATTAGAAATTTCCACTTGGAAATGGGAAATGGTAACTATGGATTTAATTACCAAGTTACCTAAGACCAAATATGGTAATGATACTATTTGGGTCATAGTGGATAGGCTGACCAAGTCAGCACATTTCTTGCCAATTAAGGAAACGTATAATTCAGATAAATTGGCTGAATTGTATGTGGACAAGATAGTGTCCCTACACGGTGTGCCAGTATCTATTGTATCCGATAGAGATACTAGATACACATCTCACTTTTGGAAAAGTTTCCAACAATCATTAGGCACACGATTAAACTTTAGTACGGCTTACCATCCGTCGACTGATGGTCAAAGCGAACGTACTATTCAGAATCTGGAAGACATGCTCAGGGTATGTGTGATTGATTTAGGTGGAAGTTGGGATGACCACTTACCCCTAATAGAATTCTCCTACAATAACAGCTATCATTCTAGCATCAAGGCTGCTCCTTTTGAGGCCTTATATGGGAGAAATTGTAGAACGCCCATATGTTGGGCAGAAGTTGGGGAAGCCCAACTATCAGGACCTGAGATTGTCCTAGAGACCACGGAAAATATTGTGCAAATTCGTGATCATTTTAAAGCTGCCAGGGATAGGCAGAAGAGCTACGCTGACAAGAGGCGTAAACCTCTTCAGTTCCCAGTAGGGGACAAAGTCATGCTAAAAGTATCACCCTGGAAAGGTGTGATGCGTTTTGGAAAGAAGGGCAAGTTAAGCCCTAGATATATAGGACCCTTCGAGATAATCGAACGTGTCGACACTGTAGCTTATAAGCTCAGGTTGCCAGAGAAGCTTAGTGGAATCCATGATGTATTCCACATATCTAATCTTAAGAAATGTCTAGCCGATGAGTCGCTAGCAATGTCGCACAAAGATGTGCAGATAGATGAAAACCGAAGGTTTGTTGAGAAACCAATTTCTATCGAGGATCGACAGGTTAAGAAGCTCCGAAGAAAGATGATACCTATAGTAATGGTTAAGTGGGATGCTTTTAGAGGTCCTGATTATACATGGGAGGTTGAGTCCACTATGCGACAAAAGTACCCCCATCTTTTTGAATAAAATCTCGAAGTCGAGATTTCTTTTAAGGGGGTGAGGATGTAACACCATGTAAAATCGTGTCCAATAAGATAGTGACACATGTTGTATTTTTAAATATATTCTGTTAAAGACCAATAAGGACTAAAGGCATCAAGATGCTCAATCTGAGCCTCTGAGTGACGATCTGATGTCAACATGCATAAATAACAGCCTCTGAGTGACTGATATGTCAACATGCTTAAAATTTAGCCTCTGAGTGACTGATACGTCAACATGCTTGAAATTTGGCCTCCGAGTGACTGATATGTCAACATGCCCAGCCTCTGAGTGACATCGGAATCAACATGCTTATAATAAGTCTCTGAGTGATCCTTTATGAAGTCCTAAACTCTCATAGGTGCCGTTTGTTGGACGAGAGAGTTCAATTTTGTAAATATGTGAAAGTTGGATGATGGAGGGATTAAAAGTGTCAACATGTTAATTTATACCTCTGAGTGACCTTTTAACGAAGCGAGAGCTCGACAATGTCCGGGCATAATCCCGGGTATGCCAAGTATTGACTACGGAGGGCTAAAAGTGCCAAAAAGGTGTTTAAAAAGTTTTAGAAGCTTTAATAAGTTAAGGGGTTAAAAGTATCAAACTTTGAAAGTTGCCAGGGGCGGTCGCGGGCCGCGAGAGACCAGGCCTAGGTCTCTCGCGGGGTGCGAGAAGCCCGCTGCTGGAAAATTGTTTGGTCTCCAATAAAAAATTCCAAAACCATTAATTCGAAACCATGGCTTTTCTAAACTGCTATTCCACGTTTTGGTACACTTGTAAGCTTCTTCTTACATCCCTAAACACCTGACATCACCTCCTTTGAGTTCTCCAACTATAAATAGGTGATCAAGTTCACCATTTGAACTTGCACCTTTCTAAATTATAACTCTTCTCCCTCCTCTGGAAGTTCCTAGCTGAAAGGAGCATCCAACTTAGTTCTTTTGCATTCTAGGAACCTCTTGTAAGTGTTCCTTACTCTTGCATTTTCGTTTATAGGCTTTTATAGCTAAAAGTCAAGCGTTTTACGGAAAACGCTTTGACTTTCGATTAAGACCATTATGGTCCAGCCATTGTTAGAAATGAATATGGCTAAGTGATTGTAATAAGGTAGGTGTTAATCCCTATAAAGGGCACCTCCTGAAGATCACGTTAGACCAATTGACGGGTCAAAGTTATGAAAATAAAAAGTCAAACATGTCATTTTTCGGAAAAATCATAAAAGATCTTATATATGTTATAAAACCTGTATTGACACTTAAACAAGTTGGTAATAAATATTAGAACATGTAAGTGCATGTTCAGCTCGTCAATTTCAGTTCTAGGGTCGGTTTGCAACCGAAAGTCGCGAAGTTTGACTTCTGCTTTGACTTTCGATTCTAACCCAGTTTAGATTAGTTAGATACTGATCTAAAGTTGCATTATGATCATAATATAATGTAGCATAACCCTCTGAAGTTATATTACTTGATCATAATCGGAATCCAAGTTTATGCGCAAGTTCCATAATTATGCCATTTTGACCAATATGTCCTTTTTGCATAAAAACAAGGTTTTAAATAGTAATGAACTTGAAAATGAGTTTATAATGATGTAATATTATAAGTAGGATTATTTGGGATGATAAACCAAGTTATAAACTGAGTTTTCAAACAGGTCCTTAAACTATGTCGATAATTCACGATTTTAGCCCCTGTGGCTTATAAAATAGTTTTGATCTCTTTTAAAGGTAAATCATTTATCTACTGATATGTTATATTAAATAACATACTTTAAACATTTTAATCTGACCCTGAGATCAGTTTTCATTAAACATCGCATAAAACGCCATTTTACGACATAAGCGCCGTTTCGACGCATAACATGGTGTTAAACCATATTAATGGACCAAGAATTGTTACCTACTGATTTTAAAACTTATTTTAAACATATTTACAGCATGCACATGTTATAAACTCAGAATCCCAAATAATTTATAAACTATGTGTAAAATTACCAAATTGCCCTTATAAGGCATAATTTCGTTTTAAAACCAACGGGCATATAAGTTGATATCCTACTAATATCTTAACTTATTTAAATATAATGGCCTATAGAACTTGTCCATGACTTATCCGGTTACCCGATATCGCTATTATGCGCACAGTTACGTATATGTAACTATTTTACGGAAATTAACCTAAACGGGTTTAACCTTATCATTTTAGTCTCAAAATCCAGAATGTTTATAGTTTACCCATATTATACAAGTCAAGGTACTTGTTGGGAATAAACTACATTCTATCCAATCATCGTTTAATCTACCGTCATACGTTTTGATCAAGTACGCTAGTCGGTCTAAGTCAATGACTTGAATAAGGCCGATAGTATTTAATTGGTTAGTTTATGTCATAATCCAGACTAGAGACTTGCCGGTAAATGATATCTGCACTTAGTTCTTTTGTGTACAGCTGAGTTATTAAAAATTAAAAAGAAGACTAGCTAAGGTAAATACTCTCGACTTATTTCCCCTATACGGGCTTGGGTTACCGTAAATTATTACCGTTTGGTCGGAAATGGGATTCAATCGAACGCCGGTTCGGAGATAATCAATCCACATATTCTGTTTTAGTCAGTTTTGTTTGATAATTTAAACATCGGGGGTTAACTACCGTGTCCTGGATATCCTCGGCTCATTACAGTTGAAATGGCCACGACCTTAACGCGGGTGTAGGCATACACCCGATAGACGCTCAATTATGCATTCCCACAAGGTTGGGAGGAATTGACTCCTTCGTGAGTCCAAAGTGGTGTGTATGTTAATTGTGTCTCGGTCTCCGTACCAAGCCCCGTATGTATGACAAACATGTAAATCTGTTAACAAGGTTGGACAGTCAATTAACCCAAGTATAAAAAGAATTTTTGTGCTGATACGCACTTAAAACATTTTTGAAATGTTTTCAAAATGAGTCAATTGGGTGTATTTACCAGCGAAAGCTGACGTATTTTCAAAAGACTAATCTCCAGGTACAATGCGAAAATAGGCCGAAAGTGCTCGGTAGTGATAGAGGATCTTGCAAATCCTAAAACTGCCCAAAGTCTGTTTTGTATTCTTTCCATGTATAATTTATGATCCGCCAGTGGATCTTCTATTACAATCTTGTATATTATTTTGTATTTTTGAACATTCGGTTTGTAATAGTAATTTTACTCCAAGTCTTCCGTTGTGCCTTGGTTAATTGACTATGAGGATTATCAACTGACGTCACGATACTCCCCACCCGGGCCCACCGGTGTATGGATTTCGGGTTGGAAATCCGGGGTGTGACATTAGTGAAGATTTAGGAAGAAGATGAAGCTCCAAGAAAGCCCTAATGATTCTCCTTGTAAGCACTTTGGATGATCTTGTAGAGGCTTTAAAGTGTATAAAATGGGGTGTTAAATGGTGAAAATGTGGTGGTCTAGTGGTGGTGGTTTGAGCCGTGGGAGAAGAGTGAGAAAGGGAAGGTTGTTTCAATTTTTTTTGTAAAACTGAAGGAAGATATGGGGTAAGATCATGTTTATAGTTGTTATCTTTCAAGGTCACAATCCATATCTTACATCATACCTCTAATCTCACAAAATCAACACAAATCAAGTGGGTGTGGGACCCACTTGAATCCACCAAAATGAAGGGGTTTAAGTGTAACATTTTTATAACATGTGTTTATTTATTAGATATTTAGGTAATTAACTTAAGTATGATGATTAGAGGTTGATCTTGTATCATTAGCAAGTACTTAGGGTTTAGGGTGTTAGTCCATGTTAATTAGTCCTCTTTGACTAATTGGTATAAGTTTCGGATAACGAAAATGTCACTAGTTCGCTCGTCGGCACAATATCGGCTAATATACGAACTTTATTATTTCATACCGGAAGCTTTGGTTTTTGACCACCATATGTGTCATGGCATTTATTTAGGACACTTCCGATCTAGAAATATGCCTAACTAGTTCGCTAGCCGAATATATGTTGAGTTAGGATGGTCGAAAAGCCTTTCGTTCCATCGTTCGCTCGATATCGGCATTGATATATTTTGTCGTCGAACATTTCCGGAAGTTGTGTTTCCGTGACCTCAAGATAGTTAAAAGGATTTCGAGTCCCAAATGAGCCTTAACTAGTTCTCTAGGCGGATGTATGAGACTATCGGCCATTATAATTTTCATCGATTCGACATCGGTCGCTTTCCGGTCAAGTTGTGCACCGTTTGCCGTATGACCGGAAACGATGTCTTTTATGCATTTCTGCTATTCTCATATTGTTTTAGGGTGTTCAACATTGTTTTGTTATATTCTGGAATCCGGAAAATACCGAATTGTATTGCAAACAAACTGGAATTGTCGCCTTTTTGGTCGAAACGGACAATTTTGTAATTTAGGCGTTGTACCAGAAAGTTATGTATTTCTGAAATAGGTGTTCCCACATTAATGTTTTCATATATATATGGACTCAATTATGGCATTAGCATGCCGTTATTCGTTGTTCTCTTTCGTTTTAGCGGTTTCACTGACATGAATAGTGCAACCGTGAATAGTGCGCCCAACACTTTTAGGGCATTGTTTGGTTTGTTTCGCGTCGTAACAGAAACCAGTATATGTTATGACCTGATTTACTTATACCAATTAGTCAAGAGGAGTAATTAACATGGATTAAATTTCGATAAAATGCATAAGTTTATGTAATACAAATAGTGATTAGATTGTACGGAATTACCGGTTATTTGCCATTTGTCACACCAACAATCAGGGCTACTTACAAACAGCAAGAAGCATTAAGAGCCAAAGATCCCTCAGTCCCAAGAAAACGAAACTATGATGACTTACCTATTAGATCAAAGGCCACCAAATCTAAACTTCCATCTGCAAGTCAAGTCTCTTCAATGGTGAGAAGCCACCTCAAAAGACAGAAGGACATGTCTGCAGAGGATGAATAAAGATTTGAAGAAGATCTTGAAGGAAGCCATAAAAAATGATTGATTATGAACTTCCGGATACAAATCAGGCTGATCCTTTAGGTTAAGTCAAGGCAATGCAAATCCCTTTAACTCTTCTAATAACACCACTCCCAGCAAACCCCATTGCTTCAAATTCTAAAAGTAGTTTTTTGATAAAACCAGCCGTGAGTTGACTCTGGTTAGAGTTAATGGGGAAGTGCAAAAGATTTCAATAAACATCATCATGAGCTTTAAAATTGAAGATCTACAAGACCTACTAAGTCTTCCACTTGAAAGGGATGCTGATGATTCACTATCCGAAAGATTTGAGAAAAGCTTCAAAGCTCAAGTCAAGGGTATGTTGAAGAAGAGAAACAAAATTTGATCCAATAAACATCTGTTATGGCATCATCTGTTTTAGGGGAGACTATTGGACCTACAAATGAAAAGATGACATTAAATAGCCATAACATGATCCACTGATCAAGAAATAAGCAATAGATTGAACCAAACTCTCCTTAAAGATCGTGAATCTTGAACACCTATTCAGAACATCTGTTCAAGAGCATATATAACATTTGTTGAAGACTTGAAACTGTTGTTCAAGAGTATATACGACTGTTGAAGACTAGCATATGTTGTGAAGACCAAAGCCCTGATCAAGCAAAGGTCGGATGGAAAAGACCAAACATCTGTTAGGCCAAACAGATGTTTGGACAACTATATCAGTGTTTAGCAGAGATAGTGTTTATTCAATGTAACAATACATTATTCCAACAGTGTCTAGAATAGCCTAGAACAGTGGATAAGATTGCTCAGATGTTTTGCAAACATCTGAGAATCTTTTCTGTTAGGAATGTTAAATGTCACTATCAGGGTGACGTCAACTGATCTCATAATAAAGCTTTCATACTTGTTTATGAATAGATCACTCCAGTCAATGATTTATTCATCACACACATACTTACATTTTCTCTTGTACGAACTGCTCTGTTTTGTGTGATTGGCTGAGGGGGAGTCTGTAAAATCAGTCGATTGTAAATCTTTTGAATCATTAATATTCATTGAAAAACATTCATTGATAATGACTCTCAGTTTGTGAATATTATTGTGATCATCAATACTTGTTTGCAAAAAAAGAAACTCAGACCGTAACAAACATACAACTATGAGCTTAGTTAGGAGCAAGGTGGATGTAAGATTTCATCAAGTTTCAAGTTGTATATACAAGAAATAAAAAGATAATTCAAAGCAGAATTTAAATGCTACTTTGGACCTTGAATGTGGTGAGGTTCCACCTTAGCTTGCCATGAGAAACTTGTGGAAGCCGTCCCAGAGTTCATCCAAGTAGTTTGAAAGAAGAAATTAAAGAAATATGGGTGAAAACTCACTTAGAACACTTAACACTTTTCAGCCCAAAATGGAGAAATTCTTGATGATTTTGGTGTGTTTGAGAGTAATTTGGAGTTGTGGAAAGTGAGAATGTGATGGTGAAGGCTTGGTTTTATAGGGAATAATTAGGGTTTGAGTTTTAAGGAGGTTGAAATGTGATTGTAGGTAAAAAGAGGTGGAAAATGGTGAAGCCCGATTGGGCAAAAACCAAATATGCGGATCAACACGATCGCGCCATGCGACCATGCATCCTTCCCTGTCGCGTGGCGCGAAGGGTCCTTTTTCCTTATTTTTATATTTGTTCATTTTCAGCCCATGTACTTTGTAATTACATTTTTTTTTGCCGTTTTCTTGTATTTTAGCTTGTTTTTAGGTATCCAAAGTGTATCAAAGTATGACTGTGATGCATGTACGATTGATAAGTATGACTGTGATTCATGTATAAATATGTATTCGGTGATTGATTGCATATAACACAAGTATGTAATATGTATATGTATAAAAGTGAATTCCATTATGATCAACGTCTCGGATTATAAGATTGAAAATGAAATACGAATACAAGTTTCCAAAAATAAAAATACGAATACAACTTTCTAAATATGGAAATTACATAAATACGAAGCGTTACAATAAGCGTTGTGATTGGATCAAAACGTAAAGTCTATCTAATTCATATTGTACAATCATAATGTATTATATGTTATCCGACTAATTCGAATTTACACCGTCAAGTCAAAACGTATTATATGAGACCCGATTCATAGTAGAAAACATACAAAATAAAACACGAAAGCGTACACCAAATTTACGTCGAAACCTAGACGAACTCGAATTTACACATAAAGCAGATCATATTTATGTCGAAATGTAGACAAACTCGAATATTATACCGACTATGCGACATGATTATATATAAAGTATTATCGACCCTTTGCACTAAAGAATTTTTTACTCGAGTTGTTTTCAAACAAAAATTTACACCTAAACGTACATATAAAGTAAGCATGAAAAGTATTATAAATGACAAAAAAATTACGCTAAAACATACATAAAAAGTGAGCAAGAAAATATATTATTTTTTACTCTTGTTTCCAAATAAATTTACGTTAAAATGTAGACCAACTCGAACTTATACTGTTAAAATGTATTGTATTTAACTTTAATCATTTCTAAACAAAATTGACATCAACGTACATAAAAAGTAAGCACGAAAATATATTATATATGACCCGACACGTTTCCAAATCAAGTTTTTGTTAAAACATTGGCAAACTCGAATTTATACTAACATGTACATAAAAAACACACAACAAATTAATTTTTTCTAAGTTAACGAATGAAGGTACTAAGGGAAAATCGTATTATATATACTCTCGAGGGGGTTAAAATGAAATTTTATAAAGTTCATAAAAAGTTAATGGGTTGAAAATTGCATTTCCTAAATCTAAGGGCTAAGAGGGGATGAAAAAGATAACTGACAAAGTTGAGGTAAAAATGGAAACTACCAAAGTTGAGGGTCAAAATGGAAACTACCACCAACTTTTCTAAATAAGATTATATAAATGTTTTAACACTAGACGAAAATATATTTAAGAGTTTATGTTTTCAATTTTTTTTCTAATCCTTTCCACTTTTAATAAAGGGGGGGGGGGGAGTTCATTTATAACTAAATAGTATTTTACTGAATTCATAAGAAAGTGTTAAGAAAAAAACTTTTTAGAACTATCTGATGGTTAGGTTTAAGGCACATGTTTATCGGAGTTGAAATGTGGGGTTTCATCTTGTTGTACATCGAATATGATTACCCTGAGATGTTTTTGGTATTGTAGGTTGCAATGGAGACACGATGTAAAACTTGAACGAAGAAAATATGGCAAAAATATGGTATTTGCTATACCCTACAACCTACGGGGGTGTATCGTTCGACTAAGTATCAGATGTGGATGTTCATGACAAAGTCCCGCAAGAAAACAAAAGAAAATTGGCCTAGGCTACGACTAAGCCACACCCTAGGCCTGATGGTCGTACCCTACACCTAACCTACAACACCGTACCCTACAGCCTCTTGGTTGTACCCTAACGGCCATGATAGTGTTTGAAAGAATATTCAAATTGCCTTTGCTTAGAGAAAACACATAAAAGGGGGAGGGGCATCTTATAGGATTCGAAAGGCTTTTTAATCCATGATTCATCTTGGTTGCAGGCTATTGAAGATTTCAACAATGTAATGAGTGACTAATACATTTTTGGTTAACCCTAGTTGTAGGGTTTGGTTTGTAAGTCGTGTTCAATCAACTGAATTTTGATTTTTAAACATAAATCATTTACGGTTCTTCTATTACATCACTGTTGGATGATTTGTGCTTTTGAATTGATATCAAAGATCGCTAAAGACTAAGTTTTCTTAATTCAATATTTAGGATTTTGATTATGGGACAATAAGTTTGATAGTTTCTCCTTGCTTTTGTTCTTAAATTGGTTGTTTAATCTCTTTTAGGTTAACACGATTGGACTTCGTGTTGGTTAATATCCTTTGATTATCAAAACGTTATCATGTGTATGTGAATTTCTAATGAGAAACTTATCCAAACCTAAAAATGAAGGGGTGATATTCTTTTATAATCGTTTACAACTTCACACAATTTTTGTTTATACCAAACAATCTTTAATTTCAATCAAAATAAGATTATAACAAGCTTCATAATTGATATTTTATTAAACCTATTAAACCTAGAACATTGCCCGCTAACCCTTGGATTCAACACCATACTAGTTAAGAATTGTAAATATATAAAAATATTTAATGTTCAATGAAATTAGGCTTTTACGCCAAAAAAAAACGATATCCACTCACTTGGGTGTCGTGCGCTTCGTGTGTTAATGAATCCAACGTGGCTAATCTCCTACTCATGCCCACAAAGCATAACATATGGCCTAACATGTTTAAATCAAAATTTAATGTTTAATTTTACTTAAAGTTGCTTATTAATAATCTAAAATTAAAAGTTAAAACCAAATTATGTATATTAGAAAACTATGTTTAAACCATAAATCTTAATGTTAATTTCTGTTTTGTGCTTTTAAGTTTTGGCATAAATAATGAATATGTTTAAGTTGTGACAAAATATATGTACCTTTATGTATTCATATATATAAACTGATCAACTCGCAAACCCATCATATCGACTCCTAACACGGCTTGATTAGTTACATCTGCTCGCAGGTTCAACCTAAATCTCACTCGAACCCATTTAGATTAAATCAAAATCCACAAACTTTGTGTGAAGAATTGATAATCTATAAGTTAAAGTCATTGAAGTTTGAACGATGCACATTTAGTGAATATTTATGGTCGATGGTAGTACTAGGTGTTTATCGCATCAAAGTGTTAGTTAATATTTATGGTCGATGGTGGCACTAGGTGTTAATTGTCAAAGTGTTATAGATTTCAGTTTCATAAAAGATGAATTTTAAGAGTAATTTTTTAAGAATTGTGTGTTTAACGTTAAAAAGTTAATATATATATATATATATGTGTATATATATATGTATATGTATATATATATGACTATTTATAAATACTGTAATTGTGCCAAATTTATTCGTGATCACAAGGATGATATGCACACTTAATAAATACTTATTAAATTCATTAAAGATTGTTATACAATCATAATAGTGGTTTAGCGGGTTAAACGCTACACAAATCTAATTCCCTTATAACACAAACTCAAAAGCTATATTAGACATATTTAGATTCATAATTGTGACACAAACACAAACCAATTATTAATTAGAAACAAACAATAAAAGGTGAACACGGAACATTGGCCAAAAATCAATAAAATTAAACATGTTCATGAGTTTAACATGGTCAAAACCAACCAAAAATTGTATGTTAAGTTTATAGTATGTTTTCTTATCGTGTAGATGCTTAATATTTGGTGGTTTCATTTCAACAAAAGAAAACATAGTGGGAAGGTCGATACACAATTTCCTTCACATCAGTCTATTCAACTTTTAAGTTGACATTATTGTCCACTATAGTACTTGAACGCTCGTCTTCTAAGCACATACACCATTTTACATACCTTGTTTTCAAAATAGGATAAACAAAGGTATTTGGTATCGAAATCGAACCATATCGCGTCATTTTGAATGAAACAGTTTAATACCGATGTGATACTGAGTTCATCTTACCTTCGTTAAAAGAATTTTTACATATTTTCTCCTTCTAAACTGAGTTATTATGTATTTCTCCAAACCACAAAAATTTAATCTTTTTAAGGTTTACACAAAAATTTAATCTTTTTAAGGTTTATAAGATGGAAGCACTGTTAAGATGATGTTTGCATTTTTACTTTACTATAATTCTTCTTCTTCTTTTTGGTTCCTTAGGCCACTCGGTGTGGGGTCGTCCAGGCCGGCCTGGCCCTGCGACACCTCCCAACACCGCCTCGAGTGAGCTGGCGGCGTCATGGGCAGCCTCAGGCGGACGTTGAAGACGGGCCCAACTTTTTTGAATTATAGCCGTTAATACCCATTGCAATTAAAAAAAATCAATTTTTTAAAACTTTTATTCTCTCACCTTATAAATTTATACCCCTTATTCCCACACTTTTAACCCAAAATTTTTCAATCTCTTCCAATTTTTCATACACAACCATATTATTTTTAAAAATATAGACATGTTTTCTTCTTATTCTTCATTGTGGTGTTCATCATATTCGGGTGAGGACGAATTATTTGTTGCAAACTTCGTTATGCAAGCAGCACAGATGATCATGGAGGAGGAGGAGAAAGAGGAAGAAATGTCGTCGCAACCGCAAACTAGGGCGGTCGTCTTAAATCGACAACGAGAAGGTATTTAATTCGTTGTTAATAACGTATTTAATTTTTTAGTGTATCTTTATTTTGATGTACTTTCCTAATTTATATAATTCGTTGTCAACAATCAGCTGGGCATGATAGTTTAGTGGCCGATTACTTTGCCGACGAACCTGTGTACACGGACGCGATGTTTAGACGTCGGTTCCGAATGAGTCGTCGACTATTCTTACGTATTGCAGATGACTTGGCGTAGTATGATCCGTATTTCACACTTCGATATGACGCAGGGGTCGTAGGGGATTCACCACTTTACAGAATTGTACCGCGGTCATTCGCCTGCTCGAATACGGAACTGCACCTGATTCGTTAGACGAGTATTTAAGGATGTCCAAAAGAACTTCACGTGAATGTTTGCACAAGTTTTGCTGATGGATCGTGACGTTATATAGCAAAAAATATCTGCGGAAACCAAACGCAAACGACATCCAAAAATTATACCGAAGCACACGAAGAAAGACATGGTTTTCCAGGAATGCTCGGAAGCATTGATTTCATGCACTCGCCGTGGCAGAACTGCCCTACTGCCTGGCAATGTCAATATACTCGGGACGATCACGGTCATCCAACTATAGTACTAGAGGCTGTTGCGTCACAGGATCTTTGGATTTGGCATGCCTTTTTTGGTCTGTCTGGTTCACTTAATGACCTTAACATCATCTACCAATCACAGATATTTGACGATGTAATCCAAGGAACAGGTCCAGACACAAGTTTTACGATTTTGGGGGTGAAATACCGGCACGGTTACTACCTTGCAGATGGAATATACCCGACGTACTCTACAATTGTTAAAACTATTCCGCACCCTACAGATGATAAAAGAAAGAAATTTGCTAAGTTTTAAGAGGCGGCGAGAAAAGATATTGAACGGTGTTTTTGGGGTTCTACAAAAAAGTGACATATCATTTAATATCCAGCACGTTCTTTTACACCACAAAAGTTGCGATACATTATGTATGCTTGTATCTTGCTGCATAACATGATCATCGAAGACGAGGGATAGAGCGATTTGTGACTACGACAAAAACGCGTATAGCGGGAATTCTGTTCCAGTGAGTGCATAACAACAAGATTTAAAGGGTTCTCTCTACGTAACGAGTACATGCATCACAACCTACAAGAGGACTTGGTGGACTACATTTGGAACAACACACAGAATGAACCCACCGACGACATGCGGATGAAGACTAGCAGTTTTTTTAATATTATGTTAGTTTATTTAATGTAATGTTTGAATTAATATTTAATTTTAGTTTTTATAAATATTTTGCCAAAATTAAAAAGAAAAATAAAAAAATAGGTGGGGTCGGGTCGTCACCCATTTCCTTGCTTCCATTCCTGGATGAGCGTCCTCCAAAGCCTCTGACGTGGATACTGACGTGGCGGGTCGTCCTGAAGAGAGGTTCGTCACCCACACCGAATAGCCTTATAGTCAGGTGTTTCTTTGCTCCGAATTGGGGTTTTATGTTAGATTTGAGCATAATTTTTTTCTCCACATGTTACATTCCCTATAATTAATCAAACTCTATAACTAATCTACATTTATTAATATCGTTAAAAGTGGCATTACAACAGTGGAAAAGTAACTCAAATATATTGATGGAAAAGCAACTCATTTAATATAATAATCCAACTGTGTTTTTTTCTATACATGATATAGAAGGAAAAGCAACTCAAATAACATGTTTTTATTTTCTTTTCTTTTAATCATTAGGTGATTTACATGATACAGAAGAAAAAGCAACTCAAATATATGATTTTATTAACGTAATTTATGTTTTTTTTAACGGAATTTATGGTTTTATTATGAATATTATGGTTTTGTGTGTATTGTTTGACAAGAGTAACAAGTAGAATAATTGGGGTGATACTTTATAAATTGAATAAATATGTAATTAATTTTACATATTAGAATGGGAAAATATGTAAATATTAATTTAATAGTTTCATTAAGAATAAAATAGTCGTTAATAAGATTTAGTTAAAAATAAGAGAAATATATAATATATATAAATTAACTGGGGAAATATATAATTGATTTTATAATTTAAAAGAAACACTTAATAAAAAAGTTTAAAAGGGACAAATATGTAAAAAAGCACTTTGTTAAAGTAGCTTTGCAACTCTCATTTGAGCTGTAAACAATTTTAATTTTATTTAAATCATTAAACACCAAATTGCCGTATTAAAATAGAGTGATAATGGACACAATTGATTGGGCCATCTTCTTCGTACAGCGAGAAAGTCAGACGACTGGAGACACCCACGAAATCCAATACTTCGTCGTATCCATCATCGAAGAACCTCACTTAACTTCGTGTATCCATTAATGAACACACACCCCTTCAATATACCAAAGTCGTACTTCACTTTTAGTTACATAAATGGTACTTGTACACTTTAAACATCCATTTTTTGTCTTGTGAGTTAAAATATTTTTCCGTGATTTTTAGTATAAAGTTCATTCTAAAATTATACACAAAAGATATAACAATCTTTCACGTTGTTTAATAAATGTTTAAAAGGAATAACTAAAGTAATTTTAAAAAAGATAACTAGTCGGTAATCCTTGGGTCCTCACTGACGGTTTCTAAATATTAGATTTCAGTTCAGATATCATCTCATGCTATACAAGCATTGTTATTGAGTTTCTATTTACAGCGGACTCAGCGTTGAGTAATTAATAAAATAATTTGAAGATATGGTTTTCAATTTCATTTCTTGCCAACCTTTACGGTTGTTGTGGGTTGAAACGGGCAACTAACGAACCCACCGCCTAATATGTCGACAATTGTATTTATAGTACTCTCCAAACCTTTGTGATTTTCATATACGTTTATTTGATTGATACCCTAACACTATAATTATAATATAAACTCCGCTTAAACTCTATTGTTTGTTGAACACTTCAAATGCACTAATACATGGGTCTATAAGTGCCCCAAAATGGTTCCCACTTGTGTCCTCAAAATATGCAAGCTGAAGAATCCGTGAGGCTAGAATGCTGAAGGACTGAGGAAGGTCAATCTATCTTGTCTTTAAGACCACTCATGATTGCTACTAGTCATTAGTGGTGATCCCGACAGTTGCAACACTAAGAGATCTTATGCTTCTAGTCCTTCCGCTAAGGTGTATTTTGTATAAGGTAATTATTTTTACTAATAACATACTATTAATTATTATATATTGTTTATAGAATACTTTCTTATTAATCATTATCTATTGTGTATCGAATACTTTCTCATAAGAAAACTTGTGATGATGTAGTGGGATCATGAACGCGACATAAAATATTTCTAAGAAGTGCTGCAAGCGAGTTCACGTCGTTGATCAGTCAACAAGTTACGGATCTACTGACAAGGCCCCCTTCTTAGTTGATGGACAAGAATGAAATCGTCTTTTGTAGAAGGACCAAATTACAACACAATGGTTAGTTGACCGACCATTTATGTAACATTATTTTTTTCCAACACCGACCTTTGGATGGGTCGAGTCCATGCCTCCAACCTCTTTATCTTTATTCACATTATATGCTAATTGCATTGTAGGTCCTTCAAATTTAAACAGACTTTAAGTTTATATAAAATTTGACATTTTAACTTGCAATCTATCTAATTGAACATCGAGTTGCACCGTTTTACTAGGATGATCATAGCAGTAATAGATATAAACTATTAAGATCCCTAACTAGATTTTTTACAAGGATATATTCATACTTTTTAACAAACGAAGTTAGTTAGTAAAAATTTAAAACACCCACGTTTATTTTAGAACCAATTAAGAACTATAAAAACTACATGTAAACGCTAATATATGCACATAGATGAATTTAGACAAAATAGTATAAATACCATACTTTCAAAACTTAAATAATAAACATATTGAAGTTTACATGCATAGTAGCCAATTTATGTAAAACATATCACAAAACTTAAGCCGTGTTTTTATAGTTTTCAATTTATTATTGATTTTAAAATTAACACCCTACTAATTTGCCAATTTTTGATAACAGGTTAAAAAATAATCTCAAGCTATTATTATAATTGGTGAAATGTAGTTTATTAATATAAGCCTGATACAACTGGATTATTTTTATTGAGGAAAATATAAAAAATATTTTGGATGATTACATTTAGGTTGTAACTTGAATTGGCTGTAAAGTTCAAGGACCTCATAGCAATTATCCCTTATGACCTCTCTCCTCTTAATTACAACAAGTGTTGACTTTCCTTTTCATCCACCTTCTCTCTCTCAATATAAAAACCAAATTGCCAAATTGCATTGTCCATCAAGGTGTCAAAAGTTGAGATAATTTAAACTCAGAAAAGGTTTTTAATCTTCATCATCTTCAAAAAATGGATGTTGAAATTGAAGTCCCATCACATTTTCTATGCCCAATATCAATGCAACCAATGAAAGATCCAGTCACAATATCAACTGGCATCACATATGACAGAGAAAGTATAGAAAGATGGTTGTTTACATGCAAAAGAACAAGTTGTCCGGTTACAAAACAACCGGTATCCGGTACCAATCTTATCCCTAACCACACTCTTCGTCGGTTAATCCAGTCGTGGTGCAAGATTAACTCGCATTACGGGTTTGATCTCATCCCGACGACACCGAAGAAGCCGGTGGACAAGTTCGAGATCATAAAGCTTGTAAACGATGCGAAACGACACCCCGAAAACCGAATCAAGTGCTTGAGAAGATTGAGATCGATCGCGCAAGCGAGCGATAGGAGTAACACGTGCATTGAGGATTTGAAACTATTCGAGTTTTTGACGACGGTGATATTAAGCGAACATAACACTGGATCCATCACTGAAGTGTGTGATGAAGCCCTATTGGTGCTACATCATCTTCAGTGTATAGATTCAGTGTTATCCAACGCTTTGTTGCGCACATCAAGCACAAGTAGGCCCGACAGTTTCTCTGCGGACCCCGCATGTGCGGCGTCCTCCGGGTTTGCCCTTTTAAACGCGTTATTGCATGTAATGAGATTTGGAAATGTCCAATCTAGTTCACATGCAATAGCGTTGTTAAGATCCGTCGTCCAATCTAGTTCACATGCAATAGCGTTGTTAAGATCCGTCATCAAGGTGACGGATCCTGCACAAATCTCAAGCATTACACCAGAACTTTTCAACCAAACGGTACGAATCTTGAAAGAAAAAGTTTCGCAACAAACGATCAAAGCTGCATTGGAGCTTGTCGTGGAGATCACTCGATGGGGGAGAAACCGAATAAAGGCGGCTGAATCGGGGATGGTTTTGGTACTTATTGACCTCCTAATCGAAAGCTCAGACCGGCGGGGATGTGAGCTGATGCTGGTGGCGTTGGAGCACATTTGCCGGTGCGCCGAGGGGCGGGCGAAGCTGGTGGAGCACGCGGCGGGGCTGGCGACAGTGTCCAAGAAGATCTTGAGGGTTTCTCATGTGGCAAGTGATAGGGCAGTGAGGATATTGTGTTTGGTTAGTAGGTTTTCTGCAAGTTATGGTGTTCTTCAAGAGATGGTGGAAGTGGGTGTTGTTTCAAAGCTTTGTTTGATGATTCAGCTTGATTATAGTGACAGAACTAAGGAGAGAGTGAAGCAGATTTTGACGTTGCATTCTAGGGTTTGGAAGGATGCTTCTTGTGTTCCTGCTCATTTGCTTTCATCATATCCTTCATTATGACTTGTAATTAAAGGTTTGCTTATTGATATTTTAACAAATTATATTATTGTTTTTATTTTTATTTATTTTTTTTTCAATGAAAAATGTCAATTATTCCTAAATTACACTAAATTATTTATAAACTACGTATTGATTGGGATTGAACCCAAGACCTATCACTAAGAAAACAAAAGCGTCTACCAAGTGAGTTCGCCTCTATTGGTTATTGTTTTATTTAGTGATTCAATTGTAATAAATGTGTAAGGGTTAGAAAAATCGAAATGACCGCACCTAAATAACCGACCCAAATTAATAATTGACGGTTTGATGTTGTTTTTTCATCGAATTGGAAATTACGGCTAGATTTTGGTTATGCCTGGTTTCAAAACCAAACCGATCCTCACAAAGTGTTTGTTATTAGAGTTATTGTTCACTAATAGGTGGTTAACAAATGCCTTTAGGCTTTAATTAGCCAAAAAGTTTCTGACTCCAATTTATTATTTTGGACCAATTTTATCGGGCCCAAAACTGAAAACCTACCAATAAGGCCATATGACTGAGCCGAACACATACGTATAACCAAGTATTATACTAAAGTCGCTCAAAGTTCGAGCCCCGCCCATGGTAACACGTTGATGATGTAAAAAGCGACTAAGACCGACCCTCGCCCTTGGAAACACGTTCTCCTTTCCTTCTCTCATCGGCATAGGCAATAAACATCAATGCCTTCTAAAAGATGAGAGATCTCTATTTAAGGATACACTCATCGTCTCTAAAAGGGGCATTACAAAATCGTTATCTTTTCATCATGTATGGTGATTTGAACATTAGATCATCTCACAAGGCTCGCCCATGCAAGATCTCTAACATGTCTGATTTCTTTTCTAATATATGAGAGAAGCTTATTCGATTTAGCATCCAACAAACCCCTTTCTATATAATCATCAAAACTTTATACACAATCACCATGGGAGTCAAAACAACATTTAGTTTTATAATACTTTTAAATAGAACTAACAAAGTTAACTACACTCACGAAACCAAATTCCCAAACTAAATGAGAATTATTATGGTTTTTACGGAATAATTATTCGTAGATGGCTCGGTAGTCTACTTGTGTAGTATACTTAAGGTGCAAAAAGTCGTATATTTAAATTACTAGATAGTAGACTTTGATATCCCAATAGCATAATCGAAATTCAGAATATTGTAATTTTCTATGCAATTTTCGACTTAATGTTGGAAAATAACTATAACTTTAGATTATTGAATTAGACATCCCAACTACTAAAACTAATACTCTTGATGATAGACATTAACTCTATGGATGCGTTAAAAAGGAGGAATGTTGGAGTGGTTGATTCGACTTGTGTGATGTAACATCCGTCAAAAAACGGATTTTACCAAACCCGCTCCGTTTATTAACCGAACAAGCAGTTAAAAATTACGTTGCATATTTAATGCCCAAATTAATTTTAAACGATACATAATTAATAAACATATTGGAATATATAATTTATTTTTGGAAAAACTGTTAAAAATAATGAAATAAAAATGAAAGGTTGTAGCCGGGTTTCGAACCCGGGTCAGTCAGCCACACTTTCAACAAACGACTTAACACTTAACCATCCAACCACTGCGCCACTTGTATTTCTTGTTAATTATTGGAGACAATTAATTCATATCATGAATCTCAAATTCAAAAACCAGCGCGCCTAATTGCAGTCGTCGGAAATCCCGACTATCTCGCCAAGTTTGGACGGTTATTTCCGTTTTAACGTAAACTTTAATCTCATAATCAGTTATAACCGACGCCTGAGTCCGCGACACAAGTTATAACCGCCGGAAAACGTAATGACCGACGAATCAAGACGGAAATCGGACCAAATTCATCGATGTCCTGCCTTATAAATACCCCCTCTAACCTCTGTTAGCTTTTTCGCTCATAATCACACATTTTCCCGACGTAATTCCACTCGCCGGAAATTTCTATAACTCGCTGGAAAACCGACCCTTTCACTTCTGAGCCTTACTGAACACCCAGAACTCGTACCGAAGCCACTCACATCCATCTCAAGCTTGCTGAAGACTCTCTGCCGCAAGACACCCGTCGCCGGAATAGTCTGCTGACATCGGAGTTCCGCCGGAGAAACAGAGGAGTCCAGTTTCGGTATATCTAAGACTTAATCTTTCATTCTTTTTATTTATCTCACCTGTAATTAACTGAAACACACTAAAGAACATGATTAAAATCGTTGAACCAGTCAGTCACCGTTTCTGGTTAAGATTAACGAAGAAGACGAAGTTTCGGTAGTATATAAGTTTAATTTAAATCATGATATAACTCGGGTTAGACACACAGTCAAGCGGTGGACTGTGTGCACATTAAACACGCTTACGTCTCGAGTTCGATACATGTCCCACGCATACTCGCTTTAATAAAAATGTTCCTTTTTATTACTGAACCGGATTCATTTCGCATAGATGTTAAATTTAATAAAAACCGGAATAATAACCAAGATAGACACACAGTCCAGTGGTGGACTATGTGAATGTTTAATCACAGGTCACGAGTTCGAGTCCGGACTACCGCACCGGTCCGGACAATTATCCAACTTTTTATATAAGGCAGAAACGAAATAAGGTAGTTTGTATATAAGTATAATAAAAATCAGTTTATTTAACAAGTTAGACACACAGTCCAGCGGTGGACTGTGTGTTAACCCAACCCACAGGTCCCGGGTTCGAGACCTGTGGAGAGCACCGGTTCGACGCATTAAATCGTTTTTAAAAATAAATGATTTTCAGTTTAATTCAATTAGTATATAAATATAATTAAAAACAGAAATATTTCGGGTTAGACACGTAGCTCAGTTGGTAGAGCTGCGTGCACGCGAACGGGAGGTCTCGGGTTCGAGCCTCACCCGGCACAAACAATTTCACAGCCTGACCGGTCAACAGGTCAACAAGTCAACGGTCAACGGTCAACTGTCGCAAAAAGTCAACTTTTTTTATTAATTTCATTTATTTATTTTATTTAAAAATCAATTAAAAATACTTAAAAATAACATTTTTAAGGATAGAAAATAGCCTTAAACTCACAAAAATATATCCAATCATCCTACTAAAATTGATTAATAAAATCCCATTATTTACCAAACCATTATGTTATTATCTAGGTTAGTTTCACTCGTGGTTAAATCCGACTTCGTGCGTATTCATCATCATCAACCGAACGCACCCAATGTGAGTGAATCTTACAACTCCCCTTTTTAATTACCCGTTTTGGGGTGTGTAATGTGTCACCAAAATTAACTCGTTTATTTAAACTTGTGCATACCATATTGTGATCTAAACTTAGATTGTATACATTGTTTGTAGTTATGTATTTCATATTGTCAATTTATATGCAATTCATTCATTAGGCCCATCAGTTCCTCGTGTGAGACGAGTTGAGCAACGCGTGCCTCAAAACAAATCCATTATTGTTCGTGTGTGTATTATTTAGTTTATATTGTTTGTAGATACGTATTTCATATTGTCAAGTTTATGCAATTCATTCATTAGGCCCATCAGTTCCTCGTGAGAGACGAGTTGAGCAACGCGTGCCTCAAAACGATCCATTATTGTTCATGTGTGTATTATTTAATATTAAATTGATTGGTGGATAAGTTTACATCTATTTTTACCCATGTGTGGTTGTGCACTTTATTTTATAATCAATTAAATAAACTTGTTCAAATGTTTTCCATAGGATTCACTCGCCAACTTGTTGTTGATCCAAAAACAATTTTTACACATGATACAGGTGAACAGGATGAAGCAAGGAAAACATAGGAAATGCCTTAAAAGAAAACAATGAAGCCTAGATTGATGTTAGGACATGATGTAATAATGATTGTATAATTCCCTTTAAAATTGTATTAATGAATATGAAACGTTATAATAAATGTCATGAGCTTTGATGATAACCCAATCATGCCCCGATCACCTTTTCCGCTGCGGGTCGGGGTGTGACAGATTGGTATCAGAGCCATGACTATAGGGATATAGGATAGGTTATTAGACCCTTAGAGCCTATACTATAGTTTGCCTAAATTTTAATTGTTTAGGTGGTTACATACAAACTTATGATATTTATTTGTTTCATATTTGTTTATACTTATAGTCAAACATACATACTTACATACACATTCATCATATATATTTCAATGTTCATATATTCAATTCATCTTCATACTTTTGTTATTCAAAGATTTGTTTCAATTTTCAAATCTCATCAAAGTAAGTTCTGCGACGGGCATGTAGTAACTGGAAGGGTACAAGTACCGGTAGTCGGAACGTCCTGTCTAGGTTGGCATTCGTATAAATCCAATATAACGGACCAGTTTGCCTACCTGGGGACTAACGATGAGAGTACGAAGGACCTATTAGGCCAAAGCATGCCACACCAAACGTCGTTCGAACTAACCCCACTTTGAGGTGTCACCGTGTCTACACCTGGACACATTCCGAATCTCATACGTTATATACATATTTCTCGATTTTCTCCGGGTTTTAGTGTACGTAACCAGGCTAACACATGCGAACCATATGAAAAACCCGGTATTCATGGGGGCCCACATGATTACGAAGGTGAAGTATGGCGGCATGTAGGGCCTAATGACGAGCAAAGCCCAAGACATCCTATGGATGTAGTAGATTTATTTTTCTATAATTATTTTATGAATGTTCATTCCTAAATGCGACCCATGAACCCAAAAACATCCAACTCATACTCTTGACATGTATTCCTTGTAGATGTCTTCTAATCTCGCTCGTAGGAAGATGAGAGCAGGAAAAGCCCGCGAGCGCATGGCTGCCCTAATCGCTCAACAAATGGCTGCCGTAATACCCAACATTGTAATCCAAGTCCAACAAGCACTTACCGCTAATCCTGTCAATCAAGAAGATCAACACGTTATCAACCCTCCCCCAAATACCACTAAATGCACCTACAAGCATTTCAAATCATGCGACCCTCCAAAATACGAAGGGACTGAAGGTGTCACCGCTCTCCTCCATTGGTTTGAAGAAATGGAGAACACTTTTCTAAATTGCGATTGCCCCGATGATCGCAAAGTGCGATATGCTACCGGTCGATTATATGGGATAGCACTTACTTGGTGGAATACAGAGAAGGCCAAACGAGGCGTTGACGACGCTATGACTTTAACTTGGGATGAATTGAAGGAAATCATGACCAGACGATTTTGCCCAAGGAGCGAAATCAAGAAATTAGAAGATGAGTTTTATTCGTTGAAGCAAAAGGAAGGAGACCACACCACATACAACAAAAGATTCCTCGAGTTACATCAAATGGTTCCCAATTTGTTCACTCCCCTCTACCGTTTGATCGAGCACTACATTCGAGGTCTTCCGTCAAAGATTCAAGACTCTGTAATAAGTACCACGCCTGCAACTTTGGAAGCAGCAATGGAGCTAGCAACAGAGCTCACCGAGAACCGAATCCGGAACAAAGACTTCAAGGAGGAGAAGAAGAAGGATAAAGCATCGACTGAAACTTCAAACTCCACCCAAACCGAATCCCCTTCTCAACCCATTTCTAAGAGAAAAAGAGACGGGCAACTTTTCGCTACTATCCAACGTAATCAACCAATTTCACACGCCATACCCATCCAAGCTATCCCAATCACTCAAGTGGCACCCAACTCAACTTACCCAAATAAAAAACCATATCTTGGACCTCACCCTCGATGTAACACCTGTTCTTATCACCATCCCCTTACCTTACCTTGTCGACTATGTGCAAATTGTGGACGCTATGGTCATTTGAGCAAGGTTTGCTGCACCTTTCAAAACCAACTCTCTCCCCCTACTCAAGACATGACCCAAACCTATCATCAACCTCAATACCCCATATTCCCATATGTTCGAGCTTGTTTCAATTGTGGCGACCCTACCTACTTTAGAAACACGTGCCCTCGATTGGTTAACATCATAAACGCTCAAGCTCAATCAAACCCAGTTAACCAAGTAAATCAAGAAAACCCAATCACTAGGCCATCAGCAAGAGGAAGAGTTTTCAACATCAACGCCAACCCTGTTGAAGATAATGACGGCCCAAACGAAACCACCCAACTAGTCCTCTTCACCGGAAATCAAGATTCAACTCCAATCGTTTAGTTTTATGTTTTTTCTTTATCACATAGAACCAATCATAACTTAAGGATAAAGCCAATGGGAATTTGACAAGAATATGGTGGATACGCCGCTGGTACTTCCTATATATAAGTATTCTTGCCAAAGGATCGGAG
This sequence comes from Scalesia atractyloides, assembly GCA_947069175.1. Lineage (NCBI taxonomy): Eukaryota > Viridiplantae > Streptophyta > Magnoliopsida > Asterales > Asteraceae > Scalesia > Scalesia atractyloides. The sequence continues at coordinate 40,384,948 of CAMTDV010000116.1, forward strand.
GCATTATCTGGCGGTTATGAGAGGTTCCATGTGTAAACTGTTTGAGTAATTATTGTTTATTATTTTCAGTACATGCAATACGATCGGCTCCGTTTGATTGAGCCTTGATCGCACAGACATTTTTCATTATCAGTATCTTGTGGTTGTTGTGTTTGTTGTAGAGTCACATAGAACTAATCATAACTTGCGGATAAAGTCAATGAAAATTTGACGAGAATATGGTGGATACGCCGCTGGTACTTCCTATATATAAGTATTCTTGTCAAAGGATCGGAGGCATTATCAGGCGGTTATGAGAGGTTCCATGTATAAACTGTTTGAGTGATTATTGTTTATTATTTTCAGTACATGCAATACGATCGGCTCCATTTGATTGAGCCTTGATCGCACAGACATTTTTCATTTTCAGTACATGCAATACGATCGGCTCCGTTTGATTGAGCCTTAATCGCACAGACATTTTTTCATTATCAGTATCTTGTGGTTGTTGTGTTTGTTGTAGAGTCACATAGAACTAATCATAACTTGTGGATAAAACCAATGAAAATTTGACAAGAATATGGTGGATACGCCGCTGGTACTTCCTATATATAAGTATTCTTGTCAAAGGATCAGAGGCATTGTCAGGCGGTTATGAGAAGTTCCATGTAGGATTTAGTATTGTCTTGGTTGAAATTTGTGTTACATTCATATCATCTCGCCATTTAAAGAAATTGGATTGTGTTCTATTTCTACATAAACTAACCTCTCCATCATAACAAACGAGAGAGGAACTGTCACCATTCAAACATATATGCTATCATAATGTGGATTCAAATATTGGTTGTTGTGTTATTTATGTTCTAGAGTTACATCATAGGACCAATCATAACTTACTGATAAAACCAATGAAAATTTGACAAGAATATGGTGGATACGCCGCTGGTACTTCCTATATATAAGTATTCTTGTCAAAGGATCAGAGGCATTATCAGACGGTTATGAGAAGTTCTATGTAGGATTTAGTAATTTCTTGGTACTTTAGATGTTGTGTTTATTTATGTTCTAGAGTCATATCATAGAACCAATCATAGCTTACTGATAAAACCAATGAAAATTTGACAAGAATATGGTGGATACGCCGCTGGTACTTCCTATATATAAGTATTCTTGTCAAAGGATCAGAGGTATTGTTAGACGGTTATGAGAAGTTCCATGTAGGTTGTAGTATTAGAAGTTTTGCTTTAGGATATAACCATATCCTTCCAAACATATCCAAACTCTTGCGCATGATATCATATTTAGCGAATCAACTCTGCTTATCAATATTTTTACCGTAGGCAACAAAAAGCGATTCTTGTAGCAGGGTACTTAACCCTTACAAGGAACGTTACCGCCTCAAACAAAAACTTAAACCCTTACTTTTTCTAAGTATGTAACTGTTAAACTAAACACCATTCTTTTTAGACAAATATATCACTACTTAAATTTCGGGACGAAATTTCTAAAAAGCAGGGGATACTGTAACATCCGTCAAAAAACGAATTTTACCAAACCCGCTCCGTTTATTAACCGAACAAGCAGTTAAAAATTTCGTTGCATATTTAATGCCCAAATTAATTTTAAACGATACATAATTAATAAATATATTGGAATATATAATTTATTTTTGGAAAAACTGTTAAAAATAATGAAATAAAAATGAAAGGTTGTAGCCGGGTTTCGAACCCGGGTCAGTCAGCCACACTTTCAACAAACGACTTAACACTTAACCATCCAACCACTGCGCCACTTGTATTTCTTGTTAATTATTGGAGACAATTAATTCATATCATGAATCTCAAATTCAAAAACCAGCGCGCCTAATTGCAGTCGTCGGAAATCCCGACTATCTCGCCAAGTTTGGACGGTTATTTCCGTTTTAACGTAAACTTTAATCTCATCATCAGTTATAACCGACGCCTGAGTCCGCGACACAAGTTATAACCGCCGGAAAACGTAATGACCGACGAATCAAGACGGAAATCGGACCAAATTCATCGATGTCCTGCCTTATAAATACCCCCTCTAACCTCTGTTAGCTTTTTCGCTCACAATCACACATTTTCCCGACGTAATTCCACTCGCCGGAAATTTCTATAACTCGCTGGAAAACCGACCCTTTCACTTCTGAGCCTTACTGAACACCCAGAACTCGTACCGAAGCCACTCACATCCATCTCAAGCTTGCTGAAGACTCTCTGCCGCAAGACGCCCGTCGCCGGAATAGTCTGCTGACATCGGAGTTCCGCCGGAGAAACAGAGGAGTCCAGTTTCGGTATATCTAAGACTTAATCTTTCATTCTTTTTATTTATCTCACCTGTAATTAACTGAAACACACTAAAGAACATGATTAAAATCGTTGAACCAGTCAGTCACCGTTTCTGGTTAAGATTAACGAAGAAGACGAAGTTTCGGTAGTATATAAGTTTAATTTAAATCATGATATAACTCGGGTTAGACACACAGTCCAGCGGTGGACTGTGTGCACATTAAACACGCTTACGTCTCGAGTTCGATACATGTCCCACGCATACTCGCTTTAATAAAAATGTTCCTTTTTATTACTGAACCGGATTCATTTCGCATAGATGTTAAATTTAATAAAAACCGGAATAATAACCAAGATAGACACACAGTCCAGTGGTGGACTGTGTGAATGTTTAATCACAGGTCACGAGTTCGAGTCCGGACTACCGCACCGGTCCGGACAATTATCCAACTTTTTATATAAGGCAGAAACGAAATAAGGTAGTTTGTATATAAGTATAATAAAAATCTGTTTATTTAACAAGTTAGACACACAGTCCAGCGGTGGACTGTGTGTTAACCCAACCCACAGGTCCCGGGTTCGAGACCTGTGGGGAGCACCGGTTCGACGCATTAAATCGTTTTTAAAAATAAATGATTTTTAGTTTAATTCAATTAGTATATAAATATAATTAAAAACAGAAATATTTCGGGTTAGACACGTAGCTCAGTTGGTAGAGCTGCGTGCACGCGAACGGGAGGTCTCGGGTTCGAGCCTCACCCGGCACAAACAATTTCACAGCCTGACCGGTCAACAGGTCAACAAGTCAACGGTCAACGGTCAACTGTCGCAAAAAGTCAACTTTTTTTATTTATTTCATTTATTTATTTTATTTAAAAATCAATTAAAAATACTTAAAAATAACATTTTTAAGGTTAGAAAATAGCCTTAAACTCACAAAAATATATCCAATCATCCTACTAAAATTGATTAATAAAATCCCATTATTTACCAAACCATTATGTTATTATCTAGGTTAGTTTCACTCGTGGTTAAATCCGACTTCGTGCGTATTCATCATCATCAACCGAACGCACCCAATGTGAGTGAATCTTACAACTCCCCTTTTTAATTACCCGTTTTGGGGTGTGTCATGTGTCACCAAAATTAACTCGTTTATTTAAACTTGTGCATACCATATTGTGATCTAAACTTAGATTGTATACATTGTTTGTAGTTATGTATTTCATATTGTCAATTTATATGCAATTCATTCATTAGGCCCATCAGTTCCTCGTGTGAGACGAGTTGAGCAATGCGTGCCTCAAAACAAATCCATTATTGTTCGTGTGTGTATTATTTAGTTTATATTGTTTGTAGATACGTATTTCATATTGTCAAGTTTATGCAATTCATTCATTAGGCCCATCAGTTCCTCGTGAGAGACGAGTTGAGCAACGCGTGCCTCAAAACGATCCATTATTGTTCATGTGTGTATTATTTAATATTAAATTGATTGGTGAATAAGTTTACATCTATTTTTACTCATGTGTGGTTGTGCACTTTATTTTATAATCAATTAAATAAACTTGTTCAAATGTTTTCCATAGGATTCACTCGCCAACTTGTTGTTGATCCAAAAACCATTTTTACACATGATACAGGTGAACAGGATGAGGCAAGGAAAACATAGGAAATGCCTTAAAAGAAAACAATGAAGCCTAGATTGATGTTAGGACATGATGTAATAATGATTGTATAATTCCCTTTAAAATTGTATTAATGAATATGAAACGTCATAATAAATGTCATGAGCTTTGATGATAACCCAATCATGCCCCGATCACCTTTTCCGCTGCGGGTCGGGGTGTGACATGTGATGTGTGGTGAATGTGAAGAAACGCTGGAACATTTGTTGACTTCATGCTGCATTGCATTTGTTCTTTGGCCTATCATTAGCATTTGGTGCAAGATCCCTAATATTCTAGCATTCTCGTTTAAAAATTTGTTAGAAACGCACGAGCAGGTAGGGATAAACGGTCACAAAAAATAGGTTGTCCAAGGGATTATCAGGATCGGATGGTGGAGCATTTGGAGGGCGAGGGACGAGGCTATGTTTAACAACAATGCGATCAAAATTGAAGGGATCGTTAGTGAAATGAAGACGGTGGGATTTTTGTGGTTAAACAGTAGATCAAAATCTAGAAAGATTAGATGGGAAGATTGGTGTAAATTCGTCAATATGTAGTTCCGTTGTTTGTTCTGTGTGGCCGCCTCGTTTTAAGGTTTTGGCCTGTTTTAAACTTTAAAAAAAAAAAAAAAACCTCCCATGCTTTAAACATCTTTATAACTAAGAGGTTGTTTGGTCAGTTTGAGTTTGTGTCTGACTGCCTTCTAAAACTTACCTATTAGAGGCTCCAAACTATTAAAACGTGTCTTTTAAGTGTAAACTCTTGTTAAGAGGCTACCAACAGGACCTGCGACTTGTTTAGCTCCTATTATTAGTCCCATAAAAAGTACATGATATAATTGAGCCGGAGTTGTGACAAATATTAGAAAACTTCAAGCCGGCCCATGAGTTAGCCTCAAATGGGATTGAACCTCAGGGTTAAACCCTGTGTTCACGTTTGCTGTTGTTTCTTCTTCTCCAATGGAATTCGATTCCAAATACGAGGTTTCGCGCGTTGTCACCTTCATTCGGACCCATGGCTTTAAAAGGGTCGCTTTACAGGTACACATCTATGTTCTCTTCAGTTTGCTCTTTTGAACTAACCCTAAAAATCAGGCAAAATTAAGAAGCTTTTCGTGTCTCTGCTATTGATGTTGTTTACCAGGTTAAATTTCGTTACATATTTCGTATGATGTTAGCATGGAGTTGAATTCAGTGATACTGCTGTTTTTAATCATGTTTTTTTTGGGGGGGGGGGGTGATGTATGATGTTAGCTGCGCATACTTTTATTGTCTTTTTTGTATCTACTTAGCCCGTTAGCATGGAGTTTAATCGATACATTACATGAAACCTAACACAAAATTTGCGGGTTTGGGCCAGCTTCAGGTCAAACCCACAAACACGTTTAACCTAATAGGGTGTGTTCGGGTCAACCAGACGTGTTCGTAGGTTGCTCATCAGTGTGTTTTATGTAATAACTTGAACGATCAAAGTATTTCTTTATGCCAACATTTATTAGTTTAATCATAGTTATGAAAAGCCCGCACTAAATACCGATTTGTTTTGTTTTCTTATTTAATGCAAAATTAATGATCTTCTCAACAATAAAGCTTCCACAATACCGATGGAAACAACTTTCATCCAGATTTTTGATCCAGTTTAGAACTTTCAAGTTTTGGATTTACATCTGAACCTGCACTATTTTAGAACTTTTGGTACTAAATAGATATTAAGTGTATAAAATATATTTGAAGAATAGTATTATTCTAATATTAATATATATATATTTTTTTTATCTTTTTTCATTTATGTTCTTTTTTCCTTATGCCCTTGCTTTCTTTTGTGCCTAGGCCCCAGGCAAGGCTTATGCATCTTTGATAACTATGTGTTTAAAAACAAATTGGTATAGTTTAAACATAACTGTAAAAAAAAATTAAATTAATATCTAAATTTAGAATTTCAAAGTTCTAATATGAACAAAAAATAATTTCTTTTTTCGGGTTAAACGGGTTATGTGGGTATCCCACGAATACTGTGTCATGTCAGGTTCGACCATCCAACCCAAAAACACAACCCGTTTAGCAGCTCTAAATTGCTTGCTGTAGTGCTGCGACAGTGTTATCATTGATTATAACTAAGCATAATTTGGATTCTATGTTTTGTCTTAGCAGTCTGGTCGTATATGTTTAGGTTGTGTGATCATCCATGTAAATTAGAACTAATCTTTTTGAAGAAGCTAATGTCATCTGGATTGTATGTTATAATACTTAGTTCCCGGATGAGCTACTAAAGGAGTCAACCAGGGTCGTGCGGGCCCTACGTAAGGAGCTACAATCATGTGGTGAAAGCGGTAATAATATTGGGTTGTATGTAATGGCTGATACTACATATGGTAGCTGTTGTGTTGATGAGGTTGGTGAAAGCGGTAATAATATTGGGTTGTATGTAATGGCTGATACTACATATGGTAGCTGTTGTGTTGATGAGGTTGGTGCGTTGCACATCAATGCCGACTGCGTTATTCATTATGGACATACATGTCTCAGCCCGTAAGTCCTTTACTCTTGTTTTGGACACAGTATATATTAGATGTGGCAATTCCGGCTCGTTTATCTATGAATTGAATGAATGGGTCGATTCGGGTTTCTTATTATCTCCATAGGTAAAAACGGGTGAAATCAGAAAATTAGTTACAAAGTTAACTGTTTAAATTTCATGCAAAGAACAATTTAATTCAAAAACCGTCTAATTCGTTATATTCAAATAGTGAGGTTGTTATTGAAATAATATTTGAACACTAAAACATATAGATTTTCTTGTTCATGTTCGGTCATTAAGAAAATAGTTGATGAACATGTTCTTGTTTGTTTATGTTCGTTCATTAATACTCTAAACGAACATAAACCATATACGAACACCAAATAAAAGTAAACAACAAAATCCCCATAAAAGTCTAAATATGATCGGGTCATCATCAGTCAGTTAATCAACAATATTTGACATTTTAAAAGTAAACAAGGTTATGGGTTAGACTGGGCCGATGGTTTTAATATGGGTTGGATTAGGCTGATGGTTTCAACATGAGGTTAACTCAACTTTGATCGAACCTAAACGAACCTTAGTGAATTAACATTAATAAAGTTAAATGAACTAACATTAACGAAGTTAATGAATGAACATGACGTGTGTCATCTCGTTCGTTTAGTTAATTGAACACAATTTTTTGTTCATGTTCATTCATTTATTAAATAAATAGACTTCCCACTGAACGGTTCATTGAATATTCTGGCCTACCAACAGTGTTTCATGTCAATTGTAAATGTCCTGTATGTTCTGATTCGTTAAATGATCTGTTTGACCTGCCCAGTTTTCTTGTACAATTTGTCTCTAGTGTCTTGGAATCACTGCTGTTGATAGCGAGCATGGTACCCGCTATAGTGTTTAGCATGGTGATGCGGCAATAGATCGCAATCTGATATTGGCGCCTCCATAGCGGGATTATAGATTTTTTTGGTTTTATTATAAATAGCTATATAATATACTATAAAATAGCAATACATATAAAAACAACATATTTTGATAAAATATACACATAAAATATTTCTAAAGTTTTCTTATAGTGTTTCGCTAAACATAAATTAGCCCCGCTATTTCATCTCTATCGCTACGTAGCGTATAGGTAGCCTGTCGCTATCATCCGCTTTTCACTAGTAACGACTATGTTTGGAATATCTGCTCTTATGTCGAGTTATTCGTATTTCTTCATATTTCAATATTTTTTTTTCTTATTTTAGGACATCAAAACTTCCTGCATTTTTTGTTTTTGGGAAATCTCCAATAAACGCATCTAAATGCGCCAAACACCTGTGTAATTATGCATTGTCCAGTAAGAAGCCCGTGTTGGTAAGCTGTGTAATTCCACTTTTCTTTGTAATTTTTTATGCAATTTTAAATTTACCGTTTATTTGGAAAACGATTATGCTGTGTTTGTCTGTACGTATCTCTTTACATCTATTAATACAGCTTTCTTTGTATAAATGATGGTCCTCTTTGGATTGGAATACGGGCATGCGATACATGATATTATAGAAACATCAGCTGTTGAAACAACACGCGATAAATTACATTTTGCAGATGTTATGAGCCAATCTTTGAAACCAACAAAAACTTCTGATGGTAATGGAGATTGTGATGAGGCATCATAAAAAACATATAGGATTGGGGGCTTACATTGGAGTCTAGAACAGGATCTCAGCATGGAAGACTACTCATTGTTTTGGATTGGGCCCGATAATTCAGCTTTTGCAAATGTTGTACTTACCTTTAATGGCTGCGAAATAGGTACTTACTGCATTATTTTTGTGCAAATTTATAATAGATTTTTTTTAAGTTACTCATTTTCTCTTATTTTTCTTCTTCTTCTTCTTCGTGTAATTGTCTCAGTTAGATGTGATGCAACGGAAAATCAATTGTTAACCGAAACTTCTCAACAACGAAGAATTCTCAAGCGTAGGTACTTTATTTCTGAATCTTATCTTATTTTCCAATAAACAGTTTGTGCTTGTGTCATTTCATAGAGAAAAACTAGTTGTTTTTCTGAGTGTGTTTTATGGCCAAAACAATCTCACACGCGTAGCCATGAGATACCCGAATATTTGGTCGCGCATCTACGTGAATAATAATACATACTCGAATCTATATGCAAACAATAACAATACATACGCGAGTAAAAGTATATATGTGACTCTTAGTTGTATTTCTCATGGGTTAACAAGTGATTTGATTCTGACACACCCAACAAAGTAATTACTTTTTGTAAATTCTCTTTTTCTAATCTTCAAGCAATGTGTCATCATCTTTATAATGTTTATGCAGATATTATCTAGTTGAGAAAGCAAAGGATGCTGGCATTGTGGGAATATTGCTGGGAACCCTTGGCGTTGGTTTGTTCAATATGAGCATTCGTTTGCTATGATTTTTGTTTTATATTTTTTTATTGTGTCTCCTTTTTTTATTTCAATACAGAAAATGTTCTAACAGCATAAGCTGGTGTTTTTAACAAAATTTTATGTTCTTCGAAATAATGTACATGAAGATTTTTTGATATTTTTTTTGGTTTTTTTAAATACAGCGGGGTATCTAAGTATGATCCATCAAATAAAAGAGATGGTCACAAAAGCTGGGAAGAAGGCCTACACGTTTGTGATGGGAAAACCTAATCCTTCAAAACTTGCTAATTTTCCGGAGGTAAAGTTGACAATCTTTATATAAATGTGTTAAATGGTCATGTTCGGCTACACGATTTTAAGTCTCCAGTTTTGGATTGATGTCTTTGACACGAATACATGTTTTATAACTAGTTTTTAATTCTGCAGTGTGATGTCTTCATCTACATCTCTTGTTCACAAACCGTTCTTTTGGATAGCAAAGAATTCTTGTCTCCTGTTATTACTCCTTTTGAAGCTATTCTTGCATTCAACAGGTACTTTTAAACTATTGGAAAGTTCACTCATATTTATATATTTTTATACCTGTTAATATGAAGATTAATTAATCCGGCTGATGGATTTGTTTTGATCTGTCTGATTTTGTTGTCCCTGGCAAATGCTTTTGTTTGATTGGTACTCAATACTAATCGATGAAATCTTCATAGACATGTTATTTTATGTAATTTTGTCTTACCTACAACAAAATCGGTTTTATTGTAGCAATCGCCCTGTTTTTCTTTAGGGGAAGCGAGTGGACTGGAAAATATGTAATGCAATTTCAAGATCTGGTTGCTTCAACTCCTGTGGGTGTGGAAAATACCGGAGAAGAAGAAGAAGCAAGATTTTCATTCCTTCAAGGTGGATACATTGAAGATCATGATTTGCAAGGTATTTCATTTAATCTTTTATCTTCGTTCCTTACACGTGTTCATATCTCAATAAATGTTTGCATTTGAACTTCTTTTTTGCATAGAGGTTGCATAACGAGTGGTTTGGGTAATGGATCAAAACATGTCGTTTTTAATAGATCCAGTTTCCGGTTGGCCTACTTGTCATTGCTTCTTTGTCTGGATTTTGATAATTTATAATGGAACGTAGTATGAAACACCATATTCGTAAAATAGTGATCTTGATTTGTTAACAATTTAGGAGGCTTGGCATTTGATTTTTTTTTGACATGTTTGACACGTTTTCATTTTAGCAAACTTCATTTTCTTTTTACATGTTTGACTCATTGGAGATGTAATGCAATCCAAATTGAGGGACAAAACATGATATAGAAGGGACATAATCATATAGTCGGTAACAGATTGTCTTGGGTCTGGCTGGTTGACTAACAGGTCAAAACGGATACACTTTTAATATGGGTCAAAACATGATCTAATCTAGACGGGTTTTAATGGATCTAAGTAGCTGACCTTTTCTGAAGGTTGTCTATTTACTTATAAACTGTGTCGCTTTTGGTGGCATATATTGTAACAATAATAACAACGTGAGACAATATTTAAATAATTCAATCATTCAATGCGAGTGGATTAAACAATACATATGTAATCACAACCACATAACAATTAAAGAATTTAACCAGAAACCCATCATATGATATTTTATCATGGAAAGTAAATCGCTTGTTCATAGTTCACAAAGAACTAACAAAATTTGGTGTGAATACGAATTAACAAGCTTCACTAAATTTCCTACTAAAATTGGCATGCACGCATAGAAGGGTTACTAAAAGATACAAAACAAACAAACAACCAACCATCACTTAAATCCCAAAAACTCCAAAAGATGTCTGTCTAACCAGCTCCTCAAGCTCTACAATCCACCAGTGCATCTGATCCATGGCACTGTCATCCAACCCCTAAATCTCATCATAGTAATCCATTTGGCCTTCAAGGTCTTGCATCTTTCCTTTGGTCGTCTCAAAGTCTCCGCGCAAAGTAACGATCTGACGATCACAGTGAGAACATCTGTCTACCCAGACTCCCTTCTGTTTCTTCAAAGCAGGCTCAGTAACGGCTCTAGACGTCGATGCAATGTCTCCTGCGGGTTGAGGTCTCTTCCTACGATAAGGGGTAAGTAGTAAAAGAGTAGTAGAAACTCGTGACTCAGAATGCGGAACGGACGACTCGGATAAGATAGGCGGAAGGATCTCAGGCGTAGGCTAAGTAGTGATAGTGGGTGAGACCAACAATGGCTCTAAGGGTTCAGCCGTGACACCATTGGCATCCACTGCCAGTGCTACTCCAAATGAACCTCTAATCATGGGTATACCTTGTAACGTTTCGCATTTAAGTACTTTCCTTATCTAGAATGTATATTCGTATTTTGTATTTTTGGAAACTTGTAATCGTATCGTATTCCTTTTTCCTTTCCAATCTTGTAATCCAAGACTTTGATCATAATGGAATTCACTTGTATACTTATACATGTTACATACTTGTGTTACAATCTCGAATACATGTTTATACACAAAAACCGACACTTGAAATACTTGAAATTGTCAGTTATACGTGCATATACTCATACACTACTTTGATACACTTGGAATACCTATAAACATGCTTAATTATGAGTTTCTAACATAAAATAATGGAATTATCAAACTCTGGGGGTCAACTTCAAATTATGGAAAGTTTGGTAAATTTTGTAGGTGGTGCACGGCCATGCAACTAAGGCGCACGACCATGCATACTGCGATCCACATGACTGCGCACCTGATGTGAACCACCCTACGATCTGCGATCCGCAAGACCGTGTACTTGATTCGCACAGCCGTGCAGAATGAACAGATCTGGCAAAATCTTTTAAAACACACGAATTTTGGCTCCATTTCCATCCTTTCAACCCCCAACCATCTCATTTAACACCGAAACCCTAATCCCAACTATAAATACAACCCCTTACCACCTCCTAAACACTTTCCAAACACCTAAATCACTCTCAAAGTCTCTTAATTTTCTCTAATCTTCAAGCGCATGGTAGAAACTTCCAAGTGTTCTAAGTGAGTTTTCACTCACTTTTCTTCTTATTCTTCATGCTTTCTTCTTCGAATCTACTTGGATAACCTCTAGGAAGGTTTTCACAAGTTTTCCATGGCAAACTAAGGTTGAACCTCACCGTATTTGAGGTACAAAGTAGAGTTAAAATTCTGCTTTGAATTTTATAATTTATACTTGGTTATTTTGATTAAAACTTGGTGTGATCTTGTACCCACCAAGCTCCCAACTAAGCTCATAGTTGTGGGTTTGTATCGTGGTTGATTTTCACCAAGAAACAAGCTTAAAACCTTCTTTAAATTCTGCCAATATATGTTCTAAGTGATTGAAACCATCAAAGCTTTCAACCTTCCCTGTTGAAAGACTTGTGCATGAGTTATGTGTGAACCATGGAAGCTTTGGCTTTCCAAAATTTTTTCAGAAACCGCACTTATTCTCGTTTTTTCATACCCTAAGCCATAAGGCAACTTCCAATAAAGAGACAAAGCTACAACATACCCCCGAACACTTTCCATGATCGGGACGCATGCATCTAGCTTGCTCTCTTGGTTGTTTTAGGACTTAGAGAAGTACCAAGTAGTTTTCAAGAATCAAAGTAAGATAATCCTGTCTCGCCTCCAACATTTACCATGTTGGGTATGACATGCCCGGGTTGTTCTTACTTGGCTACTTGACAAACTTAGTTAGTTATGTTTTTATTTAATTCATGACCAACGGGGTCATCAACTAAGTTGATGACTTTGTGATTTGGTGAATCATATCATGAGGTTTGATGGATGGAAATTATCTTACCTTCATGCTTGACTTACATGATAATACATGATTATATATGATTGACTAAATTATAACTTATATACTCTAAAATACATAATATTTATTTATTAACCGCATTCTTGATGCTAATCGATTTATGGTTAGATGTAAAGGACTTAGGTTATATTATCTTCATTTGTAGACTCCTCGTTTGTGATTCTAATGGGCGAGTTAAGACCCATGAAAATTTAGTGTCTATACGAGTATCTAGACAAGATATACTTTCGTTACACATATACTTTTATACTTAATTCCGAATCCAAACTCGCTACAAACTCCAAATACTCATACGCCTTCGTTTCCCCAATGTAGGGTAACTTTAGTGCTCCATTCTCAATGACTCGTCAACTCAAGTTTACTTCGGAAAGCTTAGCAAAGCGTGAGTGTACCTGACCCTTTTTACGTTTTCGACACTTTTGGGTGCAATACTTATAATTTATTAAACTCACACATTCACATACAAACATGCTTAACACAAATAAACAATCCATTATACATGCTTACTACGTGATGCTAGAAATTCATACATGCTAGAATCTTTATATACGTGATGCTAGAAATTCATACATGCTAGAATCTTTATTTGCACTATACTTTGTCATTAACTTAATACAAGCCTCCCTTAACATGTATAGCGCTATAGGAGTAACATGCCGCTTGTATTCTTTAGGTCATGTTAAGTTATACAAAAACGGTCTTGTCGTTGCGACGACAAGATTACGCTAGTGGGAAACTATGGGTTGACAAGTAGCAGATGCATGCTAGTGTTGTATTGATATATCTTAGTTTATGATTATGCCATGTGGATTCATTTAACCATTTTATACTTATGCTAGTAATTCAAACTTGTATGCTCGCCAATACTTTATGTGTTGACATATACTTAGTAGGACGACTAGAAACTCACTTTAACTTTTAGGTACATGTTTGTAGTTTGTTTACATGTTACAAGTTGTAATTTGTTTCCAAACCTTGTACGTTTGCCCTAGTAATGAAATGAAATTTTGATTATCAAATACTTGTCACAAATAGTCGTTATGAAGTCTCTTGCAATCTCGGTTTCGTCTCATTCTGATGTTTCGGCCATCGTTTGGGGTGTGACAGATTGGTATTAGAGTCATAACTATAGAGAATTAGGAAAATTGCCATGATTTGACCTAAACTATAGTATAAGTACCCATACTTGACCATTCGTGGTTTGCATGCATAAAATACTTGAATTCTTCTTATCTTGCTTATCTTATCTTTTGTCATAAATTATACATGCCTTTCCTAAGGCAAACACAATACACACATGAAGACGTGAAAACACTCTTATTTCACAAACGAGACGATCTCACAAAAATTGGTGTGAAAACCCTCCCTTTTGGTGAGATCCCTCAATCCGCGATTATCGATTTTTCACGAAATTGTACCATGAAGTTAGGAGTGATATCCACACCTTGATGGAGAAGTTCTCATTATCACTCTAGTGGACCCTTACCAAATAGTCGAAATTTATTTCCTATACTCGATCGGTGAGTACCAATCACATTTAGGGTACAATGTTGTCAAGCTAGGAGTGAAACCCGCATCTTGACAACTAGTCCTAATCCTCGATTTTCAATCTCACCATGGTCCGAAATTTTCGTTTGACTTGGGACATGTAGTAACTGGAAAGGTGAATACCGTTAACTGAAATTTACGGCGAGAGTATTTTATTTATTAGGCCAAATCATGATTACCAAACTCAAAAAGAATTTTTGGCCACTTTAGAATAGTCTTATTTCATTCCTAGACACTCCAAGTTTTACATCGAATCTCTTTTATGTTATATCCATTTTAATGTATTTTTATACTTGATACTTTCTTCATTTCAAAACCGAAGGCACGAATCGCACGTTACTCGCAATCTAAAACAATACTAATATTCCTGAACAAACTAAATTTACAATTCTTATTGCCTTTATACGTGATTACACAAAATGAATACATGCTATGTTATGCGAACTATGTGAAACTTACGTGAAATACTATTATACTCATTTATGCAAACAAAAGTTTATTTTCAAACACTTTATGATCAAGTCACATCCCTTCCTTATTTCAATCTTATAGATGTCTTTCAACCATAACTCAACCTTCAAGAAAAACTCGAAGTCTAACTCCGAGTTGATGTCCAAGAAGGAAATGATAAAATTCATGGCCAAGCAAATGGCCAAGGTTATATCCGACACAGTTAGCCAGGTCAACGCCACCCACTCCCCAAACAACACCGACTCCCCGATGCCATTTACAGGCGACAATGGGACGACGGAGATGCTACAATGGTTTGACTCTATCAAGGTTACCTTTCGTCAAAGTGGGTGTCTCGAGCATCTTCGCACCACCAACGGCATCGACGTCTTCCGATCAAGAGCACTCAATTGGTGGACCGCCGAACGTAATGTACATGGAGACAATGCCGCATACGCATTGACTAGGACTGAAGTTAAGAAACTCATGAACGATGAGTTTTGTCCTCCCCACAAGCTCCAACAACTCGAGAACGAGTTTTGGAACATCAAACAAGTGGGGAGTGACATCACTGCCCTCACCGCTAGGTTCAAGCAACTTAGAGCCTTGTGCCCTGGTTAAGTCGACTCCACCAACAAAGCCATAGCCAAGTACATACGTTCTCTCCCACCTTCGGTTTCTAACTTCGTGGAATCAACACAATCGAAAACCCTAGAGGAAACCTACCGTCTAACTACCAAATTCAACCACAATAGGATCATGGACAGAACGTTCCAACCCAAGGGTTCTACTAAAACTGTTCACCAAGCCACACCAAATCAATTGCCAAACCTACACCATCCAAACCGCCACCCAAAACCAACTCCAATGGTAAGAAGCAGAATTTTGAACCAAAATTATGATGTGGTCACTCCATAAAACCCACCTCCTCCACAACAACAACTACTCGCTCTTACCCAAAACCCCGAGCTAGCTAAGTGAGCCTACACTAGGACTCACCCCAAGTGTATTACTTGCACTTATCACCATCCAACCCACACATCGTACCACCTTTGCACCACATGCAATCGGTTTGGGCATTTCAACACCCAATGCCGAAGTGGCCAAAAACCACAAGGCAACCAAGCCCAAGCCCAAAATTGAAATAAACCGCCGACGAACAACGGTCGCACCTGTTACAAGTCTGGTGACCCAAACCATCTCAGCAATCACTGCCCACAACGCAACAATCAAGCACAACAGTAAACTCATCACCATTTCTCAGGCATAGAACAACAACGACGTCATCGATGGTACATTTCTCGTAAATGATGTTTATGCTTCCTGTATATTTGATACTAGCGCGGATAAAAGTTTTGTATCCGTATAATTCGAACAACTATTTAAATGTAGACGCTCTAAGTTGCTAAAATCATTCACCGTCGAAGTCGCTAACGAAAAGTCCATAACCGTTGATTCCATTTTTTGTGATTGTACTCTTAACCTCAACGAACATCAATTCTAGATCGACCTCATACCCATGCAATTGGGTAGTTTTGATATCATAGTAGGCCAGTGACTCGTTGCACGTTTGCGGTGAGAAACCCTCAAAGGGTCTCAAACTTATGTCGTGTACTCAAGCGAACAAGTACTTACGCAAGGAGCACTTTGCCTTTCTGGCCCACATCATGGAGAAGAAGGACAAATGAAAAAGTGCGAGTGATGTTTCCGTTGTTCGTGACTTTCCTAATGTATTCCTCGAAGACCTACCAGGTCCTCTTCCTACTCGTCTGGTTGACTTTTGAATTGACCTCATACCCAACGCTACACCCTTTGCAAAATCCCCTTACCATCTTGCACCTTCGGAGATGCAAGAGCAATCAAGCCAGCTTCCAGAATTACTTGATAAAGGCTTCATACGCCCTAGCACCTCTCATTGGGGTGCTCCAGTCCTCTTTGCCAAAAAGAAAGATGGATCCTTTTAAATGTGCATTGATTATCATGAGCTTACCAAACTCACCGTCAAGAACCGTTATCCCCTTCCTCGCATCGACGATCTCTTCGATTAACTCCAAGGCGCAACCTGTTTCTCCAAAATCGACCTTCAGTCTGGCTACCATTGACTCCGATTCCTCCAAGAGAACATTCCTAAAACCATGTTTCGTACTAGATACGGTCACTACAAGTTCGTGGTCATGCCTTTTGGTTTGACCAATGCACCTGCGGTCTTAATGGATTTGATGAACCGTGTGTGTAAGCTCTATTTGGACCATTTCATGATCGTCTTCATAGAAGATATTCTCATCTATTCTAAGACCCAAGCCGAACACAAGCATCACTTGCATCTAATCCTCGAACTTCTACGTGCCGAACAACTGTACGCCAAATTTTTCAAGTGCGAATCTTGGCTAAAGGAAGTTCAGTTTCTCGGTCAAGTTGTGAACGAGAAAGGCATACACATGGATCCCACTAAAATCGAATCCGTCAAGAATTGAATCGCACCGAAATCTCCGTCTAAAATTCGTTTATTCCTTGGATTGGTTGGTTACTACCGCCGATTTATCTCCAACTTTTCAAAGATCTCAGTACTGCTCACCTCGTTAACCCAAAACGATAAACCTTTTGTTTGAGGTTCCGACCAATAGGAGTCTTTTCAAACCATCAAGGACTTGCTTTGCAATGCTCCTATTCTCGCCCTTCCCAATAGCAATGACGATTTCGTTGTGTTTTACGATGCGTCCAACCAAGGTCTCGATTGTGTTCTTATACAACGAGACAAGGTTATTGTTTACGCTTCAAGACAACTCAAAATACACGAGAAGAACTACACTACCCTTTGAAAAATCCCCTTACCATCTTGCACCTTCGGAGATGCAAGAGCAATCAAGCCAGCTTCCAGAATTACTTGATAAAGGCTTCATACGCCCTAGCATCTCTCATTGGGGTGCTCCAGTCCTCTTTGCCAAAAAGAAAGATGGATCCTTTCAAATGTGCATCGATTATCATGAGCTTACCAAACTCACCGTCAAGAACCGTTATCCCCTTCCTCGCATCGACGATCTCTTCGATTAACTCCAAGGCGCAACCTGTTTCTCCAAAATCGACCTTCAGTCTGGTGACCATCAACTCCGATTCCTCCAAGAGAACATTCCTAAAACCATGTTTCGTACTAGATACGGTCACTACAAGTTCGTGGTCATGCCTTTTGGTTTGACCAATGCACCTACGGTCTTAATGGATTTGATGAACCGTGTGTGTAAGCTCTATTTGGACCAGTTCGTGATCGTCTTCATAGAAGATATTCTCATCTATTCTATGACACAAGCCGAACACGAGCATCACTTGCGTCTAATCCTCGAACTTCTACGTACCGAACAACTGTACGTCAAATTTTTCAAGTGCGAATCTTGGCTAAAGGAAGTTCAGTTTCTCGGTCAACTTGTGAACGAGAAAGGCATACACATGGATCCCACTAAAATCGAATCTGTCAAGAATTGAATCGCACCGAAATCTCCGTCTAAAATTCGTTTATTCCTTGGATTGGTTGGTTACTACCGCCGATTTATCTCCAACTTTTCAAAGATCTCCGTACTGCTCACCTTGTTAACCCAAAACGATAAATCTTTTGTTTGAGGTTCCGACCAATAGGGGTCTTTTCAAACCATCAAGGACTTGCTTTGCAATGCTCCTATTCTCGCCCTTCCCAATAGCAATGACGATTTCGTTGTGTTTTACGATGCGTCTAACCAAGGTCTCGATTGTGTTCTTATACAACGAGACAGGGTTATTGTTTACGCTTCAAGAAAACTCAAAATACACGAGAAGAACTACACTACCCACGACCTTGACTTGTTGCGGTTGTTTTTGCGTTTAAGATTTGGCGACACTACCTTTATGGTACCAAGTGTGTGGTCTTCACCAACCATAAGAGCCTACAACGCATCTTTAACCAAAAAGAGCTCCACAAGCATCAACGCCGATGGGTAGAGTTGCTCAACGACTATGATTGCGAGATTCGCTATCATCCTGGTAAGGTGAATGTCTTGGCGGTTGCCTTTATTCGAAAAAATCATGTAAAGAGGATTTGTTGGTTCCAACTCTTAAACGACCTACAAGACCACATTCGCGAGGCACAATACTCATCCGTCAACGAGGGTAACTTGTACGATGAGATGAAGTGTGGTGATGAAAGCCAACTCACCTCCAAACCCAAAGGTATCCTCTACTATCTCGATCGCATTTGGATTCCAAACCGTGACAATCTCCGTGACCTCTTGATGAAAGAGGCACACAAATCCCAATACTTTATTAATCTCGGTGCCAACAAGATGTACCAATACCTTCATATACATTATTGGTGGCCAGGTCTGAAGAAAGATGTCGCAACCTTTGTGTCCATATGTATCACTTGTTCAAAGGTGAAAGCCGAACATCAACGTCCCTCTGGCTTACTCGAACAACCAGAAATTCCGAACTGGAAATGGTAGAGTATATTTATGGATTTCATCACCAAACTTCATTGAACTTCATCTGGTCATGATAGCATTTGGGTAATCATCGATCGTTTGACCAAATCAGCTCACTTCCTCCCCATACGTGAAGATTAACGAGTTGAGATATTATCTCGTATCTACACTAATGAAGTCATCTTTCGTCATGGTATCCCCATTAACATCATTTCTGACCATGATAGTCATTTTACCTCGCGTCTTTGGCAAACATTTCAAAGCACTCTTGGTACTCAACTCAATCTTGGTACGACGTTTCATACTCAATCGGATGGTCAAACCAAGCGTACTATCCAAACCCTCAAGGATAGGCTTCCTTCATGCGTAATAGATTTTTGTGGCAACTAGGATATACACTTACCTTTGGTATAATTCTCGTACAACAACAGTTATTACGCTAGTATTCAAATGGCTCCATTCGAAGCTTTGTAAGGTCGTAAGTGTCATTCACCTATTTGTTGGCACGAGATCGGAGACGCACAAATCACTAGTCCCAAGCTCATACAAGAGATGAAGGACAAGATTCTACAGATTCGCAACAACCTACTCAAAGCTAGAACTCGAAAAAAGAGTTACTCGAAAAAAGAGTTACGTCGACAAAAGACGCAAACCTTTGGAATTCAACGTTAGTAATCACGTACTACTCAAGGTATCCCATTGGAAAGGAATTGTCCGTTTGGGCAAGAAAGGAAAGCTCGCTCCTCGCTTTGTAGGTCCTTTCAAGATTCTCAAAAAGATTGGCAAGGTAACGTATCGACTAGATTTACCTCAAGATCTCAACAACGTTCATCTGACGTTTCACGTGTCAAACCTCAAGAAATGCTTAGGCGAATTCAAGTTCCACTCGATCATTTACAAATCAATGAGTCCTTACACTTTGTCGATAAACCAATCGAAATCATGGACCGAGGAACCAAGCAACTTAGGCACAATCGAATTCCCATAGTCAAGGTTAGATGGCAAGGAAAACGTGGTGCTGAATTTACTTGGGAACTCAAAAGTGATATAAAAACAAAGCATCCGCATCTATTCGCCGAGTCTTCATCTTGAATAAATTTTGGGATAAAATTTCCTAAAGTAGGGGAGACTGTAATGCTTCACATTTATATACTTTCCTTACTTAGAAGGTGTATTGGTATTTCAATTTTTGGAATATTGTAAACGTATCGTATTCGTATTTCCTTTCCAATCTTGTAATCCGAGACTTTGATCATAGCGGAATTCACTTTTATACTTATACATGTTACATACTTGTGTTATGCGCTACAATCTCGAATACATGTTTATACGCAAAAACCGACACTTGAAATACTTGAAATTGTCAATTATACGTGCGTTATACTCATGCACTACTTTAATACACTTGGAATACCTAAAAACATGTTCAAATGAGTTTCTAGCATAAAATAATGGAATTATTAAACTCTGGGGGTCAAACTGCAAATTCTAGAAAGTTTGGTAAATTCTACAGGTGGTGCACGGCCATGACCGCGCACCTGATGTGCACCACCCTGCGATCCGCACGACCGTGCACTTGATCCGCACGGCCGTGCATAATGACAAGGTCTTGCAGAATCTTCTAAAATACGCGAATTTTGGCTCCATTTCCCTCCTTTCAACCCCAACCACCTCATTAACACTCAACCCTAATCCCAACTATAAATACAACCCCTTACCACCTCCTAAACACTTTCCAAACACCTAAATCACTCTCAATGTAACGCCTCGCTTTTTCATACTTTCCTTAATTAGAAAGGGTAATTGTACTTCTATTTTTGGAAACTTGTATTCGTATTCCTTTTTCCAATTTTGTAATCCGAGACTTAAATCATAATGAAACTTATACTTGATACATATTGTGTTAGATGCATTCGAACGTTTATTACATAACTGATACTTGTTATACGCATTCACACTCGACACTATACACGTTATATGCTTAAAATATGCAAAAATAGCAACTTAAAGGACTAAAAGTGATAAAAACAAAGAAGCTTCTAGAATAACCTGCCTCGCGCCCCACGACCTAAACCTTGGAAGCCTCTCGCGGCCCGCTAAACTCCTCACGAAATCCCTTCACCCTCTCGCGACCCGCAAGAGGGGCATAATCCAGAAATGTTGGTTTCAAGCCTGTGGATTGGCCAAGTTTGTGTTTCTTGCATTTACTACCCCTCAACTAACACCCTCCCAATCTCACCTATAAATACCCTACTCCATCTCCTCTCAAATCACACCTCAAATTATCTCTTCTCTTTTCTCTAAGCTCTAAGAGCTCTCTCTTCTCTCAAAGATCAAGGCTTCAAAAAGTGAGTTCTAACTCACCTCTCTCTTTTTAATCTTTCTTCTTTCTTACCACTTGAAGTACCCTTGGAATGTCTCCATAAGTCTTCCATGGAAGACCAACTTGGAACATCACCATGTCTAAGGTCCCAAGTGTAAGAATCATTTGGTTTTAATAGGGTTTTACCCACAAGTGTTGTATCCTTCCAAGCTTGTTCTTGAAACAAGACTTGAGTTGGTAGAGTGTGATCACTTGGAAGCCTTGGCTATCCTACCTTCGATCTACCACCTCACTTGATGTTTCATTTACTTTTGTCTTTTACTTTATGTATTAACTTACTCATGACCATCCTTGTCGTCCTTGTGACGACAAGTGTATTGGTAAACTATATGAAAGAGGTTTTAAAAGGAAGGTTATCCTCCTACCTCCATGCATAACTTCTATGAAATTACATAATGTTTATGATTTACTTATTGTTATACTATATAATATATATGTATATATGAACACTAACCAAACTCTTGATGGTAATCAAATGATTATCCGTCATGGTACTTGGTTACATCACCTAAGTACTTAATCTTTCGTTACGATTCTAATGGGTATCCTAACCCATGAAAACACATCAACCCGAATGGGTCTTATGTGTCAAAAATGAGTATTAAGTCTAGATGATTTCTTTCTCGTATACATACTTTATCGTATTTAAATTCTTAATCTCCCGCTATCGTTCGTATACTTACCAACCTACGTCTTCCTCTTGTAGGGTAACTCGGCGCTCATCCCATCCACCAACCACCTTCACGGACTTGTCAAGTTTGAAGACTTAGCAAATCGTGAGTACACTCGACCCACTTTCCGTTTACAACACTTTTGGGTGTAACATGTTTACTTATACCAAAACCACAACACATAAACTTTATGAAGTGCACAAACAATCCTATACACATGAATACTTGATATGCTTACGTGCTGCTTATATCTTGGACATTCTTTGTGTGATACTTTAGTCATTAACTTGTTTTAAGTCTTCGTTTGACATGTATAAGCGCTTTGGGAAGTAACGCATCCCCCTCCATCGTGTAAACTAGAGGCCATGTTAAAACATCGTGATTGCGTTAAGGGTTTGACTAGTTGTATTGCATGCCTTGTATATGCTCTTGTAAAATCATAGTTGCCATGAGGATTGTTTAAACTTTATTCGTATACGTATGCTATGCTTAAACTTGTGTACTAGCCTTTGCTTTTGCATTGAATTGTTATTTTAAAACATGTTACAGGTTGATGAAGAGGATGCTATGAAATCAAATAGCAAGGACTTAGATACAAACATTTAGACGTCTAGGATAATGTTGTATCAATTTTGTTGTATTGTGTTATTGTTGGATTTGTTTCCATGTTGTAATTTTGACAACTATTTCTGAAATGAAATTCGACTTATTTAAATATTTTCATTATTAGCGTTGTGAGCAATGAGCAATCTATTTCGTCTCACTCCGATGCTTCCGCCATCGGTTGGGGTATGACACTCAAAGTCTATAATTTTCTCATATCTTCAAGTGCTTGGCAGAAACTTCCAAATGTCTAATTGATTTTTCACTCACTTTTCTTCTTATTTCTTCATGCTTTCTTTTTCTAATCTACTTGGATAACCTCTAGGAAGGTTTCTACACGTTTTCCATGGCAAATAAAGGTGGAACTTTACCATATTTGAGGTCCAAAGTAGAGTTAAAATTCTGCTTTGAATTTTATAATTATTACTTGGTTATTTTGATTAAAACTTGGTGTAATCTTGTACCCACCAAGCTCCCAACTAAGCTAATATGTCACACCCTCAAAAATCCACTTGCAGGGTTTTACCGCGAGGCGCGTGACGAACCAGGATCACAATCATTAGTCATATTGAATGACCACTATATGAGTTTAAAAATTTTCCTGTTTGCTCATTCATGAGAAAAAATTGCTTATACAATTGAGTTGCGGAAGCGTAATCAATTACAGAACAAAAATAACAATGTAATTTTAAAGTTGTCTAAATATTTGATGAAATCAATGCGACACCATAATACATCATAGTCCTGATGTGTGCTACCTTAGCAACCTGAGAAAACATGTAAAATCAAGTGTCAACAATAATGATGAGTGCGTTCACAGGTTTTAGTTCACAAGTTTAAACATAAGTGTTTCCCCACTCGTTCAACCCTGAACCAGTGTCTTATAAGTTACCCTGATCCAACCCGAATCAGATTAATATTATGTAGTTTAGCAGTTCATGTTATATGTTTAGGTAGCTAGCCTAGGTCATGTCAACAAAGTGTTTGATCCGAAGCTGACGTTGCTGCCCCTGTTGTGCCAGGCCTATCACCAACCATGGCTAAAAAGTTAGGCAAATTCTACACTCGTGACCATCAACGTTCGGTCTAACTGGCGCGACCAGTTCGAGTGGGGCTTGTCGGGCCTAGTAGTACTACTAAAAATTCCCTCGCTATAATCCAATACTAACGGCATCGTAAGTGTTAAGGGGACTGACATGTGATATATGCTCCCTTGTGACCATAACCGTATAACATAACTCTAAATAGAAAGGCGTTACTGTACCGTGATGTATGCCACCCATACATCACTGTAACGTGTACATGTTTTAAATAGAAAGACGTTACTGTACGGTAATATAATCAACCTATATATCACTGTAACGTGTACATGTTTTCTCCCCCTGTGTTTAGTAAACGTTTAAAGAAATAGGGGCCGTGAACTCAGCTTAAGTTGCTAGGTTAGATAAATGCAAAAGAAGTAAAGGATGGAACCGCTAATCACGTCCTATCATGTCAACCGGTTCAAAGTTAGTGTGTGAACGCACACTGACACAAAACCCTACGCGTAACTAGCACACCGTACGAAACACGTAATGGCAAGTTCAAAACCATAATTATGCATGCAAGGTGTCACTATACGAAATAACAACCAACAACTTGTCACAAACACAGGATAGCACATACAGCACTTAGATACACACAAATGTAAGTTGTCATGTTTTAGCTTGTACATTCCTAACTGGGCTGTCGGGAATTTTTATAAAATAGTTCCACATTCCAAAAATTCCAATCTTTTTACAGAAGGTGTCAATTAGACTGTAGAATTTTGTATAAAATTTTCAAGTCTTGGTTCCTTACCAATTATTTATAAGAATTTATTTACTAGGCTGCAGTCAGATTCGTTGCTATCTGACTGCAGTCCACGAGAAAAGTCATTTAAAAATACACGTTTGTCCGATTGACGAAATTCCAGTTGGAGATTTCTCTAAAAACCTAGGCGTAACTACTGTACAAATTTTGTGACTAAATTCTTTTCGTTTTACAGGTTATGACAGAAAACATTACGTGAATTGTCTGCAGAAAAAACGCAGCTTCAGCTGCTGCACGAAATCACTAATTTAAAATAGCAAACGACTTCATAAAAATGTGATTCCTGTGCCATTAGAAGCATTTTTCGAAAAAGTATGTCTTAGGCTTCAGAAAATCGATTTTTCCAGTTATAACGGTTTAGTTACAGCCAATTGAAGTTGGCTGTCTTCGCGCATCAGCTTGCTGTTTTACCCTTAAACTCCACCCGAAACACACCTAACGATCACCACGACTTATTATAACGATTTGCAGCAGGTTATACTTTAATCATCATGCATCTATAATCATAATATCAAAACCCTAAACATATATCATGATTTTATAGAGAAAAACGCAGCCTATGATTCTAATACCCAACCATATTATCACAAACCCTAAGAACCGCATATTCACCCGAAAAAAATCATACATAACAACACTTTTCATAATATTATCATACATAACATGATCATGATCGATATCACACAAAATCAATACGTGAAATCATAACACGATTAAAACCCTAACCTTGAAACGATGATAACTAGCGAACGATGAGGAGAACTTGTGATCGAACCAGGGGGGTGCTTGCGTCGTGAAAGGGGGGGTTGGCTGCCATTGTCGCCTCCAAGAGGTTAGGGAATTAGGGTTTTGATTTTTGTGACAAGGGTTTTATTTATAACCCTTACTCGCTTGTTCCCCAAGTAGCTTGCTTCCCAAGAAACTAAGGGGGGCGACTAGGTGCTAGGCCGAAACAAGGGATATGGGTTGGGGTGTTGGGTTGGTTTACTTGGGTCACAAGGTTGAAACGGTTAACAAGCTCGGCTCGGCTTTTTAATTAGAACTTATTAACCGTTAAGTATAACTCGTTAAATAATTACACACATAACGACTCGACAATTATTTGTGACAGGAAATCTATAACACGTAACACGTAACAAGTAATTCAAATACGACCCGTTAGAATTCTCAAACCTCGTGTATTCTCGAAATACTAAAGTTAGTGTAATTATAGCGTGCGCGTAATTAGTTCTACAAAATAAATTAGCGTAGAAACAAATGACGATAAGGTAGCGCGTTTAAAATACCTGAAAAACAAGGATGTCACATTATCCCCATGTTGAAAGAATATTCGTCCCGAAAATTGAGTAAACGCGGTTAAGCATGCAAAGGCACGAAAGTTTAGTTTGTTAGAATGGTTAAGAAAATCCCAGGCTGTCACATCATCCCCATGTTGAGATAATTTTCGTCCCGAAAATTGAATAAGCACGAGTTTGAAAAGTGTTAAAGTGAGGGGATATTTTCGAGTTGCCACATTCTTCCCAAGTTAAAAGAATTTCGCCCTGAAATTCAGTTTGCGCTACTTGGATTTTGTGATTCGGTTGCAAAAAGGTGAGGATATTTGTCTTTCGTTTGATCCTCTCTTTCCCAAGTGTACTTCGGTCCATGCTTAGAGTTCCAACGAACCTTGACAATCGGTATTTTACTATGTCTTCGTGTTTTGACCTCTCGGTCCATAATTTCGATTGGTTCTTCAATGAACCGCAGTTGTTCGTCCTCATGGATCTCATCCAGTGGAACGGCTAAAGTTTCATCTGATAGACACTTCTTCAGATTTGAGATGTGAAAAACGTTGTGAACTCCACTGAGTTCATCAGGAAGGTTCAACTCATAAGCTACCTGGCCGATTTTCTTTGTGATTTCAAAAGGGCCAACGTATTGCGGGTTTAGTTTACCTCTTTTGCCAAAACGAATCATGCCCTTCCAAGGCGATACCTTCAGTAGGACCCGATCACCTACTTGAAATGCTAAAGGTTTGCGTCGTTGATCGGCATAGCTCTTTTGGTTATCCCGAGCTGCCGCCATATGATTTCGGATTTGTACTATCTTTTCAGTTGCCTCCAAAACCAACTCTGGACCAGTGATTAGACTATCACCAACTCCCGCCCAGAAAACGGGCGATCGGCATTTTCCATACAACGCCTCGAATGGTGCTGCTTGGATAGTCGTGTGATAGCTATTGTTATAGGAAAACTCTACCAAAGGTAGATGTTTCTCCAGCCGTTACCAAAGTTGATAACACATGCTCAAAGCATGTCTTCTAGAGTCTGGATGGTGCGTTCAGTCTACCCATCCGTCTGAGGTGATAAGCTGTACTCATGTCTGGGCGTGAGCCAAAGGATTTTGTGCATCGCCTGCCACAAATCAGATGCAAAGTGCGGGTCACGATTGGAAACAATAGGAGTTGGCACTCCGTGCCTAGCGACTACTTCCTTCAAATTGATGTCTGCGAGTGTAGGAGACTTGTCAGTTTGCTTGATTGCTAGAAAGTGTGCAGACTTTGTCAGTCAATCAACAATCACCCAGATGATGTCGTTTCTTCACTGGGATCTGGGTAAGCCAGTGACGAAATCCCTGGAAATTTGCTCCCATTTCCATGTTGGGATCTTTGGTTGTTGAAGTAGTCCTGGAGGCTTTTGGTGTTCAACCTTAACCCTAGCACAGGTCAAGTATTTACTAACATAAATCGCTATGTTAGCTTTCATGTGGGGCCACCAGTACAAAGCCTTGAGATCATGATACATCTTGTCAGAACCAGGATGCACCGAGTAACGAGACTTGCGTGCTTCGTCCATCACAAGCTCTCGTAAGTCACGTTCCATGAAATAATAAATGTCGTCTTCCTTGTGTTCAAGTTTCTTCTCCATGCCCAGCAGGGATTCTGCTTTGAGATTCGTGAATCTGAGCGTCACGAATCAGGGTAGGAAGACTAGAGTGGATAGAAAGCTGTAACGCACGTACATGCTTAGGTTTGGTATCCTTATGACTGAGGGCATCGGCAACCACGTTGACCTTGCCTGGATGATACTAGATCACGCACTCATAGTGGTTGAGGAGTACGACCCATCGACGCTGTCGCATGTTCAACTCCTTCTGATCGAGGATATGCTGGGGACTCTCGTGATCGGTGTAGATGGTGCACTTGGTACCGTACAAGCAATGTCTCCCTATCTTGAGTGCAAAAGCTACTGCTCTCCAACCCCCAAACCATGGGTAGTGTAGTTCTTTTTCGTGAACTTTGAGTTGGCGTGATTGCGTAAGCGATGACTTTCTCATGTTCCACTAACACGTAACTTAGTCCTTGGATAGACGCGTCACAGTAAACAACGAAATCGTCTGTGCCTTCTGGTAATGAAAGAATGGGTGTACTACAGAGTTTCACCTTCAACTGTTGAAACGCGGATTACTGAGCAGTCTTTCGAGTTAGAATTGCGAGGGTTTGTGCCTATGATGAAGAAAAGCGGGTTTCGCAACGTCAGAAGTCGTTCGTTAGAAGCTAAACATAAGGTTGTTTGTGTGGTAGGGGCTCCATGGTAAGGTGTAGGTATCGTTTGAATTCCTACTAGTTCTTGGAGTAGATTCGGATGTCGTCAAAGAAAACAAGTGGCATATTCGTCATGGTAGGCTAAATTCGAATGTCATGACTGGGAACCTGCCTCGTTCGTAACGAGTTCTAAGGACAGTTCTCGTGGTACCTCCATATCTGTGATATTCATGGTCCATTTCTCCTCGAGTAACGTTTGTAGAGAGTAACCCATCCAAGCGAGAGTTCGTGAAGAATGTGGTTAGGATAAGGATCATAGAATCCGAGAAGTATATCCCGAATGGATGTGGAAACATGCAAAAAGGGTAGTCGCAATCGATGCGTAAGCGTGTAAGGATCTGTATCAGGGGTTTACTTGATGTCGGGGGTATAGCTGGTCGTATACAAGTTTGCATAAGGTTAAAAAAATGAAAAACGCCATTTGTCAAAAGGGGTGTCACGTGGATATATCAATCATAACAAGAATTTACCATTGAAAAATGGTTGCCGCACGAGTTTGTAGTGTTAAGATTCACTGAAATCTCCGTCTAATTTGTCGGCCCCGCCCACTCGCGAAGGGGAATAATTCACTTTGATCCATGAACTTAGATGAGTGTGCAATTTATCGTGTCGGTAAGCAACCAAATTCGGAGGAGTTTCCTTTGGTCGTGTGAATGAATCTAAAATATGCCCGTGGAGTCAAGAGGTTTCAAAGAAAGGACGCGAAAACATGTTTAAGAGGCTATGATCGTATCAACAATTCATCACCATCCTCAAGGTTTCAAGAAGTGATCACCAAGGATCAAAAAGACAAGTTCACCGAGTTCTTCAAAAAAATTGAACACATATTTGATGGGAGATTATGCGTAAAGTTTTGAAGATGTAGTGCGACCATGACAATTGGGTGGGAGATTTGTCTACGCCGTCAACAGTAACTAATAGTCGCATTAAACAGTAAGCATCGATCAGTGCAATGGCTAGGAGATAGACTAGCTCAGAAGGGAAAACTGTTATGGAATAACTATCCTAACAATACGAGGAGTAAGATTATTGTATATGTCATCATGTTTATCTGGGTGTTGAATAACTTACATCTTGTCTTCTGATGTCCATAAGATGATGGGACCATTTTGTGGAAATCCGTTTGTAGGGTTGGATATGTTGCAATGTACATCAGGTTAGACTAAAGATTAGCGACAGGACCGAGTATAAGGGGTCAAAAGAAATTTTATAGCTAAGGCAAGGGATAAGGTGTCAGCGTACGAGAGATTCTTCATAATTCGTTTATATGCTGATGTTGAAGGGTTTACCCTATGATTTCTGATAGGGTTTCAATCGAGATAACAAGTTCTGATGAGAATCTTAGTTTCACTAAGACTCGTATATGAGAAAATAAATAAATAAATAATAACGAGGGATTCCATTGACGATAGCTCAATGTGTCTAAAAAAGATCTTAAATCTAATTGTTGCGTCCATCAACTGCTAGACAAGTTTAACGACACCAGTTAGTCGTTGAATGAGTTACGAGAGATTCTATTGACAGTGGAAGTTTTAAATATGAGATTCACAGGTTAGGAAAATTTATCCACACACAGGGTTTCACAAGGACTTACATGCATCGCAAATTACTACTACGTGTGCACCCGTAATGATAATTTGGTTTGCATGTTCACCCTAGTTCCATCTATCTTGTGTCAAAATGTCCCTCAAATTTAATTTTTCGAGTACAAAGTGTTGTCAAAATGATAGAGTTATCAAAAGCTTAGTCAATAGTCCAAATGTTGATAAACTCAGAGTGATATCAGAAAGAGTAATGTAGGATCAATTGATCTGAGGATCTAGTCAAGTTGAAACACACCATGAGAATCCAATCCAACGGATTGTAGAGGTAAGAGTGCGCATGGAACAAACATGCACATGAATTGTGACTTCAAGAGATGAAACTGGTTCATTAACGTAGGTTACCAGAAAAAGCAAGGCAACTGTTCCACCATCCGAGTCAGGTTAGAGTTCAGGTGTGCAATAGGCAAAGTGTTCTTAGTTTTGTGGTCAATCATTCCCTCGAAGAATATCAACCAAAGATGTAGAATCGTGGATCGGAAAAAATGATGACATCTCGATGTCAATGGTTTCTGCAATAACGTGTGCAACGAACTGCCCTAACGCAGGGTGCCTCACGCCAGGGCCACCTGCTCAGGATGAAAGAAGGTAGAACTAGTGGGGCCAGGGTAATGTCGTTGCTAGGTAGAGAAAGGACTCGTTTTCGATAACTCAACTCCTAAGAGATATGCATCAATGTTGTATGTCGTCCCAATCATGGACTTGAGAAAGCTCACCATACCCGATAGTACCATCGGTAGGCTCAAGCTAGTGTTTTGCTCATCTGTGTGGTGTAGGAAGAAGTACAGATGATTGTGATGGGAAACGCTCCTCTAGAGGCTCCGTCTCATGGCTCTTAGATAGGAGTAGATTCACGTTGTTGGCGATCCCACGAACATCGCCACTAGAGATGAGGATACAAAGAGTTTGGTTTGTTCCTCGTCAATAGAGGGTTAAATGGATGATGTCGACATGCCTACAATTTCAATGTAAGTTTTGATGCGATGTACATAGGCATATCATGTATGAGTGTTCTTGTATGTCGGGTATGTGTGTTGGTGTTGGTGTTGGTGTGTGACTAATGCATTGTCTAAGGCTATAGACTAAGTCTACTCTCTAATGCAAACCTAGTTCACTATAACCATTGGCTCTGATACCAATCTGTCATACCCTCAAAAATCCACTTGAGGGTTTTACCGCGAGGCACGTGGCGAACCAGGATCACAGTCATTAGTCATATTGAACGACCACTATATGAGTTTAATTTTTTTCCTGTTTGCTCATTCATGAGAAAATACTGCTTATACAATTGAGTTGCGGAAGCGTAATCAATTACAGAACAAAAATAACAATGTAATTTTAAAGTTGTGTCTAAATATTTGATGAAATCAATGTGACACCATAATGCATCCTAGTCTTGATGTGTGCTACCTTAGCAACCTGAGAAAACATGTAAAATCAAGTGTCAACTATAATGATGAGTGAGGTCACAGGTTTTAGTTCACAAGTTTAAACATAAATGTTTCCCCACTGGTTCAACCCTGAACCAGTGTCTCATAAGTTACCCTGATCCAACCCGAATCAGATTAATATTATGTAGTTTAGCAGTTCATGTTATATGTTTAGGTAGCTAGCCTAGGTCATGTCAACAAAGTGTTCGATCCGAAGCTGACGTTGCTGCCCCTGGTGTGCCAGGCCTATCACCAACCATGGCTAAAAAGTTAGGCAAATTCTACACTGGTGACCATCAACGTTCGGTCTAACTGGCGCGACCAGTTCGAGTGGGGCTTGTCGGGCAACCATGGCTAAAAAGTTAGGAAAATTCTATATTCAAGTCTTGGTTCCTTACCAATTATTTATAAGAATTTATTTACTAGGCTGCAGTCAGATTCGTCGCTATCTGACTGCAGTCCACGAGAAAAATCATTTAAAAATACACGTTTGTTCGATTGACGAAATTCCAGTTGGATATTTCTCTGAAAACCTAGGAGTATCTACTGTATAAATTTCGTGACTTAATTCTTTTCGTTTTACAGGTTATGACAGAAAACATTACGTGAATTTTCTGCAGAAAAAATGCAGCTTCAGCATCTGCACGAAATCACTAATTTAAAATAGCAAACGACTTCAGAAAAATGTGATTCCGGTGCCATTAGAAGCGTTTTTTCGAAAAAGTATGTTTTAGGCTTCAGAAAATCGATTTTTCCAGTTATAACGGTTCAGTTACAGCCAATTGAAGTTGGCTATCTTCGCGCATCTGCTTGCTGTTTTACCCTTAAACTCCACCCGAAACCCACCTAACGATCACCACGACTTATTATAACGATTTGCAGCAGGTTATACTTTAATCATCATGTATCTATAATCATAATATCAATACCCTAAACATATATCATGATTTTATAGAGAAAAACGCAGCCTATGATTCTAATACCCAACCATATCATCACAAACCCTAAGAACCGCATATTCACTCGAAAAAAATCATACATAACAACACTTTTCATAATATTATCATACATAACATGATCATGATCGATATCACACAAAATCAATACGTGAAATCATAACACGATTAAAACCCTAACCTTGAAACGATGATAACTAGCGAACGATGAGGAGAACTTGTGATCGAACCAGGGGGGTGCTTACGTCGTGAAAGGGGGGGTTGGCTGCCGTCGTCGCCTCCAAGAGGTTAGTAAATTAGGGTTTTGATTATTGTGACAAGGGTTTTATTTATAACCCTTACTCGCTTGTTCCCCAAGTAACTTGTTCTCCAAGTAACTTGTTCTCCAAGTAGCTTGCTTCCCAAGAAACTAAGGGGGGCGACTAGGTGCTAGGCCGAAACAAGGGATATGGGTTGAGGTGTCGGGTTGGGTTTACTTGGGTCACAAGGTTGAAATGGTTAACAAGCTCGGCTCGGCTTTTTAATTTGAACTTATTAACCGTTAAGTATAACTCGTTAAATAATTACACACATAACGACTCGACAATTATTCGTGACACGAAATCTATAACACGTAACACGTAATTCAAATACGACCCGTTAGAATTCTCAAACCTCGTGTATTCTCGAAATACTAAAGTTAGTGTAATTATAGCGTGCGCGTAATTAGTTCTACAAACTAAATTAGCGTAGAAACAAATGACGATAAGGTAGCGCTTTTAAAATACCTGAAAAACTGGGATGTCACATAATAGTTGTGGGTTTGTGTTGTGGTTGTTTTCCATTAAGAAACGAGCTTAAAACATTCTTTAAATTCAGCCCATGTATGTTCTAAGCTTTCAACCTTCCCTGTTGAAAGAATTGTGCATGAGTTATGTGTGAACCATGTAAGCTTTGGCTCTCCAAACTTGTTCAACAAGCCTCACTTGTTCACAATTTTTCATACCATAAGTCATAAGGCAACTTCCAATAAAGTGACAAGGCTACAACACGTCCTCGAACACTTTCCATGATCTGGACGCACGCATCTAGCCTACTCTCCTAGTTGTTTTAGGACTTAGAGGAGTACCAACTAGCTTTCAAGAATCAAAGTAAGACAACCCCGCCTCGCCTCCAACATTTACCATGTTGGGTATGACACGCCCTGGTTGTTCTTACTTGGCTACTTGACAAACTTCGTTTGTTATATTTTTATTTAATTCATGACCAACCAGGTCATCAACTAAGTTGATGACTTTGTGATTTGGTGAATCATACAATGAGGTTTAATGGATGGAAATCATCCTACCTCCATGCTTGACTTACATCACAATACATGATAATATATGATGGACTAATATAACTTATACTGTGAAATATATAATATATATTTGTTAACCGAATTCTTGATGCTAATCGGGTTATGGTTAGATGTCAAGAAATTATTGTTTTTACCGTAGAAGTGCACATGCATAGTCCTACCTCGTACTATCATGTTAACACTTATTTTTCCACATTATACATACTCATTTTCACATATCATATCACAACATGCAAAGTTCACTCTTGAACAACCCGTTTTCGCGTACGTCGAAATATGAGTATTTTTAAAGTTTCGGTAATGTTTTTAGCGTTGGAAGTAACGTATGACTACCCAAAGACCATGGATACTTAAATAAGTTTAAAAAATTATATTTATCATAAAAATATCATTTTACAACCTGATCTAAATCAGTTTTTCAAAAATCACTTTAAAAACCGATTTTACCGTTTTTTACGCATAGTCTTGTACCGAACTTTACTATAATCATCCCAAATCATCACAACTTCATATTTTAACATAAGACATGTTATTTAATAAATAAAATGGTACTAATATCCATATTAGTGCAGATTTCATGTAGGTCACATAAATCATGCATTCACCTATTTTACCACTTTTTAAGCTTTATGTACAACATGCAAAGCTACTAAACTTATGACATATCTTCTTCATATCATAATAACAAATTATTTAGCATCATTTTAGTATGCTTATAATCTGATTTAACTCATTTTTATCATATCATTTCATTTCATTTCAAGTTCACCATCATATGATCATTTAATCATCACCTACAGTTATGTACAAGCACTTAATGCATGACCATCATATCTTCATCATCCAAGAACTTAAATCCATCAAACATACATTTATCACATTTTTATATAATCCAAAATATCATCTTCATCTAATCATCATAACATCATTGCATGCATTCATTCTTTCACATTTATGAACAATCCAACAAAAATCCACATGTTCATGCATATATATATATAGACACAAACACACACGACACACATACATACATACATATACTTCCAAGAACCAACTTTTCATTTATTCACCTTTAATCATATGAAATTTTATAAATTTCCTTTTGATCATGCATGCAATCATCTTCAAAAATCACATCAATCAATAATCAACTAAAATCAAAACACAACCTCTAACATACACTCATACATACTCACGGCCACACACAAACACATATATATAGACACTTCCATTTTTTGTTTGATTAAAACCATTTTCTTATTTAGATTTCAAGTTTCTAAAGAATTCATTCCAAGCTTTTGAGAAACTTTCCAGTATCATCATCATTATCATCATCGTTATCGTAATCATTAATCGGGCGGTCACATACGTTCGTTTCGCATGCTGTTCGTTACACAATAAGCGTATATCTTGTTTTTGCCAACATAATTTTTTTTTATCAAAGTATGGATTTACCAGCACATCAAATGCCATCAATTAACACCAAATTAAATAAAATATGACATTTATTCATTGATAACACATGTCACACTAGTACAGTACAGATTCAAAATAGCCTGGTGTCATAGGGAAAGTGTCTAAAGAGTGTTTATATGAGTGATTAGTGTCCACCTATATGTCACAACCAGAGAGAAAGTGGCAAAAACTCAAGATAGGTGTCAAAATGCAGTAAAACTGAAGGTGCTAGCGAAGTTGTAGCTGTGTTGCACCCCTTGTGGACCACAAGGGAAAAGCCACACGGTCCCAATGGTCTTCAGAAAAACATAATTTTGATATTTGACAGTTTCAGCTCCTCAATTTCTTTCTTTGCCTTTTGGCGATTCTAATCCCTCAACTTTAACCAAGTTAAGTGTGGGGATGATTTCTAAACACATATAACTTAGAAATGTGTCGGGAATATACGGGTTGTTACATTTGAAGAGCCACCACCACTTCGCCATCATAGCTATGTTTGCCTCTCTTGGTGACCCAAAACCCATGCCCCCTACTTCTTAGGAGTTATTTTGTTGTTCCAAGCGGTCCATTTCACTTTCCCATACTCCGCGGACGATCCCCATAGGAAGTCTCTCTAGATGCTTTATTACCCCAATAGGCCCCTTAAATAGAAAGAAATAATACACAGGGAGTGCGTTCAAAATAGACCGAACCAAAGTCATTCTACCCCCAAAGACAATGTGTTCGCCTTCCATAAAGCAAATCATTTTTTAAGGTGTTGGTGACCTGGTACCAAATTTTTATAAGGTTCATATTTGCACCCACATAAAGGTTTGTACTTGAATCTTATCATTGCATAGCCCATATAGATTGCTCTTTGCAAGATTTGTCACGCCCTGCAAAATCAGAGTTTGTGTGATCTGATTGGTATCTTCATTTCACAACGAAAGTATTTAATGTTAAGACTTCTAGAAAGTGAACGCCCGCTAAGTACTCGAATCCCCATGGGTTCTCCTATACCAACCATGCCATAGTTTGAAAATGTAACCTGAGAAAGAAACATGCGAAAAAATCAACATAAAGTTGGTGAGTTCATAGTTTGTTCGAAAAGATTTAAAACTAATCTTTTTGATAACCGGTTTAAATATTGTTGAGAAAACCTAATAAAACCATTTTTCTCGGCATGTCAATTGAAAACCTTGTTTTGTAATATTTAAATAACCATCGATGTCCACGTACGACAAAGACAACATGCCCGCATGAGCCTATAACCAACCTCAAGCTAGGAAGTGCCTTGCCAAACCGTTTACTCAAGACGGTAGAGTAGCAGGCAGTTATAGTTCCGATATGTAGCGAGCACTTCATTGTACAGTTTTAAGCGACCCTACGGCCTTTAGTGTTGAGTAGTGGATAATCTAGTCCTTGTGTCTATAAGCAGGACCAACCAGTCCACTTATTTGTATGTAGGAAAAACCAGTCCATGAGTCTGTAAGCAGGACCAACCAGTCCCCTTATTTGTATGTAGGACAAACCAGTCCTTGAGTCTGTAAGCAGGACAAACCAGTCCCCATATTTGTTTGCAGGACAACCCAGTCCTGTTGTAACTAGGACAATCTTGTCACTAGTCATGAAACTCATGTATATCTTGAAAATACATGTATGTTTTGCAAAACCAGCATGTTGAGCACAAACCTTTCGTAAACCATTTGAGTTTATTGAAATCCATTTTGCAACATGGTTTAGAAATACGAATTTTCATTCATCAAAATTATGTGTACTTTTGCAAAACTTGCATGTCTTTCCACCTCGAAAACGTTTATAAAAATGTAAAACTGTAAAAAACTGGGGTTATGTACTCACCTCGAGATCCAGTGCAAAGCTAGAATAATGTGATGCATAATGTTATTTCCAAGACGTAAACTCACTAGCATGCAATTTATAACATTCCTATCAAGGAGTTAAGCTTATAAGTCTCGACTAAAAGCGTAGCTAAACCACATGCCACCAAGCTCTACCGAATCGCTAACCAAATGATTCGATGGGAAGATGTTAATTTGATGGAAACGAATAAGATATACTTATTTATTTCCATTTGTAGTTGGTGATAAATACTAAGTTTAGGAAGCACTTAGTTTCTGAGAAGTTTAATATATACATATATATATATATATATATATATAATATAAATATATTTATAGAATAGTGTTAGTCGTTTCGGATGGTATTACTTGTACCTAAACAAGTGTTTATATAAAAATAATACACGTTATAAACTCATATAGCGTGTTCACGTATTTCCCGAATAGTCTTCATATACGTTGACGGATACTAATACGAGTCGTTGTAGTGTTTCGTAAGATGTAGACATATATGTGCAAACGTAAATATATGTATATATGTATACATATATGCACGTGAACGTCACATATTCGTAATAGTATTCCCGCGTCTTCGTGGATAACTATCAAAATAATTATATAGTGTATACGTTTGTTAGGAAACGACTTTGTTTGTTTGTTATCAAATAACTAGATTGATAATACATGTTTGAGATCGGTCGGTAATATATCTTCGAGTTATAGACGTCGGAAATAAATGTAAATAATTGTATTTGTTTTACATAATCGTCGAAAACTAGACGTTCGTAATAAATAAAAATAATTAGAATTTATTTTAAAAAAGATTTCCGAGTTTTAGGCGTTTGAAATAAATATAAATAATTATATTTATTTTATATAAGTTCTCGATTATTTTACTTGGAATCCACGTTCGTTGGGATGTTGTAAAGTTGTTTTGGGAGTTATAAAGAGTCGTCGAAAATATATATATTCTTATATTTATTTTTATAAAATACTTTGAATCCTGATAGGTGTCATTTTCTTATAGTAAAACATGTTTCGTATGACGAACTTTTACAAAAAAACGGGGAAGTTTCCTCTGTTTTTGGACGATCCCAACAATACAAGTTGTCGATATATTTTTCAAAAATTCAACAACAATAAACGCATATTTTTCAATTGTATTAGAAACGCCAATTTCTCATCTCGCAATTTCAATATATGTGTGTGTGTGTGTGTGTGTATATATATATATATACATATGTTACATCGTGATTTCGGTTCGGTTTTTAACATATTTTTATTTACTTACATATGAATGTTATATAAAAAGACACGTATAAGTCCAAAATTTTATTCTCTTAATGAATTTGTTAGTTGGTTCGGGTTAAAGCTCGATGTCGCGTTAAGAAGAAAATATAAATAATAATTAACTTTACGTTAGTATTATTTTACCAAGACTTGCGTTGACCGAGTTTGGCCTCAACCCAAGTCTGACCCATTGACCGGGTTTGACCATGCTAACCGGGTTTGACCCGAGTTGACTGAGTTGACCCACACTCGAATCTTGAACCATGCCAAGCCAGAACCGAATCTGAGACGGGTAGGCTCGTTGAAGGGTTGACTAAACCAAATCTGAACCGAATGAACCGAAACACCCGTACTTGAACCGAGCCCAAACCCGAAACACTCGTATTTTTTTGCGTTGTTAGTATTTCGTTCGGTGTCAGTTCGTTGCCGCTTAACGTTCGTCATGTTTCCCGCAAACCACCATTCACGTACTCTAAAGTTGAATAAACGATCCAAGGCATTCCAGAGGCCTAGTTAAGTTGATTTGTGTCTGAAAACAATACTCATAATTATATTAATGTTTTTTATGCGCGTAACTAATATTCGAAAATTGCCGGTTGTCACAAGATTGACCCGAAGACCCGATGTTAGATAAAAACATCTAAGTATTCTTTTAAGATGGATAATATTTTGCATTGACCAATCCCCCACAAATATCACGTCATCAGTATAAATAAAATAAGATAATGATGTGTAAAAAGTGTGTATATTTATATCCACAACAAGTTTTAAAAATGGAATTGTTAACTAAACCACACACAATCGGCAAGTGTACCAGTCGCAGTGTAGTGTAGAGGGCAAGACCGGTTACCAATCCGTGGACACTATGGTAACCTCTCAATACTGAACCTCTCCCAAAAACCTAGCTAATATTGATGTTGCATTTTGTGATTTTTTACTAAACCTATTCAAACAAAGGACGCAGGCAACTCAACTAAACCGACTGAACAGAGCAAGCAAGCAGACTCAGGAAATGGGATCTAAGATCAGATATGATGAGAAAGGACTACCTAGGTGTCGAATCCCTAGACACATGCAATGATATCCTGATGTTGTTATTGACTGAATACCCTAATCTACCCGATAAACCTCTTTCTAAGGACGATAAACCGTGCACGAAAGTGGGACACAACATGAAGTGCTAAGATGGACTGGCTCGACAAAATCCCACAAATGTTAACTAAGGCGCCAAAATCCTCAATTTGTGAAGCAAACAAGACCTTGAATATTGAATCCTAGGAAACCCTAAATGCGAATAAGTAGCCAGATACAATCTATCGGTCACCCAAACTACCGAACCAACGCCTTGCTAATAACCTAGCAATCCTAGCTAGTCCCTAGAGTCGCTAGAAAAGGATGCACACTATGCTTAGTTGATTTTTATTAATTGGATTAAACATGGATTATCGAAAACCTAACATATTAATAACCTGGGAGATCTAAATAGTTCCAGACTAGACTAACAAGATCACCTACTCAACCAATAATCACAACCAACACAAATATGCAATATCAAGATCAATAACAAGAACTAGTCATGTAAATCACACAATTAAATCAAAACCAAAATCATTCAATCATCACAATTCGTCTGTGAATGGGGATCGAGCTCCCGAAATGAGCAATCAATCTGATCTCGCTCAACTAGCAGAGGCGGAATTCATTGCTAGAGAGGTAGATATGACAAATAAGACAAAATTTACTGTTTAACTGCTTCTGATCTATTAAACACGTTCAAGTTACAGATGCAAGTAAACAAACTGACAGAGCTTCGTCGTATTAAATGACAAATCCGTTTCTAGCTCTAACACAACACTTCCCTATTTATAGGTCGACATGACTCGTACTGAAGTGCGTGCACTAACAAACAAACAACTATGATTCGTACGAAATTGTATTTCGTACGAGTGACTGATTTCGTACGAAACACTCTCCTGTTTCGTGCGAATCACAGTGTAACACATATAAATTTTACATTTTCTTATTTAAAAATTAACTTGTAATCTTTATAAACATTACGGATATATCCTAGATGTAGGCAAACTCCAGAAACTGATCGGTAATTTCGAATCAGCTAACATTGTTCTAGCAGTTTCTATCAACGTGCGATTCTTTCGTTCAGCTACTCCGTTTTGTTGTGGAGTATAGGGGGCGCTGAATTCATGAAGAATCCCCTTTTCATTGCAGAATCTTGCATCTTCTTGTTCTTAAACTCCGTTCCATTATCACTACGAATTCTCTTAATGGGCAAATGATATAAATTCTCGAGCTTTCTGAAAAGGATCATAAGAGTTTCAAACGTTTCATCCTTGCTTTCCAGAAAGAACACCCACGAAAATCAAGAATAATCATCAGTAACGACAGACAGTATAGATCTCCATAAATGCTTTTAACATTGACTGGTCCAAAGAGATCCATGTGTAGTCTTTCTAGTGGTAGCTTTATCGAATTTAACAGCTTTCTCGGGTGTGATTTCTTATGCTGCTTCACCTTTTTGCAGCTAAGACAATCATCTGATAAATGAAAACTTTTCAAATTGACACCTTCCACTAAGTCGTTATGCACAAGAAAATTCGTCTTTTGAAAATGAATGTGCCCCATTTTTCGGTGCCATAAAATTGACTCTTTTTCGGTAGCTTTGGAAACAAAGCATTGAAGTTTCTTTGACGTGGTAGAGGCGATGCTTATATCAAGAACATATAAATCATTTTCTCGCGGAGCTCGCATCAGAATTCATTCTTCTGGAATCTTGAAACCGGGTTAGAATTAGACATTCTTTGTCATTGAAATGTGTCATGAACTTCTTGTCACAAATTTGCGAGATACTAAGCAGATTGTTCTCAAGTTCAACGATATAGTTCACTTTATCAAACGATACAACACCGTTCGAGAGAATCTCTTCTCCGACAATCCTACCTCCCTGCGTTCCAGCAAATCCAACATATCCTCCTCGAATAGCTCTAACATCATTGAGCAATGCAAGCATTCCTGTCATGTGGCTAGACGCTCCACTATCCATGATCCATTTTGACAATATCGAACGTTGGAGCCCCTCATTTCCATTTGCCATGCATGCTTTAATGATGTCTTCTTTCAGCAATTCCTTTTTCTCATCTACTTGACATCTTCAACCGGTTTCTTTTGCACTTCATCTGTTGAATGTTGAGTAGGTGCGAAATATCCTGCAAAAGTTTTT
Organism: Scalesia atractyloides; assembly: GCA_947069175.1. NCBI lineage: Eukaryota > Viridiplantae > Streptophyta > Magnoliopsida > Asterales > Asteraceae > Scalesia > Scalesia atractyloides. Next base: position 40,426,366 of record CAMTDV010000116.1, read on the forward strand.
AAAACATCGTTAGGTAAAAGATGTTTGAATGGACCATTCAACAGCTCCTCTTCCTCTGATGAACTATGATAGTAATAATCATCATCCTTAGGTCCTTCAACAAACGATGCCTCCGATTCTTCTTCCGGTTCATCAATAATTTCAGCCACCAATGCCAAACTTTCTCCTTTCGAAATAAACTTGTTCCAATTAAACCCTTCATCTTTTTGTGTAACAACCAAATCCTTTTCTTTAGTTTCAGGTTGCTTGTCTTCAGTCGGCACGATTCTTGTTCTCGGTGTGGTCGGTGATAGATCGCTCTTTTGTAATAGTCATCTTGGAAAGGATTCTGATTCCCTTGAACCTCTCTGGTTTGACATTCTCTTTTAAAGTGACCTTTCTCCTGACACTTGAAACAAGTAACTTTAGATTTATCAAATCCAAGTTTCCCATCCAAACCTCCCAAATTTTCTTTACCAGTGATTTCCATAAATCGATGTGCTCGTCGAATGATCGAAGCCAAGCACCATTTTATATCTATCAACTCCATTTCAACTGGATCAATTTGATCGTAGTCTTCTCGTGTCATTTCAGAATTACCAATCTTTCCAGCAACAAGACTATCATATGACTCAAGAACTGAAGCAAGTAGAGACATATGTTGTTTTGCCGTCTTTTCATCAAAATTTTGTGCGTTCTGAAAGTCAACGGCAATGTTGCATTGCATAATTCTTTGACTTGCATTAGATGATGAAGTGGCTTGATTGTTCTGAGATTGATTTGATCCGAAAGAAGACTGTTGACTAGAAGGTGTATTTGGATCAACTGTAGGGTAAGATTGAAAAACACTTGACTGAGTTTGAGGTGTGCTTGGTGAGCTATATGCACTGAACGCAGTTTGAATCTTTGGCGCTTGGATTTGAGCAGCAGAACTGTTTTTGAAATAAAGATTAACATCTTGTTGGATTTGAACAGTTTTGTTTTTGGCCATCTTTTGCATCTCTAATTCATGACCTTCCAATCTCTCGATAAAGCGAGGCAATGAGAAATTGCTGTATTCAACCCATTCTTCAAAATGGTTAAGTAAGTTGACCATTCACATTGTGGCAGAGAATCAGCTAGTTTATCAACAAGCTCTTCAGTTGTCTTCACAATTCCAATTCTCTTCATATGAACCACCAGATGACAGTATCGCTCAATTAGCTGCTTAACCGTTTCTCCTTTGATCAATGTGAATACATCAAACTCTTTGCTTTATAATGCCCTTTAACTTTTGCGAAGTTGAGCACTACCTTGAAATTTGAGTCGAAGAGCATTCCATAAAGATTGCGCATCATCAGCATGCTGCAATAAAGCCAAGATGTCTTCTTTGATCGATTGCTGAAGAATATTCATCATTTTCTTTTTGTTAATAAATCTTTCTCGTTCAACATCAGAGAATTGGGCAAGGGTCTTTTCAAGCCCACTTTCACCAACTGTTGCGATGTATTTTGCCTCGATTGCAAACCAGCAAGTAAAATGATTAGCTTGCACCCAGTTCATAAACCTCTCACTCCAACTATCGAAGTCTTCCAAATTCATAAGCTTTGGAGGTTTAGTCATTGTTCTCATTTCATTCTCTAAATTGATCTTTTGAGCTGCTGCAGTGGTGACAACCGATGTGGCAAACGCATTGTAAAATTCCTCAGACATTTTTCTGTTAAAAGTTAGAACACACTTCTCGAAAATAAACATATCAGATTAGACAGATTTATGAGATCAAGTGGTTTTGTACGAAATAAGAATTTTACACGAAACAAAATTTTTGTACGATTCAAGTTTTATCACAAACACTAAGTTTTCATACGAATCAATTCAATTTTGTGCGAAACAAGTGTTTTTTTACTAAGTGAAATTTTGTGTGAATGAATTTGGTACGGATTAAGTCATTTTGTACGAATCAAGTTTTTTTAACTGAGTAAATTTTGGTACGATTGAAATTTTGTATGATTCAAATCATTTAGTACGAAACAATTTAAAATTCTGAAAAATTCCTAAAGATTCTCTATGAACTTTAAACTGATTTGTATGAATTCTAAATTGATTCGTACCAACTCAAAACAACTGAATTTCATGCGAAACTCGTACTAAAACTGATTCAAACTTCAAACTGATCAAATTTTATTGATTTCAACATGATTTAGTTCAATTTTATGTTCGAATTATGGTATGGATTGATTAGATTGAAGATTAACGTGAATTACTAAAATCCTAGTCCATTTTGTCCATGAATTTGTCCGAAATTGTCCAAAAATCCAGCGAAGGTCAGAAAAATGATGAATATGAAGATATGTCCAAGTCTGAACTGTAACTACTTGTTGCCTATCTGTAGATCAGATCTCATGGCTCTGATACCACTTGTGGACAGGGCTCGAGCTCCCAAAATGAGCAATCGATCTGATCTTGCTCAACTAGCAGAGGCGGAATTCATTGCTAGAGAGGTAGATATGACAAACAAGACATAACTTATTGTTTAACTGCTTCTGATCTATTAAAGACGTTCGATGCAAGTAAAAAAACTCACAGAGCTTCGCTGTATGAAATGACAAATCCGTTTCTAGCTCTAACACAACACTTCCCTATTTATAGGTCGACATGACTCGTACTGAAGTGCATGCACTAACAAACAAACAACTATGATTCGTACGAAATTGTATTTCGTACGAGTGACTGATTTCGTACGAAACACTCTCCTGTTTCGTGTGAATCACAGTGTAACACATATAAATTTTACATTTTCTTATTTAAACATTAACTTGTAATCTTTATAAACATTACGGATGTATCCTAGACGGAGGCAATAGACATTATGCACCAACATCTTCTAGATCATCCAACCAAAATAGTATAAATGATTTAGCTACTCATAATTGTAAAAAACAAGACCAAATTAGATCTATAAACAAAAGAATTCATAGTTTCAACAGTTCAATTATGAAATAACAAGCATAATCGAACCCGAGGCACTCAAAACTCGATCCCAATGCTTCTTAGACTTTATTTCTGCTTCAGGTACCCTCAATAATGTCCTATTACTACTCAAAGTAGTCTGGTAGGCGAGACATATTTAACCCTAGGGTTGAATGGCGTTTTTATAATTTTTTCCATAACTCGTAGGCCTTGCAGACCCTAAGGCATTACCTCTGACGCTCCGTATGGGGTCCCAAATAACAAACCTCATTTTGGCTTCTACACGTCGAGCTACTGCAAATTCATATATTATACATCATGTAATTCATTTTCTAACTCAAGATATGGCATATTAAGCTAAGATTCTTTTCTGTCACACTATTTCACTCAGCTTTTCCTCGGGTGCTCGTATCTTCCTATATTTGACTCAATTTCCGCTCCTTTTACACACGAACATCTGAAAACATCAATCTACCAAGTACAAGCTATAAATGACCAAAAATAACTCAAAAAACTATCGAAAAAATATACAAAATACTAGGAAAAAATGACGTGTTTGCAAGAATAAGTTCGGACCTTGGAGCGAAATTGAAATACTACGGAACAAGTCCAATGAACAAGCCTTCTTCATAACCCCGGTTAAAGCCTCCATTGCTAATATGAATAGGCACGGTGATAGTGGATCACCTTGTCTTAGTCCCCGATAGCAATTGAATACTTGTATAGGTGACCCATTAACAAAAAACGAAGCACACGTCAACTTCACAATAACCTTGATCCAATTACGCCACATTGGTGGGATTTTCACTTGTTCGAAAATGGAATTTAGAAAGTCCCATGAAAGTGAATCATAGGCCTTTTCTATATCCATTTTGAATATCATCCCATCTTTTATTCTGCTTCATCCAAGGAATTAGTTCGTTTAAAATAATACCCCATCCAAGATGCTTTGACCCGAAAGCAACACTATTTGTTCTTTCGATACCAAATCTTGAATGACCTCTTTCACTCTATTCACTACACTTTTGAGATGATTATATTCAAGCACCTAACTAAACTTATGTACCGAAATTCATTTAGATCAACGGGACCATTTTTCTTTGGAATAAGAATTATGAATGAAGACATACACCATGCGCTAAAGGAAGCATTATCATAAAAATGGGTAAACAAGTTACATGAGTCAAACTATAACTTATCCCACCATCTTTTGATAAAAGTAAAGTTTATTCCATCTAGGCTCGATGCACGATTACCATCACACTCCCACACTATGTAGTTAATATCGGTGATATATCGGTCCCCTAGTAAAATATCGGTCGAAATATTGGTACCGATATTATCGACGATATTGACCGATATGACCGATATATCACTTATATTTGATCGTTATGACCGATATATCACTGAATTATTAGTGTTAAATTGCTTTATATATATAACTTCTGCATTATATTAAAATCACCGATATCTCACCGAGATAACCTATGTCTCAAATATCGGTCCTTGACCGATATCCGATATTTTACCGGTAACTTCATAGCTCCTAACCACTAATCTAAATTCCAACAACAAAATTGGTCAAATCAAAGACTTCGCCTCCTTGTTCAATATTGTGGCTAAACTTGGGCAGTTTAGTGATGAACTTGTTTGTCTTGGCTCATTAAATTTATTCGAAAAGAATGAATAGATGAAATCCTTAACAATTGGAGGCGATGTAACCCAAACTCCGTCAATATGTAGCCCGTTAATACTTTTGGTGCTCGTTTTGGCGTTCAGCACACTATGGAAAAACGATGAGTCTTCATCGCCCTCTTTTGCCCACTCAACCCTCGACTTTTGTCTAATATCCATTAATTTTGGTTTGTCCGCCTCCATAATGAAACGTTTACACTCCACCCTTTCCTCAAATTCATAATATGTAAGACCCCTTGATTTGAAGGTTACAAGTGTATCTAAATGATCCAACATGCCCACATAAATCCCATCCCAAATCGCCTTCACCAGCACTACCCACTCCTTCTGCTGCCTTTTTATCCATTTTAATTTTGTAGCAAGTGTAAGGCCCAGGGACCATCAAAAGTGAAACTATGAAAATACTGCTCCACAAGTCAACTGTCCCCAGTAATCGCATCCATGAGTTGAACATCCTACATGGGATAGGGCCAAAACCTGTGTGTACGGTTAATTGTAAAATCGGGCAATGATCGGAAACTAAGTTGGAAAAGGCCATAACCGTCGCCAAAAGGCAATTATCCATAAAGTGTCTACACACCAAGAACCTGTCTAATTTGATGAGCATAATCCCGTTATCCGATCAGCAAGTAAACAAAATCCCTCCCTTTTGATATTCATTAACTTTTGCCCTTTCAATGAACAAATTGAAATGGTGGGCATTCAAATCCACACATACCAAATTTAGCTTCTCCTCTGGACCCCTAACTTCATCAAAATCCCCCAACAAAAGCCACATACCCGGAACCCCAGAAGTTAAAACCATAACTGAACCAACTCTTGGCAAAAACTTTTCCTAGAGCCCAAGTCATTCGGGGTGTGCATGTTCACAATGTTAATCGTCCCCCTGGACCTTCTAACCTTCCTTGATATAACCAGATAATTGTGGTGCTTTAGAACCCCCTTTTTGTCAAACACACAAGGATCTCATATGGATAGAAGACTCCCAACACGTACATGAGCCTTTACCGCCTTAAACTCCAGCGAAGACATTCCCCAAAACCTGTTCACCATGTAATTAATGTTCCTCGCCATCTTCATCTCTTGAATAGCCACATAATTAATCCCATGGGCTTTTTGATGACGAACTCATTCCGCTGATTAAAAGATATAAATTTCATCGGGAAATCGACTGGTCGCCTTCACCAGCAATAACTTCGTCAACCTGATCCTGAGCTTCGCCCAATTGGAACCCAAGTTTTGAACCCTATTCGACAGTGGCTTCCACTTTCTGACATTTGGTCCTTGTGAAACTCAACCTTTCTCTCGTGCCATTGGGTCTTCTACTAAATAGTGTAGTTATTTCATAGCTGGGTTCAGGGTAGCCATTGTATATAGATTTCTTAGACGTCTCAGGTAACATATTCTACACTCGCACTCACTTCACTCTCTCAATTCCGGTTTTCCCTGCGAATATCTAACTTATTCTCATACTCGAGTCTAAACACAGGAAACTCACTTCTGCGTTAAGACTAGTGGTTTATTGTTTTGCGAAACGCTTTAAGCCTCAAAGCATATGAGACGTCTATACCATCCTTTGTTGCTGATTATTTGTTTTTTCAACAACTTTCTAGTGTATATTTTAAAAATAAAGAGTATGATATTAGATGTGATTTGGAAGCTAAATAAGTAAATACTATAGTTTTCTATAAAATTTTTAAGTGGAAAATATATAGGTTTGAGGATTATTGGCATTAATGACTCTTTTCCATTATTTTATTTGGTGGTCATGTTGATTGATGTTGTCAACTTGTCATTTTATGATGTGGTTGTCAACTCAAGTCTGATTTTACAGTTTAAAAGTTTTTTTAAATCATTAATCCTTATCATGTACAAACAAAAATATTCGTTCTAAATATTTAGTAGTTCAACATTTATTTCGAAGCTTAAATTGGTTATTAAAAATGTATTTTAACTTTAACGTTGATGTCTAAAACGTAATAACATGTATTCCGACTTTCATTCTAGACAATGAAATGAAAGTCTAAGAACTAAATGAATGGCTAAACTAAGTAACTGAATCATTATATTAAACCAAAAACATATGCATACTAGAACCAAGACCTATGGCTTTAACAGTATTTTCAGAATCAGGTCTGATTTAAAGGTTAGACCGGAAACTGAACAAATTACCTATCTAGTTGTGCATATTTGCACCACTTTCATATGAGTTGGCTGACTACTTGTCGGACAAGGAGTCGGGCGGTGAGGTTGTACTGGTTTTCCAATTTTCCTTCTTTTTTAACTTCCAAAATATTATTTAATGAAATATATATAATGCTTTAAATTTCCTACATTGTTCATTTAAATTTTTTTAATTTATTAGACGTTGTAAATCTAGACAAATAGTTAATGTTATATTTAATTTTATTTTGGTTATATATTTATGTGTTTAAAATAATTTTTAAATTACTTATGATTTATGTGTTTAATATTGTTTTTAAATTACTTATGATGCCATTTGCTTTTTGAAACCAGTCTTATGAACCTGACCAATCTCACCGGTTCGACTACTGGTGGGTTATGAAAACTTTGCCGTTTAGGCTATATGGTGTGAAATAAATCTTCAAGCGGCTTTATTACGTCACATTATCATCACGTATACGTCGCATAAGAAAAGAGCTTTATTGTTAACTTGCACGGTGTACGATGGTAAGGCTGCTAACGCCCACATGGCAGTGTTTGAGGCGCCATAATATGACGAGGGGTGCTAGCCCACACTATATAGCCTTAAAATGGAAAGAGCTATATAATAATTATTTAAAAAAAATACCATAATCCAAATAATAAATTACAATAAACATTAGGCTGCACGTTTTCTCTAATTTGTTCCTTACCTTTTAGATGGAGTTTGATATGTATTCAACTATTCATTAATAGGAAGCGAAAGTCTCATGATGATGAAAATAGGTTGGCTATACGATAGTTGACATATAGTTTTCTAGAATGCTATAGAAAAGTAAACGGTTAATTTAGTTTTATTAAAAGTTGTGAATAATAGGGTGGGGGTTGGGCTCTGATTCAAAAGCTACTGGGATTAAACTATAAAGGTGTTGCATTCTTTGAGGTTAACAGTTTGAGCTTCGTTAAAACGGATTTAATATTTAGGCCGTTAAAAAAAGTTCTAGATAACTTTCTAGAATTTTTAAAATATTTAAATATGCTAAAGGAATGCTTTTCAAATCCAAAATATAAAGATTCCAATTTTCATACCAAATTTGGTATTTACTACAATGTATTTATCAAATATATTTGTTGAACTAAAATCCATTTAAAAAAGATTTATTACGGTATTTAAATAACTCGAAGTTTGAATCTCACTAAAAAAACTAATAGATAACTCGATTGTAGTTGTTTAAGTTCAAACTTCAAACTGATTCAAACTTCAAACTGATCAAATTTTATTGATTTCAACATGATTTAGTTCAATTTTATGTCCGAATTATGGTATGGATTGATTAGATTGAAGATTAACTTGAATTACTAAAATCCTAGTCTATTTTGTCCATGAATTTGTCCGAAATTTGTCCAAAAATCCAGCAAAGGTCAGAAAAATGATGAATATGAAGATATGTCTAAGTCTGAACTGTAACTACTTGTTGTCTATCTGTACATCAGATCTCATGGCTCTGATACCACTTGTGGACGGGGCTCGAGCTCCCAAAATGAGCAATCGATCTGATCTCGCTCAACTAGCAGAGGCGGAATTCATTGCTAGAGAGGTAGATATGACAAACAAGACATAACTTATTGTTTAACTGCTTCTGATCTATTAAAGACGTTCGATGCAAGTAAAAAAAACTCACAGAGCTTCGCCGTATGAAATGACAAATCCGTTTCTAGCTCTAACACAACACTTCCCTATTTATAGGTCGACATGACTCGTACTGAAGTGCATGCACTAACAAACAAACAACTATGATTCGTACGAAATTGTATTTCGTACGAGTGACTGATTTCGTACGAAACACTCTCCTGTTTCGTGTGAATCACAGTGTAACACATATAAATTTTACATTTTCTTATTTAAACATTAACTTGTAATCTTTATAAACATTACGTGTATATCCTAGATGTAGGCAATAGACATTATGCACCAACATCTTCTAGATCATCCAACCAAAATAGTATAAATGATTTAGCTACTCATAATTGTAAAAAACAAGACCAAATTAGATCTGTAAACAAAAGAATTCATAGTTTCAACAGTTCAATTATGAAATAACAAGCATAATCGAACCCGAGGCGCTCAAAACTCGATCCCAATGCTTCTTAGACTTTATTTCTGCTTCAGGTACCCTCAATAATGTCCTATATTACTACTCAAAGTCGTCTGGTAGGCGAGACATATTTAACCCTAGGGTTGAATGGCGTTTTTATAATTTTTTCCATAACTCGTAGGCCTTGCAGACCGTAAGGCATTACCTCTGACGCTCCGTAAGGGGTCCCAAATAACAAACCTCATTTTTGGCTTCTACACGTCAAGCTACCGCAAATTCATATATTATACATCCTGTAACTCATTTTCTAACTCAAGATATGTCATATTAAGTTAAGATTCTTTTCTGTCGCACTATTTCACTCAGCTTTTCCTCGGGTGCTCGTATCTTTCTATATTTGACTCAATTTCCGCTCCTTTTACACACGAACATCTGAAAACATCAATCTACCAAGTACAAGGTATAAATGACCAAAAATAACTCAAAAAACTATCGAAAAAATATACAAAATACTAGGAAAAAATGACGTGTTTGCAACAATAAGTTCGGACCTTGGAGCGAAATTGAAATACTACAGAACAAGTCCAATGAACAAGCCTTCTTCATAACCCCGGTTAAAGCCTCCATTGCTAATATGAATAGGCACGGTGATAGTGGATCACCTTGTCTTAGTCCCCGATAGCAGTTGAATACTTGTATAGGTGACCCATTAACAAAAAACGAAGCACACGTCAACTTCACAATAACCTTGATCCAATTACGCCACATTGGTGGGATTTTCACTTGTTCGAAAATGGAATTTAGAAAGTCCCATGAAAGTGAATCATAGGCCTTTTCTATATCCATTTTGAATATCATCCCATCTTTTTATTCTGCTTCATCCAAGGAATTAGTTCGTTTAAAATAATACCCCATCCAAGATGCTTTGACCCGAAAGCAACACTATTTGTTCTTTCGATACCAAATCTTGAATGACCTCTTTCACTCTATTCACTAACACTTTCGAGATGATTATATTCAAGCACCTAACTAAACTTATGTGCCGAAATTCATTTAGATCAACGGGACCATTTTTCTTTGGAATAAGAATTATGAATGAAGACATACACCATGCGCTAAAGGAAGCATTATCATAAAAATGGGTAAACAAGTTACATGAGTCAAACTATAACTTATCCCACCATCTTTTGATAAAAGTAAAGTTTATTCCATCTAGGCTCGATGCACGATCACCATCACACTCCCACACTATGTAGTTAATATCGGTGATATATCGGTCCCCTAGTAAAATATCGGTCGAAATATTGATACCGATATTATCGACGATATTGACCGATATAACCGATATATCACTTATATTTCACCGTTATGACCGATATATCACTGAATTATTAGTGTTAAATTGCTTTATATATATAACTTCTGCATTATATTAAAATCACCGATATCTCACCGAGATAACCTATGTCTCAAATATCGGTCCTTGACCGATATCCGATATTTTACCGGTAACTTCATAGCTCCTAACCACTAATCTAAATTCCAACAACAAAATTGGTCAAATCAAAGACTTCGCCTCCATGTTCGATATTGTGGCTAAACTTGGGCAGTTTAGTGATGAACTTGTTTGTCTTGGCTCATTAAATTTATTCGAAAAGAATGAATAGATGAAATCCTTAACAATTGGAGGCGATGTAACCCAAACTCCGTCAATATGTAGCCCGTTAATACTTTTGGTGCTCGTTTTGGCGTTCAGCACACTATGGAAAAACGATGAGTCTTCATCGCCCTCTTTTGCCCACTCAACCCTCGACTTTTGTCTAATGTCCATTAATTTTGGTTTGTCCGCCTCCATAATGAAACGTTTACACTCCACCCTTTCCTCAAATTCACAATATGTAAGACCCCTTGATTTGAAGGTTTCAAGTGTATCTAAATGGTCCAACATGCCCACATAAATCCCATCCCAAATCGCCTTCACCAGCACTACCCACTCCTTCTGCTGCCTTTTTATCCATTTTAATTTTGTAGCAAGTGTAAGTCCCAGGGACCATCAAAAGTGAAACTATGAAAATACTGCTCCACAAGTCAACTGTCCCCAGTAATTGCATCCATGAGTTGAACATCCTACATGGGATAGGGCCAAAACCTGTGTGTACGGTTGATTGTAAAATCGGGCAATGATCGGAAACTAAGTTGGAAAAAGCCATAACCGTCGCCAAAAGGCAATTATCCATAAAGTGTCTACACACCAAGAACCTGTCTAATTTGATGAGCATAATCCCGTTATCCGATCAGCAAGTAAACCGAATCCCTCCCTTTTGATATTCATTAAGTTTTGCCCTCTCAATGAACAAATTGAAATGGTGGGCATTCAAATCCACACATACCAAATTTAGCCTCTCCTCTGGACCCCTAACATCATCAAAATCCCCCAACAAAAGCCACATACCCGGAACCCCAGAAGTTAAAACCATAACTGAACCAACTCTTGGCAAAAACATTTCCTAGAGCCCAAGTCATTCGGGGTGTGCATGTTCACAATGTTAATCGTCCCCCTGGACCTTCTAACCTTCCTTGATATAACCAGATAATTGTGGTGCTTTAGAACCCCTTTTTTGTCAAACACACAAGGATCTCATATGGATAGAAGACTCCCAACACGTACATGAGCCTTTACCGCCTTAAACTCCAGCGAAGACATTCCCCAAAACCTGTTCACCATGTAATTAATGTTCCTCGCCATCTTCATCTCTTGAATAGCCACATAATTAATCCCATGGGCTTTTTAATGACGAACTCATTCCGCTGATTAATAGATATAAATTTTATCGGGAAATCGACTGGTCGCCTTCACCAGCAATAACTTCGTCAACCTGATCTTGAGCTTCGCCCAATTGGAACCCAAGTTTTGAACCCTATTCGACAGTGGCTTCCACTTTCTGACATTTGGTCCTTGTGAAACTCAACCTTTCTCTCGTGCCATTGGGTCTTCTACTAAATAGTGTAGTTATTTCATAGCTGGGTTCAGGGTAGCCATTGTATATAGATTTCTTAGGCGTCTCAGGTAACATATTCTACACTCCTTCTCTTACACTCGCACTCACTTCACTCTCTCAATTCCGGTTTTCCCTGCGAATATCTAACTTATTCTCATACTCGAGTCTAAACACAGGAAACTCACTTCTGCGTTAAGACTAGTGGTTTATTGTTTTGCGAAACGCTTTAAGCCTCAAAGCATATGAGACGTCTATACCATCCTTTGTTGCTTATTATTTTTTTTTCAACAACTTTCTAGTGTATATTTTAAAAATAAAGAGTATGATATTAGATGTGATTTCTATAAAATTTTAAAGTGGAAAATATATAGGTTTGAGGATTATTTGCATTAATGACTCTTTTCCATTATTTTATTTGGTGGTCATGTTGATTGATGTTGTCAACTTGTCATGTTATGATGTGGTTGTCAACTCAAGTCTGATTTTACAATTTAAAAGTTTTTTTTAAATCATTAATCCTTATCGAGTACAAACAAAAATATTCGTTCTAAATATTTAGTAGTTCAACATTTATTTCGAAGCTTAAATTGGTTATTAAAAATGTTTAACGTTGATGTCTAAAACGTAATAACATGTATTCCGACTTTCATTCTAGACAATGAAATGAAAGTCGAAGAACTAAAAGAATGGCTAAACTAAGTAACTGAATCATTATATTAAACCAAAAACCCATACTAGAACCAAGACCTATGACTTTAACAGTATTTTCAGAATCAGATCTGATTAAAGGTTAGACCGGAAACTGAACAAATTACCTATCTAGTTGTGCATATTTGCACCACTTTCATATGAGTTGGCTGACTACTTGTCGGACAAGGAGTCGGGCGGTGAGGTTGTACTGGTTTTCCAATTTTCGTTCTTTTTTAATTTCCAAAATATTATTTAATGAAATATATATAATGCTTTAAATTTCCTACATTGTTCATTTAAAATTTTATAATTTATTAGACGTTGTAAATCTAAACAAATAGTTAATGTTATATTTAATTTTATTTTGGTTATATATTTATGCGTTTAAAATAATTTTTAAATTACTTATGATTTATGTGTTTAATATTGTTTTTAAATTACTTATGATGCCATTTGCTTTTTGAAACCAGTCTTATGAACCTGACCAATCTCACCGGTTCGACTACTGGTGGGTTATGAAAACTTTGCCGTTTTGGCTATATGGTGTGAAATAAATCTTCAAGCGGCTTTATTACGTCACATTATCATCACGTATACGTCGCATAAGAAAAGAGCTTTATTGTTAACTTGCACGGTGTACGATGATAACGCTGCTAACGCCCACATGGCAGTGTTTGAGGTGCCATAATATGACGAGGGGTGCTAGCCCACACTATATAGCCTTAAAATGGAAAGAGCTATATAATAATTATTTAAAAAAATACCATAATCCAAATAATAAATTACAATAAACATTAGGCTGCAAGTTTTCTCTAATTTGTTCCTTACCTTTTAGATGGAGTTTGATATGTATTCAACTATTCATTAATAGGAAGCAAAAGTCTCATGATGATGAAAATAGGTTGGCTATACTATAGTTGACATATAGTTTTCTAGAATGCTATAGAAAAGTAAACGGTTAATTTAGTTTTATTAAAAGTTGTGAATAATAGGGTGGGGGTTGGGTCTGATTCAAAAGCTATTGGGATTAAACTATAAAGGTGTTGCATTGTTTGAGTTAACAGTTTGAGCTTCGTTAAAACGGATTTAATATATTTAGGCGGTTAAAAAAAAGTTCTAGATAACTTTCTAGAATTTTTAAAATATTTAAATATGCTAAAGGAATGCTTTTCAAATCCAAAATATAAAGATTCCAATTTTCATACCAAATTTGGTATTTACTACAATGTATTTATCAAATATATTTGTTGAACTAAAATCCATTTAAAAAAGATTTATTACGGTATTTAAATAACTCGAAGTTTGAATCTCACTAAAAAAACTCAGAGATAACTCGATTGTAGTTGTTTAAGTTGTAAATGAACCAATCTGGTTTGGTTTGTAAACAATTTAGGTTCAAGCTTAATCTTAGCTCGGCTCCTGCTAGCTCGTTTAACTTACATCGAAATATTAGTTTAATAATGTTATACATTTGCAAGGGTAATTTGTTTTAATATTGAAATGTTTACTGCGCTCATATTAAGAGATATAAAATAGAGTAAAGTGTAATTTATGTCATTTGGTTTAGGGGCGGAGTCACGATAAGTCCTTAGAGGAAACTTTCGAAAATTTAATGGCTTCCGCCACATACCCTACGCTTATCTACTGTAAATGACTAAGTGTCATGTATATTTGGTTTGGGTATGGTTCATTGCGCGCGACGCGTGCTTGGCATTGCGCGGGCCGGCGTAGGATTTGGGACTATACTTCTTCACCTTGTCAATGGCGGATCGAAGAAGGGTGAAGTCAACGTTGGGCGGTGCAGCTAAAGAGGATCCGATTCTTAATTTGTAAAGAGGACAATGGTAGAGAGGTAGAAGCAGCAGCTGCTGTTATAAATAGTCATTTGAATTTTTAGGGTTTCTTGTTGTTTATCGTAGAGAGAGAAAAAGAGATAGGAACTTGAGCAACTAATATGATTTAGAAATGTGTTTAGGGTTTCGTCATGGTCCGAGGAGATAAAGTATTGACAGAAAACCTTATCTTGAATTCAACAATTTCCGGGTGTTGTTCTAGCAAAATCGATGAAAGTGGTGGTGGGGGACTTATAGCGTAGGGACAACCAAATCTAGGGATGCAGTGTTTTTTTTTATTAGTGAAAAGACCATTTTGCTCATGGTACAGTATATTCCGTTAGTCACATAACGGAATATACTAACGGCATTGGCCTTAGGGACTCATAGTGATGAGTTTTGGAAGCCACGGGGACTCAGACTTCCAAACGTTTCCTCGGGGACTCATTGTGATTCAATCCCTAAACCGCAGGACGTAAATTGCACTTTAATCTAAAAAATATTTTCGATCTTTTTATGATATACAAGATTGTCTTATCGTAAAGAATCATTTGGTGGAACCCAGACTCCAAGCTATAATCATGTTAAGTTAAGGATGTTCAAATAGCCCAATTAGAGATAACTCACTTGAAAAGAAATCGGAAATAGGTTGCTTGAAAAGAGGTTGGAAATAGCTCGTTCATTGATCGACTTGATTGTGAACAACCTAAGTTTAAGCTTGACCGTGTCTAAACACTGGTGAACATCTGTAGGTACATCCGCATTAATCTAAAGAATTTCATAAAATAATATCTGAATTTTATTTGAAGTTTTAATTATTTATATAACTTATAAAATTCCATATATATTTTTTTGAAGTTTTTGTTATTACAATATTTTTCCTATCCTTAAAGTTTTTGTTATTAAAATATTTTTCCTATCCTTAATATTTTTTGTCTGAATTATTAAGTGTTGGAATTTGGATGTAAGTCGTCGAAGCTTTGTTCAGTAGCTTTCGTTAGAAGTTGACATAAAAGTTAAAACTCAACTACAAAATTACATTTGCCTTTTCAACTTTAATATTTCAAAGACGATATTTGACAAAGTCAATTTAGATACAATTTAAACCAAACGACAGCGTTTTCTCATATCCACTTTCACATGTCCACACATGTCAGTTTTCACAACACTATAAATGCACATCCATAATGCAACTAACTAAATCAAACAAACCAACATGAAAACTTTAGGAATAATCATTTTTGCCGGAGTACTTTTAGCCGGAATCCAAAACTCCGCCGCCCAGAACTGCGGCTGCAGTCCAGACCTATGCTGTAGCCGGTTTGGTTACTGTGGCAGCGACGAGGCATACTGTGGTGCCGGCTGCCAAGAAGGACCATGTTTCTCGCCCCCTCCCACTAATGATGTTGATGTTGCTAGCATCGTGACGGATGCATTCTTTAATGGTATCGTGGATCAATCAGACGCCGGTTGTGAAGGGAGAGGGTTTTACACACGCGCTGCCTTCCTTGAAGCCCTCGGAAACTATCCCCAATTTGGTAGGGTTGGTTCAGAAGAAGATTCCAGGAGGGAGATTGCAGCCTTCTTCGCACATGTTACACACGAAACTGGCCGTAAGACCATTCTTTTATCGTATATTAGTTATATGTACACACAAAAACATATATAGGATTGGGAAGCGGCACAAAAAGATTTTAACATGCAAAGCACTAGCATGATTATTACTCTACAGTTTTAAAGTACCACAATATTTATGATGCTACTTTGAAATTGCAAAGTAATACTAATTAGGCTAGTTTAAATTCAATTTTATGGTAGCGTAATTATAGTTTTGTAAAAAGTAACATGTTTGTATTTGATTAATAGTAATGTAAACTTAAAATAATGTTACTGCCTTTTAAATGATTTCGAAATACTCTATTAACTAATACACAATATACTTATCTTTACCCGTCACTTGATATATGTACTATTTAATGTTTGTATATAATTATTTTACTTAACCAATGAATTATCCAGACAGTGATCGAACAATAATTTTTTTCTCCCAGAGTCATTTGTTTTCAGTGTCAAAAGGGGGTTGCGGCGCAGCTTGTTGCCCGTTTACCTGCCACTTGTTTGTAATTTGTTACTTTGGTATATAATATCTACCAATTAAATAGTTCAAAAAAAAAAAAAAATTAACTGAATGTCAAAATTTTGAATCGGGTTGGGTTTTTTTTCACTTCACTTTCAATCAAGAACTAAAAGTAACTAAAGTTTCAGTTAAGAACAAAAAAAAAACTACGGGTGGCTAATCTTTTTGTAACATATTTTACACATAGAAGGAGAAAAGTTATGGTGTTGCTTGACTTCGTTGGGGTAATGGAGTTCTGTAGTTCTGCCTTGGACCTACAACAAATAAAAATATATGCTATTGTATAGTTTTTTTTAATACATTTAAAGTATTCAAAAAGCTTTCGCGGCAGCTTGCTTGTAAAAAGTTTTGCTTGAAACGAAACAAGCTGAATCCGGCTTGATTTATTATATATATATGATTTTGATTTTTATTGTGTTAAAATTAAAAATATACAAAGGATGATTAAAGTGTTAACATTTCAAGTTTAATGAAACAACACGCATAAAAAATAGTGAAAAAAGAAACAAAAATATAATATTTTCAAAATACCTTTCGGTCTTCAAAATATTAGAAAAAATAAAAATAATACATATGCGTATGTTATTTTTTGTATGGTTTGATATGTTTTCAATATTTGTAAAAAAATTAAGAGATTAAAAAAATTTAACGAGCTACCTCGAGCCGAGCTTCAGCTCGACTTTTATTAGATGTTCTGTAAACTAACTTAAACCTCTTCATATGACAGATTTTTGCTACATTAATGAGATAAACGGTCCTTCAAGGGATTACTGTGACGAAAATGATACTCAAAATCCGTGTAACCCAAGCAAGGGTTACTTCGGGAGGGGGCCAATCCAATTGTCATGGAACTTCAACTATGGTCCGGCTGGGAGAAGCATTGGGTTTGACGGATTAAACAATCCTGAAATTGTGGCTACAAATCCAGTCATCTCTTTTCGAACTGCCTTATGGTACTGGATGAATAATGTTCAGCCGGTCATTAGTCAAGGGTTTGGAGCTACTATTCGAGCTATTAATGGAGCATTGGAATGTGATGGTGGCAATCCAGACACAGTAAGTGCTCGTGTACGTTACTATACTCAATACTGTAACCAACTTGGAGTTGCTCCAGGCGATAACCTTCGGTGTTAGGCCATTTGAAATGTACGATTCTATCCCTATATGGACAATAAAAGAATAAACTTCGTATTTATATTCATATTTTTATACAATCTTTATTTGTATTTTGTAGATGTTAAATGTACTAAGGTCTATACAAATTATAAATATGTATGTGATACCATTGATTTTGATTGAAATATTCAAACAATAAAGAAAAAGAATATGACATTCTATTTTGTTTTAAAACATCCTTTTTTCTGGTTATTGAATTTTATATTCTAACAGTTTTTTAAAACTATTGTTCTATGAGAATGATACCCACATTCCACATATCCTTGTTTTTTCCAAGTGAGCGAACGCTATGGGTAGAGATGTACAAAAAAAACGGTATTTGAATCGACATCGAAGAAAAACCGAAACCGGTTTTTTTTTGAAAATCGTTTTTTAACCGGTTTGATTATTAATCAGTTTGACCGGTTACGGGGCAAATTTTTTTTTGGCCAAAAAAACCGTTATAAAAAAAACGTGTTTAAAATCGACTAGTAATAAAAACCGGTTTAAAAAACCGAGTGCGCTGAATTAAATACCAACGGTCATATGATTGTTTAGGCACCAATCTAGCCGTTTTTTTTTTTTTGTCTGGAATCCATCTCCAACTAGTATAAAAGAATAGTGGGTGCTTAGTTTCAAACACACCACTCTCTAATATTCAAAAACTTTAGAAAAACGCTCACTTTCTTGTTAAATAATTCTTAAAAAAGTTATGGCAACCTCTAGTGCTCCTGATTCGGTCAATGTTGGCAAGTCTACAACTGACACGGTGGTTCGTGTTCTTCCAACGAATCGCAACCCCGAAGTTTGGTCACATTTTGATTTGTGCGAGATGGCCAACAGTAAAAATCACGTTGTCATCATTGTCAAAACTTTTACGCCAAACTTTGACACCCAGCTATTTTGAGTATGTACCATACAAGTGTGACACTGTGTTATTAATAAATAAATGCAATATTTTATTGAATTTGGTGTTAATATAATGTACTTTATGTGTTGGTAAATCCAAACTTTGTTAGAAATTATGTTGGTAATAATAAGATAAACGCTTATCTAACGAATAAAATGTGAAACGAAAGTCGGTGACCGCCCAATAAATGCTAAAATGCTAAAAATATTTCATTATTATGAAAATGCTATTTTTAATCATATATGTGAGGAAAAATTAATTAAAACGTTTAAAAACTCTATTTTGCGAGTTTAAGCGCGTACTACGCAATACCACGCATATATTACAAAATAAAAACAACGCAACTAGTCTAGGCAAATAAAATATTGATCAACAATATTATCGCGAGTTTATTTTATAGAACGCTTACGTCTCGGTGGGGACTTCAGGGAATTCACACAACACAAAATATTAAGTTTATCAAATTTTAGTAGGATATATCTATTGTTCATCAGGCCGACATTATAAGTGACCTATTGTGGGCATTTGCGCAAATTTTGTCATTTAATCATTAATACTGTTATGCGTAGAATTGTTGATAGATCTATCGTGTTGACCACCCCTTCGTGAACGGTAGCTCCGTGTCAAGTCAAACGACGAATTTATATTCTGTTATTGTCTAACTTTAATTATACCCTTATTGTTGATATATAGCTTGTATGTCTTGAAAACTTATGAATCTGCACATTTGATGCTAACAATTTAATATGTAAACCTTGGGAAGATGTTGTATATCAAAGATTTTTGGAAAATGTTTGCGATGACTGACCCTCGGATTTTTGTAAAGGAAGTAAAATTGACTTTCTTAAAAATATATGGATTTTTTTATTATAAAACACATAATAATAAAGTTTTCCTTAAACGAATTAACTATAATTTGAATATGTGAACTCACTCTCCTTTGTGTTGACGCTTTATTTTAACGTGTTCTTCAGGTACATGAGTCCAGCTTCAAGATTTTGGCGTATCTTGTGGTTGTTGATGCATGTTATGCTAAATAATATTTTGGACAACTTGTAAAACTGTTTTGGGACCAAGTTTGTAGTAAGATCCATAAGGATCAAACAACTATGTTGTGCTTGTAGTTTATGTTTAAACACTAAACTCTAAACTTCAAACTTATGTTTTAATTAAGTTAAATGTCCAAAATCAATGATGCATCATCCACTAAGATATTTATGAGTACCAACCTCCGTCACCACTACGTTTGTATATCCGCTGCGACGTTTGATCATGTATGAAAACTATGGAGAGTTCATACGTGTTAATCTAATTATTTACGCCTTATGTGTTATTTTTCATTTGAAACACACACTTACTTAGTATAGTTACATTGTGTCACATAAGTCGCACTCACACGAGATTAACGAGATTCACGACTCAAAGAGCGGGCATGAATTCGAGATCTCACCGACCTTAGTCTTACCAGCGTTTTCACACACTACCTCACAGTTTGTTGACATGGCTGGTTTTACCTCGTCATTCTATGTCGGTCCCACTACATTCTGCCGGTCAGGATGACCCACATTAATGCCCAAACTAGTAACGGTTGGATTGACGATGATGATTCGATTGTTCCTCCCTTAGTTTTTGAGATAGGATAATCATCTGGTACATCAGTTGTTGTCGATGAGCTAAATAGAGGTATCCCTATGATTGGAGGATCCTATGAAGTAGCACCGGTTGTGGACACCACTGTTGTCATGGCTCGACCTTTAGAGCCACTCATAGTCCCACCCACCGCTACTGTCGAGCCTACACCTGAGATCCCTCCGCCAGTCATATCAGAGTCTTCCGTTCTGCAGTTTGAGTCACGAGTCTCTACTACACCTACGCTAGTCTACACTCGTCGTAGGTAGAGAACTCGACCCACTAGAGACATTGCATCGACTTCTAGAGCCGCTACAGAGTCTGCTTTGAAGAAGCAGAAAGGAGTTTGGGTTAACCGATGCTCTCATTGTGATCGTTAGATCGTTACTTTAAGCGGAGACCTGGAGACGACCAAGGGCAAGATGAAGGATCTTGAGGGACAGATGGACTGGTAAGATGAGATTCAGGATTTTGATGACAGTGCTATGGATCAGATACACTGGAGGATTGTGGAGCTCGAGGAGCTAGTTAGGAAACTCTTAGAGTTTTTGGGTTTTAAGTGATTGTTGGTTGTTTTGTTTGTTTGTCTCTTTTTGGTAACCCTATTCAGGCTTGCATTCCAAGTTAGATATTTTAGGAGGAAATTGGGAAAACTTGTTGATAGTGTTTGATCCTATTTCACACCAAATTTTGTCAGTCTTTTGAACTACAAACAAGCTATGTAATTTCTATAATAAAATATCAATATAAGGGGTTTTTGGTTAAATTTTTCTCAGCGTTATGTAGTTGCGATTCTATGCGTGTTGTTTAATTCACTAGCATTTCATGATTGAATTAATTAAATATTGCCTTACGTTGTTATTATTGTTACAACAATAGAAACGTCAATATGACACCAAAAGTGAGATAGGGTCCTTCCACTGACGGTACTGGATTACCTACCACACCGGAGGACTTGGCGCAACTAATCGCTCAGCACGTTAACACTACCTTGGAATATCGTGAAGCTAACCAGACTATAGGGCAAGGACGTGGAAGTGGACGCGGTACTAATGTGCACTAGCAAAATCATTGACTGATGATGTTGTTCGCAAAAGCTGCACTAGCAAAATCATTGACCGATGATGCTGTTCGCAAGAGTAGCGCTAACAAAAAAGATGAGACTAGGAAGTTATCAGTGAAAGCCAATGCAGACAAGAAATCCAATCAACATGAGCGTTTTGAGTGTATGTATGGGGACTCAAGGAAGCGAAAGTCTGAGAGTTCGAGAAAGGATTCTGATGAGAAGCGTGAGAAGAAACGCAATTTTGGCAGAGTGCTTTTGGCTAACACGAGTGGTTCAGGAAAAGATGTGAACAGGGATGGCAAGAGTGGTTTAGTAAAAAGGACTCATGGTGATGAACAAAGGAAATGTGCAAGATGCGGTCGATCTGGGCACGCGACTCGTTAGTGCTACGGTTGAAGCACAACGGATGGAGTCAAACTTGAAGGATACTTCGAATGTGGAGAGCATGGACACTTTAAGCGGAACTGTCCTATGATGAAAGGTCAGAATGCTAGAGGTAAAGCATTTGAGCTGAATGCTTGAAAAGCTCGTGATGACCATGCAGTTGTTACCGGTACGTACTTAATCAATAACCATTATGTTTTCGTACTATTTGGTACTAGAGCTGACTTGAGTTTTGTTTCGAAAAATTTTGAACCATTTCTATGTTCTCAAGCAAGTAAGCTAGATAAAAAGTACTCGATAGAATTAGCAAATAGTAAATTGATAGAAATCAGTGAAGTCATTTGTGGTGGTAGTATTCGGTTATGCAATCATGGTTTTAGTATCGATTTGTTACTAGTGGAGCTTGGTAGTTTTGATGTAGTCGTTTGGATGGATTGGCTATCCAAGAATAAAGCTGAGATTGTTTGTTCGGAGAAACTCGTGCATATACCACGTCCTTGCGGTGAAGCTATAGTGATTCATGGAGATCCATCCAATCGGAAATCGAGAGTCATTAGTGTTATGAAGATGCACAAGGGTTATCCTGCATTCTTGGTCAACGTGGTTGATACGAAGATCGAAGGAAGGAAGTTCAAAGAGATTCCTATAGTTCATGAGTATCTAGAAGTTTTCCCTAAAGAGTTACCTGGATTGCCCCTGCGAGATAAATAGAGTTTAGAATTGATCTTGTTCCTAGTGTAGCACTGATTGCAAAATCTCCTTATAGATTAGCACCTTTGAAAATGAAAGAACTCTCGAATCAGCTTCAAGATCTACTAGACAAAGGTTTCATTTGACCAAGCTTTTCGCCTTGGGGAGCACTTGTTTTTTTTTTGTAAAGATGAAGGATGGTTCCTTCAGGATGTATATAGATTACCGAGAGCTGAACAAACTAACTATCGAGAATCGGTACCCACTACTGAGGATCAATTATCTGTTTGATCGATTGCAAGAATCCAACTACTACTCAAAGATTGATTTGCGTTCAGGATATCACCAGTTGAAGAATGCTGACGAAGATGTTCCAAAGACTGCTTTTAGAACATGTTATGGCCATTATGAGTTTTTAGTCATGGCTTTTGGCTTAACTAATGCGCTTACAGTGTTCATGGATCTCATGAACTGGGTGTGCAAACCGTACTTGGATAAATTCTTGATAGTTTTAATTGATGGCATACTTATCTATGTGCAAACTAAAGAAGATCATGAGCAACATCTGAAGACGATTCTGGAGCTACTGAAGAACGAGAAGTTGTATGCTAAGTTCTCTAAGTGTGCATTTCGGATTCGAGAAGTTCATTTTCTTGGACATGTCATAAATGAGAAAGGTTTACATGTGGATCCATCGAAGATTGAAGCGATTAAGAATTGGGAAGCACCAAGGATTGCCTCAGAGGTGCGACAATTCTTAGGACTTGTTGGGTATTACCAGAGATTCATAGAGAATTTCTCCAGATTAACACAACCATTAACACTATTACCATAGAAGGATAAGAAGTTTGATTGGACAAAAAACAAGGAGAAAGCTTTTCGGTTGCTGAAGGAAAGGTTGTGTAGTGCACCTATTCTTTCCCTACCTGATGAAAATGACGATTTTGTTGTATACTGCGATGCATCACGTTTGGGCCTCAGATGCGTGCTTATGCAGAAGGACAAAGTGATAGCCTATGCGACAACTGAAAGTGCACGAGAAAAACTACACGACTCATGATTTGGAGTTAGGAACTGTTGTGTTTGCCTTGAAGATTTGGAGACATTATCTTTACGACACGAAGTGTACGATTTACACTGACCATAAGAGCCTCCAGCATATATTTGATCAGAAGGAACTCAGCATGAGACAATGGTGTGGGGTAGAGTTACTCAATGATTACGAGTATGATATTCGTTATCACCTAGGTAAAGCAAACGTTGTTGCTGATGCACTTAGTAGGAAAGAGCGGGAAAAGAGTCTTTGCGTTTGTGCTTTTGGTTTAACCACACAAACAAGTTTGCCTGTTTAGATTCGCAACACACAGCGAGAAGCTTTAAGAGATGAGAATTTGAGTAGAGAAGGTTTAAGAGGTTTGGAGTGTGAACTGATACAAAAGCGGATGAAGTGATGTACTTCATGAACCGGATTTGGGTTCCGCTTAGGGGGAATCTACGTGAACTGGTTATAAACGAACTCATAAATCTAGATATTCTATTCACCCGGGTTCTACCAAAATGTATCAGGACATTAAAGAGTTGTATTGGTGGCTGAATATGAAGAAAGATATTGCGGTGTATGTTAGTAAATGTCTGATGTGCTTGAAGGTTAAGGTTGAACATCAGAAGCCATCTATGCTTCTGCAGCAACTAGAGATTCCTAAATGGAAATAGGAGCATCTTCTATGGATTTTATCACCAAATTACCCCGTACATCACATGGACATGACACCATTTGGGTAATTGTGGATCGATTGACAAAGTCTACTCATTTCTAACCCATTAAGGAAACAAACAAAACAGAGAAGTATCGCAGATGTACCTTAACGAGATTGTAGCCCGACATGGAGTACCAGTATCACTTATCTTAGATAGAGATGGACGATTTGACTCCAGACTTTGGCGATCTCTCCAGGAATCGCTAGGTTCTCGGTTGGACATGAGTACTGCGTATCATCCTCAAATGGATGGTTACAGTAAGAGAACCATTCAGACGTTGGAGGATATGTTGCGAGCGTGTGTGATAGACTTCGGTGGAAGTTGGGATGCTCACTTGTCATTAGCTGAGTTTTCCTACGACAATAGTTACCACGCGAGTATCAAAGCCGCTCCGTTTGAAGCTTTGTACGGAAGGAAGTGTCGTTCACCCCTTTGTGGGCTGAAGTTAGCGAAAGGAAACTAACCAGACCCTAACTTATCAAGGAAACCACTAATAAGGTTGCCCAGATTAAGGGAAGGTTGAAAGCTACCGCCGACCGACAAAAGAGTTACGCAGACAATCGAAGAAAACCGTTGCAGTTTCAGGTTGGCGATCGTGTTCTGCTGAAGGTGTCACCTTGGAAAGGTGTAGTTAGGTTTGGGAAAGGGGGGAAGCTGAGCCCGCATTAAATAGGTCCTTTTGAGATCCTATCTCGAGTTGGATCAGTCGTTTATAATCTTAAGCTACCATAGGAATTGAGTGGAGTACATGACGTGTTTCATGTGTCCAACCTGAAAATGTCACACCCTGACCCGCACCGGAAATAGAAGTCGGGGCATAATTGGGTTATCATCTAAGTTCATGAAATTTACTAAAATTAAGTTTCATATTTATTAATTTGAAATTTAAGAACAAATATCCAACCACAAAGAAACATACAAGCACAAGAAAACATTGTTCTAAACAAGATATATTTTAATCCTATGTATTCCTCTCCTCGGCCTGTCCACCTGTATCATGTGTAAAACAAGAGTTTGGGTCAACAAAAGTTGGCGAGTGAATCTAAATTTAACAATTAAACAGTTTATTATATTGGTTGTTTCAATAAAAATGTGCATGGACCATATATGAACGTATGTATATGTAATTAAATCACAAACCACATAATATCAACAATGAACATATGAACATGATGCATGATGAACTTGAGATCAAGGCTCAATCAAACGGAGCCGATATAATGAGGCACCTGATGCTCAACTCGTATCCCACGAGGAACTGATGGGCCTTAAATGAATGACTGTACTGAAATGATAAAATGTAATCACACATAACCATAACAAATAAATATACACATTAGATCACATAATGGTAGTAGCACATGTATTTGTATAAATAAAATAAATAACGACACATGATACACCCCAAAACGTGAATAAAAAAGGGGTTTTGTAAGGATTCACTTACAATGGGTGCGTTTTCCTTGATTGATGACAAATGCGCCGAGTTTGGGATTTAACCACGAGAGAAAACTAACCTAAAATAATAACCTATTAATTCGATAAATAAGTAAAAGTTAATATTTTAATTTAATACTTTTTATTAGATTTTTAGGTTATTTTTGTGGTATTTAATGGAATTTTAAACCTAATAAATCTTGTTTGTAAATGATTAAAATATTAAAGAAAAGTAATAAATAAATAAAAATAAAATAAAATAAAAAAATGGGGCCTTGTCAGACCTGTCAGGTCTGACTGGTTCGATGGGTGGAGTTGGCAGCGTGAGTGAGGTTAGAACTCGTGACCTCCCGTTTACGTGCATGCAGCTCTACTAACTGAGCTACGTGTCTAACCCGAAGGATATCTGTTTTTAATTATTCTTATATACTAATACAATATTCCAGAAATTATTTGTATTAAAAAGGATTTAAAATCCTTTAAACCGGCGAGTATACCCGCCTCGAACCCGTGATCTTCGCGTTGCTTTGCACCCAGCCCTACCAATTGGGCTAGGTGTCTAACCCGGAGATCTATGGATTTTAATTAAATTTATATACTATCTGCACTGTTTTATATTTAAGTTGCAAAAATATTTTATTTATATAACGAATTCAGTGCCACGCCTGAGACTCGAACCCCGTATTTGTGTAGTGTGTTTGCACACAGTCCACCACTGGGCTGTGTGTCTAACCCGTTTAAAACAATGATTTTAATTATATAAAACACTTAAATCGACTTCATCTTCTTCATGAGTTTAATTCAGATTATAAAACTTGTTGAGTTTGATTCAGAATACTGATTTGGTACAGACAATTAAAAAGTTTTGAGAGGGAGGTTCAAAAGGAGTATACCAGATTAACACGTTTTCGATTCCGATGAAACTCCGGCGGATTTCTGAAAATTTCCTATGACCCAGTGCTTGAACGAAGAGTGAAGTGAGTTAACGCGATTAAGAATTTGTATGAACGAGTTATGTATGGTGGAATGATTTGATATTTATAGCTAATCATTGATTTCAGTTTTTGGTTCAATCATTAATTTCGATTTCAAAACCCACATTGATTTCGGACAGTTACAAGGTTAACTGGTTTTCAGTTTCTGAATTGAAACTGATTCACAAGGTTGATTATGCGCGATTTCACACTTAACATCGTAATTAAGATTGATTGATTTGAATGTCCGTTACCGGTTTGAAAGTTCAACTCATGCAGGTTGACCTTTGGTTTACTATAACAGTTATTTTCTTCGGTTTTAGAAACAAGTGATGTGTGTGGTTCAGTGGTGTTTTGAGTGTGTGAACTTGTGGGGGAACCCGGGTTCGATTCCGGTTACTCCCTTTAATTTTTAAATTATTATTTTAAGGTTTTATTTTATTTACTTGTCATTTATTATTACTTTGATAATATTTATTAATTATAAATGGTAACATAAATTAAATTACACGAACCTTTTAAATTAATACTAGATTCTCAAATGGGGCGGGTTTTTGGAACCCGTTTTACAAAAATGTTACAGAAAAAGTGTCTGTCGGACGAGACACTGTTCCTATCCCCTGATGAGGTTCAAGCATACGATAAACTAAGATTTATCGAATAGCATGTTGAAGTTTTGGATTGGAAGATTCAGAAGCTTAGAAGGAGTCGAATTAAGTTAGTGAAAGTCTGCTGGAATTCCAAACGTGGACCCGAGTTCACATGGGAACGACGGGACCAGATGCAACAGAAATATCCCCATCTCTTTCCGTCTAGTGTGAAATCTAGACCTGTAGTATAAAAAAAATTTCGGGGACGAAATTCCCTAAATAGGGGAGACTAAGACACCCGGCTATTTTGAGTCTATACTGTACAAGTGTGACACGTGTTATTAATAAATAAAGGCAATATTTTATTAAATTTGGTGTTAATATATGGTATTTGATGTGCTGATAAATCCAAACTTTGTTAGAAATTATGTTGGCAATAATAAGATAAACGCTTATCGCGTAACGAACAAAATGCAAAACGAACGTCGGTGACCACCGGATTAATGTTAAAATCCTAAAAATATTCTATTATGATTAAAATGTTATTTTTAATCATATCCGTGAGGAAAAATTAATTAAAACGCTTTAAAACTCTATTTTGCGAGTTTAAGCGCATACTTCGCAATACCACGCATATATTACAAAATACAGACAACGCAACCAGTCTAGGCAAATAAAATATTGTTCAGCAATAATATGGCGAGTTTATTTTTATACAACGATAGCAATAATTTTAAACGCCTTAAAACAGGATTAAACATGAGATAAAATACACGGTGGTCAGATAAATACATGTCTTTGCTTATATATATATATATATATATATGTGTGTGTGTGTGTGTGTGTGTGTGTGTGTAAGTAGAGGTGAAATATGTGAGAGAGGGTGTAGGCGGCGACCCATATGGGTGCCCACCTCCTTTCTTTTCCTTCCCTATTTGACACTTGCTGAATTAGGGATGAGTGTAATGATATAACACCATAATATCTTCCATAACTTGCATTTTCCAACATCAAAAATCAAAACTCTTCCACTTTCTCTCTCATCAAAAGCGTACACCACCTTCATCTTCCATTTTTAAATTTAAACCATTTTCTTGAAGATTAAGTCCATTTCAAGGTGTTTTCAATTCCATTTGATGACCCAAGGAAGCTTTTAAGGTGATTCCAAGGAGGTGTAAGCTTCATATCTTCAAAACTTTATCAAAACCCATAAAAAATCTTGAAGGTATAAGTTTACTTTTAAAACCATGTTCATGATTCTTGGTGATGATGAAGATGATGGAGCATTTCACTTAAACTTGGGATTATTCACAAACTTGAAAGCTAAAAACAAATGTATTTTTACAAAATAAAAATGGAAGTATATACATATGTTTGTATGGCCGTGAATGTGTGTATATATGAGTAAGAGTTGTGTTTTGATTTTTGTTAAAATGATGATTCTTGAATGATGTGATTCTTGAAAAGTGATTGCATGAATGATCAAAAAGGTTTTAAAAAGGTTCATATGATTGAAGATGAATATATGAAAAGTGACATCTTGGAAGTATATGTGTGTTGTGTATATATATGTATACATGTACATGTGGGTTTTTGTGTGGATGTTCATAAATGTGAAAGAATAATGCATGCAATCATATGATGATACTTAGATAAAGATGATGATGTATTGGATTATTTGAATAAGGATAAAATTTATGTGGGATGCATTTAAGTCTTGGATGAAGATGAAATAATAACAATGTATTAGGTACTTGTACATAGGTATGCATGATGGTTAAATGATCATATATTGTTGAATTTGTGATGTTATGATAAAAGTGGATAAAAATAGAATATAAGCATGCTAAAACAATGTTATATGACGTGTTATGATGATATAAAATTATGTCATAAGTTTGGTAACTTTGCATGTTGTACAAGTAGCTTAAAAAAGTAGTAAAATGGGTGAAAATTACATGATTTATGTGACTTACATGAAATCTGCACAAACATGAATATAAGTATCATTTTATTCAGTAAATAACATGTGTTATGTTAAAATATCAAGTCGTGACGATTTGGGATGATTATGGTAAAGTTAGGTACAAGACTATGCGTTAAAAACGGTAAAAATCGGCTTTCAAAGTGATTTTTATAAAATTGTTTTAGATCAGGTTATAAACTGATATATTTGTGATAAATATAAGTATTTAAACTTATATTAAGTACCCTTGGTGCTTAGCTAGTCATATGTGACTTCCAACGCCCGAAAACGTTACCGAAACGTTAAAATACGCATATTTCAACGTACAGGAAAATTGGTTGTTCAAGGGTGAACTTTGTGTGATATGATAGGATATGTGAATATGAGTATGTGTAATGTGTTACGTTAAGTGTTGACATGATAGTAGGATTAAAGACTATGCATGTACACATGTACGGTTAAAACGGTAATTCCGTTAAAAGTCACGTCAAGTATATAACTTATTTGTCGAGCATGAAAATAATAATATGTTAACTTGATGAGTTATTTCATGTATAAATGCTTTAAAAATGATAAAACATATAAGTTGAAGGAATACGTGTATTACGATATATGATTATGTGTTCACGTTTATGTAAATATATTGCGAAGTGCAAATCGTAGATATATTGCTTATAAACGGGTGTGATGACGGATATAAAATAATGAGGGTTACCAAGAAAATCGTTCAAGACACAAAAATCTTAAACAATATATGAACTCATATATATATATATATATATATATATATATATATATATATATATATATATATATATATATATATATATATATATATAAACAATATATATATATAAATACGCAAACATAATCGAGATAAATACTTTATGAGAAAATCTCAAAGTTATGTGAAAGTTCTAAGTATTGGAGAAACTTAGTTATTATTGTGGAATATTGGTTATTAAATCATTCCTACTTAAATTAGGACATGTAGACCAAATTGTGGATTGCGCAAATATAAAACCCAAAGGTGAATGTCACTAACCACTCTTTTACTGTTTTATATAACGTTTTGGGGGAAGAATACGCCTTAAAAAGGATAATTATAAGTTTTTGTATAAAATATGCCTTTAAATAAATTATTAATATATTTTCGTAGAAAATATATGGTTTTGGATTGAATATAAATATATGTTTCGGGGTGAAATGGGTTTTGACTGATATATATATATATATATGTGTGTGTGTGTGTGTGTGTGTGTGTGTGTGTGTGTGTGTTTCGGGGAGAAACGAGGATTATTACGGTGTTTGGGACAAAACAGTCGTGTAGATTTAAAAATGCTTAAATCTAAGTTGTGACGAATTTGCTTGATCTCAAGAGAGTAAGCATCGGCCTAGGATTACGTCTCGGTGGGGACTTCAGGGAATTCGTACAACACAAAATATTAATTTTATCAAATTTTAGTGGGATATATATATATATATATATATATATATTTCACGAGGCAGGTATTATAAGTGACCCATTGTGGGCACTTGCGCAAATTTTGCCGTTCAATCATTAACACTATTATGCATAGAATTGTTGATAGATCTATTGGGTTGACCAGCCCGTCGTGACCGGTAGCTCCGTGTCAAGTCAAACGATAAATTTATATTATGTTATTGTCTAGCTTTGGTTATACACTTATTGTTGAATCTGAACATTTGATGCTATATATATTTCATGAGGCAGGCAATATAAGTGACCCATTGTGGGCACGTGTGCAAATTTTTGCCGTTTAATCATTAATACTGTTATGCGTAGAATTGTTGATAGATCTATCGGGTTGACCACCCTATCGTGACTAGCAGCTCCGTGTGAAGTCAAACTTATATTATATTATTGTCTAGCTTTGGTTATACCATATGGATGGTTATACCCTTATTGTTGAATTTGAACATTTGATGCTAGTAGTTTAATATGTAAGCATTGGGAAGATGTTGTGTATCGAAGATTTTTGACTTTATTAAATATATATGGATGTTTTATTATAAAACACAAAATACGAAAGTTTTCCTTAAACGAATTAACTATAATTTCAATATGTGAACTCACCAAGCTTTGTTTTGACACTTGATTTTAACGTGTTCTTCAGGTACATAAGTTTGGCTTCGGGATTTTGGTGTATCTTGTGGTTGTTGATGCATGTTATGCTAAATAATATTTTGGACAACTTTTAAAACTGTTTTGGGACCAAGTATGTAATAAGATCCATAAGGATCAAACAACTATGTTGTGGTTGTGGTTTATGTGTAAACACTAAACTCTAAACTTATGTTTTAATTAAGTTAAATGTCCAAAATCAATGATGCATCGTCCACTAAGATATTTTGGGTACGTTGTCACCACAACGTTTGTATTTCTGATGCGACATTTTTGGGGTATGACAGTAACCGCAAACTCAACCTTGAAACAACACATCAGAAAACCGTTTTGCAAGGCGTTGAAACAACAACCCGCTAGTGGTTAGGCTTCCATGGCAAGTGAAGGCACTACTTTGTTCGCCTACAATTTTGATATAACTATGGAGGAAATGGCGAAGTTTGTAATCCAAGAAAGTTTGTCGTTCAACCATTTCGACAACCAACACTACACAAAGATGGTTCAAAGAACTTGTAACATTTGTATAAATCGGGTCTCCAAAACCCGCTCCGTTTTGTAATCAAATACCAAGTTATGAAATTACATTAAGTATTTATGAGTATTTTGAGTTTAAACGTTACATAATTAATATATAAACTAAACTATAAAAATTATACTTGATAAAAAGTTAAAATAAAATAAATAAAAAACATTTGTAGCTGACCGGACTCGAACCCGGGTCAACTGCCTCCAACAACCTATCAACCAATCCTTTAACCACTCCACCACCAATTGTTTTCTGTTAACAATATGAAAACAATTGAGTTTTATGCGCAAACACAAATTAACGGTTAATGATATCTGAATAACGGAAATCGGTAAACCGAATCGCCAAATCAGTTTTGGTTCGTTTAGCTGTCTTATAAACCGATGAATATCGGTTTCTAATTAAGTTCAAATTGAATGAACTTCAAGTTTCGGGTTTTGAAACCGAAAGGCATTCAAACTCCAAATAATTCAGGTTCCAATCATTATTACGATTCAGAACCGTCTCAAATACATTCCAATTCCTTTTCGTCGCGTTTTCAAGTCTTTTGAACACAAAAAATCTGTCGCCGGAATTCTCTGCAAATCTCGCCGGAAAACCGGGTTCAACACAAACCAGTAAGAATTTCCTCTCTTGCTGTTTCAATCTATTGTTAGGACTCTACTAACATTAACCCGTCACTCAAAATCAGTCACAGAAGACTTTGTTGGATTTTCTGGGTTCGCAGGAGAAATTCTGGAATTTGCCGAAAACACGCTAGTTAACGGTAAACACATTCAACCGTGCTAATAATCCATGTACTCTGGTTCAATTTCAAATCTAATTCTTTAATTCTGTTGTTAGACCCTCCCAGCCAAAGGTCCAAAAACAGAATTGCCTGTTCTCGCCGGACTTCCTGAAGAAGACGACCTGTCCGGTATTTCCTTTCCCCAAACTGTTCGGTTTGTACATTTAAACTGGTAGTCATGTTATTTAAGTAGTTAGACCATGAACCAGTTGTCTGAGTAAAAACCGGTAATCGTAGTGAAGAAGACGAATCTAAAAACGGGATAAGAGTAAATAAAATTCGGATAATTAACGGGTTAGACACACAGTCCAGCGGTGGACTGTGTGCAAAGTTTATATACAAGTCCCGAGTTCGATCCTTACTACACACACACTCTGCGTAATAACATTCCTTTTTATTTATGAACTAACCGGGTTAGAGTGGGTAGTTGTTAAGTATAATATAAATCAAGAATATAACCGGGTTAGACACACAGTCCAGCGGTGGACTGTGTGCAAAATAAACTACACGTCGCGCGATCGAGTCCCGTCACAAGCACCGGTTCAATGAGATTAAAACGTTTTGCAAAATAAAGGAATTTTCGGTAAATTCGAATAAGTGTATAAATATAATTAAAACTGGATTTCTAACGGGTTAGTCACGTAGCTCAGTTGGTAGAGCTACGTGCGCGTGAACGGAAGGTCACCGGTTCGAATCCCGCTTGGCGCAAGTATTACCGCTGACCGAACCGGTCAACGGTCAACGGTCAACGGTCAAACAGTAAAAAAATATTATTTTTTTTAAATATTTATTTGTTTAATTTAAATTAAAAATCAATTAAAAATACTTAAAAATAACATTTTTAAGGATAGAAAATAGCCATAAACTCACAAAAATATATCTAAAAATCCCATTAAAATCTTTAATAAAATCCATCCATTTAATACATTTTTTCCCATTATTATTTAGGTTAGTAATTTCTCGTTGACTCGCTTCGTCTAAATCGTGCGCATCTCACCATCTCAAATCCAACGCAACCAATGTGAGTGAACCCTTCAAATTCCCCGTTTTAATCACGTTTTTTGGGTGTATCATGTGTCTTGTTCATTTACACATTATAACTAAGTTATTGTGCATATATCATATCATGACATGTGTGTTAGTTGTTGCTGTTAAGTAGTTATTATTGTTTGCAAATCATTATTTCAGTACATGCAATTGCCGAGGCCGTAGCTCCCCACCCATCGAGGTTGAGTTTGATCCCCATTTTATTATGCGGTTGATCAGGGCGTGCCCGCACGATCGGCTCCGTTTGATTGAGCCTTGATCGGTCATTTTATTTTTCATTTCAATACATGCAATACGCTCGGCTCCGTTTGATTGAGCCTTGAGTGCACAGTTCAATTTACATTTCCAGTTCATGCAATACGTTCGGCTCCGTTTGATTGAGCCTTGAGCGCATAGTTCAATTTACATTTCCAGTTCATGCAATACGATCGGCTCCGTTTGATTGAGCCTTGATCGCACAGTTCATTTATGTTAATTATTATGTGATGTTGGTATGTTCATATATGCTATCGATTGTTATCGTATGTTATAATTGTACTGATGTTTGCCAATGTTTGATTTCATACATGTGCTCTTTTATGATTATGCACAATATTTTATTGATAAACTAACCAGAAAATTATTATCAAATGTTTATCTATAAGGTTCACTCGCCAACTTATGTTGACCCAAAAACCTCCCATTTTTACACATGATACAGGTGAACCAGCAGCAGCTAGGAACCCATAGGACCTGGATTAGAAGAAATAAAACGATTTAGTATTTGGATTATCATGTTTGGTTATTTTCCTTTGTAATGAAAGAACATGTTTGGATGTTTGAGAAATGTAACTTTGACTTCATTTAATTATGAAACATAATAGTAAATGTCATGTGCTTTGGTGATAACCCAATTATGCCCCGACTCTTAATTCCGCTGCGGGTCGGGGTGTGACAGATTGGTATTAGAGCCATGACTATAGGGATATAGGATAGGTTATTAGACCCTTAGAGCCTATACTATAGTCGATTAGAAACTTATAAGAATTTTTTTTGTTATATGCCAAATTTCATGATGTTTATATGTTTATGTTAAATGTTACGTTTGATATTGTTCAAGCATGTTCATAAGTATGTATTATCAAATAATGCCTATCATGAAATCGTATGATCATAACATATCACATCCACGCAAGCACACACCACATCATGATTGATTTTACAATGATTTTCGTGTTTTCAAATCCCATCAAAGTGAGTTCTCATGACGGGCATGTAGTAACTGGAAGGGTACTAGTACCGGTAGTCGGAACGTCCTGTCTAGGCTGGCATTCGTATAAATCCAAAATAAAGGACCAGTTTGCCTACCTGGGGACTAACGATGAGAGTGCGAAATACTTATTAGGCCAAAGCATGCTATACCAAACGTCGTGAGAGCTAATCCCACTTTGAGTTGTCATTGTGTCTACACCTAGACACGTTCCGACCAAAACATCTCATGAACATATTTTGTGGTTAGCATTCGGGGATGCGAGTGTTAAATTGCCAATACTAATGTGAATCCTACCAAGCCAATAGCCATGGGGGCCCACATGACTATATAGGTGAAGGTAAGGGGGACATTTGAGGCCCAACATGAGCGAACCCAAGACATCCTTCGGATGTAGTTGCATTATTGATATTTATGTTATTTTCATTTTCTTAAAGACACATGACACCTTAAAAGATACCATAAACTCACAATCTTCTCATTTTATGATCCTGTAGATGTCGTCTAGACCGCATCGAAGGAGTAGGAAATCGGAAAAGTCTCAGGAACGTTTGGCCACTCATATCGCCAATCAAATGGCCACGATATTACCTGACATCGTAGTACAAGTACAACAAGCACTTGCTGCAAATCCTACTAACCCTCCTCAACAACAAGACCAGATCATCAACAACCCTCCTACCATCAAATGCTCCTACAAACATTTTAAGTCCTGCGATCCCCCAAAATTCGAAGGGACTGAGGGAGTCACTGCTCTCCTACATTGGTTCGAGGAGATGGAAAACGTTTTCTTAAACTGCGATTGTCCTGAGGATCGCAAAGTTCGTTATGCCACCGGGAGACTACTTGGTGTAGCTCTCACTTGGTGGAATACCGAGAAAGGAAAGAGGGGAACGGAAGATGCGATGGCCTTAACTTGGGAGGAGTTAAGGGAAATCATGACTAGGCGATTCTGTCCTAGGAGTGAAATTAAGAAATTGGAAGATGAATTTCATGCCTTGAAGCAAAAAGATGGTGATCACTCTACTTACAACAAAAGGTTTTTGGAGTTGAACCAAATGGTTCCAAACTTATTCACTCCAATCTACCGTCTGATAGAACATTACATTCGAGGACTTCCTTCGAAAATCCAAGATTCGGTCCTCAGCGTTTCACCAGTAACACTAGAAGCTGCCATGGAGTTGGCAACAGAACTGACCGAAAACCGAATTCGCAATGGGAAGTTCAAGAAGGAAAAGAAGAAAACCCCTGCTGAGGGACAAACCTCAAACCACCACACTCCTTCCTCTAAATTTGCTAACAAGAGGAAGCGTAATACCAGGAACTTTGCAGTCACCCAAACCAACACCCCTGTTCCTGCTGCACCCATCACTCAAGCCACTCCTTCACCCGCGCCATACAAAAGACCATACACAGGGCCACTACCAAAATGTAACCGTTGTCAGTATCACCACTCCCCTGCCTATCCTTGCCAATACTGTACCGGCTGCGGTCGTGCTGGACACACTGTTCAAAACTGCCGCACGCTTCAACGAACAAACCACCACCAACCTATAACACAAACCCACCAACAATTAATGGGTCAGGCCCAACAACAACAACCATTTCCACCCACTCAACATTTAGCCCAAACATACTATCAACCCAACTACCCTATGGGCCAACCTATGCGGGCTTGTTTCAATTGCGGTGATCCAAGTCATTTCAGGAACACATGTCCATGGCTGGTCAATATTATTCATGCTCAGGCCCAAGCCAACCCTGTGAACCAAGCAAACCAAGCTCCTCCACCTGCTAGAGGAAGGGCTTTCAATATTAACGCAAACCAGGCCAGAGCTGACGGCAATGTGGTCAACGGTACGTTTCTTATAAATGGTAGATATGCCTCTATGTTATTTGATACTGGTGCGGATAGAAGTTTCGTATCATTAGAGTTTGAACCTATCTTAAGTAAAAATCGAGATAAGCTCGCGGAATCCATAACAGTGGAAGTTGCAGATGGAAAACCAGTTTCGTTAGACTCTATTTTACGCAACTGTACGCTCACCCTAAACGACCACGATTTCTCAGTCGATCTTATTCCTATGAAGCTGGGAAGTTTCGACATCATAATCGGAATGGATTGGCTCAGTCAGCATAATGCGGAAGTTGTATGTCGTGAGAAATTTATTCGTATTCCTCTTTCAAACGGTCAGACTCTTCGAATTATTGGAGAAACCTCGGCGAAATGGCTCAACTTAATGTCTTGTCTTCAAGCTCAAAAATACCTTCGCAAGAATTATGTCGCGTTTTTAGCCCATATCATCAAGAAGGGGACCTCAGAAAAGAAACTTGAAGATATCCCTGTCGTAAAAGATTTTCCACAAGTTTTTCCTGACGATATTTCAGGACTTCCTCCAATCAGAGATGTCGAATTTCGTATCGATCTTATACCTGGTGCTACACCAGTGGCAAAATCTCCATATAGGTTAGCCCCCTCTGAAATGCAAGAGCTAGCCAGTCAATTGCAAGAGTTGACTGACAAGGGATTTATACGCCCCAGCTCATCGCCTTGGGGTGCACCTGTACTCTTTGTAAAGAAGAAGGATGGATCTTTTCGCATGTGCATCGACTACAGAGAGCTCAACAAGTTAACTATCAAAAATCGTTATCCTTTACCTCGCATAGATGATCTTCTTGACCAACTACAAGGTGCCAGTTGTTTTTCAAAAATCGACCTTCGATCCGGCTATCATCAGCTTAGAGTGCATGAAGAAGACGTCCCTAAAACTGCTTTTCGAACTCGATATGGTCACTATGAATTCATGGTTATGCCATTTGGATTAACCAACGCACCAGCTGTTTTCATGGACCTAATGAATAGAGTCTGCAAACCTTACCTTGATCGATTTGTTATTGTTTTCATCGACGATATTCTTATCTATTCAAAATCTAAAGCTGATCATGAGCGTCATCTGCGACTTGTTCTTGCACTTCTAGAAAAGGAAAAGCTTTATGCCAAGTTCTCTAAATGTGAATTCTGGTTAAAAGAGGTGCAATTTCTCGGGCATGTAGTCAATGACAAAGGAATACATGTGGACCCATCAAAGATCAAAGCAGTTCAAGAATGGCAAGCTCCACGTACGCCAACTGAAGTAAGGTCTTTCCTTGGACTTGCTGGCTATTATCGTCGATTCATTTCAAACTTCTCTCGCATTGCGGTGCCACTCACGGCTTTAACCCATAAAGGGAAACCATTTGTATGGGGGCCCAAGCAAGAAGAAGCTTTTCAAACTCTCAAGCAAAAACTTTGTGATGCACCAATCCTCACTCTTCCTGAAGGTTGTGATGATTTTGTAGTCTATTGCGACGCGTCAGGGCAAGGATTAGGTTGCGTTCTCATGCAAAGAGGAAAAGTCATAGCTTATGCCTCAAGGCAACTCAAGACGCACGAAAAGAACTACACCACTCATGACCTTGAACTTGGAGCCGTTGTATTCGCTCTTAAGATATGGAGACATTATCTTTATGGTACGAAGTGTGAAATATACACTGACCACAAGAGTCTTCAACATATCTTCAATCAGAAAGAGTTAAATATGAGGCAACGAAGATGGGTCGAACTCCTAAATGATTACGACTGTGAAATCAGATATCACCCTGGTAAAGCAAATGTGGTGGCTGATGCACTTAGTCGAAAGGGTTATGCGAACTCCATTCATCTTCTATGTTCGCAAATTATAACCAATATTAAGGACCAAATTCAAGAAGCTCAACACGTTTCAATAACAGAGGAAGATGTACAAAAAGAGATGTCCTGTGGAGCCGAGCTAAAGCTTGAAACTAAATCTGATGGTATTTTGTATTACCTAGATCGTATATGGATTCCTAACCACATCAATCTTCGTGAAACACTCATGCATGAAGCCCATAAGTCGTGATATTCTATACACCCAGGAGCCGATAAGATGTATCAAGACCTACGGTACACCTATTGGTGGCCTGGAATGAAGAAAGATATTGCCGTTTTTGTTTCCAAGTGTCTCACTTGTTCTAAAGTAAAGGCTGAACACCAAAGACCCTCAGGACTTCTAGTCCAACCCGAAATACCTGTTTGGAAGTGGGAAAATATAACCATGGATTTCATTACCGGGTTACCTCGCACTTCTAGTGGGTATGACACTATATGGGTGATTATAGACCGACTTACAAAATCAGCTCACTTTATTCCTATTCGAGAAGATTTCAAGAACGAAAAGCTTGCTCGTATTTATATCAATGAAATCATCAGCCGACATGGAGTTCCATTAAGTATTATTTCTGATCGTGATGGCCGTTTCACCTCACGAACATGGCAAGCAGTACAATCCGCTATGGGCACTCGACTAGATCTCAGTACCGCCTATCATCCTCAAACTGATGGACAGTCTGAGCGCACCATTCAAACCCTTGAGGACATGCTTAGAGCATGTGTCATAGACTTCAAGGGAAATTGGGACGCCCACCTACCGTTAGTCGAATTTTCGTACAACAACAGTTATCATTCTAGCATCGGCATGGCACCTTTTGAAGCTTTATATGGTCGAAAGTGTCGATCTCCTGTTTGTTGGCACGAAATTG
Source organism: Scalesia atractyloides (assembly GCA_947069175.1). Taxonomy (NCBI): domain Eukaryota; kingdom Viridiplantae; phylum Streptophyta; class Magnoliopsida; order Asterales; family Asteraceae; genus Scalesia; species Scalesia atractyloides. The sequence goes on from CAMTDV010000116.1 coordinate 40,465,819, forward strand.
GGGAAGCACAAATTACTGGTCCAGAATTGATCCAAGAAACCACAGATAAGATTCATCAAATCCGAAACAATCTACTAGCGGCTCAAAGTCATCAAAAGAGTTACGCAGATAAACGACGGAAGCCCTTGGAGTTTAGCGTTGGTGATCATGTGCTTTTAAAAGTATCACCGTGGAAGGGAGTAGTTCGTTTTGGTCAAAAGGGAAAGCTAGCACCACGTTACGTAGGACCTTTCAAAATACTCGAAAGAGTAGGTCCTGTAGCATACAAGCTTGACCTACCGGAAGAACTCGATAGGATTCATCCCACATTCCACGTGTCGAACTTGAAGAAATGCCTCGCTGATGAGAATCTTCATATTCCACTAGAAGATATTCAGATCGATGAATCCATGCATTTTATTGAAAGACCAGTGGAGATTATGGACTATGGAGAAAAGCGTCTACGTCGAAGTCGCATTCCTATTGTTAGAGTACGCTGGGAGTCGAAACGGGGACCTGAGTTTACTTGGGAACGTGAAGACTCAATGCGTGAAAAATACCCTCATCTTTTCCCTACTACTTCAACTGTTTAAATTTCGGGACGAAATTCCTAAAAGTAGGGGATACTGTAACATTTGTATAAATCGGGTCTCCAAAACCCGCTCCGTTTTGTAATCAAATACCAAGTTATGAAATTACATTAAGTATTTATGAGTATTTTGAGTTTAAACGTTACATAATTAATATATAAACTAAACTATAAAAATTATACTTGATAAAAAGTTAAAATAAAATAAATAAAAAACATTTGTAGCTGACCGGACTCGAACCCGGGTCAACTGCCTCCAACAACCTATCAACCAATCCTTTAACCACTCCGCCACCAATTGTTTTCTGTTAACATTATGAAAACAATTGAGTTTTATGCGCAAACACAAATTAACGGTTAATGATATCTGAATAACGGAAATCGGTAAACCGAATCGCCAAATCAGTTTTGGTTCGTTTAGCTGTCTTATAACCGATGAATATCGGTTTCTAATTAAGTTCAAATTGAATGAACTTCAAGTTTCGGGTTTTGAAACCGAAAGGCATTCAAACTCCAAATAATTCAGGTTCCAATCATTATTACGATTCAGAACCGTCTCAAATACATTCCAATTCCTTTTCGTCGCGTTTTCAAGTCTTTTGAACACAAAAAAAATCTGTCGCCGGAATTCTCTGCAAATCTCGCCGGAAAACCGGGTTCAGCACAAACCAGTAAGAATTTCCTCTCTTGCTGTTTCAATCTATTGTTAGGACTCTACTAACATTAACCCGTCACTCAAAATCAGTCACAGAAGACTTTGTTGGATTTTCTGGGTTCGCCGGAGAAATTCTGGAATTTGCCGGAAACACGCTAGTTAACGGTAAACACATTCAACCGTGCTAATAATCCATGTACTCTGGTTCAATTTCAAATCTAATTCTTTAATTCTGTTGTTAGACCCTCCCAGCCGAAGGTCCAAAAACAGAATTGCCTGTTCTCGCCGGACTTCCTGAAGAAGACGACCTGTCCGGTATTTCCTTTCCCCAAACTGTTCGGTTTGTACATTTAAACTGGTAGTCATGTTATTTAAGTAGTTAGACCATGAACCAGTTGTCTGAGTAAAAACCGGTAATCGTAGTGAAGAAGACGAATCTAAAAACGGGATAAGAGTAAATAAAATTCGGATAATTAACGGGTTAGACACACAGTCCAGCGGTGGACTGTGTGCAAAGTTTATATACAAGTCCCGAGTTCGATCCTTACTACACACACACTCTGCGTAATAACATTCCTTTTTATTTATGAACTAACCGGGTTAGAGTGGGTAGTTGTTAAGTATAATATAAATCAAGAATATAACCGGGTTAGACACACAGTCCAGCGGTGGACTGTGTGCAAAATAAACTACACGTCGCGCGATCGAGTCCCGTCACAAGCACCGGTTCAATGAGATTAAAACGTTTTGCAAAATAAAGGAATTTTCGGTAAATTCGAATAAGTGTATAAATATAATTAAAACTGGATTTCTAACGGGTTAGTCACGTAGCTCAGTTGGTAGAGCTACGTGCGCGTGAACGGAAGGTCACCGGTTCGAATCCCGCTTGGCGCAAGTATTACCGCTGACCGAACCGGTCAACGGTCAACGGTCAAACAGTAAAAAAATATTATTTTTTTTTTAAATATTTATTTGTTTAATTTAAATTAAAAATCAATTAAAAATACTTAAAAATAACATTTTTAAGGATAGAAAATAGCCATAAACTCACAAAAATATATCTAAAAATCCCATTAAAATCTTTAATAAAATCCATCCATTTAATACATTTTTTCCCATTATTATTTAGGTTAGTAATTTCTCGTTGACTCGCTTCGTCTAAATCGTGCGCATCTCACCATCTCAAATCCAACGCAACCAATGTGAGTGAACCCTTCAAATTCCCCGTTTTAATCACGTTTTTGGGGTGTATCATGTGTCTTGTTCATTTACACATTATAACTAAGTTATTGTGCATATATCATATCATGACATGTGTGTTAGTTGTTGCTGTTAAGTAGTTATTATTGTTTGCAAATCATTATTTCAGTACATGCAATTGCCGAGGCCGTAGCTCCCCACCCATCGAGGTTGAGTTTGATCCCCATTTTATTATGCGGTTGATCAGGGCGTGCCCGCACGATTGGCTCCGTTTGATTGAGCCTTGATCGGTCATTTTATTTTTCTTTTCAATACATGCAATACGCTCGGCTCCGTTTGATTGAGCCTTGAGTGCACAGTTCAATTTACATTTCCAGTTCATGCAATACGTTCGGCTCCGTTTGATTGAGCCTTGAGCGCATAGTTCAATTTACATTTCCAGTTCATGCAATACGATCGGCTCCGTTTGATTGAGCCTTGATCGCACAGTTCATTTATGTTAATTATTATGTGATGTTGGTATGTTCATATATGCTATCGATTGTTATCGTATGTTATAATTGTACTGATGTTTGCCAATGTTTGATTTCATACATGTGCCCTTTTATGATTATGCACAATATTTTATTGATAAACTAACCAGAAAATTATTATCAAATGTTTATCTATAAGGTTCACTCGCCAACTTATGTTGACCCAAAAACCTCCCATTTTTACACATGATACAGGTGAACCAGCAGCAGCTAGGAACCCATAGGACCTGGATTAGAAGAAATAAAACGATTTAGTATTTGGATTATCATGTTTGGTTATTTTCCTTTGTAATGAATGATCATGTTTGGATGTTTAAGAAATGTAACTTTGACTTCATTTAATTATGAAACATAATAGTAAATGTCATGTGCTTTGGTGATAACCCAATTATGCCCCGACTCTTAATTCCGCTGCGGGTCGGGGTGTGACAGAACTCTCCATCCACGATACACCTATGTAAGTCATGCTACTTTTAGGAAGGATTGTTTAAGATTGTGGAAAAATGCTAAACTAGAATTAATTTCTTATTTTGAAAAACTAGAAACCGGTGTTAACTTGACTAGCGACATTTGGTCCGCACCGCACAGTTCACCCGACTCGTATATTTGTGTCACTGTCCATTGGATTGAACCGGCGACGTTATAAATGATGAAATGCACGATTTTGTTTAAATTATTCGGTTGCCATCACACTTGTGAAGCTATATATAAAGTAATCGACAAATGTATTAAAACATACAAATTGGAAAAAAAAAGTTTTTCAATATCTTTTGAAACAACTCAGACAATACGGTTTCGGTAATGCATTAAAAATTAAAATACCATCCTATTTATGAGGGTATTTTTTTCGTAGTCGATTTGTTGCACATATCATAAGTTTGGTCATTCAAGACTCGTTAAAGGTTATTGAACCACAAAAAAAGCTTTCAAAAGAATATTACGTAATATATATAGTAACACGCAAAGACATGCAAAATATATTAAAACTTGTAAAGAAGCGAGTCGAATATGCTTAGGACCTAATTGGGACGTTGCTTATAGATAGAACTCAACTGGTACCGTGTTTGAAAAGGCTATTTTGCAAAAAGAAAGTTTAATAGAATTTCGTAACATTTTTTAATCATAGAAAGGTTCCGACCTACCACCCATCGGGTTGGGCTACTATTGAAACGGTTACACAATTGCTTCAAGTTTTCAAAACATCAACAAAGACTTTATCGGGGGTTTACTATCCAACAAGTTCATTGGTAATTCACAATTTGTTTAAAATGTGTTTAAAATTAAGCGTGTTGTCGGTTAGAGGTAGACCATATTGTTATATGGTAGATCCGATGAGGGAAAAACTAAGAAAAGATTTTAAAGAACTACCCGCGGTTTTCACTTGTACCACCGCTCTAAACCCTTGCTTTAATATTTTTGGAACCGGGTCTTTGATTGAAAAATTGCAAACGAGTTGAATTTAAAAACCCCTCAAGAACCAAACTCTGGTCACAAAAGAACGTTTTAAAGATCAACTTTCAAAATGTTTGATGTTTATGTAACAAAATATGGTACAAACCTCTTCACACATTCACGAGTCAATTAGAATGCCGCTTGGCGAAGGTATAAGTATGGAAGATAAAGACTTATATGTTTCACACATTCACGAGTCAATTAGAATGCCGCTTGGCGAAGGTAACACTAGTAGTAGCGAACTCAGTCGCTATGGTGGGTAGAACTTTCTATAAATGATGACTTCACAAGAATTTAAAATTTTAGATTTGTTGGGTTGGTGGAAAAGTAAGGAAGATCAATTTCCGATCTTAGCCACAATGGCTTGAGATTTACTAATGGTCCAAGCTTCCACGGTAGTTTGGAAAAGTGCTTTTTCTATTAGTGGTAGGGTGATTTCGATAACGAGGACTCGACTAACACCAAAGGCGGTTGAGATGTCGATTTGCATGAAAGATTACTTGGATGCGACAGAGAGATGTCAACACATACGCGTGCTCGAGGGAGAATTGGATTACGAAGGCGAAGTATACGAGGATGAGGTCGAATCCGAATTGACGACCCCAATGACCGATGAAGAAGCCGCATACGATGACTTCCTACGAAATAGTTCCAGTTTGGGTTTGGGCGAAGAAGATTAAACGAGGCTGATCAAGATATATTAGTATTGTAGTCTAACTAAAAAATATATATATTGGTGGGTGTTCTTGCGGATTAATATTTTAAGTTTACGTATTTCTTTTGTTATGTTTAACAGTCGTAATTTCTTTCTTTATGTAAGACCGGTTTGTTCAAGTTTAAATGATTGTTTTATGTAATGTTTAAAAAACTGTTCTTTTAAGAAAAAAAAATAAATGATGCATTCTACAGTAAAATAGCAAAAATAAGCCAAAAAATGGTTTCTGCAACTCAAAATAGTTGTTTCTGTAGAATCAGCTTTCAGATCGGTTTTTCCGGTTTACCGGATCGGTTAGAAAACCGGTTAATGTATGACCGGTTATAAAACTGGCTAGATTGGTTAGGACCGATTATGATTTTCAGTAAAAAAACCGGTTAAAAACGGGAACCAGTTTAAAAAACCGGTTATTAGTCTCTGTGGAAATAACCGGTTCTGTTAAAAAAATGATTTGTACATCTCTAGCTATGTGTTACAGTTTTCAACACTTTAGAAAAAATGAAAAGAAAATAATTAGATTTTTATTTATTAAATCTGTTCTTTTTAATTGTATTTGGTAGGGCCGGCTCAAGGGGTAGTGAAATAAAGCAAACGCTTTCGACCCCCACTTACCTAAGGCCTCAAACTTAAAAAAAAAAACTGTTCGTAGGTGATTTTAACTTTAATATTGTAGGTCCACTTGGAGGATCAAGATTAACCTACTTCCCTGTTTATGTAACACACATACGAGTGCGGAATCCACGTAAGTATGCAAACCAAAGAAAAGTAAGAAACACAAGATAACCAAAGATTCACTATCTTGATTAACAGAAGAGAACTAGTATAAACACATACAAACAATGTTCATACAAATTCAGGATATACTCTTTGTGCTCTTGTGCTTCAGCGTCTCTCTCTAGTGTCTAACATTCACTTCTAGTGTCCACTCCATGCACTGAGAAGTGCATGTCTGTTTATGTAGTATCCACACCTAGTAACAGTACAAAGAATGTTGTTGGTCGTACGAAACACTATTAGTTACGAAGAACATTCTCCAAAGGATGCTCGTACAAACGACCCATGGCTCGTACGAACATGAACTAGCTCGTACGAATCAAGCAAGATGCTCGTTAAAAATGAGCCACTCGTACGATTGGATAATCACTCTTACGAATGGTATATGGCTCGTACGAGCAACAACTTGCTCGTACGAAGCACTTATCACTCGTGCTTGAAAGTGTTCTTTGGAAAACGTGCCAACAGTCATGACGTACACAAGACTCAACAATATGCATACATGCAACTGTTTTACAACACAGACAAACTAATCGTCGTACTAAATCCAGATAGGAGGATATCTTGATTTGCTCGAAACGACCAAACTATACAAACACTTTACACAAAGACCGTACAATTACAGATGTAATTAAGAACAAGCGACAGACACAAAAGTGTATCAACAAATATTGTTTACATTAAGGTTTACGATCTATACTTATGTATACACAAAGATGATTTTTGTATCATAGGATCTAAAGCAACTTTTTTCTTTTATTTTTTGCGGAAAGGGCCACAATTTTGTTATCCGTTTTAGGCCTACAATATTTTGAGCCAGCCCTGGTATTTGAGTTGACCTATTTAATAAAACTGGTCCACTCACCAACCCATTTATGATTCGTTAAACTCATTTATGACGACCCAACAATCCGATTAACAAGTTCACAAGATGCTACCCGTTACCCCGTTGGACACATTTAGATAAATGGGTTAATTGGTTCTATTCCGTTTACACGATTTTAAATGTATCTTGGTTAAGATTGATGTTATTACCATAATAAAAATTAAAACGAGTCAAATGGGTTAACGCTCCCATCATATTGTTTCCAGGGTTTTTATATTTTTAAATATACCCTGAAGAACACATATCCTGGCCGGTGGTCCCCCAACCCATACCAGGGCTGCCACCCCAGGGCCGCTCATGCTTGGCTGGACAAATCATATGTGTTGCTATTCCTCTGTATATGTGTGTGTGTTATTTACAGTTGAGGAACCACCGTGGATGGAGAAGAAGTGAAGTTTTTAGTGTATTTTTTTGTGGGCAGAAGAAGTGAAGTCCAGACCAATATTGGTTCTGAGTTCCGGAGCAATATCAATATGGCGTCGACTTCTTTCATGTTTCAAATAAAAACCCTAGTTTCATTATATTAGGTGTTGATTGTGTAGATTGGGCTATTAATTTTGTTTGTGTTACACAAAACAGATGGATGCCTAACTGATTATTCTTTAATAGTTTTTTGCTTTTATTTAATTTAGTTTGTTATAAATTCTTATGTATATTTTTTGGAAAAACAATCCTACTTATTATTATTCTACATATTCTATAAATTTATACATATAATGCATTGTTTTGCTATGACTTAAATCCCTGTTTACAAAAATAATTCACATTATATATTTTGTTAAAGCTTAAAAGTCATGTTTTTCTGAACTCGAGCAGTATATCTGAATTCTCTGGAACAGCCCCGCAACCAAGATTTAAAAAAAAAAATACGATTTTCCTATAGTACTTACAATATTAGTTTACTAGTATATTCTTTTAAAACCATTTTAATGCGGTATTTTTTATTATTAGATTCAACAAAAAGTGTTTGGTTATTAATTCAGAGAAGTTCCATTTTCATTATTCTTCCAAACACGAAAACAAAATTTGACTTGTGGCTTTAACCAAAATAAACAAAGAATATGAAGGCAAATCTCATGCTTTAATGAAAATGACTTAGACCGCGTTGCAAGAACATGGTAAGGATCGATCATAAAACCACGGTCAAGAAGGGAAGCGTGAAACTAGGCATTGAATATTTTGCATCGCAGGCTTTTCATGGTCTTGACTTCAACGGCAATGGTATGCACTCGAGCCATTTATACGTGGAAGATCCAGTAAGGCATCAAGTTACAACCACGAAAACGGGTGAGCATTAAATCCTAATTGTTTGTAATTTCTTCAGATTCAATAGTTTTACCTCTGGGGTCATTGGTATTAATCAACCAAAAGAAACTCTATATGTTGTAATCCAATTTCCCTTTAGTAAACTATGTAAGACCTTTGTGCATTGCATGTTACTATAGGTGTAAAGGAGTTGAGCGTGAACCTGACCCTCTTAGCATATGAGAGCTAAATGAGTGTGTAAAGTGTCAAATCCTCAAGTCCAACTAAATTGGGATATGTTTGGTTTGTAGAATTTTACAAAATTTGAAATTGAACTTCCATGACATTTTGTTTTATTTAGGAGAGATTTCAAATAATGAAATATATGTGGGGGATTTAGAAATGACAAAATTACATAAACTGTCCTTTACATTTCTCAAACACTGCACTTTACGTAATTGATAAAAAAAAATCCTTTACTTTTCTACATAACTATACTATACAAAATTACAGAGAACGCCTCTAGTAATGTGCCAAACATCTGAGAGTAATTTGGTAATTTCACCCACTCCTTTATATGGACTATTCTTGTAATTAAGTAAGACATTAACAAATCTATACTATACTGTATTTCACAATATCTCAATTTCTCCTATAACATTTGTTACAATTTCTCAATTTTCTTATAATTTCTAGTATATAGATAATCATAATCCAATTGTTAAAAAGCATTCTATCACAAATCATAATTTCTCTTATATAGATAATCATACTCAAATTGTTTAAAAAGCGTTCTATCACAAATTTTATGTATTTGATCATTAACTGTGCTCTCTGAACAGGCGAGCAGGCCCAACTGAAGATCAATGGCCTCCTTATTTCAAAAGGATATTACTTCAATTTTTTAAAGTTCATAAAAGCTTGTATGTTCAAAAGTTCATAAAAGCTTGTATAGTTAGTGTTAGAAAAATTTAGATCCGAAACTGAATCCGAAATATTCGAAAATCCGTATCTGAAATTTTGGATATCCAAAACTCGGTTGATCCGAATTTTTATATTCAGATTCAGAGGATATTAAAAAATCAGTATCTAAAAACCAAAAAAATAATAACTAATCGGATCCGAATGTGGATTTATGAATGCTTCTTGTTTTCAAATTTGGAAGTTTAAAACCAAATTATAGTTTAGTTGTAATCTATGCATGATTTTTTGATCTATGCATGATTTTTTGAAAAGTGGAAATTTGGAACGGGCTTTTGAATTTTTATTATTTTTATAAATTCAGGTATACGTTAAAAAATCTGAATTCGTAATTGATATTCCAGATCGGGTTCGAACCCGAGGGGACGCGTCTCACATACAAGGCGAGGTGGTTCGAGCCGCGACATAACAAAGACATCTCACCATGCAGACTACAAAGGAAAGATAAGAGAGCCGCGACAACGCCCGAAAGCTCAACTGGGTTGTCCGTGAAGCTAGAACAGTACACCGTTATGAAAGAAGCAAAACAAGTAAAAGTGTTGGAGTCGGTGGAAATAAAAAAGAAATGAGAGGAAGACACTATAGCGTTAGTTGCAGAACAAAGCGAAGCTGTGAGCAACTAATGTATGATCAGGATATGGATACATATACTAAGCCACACCACAATGTTCTACTAGAGATATTGCTATTTATGTTAGACCGAAAACGCCAGATCGTGAAAAAATATAATTGGTCATGCAATTTATAATTTTTACTTAATGGTTTATGTTTGTATTTTCGTAGTTTTAAATTAATATAATGTCATTTTCTAATTTAATGTAATTGTATTTAGTTTAATTTAATGTGATTTCTTTTTTTTATTTAATGTAATTTTATTTTGTTTAAAATATGTTTAATTATTAAAGTTTAATTTTTAGAAATAAATAAAAAAAATGAAATGAACTATTCCTATCAAGAGGAGCACCACTTATGTTTGAGGGAAAATAAAAACTTAAGATGAGAGTTCACATAGTAGAGTATGATTAGGTAATGTAAAGATGTGACTACTCTTCTCGAAAGGGCCACCCCATATACCCTTATATCTATGTTGGGCCCCTAGCTAAAAGGTTTACACATTAGTGTCGCATTTTAGGCTAAGGGTGAAGGAATGGGCTTCCTAGAGCCTTATGGGCCTAGGTTTGTAATTAGTGGGTTTTGAGATTAGTATAAACACATATGTTAGGGTTAGTATTTTGGTGGCTAGTCAATTTGTTATTCAGATATCTTGTATCAGACACCATTCGGTGTATTCAAGTTGATTAATTAGAGATTGTTCTTGTTCTGTTCATCTAATCTTTATTTCCACAATTGATTAGTTGTTGTGATACTGTGTACAGATCAGAATCAGGGACTTACAAGTGGTATAAGAGCCTGCTGTTCGATACAGGCTCTTGGTGTAACGGACTGAAGAATTGTTCAGATCTCGAAGAACTGTTGTTGTTAGTCATCTCGGAATATCACTGTTGAAGATCAATTGAAGATTGCTATTGCTTTCTCATCTCGGACTGCTACTGTTCCGAGATAACCGAAGGAGATTCAAGCAATGCGGATCCGGAATCGTTGAAGATCCCAAAGAACACGAAGAAGTTCATTCATCTCAGATTGATTCCGGACAACTGTTCATTGGCCTTCTCAACAACCTTATCCTGTTACTCGCATTCCGGATAAGGATCACTATTTAAATTAACTTGTGTTATCTTTTGAAAGAATTTCGGAATACTATTGATTTCGGATAAGGGTTCTTATTTCGGATCAGACTCTCATTCCGGATCAAGCCTCCATTCCGGATCATTCTCTATTTCGGATTTCATCTCCATTCCGGATTGACTTTTCATCTCAGATCAAGAAAGCATTTCGGATTCATCCAAGTTACTGTTGCTTTGTCTTTGATAGCTTTCCGGATTACTGTTTCGGATTACTGTTTCGGATTCTCATTTCGCACCACTATCGCGGACTCATTAAGGGCTGTTCATAATATGAATTTAAACTTAACTTAAATTTTACTTGGTAAAATTTAAAAAGAACAGTTACATGACAGCTCAGGAACTGACAATTGCCACCCTGGTAGCTTTGCAGTCACAGATGCTGGCATTTCATCAAGAGCTAGACCAAGTCATTGGCACATCTACAAAGGTGCCCCGTCTGCTCTATGGTGATGAATATTATGAATGGAAGTTTAGGTTTGAGCAATACTGCAAGGCTAAAGAGCCGGGGGTTTGGAGATGTATCATGAATGGTTCTCGAACCATAGTTTATAGCACTGCTGAAGATCCGGACACAACGATCCTGAAAAACCTAGTCATTTGTGGACTTCGGAAGATATGAAGATAATCGAAGAAGATGAGAAAGCCTCTACTGTTCTAACAATAGCACTCGGACCCGACATCTCTATAGATGTCAGAAATTGCAAGACGGCTAAGGAGGTGTGGAGCGAACTACAGAATCTCTATGAGGGAAACACTGATATGAAAGCATGTTGGGTTAATCAGCTGAATCAACAATTCAGCTCATTTAACCACATATACGGAGAAACCATTGAGAATGAAGTTCGAAGATACGTGAAGCTTGTCTCTCAGATGATTTCAGCTGAAATCTCTCTTACGAATAGTGCTATGAATAGACAGCTGTTGAACTCTTTGCCTAAGAGCTGGGATGCTGATGTGGGTATGATCAGGAAGACAAAAAATCTGAACGATGTCACCCTCACGGAAATGATTGCAACTATCAAGTCATGTGAGATAGACAATAAACAGAGGGACATCAATCATCAAAGTAGTCTGATGGCAGCTGGTATTACAGGGCAGAACGCGGCATTAATGTCTTAGAATCTTGTTTACAGCCTTCTGCAAGGAAGCTCTCACACACGGGGTAGCTATAACTTGGTGTACAGTCCTCTCACATCTACACAGAAGACTCAGTATGCTTATGGTCTTCAATCTCAGACTCCTACGATGATCTCTGCAGCACATGTTCATAAACAATATCATGCCCAGTATCCTAACATGGTTTATAGTCCTTCCATTCCTACAACAGCTCAACGAGGCAGCAATCCTCAATCTGTTGTTCCCGCACCAGCTGTGTCAAATTCTGCTTTTCTCACAAAAGAGAATGAGGAAAATAGGCCATAGCTGCATCAATGATTAACAGTTTAAACGCTTTCTTAGCAGGTGACTTGACCCCTCCATCTGTTCTCCTAACTGAAGTAGATCAGATAGTGGAGGAGGATTTGGACAACAATGACGTGTCCTAGAATCTTGTGATGGTTATTTTCCGTGTCAACAAATTTCAGAAGAAGTATGGGAGGCAAACATTGTCGAATCTGAAGACTAGGCTAACGAAAGATAAGCTCAGGTGTTATAGATGTCATGAGCTAGGGCACTTCGCACGGGAATGCTAGAAGACGCCATCTGAATATGTCTCATCCATAATGGAAGATATTCAGAACAGTGACAGACAACTCGTGCCCGTCTCTCCTTCAAAGTCTCCTTCAAGTCCCTCGAGCAACTCTAGTGGGAAATCAAGATCCTTGGTGGCACAGCAGCATAAAGGGTTCAACTGGGCAGATGCTGCAACTCAGAAGGAGACTCTGTATCTTTCCAAGAACAGCAATCATTGCATGATGGCGCAGACAGTGAGACACCTGATCTTTCAGAAACAGTAAATCGCATTCTTTGTTCAGATAGCTGTCGTTTTAAATTATCACAAATGCGCGCCCATAATTCGACTCTTGTAGCTGAATATCAACAAGCTGCATTGCAGAACATCACCTTTAAACATAAGAGCAAGCGTCTTATGGAAAAGGTCGAAGCATATAAACAAGACATAGCTCAGCTAAAGCTTGACTTGAACCAACAGCAATGTTGGGTATACGATTATAAGCTAAAATTAGCTGAAAAGGACGTAGAACTTCAAGCAGCTTTAGCCAAGCTAAATTCCTTGAAAGGAAAGTTTCAAGAAAACGAATTAAATATTAAAAATTTGAAACTTCCAGCCAGCTGGTCAAGGACTTGTGTGATCTGCAGCTTAAATATTAGAAAAACTATACAGAATGCCTTGGGAATAATAGGGCTCCTCCAACATATAATCATAACTACACAATGCATGATTCTGAGGTAGAACTAGAAAATGAAGAAAATATGATGTATGGTAAACCCTCAGATTACTTTTCAAAACCGTGGAAGCCCTACTACCCAAAGTTTTCTAAGCTAACTGAACTCAAGAAGGACGCGGGTTTTTTCACTTCCACACCATTTTTGCAAGAATCTGGTAACACTCCTTCTTGTAGTTCAGATGGTTTGGAGAAAATGACGCCTAAAGAAGAGGCAGCGACACCATTTAAAGAATCAAAGCAAGAAAATCCTCCTGAAACCGACACAGTGAACGCTACTAACGTTTCTACTTCATGTGTAGAAGAAATATTAGTTCAGGATATTACAGATGGTGATAAAGAAGAATGTCTGAATTCAAATTCAGACATTCAGCTGCTGATTATTATTTTTATAAACCTGCTTTTGACATTTTGAATCTTTTTCTTGCTGAACAATCTAAATTCTCGAAAAATGTTGTCTGTGTTGATAACTTAGACGTTCTTTATTCTGGTTTTTCATCTGATGCTGATGTTATGAATTCTGATAATGCATGTGATAACTCTTGTGATGAAAACATAACTTTTGCTACAGGTACAACATCGACAGATGATTTGCTTTCCTCAGTTCCCACTGAAGAAACTGAAAGTTCTTCTGACGAAGCATCGTCTGTTGATGCTATTCCTAGGGTTGAAAATGAGGAAATCAACCAACCAACCGACTCTGTGATGAGTGACACTAACAATGTACCATACGAATCGGGCAAATCAGATTCTTCGAACAAGATTGGTTGACTGATTCTGAAATGACAAAAAATGAGCAATCTCCCTCTCCTGATTCAGATAAAACCTTTGAAACTGAATCTGAATCGGAATCTCAAACTTTTCAAAATATAGAGATTTCTTTTGCTACTAACGATCAAAGCTCATCTTCTGACAGTTTAGAAATGGATGACCTTGCTGAATCACCCGTTTTGAAGAATCCGCCAAGCTAAATGATTTGAAATCTGATAAAAAGAAACGGAGAACACGTAGATCCAAAAAGAAGAAAACCAAACAGGCGCCTCAGCCTACTGAAAACGCTGCTGCTGATTCAGTTCCTCAATCTAAGAAATCGACTCAGCAGCCCCAAACTGAATCTGCTAAGCCATCAGCTGAACAGGAATCAGTTAAAATTTGCCTAAGTCTACCAACTCTAAACTATCTAATTCAAATCATAAAACTTACAAGTGTGCTGATAGTTGTGAGCAGGTTACAGCCAAGACTAAGACCTTGCGCTAGCCGTCAGTACCAGGAAGCAAGAAACTGCCAGGCAAGCTGCCTAGAATTTCCCAGGCTGAACGGACTGTCTTCTTCCAGAAGAGGCAGACCTGTTTCAACTGCGGTTTTCCCGGGCATATTGCACGAAACTGTCAAAATGCATTTATGCCTTTCAACACCATATCTTCAAAAAATCAGAGAGCTATGCCTAATCGCCTACATCAGGCTCGATTTGCTCCGGCTAAGCCCTCTGATCAAGACTGGAACATGGCCAAGAGAGAAAATCAAAAATCTCTAAGACCTTCAGCTTCTCTGAATCATTCTAGCACTCCGAAAGTTGTGTAGAAGTCTGACTCACTAGCCTGGAGGCCTAAGATCTTGACCAACGCCCAGTCTTCTGTCCCAAAATTGGACAAATCAAAAGCATCACCGATCTCATCCTCAACTAATTTAATTTTTCGTGAGGTCACTTTTGTTGATGCAAATGGAACACCCAGATCGTCAATGGCCTGGGTTGCAGCTTCTAACTAAACCTATTGAAATGTGTAGGAACAACTTTGGAGGACTCTCGTCAGACTTTGGTATGTCGACAGTGGCTGTTCCAGGCACATGACAGGAGACATCTTGTAGTTGAATGATATTCAGTTTTTCGATGGCAGGTTTGTCTCCTTCACAGGTGGTGAAACGGGAAAGATAATGATGAGAGGAACGGTGTGCAATGGAGCTCTCAGCTTCAAGAACGTGAACTATGTCCAAGAGTTGAAGCATAGTCTCTTGAGTGTGTCTCAGCTTTGTGATAATCATTTAGATGTGCTCTTTACAAAGAAAGGTTGCTATGTGTTGAAACTAGTCCTCATTATTCTTGATGAATGGATTCTTCTCAAAGCTGAACACAAAGGAAACGCTTATGTCATCGACATGAACAGGGCATCTACAGACAAGCTTACCTGTTTGTTCTCATCGACCGCTGAGCATGATGCAATGTTGTGGCACAGCCGACTAGGACTCATCAACATGAAGAATCTCAACAGACTTGCAAAATGTGGTTTAGTCAGAGATCTGCCTGTTCGGGATTTTATGCAGATTGAAAAGTGTGAATCATGTGCTCGTTGGAAACAACATCGAAAGCCACATAAGTCGAAACCCGCACCCTCCACGTCAAAAGTCTTGGAATTGCTTCATATGGATCTTTTTGGTCCGACCGATATTCTGAGCATTGGCGGGAAGGCATACTGTCTGGTTATCATTGATGACTACTCCTGTTTCACTTGGGTATTCTTTCTAGCACAAAAGAGTGAAAAATCTAAGTTAGTTAAACAGTTTATCACCCTAATGGAAAACCAGTTACACACCCAATGAAGGCTATTTGATGTGATAATGGAACATAGTTCAAGAACGCCATTTTGAATTCTTTTTTCTCCTCCAAGGGAATTGATCGACAGTTCAGTGCAGCCAGAACTCCTCAACAGAATGTGTTGCCGAATGAAGAAACCCCAAACTCATTGAAGCAGCACGTACTATGTTGGTCTAATCGGAACTACCTCTTATTTTCTGGGCAGAAGCAATCAATACCGTTTGCTACATTCAGAATCATGCCCTGATCAACAAAAGGCACATGAAAACGCCGTATGAAGTGGTTGAAGGTCATAAACCTTCAGTCAAGCATTTACGCAAATTCGGATGCCCTTTGTTCTCCTACTTGTGGATGCTAAGGGAAAATTTGAATCACGCGGAGATCCATGCATCTTCTTCGGCTACTTTAAGAACACTTCTTATCGTGTCTACAACAAGATCAAGAAAATGGTAGTTGAAACCTACAATGTGGGTTGGTTGGAGGAGAATCCCAAGGACGCACGAATTGGTCCCGACTGGCTTTATGATTATTCCTCTTTATTCAAATCTGTTGATGTCTCTTCTGATATTACAGGCACAAGTTATGAACCCCCACCGATGACTATCTTAACTGAGGATGATGAAGATGCTGAACAACTGCAAGAATCTTTCAAGCAGCTGAGTGTGGATCCACCTGGATTCAATGAAGCTGTGTCTACACCTCCACTAGCATCACAGAATTAGGAAACTGTTTCTTAACAGATTCCTTAGACGGGTTCCCTTGAAGTTGAGGCTCCAAACACAGAAATTCCTGTGGCAAATGAAGGAGCTACAACTCCTGATGTCTTAGGATCATCTCTGTTTCCTGAGCCTACACCACCAGACTGTTCTATTGATTCTTCAGTCAACATTCCCACTAGTGCAACTAATGAGGGGGAGCCATCTGAAGTCGCATCACAAAGCTTTACAAACTTGCAGTCAGATCTTCATGTTCCTACTACGCCTATACCACAACGTCTACAGCGCGATCATCCGATTGAAAATGTTATTGATCCTGTTACTGCTGGAGTTCAGACTCGTAGTCAATCAGGAAATATCAATACTTGTCTTTACTCTTGTTTTATCTCACAAATTGAACCTAAAAGCATTGATGTCGCCTTGTAGGAACCAGGTTGGGTTGACACTATGCATGAAGAACTCAATCAGTCTGAGAAACTTGGGGTATGGCAATTGATGAAGCTTCCTCGGGGAAAACGTGCTCTTGGAACTCATTGGGTATTTCGCAACAAACAGGATGATACTGGTGTAATTGTGAGGAACAAATCTTGACTGGTTGTTCAGGGTTTTCGCCAGATCGAGGGGTTGATTTACGATGAAGTTTATGCACCGGTGGCTAGATTGGAAGCCATTCGCATTTTCTTGGCATATGCAACATACATGGACTTCATAGTCTATCAAATGGATGTCAAGACTGCGTTTCTTTACGGCACGGTGAAAGAGGAGATATACGTTGCGCAACCACCAGGTTTCACTGATCTTGACAAGCCAGACTATGCATACAAGTTGGACAAAGCTTTGTATGGATTGCATCAAGCACCTCGTGCGTGGTACGCAATCCTAACAGAGCATCTGCTTGCTCATGGATATACCCGGGGAACCATTGATCAAGCTTTGTTCATCAAACGTGTTGACAAGGACATCATTCTTGTTCAAATTTACGTAGATGATATTATTTTTGGTTCTACGAATGATGGGTTGTGTAGCGAATTTGAAGAGGTCATGAAGAAGAAATTCGAGATGAGTTCATTGGGGATGACTATGTTTTTGGGTCTTCAAGTTCCTCAGAGCTCACAAGGAATCTTGATCCATCAAGGAAAATATGTCAATGACGTTCTTGGCAAATTCAAGCTTACAGATTCAAAGCCTCTGGCTGAACGGCCCCTGTTGAATGAAGACGCAGAAGGAACGTCTGTCAATCCAACTATGTACTGGTCTATGATTGGTTCACTCATGTATCTCACGGCAAGTCGGCCAGACATCATGTTTGCCGTTTGCAAGTGTGCTCGATATCAGGCTACTCATAAACTCTCTCATTTACATGATGTTAAAAGAATTTTCAGGTACCTCAAAGGGGCACCGTCACTGGGCTTTGGTATCCTAAAAATTCTGAATTTGAACTGTATGCTTTCTCTTACAGTAATCTTGGAGGTATAGACAGGGACATGCGATCAACTTTAGTTGGATGCCAATTCTTGGGAGATAGATTGATCTCTTAGCAATGCAAGAAGCGGTAGACGGTCTCGCTTTCTATAGTGGAAGCAGAATATGTCGCAGCATCAGCTTGCTGCTCCCAGGTTTTATGGAAGCAACATCAGCTTGCGGATTATGGTTTGACTTATCTAAACACAACAATTTATTGTGATAATGATGCCGCTATACAAATTGTCAAAAACCCTGTTTTCACTCCAAAACCAAGCAAATAAATATCAAACGTCATTTTATTCATGATTTGTATGGAAAGGGTCTCATTAAACTTGAGCAAATCCATACCGATGCAAATGTTGCGGATTTGTTCACGAAACTCGTTAGCAACACGTGTTTTCAAGTGCTTTTGGATCTTCTCAAAATGATCCGGTTTTCTAACTGAGCCTCCTTTATCCTTTCCTTTTAGTTTGTTTCATTTTCTTTTCTTTTGTTTGCCTCGTAAATTTGTTCATATATATGCACAAATTTAGGGGGGGAAAAATAAAAAAAATACAAAAACATTTGAAAAATTAGAAAAACACAAAACATTAAAAAAATTCAGAAAATGATGAAAATACTTTCAAACAGTTTTGCAATGATTGGGAAATGAAATGATTTCTTGTGATAAAGGTTTTGGCTAACACATGTAAGGTGCTGTAGCTGGAACGAGTTGGATCAAAAGCGATATTTTGATAGGCTTAGAGCTTAAATGGATATTATAAGCTGAATGATACAAACATAAAGAACTATATATCTAGTGGGTCACACACCATCGGCATATGATTTTATGGTCTTAAATATTGCGTTGACAGTTGACCAATATTTAAGGTGTTAGGAGTTTATATTGTTGAGTCATCCGGGGATATCTTGGCTGTCCTTCTGTTGCATCCAGATTATATGCAGACCTAGACACATCACGGATATCTTAAAAGATTCAAATTTGGACAAAAAACTTAATTGCTCCTAAAAGCAAAATTCGCACCAAAAGGTGTATGTCTCACCCTCGTTGGACAAAAAACATAGAAAACTTTGACTGCACGATGGTGCATACCTGTGATCAATGGTCTAACGTTGTAAAGCTAGGATGATTCCAGTATAAGTTACCAAAATGTCGTAAACCGTTGTGCTTACCTTGATCGCGGGGATATGTCATGGAGTGGGACACATGTCACACCCCAACCGATGGCGGAAACATCGGAGTGAGACGACTAGATTGCTCATTGCATCATAACACTATTTACGACAATATTTAAATCAACCAAATTTCATTTCATTCAAGACATCAATTTTCATATTACAACAAAATCAATAAGAGTAACATCAACGAAATAAGTTCAACAATAACATAATAATTTACTTAGTATTCTACGCGTGTTTCTATGCCATTCCTACTAAGTTCCATCATACAACTTCATCAACCTGCAACATGTTAAAAAGTATAGTTCAATAACAAAGTATTGGCGAGTACACAAGTTTAATATCATAGCATAAGTATACATCTGATTAAACAAATCCACATGAATAGCTAGCACACAAGATAAGTGTAAACAAGGCATGTGAATCTACATGTCAATCCTCTAGTGTACCGCAAAATAGATTAAAACTTAACATTGACCAAAAGAATACGGGCGGTGTGTTACTCCTATAGCGCTATACATGTTAAGGGAGGCTTGATCGAAGTTAATGACATTTAGGTCACATAAGAATAGACCAAGTAACAAGTCAAATAGCATAAGACTAAAGCATGTTGATGGATTGTTTGAGTGTAAACATAGAATAAAAGTGTGATTTAGTGTAGTTTTAGTATGGTAACATATTGCACCCCAAATAGTGAAAAGCATAAAAAGGGGTCGAGTGTACTCACGGTTTTGCAATGTAATTTCCATGAGAGAGTTCAGTTGATTTTGGGGAAGGAACACCAAGTTTATCCTACACAAGGCAAACGTAGGTGTACGAGTATTAGATTGACGGGGAGTTTAATTTAGGAACTTAAAATGCGCAAAGAAAGTATATATAAACGAACGTGTTTATCTAGACATTAACGCTCCTTTTTTTACACTAATAAGCCCCGAAGGGTGTTTGTGTTTTTATGGGTCATCCCAATAGAATCGTAACGATTGTTATGTCTAAGATAAAATAACCTACTTTTTAAGATAACTAACCATTTGGTCATGGTCTAAGTTTCGGTTATATTACGTATTTACATATAGTTATATTACTATTAATTAATCATATAGTTCATGTATTTCATGGAAGTCATGGAAGTCATGTAAGTCATGTAAGTCATGCATGGAGGTAGGAGGATAACCATCCTAAACCTCTTTCATAAGATTCACCATTACACAAGATTGCCACAAGGACAATCCGGATGGTCAAGAATTATAGAAATCATCAAGTGAGGGGTGGGTTGAATGGCCAAGGCCTTCATGTAATCGCACCTACACCAACACAAGCTTGTAAGCTTGGATGGCTCGACACTTGTGGGTTTGAAACCCTAATGAAAAAAGAAAATTTGTGAGGACAAATCCTCTATTTTGAATGTCTCAACCTTGTTTTTAAGCCTAACCAACCATAAGGTTGTAAGCATTCGGACATAGGTTTGAGATGAGTTAAACTCAAGTTGGAAAAAGTCTTTTGAAGATAAACAGAAAGTTTGGCCCCAAAAATGGTGTGATTCCACCTTGGTTTTCCATGGAAAACCTATGGTAACATCCATAGGGCTTTAGCAAACATAGTTGAGGAAGAAACAAAGTGAAAACATTGGAAAATTTGAAGATTGAAAGAGAAAATTTTGGGCATAATGTTTGTGCACTTTTGAACCTCAAAATGGTGTGATTTCACCTTAGTTTGCCCAAGCAAACTTGTGAGAACCTTCCTAGAGGTTATCCAAGAGTGTTTAAAAGAAAAACAAGGTAAAAAGAAGAAGAAAAGTGAGTCAAAACTCACTTGCAAGTTGCTGCATTTCAGCAATGATTTCAGAAGTGTGGGACTTGTTTGAGGTGTATGGAGGCTAGTAAAAGTGAGAATTGGGTGGAGGAACCTTGGGTTATATAGGGGAAGGATTAGGGTTTTGTCTTGGGTTGCATTTAGTGTAATTAGGGGGGAGTTTTGAATTAAAAGAAAAGAGAGGGAAGGCCCCAATGTTGCGGCCGCAAGGGCTGCTAGGGTCCTTTTATTATTATTTTTTTGATCTTTTAATTCATATACATGGTGTATTTAGGATCTTGAATATTGTATAAGATAGAATAAACAAGTATGGTTCTTATAATGGCCTAATCTTATGCATAATATTGATTAAAAACCCTAAAAGAAAGAACAACTAAGAACAAATATTTTTTTGAATATAATAAAACATGATTTTATGATGATGGAAGCTTGAATTCTTTGGATAACATCACTAATTTCTTTGCTTGAGTTTAGTATAAGATTGATAAACATTCATCAAATATTTACACGTTGTTTTCAATTGATTTACGTAGGCATAGAGTATCGTACGTACATAAGTTCAACATGAATATAGTTTACGAATTTAGCATAATTGATTAATCTTGTTTACAATCAAAGCCTTAGAATACATTGAATTTGAAAATAGAAATACGATTACAATGTTTGGACTTTCCAAAAATAGAAACACGAAGCGATATTACTAAAAACATAAAGATACAAATGCGAAGTGTTCAAGTGGCATCGACCAGGTCGGCAAGGTTAGGAGGAAGGCAACGTATGTATTTAGCGACAGCTTTCTTAATAGTGTCGACCTAACTTGGGCAAATCGAGCTTAGTTGCTTGAAACGGGCCGTGAGGCCAGCGTTGTCATTCCCCACTTGCCGAAGGTTCCAAAACTCAGTATCGAGTCGTTGGAGTTCATGAGGGGGGCATAATTCACCTTCCATTAGCTTTTTGAGCTCGGCCTAAGGTAGGTTGTGGGCGACCTCATTGCCACGCGTGCTACGCTCGGTAGTCCACCAATCAAGGGCTCTCGATCGGAATACTCCCGTGGAGATCAAGGTGCGCAAGTGGTCGGGGCAACCACTTTGGATGAAGGTGAGTTCAATGGCGTCGAACCATTGTAGCAGTTTAGTGGCATTCCCCTCGCCGGTGAAGGGTAAGGGATTGCATGAACAAAATTGCTTATGGGTGAAGGTGGTCTTAGGTGGTTCGGCTTTGGAGTCGACAGAGGTATGAGGTGATTCGGGCTTAGGTGGGGGCTAGACCTTGCTGACTATCTCGGGGATAACCTTAGCCATGTGTCAGCCATAAATTTCATGCAGTCTTTCTTCGACATGGAGTCGGATTGGGACCTTGACTTGGATTTTGACCTTCTTCTTCCATAACGCTTTGCGAGAAAGACATCTAAAAGGGTTTGACAACAAAAGATAGATTCAGGCTTTGATTGTAAACTGTTGTAATAGAGAACAGTATCCGTTTTGAGCACATAAGCATCATGTAACACGTATAACTTCACATAGATAGCATCAGCATGTTGGTATTCCAAAAGCATAAACACGTATGATTTGCGTAAAGGAATATAAATTAATTTGGTTCGCGAGAATTATTATTATTGTTTTTGGTTACGAGGGGCGTGCGAATCGTGAATTGGGTTTGAAATGAACGAGATAACAAGTATTAAAACACATAGAAATTGAGATAGCATAAAAGATAGGCTCAATAAAATGTTGGAGTGTTTCGGGTTAAGAAACGTTTGACTATTACAAAGTGAATCGAGATCCTTTCAAATTAGAGAAACGTGTTTTGGCCTATAGGTAAAGTGCTCTTGTCGAGAAGCGATTAACGGCACTCTACCCTTCCAGTTACTACACGTCTCTAACCGATCAAAAAATCAAAATTTTGGCGAGATTAAAAATCGATGAGTGGGACTAGTTGACAAGGTGCGGGTTTCACCCCTAACTTGACAACATTGTACCCTAGGTGTGGTTGGTACTTACCAAACAAGGAGCGTATTCCGACTCGTTGGTAAGGGTCCACTAGAGTATGAAACGAAAATTTCCATCAAGATGTGGATTTCACTCCTAACTTGATGGTGTAATTTCGTGCAAAAAATCAAATTCGCGGATTGAGAGTGATCACCAAAGTGCGGGTTTCACCCCTATTTTGGTGGAATCGTCTCGATTATAGTTTGAGTGTCTTCAAGTCTTCAAGTGTGTAAATTGTGTAAGTGTTTTAGGAAAAACACATGCATATATTTAAGACAAAAGAAATAGGAAGAAACAATTAGTAAGAATTAACATTTTAATCATGAAGCAAGAATGGTCAAGTTGGTCACTTAAACTATAGACTAGGTCGAACATGGCAATTCTACCTAATTCCCTCTAGTTATGGCTCTGATACCAATCTGTCACACCCCAACCGATGGCGGAAACATCGAAGTGAGACGACTAGATTGCTCATTGCATCATAACACTATTTGCGACAATATTTAAATCAACCAAATTTCATTTCATTCGAGACATCAATTGTCATATTACAACAAAATCCAAATAAGAGTAACATCAATGAAATAAGTTCAACATTAACATAATAATTAACTTAGTATTCTACGCATGTTTCTATGCCATTCCTACTAAGTTCCATCATACAACTTCATCAACCTGCAACATGTTAAAAAGTATAGTTCAATAACAAAGTATTGGCGAGTACACAAGTTTAATATCATAGCATAAGTACAAAATCCGATTAAACAAATCCACATGAATAGCTAGCATACAAGATAAGTGTAAACAAGGAAATTGAATCTACATGTCAATCCTCTAGTGTACCGCAAAATAGATTAAAACTTAACATTGACCGCAAGAATACGGGCGGTGTGTTACTCCTATAGCGCTATACATGTTAAGGGAGGCTTGATCGAAGTTAATGACATTTAGATCACATAAGAATAGACCAAGTAACAAGTAAAGTAGCATAAGACTAAAGCATGTTGATGGATTGTTTGAGTGTAAACATAGAATAAGTGTGATTTAGTGTAGTTTTAGTATGGTAACATATTGCACCCCAAATAGTGAAAAGCATAAAAAGGGGTCGAGTGTACTCAGGGTTTTGCAATGTAATTTCTGTGAGAGAGTTAAGTTGATTTAAGGGAAGGAACACCAACTTTATCCTACACAAGGCAAACGTAGGTGTATGAGTATTAGATTGACGGGGAGTTTAATTTAGGAATTTAAAATGCGCAAAGAAAGTATATATAAACGAAAGTATTTATCTAGACATTAACGCTCGTTTTTGACACTAATAAGCCCCGAAGGGTGTTTGTGTTTTTATGGGTCATGCCCTATATATCGTAAGGATTGTTATGTCTAAGATAAAATAACCTACTTTTTAAGACACCTAACCACTTGCTCATGGTCTAAGTTTCGGTTATATTACGTATTTACATATAGTTATATTACTACTAATTAATCATGTAGTTCATGTATTTCATGGAAGTCATGTAAGTCATGTAAGTCATGCATGGAGGTAGGAGGATAACCAACCTAAACCTCTTTCATAAGATTCACCATTACACAAGATTGCCACAAGGACAATCCGGATGGTTTATAATTATAGAAATCATCAAGTGAGGGGTGGATTGAATGGTTGAATGGCCAAGGCCTTCATGTAGTCACACCTACACCAACACAAGCTTGTAAGCTTGGATGGCTCAACACTTGTGGGTTTGAAACCCTAATGAAAACAGATATTTGTGAGGACAAATCCTCTATTTTGAATGCCTCAACCTTATTTTTAAGCCTAACCAACCATAAGGTTGTAAGCATTCATAGGTTTGAGATGAGTTAAACTCAAGTTGGAAAAAGTCTTTTGAAGATAAACAGAAAGTTTGGCCCCAAAAATGGTGTCATTCCACCTTGGTTTTCCATGGAAAACCTATGGTAACATCCATAGGGATTTAGCAAATATAGCTGAGGAAGAAACAAAGTGAAAACATTGGAAATTTTGAAGATTGAAAGATAAAAATTTGGGCAGAAAGTTTGTGCACTTTTGGACCTCAAAATGGTGTGGTTTCACCTTAGTTTGCCCAAGAAAACTTGTGAGAACCTTCCTAGAAGTTATCCAAGAGTGTTAGAAAGAAAAACAAGTTAAAAAGAAGAAGAAAAGTGAGTCGAAACTCACTTGCAAGCTGTTGCATTTCAGCAATGATTTTCAGAAGTGTGGGACTTGTTTGAGGTGTATGGAGGCTAGTAAATGTAAGAAATAGGTGGCGGAACCTTGGGTTATATAGTGAAAGGATTAGGGTTTAGTCTTGGGTTGCATTTAATATAATTAGGGGTGAGTTTTGATTAAAAAAAGAGAGGGAAGACCCCCAATGTTGCGGCCGCAAGGCTGCTAGGGTTCTTTTATTTTATTTTTTTATCTTTTAATTTATATGCATGGTGTATTTAGGGTCTTGAATATTGTATAAGATAGAATAAACAAGTATGGTTCTTATAATGGCCTAATCTTATGCATAATATTGATTCAAAACCCTAAAAGAAAGAACAACTAAGAACAAGTATTTTTTTGAACATAATAAAACATGATTTTATGATGATGGAAGCTTGAATTCTTTGGATAACATCACTAATTTTTTTGCTTGAGTTTAGTATAAGATTGATAAACATTCATCACACATTTACACATTGTTTTGAATTGATTTACGAAGGCATAGAGTATCGTACGTACATAAGTTCTACATGAATATAGTTTGCGACTTTAGCATAATTGATTAATCTTTTTTACAATCAAAGCATTAGAATACATTGAATTTGAAAATAGAAATACGATTACAATGTTTGGACTTTCCAAAAATAGAAACACGAAGCGATATTACTAAAAAACGGAAAGATACAAATGCGAAGCGTTACAACACACGGGTAGTATAGTATAACATTATCTTAAGCATATCATAAAGAAAAAAGTAGAAGGTTGAGTGCTAGGTTCAAATGGACAAATCTATTGGCAATCGCTTAGACCAGTCTGACCAAGCTCACACTGAAAAGTGTTCCTTAGTCTGCCTGAAAACGATTTGATCCTATAGCAAAACTGTGTATATGCTGTATTGATTTGGTTTAAATGCTTTGCTTATTTCTGTATATTTGGTAAAGTCAGTTTGGTTGCTCGGTTAGTTTAAACTGTTGATTTTTGAGTTAGATGATTTATGTCAAGTAGTATTGGACTGGCCTACTGAGTTTTGGAATTGGGCTAATCCAATAGATTTTTTGAAAATTTTGAAATTGAACAGTCTTGGGCCCATTATGGTACTGTTCCGGATTGGGCCTTTTGACCCATTCCGGATAGACCCATTGACCGAATTGGGACCCTCCTCCTTTGATCATTTCAGACTAGTTACTGTTCCGGATTGGGCCCAAATAACTTTGAACAAACCACCAAGCCATTCCGGATTGTATCCGAAATTGAAAACCGGATGATGTTCAGTTGGATCCGGATTGACTTGGGCCCAAATTCTCAGGCCCAAGCCCATTCCGAAATAGTATATCAGAGTATCATTGTTACATTTCGGATCATTCACTAAAAACTTTCTTCCGGAATACTCTAATCATCATCCGAATTAGATTTTCTTCACATTCATCCGAATTACCTCAAAATTAGGTATAAAATGCTCATTAATCATTGAAATTAAATGTTAATCTTCAAATCTTCATGTAATTAAACATCTAGGATGGCATCTCGGATGAAACTTCAACAAACTGTGCATTCCGGACTCCATCTCGGATGAGTATCCAACTGAAATGGATGAACTCGGATTCCATTTCGGATGGAATTCATCTTAGATGCTAGGGGGTTCATCCGGATTCCTGTTTGAACCCTTTTGATCCCGGATCTTAGTGTTTGAACTCTTTGAAATGTTTATTGAACTTTCCGGATTGTTTTTGAACCTAACAGATTGAGTGTGAACCTTAAAACTGAACCTTTAAAATGAACCCTCAATTGAACCTTGAACCTGTCAAATTCACTAATGACCTTTTTCTTGACCTGCTTATTGATCTGCCAATCAGTTTTGAGCTAATGCGTTTTTGACCTCTTAGTTTGAACTTGACCAGTTAACTTATGTTAACTTGGATATCCGGTTTGATTAGTAAATGTTTTGTTGAGTATGGTTTAATCTGTTGTTCTTCTGACAGAAATGGCTGAAGAGGCTTTTGATGCTCTTTTATTGGTAGAAGAACAGTTCAATAACCAGGTGCGTTATCTATTGGATCCACCAGCAGAGTTTTTCCAAGAGTTCAAGTCTATGATGGTGGGTCTGAATGACTGCAGGATCACATATGCACTCCGAGCGAATCCGGTTATCTATCGTGATCTAGTGCACATGTTTTGGAAGCGGGCGAGATTTAATTTGAGGGGTGCTGATGGGAAGTCTTATATTAGTTCATCTATTCAGCGGAAGGAGATTGTCGTAACGAAGCATGTATTCGAGATGTGTTGAAGTTTACAGATGTAGCAAGTGATCTGACATTATATGCTAAAGAGAAATTGATGCCGGTATTGACAGAAATGGGTTATGAGGGAACCTATCCGCTGTTGTTGAAGAAGATGAACCCGACGTACTGGAGATTGCTAGTTCACATGTTTATGCAATGCGTATCGGAGAACAAGGGTGGGTTAGATCAGCCGAACCAGAGGCAGACTTCAGCGATCGTATCTTTGGTGATGGATTGGAAATATAATTTTTCTGGTTATATTTTCGAGAATATGAAGAGGATTCTTGAGCAGTCGAAGAAGAAGATGTTTTTGCTGTATCCTCGATTTGTACAGTTGATTCTGGATGCTCGTTTTTCTGATTTAGCTAAGGATGCTTCTGATACGAACTTGCTGAATATGAAGCCTATGGGTCCGACTATTTTTAGTACGATGGAGAAGAACATATCGACATCAAAGACAATTTTTGTTGGACGTTTACCTTTGAAGAAGTTTGGGGGTTTTCTGAGGTGATGGGTCAGGATGTTCCAGCAACTAAGCCGATAAATGCTATGGTGGCTGAAGAGCATGACGTACCAGTGGTAGAGAAAGAGATTGAGGTTGAAGATTTAGTTTCTAATGAGAATACTGATGATGAAGAAGCTCTTTTTGAACCTATTACAGAATCTGACATTCATCCGATTCCAGAGCTACAAGAGCTTACTACTGAGAACTTAGAAGCTCTTATTGCACATCTGAAGGAGATTCAGGAGCAGCAAGGGAATCCTCCTCTGGTGTTGCCTCATTCTAATATCCCAGTTGCTGAAGCTGATACAGCTGAAGATGTTGAAGAAGAAGAAGTACCATTACTGAAAAGGCGACGAACAGAAGCAATCGAAGAACCCATTCATATAGAAGTCCAATTACAAACTGAGGCTCATATTGATCATACTACTGAAGAACCGATCAGTGTTACATCCTCGATCACTATATCTTTGACAGATACTTCCACTGTTGAGCCTGTTCCTGCTGAAGAACTGACAGTTCCTCTTGTTACCACTCAGTCTACTGTCGTGTCCATTCCAGCTTAATCTATAGTCGAGATGATGGATTTGGTGGTGGTAGTGGTAGTTCTGCAGGTGCTGGAGTCTCAGGGGCAGGGGGTAGTGGTTCTGGTGGTGGTTAGGATGAAGATACTGAGTATTTGAGGCGATCTGAAAAGAGAGCATTTGAATTCAGTGGGGTTAATAGTGATGAGGAAGACGTTGATGTAGTCAATCTGAAGAAGAGAGTGGTAGTACTCGAGCAGGAGGTTATTCTTAAAGATGCATAGATAGCTTCTCTACAGACTCGGTTAGATGCTCGTGATCATACGATAGATCAACTTCAGGGTGATGTTTCGTTATTGATGATTATGGTTTATGATCTGAAGGCGAAGTTGTAAAATAAGTTTGGGCGTGAGTTTTCTGATCCGATTGATGATCCTATGAATGTTGAACATCGTCATCAAGCTGCAGAACAGAGAGAAGCAGACAGAATAGCAGCTGAACAGCTAGCAGCCGATCGTCAAGCTGGTTTGGAAGATTATCTGAGCGCTCCAAAGAGAAAGTCTACTGGTATGAGTCAGAGAAGGCAAACTGCTCCAAAGAAGAAACAGATGGTTTTGATGATGAACATCGATGTAAATCCGCTGGATGAGAACTTTCAGTTGAAGGATCCTACTAATCAGTCTGATAGATTTGTCATGGAGCTTGGATCAAGCTATTACAGTAAGGTTGGGAATAAGCCACGTGTGCTGAGCTGGACTTATGATCAGTTAAGAAGATGTGGTTGATTGTTCGACAGGAGGTACACGTGAATATTACTCCAAGGAGTCCCAGTTTGAGACATGGACGAAAGTTGCATTGAATGATCTTCTAAAGGCTCCGTATACCGATACTGATACGACTGAGCATGGTGCAGGATGGAGATTTTTTAAGAAACTATTACAAGAGGTGAAGAATGGATTTAAAACGATAAAGACAGCTGAACCGTATCTACGGGCAGCTAAAGGTGTTAGAGATGCGAGAACTTGTAGAAGGTTTAAGTATGGATGTGGCCTCCGACTGATAAGGAACTAGTTATACCAGTCGCTTTTCCCAAAGGCATTTTGAAGAATTTTAACTTTTGGATGTATGATCCAAAGGTCGGGAATGTGGCGATTGTGACTAAGGAGAAAGCCTTTCGCGTGAACAATGTGGTTGATTTGGTGAGCTTTCACGATGAAGACCTGCGGTTTCTAGCAGCTAATCAGATTCAAACAGCAGAGTTGTATGAGGCATGTGCTTTGCAGGGATCATAGCTGACAGGATGGGAGTTGATGCGCTACCAAAGGATTAGTCGCCTAATGTTGTAAACCTAGGGGGAAATTGTTGGGGCCATAGCTAAAAAGTTTACACATTAGTGTTGCATTTTGGGCTAAGGATGAAGGAATGGGCTTCCTAGAACCTTATGGGCCTAGGGTTGTAATTAGTGGGTTTTGAGATTAGTATAAATACATGTGTTAAGGTTAGTATTTTGGTGACTAGTCAGTTTGTTATTCAGATATCTTGTATCAGACACCATTTGGTGTATTCAAGTTGATTAATTAGAGATTGTTCTTGTTTTATTTATCTAATCTTTATTTCCGCAATCAATTAGTTGCTGTAATACCGTGTACAGATCAGAATCAAGGATTTACAATCTATAAATCATAGATAGTTTTGTGAGACTTTGTGGTACTTAAATATAGGCTCTCAATCATTAGGTTATTGTTATTGGAGGAGTCTTTTAACTATCTAATAATTTGTTCATTACGTTTTAGATGGAGCTTGATCTGTATTCAACTATTCCCAAACAGGAGCGAAAGTCCTTGAGCATGATGATGGAAATAGGGGCTATACTATATTTGACATATACTTTCTAGAATGCTATTAAAAAGTAAACGGTTAATTTAACTCTATTACAATTTGTAAATAATAAATTATAAATGTTTGAAGAAAAAAATTTAATATATGCCCCTACTACGTTTTTCAAACAATATATTACGTCTTTGAAGTTTTAACAGGATTTCAAACGTTTTTCTTTTAACTAACAAAATTACAAAAAATTTACTTTATGTTAGAATTTATTTACAGGTGGTGTCCTTTATATATATATATATATATATATATAGGATTAGGATCATTTGTGAACAAATTTCTAAGAATGAACTGTGTGAACTGATCTAGACCGTTGATCTATTTTTTAGTTCCTAAGGACAGGATGGTAATTAAACATTATTAATTTTATTTTCAATTTATTTTACACAGAATTTATTCTAGGTAGTTACAATCTTTCCTAATTTTTATACTGGATCAAATAAAAAACATAAACTACCATATTTATAACAATCGATCAGTTACGTATCAAATTTTCCGAAATTTTGTAGACGCTCCAGTTCGTTTCAATTTTCTGTTCTAACAGTACGTGATTCGAAATTTATATACAATCAAATCAAAACAACTATTTTGATTCGATCTTCTATATATGTTATTCCATTTCATTGAATTCAATCAAATAAGTTTGAGATTTGACAGATATCTTCCAAATTGTTCTAAAAGTTTGTTAAACTCATTATTATTACACCTATCATTCATATGCTTTATATATACATATTTCGAAAACTTTTGCTGATTCACTGAATTTTGTTTACAAGTTGTTTGAACTGGGTATTTTAAGCCGCATAGTTGTGAATTCCTTTTGTGTTCTTATTGTTTCTGAAATATGGATGTGCACACAACAAATACGAACGAGAATATGGTTAACGATGATGAAGCCAACGTTGATAATGGCGGTAATGTTTATGTTACTACATTGGATCGACCAGGTGCGTAGGTGTTTGTGGAATTTTCGACAATTTCGTCTGGTAGACACGTTATAATATTGTTTAATTGTTGTTGTAGACATGTTATATTATTGTTTTATTGTTCAGTTCTTCGATCGGCCAGTTTTTGTTTACAGATTTTAACATATGAGTTTATTCTGGTTCCGCGTTTGTGTTTTTAATTGAATGTTGTATTTAGATCATTCAGAACAGGTACACATATGAAACCACTTGTTGGTAATCTGCGATGTTTGTGTATGCCAGACATTAATCATCTGCATATATGGTGTTTTCTTCTGTGTAGTGTATATGATTGTTTTATTTTCTATGATTGTCAATTATTTCCCAGAACATTACAGATGTGTACTGTTATGACGCCTCTGTGTTTTTGTATCTCACAGTCACCAATCGTGTAGCTGTTTACAGAATGTACACATATGCATTTTGTATTTTGATGTATTCGTTGACATGTCAGAGTTAAGTACACTTCTGCACCCTCTTATATTTGTATCACAATACGCATGTGTATAAATTTCAGAAACAGGAATGAGTAGGGGAAGATACGTGTGTGAATTTGTTTAAAAATGTCTGAATCCTTACCTAATTAACAATTAACAGTATTTAAAGTTGTAATATTATTTTTTTAGCATAAACTATTTTAAATCTTTTGCGTCTTAACCATTTGCAGAATCAGTTGCCAGCAATGTATACGAAACCCCTAATGGTACTAGGTACTGGACACCAATCGTCCCTCCCGGATTCAAACCATTTATTAAAGCTAGATTTAGTACCATTGAAGAAGCTATAAGCAAGTATGAAGAGTATGCTCAACTGGCCTGTTTTGGGACCCGTCTTGGTACATCGCAAAAGGAAAAAATAGGTGACAAAATTGTTACCAATAGGGGATACGTATTATGTTCAAGAGCTAACAAACCAAAACGTAAAGATGGTACGGCTGATCAAGCAAATTCAAGTTCACCAAAAGACGGTCCAACGTCAAAGTCACAGACTGCAAGGCATGCGTTAAAGTCGTGCGTGTAAAAAATTCATCTGAGTACGAGATTTATGACTTTGTAGAGTAACATAACCACGGATTTACTACCCCTGAAAATCTTGATCTATCATTGAAGAGGAGGAAGCTTGACTTTTCTACACAAGAGTTTATAGCAAAATGCCGAAACGCAAACCTAGGACCTACCAAGTCTCACAAAGTATATGTTGTTCTAAAAGGTGGTCATCACAATGTACACGGAACCGTCGTCGACTACAAAAATTGTGGCCGTGATATCCGAGACTTTATCGGTGATAGGGACGCCCAGATGATAATTGACAAATTCAAGGAACGTAGCAAAAACACAAACATACACATGTGTATATCAGAGTTATTCGTAGATGCATTGGTAATCATACACCAGCAACCCATTTACATCAAACACAAACATCGACTGACCAGAACAGTACATTCCTTTACATCAAAGCACAAACATCGACTGACCAGAATCGTATAGATTTTATAAGTATTTTAAATAAACCTAACAATGGAATGCTAATAAACGAGTACAACCACTACATTATCCTACTATCGGTGAACGATTTTAACAAGGGGAATTAGATTTAAACAAACAGATTACATCATACATCTGTCCGTAAAGCTATGTTAGGATTCGTTCTTCAAGTCTACTTCTACCCCAACAATGATCTATTCGGTTCCTTCTCTTCAAGTTCCTGCCCCAATAAGTACTTGATTTCTTGATTTTGTGGGAATGGATACGCGGTGAATGAAGGGTTACGGGTGAGTGTATTGTGTTTCCCAAACAGACTACTGTGCTTTTTTGGGAGGGGATTCTTGCAATCAATTTCAAAAAGTGTATCCTTTGAAACCGTTCGGTTTCCAACTAAAAAAAGGAGATTTTGTATTTTTTAATTACTGATTTACCCTTTATCTTTAAATTTCAAATTAAATACATATAATATGAATTACAATCATGCCACCACTTAATATTCCTAGATGATTAAATCCAACGGCCTAGATCAGTTCGCAAAGTTCACTCTAATATACTTGTTCACTCTTGATCCCTACCATATATATATATATATATATATATATATATATATATAGAGAGAGAGAGAGAGAGAGAGAAAGAAAGATTCATTTGAAAAGAAATTTAATGTGAGAAGAAAAAGAGAAAGGGTATAATGGTAAAACACTAAATAGTTTATAACTCCTCTCATTAACTATGCTATCTCTCATTAATAAATCAAAAACAGTTTATCCTACACATTTCAAAATTTATCCTACATATGTCTTACATTTACCAGAATTTATCATACACACATGTAAATTTACCTTACACATTTCAAAATTTATCCTACACATACTAAAGTTTATCATACACACGTCGAAAATTGTCAAACACTATAAATTATTTTATCTTGAAAGAGTATATGAAAAAAAATTAGTCACAAGTTTAATTAATGACAACTAAAGATTTACCTATATACCATTTTTCATAACATTAAATACACACATTAAATAAAGTAAATGAAGAATTTCTATTGGTTTAAAAGTTATTCTTTTTATTTTTACAAAAATTTTCTTCTCATTTGAACTCTCCACTATATATATATATATATTATATATATATATATATATATTACAACGGATGCCCATTATTTTTATTGTTTTTCAGGATGAAAGAACACCGTCTATAAAGAGATTAAAACATAAAGGATATTCGCTAAAATTTCGTTAGTTAAAGGAAAGCGTGAGAAATTTTGATGAAAATTAAATGACGTAAAATGCAATTTACCCTATTTTATTATACATTTTATTTTTTTTAGTAAAACTTTGTAGATCACACATTTTATTGTACATTTTTTTAATAAACCCTTATTTTATTATACATTCTAATTTTTTAATAACTTTGTGGATCACGCATACGTACACTATGGTTATTCAAATTATTTTAAACACGAAGGTCGCTAAGAAAAGCTAGGAAATAACTTGCTTAAAATTGAATCGGTTGTAAACAAGTCGGATGAGCTTGATTTATAAACAATTCGAGTTTCCATGTTTACCTTGGTTCGAGTCATTGAAGCTACCCATATTTTATGGTTTTATTTTTATAGTTATATATCCTAGTTTCTCCTTTTTTTATTATTGCACTGATTTTGTAAACCTAATATTGGATTTCTCAGGTAATTTACTGAACTTGGCAATGTATATATTCTGTGTTATGTTGAACTCTAGTTTAATCTTAGTTCAATCATGTAATATATACGTTTGGTAATATCATCTGTTTTAATATTGAAATGTTAACCACATCCATAGGGTGTGGTTATTACCCTCATAATAATCATGACCCTCTACATTAGCACCATGTCACCTACTTCTAATCCATTATAAAAAACCACTACCCTAAAGGTGGACCTAAACCATTATTATCTTATTTTAATTTATTTTTGTGAAAGGAAATGGCATATTGAATAAGGAAAGAAGGTCCATGGTTGCCATGGTTTAATCCATAAGAATCATGGTGGATGAGACAATGGAGTGCTGCAGCAATTCATTAATGATCTTACGTAGCGATTGATAACCAACCATACCCCCACCATATAATATACTTAAATGTCATTATTGGTTCTAGTTCTTTTTATGGTATTCAAAATAATCTTCCCAAAAAGAATCAATCCACATAAGGTTGTTAAAATAATTTGAAGCTCACTCGAAATCGACACGATTGTAAAAGAGTAATCTCAGTTATGCTCGGCTCAATTTATAAACAATTAGCTTGGCCTTCTTTGTTCGTTAACAACCCTAATTTACACACATTCATATTTCCTTTATGAAAATAATATCTAAATTCAATATACACAATCATATTAAAAAGATATAAAACGTTGATATAACTTATTAGATAACTTGTATTATTTGTTTTAGTTCCATATATATTTTCACAATTTTAGTTATTAAATTTTGATCTTCGATCCTTATATTAATTATTGTTATAAACTTTGAGCGTATCAAGTTGGAGGTGAGTCGTCGACGGTGCCTTCAACCGATTTCGTTATATCTTGACTTTTAAATGTCAACTAATATGAAATTGCCTATTCAAACTTTAATATTTCATAGACGACATTTGACAAAGTCAACTTCGACACAATTCAAACCAGACGATACCGTATTCTCATATCCACTTTCACATGTCCACACGCTTCGTTTCACAACACTATAAAAGCACATCTACATATCAACGAACTAAATCAAACAAACCATATTTTCTATAAAAATCAAACAAACCACAATGAAAACTTTTGGTATTCTCATTGTTGCCGGAATACTTTTGGCCGGAGTACTTAACTCCTCCGCCCAGAATTGCGGCTGCAGTCCAGACTTGTGCTGCAGCCGGTTTGGTTTTTGTGGCAGCGATGAGGCATACTGTGGTGCGGCCTGCCAAGAAGGGCCGTGTTTCTCGGCCCCTCCCACTAATGATGTTGATGTTGCTAGCGGATGCATTATTTAATGGTATCGTGGATCAATCAGACGCCGGTTGTGAAGGGAGAGGGTTTTACACACGCGCTGCCTTCCTTGAAGCCCTCGGAAACTATCCCCAATTTGGTAGGGTTGGATCAGAAGAAGATTCAAGGAGGGAGATTGCAGCTTTCTTCGCACATGTTACCCATGAAACCGGACGTAAGACCATTTTTCTAGTTTTTTCATGTTACCTTAGTTAGTTATATATCAATCACAAATCTAAATAAGGTAACGTTAAATATTACTACTTCTTTAAATAATTTTATAGTACCTTATAAGGTAACCTATACATAGCATATATACGTTTATTTAATCGTCAACAAAAACAAAAATAATAAACAAATAATGTTGTTTCTACGGTTAAAAAGAGTTTTGTTATAACCTTCTGTTAGCATTTATTTCTTTTTTTAAAAGAACAAAAAATACATAGATGTTAATATACGTTCTCGTAAATTAACTTTAAGTTTTGCATGTGATCACAGATTTTTGCTACATTGAATAAATAAACGGTTCCTCAGGGGATTACTGCGATGAAATAATACTCAATATCCGTGTAATCCTAGCAAGGGTTACTATGGGAGGGGTCCGATCCAATTGTCATGGAATTACAACTACGGTCCTGCCGGGAGGAGCATTGGGTTCGACGGGCTTAATAATCCTGAAATTGTTGCCACAGATCCTGTCATCTCTTTTCGGACAGCGTTTTGGTTTTGGATGAACAATGTCCACCCAATCATTGGCCAAGGGTTTGGAGCTACTATTCGTGCTATCAATGGAATGGAATGTTGATGGTGGCAATTCTGCTACTGTAACTGCTCGTGTCCAATACTATACTCAATATAGTAACCAACTTGGAGTTTCTCCGGGCATAACCTTTGGTGCTAGGCTATTTCACATGTGGGATTCTATCCTAATATATATGGATAATGGAAAATAAACTTAGTATTTGCATACAACATGACGATCTTTATTTGTGTTTTATAGATGTTGAATAGACTAAGATCAATATACATATATCTCTAGCGTAAATATATTATGCATGTGGTACACTAATGATTTTGATATAAATATATTCAAATAAAAGAGAAAAAGCATGATCAATTTTTTTTCTTCTCAAAACATTCGTCTTCTGTTTATTGATATATTTATCCGAGAGAATTTGGTTATGACATTTTGCCCTATTAGTATGAAATACACATTCCAGATTTCCTTGTTTGAATAACAAGGGCGACAATTCTCGACACAGATCGAAACATGATACAAAAATAGTCAGGTTTTTAGTTATCATATCTAACCCATTTAATTAATTAAGAAATGGGTCGTGTTCGGAATGACCTATTTAATTAAAATGGTTGTATTTAGGTTAACTTGTTTAGCCTGGTTAATTATATAGGTGTACCCGCCAACCCATGTACGACTCTTTAACCCATTTACAATAACCCAACAATCCGATTTACACATTTACAACTTGATAGCGCTAATTTTTAAACACGTTTAAAAAGATGGGTTAAAGTGGTCATGTTTTAACTGTATACAAGGTAGGGTTGATGCCATTGACACCAACAAATATATTGTGTTTTGTTCGGGTCAATCAATTCAACCTATCAACTCGACATGATTGCAATTCTAGGAATACTAGCAAAGTGACATGATTAAAAATCCAGGTCGAGTTGGTGATCCCGTTATGAACCCTCGGTCGCTCATATTTAATGTCGTTGGTCATGTGTAAGGTTTGTCGGTAACCCTTGAGTAAACTCTTTACCTACACCATGTTTTCTGACGGAGTGTCCTAAATGAATTACCGGTGATCAACTATTGGTGGGGGACTTCTGATGACTTCGCAGAAATTGTTTTTTACTGTAGTGAATATTCACATTCCCCATATTTGCCCATAATCCAGTTCGCATTAGGCAAATTGAAGGAGACCCATAAACCATATAAACATTCAATAGACTCTTACAACATTATTAACGTGTAATAAGTAATAACTCATACCAAGCACATACAGGCAAACATAAGTTCACAACAAAAAAATAAGCAAATACAGCTGCGAAGGTGACATACTTGATTGTCACTAGTGTAACTAATATCATTCAAACTCTTTAGCAATGGTTATAATCACATAAAAACGTCAAGTATAAGGGAGGAGTGGGTGAAGGTGTTGATCCTTAAACTACAAAATAGGGGTCAAAATGAAAAGTTTATTTTATTAGTTTAATAGTTTATAATTATATAGTAGGTTTATTTGTTTTCAAGAAGGTTTCTAATTCATAATTTATATGGAGGTTTAGAATTAACATAACTTAAGTAATATGTTATGTTGGTTATTTTGGGTGAATGAAATTTTAGTTAATGAGAACACATTTTTGGTTGACTTTTGGTTGCATAATAGTTCGTCGTATTTGAAGATTTATTTTGTTAAGTTACAGCTACATAAAACAAGATTCAGTTTGTTTAGTATTGGTTGGGTTCGTGATTTGATCTTGGATTGAAGACAATAATTGGTATCAGAACTTAGACTCTCAAACCATGGTATGAAATTCAGCAAAGGAAGTGGGTGATTCAAAAAATGGTTTGACCGTAATAAAAAGATGACTAGTTAAAATAGTTAATCAAGAAGGTAGTAGGAAAGAAAGTAATTAAGAATGATCATTGGAAGGAAGGTTAGGAGGTTCATTTCTTGAAAGTTTGTAAAGAAGGTAGAAAGTAGAAGGCAAAAACGGTTGAAGGTAAAAGGTATAAAAAAGAGAAGGTTGAATTGTGATAGTTTAGAATTAATATAGCTTAAATATTATGTTATGTAAGTTATTTTGTTTCCATGGAATTTCAATTAATGAAAAGATATTTATTTAGTTGACTTTTGTTTGCATAATAGTTCATTGTATTTGAAGATTTCTTTTGTCAAGGTACACTAACACAAAAACAAGTTTTTTAATAAATTTCTACCGAATTAGTTTTTATTCAATCCAAACTTTCGTCTAAAACGTCATTCTGGATCTTACAAGTGGTATTAGAGCTACGGTACTGATTCAATCGATCTAACAATTGATTGGATCACTTACGTTCATGATTTATGGGTTCTTAGACGTAAAACATCAAATTTAAGTTTAATTCATCGATAGAATTTGCAATTGAAGACATCATTACATGCAGAATTGATTTTCCTCTATGTCTGTGGAAGAATCATCATCAAATTCGAAGAAATAAGGATTTTGAATCAAAAAATGTTAACAACAACCTTCGAGCTGACGAGACAGTTTCAAGCGCAGGAGTGCCGTATTTGTCCGCATGAATCATTTATCCGCACGAATGAGTCCCGATCTGTCTAAAAAAATGTGTTCATCTGCACAAACCAATCAGTCATTCGTACGAATCAAATTTCATCCGCAAGGATCAAGCTTTCATCCTTACGGAAGGCTCTCATCCACACAAACTAGTATCATTCATTCCAAATCAAATTACTCATCCGTATAAAGAAGTCATCCGGATGAATGAGTCATCTGCTCGAGGACTCTCATGCGCAAAAGAGATTGTTTAAGAGGGAATTTTTTGATCGCGGTGACAAGACGAGTGTCCAGAAAAATTTAGTGATTGAAATTTGTTTTCGAGATTTTAACGTTAAATACGGGTTGTTCGGGGAAACCGTCAGAGCGTTTAGAGAATGGTTAAGATGATGAGAGTATAGAGTAGTGAATATAGTGGGGTAGTCATAAAAACTTATGTATAACATTTATCATTTGGTGAAATGACTATTAATGGGCCAAAACAAAATATCCGCATTGATGAAAAAACAGAGTTTTGTGGAGCTAAATGACACATATTCCACATAGTTGAGTTTTTCAGAGAATAGAGAGTACTGAATTTGCCAAGTTTGAGGGGGGAATTCAGTGATCAGTTTAGAGAGGTCAGAATGTGTCAAAAATGAGGGAATAATTTTTTTTAAATATCAAATATTTTTGGAAATTCAGACAAGATAAAGTGCAACATTATTCGGGTGGTTCAGACTCAAATTGACTAGGGATGCATAGGATCTTGGATTTGTTAGTTCGTGATCATCGGAAGTTTGGATTCTTTAAGAGCGTGATCAGATTGATGTCTGAGGGTTTGAGTCCAAAGTATTCGTATAAGCCGTTTAGCAGGATTAGCGTCAGGAGGATGCATCAGTATTGTCGATACTTAAAAGATATCAGAGGAGTGTTAAAAATTTACCTGATAGTTCTATGGTAGTCTATAGTGTCAGAATGGTTAATCTTTGAGAATATGAGTTGTTTTCTAGACTAACCGCTGGGGAATGATGATGTTTGTTGATTAAGTTGCTGCCGGGACTAACGACAAAGGCTATACATCTGTTATCGTGACTGAAGATGAAGAATGTGAAGTTGATCATAGAATGTGTTACCAGATGATTTGTTATCCGATGAAGATTTATTGATTGTGAAGATTACCGTTTACACAAATCAATCATTCAAGTTGGGCATAAAGATGATTACGGAAGACGGGATTTCAGATTTTCGTGGGTATTCACAAAATTCTTGATGTTTACAATGTGGTGTTTTAGTTTCTATCAATTCTCGGTTGGGTTTTTGAAGAATAAGAGATTGAGGTATGAAAGGTAAATAAAAAACCGAACGTGGATGTGGTCAAAGTTGAAATGGAGAAGTTACATTGTGTAGTTTCAAGTTGGTGATTATTCGTGAAGATTACGGTTTAGCAAATCAGAGAAGGTTAGGAACTATGCAAATAGAAACTTGAAGTGTGGATTCATTTCTGGGGGAATATATTGGTTATAATGCAAACCCGAGTCATCCATCAATGGGGAATTAATTGAAGATATTCACAACACTTGATTGTAGTTACAGGATATTCAAACACGGCTTACATATTTGAAGCTTAAGATTCGATAGTGATGTACAAGGTGAAAGTTTTAGTGCATACTGTGTGTGTCCATCACTGTACGAATAGGCTAGATCGAGCGTTGTTGATATTGTATAATTGAGAGTGAGATACAAACATATGACACCTTAGGAGAGGACGAGAGCTCATCCACACGGATGAGTCATCCACTCCAAAGGGTGATCCGCTCCAAATAATCATGTCTATAAACGTGTTCATAGTTAATAAGTTTTGGGATTTGGGGTTTCGGCTGGAGAGATTGCCTGATGCTCTCTCTAGCCTGTCAATGATGTATACTCTTTCGGTATGAAATTGAATCTTCTACTTTCGCTTCTTCTTAATAAATATATACCGAATTAGTCTTTATCCAATCCAAACTTCTGTCTAAACTGCCGTTCCGGATCTTACATGTTCACATGCGTATAACTATCTCATTGGAAATGCTCAACCACCATTTGACCCAAGTGTTCAAGCACTTGCAGAGGGTCAGAAACAACTGTATGAGATGGTGCAAAAACTTCTCATAACAAATGA
Organism: Scalesia atractyloides; assembly: GCA_947069175.1. Classification (NCBI taxonomy): domain Eukaryota; kingdom Viridiplantae; phylum Streptophyta; class Magnoliopsida; order Asterales; family Asteraceae; genus Scalesia; species Scalesia atractyloides. The sequence goes on from CAMTDV010000116.1 coordinate 40,507,045, forward strand.
CCAGTCCCAAGGAGCCATTGTAGTGGTCGATAAAACAAAATCATTTTAGGGGGTATATGCTATTGCAAATGCAAACTCGAATCATCTATCAAGGGGGAATCATTTTTAAGATATCAAATAATTGACTGAAGTTGCAGAATATTCAAACACGACTTTAATATTTGAAGATCAAGATTCGATAATGAAGGCCAAGGGGGAATTTGTTGATGCATATTATGTATGTCCACCACTATGCGAATAGGATAGATGGAGCGTGTGTTAAATATTGTATAGTTGAGAGTTAGATTCCAACACATGAGACTTTGGAGAGGATGACAAAGCATCCGCACGGATGAAGCTCATATGTATGAACAAGCTCATCCGTCCCAACCTTAAGTCTATATATAGGGCTCACATGTTCATAGTTGTTAAGTTTAGGAGTTTTAGCAAGAGATATTGCCCTCTACTTTTGACTATTCTTACTAGATTTCTACCAAACTAGCTTTATCTTATCCAAACTTCCGTCTAAACCCGACGGGTCCGGAACTTTGAATAATAATTGTTTTCAACGGTTCTTGTTAATATCACTTGTTGCTGAATTTTACTACGGAAATGCTGAATTTTGCTAATTTTCAAGTTCGGATCGGACAATTTTATTATTTAAGTATTTTCTGGAAAGTGAAATTTATAAGTTATTCACAACTAATGTTTTAATGAATAAACTGATATGGATATGTTTTCATATCCTGTTTTTATTACTTCAAGCTGACCGCAACTATCGTGACATGAATAGTCTGTTCGCATTTCTGCCGCCAATCTAGGATATAGGTCTGTACTGTTTCGAAAAATGCGGTGAATTTGTTATCATACTACTTTATGATATTGTATATTCCTAAACTAATGAGACTCAATTAAATAAAATTAAGTCAAAATCGGGAAATTTATTAACGTAAATATTGATAAAGTTGTACGGAGTTACTAGATATTTTGCCATTTGTCATACTTTCACTTTTTATCTTTCTTAAAACTACAACTTCCAAGTCCAAATTAATGACATTAGCTTCAAGTTCAATTTAATGACCATGGTTTTATCTTTGTCGTAACATCCCATATTCACAAACCATTTTGATTAGCCCCCAGCCAGTTGTACAAAAACCCATTCATCAGCTTGAAGAAAAGATTTAGTATCCCATCATCGGTAATAAGAAATAAATGAAAAATAAAATCCTTTTGGCTTTTCACAACTTTATGCTAAAATACACTAAAAATCTTTTTGATTTTGGAATGAAAATTGTAAACTATTTACAAACAGACATATTTTTATGAGATTATGATTAGAGGCATATCAGTTTCTTTGAGACATATCAGCAACACCATTAAGATTTAATACATACTCAACTTCAAACAATTCATGTTGATTATCAGTATTGTCTATCCACTTAAACTCAACTTGTTTATATCTCAGATATTGCTTAATATGATACACGTATATAATATAAGAACAAATTAACTAGTGGTTCCCATTATACATCATGCTCCCGTATCAGGATATGTACAAGAATATCATCATACATGTGAAATATATAGTTTACATCTGTGGGGGAATACGAAAGCTTCGGTGATTCTAGTTAGTGTCATCATACAGACAGAGTATGAAGTTCGACTTTTAAAAGTGGTGTAGCTCATATGTATCTTTTTAAGCACAAATTCTTATCTTTCGAAAATCATTTAGCTTTTGAGGGTCTATCCTGAAGCATTGTTTATAAAGTATTATAGAAGTTCTAGATTAACACCACCGTGTAGACAAAAGAACTTGTATAATATCCCAGGTGTTAAACTAATATAAAGACCTAGTATCTTAGTATCTTGGCAATTATTTCAAACAAGATTACAGTACCAAGACCATATGCCAATGAAATATTATTCACACTTAGTTAATTGTTTCGTTATATTTGTATCATTTATGCAACCCTTTTGATTAACAGTGAGCCAACTGATACAATGATTAGTGAGACTGTTATCTACTTTAATACTTTTGTTGTAATAGTCCACTGATATACTATCATCCCTCTGTTTAGCAAAAAGAACTCATTTTTTTATTTACTATTTTTGTGTATTTAAAATTTTCAATGTTTTTTTTTATTTTTCTCTCAAATTCTCGCCCTAAAATTAAAAACACATTTTAAAAGAAATAAAAGAAAGAAATACTAAAAATGGTTCCAGATGAGGTTTACTTCTTTGAAGTTTTAGAAAGCTCAGTACCCACCAATTCACCCTCCGATTCGAATTCTTTTATACCATTAATTTTGAGTAGAAACTTAAATCTTGCTTTGTTAAATGCTTTAGCAAAAAGATCTGCCGTTTGAAAATCAGTGTGAATTTTAGAAATTTGTATCAACTTCTTTTCGTAACAGTCACGAATGAAGTGATATTAATTTCTATATGTTTCGTTTTAGAATGGTGGACTGAATTTTTAGTAATGGAAATAGCTGCCTCATATCTACCTGAATACAAGTATTAAGAAACTTCAAACTGTAGTCTATCATTTGTTGTTGTATCCACAAAACCTGGGAGCAGCAACTTGAGGTTGCTATGTATTCTGCTTCGCATGTTGAAAGAGAAACGGTCGTCTGCTTCTTACACTGCCACGTCACCAACCGGCTGCATAAAAATTGACATCCGGCTGTTGTAGATTTTGCGTTCAGTTTGTAGCTGCGAAAGTCTGAATCGGAATAAGCCTTCAAGACGAACTCATCTTCCTTTGGATACCACAATCCTTTTCCAAGCGATCCTTTCAAGTATCGAAGAATTCGCGTTACATCTGCTAGATGAGAACACGAGGATTGGATTGATAACGAGCACATAAACATGTGGGAAACATAATATCTGGTCACCATGTTGTCAAGTACATCAAAGAACCGATCATGCTGCAATATTTTGTTTCATCGACCTTGGATCAGGATTGATGTTATGATTTTGAGCTAATGGCGTGCTAGCTGTTGAAGATTTTGTCATCTTGAACTTTGCTAGTATATCATTGACATACTTTGTTTGATGAATGAAGATCCCCTGACATAACCGATCAACCTGTAACCCTATAAAAAAATTCATTACCCATTGAACTTATTTCAAACTTTTGTCGCATCACGACATCAAATTCCTTCCAAAGTATGTTGTTTGTAGACCCGAAAATTATATCGTCTACATAAATCTGTACGATCAGCAAGTCACCATTCGTCTCTCGTGTAAAGAGGGTGCAATCAACAATTCCTCTGATAAAGTTGTTGTCTAGCAAATGTTGAGACAATGTCTCATACCAAGCATGCGGAGCTTGATGTAGACCAAAGAGAGCTTTATCAAGAAGATACACCTTATCGTTATTATATGGATAATGTCTCATACCAAGCATACGTATACCTCCCCTTTTACCATTTCGTATAAGAATGTAGACTTGACATCCAGCTGATAAACCTTGAAGCCTTTCCATAAAGCAAATGCCAAAAATATCCGAATAGCTTCGAGCCTTGCTACCAGAGTATAAACTTCTGTATAATCAATGTCTTCTTGCTGACAAAATCCTTGTACAACTAACCTGGCTTTGTTGTGAACTATCACCCCTCGATCATCCTTCTTGCACTTTAACACCCACTTTGTGTTAATCTTTTATGATTACCCAATTTTTTTGAATTGTTGTAGCTCCTCCGACATAGCATTTACCCAACTTTCTTTAGTTAATGCTTCCTTATAATGCTTCGGTTCAATATGAGAAATAAAGCATTGATGAGAAAATTGTTTTTGCAGTGGTGCCACTTGGGTACAAAAACAACTTAAACCTTTGTAAATCTGATTCCTTGTTTTTACTCCACTTTGTAATTCACCGATAATGTTTTCAGAAGGATGATATGACAAATTTCTTGGCATGACTTCGTCATTGTACGTAGCTTCTGGTTCAGAATCATCATCTAATTGATTGAAGTTCGGAATCACATCATTTATAGCTGGCACTTCTAAATTACTAGTTCCTAGTTCATTCTGACTGCTTGATCATGTTTCTGCAACCACCACTTCAGGCTGTTGTAACGTAATTACTATAGGTTCTTGGAATTTGATCTTGAGAAAAAGCTTGTTGTTGTTGAAACAATAAAGCAAGCTCCTCTTCATTTGGTTCAACAGGTAAGTTGGACTTCCAAAGACTCTCATAGTCAAACATCCCGCCATCTCCAAGTTTCTGAGTTGGAGCGGTGTATTTTTGATAGTCTACATGCTAAGCTTGCTCGATGCGGTTAATGCTTGGAAGATAAACACATCGTAATGGACTTGCATACCCCCCCTCTAGTGATTTCACCCCAATTTTCCTTTAGGATTTATTACCATGCACGGCGACCCATGTGGTTCTAAGCATTGAAGATTGGGTTATCGCCTGTCCAAAAGCTCAAAGCAAGTTTTTCCGTACTGTTTAACAGTTAGCACACGATTCAATGTGTAATATGCAGATGCTACCTCTTCATTCGAAAAATTAACAGGTAGCTTAGAATCGGCTAACATAGTATGAGCTAACTCGATCAAGGTACGATTCTTCCTCTCAGCTATTCCATTTTGTTGTGGAGTGTATGGCTCGCTAAACTCATGGAGAATCCTTTTCTCGTTGCAGTACTCTAACATCTGATTATTTTTAAACTTTGTTCCATTGTCACTTCGGATTCTTTTGGATTCTTCTAATAGGTAAATGGTACATGTTCTCCAACTTTTTAAACAAGATTATCAGCGAATCAAATGTTCCGTCTTTAGATTCCAATAACATTATCCAAGAGAAGCGAGAAAAATCATCTATCACGACCAAGCAGTATAGATCTCTAGTAACCATTTCCACGTTAACCAGTCCAAAGAGATCCCTATGCAAGCTCTCAAGTGGTAATTTGATGGAATTCAACAACTTTTTCGAGTGCGATTTCTTGTGTTGTTTACCTTTCTTGCAACTAACATAGTCATCATTAATGTGGAAACTCTTTACATTAATCCCTTCAACCAAGTTTTTGAGAACCAGGTAATTCATCTTACGCAAATGAATGTGTCCCATCTTTCAATGCCACAAGATAGATTCCTTCTCCGTAGCCTTTGTAACAAAGCATTGTGCGGTCTTTGTAGTCGTGGTTGCAGTGCACACGTCTAGAACATAAAGATCGTTTTCCTTTGGTGTACGCATTTAGATCCACTCCTATGGTATTATAAACTCATGTCAAAGACAAAGATAGATCCAGAATCAGGAAAATATGATGTCAAATTGAAATACAAGCGGCCAAAGGTTTGCGTGTAATACCACTTATGGAGCAGGATTTTCATAAATTCTTTAAATGGTTGTATTATGACGAGAAGAAATAAGAGGTAGTGATTGTACAATGTGAAGGAGATAAGCATTAGAGAACTATTGGGATTATGATCCTATGTGGTTGGTGAACATATCAGGTAAAGACATTGAGATCTTGTTCTTCAACAAGAATTTTGATACTCGTATTGATCGAGAACAAGCAATGCGATTCCAAAATGTTCTGAGATATGTTTTGCATATGAAATACATTTCGAAAGGATGTGGGAAAGCAACTTTAGAGAGATAGAGAAGAAGGAAGATGGAAAAGAATAGAAAATATTTGAGAAGAAAGCGTTGATCTCAAGTTATAAGTACAAGAAACCGCCACTAACCGATCAGAAATCGAAGAAATACTTTGAAGAGCATCGAAAAGAGTACATGAAGCGGGTTTTGGGACTCAAGGATTAAGATATTTTAAAGACCAATACAAATCTGCGGCATCATCCAAGGAGGAGTCAGTTGGTGCATAATGTTTGCGGCATCTGTGAGAAACAATGTCAACACAACAAAAGTACCTAAAAAATATAAAAAACATACAATTTTTTTAATATTTCTTACTTACCATACTCTCTATTAGTGTTATAATAGTGTAGAAAATTGTTTCTTAGGATGGCATAGCCTTAAAATGAAGGGCGAGGTTCAAACGAGGAAAGGCTTACGGTGGATACCTAGGCACCCAGAGACGAGGAAGGGCGTAGTAAGCGACGAAATGTTTAAAAAAAATCGTTATATTTCGTTACTAAAAAAATTCGAGTAACAATTATCGCTGCATATGTGTATATGTATCATTTCTTTGACAAATTCCGTAATATATTACCAATATTAGATAATTGCACTTTCATTTATACTACCATCGCTACGTATGTGTGTGTGTATATAAACACACACACACATATATGTATATATATAGGAGAGTAACCCGTTAGTAACTACCCTTTATTACGAGAACTGCGAGAACCATGTGAACACAACAAAAAATACCTATAAAAATCTAAAAAAGCACAAAAATATTTTTTAATATATATATATATATATATTAAAATTGCTATATTTCGTCATTGAAAAAATTCGAGTAACAATTATCGATGCACATGTGCATATGTATCATTTATTTGGCTAATTCAGTAATATATTACAAATATTAGAAAAATGCATTTTCATTTACACTACCATCCGTAATACACTATTTTTACATTACCAATATTATAAATTCACATGTGCTTCTATATATATGAACATGATATAACGTGTTTTGGTACACTACTTTGAATATACTTTCCATTTCATCTATCATACCATCCATAATACAATATCATTACCTCCTACCATCCATAATACAATATCATTACCAATATGTATAATGTTTTCACTTACATCAACACCATTCATACCATCCAAACAACATATTACATCATAAAGTACAAATATAACCAAACCATCAACCACGAGATATAATTAATCAAAAAACATATATATGGGCCTACTTCATCATTCAAAATCACAAACTTTTTGTACCAAAAAACGTTATAACATGGTTATACATAATGATGCACATGTGCATTTTTAATATTGGTAATGTAAAAAGTAGTATATTACGGATGATAGTTTAAATGAAAGTGCAATTGTCTACAACTATTAATTTATTACGAAATTTGTCAAACAAATGATACATATGCACATTTGCATGGGTAATTGTTACTCAATTTTTTTAGTGACGAAATATAGCGATTTTTTTAAATTTATTAAAAAAAATTTGTTTTTTTAGATTTTTTTAGGTACTTCTTATGTCACATTATATATAGGTAGAGATTCATGTAAGAAAATATAAAAGTGTGAGAAGGATAAGAAAGATTCTAGAGGTGACACGAGTCCCTTTTTATTTTGGTAGTTTAAGGGTATAAGCGTAATTTAACTAATAAAATCTAATAATGGAATGGATATATTCAACCGATTCTGGCAATTATTTTATGGTGTTATTTCATAAACACAGGAATAACACCCTAACTCATAAAAACACCACAACATGTATATTGAAGGCATACATCTTATAAAGAACAGAAGTATAACAGAAACAACACCCTAACTCATAAAAATATCATAACATGTATATTGAAGGCATACGTCTTATAAAGAACATAAATATAACATAAATAACACCCAAAATATATAAAAACTGAAATAACACCCTAACTCTTTGAAGGCAACAGAAACCTACGGAAGACACCAGAAACCACAGCAATGCAAGGACCTTTGTCCTCACATTAAATATAACATAAATAACACCCTAACTCATAAAAGCACCACAGCATGTATATTGAAGACATACATCTTATGAAGAACAGAAACATAACAGAAATAGCACCCTACAATTAAAACACCATTGTATGAACATAGAAAAAACACCATGGACTAAAACATCCAAGCGAGATGTAATTTTTTCTCTACATAAGTATATTAATATGGTACTCATATTAAAGATAAAAAAAACTCGTTATTATGGTGTAATTCTTTTTTTTAAAGAGTTACGTATAAAAAGTTATTGACATTTAAAAAAGAAGGGGGAAACTTACATTTGCATTAATGTTAGTTTTCTTAATTTAAAATTATTAAATTTATATTTATACCCTTAATCTAGAAAATTAATTAGTTTAATAGTCAACACTATTTATAAGATTGCCATCAATATCTCAACCATTAGATTAAATATCTAATGGTTTAGATTCTTTCTTATCCTTCTCACACTTTTATATTTTCTTACAATAACCTCACCCTATGTATATGTATATGTATATGTATATGTATATGTATATGTATATGTATATGTATATGTATGGATATACCTGGTTTGGATTGTGTGAGATGCACTAGCATAATTGAGAAATTGAGAAGTATTCCGCATCACAAATTTTTCCTAAACTTTTTGAAATATACGTATATGTATAGTTTAAAATTGGCTATATATATGTGTGAGTGTATAATTCAAGATTTGACAACACACACACACATATACACACACATATATATAGGGTAGGGTTCATTTGAGAACCAATCTTATTTCGAGAACCATAAGAACCAATGTGAAGATAAGAATTGGGAGGCAGTGATTGTACTATGTGAAGGAGATAAGCATCAGAGAACTATTGGGATTTATGATACTATGTCGTTGGTGAACTTATCAGATAAAGACATCGAGATCTTATTCTTCAACGAGAATTTCTATGCTTGTACTGATTGAGAACAAGTAATGTATAAGAATTTATACATCTTTTAAACGTCAAATATGCCCCGTTTACGCAAGAACTCTTTGTGTATTCATTGATTTTGGGAGGCAGTGATTGTACTATGTGAAAGAGATAAGCATCAGAGAACTATTGGGATTTATGATACTATGTCGTTGGTGAACTTATCAGATAAAGACATCGAGATCTTATTCTTCAACGAGAATTTCTATGCTTGTATTGATTGAGAACAAGTAATGTATAAGAATTTATACATCTTTTAAACGTCAAATATGCCCCGTTTACGCAAGAACTCTTTGTGTATTCATTGATTTTGATACTCATTTGAGTTGTTTGTGAAAATACAGGTTCGGGCTTCGGCCCAGTTGAAACGGACGCTTTTGGAGCAAAATGGAGCAAAAAACGGAACATTCCAGCAAACTGCCAAATATGGCACGACCGTGCACAGCCAATCAGCATCGGCACTCTCATCAGCACTATCAACTGATAACGCAAACAAGGAAAATCCATGACTGGCATGTTTTGGTGCCCTAAAGGCATTGATTAGTGACCATGGGATGCATTTCTTTAATGCACAGCTTGAGAAAGCATTGTCCCGATATGGTGTGCAACACCGATTCTCTACACCATATCATCCACAGATGAGTGGATAGGTTGAGGTTTGTGCACAAAGCATAAAGCATATTGGCACAAAGCATATTAGGCTTTGAAGACGGTTAATCTTGATATGGCTGTTGCGGGTAAGAACAGGTTTGTGCATATCCACGAGATTGAGGAGCTTAGGAATGATGCGTATGAAAGCTCTAAGCTGTACAAGGAAAGCACGAAGACGCTTCATGATAACCACTTGAAGAACAAGAAGGAATTCCGAGTGGGTGATCGTGTGTTGTTATACAACTCACGTTTTAAGTTGTTTCCAAGAAAGTTGAAGTCTCGGTTACATTGTACGAGTAGTGTTTCCTTACAGGACCGTGGAGATAGGCCATGAGGATGGTCGGTTGTTTAAAGTCAATGGGGATAGGCTACAGGCTTATATTGTAGGGCCCGTTGATCAGAGTGAGGAGGTTGTTACCTTCCACCCCAGGAACAAATGAATTCGGGGTGGTGAGTCTAGCTGAAGATTCGTAAATAAACATAGCATGTTTTTGTTTATATTATTTTTCGGTTGTTTATTTCTTTTCAGGTTTCCGTTCGTTCTGGTTCACGGGGAATGTTAGAGCTTGTTGCCGGCTTCCAGGTATGTTAGTTCGGTTCATTTCTTTATAGGAGATGCTTCTTTGAGTGCCCCGGGTTCAAAGAGTTTTTACTTTTTATCCTTATTTCTATTTTACTTTTCTTATTCTTCAACTTTTATTTTCTAATTTAAATTTTTAAAATTTTATTCGTAGTTCTTGTAGTAAAATTTTAAAATTGTAGTAATTAAGTTAGAGTAAAAAACCAAAAATTGAGAACTATCAATAGAAAAATCTGGCACTACCAGACCTCCTAGTGTCAGCCCTTTGCAGAGCCAATAATAGAACCCACCAATAACTCAAACCACTTTTCTTTATATCTTCATCTTCCTCCCTTGAACCCATTCAAAGCACTCACGAATTCTCTACCTCTCCTTACTTCCTCCAAGAAATTCGTGTAGTCTTTCCTCAAGCATTCCTGTACGAATTCTTCTTCTTCTTTGTTGGTTTATGTGTTTTAGGTTTATGTTCTTCATGGTTAGTTTCTTTTTAGTTTTTAGGGCTTGGTCTAAATCACCCGATTGAAGCCCATTTTTCATGTTTTTGTGTTGTTAGGAACCATAACTGACCGATTTACAAAACCCCTAAGCAAAATTATGAAAAAAAATTGGAGTTGGGGTGCATTTTGGAGGCTATCGTGTTTTCTTGTTCCACCACGCACGATTGTGCCATGTCCTGGCATGATCGTGCCATTCATAACTTATGTTAGATCTTCATAAATTTCTCCCAGAAATTCAACGCGCACGAGGGTGCCAAGACCAGGCACGATCGTGCTTTTCATAAAATTACCCAGATCTTCAAAATAGAACCCATAAATTGGTCAGGCATGAGGGTACCAAAGGGTGGCACGATTGTGCAGCTGGGAAAAAACCCAGAACTTCATAGTTGTCAGAAAAACTTCATAAACCTGCTGATTTTTCCAGGCAAGCACGACCATGCCAGATATTGGCATGATCGTGCCAAACTGTCCAAAAGCATATTTTTGTCTGTTTTTGGTTGCTGATTTCTTGCTCATTCTTGCAGATTGATCATCCGTGCTTACGTTTCAGCAACAATGCTAAGGAAGGGCATTGTATCGCAAAGGTGGAACGGTTTATGGGCAAGACAACATTTGATTGAGCCCATGCGAAGTTGCAAACGGTTATCTTGACTTGCTCGGTTAGACAGAGCGGTTTGAGGACCTTGTGATACCGCCATGGACCCCCCTTTTGACATAGCTGAGTCGTAATACGTGGAGCTAGTTATCGAGTTTTCGCATTTTTCCGGTTTACTTTTCCTTGCCCGGACGTATATGAAAAAATGGTTGGTGTGATCTATCGCCTAGGACGGAAATGGCACCAACAATTAATCAGTCGATTTGGTCAAGTGTTGGGATTAAATGTCGATGATGAAATCGATTCGGAGCTCTTTCATGGTAGTTTGCAAGAATGGGAGCCAGACGTGGATAAAGCCACCTTTTGGGCAGGGATCACGGTTCCGGGTTGGGAATGTGACCTTAGGAGAGCTAAGGCGACATGGATTCTTGATCTACTATACTACGTCATCGAGGGCACCATTTTCCATGTCATTGGAGGTCGGGGTGACATCACCGGCAACGTCACCACCCGCGACCTGTTTCATGTCTATTGCATCATATCCGGGTCAAACTGCAATGTGGCGGACAACGTCGCAGAGTCGATTCAGAGGGATATTGGTTCACATTTGCGTCGAAGATTGGCGGAGGAGCATTCGCCACCAAACTCGCCAAATATTATCGGGTTTGGTTAGACCATCTAACCGAGGCTTGTGATTATGGTATGCTTGACGTAGCACAGTTGACCTAAATGCACATGATCCACAAGGTAAACAGAGTCCCGAAGCTTGTTAACGGATTAGGTAGGATTTGGGATCTGCTTCCCGAAGTGTAGAGTGATAATGATGATGGTGGTAATGGCGATGGTGGCGGTGATGACGTCCATATGCAGGATATCCAAGTTCATGGGCATGATGAGCCCACTGGGGAAGCGGGCCCTCACATGCAGCTTGGTGACCTGGGCCATGGTATTCGGAGCCAAACTAGAAGAATGTATATGGTGGGTATGGTGGTGGTGGTTACGAGCATGGTGCCTTCGGTCGATATGAGCCATCAGTGATTGATATATGGAGGCAGATGGATAGACTCTCCTTGGATCAGCAGGGAGTGAGAAGAAATATGGATCTGATCCGTGCAGAACAGCACAGGCAGTGGAACTTCTTGGAGGATATGTACGAGCAAAGCCAGCAAAGTTTTGATTGGCTTTTTGGTTCGCAGCATCATATTGCGAACTCGCTCAATACACCCTACACACAGCCGCCTCCGCATTTCACACGGAGATCCAGGTTCGATCGCCGGGGCGACGTTGGTCCTTCCGGATCTGGTGGCAGGTCTTAGTCCTGTTATCTATCTTGTATTTTTATTATATTATGTTTGAGGGGTTTGCCATTTTCCATTGCCCGTACACCCCTCCGTCGTAGAACTTTAATTGCTTTTGTTTTATTTTAGTGGGCTAAATAAATAAATAAAGGCAATGGTAAATTGGGTTGGGTAAAGTCTTGTGTGTTTGATCATGTTTGCTAGTGTGTAGTGTTGGCTCGATGAGATGTTGGTTTGAGGAACGGCTCGGTAGATCGTTGTGGATGCTCCTTATTATTTCGTTTAGCTTTATTCTTGCCTTTTTGTTTCAGGGGAGTTTTCGTGTTCCCGTTTCCTCCGCTTTCAGTATATTTGCATTATGCTTATATAATTGTTTTTTTTGTACATCGAGGGCGATGTACAGTTCAAGTGTGGGGAGGTGGTTTAGCGCTTGAACTTTGTTGTCCGTTTTGAAAAAAAAATAGTAATACAAAGCTTCTTGAACATTTTCTTTTGTGGCATGATAATCAAATCAACATAAGTTTTTATATAAGCACTAAAGTTTTTGATAATTGTATAAGGGTAAACGCAAAAAGGGGGTTCGCTCGAGTGAAGATTACCATTAAGTAAGGTGTTTTGTTGCATAAATTTGGGCATGAGAAATCGAGCGATTGACCTACTTGTTTGCCTTGCATATTTACCCAATACGGCTGTTTTTGTGAGTTACTTTTTTGAGCCTTGTAGCTTTAGAATTATTTTTGCTCATGTTTTTGCGGGCAAAGATCGAATGAGTCGGATGGCTTTTGTGATTTAAACTTGTGTTAGGTATACATTTGGAGGCCACATAGCAAACATATAGCATGAAAATGGTTGAGGCATTTGGAGACCTTTTATTTTTAGTCATTTATACTTATTCCTACACCTGAATCATACCCCTAGTCAAACCAATTTGAGCCTTTCCCTTTATTTCTTTTAAACCACTAAATATTAACCACTTGGCCAAATTAACTTTTTATATTAACCTAATTTTTTTGGTTGGAAGCCCGGTTTGGTTAGTGATTAACTTGTAACCTTTTTGTATAGTATCTTAGTTTATTAGTTACAACCTCATGGCTAAGAGTTTTTATCTAAGTAGACGTACTAAGTTCTCTCTAAAGCATGGTTGAATAAAAATGAAATGAACCATCATAGTTTTAAAAAAACCTTATCAATTGGCTTTGTTAGAGCAATTTTGGGAGTTGAAAAGCTGAACTTGTCGATTAGCTTTCGCTTACATATTAGTAAGTTGTATAGTTCTATTTTGTCATTTTTCAAGTTAGTCGAACTGTCGGGTTATAACCCTATCCAAGTTACAACCCACACAAGACCTCGTGATTTATGTTATATTTTTGTCGAGCGATTGGATTGTATCCTGCTACAAGCTTATGATATCGCAAAGTCATCGTCTTGGCATCGAGTGTTCTAAACATACTCCCTGATTTATATGTGTACTTATAATTAGCTGAGTGTGTGTGAGCATTGTGAGGATGCAAGGTGAACTTGTAGGGATTTCTAAGATGGACCATTGCTCATAAACATATTTTGCATACTTTTGGTTTTTCCTTCATGTCGAGTAGTCCTTAATTGTTATAGCCTGAATTATTTATTTGTGCTTATAAAATGCTAGTTAAGATGATTGTCATTGAGAGAGTATTTGTTCATTTTGGTTGCTTGAGTACAAGCAAAGTTCAAGTGTGAGGATGTGTGATGTATAAGAATTATACATCTTTTAAATGTCAAATATGCTCCATTTATGCGAGAACTTGTTGTATTTCATTGATTTTGGTACGCATTCGAGTTGTTTGTGAAAATACTAGTTCGGGCTTTGGCGAATGGAGCAAAAAGCGGAACATTCCAGCAAACTGCCAGATATGGCACGATCGTGCCAACACCTGGCACGACCGTGCCAAGCTAACAAGCATTGGCACTCTCATCAGCACTATTAACCGACAATGCAAACCAGGAAAATCCATGACTGGCACGGCCGTGCCACCCCCAAGCACGACGGTGCCTAGTCCAAGTCAGTCTCTGATCAGCTCAGTTCTGAGATCGCATCAATCATCATCGGCAATTCATCGATAAGCACAGTAATGCCATGGTTTGGCATGGTCGTGCCACCTCGGGAAACTTTGAGCGGGATTTTTCCAGAATGGTAGCAAACAAGATTGAGAGACGAAAAGCGACTCTGACACTTACCAAGCACGACCGTGCCAGCAGGTGGCAGGGTCGTGCCAAACATCCTGCAGCTCAAATCCGAGTTTCAAGCTCATTTGGAGGGGAGCTGGAGCATTTTGGTGAAGTTTTCTCTCAAGAATCTGGACATGGAAGCTTGTTGGAGCTAAGAAGGAGCCTTGAAGAAAACTTAATCATTAGAAGATTCCCTCATTTACCATTTAATCTTGTCTTTAAACTTACTAGCTTATTATTTTTATATTATGAATAATATGAGTTTTCTTGCACTTGATTTGGTAGTTATGAGCCTTATGGGCTAAATATTTGTGTTGTATAAACTTTGTTGAAGCTAATGAATATGTGATAACATGGAAGTAGATGTGGTGATTGTTTTTGTTAATCATCATAGTGATGTTTAATCTTGTTCTGGGAATTCATGTACATGTTTAAAGACTTTGTCTTGAATATTTAGTCATAAGTATTTACATGTTGTGTTGGAAAGCCCATGTAGAGATTTTGATAATTGAAACTTGTTAGTATGATTCATAGCATGAAACTAGGAATGGTAATTGCTAACATGAATTGAATGGTGATTTGAAAATGTGTATGGATTCGTGCATTTAGATTTGGAAAGATCAAAAGAATGATTATATGAATTCTATAGTTTGTGTTTATGTTAGTATGATGCTTTAGGCCAAGATTGTTGTCTAGCATGACCATGCTTATGGTTCATATCAAGAACATGATGAAGGCATTGCTTACCTAAAACCAAGTTAGGGTGATTAGTATGTTGTTCATAGTAGTTTCCCCCAACTTATAGAGTTAAGAGTTTTGACAAACAGATAACTCATCATTACAGATTAACATCAACTTAGCAAGTGAACTTAAAATAATAAATTTTAAGTGATTAGAATGTTATTTCATTTTAGTTTTTCTAATATTTATAAAACTAGGAAGCATTGATTGGGGACTTAGTTGTATTTGAAGCTTGCACCACTAGTCTTTCCCATTTGTTGCCACCTATTCATTAGTGGATACTTAGTTTAGGCAATCTCTTTAAGATATTGTTCTTCTTTAGATTAGTTAGTAGTTTGTTGTATTTGCATGATAAATTAGAAACAAAAATTAACTCATCAATTGAAAAGGCTTTAAAGTAGCAAAAGTTTAGTACTGAGACACCGCGTCCACGGATTGATATCCGATTCTCACCGATAAACTATATTACCACCCGATGGGTACACTTATCCTTTTGTGTGTGTAGTTTAGTTCTTGGGTGAAAATCATTTTAAAACTAAATTTTGGTGAAGGGAAATTAAATTATAAAAATATATATAGTTCACGCACATCAAGTTTTGCGACGTTGCCGGGATGCGGTCTTCTTGAGAACAGTCTAGGTTACTTATTTAGCCATTGTGAAAAGTGTAAGAAGTTTTTGTCTACTTGTTTTATTTTTCTTTTATGTAATTAATTTGAAAAAAAAAAGAAAAAAATGATTATTTGCCACTTGTTTTTGTGTTTTTGTATATATATAGTGCATTGTGCCCCTCCTTATTCCCTAACAGATCGTGCATGTCCTCAACCCCTGTAGCTGAAATCTTTGAGCCTTCATCGGAGCCAAAGTGCAATCTTCATCGTAGACTCCAGGAGCGGCCCCGCATGGTGGCCGCTACGATCGAGTTAGACGCGGCGGGAGGCGACACATTCTATGAGGTTCAAGTATATATGGCGGACGGAGAGGAGACGAGGATCTTAAACGAAATAGGAAAACAATCACTTGAGAGTTTACCAATGAGCATCAATGCACCAATGATTAAAAATAGAACTTTCCGAGATCAAATTTGGCACCATATCGATGTTGTAGAATGCGGTGCAGTTTTATGGCAAGGATCACGAGGATCCTAGTGTCCACATCACGGGTTTTCTAGAGGTTTGTGCCACGTTCACAACTCATGATGCATCACCAGATGCTATACGCCTTCGGCTCTTTTCGTTTTCTTTATGTGATGGAGCCAAAGAGTGACTTCTCTCGCATCCAGCTGGATCTATCACTACATGGAATCAATTAGCTGAGAAGTTCCTCCAGAAATATTTCCCTCCAGAGGAAATTGTTTGGGTGAGAACTAAGATTCTCAACTTCTGCCAGGACGACGATGGATCCCTTTACGAGGCGTGGGAACGTTTTAAAGAACATATGAGAAAGGTCCCACACCATGGGTTGCCCAAGCGGCAACAATGTTAGATTTTCTACCTTGTTTTAGATGGTTTGGGGTAGATGATGGTCGATACATATGCAGGCAGAGACATTGTCACAAAGAATGCCAACGAGGCATTTGAGATTTTAGAGAAATGCGCCGCGAAAAATCGGAAAAAGCAGCCACCGAGGGGAAAGAGTTCTCGACAGGGAGTTCATCACGTGGATGACTTCACTGCCGTGACAACACGTATGGATGCCTTATCTTTGAAATTTGATCGGGTGATGCAGATTCACTCGAGTGGTTCCTCGAGTGGGGAGCATATCATCCAGGTGATTTTCCGATGGGAGAGGTGTCACACAAGCATGTAGATTTTATGCGAAACCAATACCGTTATCAGAATAATCCCTACAGCAATACCTATAATCCGGGGTGGAAGAAACACCCAAATTTCAGTTGGAAACCTGACGATTCTAGTGAGCATCCACCCGGATTTGCTGCACGTCCCACAGCTCCTGGAGCATCTGGTGCACCTCGGCCTCAGCTGATATCTTCCACTAATGAACCTAGTGTGCAAGATATGTTTAGTCAACTCTTAGCGGGTCAAAACTCTCAAAGGTCAAAAATGTGAAGAGTTTTAAAGAGTATGACGGTCATTTCACGAGGCACGAGAGTGAGTTGAGAAGCCAAAAGGCTTCCATGTAGACCATTGAGAACCAAGTTGGCCAGATTGCCAAGATGTTGTCCGAGAGACAACAGGGGGCCAGCCTTCCAAGCAATACGAAGCCTAATACTAAGGCTACTGCGAAGGCCATCACATTGAGAAGCGGCAAGACCGTTGAGCCCATCACTTCGGCTGCTCCAACAAAGCCGATTGATGATGAGATTGTTGAGGATATCGAGACTGATTCTCCGAGTCAGGTGCAACTAAGGCGAGTCCCACCAAGTACAGTACGACCCAAGGAGCCTGTGAGAGAGTATGTCCCTCCCATTCCATATCCGGGGAGGTTGAAGAAGCAGAAAATGGAACAACACTATGGTAAATTCCTTGAGCTTTTTAAGCAACTTCATATAAATTTACGATTTGTCGAGGAACTTGATCAAATGCCTAAGTATGCCAAGTTTCTGAAAGATATTTTATCTAACAAAAAGAAACTTGAGGAGTTTTCGCATGTTACCTTAAATGAGGAGTTTTTGGCGGTTCTTCAGAACAAACTACCGAAGAAAATGAATGATTCCGGAGTTTCACCATCTCATGCTTGATTGGTAGTTTGTCAGTCAGCAATGCATTGGCTAATCCTGGAGCTAGCATAAACCTCATGCCATATGCAGTTTTTGCTAAGCTAGATGTCGGAGAGCCAAAACCCACTCGTATGTGCATTCAGCTAGTTGATCGTTCAGTGCAGTATCCTCGAGGTATAGTTGAGAATATGCTAGTGAAAATTGACAAGTTTGTCTTTCCTGTCGATTTTGTGATTTTGGACATGGATGAGGACAAAATTGCTCCTCTTATCTTAGGTCGACCATTCCTAGCCACTGCGAGAGCCTTAATTGATGTCTACACCAGCAGACTTCCTTTTAGGGTTAATGATGAGACTTTTGGTATTGGGAGATCCATGCAGCATCCACAGAG
Organism: Scalesia atractyloides; assembly: GCA_947069175.1. NCBI lineage: Eukaryota > Viridiplantae > Streptophyta > Magnoliopsida > Asterales > Asteraceae > Scalesia > Scalesia atractyloides. The sequence continues at coordinate 40,525,267 of CAMTDV010000116.1, forward strand.
TCAGTATGATACACTCTATCTCATTGAGACATGTATATATATATATATATATATATATATATATATATATATATATATATATATATATATGTGTGTGTGTGTGTGAGATTGATCATCTTCGTGACACATTTTAGGAGGATGTTGTGGACACACAGCTGCTTGGAGGGGAGACTTTTGGTACACCTGTTGTGGACCAACTAGTCGATGAGATGGCCTATCTAATAGGTCATGCGTCTCCCCCGTGTCCTAAGGTTTTGGAGATTGTGGATCGCGATGCTGAGACTAAAGTACGCCCTTCTATTGAGGATCCACATTCGGTTGAGCTTAAGGAGCTTCCAAATCATTTGGAGTATGCTTTCTTGGATGGTGAGACACATTTGCCCGTTATCATTTATGTTGGATTGTCGGGAGAGGAGAAGGATCGATTTCTTGAAGTCTTGATGTAGCACAAAAAGGCGATTGCATGGAAGATCATGGATATAAAAGAGATTAATTCATCCTTTTGTACCCATAAGATTTTGATGGAGGAGGACTTTAAACCTGTAGTACAGCATCAGAGGCGCTTGAACCCGAATATGTAGGAGGTTTTGAAGAAAGAGGTCATCAAACTACTTGATGTAGGTTTGATATATCCGATCTTTGATTCACCTTTGGTTAGCCCTGTACAGGTAGTCCCAAAGAAAGGAGGGATGACAGTGGTGACTAATGAGAAAAACGAGTTGATTCCCACTCATACTGTCACCGGATGGAGAGTTTGCATTGATTATCGCAAACTCAATGATGCCACGAGGAAGGATCATTTCTCGCTCCCTTTCATTGATCAGATGTTGTCGGGTAGGATGTTCTACTGTTTCCTTGATGGTTTTTCAAGCTACTTTCAAATTCCCATCTATCCTGAGGATCAAGAGAAGACGACATTCACATGTCCCTATGGCACATTTGCCTACCGGCGGATGCCCTTGGACTGTGTAATGCTCGGCCATATTTCAGAGGTGTATGGTGACCATTTTCCATGACATGATCGAGGATTCTATGGAGGTTTTCATGGATGATTTTTCTGTGTTTGGGAGTTCCTTCAATCAGTATTTCAGGAATCTGAAAAGGATGTTGGATAGGTGTGAAGATGCCAACCTTGTGTTAAACAAGGAGAAATGCCACTTCATGGTGAAGGAGGGCATTGTGCTTGGGCATAAGATTTCACAGGTGGGGCTCCAGGTTGATCGAGCCAAAGTTGAGACTATTTGTAAGCTCCTACCTCCCACATCCGTGAAATCTAAGGAGCTTTCTTGGTCATGTACGTTTTTACCGACGATTCATAAAGGATTTTAACAAAAATCGCCCGTCCCATGACTTAGCTCCTCGAGAAGGATGCCCAGTTTATTTTCTCCGATGAATGCCTTCGAGCATTCGAGTTGTTGAAGGAGAAGTTAGTGAATGCCCCCATCATGGTAGCTCCCAACTATACATTGAGTTGATGTGTGATGCGAGTGATTTCGCAGTCGGGGACATCTTGGGTCAAAGGAGAGATAAGCACTTTCACCCAACGTACTATGTGAGCAAGACCTTGAACGATGGTCAGGAGCATTATACCATGATAGAGAAAGAGCTCCTAGTTGTGATCTTTTCCTTCGATAAGTTTCGGTCTTATCTCGTCTTTTCCAAGACCATTGTGTACACAGATCATGCAGCCTTTCGGTATCTTTTTAGCAAGGAAGATGCTAAACCGAGATTAATACGTTGGATCCTTGTGTTGCAGGAGTTTGATATTGAAATCAGTGATAAGAAAGGGGCTGAAAATTTGGCAGCCGATCATTTGTCTCTAATTGAGCATTCCGAGGGAAAGGAAATTTGTGGGCCTACTTAGCTAGTGGCATCTTGATCAAAGGGATGACCCATCAGCAAAAGCGAAAGTTCTTTGTGGATGTCAAGTATTACTTTTGGGATGACCCTTACTTGTTTAGGGTAGGAGCGGATCAGATGATCCGACGATGCGTGTATGGTGACGAGGTGAGTGATATTTTGCGCCACTGGCAAGAGGGACCCACAGGAGGCCACCATGGAGCGAACAACACGGCGAAGAAAGTTTTCGACTCTGGATTCTTTTGGGCTACTGTCTTCTGTGATGTCCATGAGTGGGTGAGGTCCTGTGATGCTTGCTAGAGAGCAACAACATTAAAGCACACAATGAGATGCCATAAAACGACATCCAAGTTTGTGAGGTCTTTGATGTATGGGGACTAGACTTCATGGGTCCTTTCCCGACCTCTTTTGGTAACCGCTACATCCTAGTTGCCGTTATGTGTCAAAGTGGGCTGAAGTACCGACTTTACCCACTAACGATGCTAGGGTAGTGGTGGAGGTTTTGAAGAAGTTGTTTGCTTGTTTTGGTGCCCCAAAGGCATTGATTAGTGACCTTGGGACACATTTCTGTAATGCACAGCTTGAGAAAGCATTGTCCCGATATGGTATGCAACACTGATTCTCTACACCATATCATCCACAGACGAGTTGACAGGTTGAGGTCACTAATCGGGGTATCAAGCGGATTTTGGAAAAAAAAAGGTTAATTCTAGTCGTAAGGATTGGTCCGAGAAATTGGATGATGCACTGTGGCTTTTCGAACAACCTACAAGACTCCTATAGTCACCACACTGTTTAAATTGGTCTATGGAAAGTCTTACCATCTTCCTGTGGAGCTCGAGCACAAAGCATATTAGGCTTTGAAGATAGTTTATGATATGGCTATTGCGGGTGAGAACAGGTTTGTGCTATCCACGAGGTTGAGGAGCATAGGAATGATGAAAGCTCTTAGATGTACAAGGAACGCACTAAGACGCTTCATGATAACCGCTTGAAGGACAAGAAGGAATTCCGAGTTGGTGATCGTGTGTTGTTACACAACTCACGTCTAAAGTTGTTTCCTGGTAATATGAAGTCTTGGTGGTCGGGTCCTTACACTGTATGAGCAGTGTTTCCTTACAGGACCGTGGAGATAGGCCATGAGGATGGTCGGTTGTTTAAAGTCAATGGGCATAGGCTAAAGGATTATGTTGGAGGGCCTATTGACCAGAGTGAGGAGGTTGTTACCCCCACCCCAGGAACAAATGAATTCGGGGTGGTGAGTCTAGCTGAAGATTCGTAAATGAACTTAGCATATGTTTGTTTATATTATTTTTTCGATTGTTTGTTTCTTTTTCAAGTTTTGGTTCGTTTTGGTTCGCGAGGGATGTTAGAACTTGTTGCCAGCTTCAAGGTATGTTAGTTCGGTTCATTTCTTGGAATGAGATGCTTCGTGAGTGCCCTAGGTTCAAGGAGTTTTTACTTTATTCTTATCTTTATCCTTATTTCTATTTTTACTTTTCTTATTCTTCAACTTTCATTTTCTAATTTAAATTTTAAAATTTTATTGTAGTTGTTGTAGTAAAATTTTAAAATTGTAGTAATTAAGTTAGAGTAAAAAACTAAAAATTGAGCACTATCAACAGAAAAATCTAGCACTACCAGACCTTCTAGTGTTAGCCCTTTCCAGAGCCAATAATAGAACCCACCAATAACTCAACCATTGTTCTTAATATCTTTATCTTCCTCACCTGAATCCATTCAAAGCACTCACGAATTCTTTGTATCTCCTTGCTTCCTCCAAGAAATTCTTGCGGTCTTTCCTCACAACAAGCATTCCAGGCATGAATTCTTCTTCTTCTTTGTTAGTTTATGTGTTTTAGGTTTATGTTCTTCATAGTTAGTTTCTTTTTAGTTTTCAGGGCTTGGTCTAAATCACCAGAATCAAACGTTTTTTCGTGTTTTTTGTGTTGTTATGAACCACAACTGACCGATTTACAAAACCCCTAAGCGAAATTGTGAAAAAATTGCAGCTTAGGTGCGTTTTGGAGGCTATCGAGTTTTCTGGTTCCGCCACGCACTATCGTTCATGTCTTGGCATGATCGTGCCATTCATAACTTATGTCAGATCTTCATAATTTTGGCCCAGAAATTCAACACACCCGAAGGTGCCAAGACCATGCACGATCGTGCTTTTCATAACATTACCCAGATCATCAAAATCAAACCCATAAATCGGTCAGGCACGAGGGTATCAAAGGGTGGCAAGATCGTACGGCTGGGGAAAAACCCAGAACTTCATAATTGTCAGAAAAACTTCATAAACCTACTGATTTTTCCAGGCAAGCACAACCATACCAGATATTGGCATGATCGTGCCAAACTGTCTGAAAGCATATTTTTGTCTGTTTTGGTTGCTGATTTCTTGCTCATTCTTGTAGATGGATCATTCGTACTTACGGTTTAGCAACAATGTTAAGGAAGGGCATTGTATCGCAAAGGTGGAACGGTTATGGGCAAGACGACATTTGATTGAGCCCATGCGGAAGTCGCAAACGGTTGATCTTGACTTGCTCGGTCATATAGAGTGGTTTAAGGACCTTATGACACCGCCGTGGACCGCCTTTTTGACATAGCTGAGTCGTAATACGTGGAGCTAGTTATCAAGTTTTTCGCATCTTTCCGGTTTACTTTTCCTTGCCCGGATGTATATGAAAAAATGGTTAGTGTGAGCTATCGCCTAGGACGGAAATGGCACCATCAATTAATTACTCGATTTGATCAAGTGTTGGGATTATATGTAGATGATGAAATCGATTCAGAGCTCTTTCATGGTAGTTTGCAAGAACGGGAGCCAGACGCAGATAAAGCCACCTTTTGACCAGAGATCACGGTTCCGGGTCAGGAATGGAACCCGAGGAGAGTTAAGGCGACATGGATTCTTGATCCACTATACTGCGTCATCGAGCGCACCATTTTCCATGTCACTAGAGGTCGGGGTGACATCACCGGCAACATCACCACCCACGACCCGTTTCATCTCTATTGCATCATATCCGGGTCAAATTGCAATGTGGCGGACAACATCGCATAGTCGATTTAGAGGGGTATTGGTTCGACGTTTGCGTCGAAGATTTGAGGAGGAGCATTCACCACAAAAGTCGCCAAATATTACCGGGTTTGGTTAGACCATCTAACCGAGGCTTTTGATTATGGTATGCTCGACGTAGCACAGCTAACCTCAATGCACATGATCCGCAAGGTAAACAGAGTCCCGAAGCTTGTTGACAGATTAGGTAGGATTTGGGATCTGCTTCCCGAAGTGTAGAGTGATAATGATGATGGTGGTAATGGCGATGGTTTTGGGATCCTAAACTGGGAGAATGTATATGGCGGGTATGGTGGTGGTGGTTTCGAGCATGGTGCCTATGGTCCGTCTGAGCTATCAGCGATTGATATCTAGAGGCAGATGGTTAGACTCGCCTTGGATCAGCAGGGAGTGAGACGAGATGTGGATCTGATCCGTGCGGAAGAGCATAGGCAGGGGAACTTCATGGAGGATATGTACGAGCAAAGCCGGCAAAGTTTTGATTGGCTTTTTGGTTCGAAACAGCGTATCGCGAACACGCTCAATGCACCCTATACGCAGCCGCCTTCGCATTTCACACGGAGATCCAGGTTCGATCGCCGGGATGACGCCGGTCCTTCCGGATCTGGTGGCAGGTCTTAGTCTCGTTATCTATCTTGTATTTTTATTGTATTGTGTTTGATGGGTGTACCATTTTCCATTGCCCGTACACCCCTCCGTCGTAGAACTTTAATTGCTTTTGTATTATTTTAGTGGGCTAAATAAATAAATAAAGGCAATGGTAAATTGGGTTGGGTAAATTCTTGTGTGTTTGATCATGTTTGCTAGTGTGTAGTGTTGGGTCGATGAGATGTTGGTTTGACGAACGGCCGGGTAGTTCGTTGTGGATGCTCCTTATTATTTCGTTTAGCTCCATTCTTGCCTTTTTGTTTTAGGGGAGTTTTCGTGTTCCCGTTTCCTCCTCTTTCATTATTTTGCATTTTGCTTACATAATTGTTTTTGTTGTACATCGAGGGCGATGTACAGTTCAAGTGTGGGGAGGTGGTTTAGCGCTTGAACTTTGTTGTCCGTTTTGAAAAATAATAATAATAATACAAAGCTTTCTTGAACATTTTCTTTTGTGGCATGATAATCAAATCAACATAAGTTTTTATATAAGCCCTAAAGTTTTTGATAATTGTATAAGGGTAAACGCAAAAAGGGGGTTCGCTCGAGTGAAGATTACCATTAAGTAAAGTGTTTTGTTGTATACGTTTGAGCATGAGAAATCGAGCAATTGACCTACTTGTTTGCCTTGCATATTTACCCAATACGCCTGTTTCTGTGAGTTACGTTTTTGAGCCTTGTAGCTTTAGAATTATCTTTACTCATGTTTTTGCGGGCAAAGATCGAGTGAGCAGGATGACTTTTGCTATTTTGAACTTGTGTTAGGTATACATTTCGAGGCCACATAGCAAACGTATAGCACAAAAATGATTGAGGCATTAGGAAAGCTTTTATTTTAGTCATTTATACGTATTCCTACACCCGAATCATACCCCTAGGCAAACCAATTTGAGCCTTTCCCTTTCATTTATTTTAAACCATTAAATCTTAACCGTGAGGCCAATTTAGCCTTTTATATTTAACCCAATTTTTTTTTGTTGGAAGCCCGGTTCGGTTAGTGATTAACTTGTAGCTTTTTGTATAGTATCTTAGCTTATTAGTTACAACCTTATGGTTAAGAGTTCTTATCTAAGTAGTACTTAGTTCTCTCTAAAGCATGGTTGAAAAAAAGCCTTATCAATTGGCGTTGTTACAGCAATTTTGGGAGTTGAAAAGTTAAACTTGTCGGTTAGCTCTTGGTTAGATATTATTAAGTTGTAAAGTTGTATTTTCTCATGTTTCAAGTTAGTCGAACTGTCGGGTTACAACCGTTTTAGCCACTTTCAAAATCCACTTCCACTTCCACGCCCTTAACCCTTGCCAAGTTACAAACCAACAAGACATCATGATTTATGTTATATTTTTGTTGAGTGATTAGATTTGATCCTTCCACAAGCTTATGGTATCGCATAGTCATTGTCTTGCCATCGAGTATTTAAACATACTCCATGATTTGTATGCGTACCTACAATTAGCCAAGTGTTTGTGAACATTGTGAGGATACAAGGTGAGCTTGTAGGGATTTCTAAGACGGACCATTGCTCATAAACATGTTTTGCATACTGTTGGTTTTTCCTTCATGTCTAGTAGTCCTTAATTGTTATAGCCCGAATTATTTATTTGTGCTTATAAAATGCTAGTTGATATGATTGCCATGGAGAGAGTATTTGTTCGTTTTGGTTTGCTTGAGTACAAGCAAAGTTCAAGTGTGGGGATGTTTGATGTATAAGAATTATACATCTTTTAAACGTATGTGAGAACTCGTTGTATTTTCATTGATTTTAGTACTCATTTGAGTTGTTATGAAAACACAGGTCAGGCTTCGGCCCAGTGTTGCAACGGAGACTTTTGGAGCAAAATGGAGTAAAAAACAGAACATTCCAGCAAACTGCCATATATATGGCACGCCCGTGCCAACACCTGGCACGACCATGCCAAGCTAACCAACATCAGCGCTCTCATTACCACTATCAATCGACAATGCAAACCAGGAAAATCCATGACTGGCACGACTGTGCCACCCCCAAGCACGATCGTGCCTAGTCCAAGTCTCTGATCAGCTCATTTTCGAGATCGCAGCAGTTATCATCGGCAATTCATGGATAAGCACGGTCATGCCATGGTTTGGCATGGTTGTGCCACCTCGGGAAACTTTGAGTGGGATTTTTCCAGAAATGGTAGCAAACAAGATCGACAGATGAAAAGCGACTCTGACACTTGCTAAGCACGACCGTGCCAAAAGGTGGCATGACCGTGCCAAAAGGTGGCATGGTCGTGCCAAAAACCCCACAACTTAAATTCAAGTTTCAAGCTCATTTGGAGGGGCATTGGAGCATTTCTGGTGAAGTTTTGTCTCAGGAATTTGGACTTGGAAGCTTGTTAGAGCCAAGAAGGAGCCTTGAAGAAGACGTAATCATGAGAAGATTCCCTCATTTACCATTTACCATTTACCATTTAATCTTGTCTTTAAGCTTAGTTAGCTTATTATTTACATTATAAACAATATGAGTTTTCTTGCACTTGATATGGTAGTTATGAGCCTTATGGCTAAACATTTGTGTTGTTTAAACTTTGTTGAAGCTAATGAATATGTGATTACATGGAAGTAGATGTGGTGATTGTTTTAGTTAATCTTCATAGTCATGTTTAATCTTATCTTGGAGTTCATGTACATGTTTAAAGTCTTTGTTCTTGAATATTTGGTCATAAGTATTTACATAATTGTGTTGGAAAGCCCATGTATAGATTATGATTGTTGAATCTTGTTAACTTGTTAGTATGATTCATAGCATGAAACTAGGAATGGTAATTGCTAACATGAATTTAATGGTAATTTTTGAAAATGTGTATAGATTCTTGCCTTTAAATTGGAAAAATCAAAAGAATGTTTATATGAATTCTATAGTTTGTGTTTATGTTAGTATGATGCTTTAGGCCAAGATTGTTGTCTAGCATGACCATGCTTGTGGTTCATATCAAGAACATGATGAAGGCATTGCTTACCTAAAACCAAGTTAGGGTGATTAGTATGTTGTTCATAGTAGTTTTCCCCAACTTGTAGAGTTAAGAGTTTTGACAAACAAATAACTCATCATTAAAGATTAACATCAACTTAGCATGTGAATTTAAAAGAATAAATTTTAGGTGACTAGAATGTTATTTAATTTTAGTTTTCCTAAGATTTATAAAACTAGGAAGCATTGATTGGGGACTTAGTTGTATTTGAAGCTTGCACCACTAGTCTTTCCCATTTGTTGTCACATGTCTATTAGTGGATACGTAGTTTAGGTAACCACTTTTAGATATTGTTCTTCCTTAGATTAGTTAGTAGTTTGTTATATTTGCAGGATAAATTAGAAACAAAAATCAACCCATCAATTGAAAAGGCTTTAAAGTAGAAAGGTTTAGTACCGAGACAACGCGTCCACGGATTGATATCCGGTTCTTACCGATAAACTATATTGCCACCCGATGGGTACACTTGCCCTTTTGTGTGTGTAGTTTAGTTCTTGGATGAAAATCATTTTAAAACTAAATTTGTGTGAAGGATAATTAAATTATAAAAATGTGTATAATTTAATGCCAAAACTCGTGTCAAAGACGAAGATAGATCCAGAATCAGGAAAATATGATGTCAAATTGAAATACAAGAGGCCAAAGGTTTGCGTGTAATACCACTTCTGAGATGGAGCAGGATTTCCATAAATTCTTTAAATGGTGGTATTATGCCGAGAAGAAACGGGAGGCAGTGATTGTACTATGTAAAGGAGATATGTCACACCCCCATAAAACCATCAGAGCTGGGCGTGATCTAACTGGTATTTTCATTGCACAGCGGAAGTAAATGTGAGTGCTAAGACTTCTAGAAAGTGAACGCCCGCTAAGTACTCGAATCCCCATGGGTTCTCCTACTCCAACCGTGCCATAATTTTAAAATATAACCTGCGAAAGAAACATGCGAAAAATCAACATAAAGTTGGCGAGTTCATAGTTTGTTCGAAAAGATTTAAAATAAATCTTTTTGGTAACCAGTTAAAATGTTGTTGAGAAAACGTAATAAAACCATTTTTCTCGGCATGTCCATTGAAAACCTTGTTTTTGTAATAATTGAATAACTGTCGATGTCCGCGTATGACAAAGACAACATGCCCGCATGAGCCTATAACCTACCCCAAGCTAGTAAGTGCCTCGCCGAACCGTTACTCAAGACGGTAGACTAGCAGCGGTTATAGTTCCGAAATGTAGCGCGGACTTCACTGTACAGTTTTAAGCGACCCTACGGTCCTTATTGTTGAGTAGAGGACAATCCAGTCCTTGTGTCTTCGTGCCTCACATGAGTTTAGGTGGGTCTAACCCACTCGAGTCTTTGTGCCTCGCACAAGTGAGAATGCCTAGCCCATCTGAGTTTGTAAGCAGGACCAACCAGTCCCCTTATTTGTATGCAGGACAAACCAGTCCTGTTTTAACTAGGACCTTCCCGTCACTAGTCCGTTGCTTCTGTTTTGTTGTCAGTGCGTTCAGGTTTACCGCGTAACTTCCGCGTTGTGCTTTGCAACGTTCAACGATTTAAATTTATCGCATAATTATAACTATATGACAAATACAAGTACAAATTCGTATTTCAGACATTGTCAGTATTTGTTCGGCATCAGTTCGCTTATCGTTTAAATTCACGTTGAAGTTCTTGATTGTCGCCAAATTGCGTAACGTGAATCAAGTAGACGTTCCTAGGCTTTCCAAAGGCCTGATCGAGTTAATTTACGCCTAATTACGTTAATTATGATGGTATAACTAATCGTTAAGGGCTTAATTACAACCAGAAAACGCCGGTTGTCACAAGATAAACATTGGAGAACTATTGGGATTTATGATCCTATGTGGTTGGTGAACTTATCAGATAAAGACATCGAGATCTTATTCTTCAACAAGAATTTCTATGCTCGTATTGATCAAGAACTAGCAATGCAATTCCAAAGTGTTCTGGAATATGTTTTGCATATAAAATATATTCCTAAAGGATGTGGGAAAGCAACATGAGAGAGATAGAGAAGAAGGAAAACGGAAAAGAATAGAAAATATTGGAGAAGAAAGCGTCTTTCTCAAGGTATAAGTACAAGAAACCGCCACTAACCGATCAGAAATCAAAGAAAAACTTTGAAGACCATCGAAAAGAGTACATGAAGCGAGTTTTTGGAATGAAGGATTAAGATACTTAGAAGACCAATACAAAACTTCCGCATCATCCAAGGAGGAGTCAGTTGGTGCATAATGTCTCAAGCCTATGTCTTAGTAAGAGCCTGTTATGTTTATAGGTATCATAATTTGTTAGTGCGTTAATTTTTTGAGTTTATTTGTAGAGGACTTATACCCGCGCATGATTCATATGCGCATATGAGTACCTCGAGCGTAGGAGTCCTGTGCATGGAGGACCAAGGTCTATATATATGACCTCCGTGCGGATGAGTTCATAACTTGTTCATTTGGAGCTTTTGAAAGTTTGTAATTAGAAACATTATGCTGCCAAGATTTTTTAATGAATTAGATGTATTATGAAGATCTAAATGTTCACTAGCTTATTCAATGAACGCGTTCCAACTCTTATTCAAGTCTACATTAGCACAAACCGATCCTACACACACACACATGACACATAAACCAAGATATCACTAGGGATTACATATTCCCTAATGTTACAAACCTGTGTCTGGGTTTAACCTATAATAGTGACATAACATCAACACTTAAACAAAATATACAAAAATTCTTCTAAGTGTAATCTCCAATGCGTTCATCGATGGTTAGTGCACTTATAGAATGTGGTCTTTTCGGTGAATAAGATCTCTAGAGGTGTCTTCATGAGTGGGGTCCAGGATCTTTCTTTCGGCTGCTTGTTGTTCTTATGGTAGTTGATGTTGTTGATTAGTTGGCGACTATCGAACGAGAGGGAAGGTTTTATCCTTCGCGGAGCCGGTGGACTCGACTCGGTTCTAGATAAAACCTTTGCCTCTTCTATTATTGCGTATGCGGTGCTCTCATGGGGGTATTGTTTTGTTAACCCATCCCGCTAGTTAGAGCTTTTTCGATCTATGTGTAGACCTTGGCCGCTGACATAATCTTGTCCCAAGACTTAGGCATGCCTTATGTGCCGTTAAGGGCACGTATGAGACTTTCGCGATGCACCTACCACTAGAAGCTAGCTCGCATGAGGTCTTCGCCAACCATACCGATTTCTAGGCATTCTGATGAGCATGATATCCACCAAATCTTTGATGTATCGACATTGTTAGCTCAAGTGTTGCAAAAACTTAGCTTGTAGATCGGGGAATGATTGGATTTGTCCACCAGGTAAACTGTCGAACCATGCTCAAGCCACGCTTGTAAGGGTTTGTGTAAACAGGTGGCACCAGACCGGATGAGTATAGCTGCCCACAGTGCCTGCATTGGTGAAAACCTGAATGTGGCCATCGGGGTTAGTTAGGCCCTCGTACTTTCCAGCATTCGGTGGGACCTTTATTTTATGGAGTGGGGCCAAAGCAATTTTTTGCCATAATTTGGATCACAAACGGTGGCTGGCCTGTATGGTAATGCATAGTGTTCTTCTACGTCTTGATTGTACGCTAGCACCAGAAGTGGTTTGTGGATTGCGCAACTGATTTGTATCCCCGACGTGTGGATGCTCTAAGTATCTCCATCATAGCGTCTAGATCAGTTCATCTGTGTGTGTGTCCGAGTCCATCTCTTGGTGATAGTTAACTCGTACACAAGCTAGCACGCATGCTTGATTAACAGTGGAGGCGCAAGGATGACCACAACTGGCGCATCGTCATCGGTTGTTAGTGAGATCTGGAGCAGTGAGCGGTGCATGCTGATTAGCTACACGTCATTGTCCTTTTATACTCATTGTCTACTGCATGATTGATCACCTTGGGGATCGTCTGTGGTAGAGCCTGGCACATGTTGATTGGCTGCAAGCTGTTGTCCCTTGTAGCGGTTGTACTTTTGAGCTGTCATGGTTGCGCGTCCGCGAGAGAGCCCCGCGCAAGAGGCTTAGGACTAGCGGAGTGTTTTAGAATTAAGTGTGAGTAAGGTCTTGCGCGCGTATGGTTTGCATTTAAGACCATACTCGTTCAGTGCATGGTTTATAAATTTAGTATCTTATTCCGGTTTTAATTGAGATTCTGAGTTTCTCCAACACTTCAATCTTACGATTAATGGGGAATTTAATATTTTTGTTATATGAGATATTAGTTTATCTACTTATGTAGTTATTTGTTAATTTGATATTTTGTTACCTGAGATATAAATTCATCTGCTTATCTTGATATTTGTTAATCTAATATTTTCAACTAGATATAAGTTTTAACTGGAGCAAGATACTATTTTAAAGATTTAAATTCAATATTTGTTAATCTAAAATATAGAATGTTATTCCAGTTTAATTGAAATTCTAAATTTGCTCAACACGTCTAGTTACAATTAAGAATTTAATATTTTGTTACGTACGAGATATAGATTCATCAATTTATGTAGTTATTTGTTAATTAATGTATATCAACGTGATATAAAATTTTAATTGGAGTACAATAAAAAATTTTAAATTCAATATAAAATCCCACAAATTTAGTTTCACAAAATCGTACCATTCTCCGTCATGGCATCTAAGTTGATAAACAAGCGCTGTTATTTGTTAGCAATCAACGTATGTATCACTATTGCAGCACTTGCTATGCTTATGTATGCAGTGCTGGGGACATTTTTATCGAAACCATAGATGCACAATATCTATGTCAGATTTTCTAGAGATTAAGCCTTTTAACTTCGTTTAACTCAAACCAAAGTAACCCTTTTTATGTAACTTGTTTTGAAATACATGATATTGATTCTACACCCTAATACCTATTATTAAATACCAAACGTATTATAAAAATGAGTAAAAGAAATTTTAAATTAAAATATTAAATTCAACTAATTAATAATGCACATGTTTAGTACTAGGTTAAAAATAGCGATTTTTAATAAAAGTATTATAAAACAAATTGGTGTCTTTTTTAGGTTTTTCTTGAGGTTTTTGCTTTCTCAATAATATTTAGTTTTCTGATAATCATCTATCTATCTATATATATATATATATATATATATATATATATATATGTATATATACGGGAGGTCTATTGAGAAAAATCTTCCTAAAAGAAGAAAAAATGAATTAATCTAAACCCTATTTTGTTATCAATGGTTGTGAATTAAGATATCGTTTTTCTCCACTTTCAATTAATACTTTAATTACTAAGGGTAGTATAGACATTTTGTTGTAAAATATAAATAAATATTTTAAAGAGTTACTCAAGTCTTATTAATGCAACCATAAAATCCTCCTTCACCACCATTAATGTATTGGCTCCTATCGAAACCATAGATGCACAATATCTATGTCAGACTTTCTAGAAATTAAGCCTTTTAACTTCGTTTAACTCAAACCAAAGTAACCCTTTTTATGTAACTTGTTTTGACACTACATGATATTGATTCGACCCGCTAATACCTATTATTAAATACCAAACGTATTATAAAAATAGGTAAAAGAAATTTTAAATTAAAATATTAAATTCAACTAATTAATAATGCACATGTTCAGTACTATTTTTTTACGTTTTTTATACGTTAAAAATAGCGATTTTTACTAAAAGTATTATAAAACAAATTGGTGTGTTTTTTTAGTCTTTTCTTGAGGTTTTTGCTTTCTCAATTATATTTAGTTTTCTGATAATCATCTATATATATATATATATTATATATATATATATATATATATATATATATATGGGGGAGGTTTATTGAGAAAAATCTTCTTAAAAGAAGAAAAAATGAATTAATCTAAACCCTATTTTGTTACAATGGTTGTGAATTAAGATATCGTTTTTGTCCACTTTCAATTAATACTTTAATTACTAAGGGTAGTATAGACATTTTGATGTAGAATATAAATAAATATTTTAAAGAGTTACTCAAGTCTTATTAATGCAACCATAAAATCATCCTTCACCACCATTAATGTATTGGCTCCTACACCAATTTTATTAGAAGTGACAAAATTATTTAAAAATTTTGTGTCCTACATATATTTTATTATGAATCGCAAACTTATTTTAAAGTGTTTGAATTATACACATTATGTATCCTACACCAAAATATTGTTTTAATGGTGTATGACACGTTGAAAATGTAAGATCATGTGTAGGATTTTTTTATTTTGTAATGTGCACAACTATTCTATAAGACATGCTCATTAAATGATTAGAGTTCATTAATCTTAATAGCAAAAATAAAAATTGACTCATTAAATGATTTGTTCAAATGGTATCCTTTATTCTTTGTATTCTTAATTTGTAATTTCTTCTCGTTTGAACTATCTACTCTATATATATATATATATATATATATATATATATATATATATATATATATATATATATATATATACACACATGTATATATATAGGAGAGTGATCCATTAGGAACCACTCTTTATTGCGAGAACAAATGTGAACACAACCAAAAATACCTAAAAAATCTAAAAAACACACATATTTTTTAATATATTTTTAAAAAAATGTTATATTTCGTCACTAAAAAATTCGAGTAACAATTATCGATACACATGTGCATATGTATCATTTGTTTGACAAATTCAGTGATATATTACCAGTATTAGACAATTACATTTTCATTTACACTATCATCCGTAATACACTACTAATACACTACTATTACATTACCAATTTTAGAAATGCACATGTGCAACTATATGTATGAACATGATATAACGTGTTTTGGTATACTACTTTGAATACACTTTCCCTTTCATCTATCATACCATCTAGAATACACTACCATTACCTCCTACCATCCATAATACAATACCATTACCTCCTACCATCATAATACAATATCATTACCAATATGTATAATATTTTCACTTACATCAACACCATTCATACCATCCAAACAGCATATTACATCATAAAGTGACAAATATAATCAAACCATCAACCACTAGATATAATTAATCAAAAAACATATTTATGGGCCTACTTCATCATTTGAAATCACAAACTTTTTGTACCAAAACACGTTATAACATGGTTATACATAATGATGCACATGTATATTTTTAATACTGGTAATGTAAAAAGTAGTGTATTACGGATGGTAGTTTAAATGAAAGTGCAATTGTCTACTACTGTTAATGTATTACGAATTTTTTCAAAGAAGTGATACATATGCACATATGCATCGATAATTGTTACTCGAATTTTTTAGTGACGAAATATAATTCTTTAAAAAATATTAAAAAAATGTGTGTTTTTTTGGATTCTTTTAGGTATTTTTTTATGTTCACATTGGACGCGGTTCTCGCAATAAAGGTGGTTTATACATACATATATATATATATATATATATATATATATATATAAGGTTAGGATCGTGTGAAGCACTAGCATAATTGAGAAACTTAAGAAGTATTTTGGACCACACATTTTTCCTAAACTTTTTGTAATATACGTATATGTATAGTTTGAATCGGCTATATATATATGTGTGTGTATAATACAAGATTTGACAATATACATATATATAGTCAATTTTAAACTTTATATGTATATATATATACAGGGTAAGGTTCATTTGAGAACCAATCTTATTTCGAGAACCAATATGAAGACAACAAAATAAACCTACTCCCACCACCCAAAACCCTAAACCCCCCACCCAAAAAAAGTATACATCACAATAAAAACCATCAAAAAACCTAACCCCCCATCCACAAAAACCTAAAAAATCCACCCCCCTCCCCACCCAAGCTAAATGCTAAAAACTAAAACATAAAGCTAAACCCCTCAACTAAATGTTAAAAAAGTTTTTTTAATTGAAAATCTATTCTTTATATATATATATATATATATATATATATATATATATATATATCACGGAAAACTTAGGGAAATGTGTGGTCCAGAATGTTTCTCGAGTTTCTTAAATAGGATCCCTACTCTTTATATATATATATATATATACATATATATATATATATAGGGTAAGGATCTAGAGTGAACAACATTATAAGAGTGAAGCGTGTGAACTGATCTAGGCCATCGATTTTCATCATCCTAAAGTTTTGATTAGTAGCATGATTGTAATTATTTCGATATGTTTTTGTGTTTAAAAATAATTAAAAAGGTTAATTATGTAATTAACAAAAGCAGGGAATATTTTTAAAACTGGAAAGTCGAAAGGTTCACTAACACCATCCTCCAAAATCGCGGTTATTGTTTGAAGAATCCAGTATCCAAAACTTTTGATTTCCACCGATTCTTCCCCACAATTATATGGTTCTGTGATACTCCATACGTTTTGAAATACACATACGATTGGGGATCGAAGTTCGATTTGTAAGTTTAATCGTCGCCCGAATAGGTAATGGTAGTTTATGTTGTCGATTGTGTAACGATTTTGTTCGTCATTGTCTGCATTTTATGATTCCGCCGATATACAAGAATAGACGATCAGTACATAGTGTTTACATATTCTAAATTACAAGTTGTCTGTGCAGAATGTTGTTTACTGTTGGTTGATTGTTGTCCGTTTGTTTTTAATTTTTCTAAAATGTGGTTCCACATACATAGCTATAATTTTGGTTATAGGACAATGTAGATTGTACTCTGTGTATGTTGTTAATAAACTCAATGCCGAATGCAGATTTACATAAATTTGATGTGGTACACATGTGTATATTGTTAATAAATTAGGGTTTGGGGGTTTATCATTGATTGTTACTAAACATGATTTAAGAAATTTAATTATTACAAAGTTATAAACTATTACGTTTTTTGTTCTCTGTGTTTGTTATAGCATGCGGATTGATTTTATGACTCTTATTGGTGTTCTACAGTTCTGTATGTTGTTATGTTTTTTTTTGGTTTTTGGGGGTGAAACAAAAAATAGTTAGTAAACATGGTATAGTTATCTCGATTTGCACAATAAGAAGCTAGGTTTTTCATGCTCTGTTAGCATAAGTAATTGGTGTTGAATATTATCAAGTCATTGGTTGTTGTACACATGTGTATCTTGATAGTTTTCTATGTTTCTTGGGGTTTAAAAATGTGTGTAACATGGTACAAGTTTTTTATTTGTAAGTAATAGTGAACAAATCAGTGTTTGTGTTCTGTAACAATTCAGAAATGGTTGAAAAAAGTGTAAGCAATTGGTAACATGTCAGTAGGTTTCCTGTTTATTTAATAAGTATTAAGATAAGTGGTACATTTTTTGAAGGATATAAGGTTTATTTAATAGTAGTGTGCAGAGTCAGTCATTGCCATCTTGATTACATATGTGTATATTGTAATGAAATTGTGTTCAATATTACGTTAATGGTGCGTTCATATGATTTGCTTACCTTTGTCAGTGGTAATTTGATTTGGGTTGTAGGTACAAGTACTGTGGTAATGAGGAAACATAAGTTGCTGATTTAAAGATATATAAGGTCTTTGTATAATTACAGTACGAGTTCGTAGTATAGTAACATTAAGATTTGTGTTTTCATCTTGTAGGTACCAGGAGCGAAAGAATCGCTCGTTTAAAGGCTAGTAGATTTAGTAACACTATGGATGACCCAATTCAATTTTCAGACGATGATTGTATAACGTGTACTCATGGTGCTACACCATTTTTTATGTACACATTGTTACACGGTTCTCATCACAACTTACATAGTTGGTATTCGAACGTCGGTTCGCAAAAAAGCTTGTTGTACGACATTACTTTATGGTTTTTTAGATTGAATGAGTGGATATGTAAATGGAATTTTTTTGTTTATCAAACTTGAAATTAAAGATCGATATCATCATCTTCTTTCTCTCCAGTTGCGCATCAATTCCGGTATCGGTGTCGTCCTCGTACTCGTGTGCTTTGACATCATCTGGCTTTAACAAATGGTTTGAATCCGGGAGGGACAGTTGGTTTCCAGTACCTAGTTCCATTGGGAGTTTCGTATACGTTGCTCACAACTGATTCTGCAATCATTAACTAAAAAAGGTAAATAACGTTTACGAAAATAAAAAATATACATATGTTTACTGTCTATTATAAACTGGAATCCTACAACAAAAATGCATCCACGATTTACAAATTATTATATCACCATAATACACAGGTGTACTGTATGGTTTCAATTGGATGTTAGATCAACTCTACACCCCACTTATATAATAATGCATCATATTAATAATATATACACATGTGTATTTAATGGTATAGAAACATAAGTTTACGACGAAAAAGCATCCTGATATGTAATAATTATATACTACGCAACTATACACATGTGTACTGAATTCTGTACTAAAAAGTAACAACTCGTTTACAGCAGAACTACAAAGTAACAGATAAAAACAGTGAACTGCAAATACGCCCACTTATATAATAATGCACCATATTAATAATATATACACATGTGTATTGAATGGTATAGAAACCTAAGTTTACGACGAAAACGCATCCTGATATGTGATAATGCATACATTACGCAACTATACACATGTGTACTGAATTCTGTACTGAAAAGTAACAACTGGACGTTTACAGCAAAACTACAAACTAACAGATAAAAACAGCAAACTGCAAATACGTTGTTTATAATCCTCAACTATACACATGTGTACTGAATCATAACAACTGAACATTTACGTCAAAACTGCATTCTCGCAGATAAAAACAGCAAACTGCACATACGTATAAAGATGATCACTACAAATGTCGATGAATTGTTGTAAACTATACGAATAGAATAAGAAAAAAATAAAACATTCTCAAAACGTATATACATCTTAAGGAACATTCAAAAAACACACCTGGTCGATCCAATGTTGTAACGAAAACATTATCATTAACCTGAACGTTGTCTTCATCAACTTCTTCGTCGGACTTATTCGTATTATTTTCTGGGTCATCCATGATTTGAAAACAATGGAAGATCGAAATCGAAAAAATATACTGGGAATTATGGAACTGAAAGAATGAGTTTGAAATCTATATTTTATGGGAGTATATGATGAATCCGAATACAAATATTCTTATAAACTTTTCAACTATGGCAGTTGATGAAATTCAAATCATTGTAAAAGATAAAAGATATTTTTAGATGCAAATCACTATTAATTAGGGATTTTGTAACTGAAAATATAATTATTAAAATAAAGATTGAAAACTAAATTATTATAAAATTACAATCCTATCCTTATCAATTAAAAATGAAAACAATGGTCCTGATTAGTTCACATAGTTCACTATGAAAATTTTGTTCATAAATGATCCTAATCCTATATATATATATATATAGGATTAGGATCATTTGAGAACCACTCTTATTGCGAGAATCACGAGAACCAATGTGAACACACATATATAGTTTATGAGCACTATTTATAGTTTTAAACCACAATCAAGTCATAAAATTGGATCAGATCACCAAAACTACAGGAAGGTCGTCACAAGGGCAACACGGTTGAAATTGGATGGGCAGTTTATGGCAGATGTAAAGCTTCTCCACTTTCCTTTCTTCCTAGAGGTTGAGAGAAGCATAAGTTTTACATGTGGTCTCTCATTTAGTAATGGTAAGTGTGGCAGTCCCGATTTCCAAAGGTGCTTCGCCACCTGATGTTTGGGATCTTATATATTTTTTTAATTTATAAATAAGCTTAGTAATGTATTTGACAGATATTAAGAATAAAATAAACAATTTGAAATAAGATCTCTACGAATAACATATGTAGGAAATTGTTTTTGGTATATTGAAATAATGTCAATAACACATAATTAGTTTACATATGTAATAATTTAAACCGACATATTATGCTTAGATCGCCACTCAGTTCCATGCAAACCCTTGTCTACTAGTTCCTGAGTAGCAGGCCAAGTCATGTCCTAAATTAACAAAGAAATTTAGAAAATTAGAACAAAACATTGTTGAACCTAGAAGACAAACAATTTTTTTAGACAAACCCTGCACGATACTCTTTGCCATATTAAACTCCACTCGCTAATAAAGACAAATAGATAACCCTCTATGGGTAAAGAAGATCGGTTTATCCAGTTTTTTGATATCCGAAAATCGAATATCCGAAAATTTCAGATAATTATTATTAATATCCGAACGCGTATCTGAAATTTCGAATTTGGATATCCGAAATATTGGATACGGGTTTGGATATCCGAATTCATAAAAAATTCAAAAAAAATCATTTTGTGTACAGATTAAAACAATGAAAATACCATAATTTATAGAATACATTTACTTATTTTACAACTGGCCTATTCTTTTGCTTATAAATACACTCTTTTATCACTCCAACTTTCACCACCCTCCAACTTTCAATTTGAAAGTCTCTAGCTTCAGCATTACTCTAACATAGGGGTGTTAAAAAATATCCTGATCCGAAACCGAATCCGAAATATCCGAAAATCCATATCCGAAACATCTAAATTTTCAAATAACGGAAATATCTGAAATTTCGTATATCGGAAAACCGCATTATCCGACTTTTCAGCTTCGGGGGGTTCGGATATTCATTTATAAAAATTTCGGATAATCGGATTATCCTATATCCGAAAACTAATTATATATATATATATATATATATATATATATATATATATATATATATATATATATATATATATATAGGGTAGGGTTTGGCTACAAAGTCCATTTTTCCTACAAAGTGTACAAAGTTATAAAACATCACAATTTCAGCCTCAAAACACACTCAAAACCCACAAATAACAAAGTGAAGATCACTAAAACACAATATCCAAACCCTAATACTCCATAAAAACTTCATACACACATCGTAGAACTATGAATATAAAACACAACATGATAATCAACATAAAACACACTAATGTTAGTTATTTGATAATCAAAGCCTTATCATCCAAAACACAACACAAAACCCACAAATATGCCGTTTTAGTAATATTCACTTTGTTATTTGTGGGTTTTGGGTGTGTTTTGTGGTTGACAATATGGTTTTTATGACTTTTTACACTTTGTAGGAAAATAGACTTTGTAGCCAACTCCCACCGATATATATATATATATATAGGGTTAGGTTCATTTGTGAACAGCCCCCTTGATAGTGAACTATGTGAACTAATCCTAGCCCTTGACTATTAATACACAAGTGTAAATCAATGGCCAAGATTTGATCAATATTTGATGATGAAAATACACTAGTGTATTTTACAATTTGATGATGTAAATCAATGGCTAGAATTTGTTCACTTAGTTCACAAATACACTAGTGTTCACTCTAGAACTCCACCCAATATATATATATATATATATATAGAAGCGCTATATATAGTTTAAAATATAGTAAAGATAGTAAGGAAATAATAAATAATGAGATTCGAGTGTGGATTTATGAATGATATTTTGTTTTCAATGTTGGAAATTTGGAAAATCGAATATAGATTTAGTTTTAATCTATGCATAAAACAATGATTTTGATATTTTTTAGTAAACTCGATTATCCTTTTAGATATCCAAATATGTATCTGAAATATCGGATATGGATTTGGATATTAATATTCACTATCCAAAGTTTTTGGATAACTAAAACCGGGAATCCGATCTTGAACACCTTTACTCTAACATCACCAGAAATGTCAAATGCAACCTCATGCGCAATACCTACTTAAAGTGTTTTAGCTAAAAAGGAAACAGATGCTTTAATAACGTTGGTGGTCCTCAACGTAGGACCATACTTTGCATGACGAAAAAACCTATCAAAGCATATATTAAACTTCTGACAGCTAATATAAAATCAACTCATATGCCAATGATGGCACGCATATCAAGCACAATGGCTACGTCGAGGATCGCCAACGTTAACAATGCTTCGGTTTCCTTTTTAGCTGAAACACTTGAAGTGTGTATTGCGCTCCAGGTTGCATTTGACATTTCTCTTGATGTTAGAGTAGAGCCGGAGCTAGGAACATTCATCCTTAGCTTATCTGTTGGCCGTGACACAACTAAGGCTACGACTTATTGTGCGTTTAACGTTTCAAACCATAATTAAGTCTTCCGAACCACCAGAACTACAACTAAGAAACTATGGAAAGTCGTCAAAAGGGCAACATGGCTGAAACTAGATGTGAAGCTTCTCCACTTCCCTTTCTTCCTAGAGGTTGAGAGAAGCATAAGTTTTACATTTGATCTTTCATTCGATGATGGTCAGTTTGGCATTCCCGATTTCTAGAGGTGCTCCGCACCTAATGTTTGGGATCTTATATTTTTTTATTTATAAATAAGCTTAGTAATGTATTTGGCGTATATCAAGAATAAAATAACCAATTTGAAATAAGATCTTTAAGAATAACATATGCAGTGAATTGTTTTTGGTATATTGAAATAATGTCAACAACACATAGTTAATTTACATATTTAATAATCTTGAACCGACGTATTATGCTTAGATCGCCACTCGGTTCCATGCAGACCTTTGGCTCCTAGTTTCCGAGTAGCAGGTCGAGTCATGTCCTACATTAACAAAGAAGTTGGAAAATTAGAACATAAAATTGTTAAACCTACAACACAAACAATTTTTAGACAAACATTCATGATACTCTTTTTATTATTAAACTCCACCCGCTAATATAGACAAATACATAACCCTCTAGGGGTATTGAAGATCGGATTATCCTATTTTTCGATATCTAAAAATCGAATACCTGAAATTTTCGGATAGTGAATATTAAAATCTGAACCCGTATCTAAAATTTGGGATTTGGACATCTGAAATTTGGATACGGCTTCGGATATCCGAATTCATAAAAAAATTCAAAAAAATCTTTTTGGTGCATAGATTAAACAATGAAAATACCATAATTTATAGAATGTGTTTACTTGTTTTACAATTAGACTATTCGTTTGCTTACAAATCCACTATTTTATCACTCTAACTTTCACCACCCTCGAACTTTCAATTTAAACGTCCCTAGCTCCGGCTTCACTCTAACATAGGGGTGTAAATCCTAATCTGAACTGAATCCGAAATATTCGAAAATCCGCATCCCAAATATCTGAAATTCGGATATCGAAAATATCTGAAATTTTGGATAACAAAAAACCGGAAAATCCGATTTTCGGATTCGGGTTCGGATAATGATTTCTAAAATTTTCAGATAATCGAATTATCCATCCGAAAACTAATTTAATATATATATAGTATATGAGCACTATATATAGTTTGAAATATAGTAAAGACAGTAAAGAAATAATAAATAGTGAGATTCGGGTGTGGATTTATAAATATTTTTTGTTTTTTCAATGTTGGAAATTTGGAAAATCGAATATAGATTTACTTTTTATCTAGGTATAAAACAATTTTTTTGATATTTTTTAATAAATTCGATTATCCGTTTAGATATCTGATTTGTATCCGAAATTTCAGATACGGATTCGGATAGTAATATTCACTATCCGATGTTTTCGGATATCCGTAGACCGGATAATCCGATCTTGGATACCCTACTCTAACATCACAAGAAATGTCAAATGCAACCTAAAGCACAATACGTACTTCAAGTGTTTCTGCTAAAAAGGAAACTTAAACTTTGTTAACATTGGCGGTCCTTAATGTAGGACCATACTTTGCTTGACGAAAAAACCTATCAAAGCATATGTTAAATTTCTGACAGCTAAAACACGATGAACGCACATGCCAATGATGACACGCATATCAAACATAATGACTACGTTGAGGACCGCCAATATTAACAAAGCTTTGATTTCCTTTTTAGCTGAAACTTTAAGTGTGTATTGCGCTCGAGATTGCATTTAACATTTCTCAAGATGTTAGAGTAGAGCCGGAGCTAGGAACATTCATCCTTAGCATATCTGTGGGCCATGACACGATTAAGGCTACGACTTATAGTGCGTTTGATGTTTCAAACCACAATCATGTCATAAAATTGGATTTCCAAACCACCGGAACTACAACTAAGAAGCTGGGGAAGGCCGTCAAAAGGGCAACATGGCTGAAACTGGATGGGCAGTTTATGGCTGATGTGAAGCTTCTCCACTTTCCTTTCTTCCTTGAGGTTGAGAGAAGCATAAGTTTTACATGTGATCTCTCATCAGTGCTGGTTAGTTTGGCATTCTCAATTTGATGGATATCAAGAATAAAACAAAACAATTTGAAACTAGATCTCTACAGATAACATATGTAGGGAATTTTTTTTTGGTATATTGAAATAATGTCAAAAACACATAATTAGTTTACATATGTGATAATCTTGAACTGACATATAATGCTTAGATTGCCACTTGGTCCCATGCAAACCCTTGGCTACTAGTTCCTGAGCAGCAGGCCGACTGTTGAATCTATTGAACCCTATAAAAGAACAGATGATTGGAAAGCCAAAATGATCTATATCATTAGATCAAGAATAAACAGTACTTTGAATATTTAACTCCTCCCAAATGCAAAGACATCAAACATCTGCTGGTCAAAGGTCTGTTGAAACTAAAGTATGCTATACAAGATCTGTTAAAGACAAGCTCTGTCCAGGTCAAAGGTCTGCTGGACTAACAGAGGTTAAAGCTCATCAGAGTCTCTTCTCAATAGATGTTGGATCAACAGAGTTTCTATTTATTAATGTAACCGTGTTTAGCTTAGCAGATGTTAGGATTTGTTTGGTCGTTAGATGTCACTATCAAGGTGACGACAGCCTAGATGCTACAGTGGTTTAATTTATACTATAAATAGAACAGTGCTTGTACTATTCTATTCATCATTTTCCTCATAACATTTACATTTATGTACGAACAAATCAGAGTGATCTTAGGCTAAGTGGGAGTTGTAATATTGCATGCATACGTGAATTTACAAAAGCATGTTTATGAAAACAATCTCTCTATTGTTGTGATTTGAAAGTTTATTATTTATGCTGCACTATTTCATAGTTTTTTATCTTCTTTCATTTGGTTTCATCTTAAACCCTCTTAACAATATCAAACTCACATCCTAACAATTAGTATCAGAGCTTGGTAAATAAAATTTGATTTAACAACCAATATGATAAACATAGATCAGCTCTTATTACTAGTTCATTTGTTCGTTGTATTGAAAACAAAGTAAAAGTTTATATACGTTCAAAATATTCTAAACAAAAACTTGTTTGTAAACAATCAGAAATGTCTCAAAATCCACAAGATCCACACAACACTGGCACCATGTACAAACCTCCGATCCTTGCCAGATCTATAATATCTTGCAAAGACAGATGGGTCACATACTTGCACAACAAAACATGGGTTGCTGGAAATTGGTTATCTTCAGACCTCATATTCCGATGGTATCGAGTGCCGAAGACCCAAAAGTTCAAGTTTCAATGAATTATGAAAACTACTCCGAGCAAGATTTTCAGAAAAGCGAACTAGATGCAAAGACATTTAGCATCATCGCTACGGCTTTGCCAAATGATATCTATGCTGGCCTGTTGCAGTACAACAGTGCAAAGGAGTTGTAGGATGCTTTGAAAAACAATTCGGTGGGACATAAGAGGTTACTGAAAACAATCGTGAAGTTTTGAACCAACAGTATGAAACATTTTGTCATGTTAAAGGAGAGTCATTAACTCAGCAGTTTGAAACGTTTAGTTATCTAATTAGTGAATTAAAACTGGTAAATGTTAACTATCCTAATTCAACCCTGAATACCCGATTTCTAATGTTATTACAAGAAAAATGGGACACTATTGCTTTTGTAACTAGAACAGCTGTTGGGTTCAAGGAGATGAGTTTGACTCAGCTTCATTGTAGACTTCTCACTTATGAGAGAGAGCTTAACCAGAAAAAGAAGCTACAAGAGTCAGGAAAAGTTGCTGATGACTATGCCTTTGGTAGTCCAGCACCTTTTGGTTAAGAAGAAACCTCTGGTGGTAGTAAGGATCAGATTTTTGATCATTTTTTGATATAACATATGGTGGAAATTTCAACTCTGATTCTTACTCACACAAGTATGCTTTTACAGCAAATGGGGAAAATCAAGTTTCTTACAACTTATCTTTTGAGTTAAATGATTTTCGACATTTTCATTCTGTTGATTTGGAAGAAATGGCATCTTGCATCAATTGGCCTTGCTAAGTGTTAGGACGAGCAAGTTTTACAAGAAAACTAGTAGGATGTTTCTAGGCTTGCATGGGGGTTTAAAAGTTGGGTTTGATAAGTCAAAAATCAAATGTTATAAGTGTAATAGGCTAGGTTATTTTGCTAGAGAATGCAGGAGGCAATGGCCCTATAATTACACATCCAAGCCCTAGACCTCAAAACGCTCCAAACACTATCCATTATGTCACACCCCCAATGTTATCCCTTTCGCATCAGAGCGGGGCGTGAACCGAATGGCATCTTCATCGCACAGCGGAAGCAGACGTGATGGCTAAGGTTTCTAGTAACTGAACGCCCGCTAACTACTCGAATCCCCATGGGTTCCACTATTCCAACCATGCCATACTTGTAATCATAACCTGAGAAAGAACATGCGAAAAGTCAACATAAAGTTGGCGAGTTCATAGTTTGTTGTTTTTATTTCCAAATGAGTCATAAAACATTTGAGCATTTTGCATTCGAAAATCGCTTTGTGGGATCATAGTATCCCATAGCATTCAAAATGTCATGTCTATATAACAGTATTGAAATGTTTTCCATGTTATTTGCAAATCCATGCATAATTGTTATGTCTGTAAACTGGTAATAAAATGTTTTCATTTGTACCTGTAAGTAAACCGGTATTGAAATATTTTCTGTTATTTTTGTAAACCGGTATTGAAATCATAGTATGTAGTATACCTATGGAATCTAAGGATCAGTCAATGTGTAGCTAATACACTAGCCTATGTGCCATAAGTAAGTAACCAAACCGAGACTTCTTTGTCATGTTGGGATCACAAAAGCACTCCTAACCAGTTAACTTACTAGGAGTGGAGCGTGTCTCAAACTCGATAGAGCTATACCTTTTGCACCTTGGTCACTACGTGATTAATGGTTACTATTGTTATCTTCCTATTTACGCACATTGATCTGTTATCATCTAATTCCATAACTACATACCATAGTTGAAAAACTGAGTTATTGGGCCGCGCCCATGTTATTTTGTCATTGGGCCTGGCCCATGTTATTTTGTCCTTGGGCCTAGCCCATGTTATTGTGTCCTTGGGTCTAGCCCATGTTATTTTGTCTTTGGGCCTAGCCCATGTTTTCACTAAAGTTTTGGGGCCTCGCCCCCTAGTTGTGACTATGACTATCCCGTCACTAGTCATAAAACTCATGCATATTCGAAAAGCTTTGTATAGCTGTGAAAATCGGTAAGTTTAGTATAAACCTTTCGTAAACCATTTGTGTTCATTGAAATCTATTTGTAACATGGTTTAGAAATATATGATTTTCGTTTATCGAAACGTTGTGTTCTTTTGCAAAACTTGCATGTCTTTCCACCCTCGAAAACATTTATAAAAATGTAAAACGGTAAAAAGTGGGGGTTATGAACTCACCTTGATATCCTTGTGCAAAGCTAGCTTAATATGATTATGTGATGTCGTTTCCAAAATGTGACTCGCTAGCATGCAATCTATAGCATTCCTATCAAGGAATAACTTATAAGATTCTACTAAAAAGCGTAGTTAAACTACGTGTCACCGAGCTCTACCGAATCGCTAACCGAACGATTCGATGGTAAGTTGTTATCTAAATGGGAACGAATAAGATATACTTGTTAAGTTCCATTTAATTTCGGTGATAGTTACTAAGTTTGGATACACTTAGTTTCCAAGAGGCTTAGGGTATATATTTATATAAAATATAAATATTTATAAGATCGTGTTAGTTGTCTCGAGAGGTAGTACGTGTATGTAACGAATAGTTATATAAAAATAATACATTGTAACCTCGTAATGTGTTCACGTATTTCCCGGCTAGTCGTCATATACCTTGTCAGATAATAAGGTAGACACATATATATTTATGTATGTAAATGTAAGCGTAGATGTATATGTATATGTACATAAATGTCGTGTAGCCGAACTAGTCTTGTGCCCCGCTTATAATTAATAAAATAATTATATAGTTGTACGATCGTTAGAATCGACTTTCATTTGTTTGTTACCAAAATAACTCGGATAATATTATTTGCTAAGATCGTACGGTAACGTGTCGTATCCCATTCAGACGTTCGAAATAAAATATAAACCATTATAATTATTTTGTATAACATCCGTATCCAGACGTTTTAAACAAATATACGTAATTATACTTATTTTATATAATTGCCGAATACTAGGTGTTTGAAGTAAACATAAATAATTATTTTCGATTGTAACGGATTGCCGAAACTTGTTGTCTTGTAGTCGCGCGCGTTGAAAAGTTATTGGATTGATTTGTAGGCGTCGTTAAATAAATATATATGTTAATATTTATTTTATAACAATCGTTTGAAATCGGACGTTTTATCTTTGAATTGTAACGCGTTTTCGTATTACTTATTTTTACAAAAATCGGGCAGAGTTTCCTCTGTTTTCGGACGATCCCGACAATACTAGTTGTCGGTTTATTTATCAAAACACAACCTGCAATTGCGCAACCAAACAATATATATATATAATTCATCGTCGTGTTTCGAATATACGTTTCGCCGATTTAGTTTTTCCAATTTATATATTTAACTAACGCCGGTTCGATTTTAATTAATAATTATTCGAAGATAGCGTACGTCGACTTAATTGTTATTTTTAACTCTTTGGCGATATGTTATTGTTAACGGGTCGGGTCGAGCTCGGTTTCGCGACAAGATAATATGAAGATTTATATTAACTATATAACTAAAATTTCGCGTCGTAATTAAATTTTATCGAGTCTCGCGTTGACCCGTTGACTGAGCTAACCGTGTTGACTGAGTTGACCAGCAGTTGACTAGTTGACCGATAGTTGACCACGGTTGACCGGCAGTTGACCGGGTTTGACCGAACCCAAAACTGAACCGAGGCACCAAAAATGACCCAAAACTAACCCGTGTTGACCTGTTGACCACGTTGAACCGAGCCCGAGAGTGTCCCGAACTTTAATTTTCACCCGAGACGAAAGTGTTTCGTATGGACTCTACGAGTTACAAGGATCCCAAAAATATATTTTTCGTTGAAAACGGGTGCCCGGAACCTCGCCAGAAGTCGGAATTTCGCCGGAGAATAAAATTTCATGAAAACTTGCAGAAAGGTCTCTAACCACCCGATCTAAACATGCATGAAGTGAAAAGTCCAAAATGGGTTTGCCGGAGTTTGGCTGGAATGTCGCCGGAGTTGCTCCCGAGCCCAAACGGCTTCGAATCTGCTAAAACCAACATCACCGCGCGATCCGGAACGTCGAAGATAGTCGAAAAAGTGTACTCTTGGCCGGAAAACGGTCATCGGAAAGTTCGCCGGAAAACCTCCATCGTCGCCGTGACCGGCAGCCGCTAGTCGCCGGACTAGTGCCGAAAATATTTTCTAGAGAGAGAGAGAGTTGAGAGATTTTTAGATTTAGAGAGAGAGAGTGTGTAGGTGAAGAATGAGGGTGTGTGTGTGTATTTTGGTTTATTTAGGTGTGTTTTATGGGCTTGAGCTTTTATGTGGACTGGGCCCAAGACTCATTTCTTGTGTTTTGAGCGGCCCGATAGCATTTCTAAAGCTCGTTTTCTAACCCGAACTCCATGAAACGTCGTATAATATTGATTTAAGATAAAAAAAAATAAATGTGTAAAAATAGGGTCGGCGTTCGATATTACTAGCGTGCGTTCGTCGGTTTCGTTAAAATGCGTAAAATGCTCCGGTTGTCGTTTCTTGTCCGTTTTTCGATCCGTTTTCGACTACGAATAATAAAATTTGACTACGATGCTAAATATATCATAATATATCAATATCGAGGCGTAACTCGAGTCCGTTGCTTCCGTTTTGTTGTTGGTGCGTTCCGATTTTCCGCGTATTCTCCGCGTTGTGCTTTACGACGTTCAACGATCCAAATTTATCGCATAATCGTAACTATATGATAAATACAAGTACAAAATTCGTGTTTTAGGCGTTGTCAGTATTTGTTCGGCATCAGTTCGCTTATCATTTAAATTCTTGTTTAGTGTCTTCAATTAACGCCAAATCGCGTAACGTGAAGCACGTAGACGTTCTTAGGCTTTTCAAAGGCCTGATCGAGTTAATTTACGTCTAATTACGCTAATTATAACGGTATTAATGTTTGATATGCGCTTAATTACAACCGAAAATTGCCGGTTGTCACACATTATTCCAAATATACCCCTACTCCACACATGCAAAACACTGCTCATTTTGCACACCCTATAAACATTGTTCCTATTCAGTAGTCCAAACCACTGTTCCTCAGATACAATATGTTCAAGCCCCAGCTCCTCAGGTCCAAGTGCAACCTTCACCACAAGCTACACAAACTTCTGCTCAGGTAGAGACCAGTCTACAGAGCTTTTTTACACAAGGCTTTGTTGATTGGAGTAGCTTACCTGAGAAACTCACCAATGAAAATTTGCTCTAGTTGCTAATTCTGATAAGGAAACCGAAAATTTTTGCTTTATGGCACTAGACACTATTTTGGAGGGGAATGAATCCGAGGAAGTGGTGTCCAACATTGATGAGGTTTGTGAAAATGTTGAAACAGATGTTACAACAGCTGTTATTGAAGAAACTGTTGGTAAAGAAAAGATTATGGTAAAACCTTTGTCTGACCCATGGAATTTCAGTGTTTGTGAAGGAGAATGTGATTATGTCATGATGGATGCTGCTAAGGTATCACCTCAAGTGTTTAAAGACTTATGTTCAGATAAATGTATTATTGTTTTTGTTAATATTAAAGAGGTGATGAAAATCTTAGAAACAAGATCTTAAATAATGAAATTCAATTTGAAAAACTTACAAAATAGTTAAAATCAAAACTGTTTGAAAAGTATAGTGAAATGAGCAGTCTAAAACATGAATCAAGCATAACCAAGGAATATAACATCTGTAAAAAAACAAGTCTTAGGAAAACCTGACTCGTTTGTAAATCGGATCCTAAACGAATAAATAGTGCAAATTTTTATCATTCTTTTTTATTAGTTTTTTTCATTGTCGTAAGTTAATTTAATTAATAAAAACATCTTTGAGATTAAAAATATTAATTTTATGAAAAAAAGTCAATTACATATATACGGCTCGGTTAGTTCCTTTCTAAATTATAAAAAGTTAGGATTATGTTTATAAAATACTGATTTTAGTCTTATTAAGTAAATAACAATAAACAAAATTTCTTATTTATATAGATTCAAATAAAATATAAGTTCCATCTGATAAATATCAAACATGGAATGGTCCACCCATCACTAAACCATACTCTATTTCTTTTAGTGGATGATACAAGTTTATATTATATACAAAGTTAATCATGAAACGTACAAAGATCAAAATGGAAGTTAATTAATTTACTTCTGCACTTCGTCCCTGTATGTTTCCTTTCCGGCGATTATTATTATTATTGTTTTATTATTATTTTTTTCTTCTTATTTCAGTTTATGTTTGGCCTAATCTTGCAATATAAAAGTGTACATGGACTATAACGGCAACGATCGAACTGCTACGACTTCACCCTAATCATATCCATTAACCCCTAATAACTACACTTTAATCATACCCATTAACTCCTAATAACTACACTTAAATCAAAACCGAGCAAAACTGATCCCTTAATCTGATGTTATATCAATTGATAATTCAGTTTAATATAAACATTTTTTAACCGGTTTCGATATCAAATGGCAATGCAACTTTTTTTTCTAACCACTGAAATTGTTGTATAAGAACACGAGGAATTGTTTCTGTATCTTTTCGACCCCAGCCCCACTTCCTTTTTGCCTCCTGCACACTACCTGCAACTTATCAAAGTCATCGCCGGAGATCAAGACTTTCCGGCAACTTAGCATCATTAAATCGGAGGAAGGCTGTTGGTGAATGGAATACAGAAACGCATTCGCACTTACCCACAATCACTTTAAATGTCCCTGTCAATCTGTTGAAGCCTCGCCAGAATTCCCATACCTCCTATCGCCATTCTAATGGATTTGTTCATCGCTTCTGGTACAACTCAATTCTGCGTTTTATTTATTTGTTATGCGTTGATCAAAGTCCGTAACTAATCTGTAATATAAGTAGCTTGATCACATGAAATTGAATATTATAGAATAAGGTTTCTTTGATTATGTTTGGGAACTAGGAATGGTTCTCAATACAAATTCTGGTTGTATCGAATCTTGGACATGTAACCTACTAATTTGTGAAACCCAAAGATTTGTTTTTCTTTTGTTTCCTCGTATTTTATTTATTTATTTACTTATTTTTTTTATTTCAAAAGCAATAAAATTTAGACTTGTCTATTATTTTCGGCATTTCACAATCTTTAAAACATAAGTTTTATGAATCTTTAAACTGTTATGATGAG
Source organism: Scalesia atractyloides (assembly GCA_947069175.1). NCBI lineage: Eukaryota > Viridiplantae > Streptophyta > Magnoliopsida > Asterales > Asteraceae > Scalesia > Scalesia atractyloides. Next base: position 40,558,422 of record CAMTDV010000116.1, read on the forward strand.
TTAGGAAAATAAATAAGATTTATAAAATTTGTATCAAGATTGAATATATTTTCTAAAACTTGTTATGTTGATCTATAATCTTTAAACTAGTGCTAATACCCGTGAGTTTCACAGTGTTGAGAAATAATATGTTTCTTATTTATAGAAAAAAATTACGTTTATACTAATCATAAAGAAACTATACGAATGGACTTATTATGGAAATCTGAAGTTGAAGATAAAAATATAGCGAAGCATCATACTAGTGATCTAACAAAACCGAAAAGATAAGTAAATGAAAGAAATATGTTTTTCTGGTATTGACAAAGAATAATATACGTTTATGATAATCATAACGAAATAAACTCTCAGGTTCATATAATAAATAAACAAACCTCAATACTTCTAGTTTTGAAGCTTCGTAACCAATAACCTCAATACTCCTGTTACATTACTTATGTAAATATTAAATTACAATTAACTAAAAAATGAATACTAAAAAAAGTCTAACAAATACGAATTGTTCCGTTCTTTATACCCGTATCTGGTAACAACTAAATAAAAGCAATTAAATGCATAGCAATTTAGCAAACCCGTATCTATCTAGTAACAAATAAATAAAAGATCATCTAATTAGTACTTATATATCATGATAATAAAAAAAATAAACTCAATATGTGCAAGAACACGGACCTTCCTTGGGGTCGTGTAGACTTTATAACATCACCAATGGACCTTGAGATGCATATAAAAACATATCCCCAACATCTGTATTACCATGTTATACTTAAATAACATAAATATAAATAAAAATATCATGCGTCAGTTTCAACCTTCGCTTGCTTAACGTGTGATATCAGAACAATAAACTCCCCAACATCTATATCAACAGTGGACTCGAGAGGCACAACCCGCCAGGCTAACAACGAAGTGGAGCAGCTGTAACATTATATTCACAAGGTTATAATATTTTAAGTTGTTCAATTGCAAAAAGTTAAAATCTTGAATTAAATTTTCATTTTGTTTTTACCTCATTCCCTCCAAAGATATTAATGCGCCCTACACATATCAAAATGATCAGCAGTTTAGCACTTGCTACCTTGTAATTTCCTTCCAAATATTCATCGACCGCCTCCCCAAGTCTGCAACCTCCTCCTTTCAAGCTCAAGCTGAAAAAAAAAAAAAAAAGAATTAGAAAAAATTATAACTGTAGAGAAAACTAAAAAGTGTGTCAATTTTCTTTTAAACAAATGATAATAAGCATACATGGCTTAAGTATCTTTTGGTCATTTCTAAAGAGATGATAATATATTTTCCCTGCAACATATTCAGAAAGCAAGGAACCTAAACTTAAGACGGGGCAAGATGCGTGGGTCGGGTTAAGGTCAAAGCCAGCTCATATTGAAATTGATCATCTTGTAGTATGGGCCCAAACAGGTTAGGTTGAAATGACCCAAAATCACCTTTTGACCATTTTTTAAACCATATTTTTACACTAACCATATATTTTTTTACACTAACCATATAAATCTATGAACAAAACGATTTAAGAGTTTGTATGCTTTAAAAATAGACTTTGGAGAACTTTCAAGTATGAACCCATTTTGTTTCTGTATTAGCTAATTTTTTTTATTTGACATGTTCAGAGCAAAGACAACCCATTTCATATTTAAATGAGTTGAAATTGTAAGCACTCTAATTATGCATGCTTTCAGAGACAACATTATTTCAAAATACATCAATAATTTAAATCTACGAATTGAATTATCTAGAAGACTGTTTGCTTCAAAAATAAACTTAGGCCTATTTTCAACCCATATAAACGATTCCCCTTTTAGCTGCTTCTTTATGCGACCCATGTCGGATAAAACACAACCCACAAAAATTTACAAGTAAATGGATCAAAATTTATACCTTACCACTTTCCTGACCTTCTCATTGGCAGCAGAAGTTCCTCCGGTATGGACTGCTAACATGGGTAGCCTGAGTAAAACAAAAAGAAAATAAAAAAAATACATATATCTAAAAAGAAAAGTTATCAAATCCCTAACCCTTCTGTCAATCATCTATATGATTCTACTCATTTTACAGTTATATCAGATTGAAATTCGTCTAATAAGTAAAGAAGTTGTATAGAAATCATGAATGGGCTCGTGGTTCGATCTACAAAGAAGTTATATCCTCAAATTACACATAAGGACACCAAAATTTAGTTATTAAAAGTAATGTGAAATTATTGAAGCCTGACTGTTTATTTTAATATACCATAAACATATATGGTATCATAGTACAAACAAACTTCTCTTATTTTGGGATTCTTTCAAATACTAAAACTAACTACCAACGTTTTCTTAATAGACCACACAAACAATGACACATTGGTATCTTTTTAATATACCGAGAACTACAACTAGGGTTGTTTGCTAGCTTAGATATGTTTAAACTGAACCAATTACACGAAACCAATCAGTTTTCGGGTTGAAAAATATGAAACCCAACCATCCAAACTTTCTTAAAACCCAAATCAAATCACAATTTGGTTTCTCACTAAATATATTGCTCATTGATCATAAGTATAGAAAGTCAATACTAATTTTTTTTATAACGGGCCCATTAAAAGTTCCCAATAACAATCACTAAATATATTGCTCATCGAACATAATTATAGAAAGTCAATACTTCATTTTTTTATGATGGGCCCACTAAAAAGATCCCAATAACAAAGCACATAATTTCAAGAGCACGAATCACCAACCAAAAGTAGGTAAAGTTTGAAGAATTGAGTAGCTGAAGTTCTAGAAGCAAGGCATTGCGAGTGTTAGCAACCCTCAACATTGTTCTTCAATCTATAAGCTAAACCACTATATCCAGACAAAAGATGAAATAAAGAATATAAATGTCGGTTGTCATTTGTAAAATCGATGACCATTCAGATAAAATAACAATATATAAATAATAACCTGGTAACATAATGTTACCACAACCTATGGGCATAAGAATAAAGCAAACACGTTTCTCCACAAATTCTTTTCAAGCCTGAGGTTGTAAGGGACAAAATCTCTTGTTGCCGAATATCAAAACGCTTGCCAGTTCGACATCATCTATTGACGAAATGTCTTATTGCCGACAGTGAAGTGGCCCGACAACCCCTGTATGTTATATGATGAAACTAAAACACCAAACCATTACAGTTCTTCAAAACTTCAAAAGATTTTGTTTAATCTCGTCTCATCCGATACTCCAACACTTCCAACGATCCTAATTTCTGTTTCATCTCAGGTACACACGATTCACCTAAAAGTAAAGAATCGTGCCTTGAGGCAGAATTAAAAATAGATATAAAAATTATATATCTTACAAAAAAAAATCAACAAATTTCATCAAAAACATAAAAGAACACATAAAAAAGACGTGAAATGCATGAAATCGACACAAAAAGTTAAAAACAAACATCAAAACTTCCTGAGTTGCAACTTTTCTTAGCGCCTTAGCCTGATGAGGCGCACGTACAAAAATAACCCCTGACATGCCGCCTAAAACTCGTTTTTTGGGCGTTTCACCTTGAGGCGCATGCCTCAACCGTTTTTAAACAGTGCTTTTAACTTTGATTATTATTAGACAAACGACATTTGCTACTTGGGAACTGAAGTAAGGAACAACGTACCTTCATTTTTGCGATAAATGAATATGCACTAATCACCCTTTTAAATTCCATCAGACTCCCAAAAAGCAGGCTATACCATAACTACATACCTCAACTTCCTCAAATGCATAACCCATTCTTGTCCTTGAATATTTTTAATTCTCAAGTTACTGGTACAATGCACGACCACCATATCTACAAGCTTCTTGGGTATGCACCAAAAACAAAAGATAAAGTAAATATTTGTCAATGTTTGAGATCTCCATTTTCTTGACCATACACATAAACAACAATAAAGTACCTGATTAAATAGATATGGAAGTAAAGCGAAACAAATTTGTTGAATTTAGGCATCAAACTCGTGGAACACTATATTCAGTCGATTACATACAAAGGCCTATGTGTATAAGAGTCATTGGCCCTCAAAACAGTAGCCGCCAGAAAACACATCCATAACCTCTAGATATCTGCATCTGTTTGCGAAACATGGTTGACTGTGCAAGACATGCAGGTTGTTTCTTATAGTCCAGTTTAAAAACAACAGCACCACCATCACTTGCGCCTGCAAAAATCTTTGGAGTATCAATCTCGATAAAATTTTCATACTACAATAACTGCCTAAACAACTCCACAAACAGGTAATTTCATCATCTTACATTACATTACATTAATTACTTATGCAATTGTAATTTGTCTGTAACTTTAACCTATCAAAAACCAAAGTAAATATATTATATGGTCTTTTTCGGGGATTCTCGGGAGGTTTAACACTTTTATGCATTTTGTAAAAGTTGTGACTTATGTGGCCAGCTCAACATATTAACATCTAAAACAATCATAAATAGCATCAAAGATAAAAAAACATCAGCAACAATCTGATTATAAGATTGTTACGAAGCGTTTAGTGGAAATGCATTTAATAAAGAGCCATAATGAAGTTTAAATTTGATTTTTGGTATACAAAATAAGTATCTAGTGTCAAGATAATCACAAAACGAAGCAATAATCACTTAAATCTCAAAGTTATTGATAAAATTAAGTCGTATACCTCATTGTAGAAGTCATGTGGAAGACCAACGACTATACCGGCACCGTCGTCTCCGGTGTTCGTCTCACAACCAGAATCACCTCTATGTGACATACAAACCAGCATCTCAATCGTATCAATCACCTAAATCAGATGTTATTCAATAATTCTAAATCAAACAAAATAATCAGAATAAAGGTATCAGAAAACACATCGACTTAAAGAGGAAACAAATAGACATTACCTCACAGAGAAGGCAGAGGCTGATAATGATAACTTCAGAGACTGTAAGATACTTGTGGCGGCGATAGGCTTTAGCGATGGCACACGATAAGGAAACGGAAGACAGAAGAAGAAGATAGATTGGGAGTAATCAATAAACCTAATCGGCAAAAAAATGGGGTTTCTTGTTTCTCTTGCAAAAAAAGTTGGGGTTTCTTGTTACTCTTGTAAAGAAGATAGGCGCCGGAGAGAAAATCAAGAGTATGAGGTCAAAGAAGGCAGCTTGAATCAGGGTTTGTTTCAGTTTCGAAAGCCCGGTGATAGAGGAATTGGTTAATGAACCTTGATGTTGAAGATCTTTGAAGAGCATATTTAAATTAGGGATGAAGAAGAAAGAGACGTATGATCGAAGAAAGAAAACCTAGGAGGCGAGATGAAAACAGATCGAATCTTATGTTTTGGTTGGATGAGACGGAGGTGTGTGATGGAAGAAACAGAAATCCTAGCAGTTTAGAAAACGTCATGAGTCGATTAAAAAACCATGTGTGTGAAATGGTAGCTACATAGTGTCATGTGTCACTCTAGACTCTAGGTATGTAATTTATTAAATAAATAGAATAGATAAATAAATTGTATAATTGTTTCGACTTAAATAAACTTATATAATACTTGTTTTGTTAATCTATGATTTTTAAATAAATAAATTGGATAATTATTATGAGTATTAGACCTAAGCAAATAATTACTCATTTGTCCAAATAATTAACAACTCATCAAACTATAGATTATTTACTTAAACAATTAAACCATATTAATCAATTTTAAAAACCCTAGTTATTCCCAAACTAAATCTAGAAACCCTAATTGTCTATAGTTATTCGCTCTATTCATACTTGTATATTATATATTGTTAGGATAATTGTCGAGATTCTTTCCGAAACGCTACAACTCATTCTAAGTTGTATTTTAGGCTAGCTTGGCAAACTGTGAGTAGATTCGACTCTTTATCCTCTTTTTGCCATTAACTCTTTTTAGGATGTATCATGTGCTTGATTTCAAATTTATTATTTAAATTGATAACATGCTATTCAATGTGTTTCTATGTTTGCTAATTTCTATTGTTTCTCTATATGTGCATCTATGTGTTGCTCACTTTGTGTGACAGGTTTCGCGTGGATCCACCTAGCTGACCAATTCCCCACAGCCATGAGTCGAACTCAGTATCGTCATAATTGTTTCATAGATTCGCCTTTGGGGGCTTGAATCTCTATGTGTCTATGGTTACTATTTTTGTTATGTTTGCGTTGCTGATGATATATGTGTGGAATTCTTGTTATATTGGAGGACATGGTTTCACATTGGATAATGCATGTTAATGTATAATGTTTTCTAAAAATAATAAAACAAAAACGTTTTTAAATAAAAACCGAATCTATTCACCAACATTGTTGACCCAAAACTCTTTTACGCATGATACAAGTACATAAGGGTGGGCGGATTTTGAGTTGAAGACATGTAAGATTGCCTTAGTAATAAACCGGCTATGATATGTTGCTTTTATTTATTTAATTTTGTAACTTGGTATTAATATTTGAAATCTATGTTACGTGTGACAAATCTAAAGTGGTGCCTTTAAATATTTAAACCTATAATAGTGTCAAAAGCTATGGGTAATCAATCTGCCCCGTACCATTTCGCTGCGGGTCAGGGTGCGATAAGGACCAGCTTCAAACTATGATAGAAAAATATCAAAGTTGTAAAAATGAGTTGAAATCTACCTAAATCACATGTGAGAAATGGGTAGAATCCTGCAAAGGTTATGAGCTGATGTTAGAATCACAAATCAAAAGCAATGAAAAATTTGGTATAGGTTTTAGAAAACATGACCAAGTTTCACAAAACACTTTTGTAAATGATTGTGAGTTGGTTGAAATTATTCCAACAAACTTAGCTAGTCAAGAAATTAAAGTCACTGAACCAAATGGTAAGAAAATTATTTTAGAAAGACCAGCAGGATCCTCAACCTTTGAGGAAATTGAAAAATATCAATTCAAGCCTACCTAGTCAGATGAGTTTGACATTCTTGAAAATTTTAAGCCAATGGATTTTTCAATCAATGAAGGTGTAAAAGCACCCCAAGTCAAGATCATTCCCTAAAAGGCCTTCTAGCATATGTTGCATCATCTGTTGACAAAAAGGGTGATAAAGGGAGGAAGAAAGAAAAGATAACAAGCTTGTTTTGTGATTTGTGTGAAAAGAAGAATGATCTTACTAAAAATTGTTTTCTTCTAAAAGTATATGATATTAACAAAACAAGTGTGATTATTAATGCACCTCACTGTACCATTTGTGGTAAGAAAAACCACAAAACTCAAGAGTGTGTTTATCTCAAAAATTTTGATATCAAAATAAATGAGTATAAATCCAAAACACTTGAAAGTTCAAGAAACGAATAGACCAAGTAGACTTTTGTCCTAGTCCAAACATCTATACCAAACAATTGAATATAACCTTTGTTCTCAGAGAGGTTCAGGTAACAGATGCACCACCAGCCAATAAATTTCCAAGAGGATATGGCCAACCAGCTTATAAGAGTGTACCACTTGGCTATGAGGTATAGAAAATAACCCTCAAAACCAAGAGTAAACAAGCATCCTCATGTTTATAATAATTTGACGGGAAATGGTCCACAACAGATGTTTCAAAAATCTGTTCAAACTTTGTCCATTCTCCTAGACTTGAGGCTGAAATGTCATTGACCCCATCCAAAGCCATTTTCGCTTTAGACACTCACCAAAACTAATATGTTACTAATGTGTAGGGAGCTTCTACTTGTCTTGATAGTTTATGGTATGTAGATAGTGGAGGCTTCAGGCACATGACAGGATGTAGAGCCCTTCTCAAAGATTTTCTAGCACATGGAGAGGGTGATATATCCTTTGGTAACAATTCAAAAGGTAAGGTGTTAGGGTAAGGGACAGTTCAAGCAGGGAAACTCAAGTTTGAAAATGTCAATCTTATTGACAATCTAAAGCTCAATCTTCTTAGTGTATCTCAAATGAGTGACAAAGGTTATGGGTCATTCTTCTCTAAGAAGCATTGTAAGATTGTTGGGCCATAAGTGGTTAAAAAGATTGAAAGAATCATTGCTGAAAGCAAAGCACAACTTGTTGCTCACAGGAGTGGCAATGTATATGTGGTTGATATGATGAAAAATAATCCATTGTCTAATGCATGTGATGTATTGAATGATACATCTATTTATCGGGCATAGTTTGTATAAGTTTCGTTAATTTTCGTTTCAGTTTTATAAGAATTTATCTACTTTTAATCCAATTATGTTTCGCAGATCTTGGTTCGTGGAAATAACTGAAAAAGAGAAGAAAACGAGTTAAAATGTTGAAGAAACCGATCTAGATCATAATTGGAAGTTGAGAGAAGAAACAAATCGAAAAAAATGGGAAAAATACCTCTCTGGCGGCCCGCGACCGCAACATAATAATCCTCTCGCGGGTGGCAAGAGGAAGGACTCTGGAGAGAGTTTAACACAATCGCAGGGCGCGACCAGATATCATATGTCTCTCGCGGCCTGTGAGAGGGCTATTTCAGCAGAAAGAAACGTAAAGGAAGTAGTCTCTGTTGAAGAAGGTTATATCTATCAATGTTTAACTCATATTACAATAACTTGGACGATCTTGGAGAGTTAGAAGTGATTTCTGAAGACCGTGTGTACGTTTCTGAAGTGGAGATTGCTCGGGAATCATTGGTGTTGAAGCAGGAAGCTTAGAGATCAAGAAATTTCGGGTTTTGTTTACCGATTTTTCTATTCTTTAGCTTTCTTATTCTTGTTCAATGAATTCAGCTTTAAAACGTAATTTATTTATGTTTAAGAAAATGTTTCTTGGCTAGATCTTATATTACTACCTAGGTTTTAATGAATTATTAATAAAGTTCGGATTTTTATTGAATTAATGATGTGTTTATGGGATTTTTAGTAAAGTAGTAAACTTTGGTAAATTGATTTGGTGTATTTGCATGTTTTGAATTGATTATTGATTGTTTAATTGTTTCCCATAGATCTAGCTAAATGTCTTTCAAGTAATAGGTTTATGTTGAATGTCGAGTCTTAACGGGTTCGAGTAATCTTTCGCTAAATTGACCAATAAACCCTAGAAACAATTAAGTGAAAAATATAATTAAAACTATTAAACCTACTTATTGGGAAATAATAGTTTATTAACTGATTTAAATAGGTGAATTGCTAGATTTAGGTTTTGAGAGAAACCGAGTTTTAGTTTACTTGCCATATTTGTGTCGGTTAAACCAAATCAAGAACCCTAGTTAGTCTAAGCTTTCTATTGAGAGATAATTGGCTATTTTAGGCACTTATTAAACATTAGATAACAGAAAGGAAATCTTATAAACCAGTGAACATAACTATCTTTAGAATATCATAGGTGTCTTCCCGAGAAGGGTCGGGGGTTCTGTTCGGTATTTCGTATGATTTAGTATTTCAAGATCCCGGTTCCCTATCACATTAATATTCAAATAAAAACCATTCGACATTAATAAGGATACTAACCTAGGTAGTCGTTCCATTATCATTGAATTAATTCTTCGATTCGAAATTCCATTTTAAGTCGTCTTAGTTGAGTTAATTTTAGGTTAATTATAATTTTAGGATTTTTAGTAAACCCCCCTCAAATATAAAATAATTTAAGTTGTGTCAATAAAGTTTAATTAGGGTCATTAACGTAATTAGAGAGTCTTGTGGGTTCGATATCCGGACTTGCTTAAGCTTTTCTACAATTGATCAGTCTACTTGCCGGTTAGTAGTTTTAGTCGAGTTTAGGAGTCTAGAGTATTACTTCGAGTCTAGATTTAGGTTAATTTCATTATTTTTATTAGATTACTTTTAGTACATCAAGTTTTTGGCGCTGTTGCCGGGGACTCTCTTTGGCGATTGCGTTGATTACTTTGTATAGACTTAATTGACATCATACGTGTTTTTTCGAACTCGCCCATCACCCTTCCCCAATGAATAATGACAAAGCCTGGCAAATCCCGTCTTACATCATGACTACTATAACTAACTCCTGCCAATTTAACGGTCGTGATGACGAGGATGCGCCCGTTCACATTAACCGCCTTACCCGCTTTTGTCACACCTTTAACATGGAGGGTGCGGGCAACGATGCTCGTTTCCTCAAGTATTCCCTTTTTCTCTTGGAGGCCGGGCCGCCGTCTGGCTTGACTCACAACTGGCTGGCACCTTTACTACTTGGGCCGCCCTTCGAGATGTTTTCCTTAAAAAATATTTTCCACCTGCCAAGCATCTCGTCTTCGTGATCATATCCATTCATTCCGGATGGAACCTGATGAACCCTACCATTTAGCATGGGAGCGTTTCCAAACCTTAGTGTCTCGTTTTTCTCAACACGTTTTGTCTAACTGGGCACTTGTAGAGAAATTCTACAATGGTCTCACACCCGAAACCCGGGCCCGATATGACACTTCTGCTAGAGGGCAACTTATGGGCAAGAAGACGGTTGTTGAATGTAACGACCTCTTCGAGAGCTTCGCACATTCTGATATAGATTACAACGTTACCAGCAGGAATTCGATCCCTGTTTCTCGTACCACCCCGGTCAGTCGGGGAGTACACAAAGTTAGCTTGGAAACATCGGTAGCTGCTGCACTAGATAGTTTTAAGCGAGAGGTTATTATGGAAATACAAGAGTTGAAAAAGAAGGTAGATAGATGTGAGGTATGTAGAGGTGGTCATGATACTATAGAATGTCCTACGCTCACTGTTGAGCAAGTTGAGTTCATCACGGGTTAGAATCGAGGCCAAACGAACCCATATAATAACAATAATAATAATAATAATAATTCTAATTATAACTCTAACTGGCGTAATAATAATAATAATTTCCATTCTTCCGGTAACCTCCCTGGTTTCCAATCAGGTCAATATCAAAACAGGGGGTAGGGTCATTACTCTAGTGGAGGTTCAGGTCAACAAGGTTAGTTTAGTGGTGGGGGTTCAAATCAAGAGGGTCAAAACAGAAGTGGAGGTTCGGGAGGTAGTTTGGATAGGATTGAGGAACTTCTTTCTCAGTTAGTGGTTAAGGATCAGGTTACTCAGAAAACATTAGCGGAGCATGATCTTCTTTTAAAGAATCAACAATCCGCACTCTTAGATCTTCAAAGGTCCGTAGGTAGTATCGCTAAGCAACTGCAAGAACAACCACATGGTCAGTTCTCGGGTAACACTCAACCTAACCTAGCTATCCAACATGCAAAAGCGATAACCACCCATAGCGGTAAGAGTTTAGGAGAAGTGGTTAGATGTAACACCTCGTAAAATCGCTCAAATAGTATAGTGACACGTGTTGTATTTTTATTTAAGTCTATTAAAGACTATTAGCGACTAAAGGTGTCAACATGCTTAAACTTGGCCTCTGAGTGACTGATATGTCAACATACATAGCCTCTAAATGACTGATATGTCAACATGCTTAAAATTGGCCTCTGAGTGACTGATATGTCAACATGCCTAGCCTCTGAGTGACTGATATGTCAACATGCTTAAAGTGAGCCTCTGAATGACCCTTTACGAAGTCCTAACTCTCATGCGTGCCACTTTGTTGGTGCATATTTATGACAATAACTTAGATTTGGTCTTTGGATATCTTGTAATTAGTAAAATGATAAACAGTTAGCGGGTTTAGTTTTATAATAGTTAATTAGAAGTAACTGGGCTAAATCAGACACCATATAGCATATGGTAGGGGAATTGGGCCTAGACCCATTTGCAGTCCATATGGTGAAACCCTAGCCCAGGTGCAAACCTGTCTCTATGTAAAGGGAGGTTATCATTAGGGTTAAGGATGCTCATTCAGTTGCTCAGTGGATTAGTTGCTTAGAGAATTACTTCAGAGAGAGTTGAAAGAGAGATTCTTGAATTGATTGTAAACACTTGTGTTGGATAAGCAATAGAAGACAATTTGAAAGTAATAGTGTTCGTGTTCTTGTTCAGTTTTCTGTGAAATCTGATCTAGAGGATTCCGCACTCTAGATTGGATAGACGATTCTGTGATGATCCATACGGATTAGGAGACCTAAAATTGGTATCAGAGCATTGGCTCTTGTTTTTGCTTGGTTTAGAATCATAACAGCAGAAAAAGTTGGGTTTTTGGATGTTTTGGAGGCTGGTTTGAAGTGTTGACGGCTGTTCTAGGGTTTCTGCTGCTGTTCTAGGGTTTTTGCTACTATTTCGGATAAAGACCAGGGATTTCGGATAGAAGACTTGCATCTCGGATCAAAAGTGAAGCATCTCAGATCAGAAAACTTGAATTTCGGATCAGAAAACTTGAATTTCAAATCAGAAAACTTGAATTTCGGATCAGAAGGATTGCATTTCAGATAAGATCAGTCCATCTCGGATTGCATATCGGATCAGCACAATCTATCTTGGATTTCATCTCGGATCAGCACAGTCTATTCCGGATTCCATCTCAGATCAGAATAGTACATTCCGGATTCCATCTCGGATCACTTTTCCGAAACACCATCTCGGATAAGCATCTCGGATCACTGTTCTGAGTTTTCGTCTCGTATTGTCAATCCGAGTTACTGTTCTGAATTTGGTACTGTTCCGAAACACCATCTCGGATCACTATTCTGAGTTTTCATCTCGTATTGTCAATCCGAGTTACTGTTCTGAGTTCTATACAAAAAGGTGAAAAGTTAATCAGCTGACGTAACCGAAGTTAAACGTTTTCGGACATAGAACGTAATCCATAAACAATCTTGACAAACCGATTGCACGGTTAGACTCGTGTGATTTTTAGGACAAAAAAAAAGAGGCACGAAAATTCCTAAAATCATAATCGGAAAATATACATCATTGGATTCGTATCGTCGAGACGAGTCTAATGGTATAATTTGGTAACCACTCATTTCGGACAAATTTTTAACGTTTTTAACGAGCCAGTTCGGTAAAAATGTCGAATATGTCAAACTTAAATGATTTGTTGCGAATGGAATACGAGGCAGGGATGACTAACAAACCTCCAAAAATGTTGAAGGTAGAAAATTATCTTACTTGGAAGGATAGGTTTCAGTCGTTCATTGAATATCAGGACACACGGATGTGGATTTGTATTCATGATGGGTACGTTAACCCCACTCATGACTTTGAGGGCAGACAACGTGTCACTGCTTATGTGAATATGTCAGAAGCTGAAAAGAGAATGTATGAGTCTGAGAAGAAATCCTTAGCTGCTATAAAGATGCCATTACCTGATGGCATCAAACATACATTCAAGAGTTATACTACATCGAAAGAGATGTGGGATGCCCTAGAGAAGAGGTATGAGGGCAATCCTTATGTGAAGAAGAACAAGGTTGATCTGCTGAAGAAACAATTTGCTGTGTTTAAAGGAATGAGAAATGAATCCCTTGAAGATATTATCACGCGATATTATCATCTGATGTCAGAAATGGACAATTATGACATAGAGGGATACACAGTTGTTGAGATAAACGATAAGTTGCTTGATGCTTTACCTGCAAAGTGGGATATTTATACTTTGATGATTAAGGGTGAAGCTGACTATGAAAATAAAGACTTAGAAGAGGTTGTTGGGAAACTAAGAGCTTATGAGCTCAATATGAAGAAGAAGGAGACTGGATATGATTAGGTTCAAGATCCAGGGATTTATAAAGGGCTTACACCATCATCTTCCAACAATGCTTCAAATGATACTGCAACTGCGTTTCTCTCATGTGAAAATGAGCAGATTGTGTCAAATTCTGATGGTGAAGTTTGCTTTGTAGCTGCTTCAGGAGGATCGTCAGGGGCAAAGAGACAACAAGCTAGCAACAGTAACAACAACACAAGATCTATGCCTCGGAGTGTCAAAAGTGCTGAAGATCATCTGGCATTACTTGCTTCTTTCGTTGCTTCCTACGAGAACTACATTCAGGGAAGAATATCTGATCCTGCTATGTTTGATGAAGATTATGATTAGATTGACCCTGATGATCTAGATGAGATGGATTTACAATGGCAGATGGCCATGATCTCTAGAAGAGTAAAGAGGTTCATGAACAGAACGGGCAGGAAGTTCGTTGGAAAGAGTGTGGGTTTTGACAAGTCTAAAGTGAAGTGTTATAATTGTCAAAACTACGGACATTTTGCTAGAGAGTTTCAACAACCAAAAACTGAATCTCGTTCTAACTCATCTTTTTAAGATTTTCCTGGTCATGGTTCAAGCAACAGGAATGTGTCAACCAACACTGGCTCAAAGGCCCTGATCTCTACTGCTAGAGAGGGTTCCTATGATTGGAGTGCTCATCTGGAGGGTGATGACAATGCCACACAGGCGTTCATGGCTGAGATAGCCCCAGTTGATAATGAGGAGTGAAGGCTGATGCTGAGGAAGAGCGAAAGACGGTAGTTGAAAAAGCTGATGGAGAACAGAATGCTGCAGAGAAGAAGATGGCTGCTGATTTGCTGCTTTCATGGCTGATCTAAGCAAATCAACAGGAGAGGTACATTCTAACTCTGGTATTTCTGTTTGCTTAAAATGTCGTGAACTGCAAAGTGAAGTTGACACGTTAACAAAACAAAACCAAAGTCTGGTAAATGAGCTCTCAAATCTAAAGGAATCAAACTTTTTCGTAAAACGAAATGAGTCATTATATTTGAAGAAAATTAAAGGTTATGAAGAAGAAATCAATATTCTAACATGTAAGCTTAATGAAAAGCTTCAAATTATTGACTTAGCTCATGATACGATGAGTGAGAAAACAAAAGAAATTTCTGAAAAATGCAAAGAGTTGTCTAAAGCACAACTTAAAATTTGTGATCTTCAAAAGAAATTAAATCAATCCAGAGATTCATCTTTTGTTATGAAACACATGATGAATGGCCTGAAGAAGAGTAATGACAAGACATGTGTAGGATTCAAAGGTTTAAATGAAGTTCCACCACCTCTTGGTCATGACTATTCTTTCTTGCCAGACAAAGAAGAGCTAACAGACTTTGGGTCAACTACACCTAGTAGTTCCACATCAGATAATGTTGATGGTTCTGAGAATGCCAAGAAGGATAATAACAGAGACACTGTTTTGAAAACAACGAATACACACTCTAAGAATCAAAAGCAAGTTTTTATTAGAAAGGTTGATTTTGTTCAAGGGAGTGATATGAATGAAGAGGTCACTGTTATTACAATAGAGTCAAATGTGTAGTTTGCTAAAAATAAAAACAAAGAAAAATCATAAATTAAGCAAACTAAACAAGATACTTCAAAGGCATCATCATCATCATCATCATCACCCGATGAATCTAAACCAGAGACTTCAATTAAGAAGTCTTCGGCTAGAAAATCGTGCTTCAAATGTCACGTAAAGGGACATGTAGCTAGCTGCTATCCTAATAAAAAGAATGAAGCACAGGTGAGTGAGAGACAGAGAGAAAAATCACCAGAAAAACTTGGTGATGGTGAGAAGAAGGTTACTAACTCACCAAAGATATCTGCTACCAGGCAACAGAGTGTTGTTGAGGGTGTTGATAAGGCTGAAAAAGGAACTCACCAAGTTCCTCGTTTTCAAAGAAATCAACAAAGATTTCAGCCTGAATCTACATCAGACAGATATGAAAGACCTAGAAGTAGTTCACCAAGAATGAATTACTTTAATGGTCAATCAAATAATTTCAGAAGTCAAGGTTAATATCAAACTCGATATCAAAATGTTGGTAGTCAAAATTTTTATAAAAATGGCTTTAGGAATTATCATCATCAAAATTCAAGGTATCATACTCATAATCTCCAAAGGTCACAAAGTCCAAACATGTTTAGGAAACCTCGGGACCAGAGACCCAGTGGAAATCAAAATCCATTTCATCGACAGGTCTGAGATCCAAGACTCCTATTAGGAGTGATGGATATTGGATGAATGTTCCCGTGGTTGATGAATCTGGAAGACCCAAGACCATTAAGGCTTGGGTCCCCTAATCTAACTAATTTTGTTGGGTTGTGCAGGAGCTGCTAAGGAGGAATATCAACTTGTGGTATGTTGATAGTGGCTGCTCCAGGCACATGACGGGGGATGCGAGGCTGTTGACTGACTTTGAGAATATAGATGGAGGTATGTGAATTTTGCATGTGCTAAAGGAGGGCACATTACAGGTCGAGGAAAAGTGACCAACGGGAAGATCACATTGGACAAAGTGAACTATGTTGAGCAACTTAAGCACAATTTGATGAGCGTGTCTCAAGTTTGCGACAAGGGTCACTCGGTCCACTTTACAAAGTCTGAAGCTTTGGTGTTGAAACCTGGTTTGGTGATACCGGATGATTGGATAGTGATGAGAGCGCCAAGGAGAAACGACACTTATGTCATGGACATGGGTGCTAAGGATAGGATTCTTCCACTGTGGTGGCGTGTTTACTATCAAAAGCATCTGAGGCTGAGTCATTGCTGTGGCACAGACGCATGGCCCACATCCACTACTGAAAAGTGAACTATATTATTAAAAATGGTTTAGCGGAAGGGGTGCCAGTGCAGAGGTTTCACGTGGAAGATAAATGTCTTCCATGTCAAAAGGGAAAACAACATAAGAAACCTCACAAGTCTAACAGTAAATTCCATAGATGCCCCTCATGAATTACTTCATATGGATCTATTCGGTCCGGTGAACGTAAGGAGCATAGGTGGAAAGAACTATTGTTTAGTTGTCACAGATGATTACTCACGATATTCATGGGTTTTCTTTTTAGGTACAAAAGATGAGACAACGGAGATGCTGATAGATCTTTTTACAAAATTAGAAAATGTCCATGATGCACGGATCAAGAGGATAAGGAGTGATAATGGCACGGAGTTCAAGAATCAGCTTCTGGATCTCTATTATCTTCGCAAGGGAATTAAACATCAATATTCTGCTCCTTATACACCTCAACAGAATGGAGTCGCTGAGAGGAAAAACAGGACGTTGATTGAAGCTGCAAGGACTATGCTTTCTGATTGAAAGCTTCCAGTTCTTTTCTAGGGAGAAGCTGTGAACACAGCTTGTTATGTCCTGAACAAAGTTTTGACGGTAAAACGGTTTAACAAAACATGTCACAAACTATTGTTTAACCGAAAACCAAACTTAAAAGGCTTTGAACAATTTGGATTACCCTGCACCATTGTGCGAAATAAAGATAAGCAAAAATTCGGTGAGATAGCTGATGAGGGTTACTTTCTAGGTTATATGCCTGGAACACCGAATAAAAGGGTTTTTAATCTAAAGACTGGTAAAATTGAGGTGGTGTTTAACATGGAGATCACTAGTTATTCACCTCAACAATCAACGAGTGGTCCTCCTATATTATATGATTATGACAGTGTTTTTAAATCATTTAATATTCCTGAGTTTTCCAATGCAGATAAGTCTCAAGTGATACAAACTGTGATCAGTGAAGATGGAAAGGGTGACTTCATGCCTAGATCGAGTATATCTATGACAGATGCTACAGAAACCTCTTCCATTGCAGCTCCACCGGACTCCAGTGATAGTGAGTTTGAACCTATCCAGGGGGAAAACTTCACTAATCCGTTGGCTAATACTAATATTCAGGGGAGGTTGGATCTAATATGGGAGATAATCTAGTTGTTGAAGCCGTTGCTACCACACGTGTAAACAGAGATCATCCAGTTGAAAACATCATAGGTGATGCTGCTGCAGGTGTTCAGACAAGAAGAGTGTAGGTCCAGCTGCGGATGATGTTAAACTAGTTCCTTGTTCATATGACATACACACAAGTGCGGAATCCAAGTGTGCATGCAACCAAAGCAAAGTAAAGAACACGGGGTAACCAAAGATTCACTATCTTGATTAATGATTGAGAACAAGTACAAACATATACACACAATGCTCATATGACTCAAACAAACTTGTTGTGTTCTTGTGTCTTCGTCTTCAGAGATAACCAACTTAAAGGGTAAGAAGCTCTTTGGTCTGACCAACTAGCTAACCCTCACTGAGAGGTGCATGACTGCTTATATAGTGTCTGCCTAGATGTTTCGTGCGAACCACGAATCTAGACATATTGAACACAATATTTCACAAGAAACACATCTCCAGAATTTGGTACGAGTCAGTGTTTCGTACGAAATCTATGACTCGCACAAAATACTCATTCTTGGAGAACATGTGTAGACTTGACGTACACAAGACTTATCAGTATGCACACATGCAACTGATTAACACAGACAAGCTAAGATGTCATACTAGATCAAGATAGAAGGATATCTCGATCTATTCGACACAACCAAACCTATACAGACAGTTGAGAAAAGACCGTACAATTACAACTGTAATTAAGAACAAGCGACAGACACAAAACTGTATCAAAAAACTCCCCCTTGGATGTTGCTTGGTCTTCTGTCTTCGATCTTTGGTCTTCATATGTTGGTCTTCACATGAATGGTTTGGAGTATCAACAAACTCCCCCTGAAGATCTGCTATCCATTGATAGATCTGCTATCTAATGATTAGAGCATCAGGTCTTCGAACTTCTAAGAAACTTCAAATCATTCATGTTTCTTCTTCTGACTTGTCAGATTTATTTGTTGCTAGTCTTTGTTCATGTTCTTTTGTATCAATCTGTACTCAATAGACAAATATAATTAGAACATAACTTTCTCAAGGAATACACACGAAGAACTTATCATAATTTCTTCGTATTACTGTATTCCCTGAACGAGATACACACACTCGTATGAATTCCAGTAGCAGATTTGAGAAAAACAAGTGACCAAGTCAAATCAAATGACTAGGTTCATTCGTATGAGATACACACACTCAAACGAACTTCAGATTTTGGATTCTTTGATGGATTACTTGTTGCAAGATATTACATTATGAAGTTGCGATATCAAACAAATGGTTTTCTGGCGTATCTTGGTAGAAACTCTCGAGTATCAACTTTGGCTAACTTTCAAAAAGTAATTACATAAGAAACTAAGTAAACTAGACATAAAGTCAAAATATACAGATAAACTACAATCTTTTTCGAGTTTCAAGGTAAAGGAATCATACCAGCATTTTAATCTTTGTCAAAAACGGTATTAGGTTTTCAAAATTAAACAAATAAGTATTCAACTATGATTTTCGGTATTGTTGTCCACGTAAGCTTAGACTTATCAGATGTAATCATGATTAGGAGATATGATTAAGGTATGGATTTATACTTACTAGCCGATGTTCAACCACATCACGACACATTCCCGTATCAAGATATGCACGAGAGAAAATCTTACCGGTGAGTATACTGCTTTATCATCTGTTTTGACGTATATGAATGATGTGAGATACTCACTTATTTTTGAATAAAAACAAGCCGTTGTGATTTAATCACTTATTGATGAGGAACTTGATTTTCATATGCATGCAGGACACAGGAGTAAGTCCGTGAACAGGTTAGTACCATCGTACCGACAAAGAGACGAACTTAGCTTCCGCAAAAAGCTGTGATATTTTATCACTTATTTTGGGGATGTGATATTTTTATCACTTATTTGATGGTCGAATGCAGTATGTACACATATGCTTGATATCATGGAAGTTCTAGACTTGCACCACCGTTATTTTTTGGCAAAAGATTCAACCATGATACCCAGATGATAAGCCAACATAAAGACCGTATATCTCAGAACCTCGTCACTCTATCAAAGGAAATTTCGATACCAAGACCATATGCCAATGAATGGTTCCCACCTGGCGTTCTGTCTGTTAGGTCTATATCAACCTGCACATTTTAGTCTGATTGTGAGCCTACCGATACATCATAAGAAAAGCTACTTATCAATCTTCTTTTTATGCTTTTAACCATTTTTGACAGATTTACCGGTGAATTTCATCATCTTCAACTTATCCAAGAAACTCATTTTTGATTTTTTAATGTTTTTGTATTTTTCTGAATTTTTCTCCCCCTTAAACAAAGAAGGTAAATAAAAGACATATTTTTGTATTTTCTTGAAATTTACTCCCCCTAAAATATAAAACTGAAAATATTTTTGTAGTTTTAGATTTTTAGAAAAGTATATACAAAAATAGTTAGCCATAGTTGAGTTACTCGGGCTTCACCTTGATGCCATTGACCAAGAGCAGATAATCAAAACGTGATTTATCAAAGGCTTTGGTAAAAAGGCCAGCACGTTGGTGATCAGTGTGGATTTTAACAACATTGATAAGTCTCTTTTCATAACAATCTCGTATGAAATGATACTTAATCTCAATGTGTTTTGTTTTTGAATGCTGTATAGGATTCCGAGTGATCTGTAAAGCAGCTTCATTATCAACAAAAATAGGAGTATAAGAAATTCAAAACCGTAGTCCCGCATTTGCTGTTGAATCCATAGAACTTGAGAGCAACAACTAGAAGCTGATATATACTCAGTCTCACGTGTTGATGTAGCTACACAAGTATGCTTTTTGCATTGCCACGTGACTAGGCGATTTCCCAAGAACTAACATTCTGCTGTTGTTGACTTTGCATCGATTTTGCAGCCGCCATGATCAGAATCACTAAATGCTGTCAGATCAAAGTTATCATCCTTAGGGTACCATAGACCAGTGTCAGGGCGACCGTTTAGATAACAAAAGATCCTTTTCACAGCCATCAAGTGAGAAACCTTCGGACTAGACTGATAGCGCGCCAGAAGACATGTTGGATACATTATGTCGGGTCTTGAAGCAGTAAGATACATGAGAGATCTGATCATAGCACGATAGAGAGAAGGTTCTACATGTTTACCCATTCCGTCTGGAGTAATCCCATGATTTTGAGCTAATGGAGTTCTCAAAGGCTTTGAGTCGTCCATCTGAAATCGTTTGAGAATATCTCCGACGTACTTGGTTTGATGGATAAAAATCCCTTCCTTTGACTGTTGAACCTGCAAACCTAAAAAGAAAGTCATTTCTCCCATAGCGCTCATCTCGAACTTCTCCTGCATAACCTGTTCGAATTCTTTGCACATTCGAGTGTTAGTAGACCCAAAAATAATATCATCAACATAAACCTGTACTAACAGTAAATCCTCGTCCTGTTCCTTGATAAAGAGAGTACAGTCGATCAGGCCTCATCGAAAACCATTCTTCAACAGATAGGTAGACAACGTTTCATACCAAGCCCTCAGAGCATGATGAAGACTATATAACGCCTTGTTGAGAAGCCAAACCTTGTCAAGATGGAGAGGATCTTCAAAACCTGGCGGTTGCTTAACATATACTTCCTCTTCTACCACACAATGAAGAAATGCACTCTTCACATCCATCTGATAAATGGTGAACTTCTTGAAGGACGCATAAACCAAAAAGATTCTTATGGCCTCAAGTCGTACAACCAGTGCATAAACTTCATTGTAATCGATCCCTTCGACCTGATTAAAACCTTGAACAACCAATCGTGCTTTGTTTCTCACAACAACAACTCGGTCATCCTTCTTGCACTTGTACACCCATCGTGTACCAATCTTCTTGTAGCCGTCAGGCCTGCCAACCAATTTCCAGACGCCTAACTTCTGAAAATGCTGAAGTTCTTCCTGCTTGGCTTCAACCCACGAGTCTTCTTTCATTGCCTCTTTCCAAGATTTTGGTTCTACTTGACACACATAGCAGGCAAAAGACCAATCATTCAGACCACCAGATTCCCTCATTTCCGAATACAATCCAGCATTCTGGTTATTTCGAAGCTGATTACGAGTCTGCACACCACTTTGGACATCTCCAATAATATTCTGCAGAGGATGGATATTATGAATTCGAGTTTCTGGCACATCAGGAACTCGAGAATTTATACCCAAATTGTTGATATTCAGATCAACAGTTAAACCGAGAGCTGGATTTGATGACGTTGTAGATGCCTGACTTTCAGTCGTTCCTTGAGGTTGAATATTTGACGTATCATTTGAAAATCTAGGAACAGCACCAGAGGCAGCTTCATTTGCATCATGAAACTCATCTTCTTCTGATGAAACATTATAATCCGCAGCGTCTTTGAATTCCTCATTTTGAACAAGATTGTTAACCGAAGTCGAGACTTTAGGGTTAACAATAATTGGTCGAACTAATGACGAGTCTACTGCAATATCACTTTCCAATAACATCTGAGCAACAGCTGTTGCATCATCAAAAGTTGGCAGATTAAAGGAGTCAAACAACCCATCATAGTCAAACATCCAAGGAGCACCCGAAGCTCTTACAGCTTCTGTATATCTCTGAACCTTGACTTAACCCCATTCTTCAATCTTCTTCGAAGACAAATTCCACACCCGGAAATTTTGAGTAGCATATCCAAGAAAGAAACCTTTGATAGCCTTAGGACCAAATTTTCCATGTGGGTCGATCATAGTGCATGGAGCTCCAAAAGGTTCTAAGAAAGAAATATCCGGTTTCCTTTTATGTAACAACTCAAAGCATGTCTTCCCATGTCTCTTCACCGTCAGAACTCTATTCATCGTCTAGCATGCATTAGCAACAGCTTCTCCCCAAAATTGAACGGGAAGTTCTGATTCTACTAACATGGTTCTTGCAGTTTCAATAAGAGTTCGATTTTCCTCTCAGTGACGCCATTTTGTTGTTGAGTATATCGAGAGCTACACTGATGCAGAATACCCTTTGAGGAATATTACTCATCCATAACTTGATTCTTAAATTCCGTGCCATTGTCGCTTCTAATTCTCCTTACCTTCAGATTGTACAAATTTTCTTAACAGAGTCAGGAGATTATTGAGGATAGTAGGAACTTCACTCTTGTGTGCCAACATGGGTTTACCCATGCAAATCTGGAATAGTCATCAGTAACTACCAGACAATAAGAATCACCAAAGGTTGTCTTGTGTTTCATAGTTCCAAAGAGGTCCATATGAAGACGTTCCAGTGGCATATTCACAGTGTTGATCTTCTTCACAGGATGGGACTTTCTTTCTTGCTTCCCTTTCTGGCATGATACACAAACGTCTTGAAGATGAAAGTTCTTCACTGGTACACCATTCACTAGATTGTTCTTCACCAAATAGTTCATTTTTCTCAGGTGAATGTGTCCTATACGTCTGTGCCAAGAGATTGATTCCTTCTCGGCGGCTTTGGAGACAAAACATGTGACTTGTGCAGATGTTGTAATAGCTTGGCTCATATCAAGAATATACAAATCATTAATTCTTGGAGCCGACAGGAGAATCCATTCCTTTGGGACCTTGAATCGAGGCTTTAGCACATAACATCGAGCATCATCAAAATGTACCGTGAACTTCTTGTCGCAGATTTTAGAAACGCTAAAAAGATTGTGATCAATTTGCCGCACATAATTGATCTTGTCGAAGCTCACAACACCATTGGAGACCATTCCTTCTCCAATGATATATCCACCTTTATCACCAACAAAAGCAACATAACCACCCATTATGCTTTTCACATCATATAGGAGCCGCAAGTCGCCCGTCATGTGCCTTGATGCTCCACTTTCAACAATCCAATGACTGTTTACAGTTCCTCCTGGAACACCCTGCACATTGCACAAACAAGATTAGTTTGAGATGGGGACCCAAGCCTTAGTGGTCTTGGGTCGTCCTTTATCATCGAGAAATGTAATCTCAATTTCTTGATGATTATCAAACTGAGAAACTCCTTTTGAACCATTATCTGTTTCCAAGATCCTTGTTTATTAGCAGATTTACTATTATTTACAGTTTTAATAGTGTCTGGTTTTATTGACTTTAAAGATCTTTGATCCTTTTTCGAAGAATCCAATTTTAAAGCTTTCTAACTGCTTTTGCTTGTTTACGTTTTTGTTTCTCTTTTTGATCTTTAATAATTCGTTTATCTTGTGTCGGAGAAATAGATTTACGTTTGCAAGTTGGTTCATGAGGGGTTTTCTCTATACATCTTGATTTGGCTGGATTTTGACAATCCTTTATAATGTGGCCAAATTCTCCACATTTGAAACAAGTTCTCCTTTCAACAAAACTAGGAGATCGTGTTTCTTGGCTAGATGTTGAACTTGTGGGTCTTGAGGTACTGGGTTCATTACATCCATCAGTGCGTTGGGTGTAATTGTTTTGGCTATTTCTTTTCAAAATCTTAACTTTCTTTACAAAATCAACATTAGATTTTCCTTGAAAAGTGTCCGCTTTATCGGTACCTTTAGAACTCACAAATTTAATAGTTTTAGCCTTTTTCTGGTAACGAGAGCCTTTTGCTTCAACCTTCGGTTGAGAAGTTGTGGGCTTTTCAACTTGCTTCCATTCTTTTTCTTTTGAAGCGGATAATGGTTGTGTTTTGGTGGGCTTTTTCTTCTCTAAAGGTTTGGTTTTTGACTTTTCAAACACATGATCTATAGAGATTGGATTTACGTTTTTAATTGGAAAATCTTTGTTTGAATAGATTTTCTTATCTCCAACCAAGGTATACAACACATTATCTACTTCTTGTGTAGACACACTTGTCTTCACAGATTTCTTAGGAACAGTCTCTTGATTCTCAACAAATTGAGTACTAGGAGTAGCAGACGATTCTACTCTTTTCCTTTCATCAAGAGCCTGATCCTGATTCATCATCTGATGTATCATCCTCTTCTTCATCAGATGATGAACTTTCTGGCTTGCTTGGTTCTTGAGAGGAATTGCATAGTTTGAACCCTAACCCTGCTGCGAATTCCTCAGGATTCAAAGGTATAGAGGGTTCAAAATGAGGCATCTCCTCTTCATTAGGCATTTTGGTATAGTTGTGTTTCATTGGGGGTGGACACGAATTATACCCTATGCATTGAGCATCTCCCTTCAGTTTTTGAACTTCAAGGATATGATCAAGCACATATTGGGAGTTAGAATAACTTTCCAATTTGCATTTGATCGAATCATATTCGCATTTAGCGATGGCTAACTCTTTCTTTGTTTCTTCTAGGAGATTAATGTAGTTATTAATTCCTGTCTGTTAATTCAAAACTGTTTTTGTCAATTCAGAAACACTTTGCTTAAGGGTTTCTATTACAGATTTGAATTCTTTTTCATTTCTAGTTAGCGCCAAGTTCGCCTCTTTGCATTTTGATAGTTCAACAACTAAATTCTGATTATGACTGTTGATGGTTTCATATTTTATTTTCAACTCAACACAGTCATTGCAAACAATAGGAGGGTCAGAATTTACCTGTTTTGAAGAACCTTCAACATTTGCCATAAAGGCAGTGTGATGTGGAAAAGCTGCACCATATATAGAGAGTCTCTGTCTCTTTTTCCACAGCTTCTGCATTCCTCGTCATGCCTACCTTTTCAGATTTTAACATCTCAGCTTCACTCAGCAACTCTTTAACCTCAACATCACTTCCGTTCTTTACATCGGAATCAGATCCATAACAATCTGAACTTGAACATTCTTCATCAGAACTACCAGCATCCCCAGATGTATCATCGTTATTTGGAGTATTGATGCTGTGATCATGCTTGATTTGATCCACGATC
The DNA here is from genome assembly GCA_947069175.1 of Scalesia atractyloides. Classification (NCBI taxonomy): domain Eukaryota; kingdom Viridiplantae; phylum Streptophyta; class Magnoliopsida; order Asterales; family Asteraceae; genus Scalesia; species Scalesia atractyloides. The sequence continues at coordinate 40,583,810 of CAMTDV010000116.1, forward strand.
TTCGCATGGCATGCAGTTCTTCTGCTGTTATCAGTTCCCAACTGTACTGACCAATCGCATACTTCATCAGACTGAACTACCAAAGCTCTGTGTGAGTTTGAAGGTCCTGATTGATTGGTATTGTTAGAGTTGCCAACAGCTACTATTCTTCTTTCATTGTTGTACTATCCTGTGTTGGATGGTTGAGACTGCTTTCAAAAGGGGTTGTGATTTCCTTCCTTGTTGGGTCTTATGCATTCCCGCTTGAAGTGACCTCTTTCTCCACAGTTGAAGCAAATAACGGCGGTTTTGTCAAAGCCGTATTTTGTATCCTTCTTGCTTTCCAAACTGGTTTCCCCGTTCTTCTCATATAATCCTTCGCTCTTCTCATGGCGCTTGCAAATCCCATTTGATGTCCATCAGCTCCATTTCATCTCGGTCAATTTGTTCATAGTCTTCGTTGGTTAAATTGATGTTCCCTATTTGACCTGAAACTAAACCACAATACGCACTGACCATGGATTTAGAAGTTCTGCATGTTCCTGTGCAACTTCTATGTTGATTTTGGAGAGATTTGACGTGTCAAGTTTGACAGTGTTGGAATTTGTAGATTGATTGTTGCTTCCATAGAAAGCTTGTTGAGGAGCTTGCTGTGGAGCTTTATGCGCTAAATCCCTTAGCTGTGGAAGAAAAGCTTTCGGATCAAAAGCTTGTCCATAGGCTTGATTACTTGAACTTGTAGACTGACTTGATTGGACAGGCTGAGGTAGGAAAGGGTTCACGTTTGACACAAACGCGGTCTGCAGCTTCGATTGCTGACTTGAGCTTGTACCTGCATTTATACCTCCAAAATACATTTCAGGGTTTTGTGGAACACTGACTCGTTGTGCCTTTCGGAGCTCTTCTTCATTCTTGTTCTCTAGTTTCTGCACAACTTCATAAATACTAATTGAGTCCAAAACACCTGTATGTTTTAAAAGATCAATAAATTGACCCCATTTTGGTGGTAAAGCATCAGCAAATCGCATTACAATTTCTTGTGGTGCTGCTAACACTTTATACAAGTACATTTTGCTGAGAAGATGATAAAACCGAGTGGTCATATCATTCAAGGTTTCGTTCTCCATGAACATGAAACCTTCAAACTCTTTCTTGAGCAGATCATGCCGAATATTCCTGGTAGCAGCGTTACCTTCACCTCTTGCTTCCAAAGTGTCCCACAAATTTTTCGTTGTAGTAAAATACACAAACTGATGATAAATGTCTTTATGCAGAGCTTGTGTGAGGATAACAAATGCCTTTTTCTCTATATCTTAAGCTTTCTTGTCACTTTCGACTAGATTGGCCAATGTGATTGGATTTCCAGCTTCTTCAAGTGCTTCATTGTAGGGGGTAGTGAAACACCTCCACAATTCCGTGTTTTGACCGAGAACATACGTAAGAAAACGAATTTTCCATGAAGGATAATCATTCATGTGATTTAACTTCGACGGTCGGTTATTACTCCCTCTTTCATTTTCGCTCATTAACAGAGTTTGGATGCTTTGATTCTGATTCGCAACACACGCCCATTGATTTGCAGAGATCATTGTTGTATGTTGAGGCATCAAAGATTTTACCCATGATGTTGCGGAGCTTTGCGAAAACTCCTGATTTGAGCTTGAACAACTCCAATCCCACGTGTTATAACTCATTATATTTTCTTGTTTTATGAAAATTCAAAGGTTTTAAAGTTTCACAATTATAATTACCTTTTAAAAGTTCACAGATATGAAAATATGACAAATTCTTAAAATCACAAAGCTTTGAAAAACATGAGAAACAAACAGATTATGTTTCGTGCGTGACACCTGTTTCGTGCGAAACAGTTGTTAAGTGCTGATTAGATGTTTCATGCGAATCAGATGATTCGTGCGGAACAGATGTTTCGTGCGGATCAGATGAATCGCACTAATCTTTTCAGTCGCACAAAATGTTTTGTTCAGCGTTTTTCAGAGGGATCTTTTCAGAAATGGTTTGGTGAGAAATTTCCTTTCTTGTGTAGATCTGCCTTTTTCGAAAGTACTTATTGTCTTACCCGCTTTTAGTTAAAACACAGAATTTTTACAGTCCACAGTCAAAGTCCAGATCCAAGTCAGAAATTGTCAAACCTACCAAACTAATCATATTCAAATTTTTGCAGATTTCTTCTTTAAGGGTGTTCTTTAGAAAATTTTACCATAAAATTTTTGCATGCAGCAGATTTTAACCAAGTTTTAAGTTAGTTATCTATCCAAAACTTAAGTTTTCTGCTAGAGGCTCAAGAACACTTCAGAAATCTTCAAACTAGCCCAGACACAACTAAGCCTGGTTTTGAACAAGGAAAGAGCCAAAGCTCTGATACCACTTGTAGGTCCACCTACGGATGGTGTTAAACCAGTTCCTTGTTCATATGACATACACACAAGTGCGGAATCCAAGTGTGCATGCAACCAAAGCAAAGTAAAGAACACGGGGTAACCAAAGATTCCCTATCTTGATTAATGATTGAGAACAAGTACAAACATATACACACAATGCTCGTATGACTCAAACAAACTTGCTGTGTTCTTGTGTCTTCGTCTTCAGAGATAACCAACTTAAAGGGTAAGAAGCTCTCTGGTCTGACCAACTAGCTAACCCTCACTGAGAGGTGCATAACTGCTTATATAGTGTCTGCCTAGATGTTTCGTACGAACCACGAATCTAGACATACTGAACACAATATTTCACAAGAAACACATCTCCAAAATTTGGTACGAGTCAGTGTTTCGTACGAAATGCTTGTTTCGTACGAAATACTCTTTGTTTCGTACGAAACCCTATGTTTCGTACAAAATCTATGACTCGCACAGAATACTCACTCTTGGAGAACGTGTGTAGACTTGACGTACACAAGACTTATCAGTATGCACACATGCAACTGATTAACATAGACAAGCTAAGATGTCATACTAGATCAAGATAGAAGGATATCTCGATCTATTCGACACGACAAAACCTATACAGACATTTGAGCAAAGACCGTACAATTACAACTGTAATTAAGAATAAGCGACAGACACAAAACTGTATCAACAAAGAGGTGTGGTCGAAGGTTCCTGTTTGTTTACTTCGATTCAGAAGACTGGGTTGATTCATGAGTTTTGTATAGCTGCTTTATTGCCCAAGAGAAGCTGATGAATGTTCACATGGATCTAAAAGATAATTGTTGGGTTGAAGCTATGCAAGAGGAACTAGCTCAGTTTAAGAAGCTGAAGGTTTGGGAGCTAGTTGACTTGCCTGAAGGAGAGAAGGAATAGGCACCAAGTGGGTGTTTAAGTGCAAGAAGGACGACCGAGGGATCGTGATAAGGAATAAGGCTCGCTTAGTGGTGAAAGGGTTCAATCAGTAAGAAGGGATTGTTTACAATGAAGTGTTTGCACCAGTAGCAAGGTTGGAAGCAACTCGTTTGTTCCTAGCTTTTGCTTCATTCAAGGGCTTCAAAGTTTACCAACTTGACGTGAAGAGTGCGCTTCTCTACGGGAAAGTCCAAGAAGTGGTGTATGTCTCACAACCAGATGGGTTTACTGATCCAGACTATCCAGATCGAGTCTATCGACTTGATAAGGCGTTGTATGGATTGCATCAGGTACCTGGGCATAGTATGAGACACTGTCAGCACATTTGTTAAAGAATGGTTTTGAAAGAGGTCAGATTGACAGTACACTTTTCATTAAAAGGAAGAAGGAAGACTTTCTGCTGGTACAGGTATACGTAGATGACATCATTTTTGGGTCATTTGATGAGAACATGTGTCATGATTTCGAGAAGGTAATGAAGAGCAAGTTTGAAATGAGTGCGTGGGTGAACTATCTTACTTTCTGGGTTTACAAGTTGAACAGAAGAAGGATGGGATGTTTATACATCAGACGGAGTATGTGTATGACATTTTGTCTCGTTTCAAAATGGAAGATTGCGCTACTTTCAATACACCTATCTGTGAGAATCACAATCTTGGTCCAGATCATGAGAGTGTGGAGGATGTTGATCCAACTCAGTACAGGGCAATGATTGGTTCTCTGATGTACTTGACTGCTTCTAGACCAGACATCATGTTCGCAGTGTGTCTTTGTGCCAGATATCAAGCGAATCCAAAGGAGTCACACATGAAAGCAGTGAAGCGGATTCTTCGTTACTTGAAGGGGAAACCTAAACTTGGTTATGGTATCCAGCTGCTAGTGATTTGAAGTTTGTTGCTTTCACTGATTCGGACTTTGGAGGATGCAAATCAACAAGAAAGTCTACCACAGGTGGTTGTCAGTTCTTAGGAGGGAGGCTCGTGTCATGGCAATGTAAGAAGCAGTCTTGCGTGTCTACCTCGACGTGTGAAGCTGAATATATTGATGCGGGTAGCTGTTGCTCTCAGGTTCTCTGGATCCAACAGCAGATGCGCGATTACGGTTTGAATTTCACTCGTACTCCTATTATGATAGACAATAATGCCACTATATCGATCACCAACAATCCCGGAAAACACAGTCGCACAAAACATATTGACATTCATCATCATTTTATACGGGATTGTGCTGAAATGAAATTGATTGAGCTGCATCGAGTGACACACTAGATAACCTGGCAGACCTTTACACAAAACATTTGACAGGGCTCGTTTTGAACATTTAATCGAACTCAACGGGATGAGGAATCCTGAATAACCAGTTTTCCATAAGAATTTTGTAAATAATTTAATGTTTTCAAAAATCAAAACAAAAAAAAAGACAAAAAATCAAAAATGAGTTTTCACTGTGTGGAATAGAAGAAATGATACTACATCAGCAGGTTAGACTGTCACACTAATATTTAAAACTAAATTGCTTAAGTGTGATAGCAGCTTCATCATATGATGTACCAGTAGGCAAAAAGCATGAAATAATCAACTTACCTTTATGATACAAATATAATAAACTGTGTATGAGTGGGTAACAAATCAGTGGCATATGGTTTTATAACCTTGAATCTTGTGTTGATAGATTGCCAAAATCTGAGGTTTAGGTCTTTATATCGTTATCTCATCCAAGGTATCAAGGTTGTCCTTCTGCTGTATCCAGATATATGCAAACCTAGGCACAACCAGGATATCTTAAAAGAGCTAAAATGCCAAATCCTAAAAATTGAAGAAGCTCTCCTAGAGAGTCATTCAAATGTGCAAATTGTACTATTCATACCAAAATTTGGTATTTGCCCTAACCCTCATTGGATATTGGTCTCTTTGCTGTACGAAAGTACTGACCTGATCACCAATTATCTAACGTTGTAATTCAAAAGGATGAATTTCGATATACTCACCTACTACGAGGAATCTTTGTGCATACCTTGATCGTGGGGGTATGTCCTGAAGTGGGACTATATCAGTATAAATTAGCTTAACATATCACTAGATAATGGTACTTGAAATGTTCATGTATTTTGTTTAAGTGGATAAACAATACCGGTAATCGTCTTGAACTGTTTTTCATGAATATTGCAAATAGAATTATCAAATAGTGTGAAAACAGTTTGATGTTGCTGATATGATCTTCTTAACGGTGATTCTCACGAAAACAGAGTGTTTATCATTTTGTTTTTTTCTTGCTTTCAGAAAATATAAAAATACAAAAAGATTTCATTTTCTTGTATACTCTTAATGTACGGAATATGGTTGTTCATGGAGGAGTTCTTACTGATAGGGGGAGACAGATTTAGAAGATGAGTTCAAAATTTTTAAAATCTTGCAGGTTCATGGTGTTTATAATTGTGAGTGTGGTTTGAATTTAGAATTGCTTATTCTGTGATACAGTTTTACTATCTCTTGAATAATAATAATTTGTTTAACTTGTGCTGAAAAATTCTTATGGTTTCTCGAGATGTTTGTTTTATAGTATACAGATTGTAGCCGTGTGTTGCTGAGACGTTTAGTGAAGAGGAGTTTGCTTGGATGCTTGGTAGAACCTCCTTTCTACATTGCAGACAAAGTTGGAGAGTTTTTGAAGATTGCTATGCAAGTGCTAAACTGGAGTTTACTCAAATGCTAACGATTTAGAAGATTTGATGATTGGATATATCAGCTTAGGGGGAGTCTGTTGCAAAGATTTGGTGATAGAAGCTATTAAAGCTGAAGCTATCCAAAGACCAATGTTTTTCAAAGACGCTAAAGATTTCAAGATGACTAAAGACAAAGTTGTTTAATGAAGCTATTGTCAGGGGGAGTTTGTTGGTGCATATTTATGACAACAACTTAGATTTGGTCTTTTGATATCTTGTAATTAGTAAAATGATAAACGGTTAGCGGTTTAGTTTTGTAATAGTTAATTAGAAGTAACTAGCTAAATCAGACACCATATAGCATATGGTAGGCGAATTGGGCCTAGACCCATTTTCAGTCCATATGGTGAAACCCTAGCCCAGGTGCAAACCTGTCTCTATATAAAGGGAGGTTGTCATTAGGATTAAGGTTGCTCATTCAGTTGCTCAGTGGATTAGTTGCTTAGAGAATTACTTCAGAGAGTTGGATAATCAATAGAAGACGATTTGAAAGTAATTATGTTCGAGTTCTTGTTCAGTTTTCTGTGAAATCTGATCTAGAGGATTCCGCACTCTAGATTGGATAGACGATTATGTGATGATCCATACGGATTAGGGGACCTACACACTTGTTGGACGAGAGAGGTTAATTATGTAAAAATGTGAAAGTTGGATAATGGAGGGGTTAAAAGTGTCAACATGTTAATTTATACCTCTGAGTGACCTTTTAACAAACCGAGAGCTCGACAATGTCCCAGGTATGCCAAATACTAGTTACGGAGGGCTAAATGTGCTAAAAAAGTGTTTTAGAAAGTTTTATAAGTTGAGGGGCTAAAAGTGTCAAACTTTGAATCTGACTATGGGGTGCTCGCGGGGTGCGAGAGACCAGGCCTAGGTCTCTCGTGCGGCGCGAGAGGCCTGTGTCTGCAGAAAAATTCCTTGGCCTCCACACAAATTGCCAAAAACCATGAATTCGAAACTATGGATTCCCAAACAGCGATGCTACGTTTTATGACACTTGTAAGCTTCCTCTTACACCCCTTAGCACCTTCTTCATTCACAACTCTATCTCCTTCCTCTAGAAGTTCCTAGCTGAAAAGAGCATCCAACTTAGTTCTATTGCATCCTAGGAACCACTTGTAAGTGTTCCTTCTCTGCATTTTCGTTTATAGGCTTTTATAGCCAAAAGTCAAGTGTTTTACGGAAAACGCCTTGACTTTTGGTTAAGACCATTATGGTCCAGCCAATGTTCATACGAATATGGCTAAGTGATCGTAATAAGGTAGGTGTTAGTCCCTATAAAGGGTACCTCCTGAAGATCACGTTTGCTAGACCAATTGACGGGTCAAAGTTATTATATTAAAAAGTCAAACATGCCATTTTTCAGAAATATAATAATTTGATCTTATATATGTTATAAAACCTGTTTTGACACTTAAACAAGTTGGTAATAATTATTAGAACATGTAAGAACATGTTCGGCTCGTCAATTTAAGTTCTAGGGTCGGTTCGCAACCGAAAGTCGCGTAGTTTGACTTCTGCTTTGACTTTCGATTCTGACCTGATTTAGATTAGTTAGCTACTGATCTAAAGTTGCATTATGATCATAATATAATGTAGCATAACCCTCTTAGGTTATATTACATGATCATAATCAGAATATGAGTTTATGCACAAGTTCCGTCATTATGCCATTTTGACTAAAATACCCTTTTTGAATAAAAAAGAGGTTTAAATGATAATGAACTTGAAAATGAGTTTCCTACTGATGTAATATTATAAGTAGGATTATTTGGGATGTCAAACCATATTATAAACTGAGTTTATGAACAAGTCCTTATATTATGTCGATAAATGACGATAAGGACCTTGAGGCTTATAAAATGGTTTTAATCACATCTTTTCAAAGTAAATCTTTTACCTACTGATATGTTATATTAAATAACATATCTAAGAAATATTAACCCAACCTTAACATCAGTTTTCGTTAAACATCACACAAATATCATTTTACGACATAAGAGTCGTTTCGGCGCAGAGTATGGTTTTAAACCATATTTATTAACCAAGACTTGTTACCTACTGATTTTAAAACTTATTTAAAATATTATTACAGTAGATACATGATATAAACTCAGAATCCCAAACAATTTATAAACTATGTGTAAAATGACCAAAATGCCCCTTCGGTGCATAGTTAGGTCATAAAAGATAAATTACACATATAATTTATATCCTACTGATATTATATCTTAAATAAGTTGTTTTTCAGAATACTTATGATTATAACATCAAATCATATTCAAGTTCCTTTTATAAGTATGAAATTACCAAAATGCCCTTATGAGGCATAGTTTCATTTTAAAACCTTAACGGGCATACAAGTTGATATCCTGCTGATACTACAACGTATTTAAAATATAATGGCATATAGAACTTGTCCATGACTTATCCGGTTACCCGATATGGCTGATATGCGTACGATTAAGCATATGTAACTAGTTTACGAAAATTAACCGAAACGGGTCTAACCTTGTCATTTAAGTCTCAAAGTCCAGAATGTTTATAGTTGATCCATATTACACATGTCAAAGTACTTGTTGGGATTAAAATACATTCTATCCAATCATCGTTTAATCTAGCGTTATACGTATTGATCATGTACGCTAGTCGGTCTAAGTCTATGACTTAAGAAAGACTGTCAGTATTTAATTGGTTAGCTTATGCCATAATCCAGACTAGAGACATTCTGGTACATGCTATCTGCACTTAGTGCTTTTGTGTACAGCTAAGTTAATAAATCTTGCGTTTAAACGAAGACTAGCTCAAGTAAATACTCTTGACTTATTTCCCCTATACGGGCTTGGGTTCCGGTAAACTATTACCGCTTGGTCGGAAATGGGATCAATCGAATGCCGGATTGTGGCTAGTAAATCCGCATATTCCGTTTTATCAGTTTTGTTTGATAACTTAAACATCGGGGATTAACTACCGTGTCCTGGATATCCTTGGCTCATTATAATAGATAATGGCCATGACCTTAGCGCGGGTGTAGGCAAACACCCGATAGATGCTCAAAATGCATTACCGACAAGGTTGGGAAGAAATGACTCCTTCTTGAGTCCAAAGTGGTGTGTATGTTAATCATGTATCGGTCTCCGTACCGGGCCCTGTATGTGTGGACAAACATGTGAATCTGTTAACAAGGTTGGACCGTAAAATTTCCAAAGTTATAAAAGATTTTGTGCTGATACGCACATAAAACATATTTTAAATGTTTTCAAATGAGTCAGTTGGGTGTATTTACCAGCGAAAGCTGACGTATTTTCAAAAGACTAAGCTTGCAGGTACAATACGAAAATAGGCTGGAAGTGCTCGGTGGTGATAAGAGGATCTTGCAAATCCTAGATCTGCCCAAAGTCTGTTTTATATTCTTTCTTTATACAATTTATGATCCGCCTATGGATCTTCTATTATGAGCCTGTATATTATTTTATATTTCGAACATTCGGTTTGTAATAGTAATTTAAATCCATGACTTCCGCTGTGCTGTGTTTAATTGTCTATGATGTTATCAACTTACGTCATGATATTCCCCACCCGGGCCCACTGGTGTTCGATTGGCTGTGGAAAGCCGGGGTGTGACAGGTTGGTATCAGAGCCAACGTTTGAGAGAATTAAACACTAATCTTCTTGGGTTTAATCTCAAACTTACACAAGCACATTCCTTAGACTTCCGTGTCTAGGCTTTGACTTAGGATTACTTATTTCATTATTAAGTTATTAGTATTGTTTTTGAATTGATTTTTAACAGGAAAATTCCGCCACGAGTAAGAGGAAGAGGAAAAGGACCAATGAGGGGAGGACCTTTAGGACATATTACCTCACATCCCCATCACCCGAACCCTTATGAGGATTTGGGGGATTCATGGCCATTGTCGCAACATTCACCTTCTCATACTCAAAACTCTTATCATTCCCCATCATTCACACCACTCTCATCATTCCCATCATTCTTATCACGATGAGTTTAACCCCAACCAATACTTTAATACACCCACAGCCGACCAAAACCAATTAGATCAACCCATCCCATGGACGAGGACTCTGACCCAGAGATGCCGCCGTCAGGATCACACACGCATCCCATAGAAATCTCAAGCAATTCGAACTCTTATGTCTGATCGCCTTACCAAGGTCCTAATGAGTGGGACCAATATTGGAACCAATTTACCTTCATAAACACTCCTTCCCATCACTCCCAACCACCTCCCGTGCAAGAAGATGTGCACATGGAACCGGTGGAACAACCCCAATCGCCACCTGAACCACCAAGGAGGAAGAAAGGAGCACGTATGTCGATACATGCGGGCCAACGGTCGGGATCGCTACCACCTTTGCCCAAACCCTACCCTACTATTCACAAAGACCCACAAATGGGAGGACCCTCTAATGCGTCACCTGTGGTGGAACCAACACCACCACCAATGGTTCAACCACCACCATAGCATTATAATAACCCTATTCCAACATGTCCGGATACGTCTGGATATGATCCTTTTAATCCATCTACACCTATTGATTACCAAGCATTGTCGCATGACCCTTACATGCAAGCGGTCATGCATAACGCACTTTACCCGTCTCCTTTCCCACCTGCTTATCCACCTACTGGATATCCAAGTTATGGATACCGGTATCCTATTATGCCACAACCACAACCCCAACCTCCGCCTCCACTTGAGGCCATCAATGAGGCCTTAGAACGAATGAAAGAAATGCAACAATAAGCGGAGAAAACGGAGAAGAAGACAAACAAGTTATTCAAGAAACTCTCCAAGTTGGTTAAGGGAAAGAAAGACGAGTGAAGTCTCTTCTAATATATGTAAGTCCTTGCAAGGACATTGTTATTTCTTTAGTCCCTGCATGGACATTTTTATTACTTTAGTCCTTGCATGGACAGTTTGTTTCATTGTTTCTAGTATTGTAATTTCTATTGGAATTTAATGAAGTATTTTTGGAATTATATATATGTATTCATCCTCTTCAAACGAGCGTCTCGATTTTACTCAAAATTTATGCTCTGCTATATAATTCCAAAAGGCCTTGATGGATTTGATTATGCCAAGTGGCGTAGACCACACATTGGCCAAGAAATGATAGTTAAGGACAAGGAGCCTTTTATCAGGATAGTTAAGGGAAGTTATCCTTCGATCTAGAGGTGATGGACTAGGTTTAAGCCTCCAAGGTCATTAAGGCCAAGGTGACCGGGACCATTAATCAATCATTAAGGTACTCTTATGTTAACATTAAGGAATGTTCATACTCCTGGTAGTGTGACTTGAGGAACCACACTAACCGTCTAGATAAAAAGGACTACGTCCTAAGACCTACTATAGCCTATGTGAGCAATGTGATCCCAGCTAATATCATCAATGCGATGACAACTGACAGGCCAATGTGCCCAACTTTATGTCCAATGTAACAAGCCAATGTGCCCAATTTTATGTCCAAGGTGACAGGCCAATGTGCTCAATTTTATGTCCAATGTGACAGGCCAATGTGCCCAATTTTATGTCCAAGGTGACAGGCCAATGTGCCCAATTTTATGTCCAATGTGACAGGCCAATGTGCCAAATTTTATGTACAATGTGACAGGCCAATGTGCCCAATTTTATGTCCAAGGTGACAGGCCAGTGTGCCCAATTTTATGTCCAAAGTGACAAGCTAGTGTGCCCAATTTTATGTCTAAGGTGATTGGCCAATGTGCCCAATTTTATGTTTCCAATGTGACAGGCTAATGTGCCCAATTTTATGTCCAATGTGACAGGCCAATGTGCCCAATTTTATGTCCAATGTGACAGGCCAATGTGCCCAATTTTATGTCCAAGGTGACAGGCCAATGTGCCCAATATTTATGTCCATTAGTGACAAGCTTATGAGCTATTTATAATTGTTAATTATGACAATGACAGTTGTGACCTTACGATCCACTGTCTAATAATATATGGACTATGTCCAAATTGTAATTTGCCTTTAATGGTCCTATTAAGACCTAGGCCAAATATAGATATGATAAGCCTAAGAGTTGTGATGTTATTCACACTAGCTCAAATACACGATGGATTGTTATATACAATGTTTAAGCCAATATAGTTGTTATACCATGGCTAATAGCCAAAGCTTCAAAATGGTAAACTCGGACGAAGCACAAAGTAGCCACCAAGAGATTAGCTCTAACAATGCTGAAAACATGGCCATTAACAATGATGACTTCCAAGCTCGCATAGATGCAGCTGTGGGAAAGGCCATGTAAAAGGCCACATAAAAACTTAGGGAGCCGAGTGCTACTCGCTCCAGACCATTATCAATCATGCCATCCTCAGCTCATAAGGAGAGCTCAGTTTACTCTTCGAATGCAAAGAGTGAACCAAAGAAAATAGAATTTGCTGATAGGTCCCGTTCTTCATAAGGCGGATGTACCTAAAATATTTCGTCTCCTGCAAACCCCGAGACTTTAATGGGGAAAAAGGAGCAGTAGAAGCCTTGAAGTGGCTTGACAAAATGGAAACAATTGTGGATATCAGCGGATGTGCTGAAAAGGATGTGGTAAAATATGTATCAAAGTCCTTCAAGGGCGATGCCCTCATTTGGTGGAAGGCAATGGTTCAATCTACAGGTAAGATACACCGGTACAACTTAGGATGGTCTAAGTTTGCCGATCTAGTCAAGGAGACTTACTGTCCACCTCATGAGGTGGAGAAATTAGAGACAGACTTTCTGACTCTTTCAATGAAGAACCTAGATTGTCGGAAGTATATTTCTGACTTCAATTCCCTATCTAGGTTAGTTTCATATTTAATCACCCCTGAATCCAAACGCATTGCGCGTTTTATTAATGGGTTAGCGCCTGAGATAAAAGGTATGGTAAAGGCCGCTCAGCCTAGTACCTATAGGTTTGCTGTAGACCTATCTCTCTCCTTTACCTTAGATTTAGTGAGGCAAAGATCAGTTAGGATTGAAACTGACGGAAAGAGGAAACGGGAGGATAATAACTCCCAAAGGTTCAAAAAGAAAGGAAATTTCGGGTTCAAGAAGAACCAGCACACGTCTAGTGACAAATCTCTATGCAAGAACTGTAAATATAGACATTGGGGATAATATAGTATAAATCCACTGACTAAACCTTGTGGTATCTGCAAGAGAAAGGGATATAAGACCCTAGAGTGCAAGGATCTTAAGGATGCCGTTTGCTACAACTGTAATGAAAAATGGCATATTACGTTCAATTGCCCCAAGAACCCCAAAAGTAATGATGCAAAGCCTGGAGAGGCTAAGAAAGGAAATGCTCGTGCTTTCCAAACGAATGCCAGGAGGCCGTTAATGACAATAACCTCATAACAGGTACATTCCTCATCAATGATGTATATGCTAGAGTTCTTTTCGATTTGGGTGTAGATAAATCTTTTGTTGATCGTAAGTTTAGTAAACTATTAAACTTGCCCGTAAGAACTCTAGATATAACTTATGAGGTAGAACTCGCTGATGGAACGTTAGAGACAGCATCTTCCATTCTTGATGGATGTTTTATATCCATTAAGAATCATTCTATCCCTATCACTCTTTTACCAATGAAATTGGCAGGGTTCGATGTAGTTTTAGGCATGGATTGGTTGTCCATAACCAAGCCCGCATTGCATGCGATAAGAAACTCATCGAAATTAAAACCCATCTGGTTAAACGATCACCATCCCTGGAGATTCACACCACGGATTGCTAGACAAGCTGTCGTTATTTAAGTCATCCAAGTGTTTGGGGAAAGGTTGTGTCATTTACTTGGCACAAGTAACTATCAATGAGCCTAAGCCAAGTATTGAAGACCTTCCGGCTATCTCGGAGTATTCCGATGTTTTCCCCAAAGAATTACCTGGCCTACCTCAAGATAGGCAAGTGGAGTTTAGAATTGATATCCTACCAGGATCAGCACCGGTAGACAGAGCTCCATATCGGTTAGCACCGACGGAGATGAAGGAATTGAGATTACAGTTAGATGAACTTTTAGAGAAATGCTTTATTCAGCCCAGTTCCTCACCTTGGGGAGCTCCTATTCTATTCATAAAGAAGAAAGACGGTTCAATGTGGATGTGCATTGATTACCGTGAGCTGAACAAGTTAACAATTAAGAACCGATATTCTTTGCCCAGGATCGACGACTTATTCGACCAACTTCAAGGGGCTAGTTATTTCTCTAAGATCGATTTAAGATCAGGATATCATCAGTTGAAGGTTAGGAACGAGGATGTTCCTAAGACTGCTTTCAGAACCCGATATGGCCATTTGAATTTCTAGTGATGCCTTTTGGGCTCACAAATGCACCTACAACATTCATGGATCTCATGAATATAGTCTGCAAACTGTATTTGGATAAATTTGTCATTGTCTTCATAGACGACATACTTATCTACTCTCGTAATCAAATTGATCACGAGAAACACCTTCGGTGCATTCTAGAATTACTAAGGCAGGAGAAACTTTATGCTAAATTTTCTAAGTGTGAGTTTTGGCTTAGAAAAGTCCAATTTCTTGGACATGTTGTAAGTGAGCGTGGTATCCAAGTGGATCCCGCCAAAATAGAAGCCATAATGAATTGGGAAGTACCCAAGACCCCATCAGAGATTCGTAGCTTCCTAGGATTGGCTGGTTACTATAGGAGGTTCATTGAGAACTTTTCAAGAATAGCCACTCCTTTGACTACCTTAACCCGTAAGAATGTCAAATTTGTTTGGGTCCAAAACAACAAGAATCGTTTGAGATTCAAAAACACAAGTTGAGCAATGCTCCTGTGTTATCTCTACCTGAGGGTATTGAGGATTTTGTAGTTTATTGTGATGCTTCACACACTGGCATGGGCTGTGTGCTAATGCAAAAAGGCAAGGTAATTGCTTATGCATCACGACAATTAAAGGTGCACGAAAGAAACTACACCACCCATGATTTGGAATTGGGTGCCATTATATTTGCACTAAAGCTATGGAGACAATACTTATATGGCACAAAATGTATTATATACACTGACCATATGAGTCTCCAGCATTTGTTCAATCAGAAGGAATTGAACATGCGACAACGCCGTTGGATGGAAACACTTAACGATTATGATTGCGAAATTCGCTACCATCCCGGTAGGGAAAATATCGTTGCTGACGCCTTAAGTCACAAAGAAAGGGTTAACCCCATTAGGATTAATGCCAAGAGTATTAAGCTCAGAAAAGCTTGAATGAGAAGCTATTAGATGCGAAAAGCAAGCCCTATTAGAGGCAAACATTCCTAATGAGGGATTAGGCGGAACTGTTGATCAGTTAACGCCTGGGAAGGATGGAATCCTTAGATTTAACGGAATAATCTGGGCTCCAATCTTAGGAGGACTTAGAGATTTAATCCTCCAAGAAGCGCATCACACGAGATACTTAGTTCACCTAGGAGGTGACAAAATGTATCAGGATCTGAAAAAGAATTATTGGGTGGATAGGTTTGAAGAAATCCATAGCCACTTATGTGGCTAAGTGTCTGACGTGTTCGCAAGTTAAGGCCGAACATCAGAAGCCGTCAGGACTTCTACAACAATTGGAAATTTCTACATGGAAATGAGAAATGGTAACTATGGACTTGATTACCAAGTTACCTAAGACCAAACATGGAAATGACACTATTTGCGTCATTGTGGATTGGCTGACTAAGTCAGCACATTTCTTGCCAATCAAAGAAACGTATAATTATAACAAATTGGCTAAGTTGTACGTTGACAAGATTGTGTCCCTACACGGTGTGCCGATATCTATTGTATCTGATAGAGATACTATATATACCTCTCATGTTTGGAAAACTTTCCAACAATATATAGGCACAAGATTAAATTTTAGTACGGCTTACCACCAACAGACTGATGGTCAAAGTGAGCGTACTATTCAGACGTTGGAAGACATGCTTAGGGCATGTATGATTTATTTAGGTGGAAGTTGGGACGACCACTTACCCCTAATAGAATTCTCCTACAATAATAGTTATCATACGAGCATCAAGGCTGCTCCTTATGAGGCCTTGTATGGGAGAAAGTGTCAAACGCCCGTGTGTTGGGCAGAAGTTGGAGAAGCCCAACTATCAAGACCTGAGATTGTCCTAGAGACCACGGACAAGATTGTGCAAATCCGTGATCGTCTCAAGGCTACCCGCGATAGGCAGAAGAGCTATGCTGACAAGAGGCGTAAACCTCTCAAGTTCCAAGTAGGGGACAAAGTCATGCTGAAAGTATCACCTTGGAAAGGTGTGATGAGGTTTGGAAAGAAGGGCAAGCTAAGCCCAAGACATATAGGACCATTCGAGATAATCGAATGTGTCGGCACTGTAGCTTATAAGCTTCAGCTGCCGGAGGAGCTTAGTGGAATTCACGATGTATTCCACATATCTAACCTTAAGAAATGTCTAGCAGATGAGTCGCTAGCAAGGTCACACAAAGATGTGAAAATAGATGTAAATATGAGGTTTGTTGAGAAACCAATTTCAATCGAGGATCGACAGGTTAAGAAGCTCCGAAGGAAATTAATACCTATAGTAAAGGTTAAGTGGGACGCCTTTAGAGGTCCCGAGTATACATGGGAGGTTGAGTCCACTATGCGACAAAAGTACCCCCATCTTTTTGAATAAAATCTCAAGGACGAGATTTCTTTTAAGGGGGTGAGGATGTAACACCTTGTAAAATCGTGTCCAATAGTATAGTGACACGTGTTGTATTTTTATTTAAGTCTATTAAAGACTATTAGGGACTAAATGTGAAAACATGCATAAACTTGGCCTCTGAGTGACTGATATGTCAACATGCCTAGCCTCTGAGTGACTGATATGTCAACATGCTTAAAGTGAGCCTCTGAATGACCCTTTACAAAGTCCTAACTCTCATGCGTGCCACTTGTTGGACGAGAGAGGTTAATTCTGTAAAAATGTGAAAGTTGGATGATGGATGGGTTAAAAGTGTCAACATGTTAATTTATACCTCTGAGTGACCTTTTAACAAACCGAGAGCTCAACAATGTCCCGGCATACTCCCGGGTATGCTAAATATTGGTTACGGAGGGCTAAATGTGCTAAAAAGGTGTTTTAGAAGGTTTTATAAGTTGAGGGGCTAAAAGTGTCAAACTTTGAATCTGACTATGGGGCGCTCGCGGGGCGCGAGAGACCAGGCCTGGGTCTCTCGCGTGACACAAGAGGCCTGTGTCTGCAGAAAAGTTCCTTGGCCTCCACACAAATTGCCAAAAACTATAAATTCAAAACTATGGATTCCCAAACAGCTATGCCACGTTTTAGGACACTTGTAAGCTTCCTCTTACACCCCTTATCACCTGGCATCACCTCCTTCAAGCTCTCCAACTATAAATAGGTGTTAAGGTTCACCATTTGAACTTGCACCTTCTTTATTCACAACTCTATCTCCCTCCTCTGGAAGTTGCTAACTGAAAGGAGCATCCAACTTAGTTCTATCGCATCCTACGAACCACTTGTAAGTGTTCCTTCCTCTGCATTTTCGTTTATAGGCTTTTATAGCCAAAAGCCAAGCATTTTACGGAAAACACCTTGACTTTCGGTTAAGACCATTATGGTCCAGCCATTGTTCGTAACGAACATGGCTAAGTGATCGTAATAAGGTACGTGTTAGTCCCTATAAAGCGCACCTCCTGAAGATCACGTTTGCTAGACCAATTGACGGGTCAAAGTTATTATATTAAAAAGCCAAACATGCCATTTTTTGGAAATATTATAATTTGATCTTATATATGTTATGAAACCTATTTTGACACTTAAACAAGTTGGAAATAATTATTAGAACATGTAAGAACATGTTTGGCTCGTCAATTTCAGTTCTAGGGTCGGTTCGCAACCAAAAGTCGTGAAGTTTGACTTCTGCTTTGACTTTCGATTCTGACCCGATTTAGATTAGTTAGCTACTAATTTAAAGTTACATTATGATCGTAATATAATGTAGCATAACCCTCTGAGGTTATATTACATGATCATAATCAGAATCTGAGTTTATGCACAAGTTCCGTAATTATGCCATTTTTGCATAAACAAAGGTTTAAATGATAATGAACTTGAAAATGAGTTTCCTACTGATGTAATATTATAAGTAGGATTATTTGGGATGTAAAATCAGAATATAAACTGAGTTTATAAACAAGTCCTTGTATTATGTCGATAAATGACGATAAGGCCCTTGAGGCTTATAAAATGGTTTTAATCACATCTTTTCAAAGTAAACCTTTTACCTACTGATACGTTATATTAAATAACATATCTAGGAAATGTTAACCTAACCTTAACATCAGTTTCGTTAAACATCACACAAATCGTCATTTTACGACATAAGCGTCGTTTCGGCGCATAGTATGGTTTTAAACCATATTTATTAACCAAGACTTGTTACCTACTGATTTTAAAACTTATTTAAAATATTATTACAGTAGGTACATGATATAAACTCAGAATCCCAAATAATTTATACACTATGTGTAAAATGACCAAAATGCCCCTTTGGTGCATAGTTTGGTCATAAAAGATATATTACACATATAATTAATGTCCTGCTGATATTATATCTTAAATAAGTTGTTTTTATAGAATACTTATGATTATAACATCAAATCATATTCAAGTTCCTTTTATAAGTATAAAATTATCAAAATCCCCTTATGAGGTATAGTTTCAATTTAAAACATTAACGGGCATACAAGTTGATATCCTGCTGATATTACAACGTATCTAAAATATAATGGCATATAGAACTTGTCCATGACTTATCCGGTTACCCGATATCCCTGATATGCATACAATTAAGCATATGTAACTAGTTTATGAAAATTAACCGAAACGGGTCTAACCTTGTCATTTAAGTCTCAAAGTCCACAATGTTAATAGTTGATCCATATTACACAAGTCAAAGTAATTGTTGGGATTAAAATACATTCTATCCAATCATCGTTTAATCTAGCGTTATACGTATTGATCATGTACGCTAGTCGGTCTAAGTCTATGATTTAAGAAAGACCGTTAGTATTTAATTGGTTAGCTTATGCCATAATCTAGACTAGAGACATTCTGGTAAATGCTATCTGCACTTAGTGTTTTTGTGTATGGCTGAGTTAATAAATCTTGCGTTTAAACTAAGACTAGCTCAGGTAAATACTCTTGACTTATTTCCCCTATACGGGCTTGGGTTATGGTAAACTATTACCGCTTGGTCAGAAATGGGATCAATCGAATGCCGGGTTGTGGCTAGTAAATCCGCATATTCCATTTTAATCAGTTTTGTTTGATATAACTTAAACATCGGGTGTTAACTACCGTGTCCTGGATATCCTTGGCTCATTACAATACATAATGGCCAAGACCTTAGCGCGGGTGTAGGCATACACCCAATAGACGCTCAAAATGCGTTACCGACAAGGTTGGGAAGAAATGACTCCTTCGTGAGTCTAAAGTGGTGTGTACATTAATCATGTCTCGGTCTCCGTACCGGGCCTTGTATGTATGGACAAACATGTGAATCTGTTAACAAGGTTGGACGGTCAACTTTCCCAAGTTATAAAAGATTTTGTGCTGATAAGCACCTATAACATATTTTAAATGTTTTCAAAATGAGTCAGTTGGGTGTATTTACCAGCGAAAGCTGACGTATTTCCAAAGGACTAAGCTTGCAGGTACAATACGAAAATAGGATGGAAGTGCTCGGTAGTGATCAGAGGATCTTGCAAATCCTAGATCTGCCCAGAGTCTGTTTTACATTCTTTCTTTGTACAATTTATGATCTGCATGTGGATCTTCTATTACGAGCCTGTATATTATTTTATATTTCGCACATTCGGTTTGTAATAGTAATTTAAATCTAAGACTTCCGCTGTACTGTGTTTAATTGTCTATGATGTTATCAACTTACGTCACGATATCCCCCCGGGTCCACCTGTGTTCGATTGGCTATGGAAAGCCGGGATGTGACATTAGAGTGAGAGTAGCGATAAAGGATAATGAGGAAGAAGTAGATGAAGAGATAGAGATGGAGGCTCCACATATGGTGCAAAATAGGCTAGACCCAGAAAGTACGCACCAAACCGTGAGCCTCAAGTCGAGAGTAGAGCAGAAAAGAAACAGGTAGAGGTTAGGCCGTCACCATACGTAGATCACTCACGCGTACCCAACCCCGCCCGCGTTAAGCAACAAACATATGCTAAGGAATACGAGAACTTTCTTGATATGTTCACCCAGCTTAAAATCAATCTTCCTTTCATTGAGGCCCTCCAGCATATGCCAAAATATGCAAAGTTTTTGAAAGACCTTCTTAAACGCAAACACAAACTAGGGGAGCTCTCAAATGTTCCTTTGACTGGAGGTTGTTCCGCCATAGTTCTGAATAAATTACCAGAGTAACTCACCGATTCGGGTATCTTCACCATTCTGTGTTTCTTTGGTGGTTCCATCGCTCCCTCTCTCGCGTTAGCCGATCTAGGTGCTAGCATCAACTTGATGCCATTCTCGCTCTATGAGAAATTAGGCCTAGGAGATCTTACTCCCACCCGTATGTCATTTTCTTTAGCTGATCGATCAGTTAAGTATCCTTGGGGAATCATAGAAAATTTGCTAGTTAAGGTTGATAAATTCGTGTTCCCCTTTGATTTTATTATTCTAGATATGGAGGCCGATGAGACAGATCCCGTCATTTTAGGTCATCCATTCTTCCGCGAGGCAATCATCGATGTCCGTGATGGCAAGATTACACTCCTCCGAGTTGGGGATAAAAATGCCACTTTTGAAATCGCTAGGTCAATGCAACACCCTAGCGGTGGAGATAATGATAGTGGCCCATGTCATTCCGTCTATTTGCTCAATTCATTCATTTCGTACGTAGATTATTGTCTCGAATATATTAATGGAGCCGATTTAGTGAATGAGGGGGTAGTTGACGAGGAGCTTGAAGAAGAGGACATAGAGGATGACCCCCTCTGGGTCCCCGAAATGTTAGACTTTTGTGAGATTCATGAGGCGAGTGAGAGGAAACCAAGAGATACTCCGGCCCCTTTAGAGCTTAAGGTCCTTCCATCCCACCTAGAGTATGCTTTCCTTGGAGAAAGTTCGAGCTTACCCGTCATAATTTCTTCGAAATTGATGACAGAGGAGAAGGTGAAGTTGATATCTGTTCTGAAAGAGAACAAGGAAGCCATCACGTGGAAATTATCCGACATCAAGGGAATAAGCCCAACATCCTGTACTCACCGGATCCTCATGGAGGATGTCTACAAACCGGTGGTACAACCTCAACGACGCCTCAATCCGAATATGTAAGAAGTAGTCAACAAAGAGGTTCTGAAGTTGATGGAAGCCGGGCTAATCTATCCTATATCAGATTCTTCCTGGGTGAGTCCAACTCACATTGTTCCTAAGAAAGGGGGAGTGACAGTTGTCATGAATGAGAAAAATGAACTCATCCCATTGCGTACAGTCACTGGTTGGCGTGTGTCCATCGATTGCAATTAAACAACGCCACACGAAAGGACCATTTACCACTTCCCTTCATTGATCAAATGCTAAAGCGTCTCGCGGGGCAACAATTCTATTGTTTCCTCGATAGGCTTTCAGGTTACTTTCAGATCCCATCGCCCCAGAGGATTAAGAGAAGAAAACTTTACATATCCATACGGCACATACGCGTACCGCCACATGCTTTTTGGATTATGTAACGCTCCGGCGACATTTCAGCAGTGCATGGTCGTCATCTTTCAAGATATGATTGAGAATTCGATGGAGGTTTTCATGGATGATTTTTCTGTCTATGGAAATTCCTTTGATCAATGTCTTAGTAATCTTGAAGCTATGATGAAGAGATGTGTGGAGACGAAGTTGATGTTAAACTGGGAGAAGTGTCACTTCATGGTGACGGAAGGGATTGTGTTAGGCCATAAGATATCTAGAGCCGGCATAGAGGTAGATAGAGCAAAAAAGATACCATTAGTAGACTCCCTCCGCCGACAAGTGTGAAATCCATCCGTAGTTTCCTTGGTCATGCGGGTTTCTATCGGCGATTTATTAAGGATTTTTCCAAAATCACACGACCCATGACCCAACCCCTTGAGACGGATGAGGAATGCCTTCAGGCTTTTGCTATCTTAAAGGAGAAACTCGTTAGTGCCCCCATTCTCGTATCACCTGACTGGAGCTTACCTTTTGAACTCATGTGTGACGCGAGCGATTTCGCAGTTGGTGCGGTTTTGGGGAAAAGACGAGATAAAACTTCCACCCTATCTATTACGCGAGCAAAACCCTCAATGACGCCCAAGAGAATTATACTACTACCGAGAAGGAACTCCTAGCCGTAGTCTTTGCATTCGATAAGTCCCGTTCATACCTTGTGCTTTCCAAGACCATCATCTTCACCGATCACACGGCTTTGCATTATCTCTTCTAGAAGAAGGACGCTAAGCCTCGTCTTATCCGGTGGATTCTTCTACTCTCCGAATTTGATATAGAAACTAAGGATATGAAGGGAACAGAGAATGTAGCTTCCGATCATCTATCACGACTAGAAGATCCGAATAGAGAAGAGATTTGTGAGGAGGAAATAGGTGATAGATTCCCTCATGAATCAGTAGAGTTTGTGGCGGCGGAGAAGGAAGGTATGCCATGATTTACGGTACGGATTTAGCAAACTGCCTTGCAAATGGAGTAGTTCTTAAGGGTATGACCACTCAACAGAAGAATAAATTCTTTAGGGACGTTATGAGGTATATATGTATGACCCATTTCTATTTAGGGTAGGAGGAGATAGGATTCTTCGAAGGTGTGTGAGTCGAGAAGAGGGGATAGAAATTCTTAGGCATGTTCATGAGGGGTTAACGGGAGGTCACCACGGCCCACACGTCACCGCCCAATAACTTTTCAATTGCAGTTTCTATTGGCCTTCGGTAGTTAAGAATACGTTAGAATTCGTTAGGAAATGCGATCGTTGCCAACGTACCGGCAATATCTCATCTAAGGACGAGATGCCCATTCTTGAAATATTTGATGTTTGGGGAATCAACTTCATGGGACCTTTTCCCATCTCTAGCGGGAATCGGTACATCCTTGTGGTAACCGACTATGTCTCTAAGTGGGTGGAAGCTCAAGCTTTGCCTACAAATGACGTCCGAGGGGTGGTGAGATTCCTTAGAAAGTTATTCACTCGTTTCGGTACACCTCAAGCCAACATAAGTGACCGTGGCACCCATTTTTGTAATGCCGTAATGGAGAAGGCATTAGCATGTTACGGTGTCACTCATCGCTTTTTCCACCGCTTATCATCCTCAAACGTGCGATCAAGTTGAGAATGCAAACTGAGGGGTGAAGAGAATCTTAGAGAAGGCGGTAGGCAAAAGTAGAAAGGATTGGTCAGATAAGCTCGATGATGCATTATGGGCGTTTAGAACCGCTTATAAGACACCTTTAGGTACCACCCCGTTCATGATTGTCTATGGCAAAGCTTGCCTTCTTCCGATAGAACTCGAGCACCAAGCACTATGGGCTTTTAAGACTGTAAATCTAGACCTTACCAAAGCGGCTAAGAAACGTTATTTCCAAATTCATGAGTTGGAAGCGCTTAGAGATGCAGCCTATGAACGATCATGGAGTATTAAGGAGAAAACAAAGGCGTTGCATGATAGGAAGTTGAAGGGGTTGAAAGAATTTAAAGCCAATGATAAGGTGCTTTTATATAATTCAAGATTGAAATTATTCGTCGGAAAGCTTAAATCCAAGTGGACAGGTCCTTATGTGGTCAACGAAGTATTTCCGTGTGGGACAGTCGAGCTGAAAGATGGAGCCGATGGAGGCACTTGGAAGGTAAATGGCCATAGGTTTAAGCATTACCTAGGAGGACCGATATATCCCAGCGAGATGGAGGAAACTCCTCTCGAAGTTCCACCTCGCACCACCGTATAGGGCCTTGAGTGAAAACTCAAGTGTAGAGTTTGTATTGTTTAGTAGTGGTTTACGTTTTGTGTTTTTATAGTGCTAATGTTTGTTTTTCGTAGTTTGTGTTTTGTTTTTTGTGTCGTTTAGTCTTTTGAAGGAATACATGACCAACATGGAGCCACGACTGACGAAGAATCGGAGTAGCAGGTAAGTTTTCGTACAAAACCGGGTGCTAAGAAGGTTTTTTAACAAGGTTTTCTTTTTCTATGGCATTAACCTGCCAAAAACCATGAATTTTTTTGTATAAAAGAACTTCTGGCAGGCCACGAGAGGATAGTCTCACACGGTCGAGGCCCGCGAGAGCCTTTAACTCCGGGAACTATTTCACACGGTCGCGGCCCGTGAGAGAATACATTAACTCTCTCGTGGGGTGCAAGAGACCCTAACAGCAAACCTGCTTCTTTTTATCCCCAAAGTTCTTCATATATAACCTAATTTTCTTCACACTTCTACCATACGACCACCATCTTTCAAGCCACCATAAACCACCCACAACCACCTCCATTCACTCTATTCTTCCACCACCACTTCCCCACATCATTCCTAGTTGATTTCCCACATAAAGTTTCCACCTTTCACCACCAAAACAAGCTTTTTAAGGGTCTTGCAAGCTATACTCCATTTTCTTAGCTTTTCTGTGTAGATCGACTCTGAGGTATGTGTTTCTTGCAAGTTATGTACTTTAATTTCCGTATTTTGGTCAATCTATAGTTAGTTGCTTTATATGTTTCAGTGTCAGTAGGTTGCATGTTAGTCTCCTTGGGCATTTGGGGTGAACTTTGGTTGTGCTAGGTTGGGATGTAGCGGCTGAACACAGGTTATGGTTGAGGTGATTTGGGTTCAATTAGTCATATTTTGCAGGTGGATCGGTTTGGCGGGGTTTCAACATTGAGTGTGGGGATTCGGGTTGGTAATTTTTTCCATAAAAATAGTATTTTTCAAATTAATTTTAACCTGCTTTTTCTTCCATGAATATGAAGTTTTATACTATGTTTGGGACTCAATGTTTGGTTGTTTTCGGCACTTGGGAATTAACTGAGGACAATTAAAGTGCCACTAGGAGACAATGTACATTTAGTCTAAGTCTAGTTCATTTTAGTATTTTGTCACGTTTTTAGGGTGTTTTTGGATTATGTTTGGCATATTGGGCACTTATGAATCTAAGATCTCTCGCCCGTACTCAATCTCCATTCGGGCGAGCTTTGGTCTAAGAAATTGGTATGTTTGCTAATGGTCACCCAATAATGCATCTATTTTTGTTGTAAATTGTCTTTTCTAGTCATGACCGCGAATGTAATGCTATACAACATTGCTCAAAAATAGTTTGTGTTTCTAACAGTGTACTTATTCTTGCTTGTGAATTTAATGTTTTTATCAGATGTCAGGTGAAGATAGTTCAAGTAGGCCAGGAAAGAAGAAGAGAGGTCCTGCAGCTCAACCACGGGGAGACCCAGCGGAGACTCAGCCTTTGCCACCAAACTTTGGGCATAGGAGGAGTGTTAGGTATAGAAGGGGCGGTGTTCCCCATGGTCAGAGTATGAGGTTGAGTGACAGTCCTCTATTGCAGTTTGAGCTAGACTTACATGAGAATGAGAGGTTGGCCAGTTTGATCATGGTAGATCTGTTACCTTACAAAAGGATTGATTGGGAAATGTTGGACCAGCTGGGTTCAAGGGGTAGAGTCGAGCAGCTGTTGGGGGATAAGTTTAGAAGAGTGCTAGACTGTGATGCTAGGAAATACAAGGAAATTACTCTAGAGTTCCATTCTACTTTTGAGTATAAGCAGGGAAATTATGGCGAGAGCGATGTTGTGTCCTTTGCTCTTGGTAGGCATGTTTATGAGATGACTATTCCTCAGTTTGCCATTACTGCACAGTTTTATACTATGGAGGATGTTCAGTCACATGAGTTTGCTACGAGTCTGAGGGGAGTATTTAAGAGGAGGCACCCGCACAGTGTTCAGACAGATGAGCTGGCCAGATTCTGGAGTACGATTTCGTCTGCGCCTTATTCGAACAACATGGTGGCCAGTGATATCATTGATCCAGTTTATCGGTTTATTCATAAGATTTTGGATGCTACGTTGGTAGGCAGGGGACAGGGTGACAATAAGGTCAATCAGGCCAGTCTGTTTTGTTTAATGTGCATGGTGGAGCAAAGGCCTGCAAATTTGGCTAGTATTTTTGCATGGTCAATGAAGAAGCTGTGGAGAGGTGGTCTAGGGGCTCGTGTTTATTGTGGGCCTTATGTTACTTGGTTGGATAAGAGCCTTGCGGTATTTGATAGGTACCTAAGGGATAAGATGATAGAAAGGCGGTCTCCTTGTTTTATGAGTGTGCGGGATCTGCAAGCTACTTGTATTTTGTTGTCTCATGAGCCGATCACTTGGGAGCCCATTCGCCATGGTCCACAGGTTCAGCCTCCACCTGTTTCTAATGCTGCAACATCTATGCATCTATTGTTCCTCCACGTTATCAGAGGCCGGTGATTCGCCATAGTTACCGGGTAGGCAGTACCCATTGCGACAACCACGTCCAGACCCACTTACTTTGGATTTGTTATATGATAGGATGGAGACAGGGTTTGGTGACTTGCGGGGGTATGCTGACGAGAAGTTTGGTGAGGTCAGACAGGTTATGATGGAAAGTAGAAGGATGCATGAACGGGGTCAGAGAAGGTTGGAGGATGGGATGAGGTATATGATGGAAAACTTGTATATGAGAGTTCCGTCATATTTTCAGCACTACAGGTAGCCGGGATCTAGTGGTATGGAGGATGTGCAGCCATACCAAGTTTTTGAGCAGTTAGATGAGGAAGAAGAGGATGATTAGCTTTCAGAGGCAACGGTGTTTCTATGATTTCTATATTTTGTTTTTATGTTGTTTTCATCCTCTTATGGTTTGTATGATTAACTTGAATACTTGAATTTGGTAGGTGGGGATGGGTTGGATGATGGTTGTGGTTGATTTTTGTTAGACAATTATTTATTTATTATGTTATGTTTGGGAGGTATTTGTGTTGGTTGATAGGTTTGGTGTGTGAGAGTTAAGAATTGTTTGCTGAGCGTCATCGGATTGGAGGGCATATGTGGAATTGACTAGCACATTGACAGTCTCGCATATCATCTAAGTCGTTTGACTTGTATATGTTGTATATTTTTATTTAGTTTTAAGTTTTTATTATTTAGTTGAGTTGAGTATTCTTATCCTTGCATTAGGGACAATGCAAATTTTAAGTGTGGGGATGAGATAGTTGAATCATAGAGTTAGAGTTATTTTATTTAAAAAAAATCAAAAAATTAAAAAATGTTTTTTGAAGAAGAAGTTTGCAAAATAAAAACGGAAAATGATAGAAAAGTCGAGTCTTTGTTCGGTTTCAAAGTAGGAAACCTTTTATTTTTAACCAATTTCAATTATCCTTACACCCAAATCACACCCTTAGTTAAACCAATTTGAGCCTCTCCCTTTCATTTCATATAAACCATTAAATATCACCAATCATCCAATTTAGCCTTTTCTTTTTGAAACCACATTTTTTTTGGTTTAAAGTCTGATCCGGTTAAGACTAACCTGTAAGCTTTCTTGTATAGTTTATCAATTTATTAGTCATAACATCATAGCTTGGAGTTTTTATCTAAGTAGACGTACTTAATTCCCTCTAAAGTGGTGAATAAAAAAAAAGGTCGCGTCAATTGGCTTTGCTAGAGCAATTTTGCGGATACATCCAAGCGGTTTGCTAGCTCTTGATTAGTTATTTGGATAGTTAGTCGAGCCTTTGGTCTTTAGCCATTTTAGCCACTTTTATAAATCCATTTCCACACCCTTGACCCTAGCCAAATTACAACCCACACAAGACCTCTTGATTTTTGATATGTGTTGGTTAAGTGTTTAGATTTGATCCTTATACAAGCTTATGATATCACATAGTCATTGTCTTGGTATCGAGTGTTCTAAACATACTCATTGAATTGTATGTTCCCTATATTTTATCCGAGTGTGTGTGAACATTGTGAGGATGTAAGGTGAACTTGTAGGGATGCCGAGATGAATCATTGCTTATATCCATATTTCATATACTTTTTGGTTTTTCCTTTTATGTCGAGTAATCCGTTTTGTTTTACCCAAGTTATTTATTTGTGCTTGTTGAGATGATTGCAAGATAGAATTTTGTTTACTTTAGTTTGTTTGAGGACAACCAAAGTTCAAGTGTGGGGATGTTTGATGTATAAGAATTAATACATCTTTTAAACGTCAAATATCCCCCATTAATGCGGAAATTCGTTGTGTTTTGATTGATTTAGATACTCATTTGAGTTATTTGTAAAAATGCAGGTCCGGGCTTCGGCCCGGTAAAAAAACAAAGGCTTTTGGAGCAAATTGGAGCAAAAATGGAACATTTCTGCCAAATTGCCAGATATGGCACGACCTTGCCAACCATTGGCACGACCGTGCCAAGCATCAAGAAGTCGGCACTATCACAAGCACTATCATAAGACTGCACAATCCGAGCCAAATCAACACTTGCCACGACCGTGCCAACCCCAAGCACGACCGTGCGCGTGCAATCACAGGCTCTGATCAGCTAGTTTCCGAGTTCAACTTAGTCATTTCCGAGTGCGATATCGATAAGCACGACCGTGCCAAATGGTGGCACGGTCGTGCCACCTCGGGGAAATTTTAGCGGGACCTTTCCGGATTTGGCATCAAACTTGGTCAAAAACTCAGAAATGCACCTGACACTTACCAAGCATGACCGTGCCAAATGGTGGCACGGTCGTGCCAAATGCCCAGTAGCTTAAATACGTGAATTCAGCTCATTTGAAGGGGAGTTGGAGCATTTGGGTGGATTTCTCTCTCAAGAAGCTGATCTTGGATGCTTGGAGATTGAAGAAGGAGCCTATAGGAGGTTGTATCACTTGATAATCCAACTCATTTAGCTAATTACCTTGTCTTAAACACTAGTATTTCACTTGTTATTCATGCACAATCCATGTTACTTTATGTTTGTCTTAGTTATCATGAGCCTTCTGGGCTTAGCAATGGTGTTGTTTGAATTTTGTTGAAGCTAATGAACTCTTGACAATATGGAAATAGATGTGGTGATTATTGTATGTTAATCTCCATGATGGTATTTATTCAAGTTTCTTGGAATGCATGTTCATGTTTAAATTTATTATTCTAGAATGTTTGATCATAAAAATTTACATGTAGTGTTGGAAAGCCTATGTAGAGATTATGATTATTGAATCTTGTTAGTTGATTGGTTTGATTTATAGCATGAAACTAGGAATGGTAATTGCTAACATGATTAGGATGATGATTTGAATATGAGTATGAATTCTTGCATTTAGATTTGTAAAGATCTTATGAATGTTTATATGAATTCTATGGTTTGTGTTCATGTTGGATTGATGATTTAGGCCAAAGTTGTTGTTTAGCATGACCATGCTTGTGATTCATGTCAAGAGCTTGTTGAAGATATCATTTACTTGAAACCAAGTTAGGGTGATTAATGTGTTGTTCATGTTACTTTTCCTTAATTTGTAGAGTTAGGAGTTTTGATTAACAATTAACTCATTATTAAAGATTAACATCAATTTAGCAAGAGAACTTAAAGAATGAATCTTAGGTGATTAAAATGTTGTTCATTATAATTTTCCCAAGATTTATAAAACTATGGGACCTTGATTGGAAACTTAGTTGATTCTAAGACTTGCATCACCATTAGTTTTCCTTAAAAGTTGTCATATGTTTATTAGTAGATACTTAATTCAAGCAACCTTTCTTAGATATTGTTCTTGTTAATTCATTTAGTTAATTTTTATCCTTGCATGATAGTTTAAAAACAATCAAGAAATCAACGCATTGATCGAAACAGGTTTAAAAGTAACGAAATTTAGTACTAAGACACCGAGTCCACGGATTGATATCCGGTTCTTACCAGTGAACTATACTACCACCTGACGGGTACACTTGCCCTATGTGTGTGTAGTTGGTTTTAAGTAAAAACTATTTTAAAACCTAATCTGTGTGAACAAAAAAAGTATAATAATGAAAATATATTTAATTCACGCACATCAGTATGCTACAGGACCTACCCTTTCGAGTATCTTGAATGGTCCCACATAGCGTGGTGCTAGCTTGCCTTTTTGACCAAAACGAACCACTCCCTTCCACGGTGATACTTTCAAAAGTACTTGATCACCAACACAAAACTCCAACGGCTTTCGTCGTTTATCAGCGTAACTCTTTTGACGACTTCGAGCTGCTAGAAGATTATTGCGAATCTGAAGAATTTTATCAGTCGTTTCTTGAATCAACTCAGGTCCAGTGATTTGCGCTTCACCAATTTCGTGCCAACATACAGGATATCGGCACTTTCGACCATATAAGGCTTCAAAAGGAGCCATACCGATGCTTGAATGATAACTATTATTGTACGAAAATTCAACTAACGGTAAATGAGTATCCCAATTACCCTTGAAGTCTATGACACATGCTTGCAACATGTCTTCAAGGGTTTGTATGGTGCGCTCAGATTGACCATCAGTTTGAGGGTGAAAGGCAGTGTTGAGATCTAGACGTGTACCCAAAGCTAATTGCACAGCCTACCATGTTCGTGGCGTAAAACGGCCGTCTCGATCTGAAATGATACTTAGGGGCACACCATGACGGCTTACAATTTCATTGATATCGATACGAGCTAACTTCCCGTTCTTGAAGTCTTCGCGGATTGGAATGAAATGAGCTGATTTAGTGAGACGATCAATAATAACCCAAATGGTGTCATACCCATTGGAGGTGCGAGGTAACCTGGTAATGAAATCCATGGTTATATTTTCCCACTTCCATACAGGTATTTCGGGTTGGACAAGAAGTCCTGAAGGTCTTTGATGTTCAGCTTTCACTTTGGAACATGTAAGGCACTTGGAAACAAATATAGCGATATCTTTTTTCATGACAGGCCACCAGTAGGAGTATCGTAGATCTTGATACATCTTATCGGCTCCTGGATGTATAGAGTATCGTGTTTTGTGAACCTCGTTCATGAGAAAAGCACGAAGATCATCACGATCAGGTACCCAAATACGATTCATGTAATAGAGAATACCATCCGACTTGGATTCTAGTTTAGTTTCAGCTCCACAAGACAGTTCATCTCGTACGTCATTTTCCGTGACGGAAATATGTTGAGCTACTCTAATTCGGTTTTGTGGTCACAATTTGGGAACACAAAAGGCGGATATAGTTTGCATACTCCTTTTGACTGAGAGCGTCAGCCACAACATTAGCCTTGTCAGGATGATATCGAATTTCGCAATCATAATCATCTAGGAGTTCGATCCATCATCGTTGCCTCATGTTTAACTCTTTCTGATTGAAGATATGTTGGAGACTCTTGTGGTCAGTGTAGATTTCACACTTGGTATCATAGAGATAATGTCTCCATATCTTATGAGCGAACAAGACTGCTCCAAGTTCTAGATCGTGAGTAGTATAATTCTTTTCATGCACTTTGAGTTGTCTTGAGGCATAGGCTATCACCTTTCCCCTTTGCATTAGAACACAACCTAAACCTTGCCATGGCGCGTCGCAATAAACTACAAAGTCTTCGCAGCCATCAGGAAGTGTAAGGATAGGTGCATCACAAAGTTTTTGCTTCAAAATTTGAAAAGCCTCTTCTTTTTTCGGTCCCCAAATAAAGGGTTTGCCCTTGTGAGTCAAGGTTGTGAGTGGAACGGTGATACGAGAAAAATTTGTAATGAAACGACGATAATAACCAGCTAGACCAAGAAATGATCTAACTTCAGTAGGAGTACGGGGCGCTTGCCATTCTTGCACCGCTTTGATCTTCGCAGGGTTGACATGAATCCCTTTGTCATTAACGACATGACCAAGGAATTGCACCTCTTTTAACCAAAACTCACATTTCGAGAACTTAGCATAAAGATTTTTGGTTCTCAAGAGTGTTAGAATAAGTTGAAGATGTTGCTCATGATCGGATTTGGTCTTGGAGTAGATAAGAATATCATCGATGAAAACTATGACAAAACGGTCGAGGTAGGTTTTGCAAACCCTATTCATCAAATCCATGAAGACAGCAGGGGCATTGGTCAACCCAAAAGGCATAACCATGAATTCATAGTGCCCATAACGAGTTCGAAAAGCAGTCTTTGGAATATCTTCTTCACACACTCTAAGTTGATGATAACCAGAACGAAGGTCAATCTTTGAAAAACAGGTGGCACCTTGAAGTTGATCTAAAAGATCATCAATACGAGGTAATGGATAGCGATTCTTGATGGTCAGCTTGTTGAGTTCTCTATAATCGATACACATGCGAAAAGATCCATCCTTCTTCTTTATGAAAAGAACAGGCGCACCCCAAGGTGATGAGCTAGGACGTATAAATCCCTTGTCAGTCAACTCTTGCAGCTGACTAGCTAACTCTTGCATCTCAGATGCGGCTAACCGATAGGGAGATTTTGTGACTGGTGTGGCTCCAGGTACCAGATCGATTTGGAATTTGACTTCTCGCACAGGAGGAAGTCCTGAAACATCATCGGGAAAAACTTGAGGAAATTCTTTAACGATTGGAATATCTTCGAGCTTCCTTTCCTTGCCTTCCTTTTTGACGATATGAGCTAGAAACGCGATATAGTCTTTGCGAAGATATCTTCGATCTTGGAGACATGGCATCAATTTGAGTCCTTTAGAAGGAGTTTCACCGAAAAATATGCAAAGTTTTACCGTCAATGAGGGGAATTCGAATAAAGTTCTCGTAGCAAACAACTTCAACGTGATGATTACTAAGCTAGTCCATACTGATGATAATGTCGAAACTATCCAATTTCATTGGAATAAGATCAATAAAAAAATTGTGATCATTAAGGGTAAGAGTACAATTACGAATAATCGAATCTAACGTAATAGGTTCACCATCAGCAACTTCCACCATGAATGATTCAGCGAGACTAATGCAAGGCAAATCAAGAATGGATTCGAACCCTAAAGACACGAAACTCTTGTCCGCACCAGTATCAAATAGTATGGATGCATAACTACCGTTAATAAGAAACGTACCGTTGACCACATTATTATCAGCCCTAGCTTAGTTGGCATTGATGTTGAAAGCCCTTCCTCTAGCAGGTGCATTAGCTTGGTTGGCTTGATTCACTGGATTGGCTTGAGCTTGGGCATTTATGATGTTCACCAAGCGTGGGCAGGTGTTTCGAAAATGGGATGGATCGCCACAGTTGAAACATGCTCTGACAGGTTGCATCATTGGGTAATCGGGTTGGTAATAGGGCTGAGCCATGGGTTGAGCGGGTGGTAAAAGTAAAGGTTGTTGGTGTTGGGCTTGGCCTACCACTTGGTTGTTGGATTGAGCTTGCGGTTGATTGCGATTGCGCTTTTGGAGGATGCGACAGGTTTAAATTGTGTGACCTGCATGGCCACAACTTGTGCAATATTGACATGGGTTCTTAGGAGGGTGGTGATATTGGCATCGGTTGCATTTGGGATGGGGTCCTGTGTATGGTTTATTGAATGGGACAGTATGAGCGACTTGAGTGATAGGAGCAGCAGCAATAGGAGGATTGGTTTGAGTAACAGCGAAATTCTTCCCATTGCGCTTCCTTTTACCAATAAACTTGGAAAACGAACCCGCTTGAGTTGGGGTTGGGGTTTCAACAGGTGTCTTATCCTTTTTCTTCTCATCTTTGAAATCGCCATTTCGGATGCAATTTTCCGTGAGCTCAGTAGCCAGCTCCATGGCAGCTTCGAGTGTTGCAGGTGTGGTACTTAACACAGAATCTTGAATTTTTGAGGGAAGACCTCGAATGTAATGCTCGATTAGACGATAGAGCGGAGTGAACAGATTGGGGACCATCTGATTCAATTCGAGAAACCTCTT
Organism: Scalesia atractyloides; assembly: GCA_947069175.1. Classification (NCBI taxonomy): domain Eukaryota; kingdom Viridiplantae; phylum Streptophyta; class Magnoliopsida; order Asterales; family Asteraceae; genus Scalesia; species Scalesia atractyloides. The sequence continues at coordinate 40,617,809 of CAMTDV010000116.1, forward strand.
ATTATAGGTGGTGTGGTCTCCCTCTTTTTGTTTTATTGAGTAAAACTCATCTTCCAATTTCTTGATTTCGCTTCTTGGACAGAAGCTCTCGTCATGATTTCCCTCAACTCATCCCAAGTCAAGGCCATAGCAGCTTCAACACCTCACCTACCCTTTTCTGTGTTCCAGCAGGTAAGTGCTACTCCAAAGAACCGACCAGTAGCATAGCGCACCTTGCGATCATCGGGACAATCGCAATTGAGAAAAGTGCTTTCCATCTCCTCAAACCAACAGAGGAGAGCAGTGACACCTTCAATCCCTTCGTATTTTGGGGGATCGCATGATTTGAAATGCTTGTAGGTACATTTAGTGGTGTTGGGAGGAGGGTTGGCGATATTTTGCCCTTCTTGGTTGGTGGGGTTGATGGGATTGGCGGCAAGTGCTTGTTGAACTTGCACAATGATATCAGGAAGTACGGCAGCCATCAGTTAAGCGATTTGGGTGGCCATACATTCGCTAGACCTTCCTGACCTTCTACCGCCTCGAGAGTGTCTAGCAGACATCTACAGGAAATACGTAGCGAGATTATGAATTGAACGTTTTTAGGTGTCATGTGTCATAAAAGGTGAAAACATCATTCAAAACAAATGAAAACAAGAAATTAAATACATCCATAGGATGTCTTGGGCTTGCTCAAGATTGGGCCTCCAAATGTCTCCCATACTTCGGCGTAGGTAGTCACGTGGGCCCCCATGACTACTGGGCTTGGTAGGGTTCACATTGGTGTTGGCCTGTTAATGTTTGCATCATCCGAATGAAAATTGTGAAACATAATTGTAAGATATAAGGTCAGAGGGTGTCCAGGTGTAGACACAATGACAACTCAAAGTGGGGTTAGTTCACACGACGTTTGGTGTGGCATGCTTTGGCCTAATAGGTCCTTCTACTCTCATCGTTAGTCCCCAGGTACGCAAACTGGTCCATTATTTGGATTTATACGAATGTCAAGCCTAGACAGGACGTTCCGACTACTGGTACTCGTACCCTTCCAGTTACTACATGCCCATCATAGAACTCATTTTGATGTGATTGAAAAACATGAAAACATTGTAAAAGAGAAGAAAATCATGAAAATTGTGATATCGTGATGTGTATGTTTGTGTAGGCATGATATGTTATCAATATATGAACTATAATGGACTTCACACATTAGCATGTATTAGTGAAAGTGCTTACATGTATTTGTGTGTGAAAATAAACATGAAACATATAAACATCATGAGGTTTGCATGTAACACATAAACAATTAAAATCTAATCAACTATAGGTTCTAAGGGTCTAATAACTTATCCTATATCCCTATAGTCACAAGCTCTGATACCAATCTGTCACACCCCGACCCGCAGCGGAAATAAAAGTCAGGGCATAATTGGGTTATCACCAAAGCTCATGACATTTACTAATAGGTTTCATATTTATTAAATTGAAATTAAAACTTCAAATTTCAAACACCAAAGAACATACAAGTTCAAGAAAACGTTGTTCTAAACAAAATATATTTTATTAATCTTCTAAGGTCATTCCTATGTGTTCCTCTCCTCAGCCTGTTCACCTGTATCATGCGTAAAACAAAAGTTTGGGTCAAAAAAAGTTGGCGAGGGAATCTAAGTAAAACATTTAAACAGTTGTTATAAATTGGTTCTTTACATAAAAATTGTGCAATAGACCATAAGTACGCATATGTGTATATATAAATAATCACAAACCACATAATCTCCACGATGAACAATATGAACATGATGAATGATGAACTTGAGATCAAGGCTCAATCAAACGTAGCCGATCTAATGAGACACCTGATGCTCAACTCGTATCCCACAAGGAACTGATGGGCCTTAAATGAATGAATGCACTGAAATGATAAATTGTAATCACACGTAACCACACGAACTAATATACACATTAGATCACACAATGGAATTAGCACAAGTGTTAAATTAAATAAAGTATGTACGACACATGATACACCCCCAAAACATGATTAAAAAGCGGAATTTGTAAGGATTCACTCACAGTGGGTGCGTTTCCTTGATTGATGAAGAGTGCACACGAATTTAAGATTTAGCCGACGAAGGAAACTAACCTAAATAATAATGTAACAATTCAATAAATAAATAAAAGTTAATATTTCAATTCAATACTTTTTATTTGATTTTTAGATTATTTTTTTGATATGAGATTTTAATCTTGTTATAATTGAGAATATTAAAATAAGAGAAGTAATAATTAAATAAATAAATAAAAAAATTGGGCCTTGTCAGGCTGTCAGAATCTGACCGGTTCATGCATCTTTTTGGCTGCGTTTGGTGAGAATCAAACTCGTGACCTCTCGGTTGCGTGCACGCAGCTCTTCCAACTGAGCTACGTGTCTAACCCGAAAGTATTCTGAATTTAATTATTCTTATAAACTTATTGGTTTAATCCAGAATTTAGTTAATTAAAAAGATTTTTAAATTGTCGAACCGATGAGGAGACTCCAACTCGAACCCGCGTTCCGGTGATGTTTTGCACCCAGCCTATCCAACTGGGCTGGGTGTCTAACCCGATTATATTAGAAATTTAATTATACTTAACCACTTCTTAAAGTTCATCTTCTACCTTATTCTGATTAAACCCAGAACTGAACTCGGTCGGCCGGTTATAATGATGACGTTGATAAATTAAACAGGTTAATAAAAATTTACAAGAATAAATATGGAAGGTTTACCGACGATTGCAGAATTCCGACGATGAATTCCGGCAAACAGAAGCTATAATTCGACAAGGGCAGAGGATGCGATCAGAGTGATTTCGAGTAATGGTTGAAAATGTGCGAGCTTGGAATGATTGGAATAGGGTATTTATAAACAAAGGTGATCTCTAACCTTGATTTAAATTTTCGGTTATGATAATCACGGTTATGAATGAAATGCTTAATGTTTTCGGTTAGTTATATCCGTTTACGATTAACAAAAAAACGTTACTCCCCAGAATTTTGCGATTTGACCTCAGTAACCGATTTGCAGATGAAACTCTTGTTTTGCAAGTTTGTTTATCAACTCCGCTATATGGATTATTTGATTCAGATATAATCACTAAGATGCGTGCAGAGTAGTGGTGTTTTGGGTGTATGCATAATGCGAGAGACCCGGGTTCGAGGCCCGGCTACTCCTATTTATTTTTTATCAATTAATTTTTTCTTTATTTTAAAATAGGTTTAAATTACTTATCATTATTATTATTATTATTTGTATTATCATTATTATTTATTAGTTATCGTTATGCGTTTATTTATTAAATAAGATTGAAAAAAATAACTAATGCCAATAAATACACAATGAATATTAAAATGACTATTTAATTAATAAACGAAGCGGGTTTTTTTGAAACCCGTTCTACACGAATGTTACAAGTCACTTGTTGAATACACTCATCACCAACAAGATGAATGTTCCTCGTTTACAATCGCTATTATGTGGAAGATATAGTCAACTAGATCCACACTCAACAGCAGCGCATTCATAATTTTGTTATAAGTGATTTGCACACATCTATTGTTATTCATTAGGAGATATGTATATTTAGGATGCTCTCCCAAACGAAGGTAAAATTTCCATATTCAAGGGGTAGACGCATCTACGTATAAATCTCGCAAGATTTATTAAAGGTATACAATAACATATAATACTTATTTTTCATATGTTAGAATTCACACTTGTGAATTTTCCAATGACTTCTACCAAAGTATGTCGACATGGATCTTGTTTGTGTATTTCATCTCAATACACCCAGTATATTCTTTCATTATTCTCTCATGATATGGTTATACATTTGATGTTTCATCTTTGATTTTTAGTCAATACAACAACTATCAAGTTGTTTATGTCCAAATATTTTCATGTACTATCCGTTTAAAGTCATATTCTTTTAAACAATTATAGTTAACGCTATAATTACTTTCCATAAAAATAATTTATACGTCACAAATATTAGTGATTTATTTCTTTGTAAAAAATTTCATGTGTTATCTTAAGATATTGAACACAAAACAATAAAATACATTGGAAACTAAATCATAAGGGCCAAACACTTTTGAAATTTAAACGGAAGCATAGACGACATGTAGACATCAAATATCAAAGTGCTTTTATCTTCAACACTTTATAATCTGACCAAAATCTTCTCAACGACATCGTCTCATGGCATGTCTTGAGATACTCCCTCAATAAGACTCCATGCACTTGTAAGTACAAGTTTCTCATTTCATCTTGAAACTTTAAACTTGGACAATTCTACATAAAACAACACCAAGTTGTTACAAATACTACATTTAAGTAGTGAATTTGAACAATTAAATTTGTTCACAACAACACCAAGTTGTTTTCCACCAAATAATATCCATGAGATTGTTACTTTGTTCACCATATGCTACTTTCAGCAAAAGTAGCGAACCATTTGAATTATCAATACTATGCAAAACTTTATTTAAAGATCACTCTAAAACATTTCCTTATTTTTGTAATATAATATATTAATAATATCAACTAGGGTTTATGAAAACATAAATCAAAACCAAAACATCAAATGGTTTTATATTTATTTACTCTTACTACACATGTACTAAACGTTTTCTAACACGCATGTTAGAAAAAAATGTTATAACGGCACATATAGAATCGAACATTTACATAAAACGTTTTCCAATGATAAAGTTTATAAAATAAACCATTTCTCATCATTTTTAATGCACACATAGGCAATTAAATGTTTACATAAAACATTTCTATTCATTATGGCTTATATAATGAACAATATCTAATCTTGTATTTGTGATACACATTTTCTAACACACTTGTTAGAAAATTTAAGTCATTTCATATATACAAAACATGACCATTTAGATTTAGAAATCACAAATTAAAATTAGTGATAAATCCACACAACAACACCATCACTTTATGGTAATTTAATTCTTGAAGACAATCAAACATCAACTTCAATGTATGACTTTTTATTTCTAAACCATGCAAAGCATTAATGTGTTTATATTCACTAAAATCAATTCTACAACAAATTACTCATATAAAATGTTTACATAAATATTTCAAAGCATTTGTATTCTAACCATTTTTAACAATCATATTAAAATGAAAAAAAATCTAATGCGCACGTTAGAAATATTAACATTTCCACTAAATGTTAATTCGACTTGTTATAAACACATATATGGTTCATATAAATAAGTCACTTCTAATACACATGTTAAAAAATAAACAACTAAAAATTGCTTCCAAACAAACACTTTTCATGAACCGTTTCTAACAAGCATGTTAGAAGACAAATGATTACAAAAATCATTTGCATTTTTTATATAAACTGTTTCTAACACTTTTAATGAACCGTATCTAACATGCATGTTAGACGACAAATGATTACAAAAGTTATTTGCATTTTTTTATAAACTGTTTCTAACACTTTTATTAGAAATAAACAATTACAAAAATTGTTATAAATCTTATCAATAAATATGTTTTAACATACTTGTTAGAAATAAATAATTATAATAACCATTATCATACCAATAGGTTCTAACAAGCTCGTTAAAAATACAGGATTATAAAAATTATTATAAGGCTTATTAGTTTATACAAAATAAACTATTTCTAACAGTAAGCCGGTCTAACACGCACGTTAGAGAATTTTAACGTTTACAAAAAACGTATGGTTTACACTAATAAACCCGATCTAACACAAAGGTTAGATAATTTTAACGACTACAAAATCGTTTCAAAAACCAAACGGTTGAACCAAAATTATTCGTTTTGCATCACGGTATAGGATTTAAGATCGTATCATAATCTCAATAAATCCAAACACACAAGTTGTACTACAGACATATTTCCCAAATATATATACAAGATCAAATCTCTAAAATTTTTTATTATAAATCTTTTCGTGAACCTAAAATCCTTATAAATAAGGTTTTAAAATTGTATCAACAATCTCACGAAATTTGTTTTAAGTTTGTATTACATGGGTCATAATTTTATAATAAAAATTATATAAATAAATATAAAAATTTTAAAGATACTCTCTTTACATAATTTTGGGAAATTGTAATACCCGTACCGTGTACAAATCATAAAAAATTAAATATGAAATACAACATATTTAAATAAATCGATTCAAATCGTTGTCTTCAACAAGAGCCTTAACCGCGTCTTCTTGTATGGTCCGTTGTGTGGGCTTCAACGAGGTCTTGAACCACATCTTCTTATACAATAATTTCCTACAAAATGAATAAAACTAGTGTTAACGGTTATGGCTAAGGCACGTCTTCAACATGCTTCCCTTGAAACAGATTTCGCGCCTCTAATAAAGATAACGCGTCCGTCTCCAAAGTTTGTACTGCCGGAAATGGCCACGCGCCCGAGGTTACGCCGGATAAAATTATAGTGTTAGAACTTAGGGAAAAATAATGATATGAAGGAGATGAAATTGAATAGAGAAAACTTATGAATGTGCATTCAAGTATCTCTTATTTTCCAAGAACTCTCCATGAATTCATATGTTTTCTTGTATTACTTCTCTTGTATTTTTCTCGCATTTCACTATCCAAATGAGGTACATAGCCTACTATTTTTATAAGAGTTGAGAATAAGTGAAAAGTCTCACTTAATTAGTTATTTTATTAGAGACATAAACTCTAATGATAACAAATAAATTGACATAAAAACTCTACTCAAAAGTTTAATCTTTAATTCATCATATGAAAAGTTTAATTAGTAATTATAGTTTTACTAAATTATAAAATATTAAATTAATATTCAATAATACTGTCAAAATTTTCAACAAATTCATCAGACACAAATCAGGTTGTTATTCTAGCGCCTGTTATTACTCCCACAACCCCAATGCTATAAAAAACTACATTTCAGCTCCTCGGTACGCAATCACAATTTTTACTTATCCCCACATATGAAACTTAGACTAACAGTAACACTTATCTTTGCATCCACAGATGAAGAAAGCAACAAACTATCCAACAGAAAAACCACTAAAAGAATTAAAGGCTATCTTTTTGAGTTTTTAGAAGCATGATAACATTTTGAAATGTATGTGATTAATATGTAACTTTTTGGGTTCTCATAACATAAACTACAAATCTTTTAACGACAATAGGAAGGCCAAACTTTCCAAAACGTTCATGCTACCACCTCTTATAAATGCAATATGCATCTACCAGTTAAGTAAAAAAAAATAAAACAAAAAAGCTCGCAACCCGTGTTTCATAGGCTTCCCATAACAATAGTTATTATAATAAAACGAACAAATTAAACTGAAATCTTTTATTCATTAGAGAAAGATGGAAAAACATAATTACCTCATGAAAAGTTATATGTTTTTGAAGAATTGCAGATTTTTGTCATATGGTGAAGATCAAATAATTGAATTTTTCAAATTAATAAACCTATTTTATTAATTTTATTAAATATATTAGGGGAAACCATTAAGAAATTCAAATAAAATTTACCACGGTGATAATTAATCTAGTTTAGGCACATCATTTCTCTATAGTAATTGTATAATTACTCTAGTGTAGTTATATGTTTTAGTTGAAGCAGAATATAGTTACATAATCACGTTAGTTATAAAAATAATTACTATAGACCTCTAATTATACAAACTAATTACTCTACTTATAAAAACGATTACTCTATAACTACAAATATTAATTAAAGTAGTCATACAAAGTAATTACGCTAGTTATTACTTATAAACATAATTACGCTAGTAATATATGGTAGAGTAATTTTGTGTACAAGTTGACTACCTTTGTAGTTACTCTGCAACGCTAGAGTCAAATAAAAAATAATAATAAATTATATGATTAGCACTAGAATCGAATGATAATTACTAAACAGTAATGTAATTTCAATCAATAATGAATTGTATGTAAACCTGGTCAATCGAGTAATTATCATATAAAACTAAAGAAATTGTCATTTTGATCTGAGTTGTTTATCATTTTGGTTCGCACGTTTTGTAGGTTAAGCCTCCTTGTATTTGATTCAAACTCTCTCTACATACACTTATAATTTCGTCTAAGAAGTGTTTATAGATAAGCGCTAAGAAGTGTTTATAAATAAACGCGTTAAATTGGTGAGGGGTATTTTCATAATCAAAACTTATATCATACATTTGGACACATCCACAACATATAAATTGATTGGACACATGCATGAAATGATATAAACTCAACGTGTAAATTGCGTAAACTGCACAATTATATCATACAATGCATTACACCTTTTACAAAAAGGTCACAAAAATTGAAATCATGTTGATCTTAACTTTTACATAAGTTTTTTTTTATCATATCTTAAATTGTGTCCTACACTTCTTAATCATAATCAGTTTTCTATGAGTGTTATTACATTTTGCTTTAAGATATTCAACAAAATAATTTTTACGAGTCAGGCCATTGAGATTCCAATGATGTACACATTATAATAAACGTTGATCATATACACATTATTGTGATTCGAGTATTACTAAAATCCCAAAACAATATCAATATCCTACAATTTCTATGTATTTAAATTAAACTTATCAAAGTCAAATTATTAAATCTGTTTTGTTGGTAACCGGTATTTAGTGTTAGGACTAATCTTGTCATACTCAAAAGTTGGAGGATGCTGAATGCTTTAGTTTATTTTAGTAGGACGGTTTAGGATTTAAGTTTGTTTTATGTTATTTTATTTGTTTTCCCGATTCTAGTCTAGGTATGTTTTTTGGGTATCAAGGTTTGTTTAGTATATATAGAAGTTAAGTTTAAGGTTTATGTACCTTCAATATTTATCAAATAGCTTTTTCTTGTTAAATCTATTATTTGATTACACTGAAGAAGACCTAATTGATATTAGAGTGGTTTATTAATTTAGGAGGTTTGTTATCGGATAACGAATAGAAACACTAGAAAGTTAATTTCGAAGGATGGTAACAAAAAAAAATTGGATCACAACAAACTATAACTATTGGGTGCAAAAGTCAAAAGTCTGCAATATTAAATTCAATAATTTGATTTTGTGTCTCTTTAAAGAAGGTAGGAGAACTGAAAAAAGGGTGCTACATATGGGAACCATCCAAAGTGTAGTGCGACACTTTTTAGTGAAAAAAAGGGGTTTGACGTAAATAGGGGAAATAAAAGGAAAGAAAAAAGGTTATTGCGCAAGTTTTAGAGGGTTTGTTGATAAACAGCGATAACAGGTTGCAGGATAGATCAAAGTGGAAAAACTATGTGGTGGGTTTGGTTAAGGTAGAAGAGAAAGGATGTTGTTCTGTTTGTGGTTGATGGTTTAAGTGGTTGACCACATTTTGGGTGTATTTCCAAAGGAGGCAGAAAATAGGGGTGTGTTGTTGTGTCTGCTCCAGTTGGAGGATAGATCAAAGTGGAAAAACTATGTGGTGGGTTTGGTTAAGGTAGAAGAGAAAGGATGTTGTTCTGTTTGTGGTTGATGGTTTAAGTGGTTGACCACATTTTGTGTGTATTTCCAAAGGAGGCAGAAAATAGGGGTGTGGTTGTTGTGTCTGCTGCAGCAAAGGTGTTGATGCAAAACGAACGCAAGAGATCGAGTATTAAGGTAGAAGAACTTTGGGTCTTACTTGGTATTCAAAACCAAGAGGGAACTTAACAAGATTAGGGGGTGATTGTTGGGACTAATTTTGTCATACTAAAAAGTTAGAGGATGATAAATAGTTTAGTTTATTTTAGTAGGAAGATTTAGGATTTATGTTAGTTTTATTTTCTTATTATTTTTGGTTTCCTAATTCTAATCTTGGTATGTTTCTTAGGCATCAAGATTTGTTTAGAATATATAGGAGTTATAGTTTAAGGTTTATGTATCTTCAATTTTAATTAAATAGTTTTTTCTTGTTGAGTAAACTGCCCAAATGGTCCCTGAGATTTGGTCACTTTTACTATCTTAGTCCAAGACTTAAAACCTTTTGACTCTGCGTCTTTATAGTTTCAATTTTGTTGTCATTTTCATACAAAATCAAAATCAGGTGAAATTTTTCAGTTAACATTCAGCTTTTTTGTCTTTTCCCTCCTTTTAATAAAGGGCAAAATGGTAAGATTTTTTTAATTTGTTATAATAAAATGTTAAAAGACCATTTTTACCATTCATTAAAAGGGAGGAAAAAGACAAAAAAGCTGAATGTTAACTGAAAAATATGACCAGATTTTAATTTTTGATGAAAATGATAACAAAATTGAAACCACAAGAACCTAGATTCAAATGTTTGAGTTTGGACAAAAGTGGCAAAAGTGACCATAAGAAATTTTGAGTTGTGTGTTTCAATTAAGATTTTCTAGAAAAATGTAACAGTCATTCCCCATTACCGATCATCCGAACAAGTCTATGACAACTTGCGTTCAAGTAATTCTTACTCAATTTACATTCACAACTCAATTGTAATCCAAGTGTTTGATGAAATTCTTTAATTTGAAGCTTTTAAAATATCATGTAGTGATGTTATTTGATATGTGTTTGTTTTTATCTTTTATAATGTTTGAGGTGTTGTCCATCGATCAGCGCGACCATATATTTCACATCATAAGTTACTTGAACATTTGTAGAGTGATGACTACTCCACCCAGCCATGGCAGATGGTTCCAATTTTAGCTTTACATTGATTGCACACAAGTTCACCCAAACAACACCATGGTACATTAACTGAAAATAAACGACGATTCAAAGTTTGACTTGATTTACCATAACAATTCAACTATCTTATCGTTTTCGAAGGAGCTGAAGACTTAAAGTAATTCTATTAAATTGGAACGCGAAACTCCTTGGCATCTCGAGAACGGCACTCAAGTTTTAGCCCATGAAACAATTGCATAATTGCTGACCTTGGTGTTAAAATTGCATTCAGCTTGAAATATGCAGCAGTATCCTAAGGGGTTAAAAGAGGAATAGGGAAAGGTAAAAATAACAAACCAGGCCCACATTAATAATATGGAGGCAAACCTTCAAAATCACAGAGAGTTGGTGGAAGAGGCGATTAAGGAAGAAGGAGTTCAGCCAGGTAATCAATGAATATTCTCTCAGTAAATATAAGGGGCTTAGGGAGGGAAGACAAAGCTGAGTGGATTAAGGGTATTAAAGATTCGGAAGAGGTATCTTTCATCGTCCTGCAGGAGACCCAATTCCAAGATCTGTCGGATTTCAATATTTCAAAGTATTGGGGTGCTTCGGCTTTTGGAAGTGATTATGTGGAAGCAAGTGGAACGCTGTGTTTATGGGATGAGGGTATGTTCACCAAACGGAGTCTTTGAAACATCAGTTTTTCCTGCTGGTTAAAGGTATTCTAAAGGGCAACAACCAGGGGATGAACATTTTGAATGTTTATGCCCCTCAAAATGTGGTGAGAAATAGGAGACACAGGGAGACGATTATGGGTCTTATAAATAATACATCGGGTCTATGGGTTATTTTGGGGGATTTTAACTCAGTGCGATACGAGGAGGAGAGAAGAAATTCAGTTTTCAATACCACTAGCGCGAACGATTTGAAAATTTTTATTTTCTCAGCCGGGCTATGGGAGTATCCTATGAAAGGAAGGAACTTTACGTGCTACACTAAAAAAGGTAACAATTTAAGTAAAATTGATAGAATTTTGGTTTGTAATGATTTTTTCTCGAATTGGCCGGAGGCGGTGTGCGGGCTCTTCCCCGTCTTCTCTCTGACGATTCTCCCTTGATCTTATGTATGGGCAACAATCGCTACGGGGGACACATGGTTGGATAGGCAAGGTTTCAAAAAGGAGGTGGAGGATGTCTTGCTTGCTTTCGTTGAGGTGGGCATGCCTGATGAGACTTTACAGCAAAAATTTAAGACTATTAGAGACCGTATCAAAAAAAAATGGAGAGACAAGACTATTAGCGAGGAAAAGGTAAAGGTTGATACAATAAGCGGATCTGGAGGAGTTAGATAAAGTGGTGGAATGGAGGGATTTAACTGAGGAGGAGAACTGGGTTCAAGCTGAAGGGAAGAAAACAATTGAAGAATTGGGTTTCCTTAAAAACAAAGACTTGAAACAACGATCGCGCGTTAGGTGGGCGATAAACAAAGACGAAAATAGTGTTTTTTTCTACTCTATGATTAATAATAGGAAAGCAAAAAATGGTATCCCGGGCATCATGGTAAATGGTGAATGGGTTACAAAACCCCCTCTGGTGAAAAGAGAAGTTTTAAAGTTCTTTAGAGCCCATTTCTCAGAAAGGATTTCTGATAGGCCAAAGCTTAGATGTGAAAATGTTAAAAAAGTCTCCAATGTTCTGGCGGATGCTTTCGTAGCGAGGTTCTCGATTGATGAAATAAAAGAAGCGGTGTTTGGGTGTGGTTCAGATCGAGCTCCAAGCCCGATGGGGTTAATTTCGGTTTTGTTAAAAGGTTTTGGGACCTGTTCAGCAACGACTTCGCGGTGCTAATGAACCAATTCTACGAGTCAGGTTTGATTAGTAAAGGATGTAGTTCTTCATTTATATCTCTCATACCGAAAAAAGAGATCCAATTGACCTCAAAGACTATAGGCCGATCAACCTCATTGGAGTTATTAGCAAGGTTATTTCTAAAACTCTTGCTAATAGGTTCAAAAAGGTAATTGGCACGGTCATTTCGGAACCGAAAACTGCTTTCGTGAAAGATAGCCCTTGATCCTCAATAAGGTGCTGTCGTGGCTTAAAAAAGAAAAAAAACAGGCTTTCTTGCTAAAGATTGATTTCGAAACAGCGTACGGTAACGTGAATTGGGATTTTTTGATTGATATGTTGAACCAAATGGGGTTTCTGACAAAATGGTGTTTGTGGGTTAAAGGGATTTTCGTCTCAGCAAGGTCCTCTATCCTTGTCAACAGAAGCCCGACTTTTGAGTTTCAATTCCAAAAAGGTATTAGGCAAGGAGACCATTTGTCGCCTTTCCTTTTCCTTGTGGTCATGGAATCGTTGTCGTGCATCATGTCGAAAGCTAGCTCGGTGGGAGCTATTGACGGTATTAAAATAAAAGACGGGCCTTTGATATCACATCTGCTTTACGCGGACAACGCGCTTATCATTGGGGAGTGGTCGAAAAGAAATATTAAAAATGTGGAGAGAATTCTTAGAGTTTTTCACCTATGCTCGGGTTTGAAAATCAATATCGCCAAATCTAGCTTGATTGGTGTGGGGGTTGAATCGGAGGATGTGGAGGGGATGGCTTCTACCGTGGGGTGTCAAGTGGGTTCGTACTCTTTTAAATATATTGGCATCACAGTGGGTGCTAATATGAACAAGATAAACAGTTGGCGTGCAATTTTTGAAGTGTTCGAGTCTCGTTTGGCTTCATAGAAGGCGTGCACTTTATCGATAGGTGGGAGAGTTACACTTATCAAACCGTCCTCGAAAGCCTCCCAATTTACTTTTTTTCCCTCTTTAAAGCCCTAGTTGGGGTTATAAACGGGTTAGAGTCGATTATGAGAAAATTTCTATGGTCAGGGCTAGCGAAGTGAAGAAAATCCATTGGGTGGCATGGGATACGGTCACCCCCCCAAAAAAGATGGGAGGTTTGGGCATTAGTAAGCTCGAAGATGTTAATGACGCACTTCTTGCTAAATGGGTGTGGAGGTATAGGGTGGAAAAAGATAGTCTTCGGAAGATGGTCGTGGAGGCTTGCCACAAGTCGGTCAACGGATGGTCCTTCCTCCTGGCTAAGAAATCTTTAGCGGGATGTTGGAATGCAATCGTTCGGATGGAAAGGATTAAAAAGATTGGAAGGCTTCCGATTTATAGATTCATAAAAAGCAAGGTGGGTAACAGGGAAGAGACTCGCTTCTGGATCGATCCGTGGTTGAAAGATATTCTTTTCAGGGAGGTTTGGCCGTTACTTTTCAGTCCGGAAAGCAATAAACTCTGCAAGATTTTGGAGTGTACTGTCCATTCGTCTAGTGGTGTCAATTAGGTTTGGAGATGGAAGAGGCAGCTGGTCTCGAGGGATGAACAAAGAGAGTGGGAGGAGTTATCCAGCTGTCTTGACCCAGTTTCATTATTGACAGACTCTAAGGACTCGTGGTTTTGGTTGGGTGACGGGTCGGATTCTTTCTCGGTGGGATTGATAAAAAATGATGGGTTTGGACAATGATTACAGTAGAAATTTTGTGATCAGACTGGTGCAAATGGACGCCAATAAAATGTAACATCTTGGTTTGGAGGGCTGAAAAAATAGGATTCCAATCCGTGAGGCGCTGCAAAAAGAAATGTGATGTTGGATACGGACATTTGCGGTCTATACGATGAAGTCGCTGAAAACTCGGAGCACCTTTTTACAGCATGTGAAGTGGTATCTCGATTTTGGTGTGGCATCAGTAAATGGGTCAAGTTACCTACTTTCGTTGTTTACTCTTTCAGAGATCTTATGGAAATACACAAAACGTCAAATCTGGGTAAAAAGGAAGCGGAGGTTATTCACGGCATTATCATCACTACGGTTTGGTGTGTTTGGAAGGCGAGGAACGAATGAGTTTTCAGCATGAACGAGCACTCGGTTGATAGCATCATAGGGGAGATAAAGGCGTTGGGTCTGTGGTTAAAATAGAGGTCCAGGTATAAGGATTTAGAGGGGAAAGATTGGTTAATTTTCCCCAAGTATATGTTGTCTTGAGTTTTTTGTTGTTGCTGCTGTGCCCTGTTTTTTTATCTGCAAGGGCAGTTTTGTTAATGAAAGTTTATAGTTCAAAAAACAAATATCTTGGTTGTGGTTTAGTCTGGTGATTATCTTGTAACGGTCCTTACAAGATGTGTAAACATGCTCCTTGTGTATTATACTATTATCTATTAATTAAATTAAAATATTCATGATCTTGTTGTTACAGTAATTTTAGCTGAATGGTTGAATATATTTGTTTGTTTACTTCTGTTGAAACTTTTTCCCCATCAATTTCTTCAAATTGACCCTATCTGGTGGATAACTTTTGTTGACTTTTCGCATCATCCATTTCTTCAAAATCTTTATCTGCAACTGTTTTTCATTGTACCAGGTCAAATGTATTTGAAATTTCAAGTTAAATGTCATTTCAACCAAGTTGGTCTGTCAAGAATAGTCAAATTTATCTAATATGAGATCGCTATATTTTGACGCGTTTAGTATGAGTTCGCTATATTTTGACCGGTTTAACATGAGTTCGCTATATTTTGACACCTTTAATATGAGTTCGCTATAATTTGAGGCGTTTAGTACGAGTTCGCTATATGTTAACCCGTTAAATGAGTTCACTATATTTTGACGCGTCTAATATGAGTTCGCTATATTTTGACCCTATAGTATAATATGAGTTCCCTATATTTTGACCGGTTTTTTGAGTTTGCTAAATTTTATGTGTTTAATATGAGTTCGCTATACTTTGACCCATATAACATGAGCTCGCTATATTTTGACGCGTTTAATATGAGGTCGCTATATTGTGACGCGTTTAATAAGAGTTCACTATATTGTGACGTGTTTAATACGAGTTCGCTATATTTTGACGGGTTTAATACGAGTTCGCTATATTTTGACGCGTTTAATACGAGTTCGCTATACTTTGACGCGTTTAAAACGAGTTGGTTATATTTTATACCTGTTTAATACGAGTTCGCTATAATTTGACCTGTTTAATGAGTTCGCTATATTTTAACCCGTTTAATATGAGTTCGCTATATTTTGACGCGTTTAATACGAGTTCGCTATATTTTGACGCGTTTAATACGAGTTCGCTATATTTTGACGCGTTTAATACGAGCGCTATATTTTGACCCATTTAATGAGTTCGCTATATTTTGACACGTCTAATATGAGTTTGTTATATTTTGACCCGTATAATATGACTTCCCTCTATTTTGACTCGTATAATATGAGTTTGCTATATTTTGACCCGTTTAATATGAGTTCGCTGTATTTTGACCCGTTTTTTGAGTTTGCTATATTTTTATAGGTGCTATATTTTGACGCGTTTAATAGGAGTTCGCTACATTTTGACCGGTTTAATATGAGTTCGCTATATCTTGACGCGTTTAATACGAGTTCGCTATATCTTGACGCGTTTAATACGAGTTCGCTATGTTTTAATGCGTTTAATGAGTTCACTATATTTTGACGCGTCTATATTGACCTGTATAATATGAGTTCGCTATATTTTGATTCGTATAAAATTAGTTCGCTATATGTTGACCTGTTTAATATGAGTTCGCTATATTTTGACCCATTTTTTGAGTTTTCTATATTTTTACCCGTTTAATATAAGCTCGCTATATTTTGACACATATAATATGAGTTCGTTATACTTTGACCAGTTTAATACGAGTTCGCTATATTTTGACGTGTTTAAGAGGAGTTCCGTATATTTTGACGCGTTTAATACTAGTTCGCTATATTTTGATGCGTTTAATACGAGTTCGCTATATTTTGTCGCGTTTAATACAAGTTCGCTATATTTTGAAATGTTTATTGAGTTCGCTATATTTTGACCCGTTTAATATGAGTTCGCTATATTTTAACACGTATAACATGAGTTCGCTATATTTTGACACTTTTAATATTAGTTCCCTATAATTTGACGCGTTTAATACGAGTTCGCTATATTTTGACCCGTTTAATGAGTTCGCTATATTTTAACACTTCTAATATGAGTTCACTACGTTTTGACCCGTACAATATGAGTTCCCTATATTTTGACCGGTTTTTTGAGGTTGCTATACTTTTACCCGTTTAATATGAGTTTGCTATATTTCGACCCGTACAAAATGAGTTCGCTATATTTTGACGTGTTTAATATGAGATCGCTATATTTTGACGCGTTTAATATGAGTTTGCTATATTTTGACCAGTTTTATTGGAGTTCGCTATATTTTGACGCGTTTAATACGAGTTCACTATATTTTGACATTTTTACGAGTTCGCTATATTTTGACCGTTTTAATGAGTTCGCTATATTTTGACCCGTTTAATATGAGTTCGTTATATTTTGACACGTCTAATACGAGTTTGTGGTATTTTGACGCGTTTAATACGAGTTCGTTGTATTTTAAAGTGTTTAATACGAGTTCGTTATATTTTGACACATTTAATGAGTTCGCTGTTTTGACTCGTCTAATATGAGTTTGTTATATTTTGGCCTGTATAATATGAGTTCACTATATTTTGACTCATATAATATGAGTTCTGAGTTCGCTATAGACCCTTTAATATGAGTTCGCTATATTTTGACCCGTTTTTTGAGTTTGCTATATTTTTTACCCGTTTAATATGAGATCGCTATATTTTGACACGTTTAATATAAGTTTGCTATATTTTGACCGGTTTAATACGAGTTCGCTATATTTTGACGCGTTTAATATGAGTTTGCTATATTTTGATGCGTTTATAAGGTATATTGTCTATTACGGTTCTAGAACGTAATGGTGGATTTACAGGTACATATGTGTGCTATTGGAAACCTTATGTAATATATTTCTTTTCTTCGGAACATTTTAGAATTTGAGTTAGTATCGAATGATTGTTTCATTTTGTTTGCATAATCATTGTTATTGTTGAAAAGTTGTGTGCTAATAGAATTTTGTTATGCCTACCCATACTTCTCAACGTTTTAAGGATGTGTAAAATTCCAAATTGTACCCCACTCTCCTTATTGATTTAGGTACATATGCATTTTGTTGTAGACCTTCGTGCGTTTGAACTTCGTCCATACTCCGAATATTTTAGAGTTTTATGAAAAACTTAATATCTATTAGTATACTCCATATTTCCATTACTTAATTTAGAATAGTCCATGCTAGTAAGAAACCGTAGGGAAGTAGTTAGAACATTGTAACTAAGTTGAAAGTGCTGGTGTACAAATCGAAAGTTAAGAGTGTTATCGACCAATTGATAAAAGTTAAGGTTATTTAAATCCAATATCCCTTATAAATATATGTACATCAAGTGGAATTTTAGAGTAGGAGATCGTTTCCTATTATAAATTCTTTATATTTTCTAAAATATAATTTTAAGGACGAAATAATGATATTTATTAAAAGGCTATGTCGGTGGACATGGCCTTTTAATATTGAAAAAATGTCGCATCCATCTAAAAGCCTATGATGATCTGTGCACTATGTTGGGCCATGTATTGTAGTTTGAGTTCTATACTTCCACGCATATTAAGTTTTAACAAATGAAATGTTTTCTTATTGTAATATTATATTATTATAATCAACTTTAGGAATAGTTTGTATTTCGCTTATAACTTTTAAGATACGATATTATATAAACCTTCGAGTATAACATGTGATGTGATGTGCGTATTTTTATCCATGTAAAGATATAAAATTTACTTTAAATCAAGTTGTTCATATTACTGTGCAAGTGATTGAAGCACAAACAAATCAATAGTTGTCACATAGTTTTATTTTTAATGTTTTTTTATAATTTACATCGTTTACCTTTTTCGTTATTTTAGTAATATAATATAACGTTTTATAGAATTTTGAATATACAGTTGTGTCTTGCTTATTTTTATTTACAATTTGATAAAAAGTTTTAATCGAACAAGTCAGATGCATGTTTTTTTCTTTACCATGAGGAACCGAGCCGATATTGTCTGAAGTGATGGTATGTTACCCACCTGATACATAGTTCGCTACCATCGGCGTATGATTTTACCGACGAATGCCATAAAATCATACGCCGATGGTATGTTACCCATGTGATATATAGTTTGTTATATTTGTATCACTTAGTATCTTTTATCACTTTGAGCGTCAAGCCTATCAACATATCACATTAGATACTAGTCTTTTCAGCTACAATGTGTCAGTCAACTCCTTTAACACGAACATTCATTTGATGCAATTAAAATCTTTTTGGATTTTTCTGATTTTCAAATGTTTTTGTATTTTCTCATTTTCAAATATTTTTGTACTTTTCTGTTTTTCAAATGTTTTTGTATTTTTCTCATTTTCTCCTCCTCAAACAATACATATGTACTTATATGTCCCTCTTTTAGGTACGAATTTTAGCTCTGAAAGCGCACGAAGCTCTTGCTACGAGATTCTTCCTTTAAGGTTTTTGGCCCTTTATGGCTCTTTTAGGATATCGTGATTGTGCCTAGGTCTGCATATAATCTAGATGCAACAGAAGGACAACCCTGATATCCCGGATGACTCACCAGCATAAAGACCCGAAACCTCATACGTTGGCTATCTATCAATGCAATGTTTAAGACCATAGAATCATACGCCGATGATATGTTACACACATGATACATAGTTTGTTATTTTTGTAACACTTAGTATCTTTTTATCACTTGAGCGCCAAACCTATTAGCATATCACATTAGATCCTAATCTTTTTAGCTACAACACCTTTCATGTGTTGGTCAAACCCTATAGCATGAACATTTATTTCATTTCCGACATGATGCAATAAAATCTTTTTGTCTTTTTCTGTTTTTCAAATGTTTTTGTATTTTTCTCATTTTCAAATATTTTTGTATTTTTCTCATTTTCCCCCCTCAAACAATGCATATGTACATATATGTCCATCTAAGCAAACTTTGCACACGATTTTATTACTTTAATAAGCAAAAAACCGTCTTGTACAAAGTTCTTCACCTCTCTTGGTTTCTCTCTCTAGAAGTTATATTTGGAGGCTCCTAAGCTCTTCTTTAAAGGCTTAACTCTAAAATGCTATAACACTAGCTTATATACCTAGGGTAAGCCCATGCCCCTCATGGGCTTCCCTTGGGCTTGTCTGGCCCACATGGTCTAAGGCATGCTCAAATGACCTATACAAGGTCTAAAACCCACTTCCAACCATAGCCTATTGCGTATATTTGATGCGTCAGTCTCACACGTCTAGGTCCTAACAAACACTTTGTTGATCTTGTTGTTTTCTCCTCCAATTAACTGTATCATGCTCTCCTTATCACACACACTCCTAAAGGGCATAAAACAGCTTCTAAAATTCCAAATGGGTAGAAACCATTCATGATGAGCTCAGTGCTTCAAAAATTAATCACACACGAGATCTTGTGCAAAGACCACGTAACTCAAATGTGGTTAGTTCAAAGTGGATTTATCGAATCAAGTACAAGGCTGATGGATCTCTTGAAAGCTACAACACAAGTACCCGGGTTAGATTTTTCACATAGTTTTAGTATAGGGTCAAAGCATCTATAATTTGTGTTATGCTTAGTCTTGCTACTATTTTTAAATGGAATGTCAACTTGACGTAAATAATGCTTTTTTAAATGGTCACTTAACCGAAACCGTCTATATGGAACAACAACCAGGTTTCGCTAATCCTGAACTCCCAAATCATGTGTGCAAGCTTTGTATGGTTTAAAACAAGCACCTCGAGCTTGGTTTCAACGCTTAAGTTCTTTTCTCATTACACTCGGTTTTGTGTGTAGTCGAGTAGACCCATCCTTATTTGTCTACAAAAAGGATAAATCATTAATTTATCTTCCTGTTTATGTGGACGAATACAAGGCTATGGAAAATACCGCTGCAGAAATTATTTGGTTAACTAACTTGCTAAAGGAATTACATGTATTACCACTGGATAGACCAATTCTTTTATATGACAATAAAAGTGTCTTGTTTCTAACTCAAAATCCAGTGGCATATAAAAGAGCAAAACACATTCATATTGATAATCATTTTTTAGGGAGATAGTGTCCGCGAGTTGTTTAGCAACCAAATTAATTCTAACCAAGCTCCAAGTGACCGACATCTTCACCAAGAGTCTTCCAAGACCTTTGTTTGAACGTTTCCGTTCTTTGCTTCGAGTCGCACCGCCACCTTTTCGCTTGAAGGGGGTAACAGCCAAGAGAATAAAATTCAAAATTTAAACAATTATTTAGTCAATGTTTTATTTTAGTCAAGATATATTAGCTTCTAGATTAAGCTCTTTATTGTGTATATATCATCGTTGTATAGTGAATCAATTCATCAAGGCAAATATTCTCAAGTTCATTTGTTAATCGATTGAAGTTTTCTTATCGTCATTTGAACTCAAAATTGCAACTTATCACTTAACTATGAATGTATGAAACAAGAGATATCAATCTCATGTTACTCATAAATCAATATAATCTACAGGCAGGTAACCATAAATAATGTTTCAAAACAAATAAGCATAACCGAAGCCAATTATTAATTTTCTTTTAACTGACAGCATTGAACATAAATCCGTATTCCAAATTAAAAATAATGGTACCGTTAGCAACAAACTATTTAATAAAATAAATGACCTCTAATTTCTATACGATCAATAATGCATTGATCTTTTTATTAGATTTATTATGATATTTGAAAAGTTAAACAAAAACTTAGTAATTCGTTGATGGTCATTGAATTCACTTAGAAAATAAACACCTAAACCCAGTTAATATTACAAACAGTTGCAAAATATTGAACCAATTAATATTCATTGTTTTTACACCTTCTAACAGTTTCTTTTCCACATTTTCAAATTTCAACTTATAGCAATTTTCACCTTTCTACTTATAGCAAATTAAATGTTAATATATACTTCTTTTTATCAACTAAAATAACACACTTCTATTAATCAATCAGTTGTTTGGATATAAATATAATAAAACACCAATTTAAAATACATGTATCATTTTACACCAACATGTTTTTGATAAAAATGTGGACTTATATTATAATCCATGAGTTATATTTCATTTCCTATTACTGGAACATAACAATCTTAATATAAAATTACCAAGTTACAATCCTAAACTAATTTGCATTTTCTTTCACTCGAATACAACATATTCAATTATTATATGTTTTGGAAAATCAAGGAGTTACAACACAAACCCCCTTAAAAAGAAACTCGGTCCCGAAATGAACGTTACTAAATGTCAACAGTACTTGTAACATAACATATTTACCACTTAAAGAATTGATTACTTAAATTATCATCAATACGAACACTAAATGTTTAGACAGAACTACTAGAACCTATGCCTACTAAAATTTCTTAAAGCACTTACTTGACTAGTACGAAAGAAAGATGCTAACAATAATTACCAAATTAATAACTACGAAATTCATACGCAATTGGTTTAGGATCAAATGGTCATAAATATGTATTTCTACTAGAGTGAAGATGAAATGGTCACGCAATTCAGTAACTAAAGACAACAGTAGTGATAAAAACTCAAAGCCCTAAAGCCCATAAATCCATATAATCTACAGATTGGTAACCACAAATAATGTTTCAAAACTAATAAGCATTACGGAAACCAATTATTGATTTTCTTTTAACGGACATTCCACACTTTAATCATCATTGAACATAAATCCATATCCCAAATTAAAAATGATGGTACAGTTAGCAACGAACTATCAAATAAAATAAATGACCTCTGATTTCTATACGATCAATAATGCATTGATCTTTTTATTAGATTTATTTTGGTATTTGAAAAGTTAAACAAAAACTTGCTAATTTATTGATGGTCATTAAAGTCACTTAGAAAATAAACACCTAAACCCATTTAATATTACACACAGTTGCAAAATATTGAACCAATTAATATTCATTGTTTTTACACCTTCTAACCGTTTCTTTTCCACATTTTCAAATTTCTACTTATAGCAATTTTCACATTTCTACTTATAGCAAATTAAATGTTAATATATACTTCCTTTTATCAACTAAAATAACACACCTTCTATTTGATAAATATAATAACACACCAATTTAAAACACATGTATAATTTTACATCAACATGTTTTTGATAAAAACGTGGACTTATATTATAATCCATGAGTTATATTTCATTTCCTATTACTCAAACATAACAATCTTAATATAAGATTACCAAGTTATAATCCATAAATTAATTTGCATTTTCTTTCACTCGAATACAACATATTCGATTATTATATGTTTTGGAAAATCAAGGGGTTACAACACAAACCCCCTTAAAAGGAAACTTTGTCCCGAAATGAACGTTACTAAATGTCAACACTACTTGTAACATAACATATTTACCACTTAAAGAATTGTTTACTTAAATTATCATCAATACGAACACTAAATGTTTAGACAGAACTACAAGAACCTATGCCTACTCAAATTTCTTAAAGCACTTACTTGACTAGTACGGAAGAAAGATGCTAACAATAATTACGAAATTCATACGCGATTGGTTTAGGATCAAATGGTCATAAATATGTATTTCTACTAGAGTGAAGATGAAATGGTCACGCAATTCAGTAATTAAAGACAACAGTAATGATAAAAACTCAAAGCCCTAAAGCCCATAAATCCATATAATCGACAGGCTGGTAACCACAAATAATGTTTCAAAACAAATGAGCATTACGAAAGCCAATTATTGATTTTCTTTTAACGGACATTCCATACTTTAATCATCATTGAACATAAATCCATATCCCAAATTAAAAATGATGGTACCGTTAGCAACGAACTATCAAATAAAATAAATGACCTTTGATTTCTATACGATCAATAATGCATTGATCTTTTTATTAGATTTATTATTGTATTTGAAAAGTTACACAAAAACTTAGTAATTCGTTGATGGTCATTAAAGTCACTTAGAAAATAAACACCTAAGCCCAGTTAATATTACACACATTTACAAAATATTGAACCAATTAATATTCATTGTTTTTACACATTCTAACCGTTTCTTTTTCCACATTTTCCAATTTCTACTTATAGCAATTATCACATTTCTACTTATAGCAAATTAAATGTTAATATATACTTCCTTTTATCAACTAAAATAACACACTTCTATTTAATCAATCAGTTGTTTATATATAAATATAATAAAACACCAATTTAAAATACATGTATAATTTTAACATCAACATGTTTTTGATAAAAATGTGGACTTATATTATAATCCATGAGTTATATTTCATTTCCTATTACTCAAACATAACAATCTTAATATAAAACTATTAAGTTATAATCCATAAATTAATTTGCATTTTCTTTCACTCGAATACAACATATTCAATTATTACATGTTTTGCAAAATCAAGGGGTTACAACACAAACCCCCTTAAAAAGAAACTCTCTCCCGAAATAACGTTACTAAATGTCAACACAACTTGTAACATAACGTATTTATCACTTAACGAATTGTTTACTTAAATTATTATCAATACGAACACTAAATGTTTAGACAGAACTACTAGAACCTATGCCTACACAAATTTCTTAAAGCACTTACTTGACTAGTACGAAAGAAAGATGCTAATAATAATTACGAAATTCATACGCAATGGGTTTAGGATCAATGGTCATAAATATGTATTTCTACTAAAGTGAAGATGAAATGGTCACGCAATTCAGTAATTAAAGACAACAGTAGTGATAAAAACTCAAAGCCCTAAAGCCCATAAATCCATATAATCTACAGGCAGGTAACCACAAATAATGTTTAAAAACAAATAAGCATAACGGAAGCCAATTATTGATTTTCTTTTAACGGACATTCCATACTTTAATCATCATTGAACATAAATCTGTATCCCAAATTAAAGATGATGGTACCATTAGCAACGAACTATAGAATAAAATAAATGACCTCTGATTTCTATACTATCAATAATGCATTGATCTTTTTATTAGATTTATTATGGTATTTGAAAAGTTAAACAAAAACTTAGTAATTCGTTGATGGTCATTGAAGTCACTTAGAAAATAAACACCTAAACCCAGTTAATATTACACACAATTACAAAATATTAAGCCAATTAATATTCATTGTTTTTACACCTTCTAACGGTTACTTTTTCAACATTTTCACATTTCTACTTCTAACAATTTTCACAAGCAAATTAAATGTTAATATATACTTCCTTTTATCAACTAAAATAACACACTCTATTTAATCAATCAGTTGTTTAGGCATTAATACAATAAAACACCAATTTAAAATACATGTATAATTTTACATCAACATGTTTTTGATAAAAATGCGGACTTATATTAATATCCATGAGTTATATTTCATTTCCTATTACTCGAACATAACAATCTTAATATAAAACTACCAAGTTATAATCCATAAATTAATTTTCATTTTCTTTCACTCGAATACAACATATTCGATTATTATATGTTTTGGAAAATCAAGGGGTTACAACACAAACCCACGTTAAAAAGAAACTCTGTCCCTAAATGAACGTTACTAAATGTCAACACTACTTGTAACATAACATATTTACCACTTAAATAATTGTTTACTTAAAACTATCATCAATACGAACACTAAATGTTTAGACAAAACTACTAGAACCTATGCCTACTCAAATTTCTTAAAGCACTTACTTGACTAGTACGAAAGAAAGATGCTAACTATAATTACGAAATTAATAACTATGAAATTCATACGGTATTGCTTTAGGATCAGATGGTCATAAATATGTATTTCTACTAGAGTGAAGATGAAATGGTCACGCAATTCAGTAATGATAAAAACTCAAAGCCCTAAAGCCCATAAATCCATATCATCTACAGGCTGGTAACCACAAATAATGTTTCAAAACAAATAAGCATTACGGAAGACAATTACTGATTTTTTTAACTGACATTCCATACTTTAATCATCATTGAACATAAATCTGTATCCCAAATTAAAGATGATGGTACCGTTAGCAAGGAACTACCTAATAAAATAAATGACATCTGATTTCTATATGATCAATAATGCATTGATCTTTTTATTAGATTTATTATGATATTTGAAAAGTTAAACAATAACTTAGTAATTTGTTGATGGTCATTGAAGTCACTTTGAAAATAAACACCTAAACCCAGTTAATTGTAACATTCGTAAAAAAATGAATGAATCCGAAAACCCGACCTGTTTTTGTAACTTGATCCGTTTTCATATTCCACGTAATTTTGTTTAATGTTTAAGCAATAAAATGTCTTGGGTTCTGTGTTTTGATCATACATGTTATCATATCTGGTGAATTCTAGTCATATACATGTTTTAGACAACCTTGTAAATTCATTTCCATGCATTTAGAACATAACCCTCGACCCGTATCAAGACCCAAGGTTTAAGCCCAATTCTCGACACCATGGATGGTGGTTTACTCTCTTCCATATGATAGTACTCTGAAAATAATGAACGTAGGCGAAAACCATGCGCGAAACGGAGTTATAATGAAGCGGGAATCGCGAAAACAAGTTTGGTGTTTGTTGCTGATTTGAAAGACGCCAAAATCTTGTTTTAAAGTTATCCCACATCGCCCCAATCACCATTTTGTGCTCCATTTCACACCTATAAATACCCTTGCTTGATTCTTTATAGCTTGCAACTCCTAGTTTGAGTATAAACAAGTGGAATAACCAAATTTGGTGGCTCCACAAGCACAATACCCCTTTGGGTGTGGTGTGTAGTAGTTTTTATTTCCGCTTTCGACTAATAGGTGTTGCCCTTCAAGCTCTTCTCATTTTGTAAAGTTCTTCTTCGAGGTAATCTTCCTTTCTTTGTTTTTTTATTACATTTTTTAATACTCATTTATTTATTGCTTTCTTAGTTTAATTAGTTTAGTTTAGGTTCTTAGTTAAGGAGCATTAGGCTCGTTAAGGTTGCCTAGTTTAGGCTCGCATTTAGGCTTTTCATAGCCTTGTAGAGGTCGTTAGGCTCAACGAGTCTAACATATCATGTTCGTTCATTTAGCTATGCCTAGCATTACGTTTATTTATTTATTTTTTTGTTGTTGCATTCGTTTGTCTAGCTTAAATCACGCTTATCAATTGGATTTTCTCCTTATTCTCGTGCGTTTTTTCACAAAGGATTAAAAACGCAAACACTGTGAGTGAATCCTTACAAATTCCCCCTTTTATTCACGTTTTGGGGTGTATCATGTGTCGTAATTTACTATATTTATACAAATACATGTGCTACCACCATTATGTGATCTAATGTGTATATTTGTTTGTTGTGGTTATGTGTGGTTACATTTTATCATTTTAGTGCCATCATTCATTTAAGGCCCATCAGTTTCTCGTGGGATACGAGTTGAGCATCAGGTGCCTCATTGGATCGGCTCCGTTTGATTGAGCCTTGATCTCAAGTTCATCATTCATCATGTTCATATGTTCATTGTTGATACTATGTGGTTTGTGATTTAATTATATATACATATGCTCATATATGGTCCATGCACATTTTTATTGAAATAACCAACTTAACAAATTGTTTCAGTGTTTAACTTAGATTCACTCGCCAACCTTTGTTGACCAAAAACCATTTTTACACATGATACAGGTGAACAGGTACGAAGAGAAGATTGGACATAGGGTGGGCCTTAGTTAACAAGAAAGAATTAGTGCAATATACTTGTTATAAACATCGTCTTGTGTTTGTAATTGTTTACATGAATTATTTGTATTGTGAGACACTTGATATGAATTAATGAATATTTAAAACAAGTAATAGCAAGTCATAAGCTCTCGAGTTAACCCAATCATGCCCCGATCACCTATTCCGCTGCGGGTCGGGTGTGACAGATTGGTATCAGGGCTATTAACTTTATATAGGATAGGTTATTAGACCCTTAGAACCTATACTTTAGTCAACTAGAACCTATGTGCTTATGTGATTACATGTTTTGTTTGACTTATGGTTTGCTATTGCCCAGACATTTAAATTCCTTTCATTTCACTCAGAAACGCATGCAAGCACTCTCTTTGTTACTTGATTATGTGATACGTGCAATGTGTTATAATTATGTCATGAAGTCTACATATATGTTACATATATACATATCACTCCACCTGAAATGTACCATACGAAACTTATGAAACCTTATTTATAAGTTCTCGATTTCCTTTAAATTTTCGAAACATTTCTCTCCATTTTCCAAATACTTATTTTTATTTTATTCAAACTTTTGTGATGTTTTTCGTTTTTAAATCTCACCCAAGGTGAGTTCAGGTGACAGGCATGTAGTAACTGGAAGGGTTCGAGTACCGGTAGTCGGGATGTCCTGTCTAGGATTGGCATTCCTACAAATCCGAATTAACGGACCAGTTTGTCTACCTGGGGACCACTGATGAGAGTACGAAGGACCTATTAGGCCAAAGCATGCCAAACCAAATGTCGTGTGAACTAACCCCACTTTGAGGTGTCACCGTGTCCACACCAGGATGCACTCCTACTTTCATACGTTACATTCACATTTCTCGATTTTCTCCGGGTTTTAGTGTACGTTACCAAGCTAACACATGCGAACCATATGAAATCCTGGTAATCATGGGGCCCCACATGATTACGAAGGTGAAGTATGGCGGCACGCAAGGCCCAATTACGAGTAAAGCCCAAGAACGCTTTAAAAGTGTTGTTTTATCATAAGTTATTGTTTTCAAATACACCCCAAAGTTTTCATTTTATCATATGTTTTTATTTTTTTTCGTATCCCTGCTAGCAAATCCATCAACAGAATCTCACAATCTCGTTTGCGTAATTCCTGTAGATGTCCTGTAGGCACCTTCTTGGAGGAAAAAGAACCGGAAACTCCAGTAGACGCATGGCTGCCCAAATTGCCAAGCAAATGGCCGTCGTGATTCCTAACATTGTGATCCAAGTTCAACAAGCCCTTACTAATAACCAAGTCAATCAAGTCGAACCAAATGTTGTAAATGCTCCCGCAACTACATCCAAGTGCTCCTATAAGCACTTCAAGTCTTGTGACCCCCCAAAATATGAGGGAACAGAAGGGGTCACTATACTCCTGCGATGGTTCGAGGAAATGGAAAGCATCTTCCTAAATTGTGACTGCCCTAATGATCGCAAGGATCGTTATGCTACCGGTCGTCTCATTGGGGCAGCTTTAACCTAGTGGAACGCAAAAAAGGGTCGAAGAGGGGCTGAAGCTGCTGTGGCCCTAACTTGGGAACAACTCAAGGAACTAATGACTAAACGGTTCTGTCCTAGGAGTGAGATCAAGAAGTTGGAGGACGAATTCTACCGCTTAAAGCAAAATGATGGAGACCATATGGCCTATAACAAGCGTTTCCTCGAGCTGAACCAGATGGTCCTAAATATGTTCACTCATCCTTACCGTCTCATTGAACATTACATTAGGGGTCTTCCTTCTGGTATCCAGGATTCTGTGATGAGCACTGTACCCTCAACATTGGAAGCTGCAATAGAATTAGCCACCGAACTCACCGAAACCATATCCGAATGGAGACTTTAAAAAGAAGGGCACAACTGACAAGGTTTCAGTGGAAGAGCCAAAGACAACCAAGATTGAAACATTCTCCCGTTCCGATACCAAACGAAAGCGTGGCGGTAAAACTATGCTATTGCCTCGACTAACCCAACTTCACAAGCCGTACCACTCCAAGCCATCCCAATCACCCAAATGGCACCCAACCCAGCTTACCTAAACAAGAACCCTACACTGGTCCCACCCTCAATGCAACACCTGCCACTATCACCACCAGCTCACCGTACCTTGTCGTCTATGTGCCAATTGTGGGCGTTATGGCCATTTGAGTAACACGTGTCGCACTCCTCAAAACCAAGTTTCACCTCTTGCCCAAAACATGATCCAACCATATCAACCACCACATTACCCCATGGTGCCATATGTTCGAGCTTGCTTTAATTGTGGTGATCCTACTCATTTCAGAAACACGTGCCCTAGGTTGGTTAACATCATCAACACTCAAGACCAAGCAAATCCAGTTAACCAAGCGAACACAGTTAACCAAGCGAATCAGGCAAACCCAGCACCCCCACCAGCAAGAGGGGGAGCCTACAACGTCAACGCAAACCCAGTTGAGGTCAACGACGGTGCGGACGAACAACCTAACTAGTCTTTCTCTCATCATGAAGATTCAAGACTCTGCTCCAGTTGTTTATTTTATTTTTATTCCCAATCCAAGCTTTAATAAATTCTATTTCATGTCCTGACTATTCAAATTACCATTGTTTTCAATTTGGGTAATAATGTTTCAAGATTTCATTATTTCATATTAATGCCATTAATGCATTTTGTATCACACTATGCCAATTTGTTTTATTACATGTCTCTATACATCCATTAAATTTCATGTTATTCGTGCATCATACATCACGACGAACCCCGTCTCATCATTTAGGGAAGTTGGGTCGTGTCTCACTTTTTCATAGACTGACCACTTCCTCATAACACATGAGAGAGGTACCGCCAGCATTTAGTCTTGCTCTCTTCGAATTCGAGATTCAAGCATGGGTTGTTGTGTTTGTTTATGTTTGGTAGATTTTAGGATGAGTCACATAGAACTAATCGTGACTTAATAACAAGGCCAACGAAAATTTGACAAGGACATGGTGGATAAGCTGCGAGTACTTCCTATATATAAGTGTTCTTGTCTGGTGATCAAAAGCATTGTTAGACGGTTACGGGAAGTTCTGTGTAAGTAGTGTCAATCTCAATTTGGATAACGATGTGGTTGATGATTTTGTTTTGTGATGTAACTTAATCATTATGACGCTTCGCTTTTCTCAAAACCCCTTATCATGAGACAATATCCAGTTAGCCATCTCCGTGTTACAACACTTTTCATTTTTACACCTCAGGCATCAAAAAGCGATTCATGTAGCAGGGTATTCAACCCTTACTAGGAACGTTACCGCCTCAATCAAAATCCAAACTTCACACTCACCTGGTTATGTATATCCTTAGCATCATCGAGATTTTTATTACCTAGCATACTCGAGATCCAATCTATAAGAAACCCTATTAACTAACCCTCAAGAACGGTTCCCTCCTATTTTTGGAACGAAATTCCTAAAAGTAGGGGAGACTGTAACATCCGCCAAAAACGGGTATCCAGAAGTCCGACCCACTTTGAAATCTGGATCCTAACCTTTAAACTTTGGAAATTTTTGCTAAATAAATAACCACTGAAAGATTTTACTCTTTAATTTAAATTCATTTATTGATTTATTTATTTATTAATTTAATTAATATCACAACTAAAATCAATAATAAAATCTAGTTAGTTTTGTTACGTTTTAAAGTGAGTTTTAAGGTAATATTAGTTAGTAGCCAAGTTAGCTCGGATAGTAGAGTTAAGGGGTCTGATTTGTAACATTTCAAAACTTTAAATTTAAAAAAGAAATATAAAATAGTGGACCAGGGATTCGAACCCGAGTCTCACCAACAAACAAAACACTTGAGCCACTCCACCACATCAAACCTTTGTTAAAATTTCCATTTCCAAAATCCTTAAACACTGCAATCCCTTTTCAATTACCTTTACCCCCCAAATGTTAAATAGCTAAACGGTTACCTGCTAATTTCGGGATGAAATTTCCAAAAGTATGGGAGACTGTAACATTCGTAAAAAAATGAATGAATCCGAAAACCCGACCTGTTTTTGTAACTTGATCCGTTTTCATATTCCACGTAATTTTGTTTAATGTTTAAGCAATAAAATGTCTTCGATTCTATGTTTTCATCATACATGTTATCATATCTGGTGATTTATAGTCTTATACATGTTTTAGACAACCTTGTAAATTCATTTCCATGTATTTTGAAGCAACCCTCCATATCTCAAGGTCTAAAACTAAGGTTTTCCTTTAGTTAATAAAAAACTTTGGAGACCTCGTGAACATACCTAACACATCATATCCTAACCTTCTTATCATTCAAACTTTATTATATACATGCCTTAAGATAGGACATTGTGTTTTGGAGATTTTAGATGTAAATGATCGCAAGTAAAAAGCTCTACATGTCGTATTCTTAGTTTTGTCATTAGATGACTTTTGGGTGACTTTCTTGCTAACTTTTCTCCATCCTTGAGCTATCATTCTGGTCCATTTAAAGCTCCAAGATATACTTGGTATACTAAGGATCAAGTAGGTTCAAATGGTGCATAAAACTGAGCACCAGCGTAACGGGAATCACAAACACAAGTTTTAGAACATAACCCTCGACCCGCATCAAGACCCAAGGTTTAAGCCCAATTCTCGACACCATAGATGGTGGTTTAATCTCTTCCATATGATAGTACTCTGAAAATAATGAACGTAGGCGAAAACCATGAGCGAAACGGAGTTATAACGAAGCGGGAATCGTGAAAACAAATTTGGTGTTTGTTGCTGATTTGAAAGACGCCAAAATCTTGTTTTAAAGTCATCCCACATCGCCCCAATCATCATTTTGTGCTCCATTTCACACCTATAAATACCCTTGCTTGATTCTTTATAGCTTGCAACTCCTAGTTTGAGTATAAACAAGTGAAATAACCAAATTTGGTGGCTCCACAAGCACAATACCCATTTGGGTGTGGTGTGTAGTAGTTTTTATTTCCGCTTTCGACGAGTAGGTGTTGCCCTTCAAGCTCTTCTCATTATGTAAAGTTCTTCTTCAAGGTAATCTTCCTTTCTTTGTTTTTTATTATATTTTTTAATATTCATTTATTTATTGCTTTCTTAGTTTAATTAGTTTAGTTTAGGTTTTTAGTTAAGGAGCATTAGGCTCATTAACGTAGCCTAGTTTGGGCTCGCCTTTAGGCTTTTCATAGCCTTGTAGAGGCTCGTTAGGCTCAACGAGTCTAACATATCATGTCCGTTCATTTAGCTATGCCTAGCATTACGTTTATTTATTTATTTTTTTGTTGTTGCATTCGTTTGTCTAGCTTAAATCACACTTATCAATTGGATTTTCTCCTTATTCTCGTTCGGTTTTTCACAAAGGATTAAAAACGAAAACACTGTGAGTGAATCCTTACAAATTCCCCTTTTTATTCATGTTTTGGGTGTATCATGTGTCGTAATTTACCTTATTTATACAAATACATGTGCTACCACCATTATGTGATCTAATGTGTATATTAGTTTGTTGTGGTTATGTGTGGTTACATTTTATCATTTCAGTGCAATCATTCATTTAAGGCCCATCAGTTCCTCGTGGGATACGAGTTGAGCATCAGATGCCTCATTAAATTGGCTTCGTTTGATTGAGCCTTGATCTCAAGTTCATCATTCATCATGTTCATATGTTCATTGTTGATATTATGTGGTTTGTGATTTAATTTTATATACATATGCTCATATATGGTCCATGCATATTTTTATTGAAATAACCAACTTAACAAACTGTTTCAATGTTTAATTTAGATTCACTAGCCAACCTTTGTTGACCCAAAAACCATTTTTACACATGATACAGGTGAACAGGTACGAAGAGAAGATTGGACATAGGATGGGCCTTAGTTAACAAAAAACGAATTAGTGCAATATACTTGTTATAAACATCGTCTTGTGTTTGTAATTGTTTACATGAATTATTTGTATTGTGAGACACTTGATATGAATTAATGAATATTTAAAACAAGTAATAGCAAGTCATAAGTGTAACATCCGTCAAAAACGGGATTTACCAAACCCGCTCCGTTTATTAACCGAACAATCAGTTAAAAATTTCGTTGCGTATTTAATGCCCAAATTATTTTTTAAACGATACATAATTAATAAGTATATTGGAATATATAATTTATATTTGAAAAAGTATTAAAAATAGTGGTTTAAAAATCAAACAAGGCTGCCGGGTTTCGAACCCGGGTCAGCCGGGTCAACCTGGTCAAACAACGACTTAACACTCATCCATCAAACCACTCCGCCACTTGTATTCTTTATTAATATATCCAGACAATTAATTCAAATAATGAAACAGAAATCAAACCCAGTCAACTGACGCGCCCAAATCCGTTGACGCCGGAAAATCCGACGATTTCGTCAAACGTCGTCGGTTATCTATGATTTAACGTAAACATTAACCTCAACATCGGTAATAACTGATGTCCAGTCTGCGACACAAGTTATAACCACCGGAAAATCATTAACCGACGAATCAAGACGGAAAACGGACCAAACTCGTCGATGTTCTACCCTATAAATACCCCCTCTAACCTCTGTTAGCTTTTTCGCTCACAATCACACTCTTTCCCGACGTAATTTCACTCGCCGGAGAACTTCTGCAACTCGCCGGAAAACCGAGCCTTTCACCTCTGTGCACTACTCTAACAACTGAACACCCAGAGCTCATACCGAAGCCACCCACACCCATCTCAAGCTCCCTGAAGACCCTCTGCCGCAGGACACACGTCGCCGGAATAATCTGCTGTCATCGGAGTTTCGCCGGCGAAACAGAGGAGCCCTGTTCGGTATACCATACACTTAATCTCTCATTCTTTTTATTAATCTTACATGTAATTAATCACAACACCCTAAAGAAACTTGATTAAATTGTCGAACCAGCCGGACACCGATTCTGGTTAAGTCCAACGAAGAAGATGAAGTTTTCAGTTGTCTATATGTTTAATTTAAATCAAGATATATCTCGGGTTAGACACACAGTCCAGCGGTGGACTGTGTGCACGTAAACACGCATACGTCCCGAGTTCGATTCTTGTCCCACACACACTCGCCTTAATAAAAATGTTCCTTTTTGTAACCAAACCGGATTCACTACAAATAGATGTTAAGTTTAATAAAAACCGGAATAATAACCAAGATAGACACACAGTCCAGTGGTGGACTGTGTGAACGTTTAAATCACACGTCACGAGTTCGAGTCCGGACTACCGCACCGGTTCGGGCAATTAGCAAACTTTTTATATAAAGCAGAAATGAAATGATCTAGTTTGTATATAAGTATAATAAAAATCAGTTTATTTACCAAGTTAGACACACAGTCCAGCGGTGGACTGTGTGTTAACCTTAACCACAGGTCCCGGGTTCGAGACCTGTGGAGAGCACCGAGCGAGTCTTTGAAATCGTTTTTGAAATAAATGATTTTCGGATTAATTCAATTAGTATATAAATATAATTAAAAACAGAAATATTTCGGGTTAGACATGTAGCTCAGTTGGTAGAGCTGCGTGCACGCGAACGGGAGGTCTCGGGTTCGAGCCTCACCCGGCGCACACAATTATACAATAAAATCGGTCAACAAGTCAACGGTCAACATGTCAACAGTCAAAAATCAATATTTTTTTATTACTTTTATTTATTTATTTACATTAAAAATACTTAAAAATAACATTTTTAAGGTTAGAAAATAGCATTAAACTCACAAATATACATCCAACAATCCTACTAAAATTGATTAATAAAATCCGTTTACTTACCGAACCATTATGCCATTATCTAGGCTAGTTTCACTCGTGGTTAAAACCAACTTCGTGCGCATTCAACATCATCAACCGAACGCACCCAATGTGAGTGAATCTTACCACTCCCCTTTTTAATTACACGTTTTGGGGTGTGTCATGTGTCACAAAAATTAACTCGTTTATTTAAACTTGTGCCATACCATATTATGATCTAAACTTAGAATGTATATATTGTTTATAGTTATGTATTTCATAATGTCAAGTTGTATGCAAATCATTCATTAGGCCCATCAGTTCCTCGTGGGAGACGAGTTGAGCAACGCGTGCCTCAAAACAAATCCATTATTGTATGTGTGTGCATTATTTAATATTAAATGATTGGTGAATAAGTTTACATCTATTTTTACTCATGTGTGGTTGTGCACTTTATTTTATAATCATTTCAATAAACTTGTTCAAATGTTTTTTATAGGATTCACTCGCCAACTTTTTGTTGATCCAAAAACCATTTTTACACATGATACATGTGAACAGGATGAAGCAAGGAAACACATAGGAAATGCCTTAGAAGAAAACAATGAAGTCTAGAATGATGTTTAGGACATGATGTAATTATGATTGTATATTTCCATTAAATTGTAATTATGAATATGAAACGTTATAATAAATGTCATGAGCTTTGATGATAACCCAATCATGTCCCGATCACCTTTTCCGCTGCGGGTCGGGGTGTGACAGATTGGTATCAGAGCCACGACTATAGGGATATAGGATAGGTTATTAGACCCTTAGAGCCTATACTATAGTTGACTAGATTTTTATTGTTTATGTGGTTACATGCAAACTTATGATATTTATTTGTTTCATATTTGTTTATACTTACAGTCAAACATACATACTTACATACACATTCATCATACATATTTCAATGTTCATATATTCAAATCATTTTCATACTTTCGTTATTCAAAGATTTTGTCGCAATTTTCAAATCCCATCAAAGTGAGTTCTGCGACGGGCATGTAGTAACTGGAAGGGTACAAGTACCGGTAGTCGGAACGTCCTGTCTAGGTTGGCATTCGTATAAATCCAATATAACGGACCAGTTTGCCTACCTGGGGACTAACGATGAGAGTACGAAGGACCTATTAGGCCAAAGCATGCCACACCAAACGTCGTTCGAACTAACCCTACTTTGAGGTGTCACCGTGTCCACACCTGGACACATTCCGAATATCATACGTTATATACATATTTCTCGATTTTCTCCGGGTTTTAGTGTACTTAACCAGGCTAGCACATGCGAACCATATGAAAAACCCGGTATTCATGGGGGCCCACATGATTACGAAGGTGAAGTATGGCGGTATGCAAGGCCCAATTACGAGCA
Source organism: Scalesia atractyloides (assembly GCA_947069175.1). Classification (NCBI taxonomy): domain Eukaryota; kingdom Viridiplantae; phylum Streptophyta; class Magnoliopsida; order Asterales; family Asteraceae; genus Scalesia; species Scalesia atractyloides. The sequence continues at coordinate 40,654,413 of CAMTDV010000116.1, forward strand.
AAGCCCAAGACATCCTATGGATGTAGTAGATTTATTTTTCTATATTTATTTTATGAATGTTCATTCCTAAATACGACCCATGATCCCAAAAACATCCAACTCATACTCATGATACGTATTCCTTGTAGATGTCTTCTAGCCTCTCCCGTAGGAAGATGAGAGCAGGAAAAGCCCGCGAGCGCATGGCTGTCCTAATCGCTCAACAAATGGCTGCCGTAATACCCAACATTGTAATTCAAGTCCAACAAGCCCTTACCGCTAATCCTGTCAACCAAGAAGATCAAAATGTTATCAACCCTCCCCCAAATACCACTAAATGCACCTACAAGCATTTCAAATCATGCGGCCCTCCAAAATACGAAGGGACTGAAGGTGTCACCGCTCTCCTCCATTGGTTTAAAGAAATGGAGAACGCTTTTCTAAATTGCGATTGCCCCGATGATCGCAAAGTGCGATATGCTACTGGTCGTTTATATGGAATAGCACTTACTTGGTGGAATACAGAGAAGGCCAAACGAGGTGTTGAAGACGCTATGACTTTGACTTGGGAAGAGTTGAAGGAAATCATGACAAGACGGTTTTGCCCAAGGAGCGAAATCAAGAAATTAGAAGATGAGTTTTATTCGTTGAAGCAAAAGGAAGGAGACCACACCACATACAACAAAAGATTCCTCGAGTTAAATCAAATGGTTCCCAACTTGTTCACTCCCCTCTACCGTTTGATCGAGCACTACATTCGAGGTCTTCCGTCAAAGATTCAGGACTCTGTAATAAGTACCACGCCTGCAACTTTGGAAGCAGCAATGGAGTTAGCTACAGAGCTCACCAAGAACCGCATCCGGAATAAAGACTTCAAGGAGGAGAAGAAGAAGGATAAAGCATCAACTGAAACTTCAAACTCCACCCAAACCGAATCCCCTTCTTAACCCATTTCTAAGAGAAAAAGAGACGGGCAACTTTTCGCTACTACCCAACGTAATCAACGAATTTCACAAGCCATACCAATCCAAGCTATCCCAATCACGCAAATAGCACCCAACTCAACTTACCCAAGTAAGAAACCATACCTTGGACCTCACCCTCGATGTAACACCTGTTTTATCACCATCCATCTACCTTACCTTGTCGACTATGTGCGAATTGTGGACGCTATGGTCATTTGAGCAAGGTTTGCCGCACCCCTCAAAACCAAACCACACCCCCTACTCAAAATATGATCCAAACATATCAACAACCTCAATACCCCATGTTACCTTATGTTCGAGCTTGTTTCAATTGTGGCGACCCTACCCACTATAGAAACACGTGCCCTCGATTGGTTAACATCATAAACGCCCAAGCTCAAGCAAACCCAGTTAACCAAGCAAATCAAGGAAACCAAATCGCTAGGCCACCAGCAAGAGGAAGAGTTTTCAACATCAACGCCAATCCTGTTGAAGATAATGACGACCCAAACGAAACCACCCAACTAGTCCCCTTCACCGAAAATCAAGATTCAACTCCAATCGTTTAGTTTTATGTTTTTCTTTATGTTATCTCAAGCTTTGGTTGATTGTGTTTGTTTATGTTTTAGAATCACATAGAACCAATCATAACTTAAGGATAAAGCCAATGAAAATTTGACAAGAATATGGTGGATACGCCGCTGGTACTTCCTATATATAAGTATTCTTGCCAAAGGATCAGATGCATTATCTGGCGGTTATGAGAAGTTCCATGTGGAATTTAGCATTGTCTTGATTGAAGTTTGTTTTGTACTTACTGATTTAGCATTTATGGCATCTTATCATTTAAAGAAATTGGATTGTATTCCATTTCTACATAGACTAACCTCTCCATCACAACAAACGAGAGAGGTATTGTCATCATTCCAACATGTATACTATCAGAATTTAGACTCAAGTTTTGGTTGTTGTGTTTGTTTTAGAGTCACATAGAACTAATCATAACTTGCGGATAAAGTCAATGAAAATTTGACAAGAATATGGTGGATACGCCACTGGTACTTCCTATATATAAGTATTCTTGTCAAAGGATCAGAGGCATTATCAGGCGGTTATGAGAGGTTCCATGTAGGATTTAGTATGTTTTGGTCGAAGTTTGTTCATCATACATTTCAGCGTATTCAATTTCATCATTTAAAGAAGTTGAGCTATGTCTCACTTCCACAAGGACTAACCTCTCCATCACAACAAACGAGAGAGGTATTGTCATCATTCAAACATGTATACTATCAGAATTTAGACTCAAGTTTTGGTTGTTGTGTTTGTTTTAGAGTCACATAGAACTAATCATAACTTGTGGATAAAGTCAATGAAAATTTGACAAGAATATGGTGGATACGCCGCTGGTACTTCCTATATATAAGTATTCTTGCCAAAGGATCAGGGGCATTATCAGGCGGTTATGAGAAGTTCCATGTAGGATTTAGCATTGTTTTGGTTGAAGTTTGTATTATACTCACTGATTTTGCATTCATATCATCTCATTTTAAAGAAATTGGATTGTGTTCCATTTTCTACATAGACTAACCTCTCCATCATAACAAACGAGAGAGGTACTGTCATCATTCAAACATGTATACTATCAGAATTTAGACTCAAGCTTTGGTTGTTGTGTTTGTTTATGTTTTAGAGTCACATAGGACTAATCATAACTTACTGATAAAACCAATGAAAATTTGACGAGAATATGGTGGATACGCCGCTGGTACTTCCTATATATAAGTATTCTTGCCAAAGGATCAGAGGCATTATCAGGCGGTTATGAGAAGTTCCATGTAGGATTTAGTATTGTCTTGGTTGAAATTTGTGTTACATTCACTGATTTAACATTCATATCATCTCGCCATTTAAAGAAATTGAATTGTGTTCTATTTCTACATAAACTAACCTCTCCATCATAACAAACGAGAGAGGAACTGTCACCATTCAAACATGTATGCTATCAGAATTTGGACTCAAATATTGGTTGTTGTGTTTATTTATGTTCTAGAGTTACATCATAGAACCAATCATAACTTACTGATAAAACCAATGAAAATTTGACAAGACTATGGTGGATACGCCACTGGTACTTCCTATATATAAGTATTCTTGTCAAAGGATCAGAGGCATTGTCAGGCGGTTATGAGAAGTTCTATGTAGGATTTAGTAATTTCTTGGTACATGGGTTGTGGCGTTTGTTTATGTTTAGAGTCACATCATAGAACCAATCATAACTTAATGATAAAACCAATGAAAATTTGACAAGAATATGGTGGATACGCCGCTGGTACTTCCTATATATAAGTATTCTTGTCAAAGGATCAGAGGCATTGTTAGACGGTTATGAGAAGTTCCATGTAGGTTGTAGTATTAGAAATTTTGTTTTAGGATATAACCCAATCCTTCCAAACATATCAAAACTCTTGCGCAAGAAATCATACTTAGTGAATCAACTCTGCTTATCACCGTAGGCAACAAAAAGCGATTCCTGTAGCAGGGTACTCAACCCTTACAAGGAACGTTACCGCCTCAAACAAAATTTAAACTCTTACTCTTTTTCTAAGTATGTAACTGTCAAACTAAACACCATCCTTTTTAGACAAATATGTCACTACTTAAATTTCGGGACGAAATTTCTAAAAAGCAGGGGATACTATAACATCCGTCAAAAACCGGATTTACCAAACCCGCTCCGTTTATTAACCGAACAATCAGTTAAAAATTTCGTTGCGTATTTAACGCCCAAATTATTTTTTAAACGATACATAATTAATAAGTATATTGGAATATATAATTTATATTTGAAAAAGTATTAAAAATAGTGGTTTAAAAATCAAACAAGGCTGCCGGGTTTCGAACCCGGGTCAACCTGGTCAAACAACGACTTAACACTCATCCATCAAACCACTCCGCCACTTGTATTCTTTAGTAATATATCCAGACAATTAATTCAAATAATGAAACAGAAATCAAACCCAGTCAACTGACGCGCCCAAATCCGTTGACGCCGAAAAATCCGACGATTTCGTCAAACGGTTATCTATGACTTAACGTAAACATTAACCTCAACATCGGTTATAACTGATGTCCAGTCCGCGACACAAGTTATAACCACCGGAAAATCATTAACCGACGAATCAAGATGGAAAACGGACCAAATTCGTCGATGTTCTGCCCTATAAATACCCCCTCTAACCTCTGTTAGCTTTTTCGCTCACAATCACACTCTTTCCCGACGTAATTTCACTCGTCGGAGAACTTCTGCAACTCGCCGGAAAACCGAGCCTTTCACCTCTATGCACTACTCTAACAACTGAACACCCAGAGCTCATACCGAAGCCACCCACACTCATCTCAAGCTCCCTGAAGACCCTCTGCCGCAGGACACACGTCGCCGGAATCATCTGCTGTTATAGGAGTTTCGCCGGCGAAACAGAGGAGCCCTGTTCGGTATACCATACACTTAATCTCTCATTCTTTTTATTAATCTTACATGTAATAATCACAACACCCTAAAGAAACTTGATTAAATTGTCGAACCAGCCGGACACCGATTCTGGTTAAGTCCAACGAAGAAGATGAAGTTTTCAGTTGTCTATATGTTTAATTTAAATCAAGATATATCTCGGGTTAGACACACAGTCCAGCGGTGGACTGTGTGCACATAAACACGCATACGTCTCGAGTTCGATTCTTGTCCCACACACACTCGCCTTAATAAAAATGTTCCTTTTTGTAACCAAACCGGATTCACTACAAATAGATGTTAAGTTTAATAAAAACCGGAATAATAACCAAGATAGACACACAGTCCAGTGGTGGACTGTGTGAACGTTTAAATCACACGTCACGAGTTCGAGTCCGGACTACCGCACCGGTTCGGGCAATTATCAAACTTTTTATATAAAGCAGAAATGAAATGATCTATTTTGTATATAAGTATAATAAAAATCAGTTTATTTACCAAGTTAGACACACAGTCCAGCGGTGGACTGTGAGTTAACCTAAACCACAGGTCCCGGGTTCGAGACCTGTGGAGAGCACCGAGCGAGTCTTTGAAATCGTTTTTGAAATAAATGATTTTCGGATTAATTCAATTAGTATATAAATATAATTAAAAACAGAAATATTTCGGGTTAGACACGTAGCTCAGTTGGTAGAGCTGCGTGCACGCGAACGGGAGGTCTCGGGTTCGAGCCTCACCCGGCGCACACAATTATACAATAAAATCGGTCAACAAGTCAATGGTCAGCAGGTCACAGTCAAAAATCAATATTTTTTTATTACTTTTATTTATTTATTTACATTAAAAATACTTAAAAATAACATTTTTAAGGTTAGAAAATAGCCTTAAACTCACAAAAATACATCCAACAATCCTACTAAAATTGATTAACAAAATCCGTTTACTTACCGAACCTTTATGCCATTATCTAGGTTAGTTTCACTCGTGGTTAAAACCAACTTCGTGCGCATTCAACATCATCAACCGAACGCACCCAATGTGAGTGAATCTTACAACTCCCCTTTTTAATTACACGTTTTGGGGTGTGTCATGTGTCACAAAAATTAACTCGTTTATTTAAACTTGTGCGTTACCATATTGTGATCTAAACTTAGAATGTATATATTGTTTATAATTATGTATTTCATAATGTCAAGTTGTATGCAAATCATTCATTAGGCCCATCAGTTCCTCGTGGGAGACGAGTTGAGCAACGCGTGCCTCAAAACAAATCCATTATTGTATGTGTGTGCATTATTTAATATTAAATGATTGGTGAATAAGTTTACATCTATTTTTACTCATGTGTGGTTGTGCACTTTATTTTATAATAATTTCAATAAATTGTTCAAATGTTTTTTATAGGATTCACTCGCCAACTTTTTGTTGATCCAAAAACCATTTTTACACATGATACAGGTGAACATGATGAAGCAAGAAAAAACATAGGAAAAGCCTTAGAAGAAAACAATGAAGTCTAGAATGATGTTTAGGACATGATGTAATTATGATTGTATATTTCCCATTAAATTGTAATAATGAATATGAAACGTTATAATAAATGTCATGAGCTTTGATGATAACCCAATCATGCCCCGATCACCTTTTCCGCTGCGGGTCGGGATGTGACAATAAGCTCTCGAGTTAACCCAATCATGCGCGATCACCTATTCTGTTGCGGGTCATGGTGTGACATTAATATTACACACAATTGCAATATATTGAACCAATTAATATTCATTGTTTTACACCTCCTAACGATTTCGTTTTCCACATTTTCAAATTTCTACTTATAGCAATTTTCACATTTCTACTTATAGCAAATTAAATGTTAATATATACTTCCTTTTATCAACTAAAATAACACACTTCTATTTAATCAATCAGTTGTTTAGATATAAATACAATAAAACACCAATTTAAAATACATGTATAATTTTACATCAATATGTTTTTGATAAAAATGAGGACTTATATTATAATCCATGAGTTATATTTCATTTCCTATTACTCGAACATAACAATCTTAATATAAAACTACCAAGTTATAATTCATAAATTAATTTTCATTTTCTTTCACTCGAATACAACATATTCGATTATTATATGTTTTGGAAAATCAAGGGGTTACAACACAAACCCCCTTAAAAAGAAACTCTGTCCAGAAATGAACGTTACTAAATGTCAACACTACTTGTAACATAACATACTACCACTTAACGAATTGTTTACTTAAATTATCATCAATACAAACACTAAATGTTTAGACATAACTACTAGAACCTATGCCTACTCAAATTTCTTAAAGCACTTACTTGACTAGTACGAAAGAAAGATGCTAACAATAATTACGAAATTCATACGCAATTGCTTTAGGATCAAATGGTCATAAATATGTATTTCTACTACAGTGAAGATGAAATGGTCACGCAATTCAGTAATTAAAGACAACAGTAATGATAAAAACTCAAAGCCCTAAAGCCCTTAAATCCATATAATCTACAGGCAGGAAACCACAAATAATGTTTCAAAACAAATAAGCATTACGGAAGCCAATTATTGACTTTCTTTTAACGGACATTCCATACTTTAATCATCATTGAACATAAATCCGTATCCCAAATTAAAAATGATGATACCGTTAGCAACGAACTTTCAAATAAAATAAATGACCTTTGATTTCTATACGATCAATAATGCATTGATCTTTTATTAGATTTATTATGGTATTTGAAAGATTAAACAAAATCATAGTAATTCGTTGATGGTCATTAAAGTCACTTAGAAAATAAACACCTAAACCCAGTTAATATTACACATAGTTGCAAAATATTGAACCAATTAATATTCATTGTTTTTACACCTTCTAACCGTTCTTTATCCACATTTTCAAATTTCTAGTTATAGCAATTTTCATATTTCTAGTTATAGCAAATTAAATGTTAATATATACTTCCTTTTATCAACTAAAATAACACACTTCTATTTAATCAATCAATTGTTTATATATAAATATAATAAAATGCCAATTTAAAATACATGTATAATTCTACATCTACATGTTTTTGATAAAAATGTGGACTTATATTATAATCCATGATTTATATTTTATTTCCTAATACTCGAACATATCAATCTTAATATAAAACTACCAAGTTATAATCCACAAATTAATTTGCATTTTCTTTCACTCGAATACAACATATTCGATTATTATATGTTTTGAAAAATCAAGGGGTTACAACACAAACCCCCTTAAAAAGAAACCCTGTCCCAAAATGAACGTTACTAAATGTGAACACTACTTGTAACATAACATATTTACCACTTAACGAATTGTTTACTTAAATTATCATCAATACGAACACTAAATTTTAGACAGAACTACTAAAACCTATGCCTACTCAAATTTCTTAAAGCACTTACTTGACTAGAACGAAAGAAAGATGCTAACAATAATTACGAAATTCATACGCAATTGGTTTAGGATCAAATGGTCATAAATATGTATTTCTACTAGAGTGAAGATGAAATTGACACACAATTCAGTAATTAAAGACAACAGGAGTGATAAAAACACAAAGCCCTAAAGCCTATAAATCCATATAATCTACAGGCAGGTAACACAAATAATATTTAAAAACAAATAAGCATAACGGAAGCCAATTATTGATTTTCTATTATGAACATAAATCCGTATCCCAAATTAAAGATGATGGTACCATTAGCAACGAACTATCGAAAAAATAAATGACCTCTGATTTCTATACGATCAATAATGCATTGATCTTTTTATTAGATTTATTATGGTATTTGAAAAGTTAAACAAAAACTTAGTAATTCGTTGATGGTCATTGAAGTCACTTAGAAAATAAACACCTAAACCGAGTTAATATTACACACAATTGCAAATATTAAACCAATTAATAATCATTGTTTTTACACCTTCTAACGGTTACTTTTTCCACATTTTCAAATTTCTACTTATAGCAATTTTCACATTTCTACTTATAGAAAATTAAATGTTAATATATACTTCCTTTTATCAACTAAAATAACACTTCTATTTAATCAATTAGTTGTTTAGGTATTAATACAATAAAACACTAATTTAAAATACATGTACAATTTTACATCAACATGTTTTTGATAAAAATGCGGACTTATATTATAATCCATGAGTTATATTTCATTTCCTATTACTCGAACATAACAATCTTAATATAAAACTACCAAGTTATAATCCATAAATTAATTTGAATTTTCTTTCACTCAAATACAACATATTCGATTATTATATGTTTTGGAAAATCAAGGGGTTACAACACAAACCCCCTTAAAAAGAAACTCCGTCCAGAAATTAACGTTACTAATTGTCAACACTACTTGTAACATAAAATATTTACCACTTAAAGAATTGTTTACTTAAAATTATCATCAATACGAACACTAAATATTTAGACAAAACTACTAGAACCTATGCCTACTCAAATTTCTTAAAGCACTTACTTGACTAGTACGAAAGAAAGATGCTAACAATAATTACGAAATTAATAACCACGAAATTCATACGCAATCGCTTTAGGATCAGATGGTCAGAATATGTATTTCTACTAGAGTGAAGATGAAATGTTCACGCAATTCAGTAATTAAAGACAACAGTAGTGATAAAAACTCAAAGCCCTAAAGCCCATAAATCCATATAATCTACAGGATAGTAACCACAAATAATGTTTCAAAACAAATAAGCATTACGGAAGACAATTATAGATTTTCTTTTAAGTGACATTCCATACTTTAATCATCATTGAATATAAATCCTTATCCCAAATTAAAAATGATGGTACCGTTAGCAACGAACTACCTAATAAAATAAATGACCTCTGATTTCTATACGATTAATAATGCATTGATCTTTTTATTAGATTTATTATGATATTTGAAAAGTTAAACAAAAACTTAGTAATTCGTTGATGTCATTGAAGTCACTTTGAAAATAAACACCTAAACCCAGTTAATATTACACACGGTTGCAAAATATTGAACCAATTAATATTTATTGTTTTCACACCTTCCAACGGTTTCTTTTTCCAAATTTTCAAACTTCTACTTATAGCAATTTTCACATTTCTACTTATAGCAAATTAAATGTTAATATATACTTCCTTTTATCATTAAAATAAATCACTTCTATTTAATCAATCAGTTGTTTAGATATAAATATAATAAAACACCAATTTAAAATACATGTATAATTTTACATCAACATGTTTTTGATAAAAATGTGGACTTATATTATAATCCATGAGTTATATTTCATTTCCTATTACTCGAAAATAACAATCTTAGTATAAAAACTACCAAGTTATAATTCATAAATTAATTTGCATTTTCTTTCACTCGAATACAACATATTCGATTATTATATGTTTTGGAAAATCAAGGGGTTACAACACAAACCTCCTTAAAAAGAAACTTTGTCCCGAAATGAACGTTACTAAATGTCAACACTACTTGTAACATAAAATATTTACCACTTAACGCATTGTTTACTTAAATTATCATCAATACGAACACTAAATGTTTCACAGAACTACTAGAACCTATGCCTATCAAATTTCTTAAAGCACTTACTTGACTAGTACGAAAGAAATATGCTAACAATAATTACGAAATTAATAACTACGAAATTCATACGCAATTGGTTTTGGTTCAAATGGTCATAAATATGTATTTCTACTAGAGTGATGATGAAATGGTCACGCAATTCAGTAATTAAAGACAACAGTAGTGATAAAACTAAAAGCCCTAAAGCCCATAAATCCATATAATCTACATGCTGGTAACCACAAATAATGTTTCAAAACAAATAAGCATTACGGAAGACAATTATTGATTTTCTTTTAACTGACATTCCATACTTTAATCATCATTGAATATAAATCCTTATCTCAAACTAAAATGATGGTACCGTTAGGAACGAACTAACTAATAAAAATAAATGACCTCTGATTTCTATACGATCAATAATGCATTGATCTTTTGATTAGATTTATTATGGTATTTAAAGATTAAACAAAAACATAGTAATTCGTTGATGGTCATTAAAGTCACTTAGAAAATAAACACCTAAACCCAGTTAATATTACACACAGTTACAAAATATTGAACCAATTAATATTCATTGTTTTTACACCTTCGAACGGTTTCTTTTTCCACATTTTCAAATTTCTAGTTATAGCAATTTTCATATTTCTACTTATAGCAAATTAAATGTTAATATATACTTCCTTTTATCAACTAAAATAACACACTTCTATTTAATCAATCATTTGTTTTATATATAAATATAATAAAACACCAATTTAAAATACATGTATAATTTTACACCAACAAGTTTTTGATAAAAATGTGGACTTATATTTTAATCCATGAGTTATATTTCATTTCCTATTACTCGAACATAACAATCTTAATATAAAACTACCAAGTTACAATCCATAAATTAATTTACATTTTCTTTCACTCAGATACAACATATTCGATTATTATATGTTTTGTAAAATCAAGGAGTTACAAAACAAACCCTCTTAAAAAGAAACTCTGTCCCGAAATGAACGTTACTAAATGTCAACACTACTTGTAAGATAACATATCTACCACTTAAAGAATTGTTTACTTAAAATTATTATCAATACGAACACTAAATGTTTTAGACAGAACTACTTGAACCTATGCCTACTCAAATTTCTTAAAGCACTTACTTGACTAGTACGAAAGAAAGATGCTAACAATAATTATGAAATTCATACGCAATTGGTTTAGGATCAAATGGTCATAAATATGTATTTCTACTAGAGTGAAGATGAAATGGTCACGCAATTCAGTAATTAAAGACAACAGTAATGATAAAAACTCTAAGCTCTAAAGCCCATAAATCCATATAATCTACAGGCAGGTAACCGCAAATAATGTTTAAAACAAATAAGCATTACGGAAGACAATTATTGATTTTCTTTTAACTAATATTCCATACTTTAATCATCATTGAACATAAATCCGTATCCCAAATTAAAAATGATGTTAACATTAGCGACGAACTATCGAATAAAATAAATGACCTCTGATTTTTATAAGATCAATCATGCACTGATCTTTTTATTAGATTTAATATGGTATTTGAAAAGTTAAACAAAAACATAGTAATTCGTTGATGGTCATTGAAGTCACTTAGAAAATAAACACATAAACATAGTTAATATTACACACAATTGCAAAATAATGAACCAATTAATATTCACTGTTTTTACACCCTCTAACGGTTTCTTTTTCTACATTTTCAAATTTCTACTTGTAGCAATTTTCACATTTCTACTTATAGCAAATTAAATGTTAATATATACTTCCTTTTATTAACTCAAATAACACACTTTTATTTAATCAATCAGTTGTTTAGATATAAATATAATAAAACACCAATTTAAAATACATGTACATTTTACATCAAAATGTTTTTGATAAAAATGTGGACTTATATTATAATCCATGAGTTATATTTCATTTTCTATTACTCGAACATAACAATCTTAATATAAAACTATCAAGTTACAATCCATAAATTAATTTGCATTTTCTTTCACTCGAATACAACATATTCGATTATTATATGTTTTGGAAGATCAAGGAGTTACAACACAAACCCCCTTAAAATGAAACTTTCTCCCGAAATGAACGTTACTAAATGTCAACAGTTTTGTAACATAACATATTTACTACTTAAAGAATTGTTTACTTAAAATTATCATCAATACGAACACTAAATGTTTAGACAATACTACTAGAACCTATGCCTACTCAAATTTCTTAAAGCACTTACTTGACTAGTATGAAAGAAAGATGCTATTACCAAATTTATAACTACGAAATTCATACGCAATTGGTTTAGGATCAAATAGTCATAAATATGTATTTCTACTAGAGTGAAGATGAAATGGTCACACAATTCAGTAATTAAAGACAACAGTAATGATAAAAACTCAAAGCCCTAAAGCCCATAAACCATATAATTTACAGGCAGGTAACCACAAATAATGTTTCAAAACAAATAAGCAATATGGAAGCCAATTATTGATTTTCTTTTAACTGACATTCTATACTTTAATCGTCATTGAACTTAAATCCGTATCCCAAATTAAAAATGATGGTACCGTTAGCAACGAACTATTTAATAAAATAAATGACCTCTGATTTCTATACGATCAATAATGTATTAATCTTTTTATTAGATTTATTATGGTATTTGAAAAGTTAAACAAAAACTTAGTAATTCGTTGATGGTCATTGAATTCACTTAGAAAATAAACACCTAAACCCAGTTAATATTACACACAGTTGCAAAATATTGAACCAATTAATATTCATTGTTTTTACACCTTCTAACGGTTTCTTTTTCCACATTTTCAAATTTCTACTTATAGCAATTATCACATTTCTACTTATAGCAAATTAAATGTTAATATATACTTCATTTTTCAACTAAAATAACACATTTCTATTTAATCAATCAGTTGTTTAGATATAAATACAATAAAATACCAATTTAAAATACATGTATAATTTTACATTAACATGTTTTTATAAAAATGTGAACTTTTATTATAATCCATGAGTTATATTTCATTTTCTATTACTCGAACATAACAATCTTAATATAAAACTATTAAGTTACAATCCATAAATTAATTTGCATTGTCTTTCACTCGAATACAACATATTCAATTTTTATATGTTTTGGAAAATCAAGGAGTTACAACGCAAACCCCTTAAAAAGAAACTTTGTCCCAAAATGAACGTTACTAAATGTCAACACTACTTGTAACATAACATATTTACCACTTAAAGAATTGTTTACTTAAAATTATCATCAATACGAACACTAAATGTTTAGACAATAACCTATGCCTACTCAAATTTCTTAAAACACTTACTTGACTAGTACGAAAGAAAGATGCTAACAATAATTACGAAATTCATACGCAATTGGTTTAGGATCAAATGGTCATAAATATGTATTTCTACTAGAGTGAAGATGAAATTGTCACGCAATTCAGTAACTAAAGACAATAGTAATGATAAAAACTCAAAGCCCTAAAGTGTATTAAACATACTATGATCTAAAGCATTAACAGATCACGAGTCTCTAACTTTAACGCAATAACTTCATATCTCCCATGATCTAAACTTTTATTTTAGCACTCGTCACACTTCTGAAGGGTACATGTTTAAACAGTAAGAGAAAGCAACAAAAGAAATTCGGTTTAAATAAAAGTTGCTCAGTAACGGAAATAACAGCGAAAATAATATAATGATAAAAATAATATCATACGTTGAACAATCAAGGGTGAATCAATATAATAACAATAACACTTTAATAGTAAAAACTTTACAATACATTGAATGATCGATGATGAATCGAGAGAAACAATACAATACGTTGAATGATTACCACAATAATCATATCCCTTTAACCAAAGACACAGTGCTGAAGCAATTCTTTTTCTTTATTTTTATATAAACCATCACGTGAACGACAATATCGCCTATTTCAAATTTAACTTGTTAGACATTTGTTATAATTGTTTCTATGCGTCCATCCCATAGGGTTTTAATGTTTTTAATATATCACATGTTGTAATTTACTATCATTACATATCTTATTTATACGTAGTTTATATAAATTTATATTAATAATATATCATTTAACAAGATTATCCGATCATAATATATATTTTATCAACTCAATTTCATAATATATTTTATCAACTCAATTTCCTAATAATATTTAACAATTAATTATTCTTATTTCAAAATGTTTAGTTTATTGATATCCATCAAATACAATACAAAGCTTGTTTATAAAATAAAAAAAAGAACATCCCAAACATCAGGTGGCGAAGCACCTCAGCCCACTGACACTGTCGAAGTGACCATCACTGAATGAGAGATCACATGTAAAACTAATGCTTCTCTCAACCTCTGGGAAGAAAGGAAAGTGGAGAAGCTTCACGTTAGCGTTAAACTGCCCGTCCAATTTCAGCCATACTGTCCTTTCGCCGGCCTTATGCAACTTCTGAGTTGCAGTTCCGGTGGTCTGGAAATCCAATTTTATGACTTGATTGTGGTTTGAAGCATCAAACGCACAATAAGCCGTAGCCCTAATCGTTTCACCGCCAACAGCTGAGCTAAGGATGTTGTCCCGAGCTCCGGCTTTACTCTAACATCTCCCGAAATATCTAATTTAACCTGTAGCGCAATACGCACTTCAAGTGTTTCAGCTAAAAACGTAGCTGAAGCGTCATTAATGTTGACAGTCCTCAATGTAGGGACCATAGTTTGCATGACGGAATACCCTATGGAAGCATATATTATACATCCGCCTACTAATAATCAGAAAACGGATATGCCAGTGATGACACGCGTATCAAGCAGAAAGGTGATTTTCATATTGATATGCAAAGGTGATCGAAAGAGAAGAAATGAAAGCTGCTGGAGGGTGGTGATAAAAGTGTATGGTTGTTGATAAGCAAAGATTAAAATACTTACGGTAACAATAAAGATAAGTGTAAGCTAAGATTAAAACTTAGGAAGCACTTCTGCAAGAGAAGAAAAGTGTATTCATACGCAACGATTAAAATACGTATGGTAACCATGAACTTCTGCAAGAGAAGAAAAGTGTATTTACAAGCAAAGATTAAAATGCTTATGGTAACAATGAAATACTTACAATAATATCAGTTAATTCATTATTAATACAAATTTTTATGCAACGTTTTGTTTTTTAGTTTAATTATTATTTATATTTAATTTGTAACAAGCCCTTTTGTAATATAAATAATTTGTGGTTAAAGTTTTGAAATTTACGGATATCAACATTGGACCTAGTGGTCCAAAGCAATCAAAGGAAATAAAATATAGAATTAAAACAAGCATAAACATAATATAAATTTTAATTATGTTTAAATATATTTAATTAATTTATATTATAAATGATACTGAAATAGAAGTTGGTAAATTATAAAAGAAATTTATGTTTCAGAAGAAAATGTAAAAAATGGAGTTAACTGTGTTTACTAACCTAGTTAGTTAACTTCTTATATAAACAACTAACTGAGTTAAACTCGGTTTATTTATTATTTCATAGCTTCTATAATTATCCAAAGAACCCCCTTAACTTATAGCTTTTTATCACCAACTAGTTTAACTCTGTTAGTACTTCTCTTATATTAATTTACCAAATCAACGAGGTTGTTTTATAAAATCAACGTTTTTAGTCCAAAAATTTATATTAATCACCATAAAATTGTTACTAGAAATAATGTCCAATGGAAACTCCATTTCTTTTATATTGTCTAACGATCTAACGGAAATTTATTTAGAAATTAAATATTTAAAACTGAACTTAACTACATAAATTAATTTTTTTATACACAACATCGATACGACAATAAATGTAACAAAAATTCTAATTTCCATTTATTACACGCAAGATCCGGATTTTCAAAACGGACCGGTTTTTCGAGACCCGTTTCCGGCGGATGTTACAAGAACCCTACGTAAGATCTTGCATACGTGTGATTTGTATTTGAGACCATACTTGTTCAGTGCATGATTTTGAAAATCTTGAATGTTATCCATATAACTGAGATTTTTAGTTTCTCCAACACTACAGTTAACGAGGAATTTAATGTTTTTGTTACAAGAGATATAAGTTTGTCTACTTATATAATTATTTGTTAATCTAAGATTATATATAGTTATTCGTTAGTCTAAGATTGCCAACCAGATATAACTTTTAATTGAAGCATGGTATTATTTTAAAGTTTTAAATTCAATATTTGTTAATCTAAAATATAGAATGTTATTTCAATTTAATTGAAAATCTAAATTTGTACAACACGTTTAGTTACAATTAAGAATTTAATATTTTGTTATTTACGAGATATAAATTTATCAATTTATATAGTTATTTGTTAATTTAAGTGTATCAACAGTTATTTGTTAATTTAAGTTTTTTTACGAGATATAAATTTTAATTGGAGTATAAGAAAAAAAAGGTTTTAAATTCAATATAAAACCCTACATATTTAGTTTCATAAAATCATCCTTTTCTCCGACATGACATCTAAGACCATCCCTAATGCCTAAGGTTTGAGAGAAACTGAGTGGTTATAGCGTATATGTAAAAATATGATGTGACAGTTGACATGATACATAAATACGTATATTTAGGATCTTGCATTGAGGATGGTCTTAGATGTCACGTCAAAGAAAGGGATGATTTTATGAAATTAAATATATGAGGTTTTAGATTGAATTTTAAAGTTTTTTATCATACTCCTTTTAAAATTTATATCTCGTTGATAAACTTAAATTTACAAATAACTACAAAGTTGACACACTTAAATTAACAAATAACTATATAAGTTGATAAATTTATATCTCGTACATAACATAATATTAAATTCTTAATTGTAACTAAATTGTTGGACAAATTTAGATTTTCAATTAAATTGAAATAACATTCTATATTTTAGATTAACAAATATTGAATTTAAAACTTAAAAACAGTACCATGCTCCACTTAAAAGTTATGTCTGATTGACAATCTTAGATCAATGAATAACTACATATAATCTTAGATTAACAAATAACTACATAAGTAGACAAACTTATATCTCTTGTAACAAAAATATTAAAATCCTCATTAATTCTAGTGTTGGAGAAACTTAGATTTTTTGTGTAATAAATCAGAATCTTACGTGTAATAAATGGATATTAGAATTTTTGTTATATTTATTGTCGTATTGATGTCGTGTATAAAAAATTAATTCATATTGTCAAGTTTGGTTTTAAATATTTAATTTCTAAATAATTTTTTGTTAGATCGTTTGAAAATATAAAAGAAATGGAGATTCCATTAGATATTATTTCTAATAACAATTTTATGGTAATTGATACAAATTTTCGGACTAAAAATGTTGATTTTATAAAGCAACCCCGTTGATTTGGTAAATTAATATAAGAGAAGCACTAACATAGTTAAACTAGTTGGTAATAAAAAGCTATAAGTTAAGGGGGTTGTTTGGGTAATTATGGAAGCTATGAAATAGTAAATAAACCGAATTAACTCAGTTACTTGTTTATATAGAAGTTAACTAACTTGGTTAGTAAACCCAATTAATTCCATTAGTTGTTTATATAGAAAATAGCTAACTGAGTTAGTTTATTAGTTAGTATATTAACGCAACACCCTAACTTAGTTAGTGTAATGAGATAATCAAAATAGCAGGTTATATCAATACGAGGGACTGGAGTGTTATTTACTGGACTTCTTAGTTAAGTGGTGCAGGATTCGAACTCGCCCCACTCTGTTAATTAAACAACACTTCAACCAGCCGAGCTACGGCGTTTTTGTATGATGTTAATGATATTCATGGTAATTGTGGAGATTTAAGGGTGAGATTGGTATAAGAGTCGATGACTATATAGAAGGTTCGTTATGTGCTTAATTGTTTGATTGTCTTAGCAGTGTACAAGACTTCAAAGTATGGTGTACAAGAGCACAAAAATCTTGAAACTTTCAAAATTCAAAACTACTTTTAGTTTCTAGCTCCACTTTCAAAATTTAGACCCTATTTTTCAATCCCTCCTTCCCTAAACTCTCCGTCTACCCACTCTAGGAATCCAGGCCTCTGGCGAAGGTATAGCCAACAGTGACCACAACCATCTTCGTTCTCTCTCTCAAATTCCTTTGTCTGAGATCTAGATGAATTTTGGTTATTTGTCTTAGATCTACATGGATTATAGTGTAGATGAAGACGGGGGGCTAAAATCTACGACATCATTAGGGCCATGTTCCAGACTTCGCGGAGGATACAGGATGTGGTAAATCATGAAACAACAAAAATAAAGAAGGATCATGAATAGGTGAAACAGACAACACAGTGGCTTGGTTTCTTGGAATCAAGAACCTTCAATTTCAGCCTTACCATCGTCCTTCTCTAGGTTCCTATTCCAAAATTCACTACATCTAATTAGTTATTTTACATCAGGTTCTTGATTTTTTTTCTAAACGATTTAGGTACTAAAGATGATCAGGGCCAGATTACAATTTGCGGTAGCTATGTTCGTCACTCGAAGGTAAAATTTATCATGTATATATTCCTTGTTTTTCATATGGGTAAAATCAAGTGAAAATAAAACCGGGTTCAAAGGTTAGCCTCTCCTTTAATTATCATGGTGAGTTTCTTTTTTATAATCTTTTTCTTCAAGTGCTTAACAGATGGTATCATCATTACTAATTGGTCGTTTCATGTGTCTGTGAAAATCATTAGTACAAAGTGATCAAAACAAAGAGTGTCGAGATCATGCCATTCCCTCCCCAGGCTAGACAAGCACAGCGGCGATGACGACATCAACAACAACATGCACAACGTCAACGATAACAGCAGCAGCAGCAGCAACAGGGGAGAGATGGGGTTACCCGCACTTGGTTATTATTTTAGAGGTTGATAAAGCAGATTTAAGAACAAATAGAGAAGTTCAGATTGAAGTATACAATACATATTGCTATGTACCTGATAAACCTTGTTCATTTTGTGAATTTATGCTAAAAGGTGTTATTGATTACATCCGAATCAAAATAGGCCATGGTCTCACTATTATACAACTTTGTTCATATTAAGGTGACTTTTGCACCAGTGGATACATTGCACCCAATCATATAATGACATGTCAACTCTCAACATATGATGCTTTTTTTAGTTGATTTTTGTTTTTTAACGAGTTGACGCTAACCCGCGTGTTGCGACGGGACATTAATCATGATCACCACAGGACAAATCGGTAATTAATACAGCCATGGAGCAAATTACTCTCCACCGCAACGCGCGGGTAACACCGTTTTCATTAGACATGTTTAAAATAATGATAAACATTAAATAAAAAAGACCGTTGACCCATTTTCATAGACATGAACAGAATCGTGGATATTTATAGTATGGAGAAACGTTTGATAAAAACAAATAATCACGCTTAATTTTAAGTATAAATATAAATACGATCAACATTAGTATAAATTCAAATATAATCAACATCACGCTTAATTTTATTGCTATTAATCTAAATATAATCAACATCCATATTATTTATTAAACGGTAATAAATATATCTAAATTAAATGGTTATGAAAACATATGGCTCTGTTTATGTTTAATAAATAAAATCAAATAACCATTGCGTCATTTACATCACGGTCGTTTTGTAGATAAATACATATCTTAATAACATCATTGATATCGATAAAAAAAACACCATTTATACAGAATCTTAATGACATTATTAATATCAATAAAAAACACCACTTATTTTAGTTCCACACTACATGAACAAAAGAAAACGCATCCACATATCGATCATACAACCGACCGGTTAAATTAATAGCGATTAGCATGAACATGAAATAAAGGTGTCTATGATACTTGAGGCTTCTACCTAATAACCATAAACTCTTTGTACAAAATTCAAAAATACAAATATACATTGAAAACATACCACTTAAGTTATTTCTAAAGGTCATAGGATCCATTAAATCTAAATCAAAATAGGGAACAATTAAGGGTAATGAATGTGCAGGGGAGAAAACAAAATGGATACACTAAATATATTTAGTATATCATTCTTCCATAGAATTAAGGTTAAGTAACCGTTTAATATTAATCGAGAACCTATACAAATAAACAAACCTCTTTGACTTTTTTATAAATTATTTGAATTTTCTATTGACTTTACAAGTCGCTAACTGAAAGGTTAAATAACCGTTTCAACTTTTAATCTAATTGACACAACCTATACAAACAATCAAATATACACACCTATTGGACTTTTTCATAAATAGTTTGTGTTTCCGGTTGATTCTTCAAGTTGCTAATTTTAGACTTTTTGAAGGAGTGTTACATATTTAAAAGTTGTGACTTTTTTGAAAGTAGTGACTTTTCCAAAATGTGTGATATGTGTAAAATTAGTTTGAAAGGTTGTAACTTTTTATGTATATATATGAAGGGTTATGATTATGTAAGGGATGTGATAGATTTAAAAGTAGTTTGAAGGGTTATGAGTTGTGACTTTTAAAAGGGTGTAATATATTTAAAAGTTGTGAATTCTTGGAAATGGTGTGATAGATTTAAAAGTAGTTTGAAAGGTTGTGATCTTTTAAAGGGGTGTGGTATTTTTAAAAATCCTTCATTCAAACCATTGTGTAGTGTAACCCCAGTTGGTTTTTGTATGTATATAAAATGAAAGGGTTGAAGTAAAATGAACTAAAAAGTGTGACTTTTAAACAAATGAGACATAACCCAAGTTACTAATTGTATAGGGTATAATATCAACGGCTGGTTCAAATGTTGTTGGCTTGAAATGCTGAGCTGATTGTCACACCCCAACCGATGGCGGAAATATCGGGGCCGGACGAAATAGATTATAAGAGACTTCATAACGACTATTTATGACGATATATTAAATGTTCAAAATTTCACTTCATTACTAAAAGCAAAGTACAATGTTTGGAAGCAAATTACAACCACATATAACATGAGATCAAAATACAAAAAGTACTAAAATTTAAAGGTATGTTTCTAGTCTCCTTACTAGATTTCGTTCATCATCATCAATTTCCTACAATACGTATTAAAGTACATGTCAACATATAAAGTATTAGCGATCATACAAGTTTGAGTACTAGCATAAATATAAATGTTTTAAACAAATCCACATGGTTATATGTTTGCTCAACCCAATTTGGTTTTAGTTATTTTTCTTAAATTTTGACACAATTTGACGTATTTAGGAATTAGGAAGTATCGAAACTTTAATACAAGTTGCAAAAAGGGTATAAAGTCCTTTCAACACCATGTTATTGTCCCAATGGTAAATAGTAGTCCCCTTAAGTTTTTACATTTTTCATGTTTAATTTCTTTTTTCAATATTATAATAGTATATATCTTCATCTTCTTAGAAATCCCATATTAAATAGAGCTTCATGTGTTTGAGTAGGATTCTTCTTGACAGGTTTTCTTATGAAGATAATGAAAGTATTGTTCGAAATTATGATGATAATTTAGTGACTAAAACAAAATGAATGAGAGATTATAAGTTTTAATTGTGTGATGGAATTTTAATGTGTGGGAAGTTGTGTTTGTCCCACATTGGTGGAGAGATAAATCTTTTGTTGATTTATATCTATAATTCTCTACACAAATGTATGTTTATGTGACAAGTCACACCCAGTGGCAGCCAGGAGGGTGCGAAGCACCCGACACGCGCACACGCCAAGGCATGGGCACGGGATGAGGGTTCGCACCCGACACGCGCACGCGCCAAGGCATGGGCACGGGACGAGGGCGATGGGCGGAATGTGGCGCACTTCGCATCGCCGCGAGCCGCTTGGAGCCGCCTTTAGTATTTTTTTACCTGTCTTAGCTTGGTGTTGTCAGCTAGAGACTGTTCAAGTTTCTACCTGTAAAATGATTAAGTCACAGAATTCATTATGCCATTGAATTTCAGAATTAATCTTATTGAATTGTGTATTCAATAGAGACTTATCATTTCAAATTCTATTCAGTAGATATACAAAGCTTTGTGCTTTGTTTTGAAGGTACACTAAAATCGTATGGTTCATACAACACACACATCCAATGAATTTCCTAACTTTGAAACTCTGCACACTCTTGTTTCAGGTATTCTTTCAGGTGCTAGGCGAATCCCGGCAGTACAATCTGCTTAGGCTGTTGTACCCTAGGAAACAGATGGGTTCACCTGGGTGGCCTGAAATCTGTTTTAAGGGAAGCGTGATCTTCACGTGCCTCAGTCACCATTGTTTTTAGTTTCTTTGTTTCTTTGTAATGTTTCTCAGTTTAGTTTTGTTGTGTATTTCATTCTGTTTACTTCAGTTTTTTGTTATGTAATGTAATTCGAATTTGATTAATAAAATTGTTCTTTTAGTTTGTTTTGTGAACGGATTCCCTACAAGCTTAAAACAAATTTTAAAACCCGTTCACTGTTTTGGTTTTTAAAATTTTTATAAAATGTTTCTTTTGTTTAATGTAAAACTTTTGTAGTTTGCGTTGGTTTTCTGTAAACTAATTTGTTTCTACCATAAACTGATTTTATTTATTCTTGTTTCAGAAATGGTTACTGTTCAAGCAAACACATCAACCACTGTTGAATCCACATCCACTACCATGGAACCATTAGTTGGCACCCAAGCGGCTCAAGCGGTTGCTAACCATGCTGAAAAACAAGAAAAATTTACTGGTTTAAATTTTAAGAGATGGCAACAGAAGATGTTGTTCTATCTGACCACTTTAAACCTTGCGAGGATTCTGACTGAGTCCCTTCCTGTTCTCATAGAAGGGGCATCTGATGTTCAATCTGTGATTGTTGTTGATGCATAGAAATATTCTGAGTACCTATGTCGCAACTATGTGTTGAACGGCTTGTCTGTCACACCCCGGATTTCCAACCCCGAAATCCAAACACCGGTGGGCCCGGGTGGGGAGTATCGTGACAACAGTTGATAACATCATAGTCAATTAAACATGACACAACAGAAGTCTTGGAGTAAAATTACTATTACAAACCAAAATGTTCGAAATCTAAAATAATATACAGACTCGTAATAGAAGATCCACAGGCGAATCGTAAAATGTACAAGAAAGAATACAAAACAGACTTTAGGCAGATCTAAGGATTTGCAAGATCCTCTTATTCTCTACCGAGCAGCTTCCGGCCTATTTCGTATTATACCTGCAGATTAGCCTTTGGAAGATACGTTGGCTTACGCTGGTAAATACACCCAACTGACTCATTTTGAAAACATTAAAATGGTTTTAAGTGCAAATGGCACCAAAATCTTACATTAACTTGGAAACGTTGACCTTGCAATGGACCATGCGATAATAATTTATCGTATCCCGAGCCCGTATAGGGAAAATAAGTCGAGAGTATTTACCTGAGCTAGTCTTCTTCTTTTATTTTTAAATAACTCAACCGTATACAAAAGTACCAAGTGAAGATAGCATTTACCGGCAAGGCTCTAGTCTGGATTATGGCATAAGCTAGCCAATTAAATACTAACGGTCTTATAAACCGAATAGTGTACATGATCATTACGTATAACGCTTGATTAAACGATGATCGGATAGAATGTAGTTTAAACCTGACAAGTACTTGACTTGTATAATATCGGTAAGCTATAAACATTCTGGATTTTGAGGCTAAAATGACATGGTTAAACCCGTTTCGGTTAATTTCCGTAAAATAATTACATATACGTAACTGTGCGCATAATAGCGATATCGGGTAACCGGATAAGTCATGAACAAGTTCTATATGCCATTATACTTTAAATAAGTTAAAATATCAGTAGGATATCAACTTATATACCCATTAAGGTTTGAAAACGAAACTATGCCTCATAAGGGCATTTTGGTAATTTCATACTATATATAAGAACTTGAATATAATTTAATGTTATAATTATAAGTATTCTGGAAAAATACTTTATTTATGACATAATATTAGTAGGATGTCAATTATATGTGTAAATTATCTTTTATGACCAAACTATGCACCAAATGGGCATTTTGGTCATTTTACACATAGTTTATAAATTATATGGGATTCTGAGTTTATAACATGTACCTACTGTAATTATGTTTAAAAGAAGTTTTGAAATCAGTAGGTATCAAGTTTTGGTCATTAATATGGTTTAAAACCATATTATGCGCCGAAATGGCGCTTATGTCGTAAGATGACGTTGTTAAGCGATGTTTACTAAAACTGATATTTGGATCAGATTAAAATGTTTAAAATATGTTATTTAATATAACATATCAGTAGGTAAATTATTTACCTTGAAAAGATTGATTAAAATCATGTTATGAGTCACAAGGACTAAAACCGTCATTTATCGACTTAGTTTAAGGACCTGCTTGAAAACTCAGTTTATAACTTGGTTTAACATCCCAAATAATCCTACTTATAATATTACATCAGTAGGAACTCATTTTTAAGTTCATTATCATTTAAAACCTTGTTTTATACAAAAAGGGCATTTTGGTCAAATATGGCATAATTATGGAACTTGTGCATAAACTTGGATTTTGATTATGATCATGTAATATAACCTCAGAGGGTTATGCTACATTATATTATGATCATAGTACAATTTTAGATCAGTAGGTAACTAATCTAAATCGGGTCAGAATCGAAAGTCAAAGCAGAAGCCAAACTTTGCGACTTTCGGTTGCGAACCGACCCTAGAACTGAAATTGACGAGCAGAACATGTTTATACATGTTCTAATAATTATTACCAACTTGTTTAAGTGTCAAAACAGGTTTCATAACATATATAAGATCAATTTATGATTTTTCCGAAAAATGGCCTGTTTGACTTTTTAATAACATAATTTTGACCCGTCAATTGGTCTAGCAAACGTGATCTTCAGGAGGTGCCCTTTATAGGGACTAACACCTACCTTATTACGATCACTTAGCCATGTTCATTTTGAACAATGGCTGGACCATAATGGTCTTAACCGAAAGTCAAAGCGTTTGCCATAAAATGCTTGACTTTTGGCTATAGAAGCCTAAAAACCAAAATGCAAGAGTAAGGAACACTTACAAGAGGTTCCTATAACGTAAGAGAACTAAGTTGGATGCTCCTTTCAGCTAGGAACTTCAAGAGGAGGGAGAAGAGTTATGTTTAAGAAAGGTGCAAGTTGGAATGAACACTTGAACACCTATTTATAGTTGGAGAGCTCAAAGGAGGCGAAGCCATGTTTTTGGGGGTGTAAGAAGAAGCTTACAAGTGTCCCAAAACGTGGCATAGCAGTTTAAAAGTCCATGGTTTCGAATTTAAATGGTTTTGGAGTTTTGCTTGACCTCCAAACAATTTTTCTGCAGCAGAGCCTGTCTCGCAGGGCGCGAGAGACACAGGCCATGTCATACCCCGACCCGCAGCGGAAAAGGTGATCGGGGCATGATTGGGTTTTCATCAAAGCTCATGACATTTATTATAATGTTTCATATTTATTATTACAATTTTAAAGAAGATCATACAATCAAATCATACAAGTACAACATGTTCTATACATCTTTCTAGACTTCATTATTTTTCTTCTAAGGCACTTTCCTATGTGTTCCTTGCTTCATCCTATCCACCTGTATCATGTGTAAAAATGGTTTTTGGGTCAACAAAAAGTTGGCGAGTGAATCCTATGAAAAACATTTAAACGAGTTTATTGTATTGATTATAAAATAAAGTGCATAACCACATATGAGTAAATGTAGATGTAAATTTATTCACAATACACATAATATTAAATATTGCACACACATACAACAATTGATTGTTTTGAGGCACGCGTTGTTCAACTCGTCTCCCACGAGGAACTGATGGGCCTAATGAATGAGTTTTGAGGCACGCGTTGTTCTACGAACTGATGGGCCTAATGAATGAGTTTTAAGGCACGCGTTGTTCAACTCGTCTCCCACGAGGAACTGATGGGCCTAACAAATAGTTTGCATACAACTTGACAATATGTAATACATAACAACAAACAATATTTACATTCTAAGTTTAGATCATAATATGGTATAGCACGAGTTTGAATAAGCGAATTAGTTTAAGCGACACATGATACACCCCAAAACATGAAATAAAAAGGGGAATTTGTAAGAATTCACTCACCGTGGGTGCGTTTCTTGGATTGATGATGAATGCGCACGAATTCGGATTTAATCGACAAGGGACCTAACCTAAATAATAACATAATAGTTCGATAAATAAATAAACTCTTATTTGAGGTTAGTATTTTCAATTAGTGTTCTTAATGGGATTGTTCGGTTTATTTTTGTGAGTTCAAGGAAATTTTCTAACTTTAAAAATATTATTTTTAAGTATTTTTAATTGATTTTTAAATAAAATAAATAAATAAAAGAAAATAAAATTTTTTGACTTTGACCAGTTGACAGTTGACCGTTGACCATTGACCGTTGACCGTTTGACCGTTCGGACTTGTGTTTATTTGCACTGAGTGAGGTTCGAACTTGTGACCTCCCGTACGCGTGCACGCAACTCTACCAACTGAGCTACGTGTCTAACCCGAAATATTTTTGTTTTTAATTATACTTATATACTTGTTAGGTTATACCGGAAATTAAAAGGGTTTAAATTTACGAACTGGTGAGTACTTCATGAATCGAACTCGCGGTCTCAGTGTCATTGTGCACCCAGCCCAACCAACTGGGCTGGGTGTCTAACCCGGATATCTATGGATTTTTATTAACTTTAAACACTATCCGCTCTGTTTTATATTTAAGTGCAAAAATGTTTGATTTAAATCAGGAACTCATTGCCACGACTGAGACTCGAACCGGGTGTTTGTGCAGTGTGTTTGCACACAGTTCACCACTGGACTGTGTGTCTAACTTGGTTATTATTCCGGTTTTTATTATACTTATATACTATTTAGATTTATCCAGAAATCATTTACTTAAAAAGAATTTTAATTATATCAAACCGGTGCACTTAACAGGACTCGAACTCGGGACCTGTTGTTTAACGTTGCACACAGTCCACCGCTGGACTGTGTGTCTAACCCGAGATATAACCCGATTTATATTATATATATACACAATCCAAAACTTCATCTTCTTCGTAAACTTTACCCAGAAACCAAACCCGACTGTTTTGATACATTCATCAATTTCTTTAGTAAATTGTAATTAACAACATATGAGATTAATAAAAATGAGAGAGATTAGGTGTAAGATATACCGAACATAGATCCCCTGTTTCTCCGGCGAGATTCCGATGACAGCAGGTTATTCCGGCGACGTGTATCTTGCGGCAGAGAATCTTCAGAAAGTTTGAGGTGAGTGTGGGTGACTTCGGTATGAGCTCTAGAAGTCTTATTTTAGAGTAAGCAGAAGGGGTGAAATGAGTTCGGTTTTCCGGCGATAACTTCCGGTTAACTTGCAGAGGATTCCGGCGACTTGCGGCGAGGTTTTCTGAGCGAGTTAGAGAGAGTAAGCTTGATAAACTCGCTAGCTCAAATGATGAATACAGTATAACTCGGATTGAATTATATTTTCGGTTTCGAATTCCAAAATCATACGGTTATGATTTCGACGATTTGAATGAAGCTTTAAGGTTTTTTTTTCAGTTTTAACCGACGTTTATCATCAATTACATTTACGTGATTTCGGGTTCAACCGTCGGATTCAATGATTGAGTCAGTTCCTACTGTTACAGAATTTGTTCAAACCGGTGACTCAGTGAGTTTTCGTATAAGAGTCTTTTTGTTTCAGAAATCATACAACTAGTGTGCATGGCGGAGTGGTGTTAAGTGCGTTTGGTCTTGAGAGTGACCCGGGTTCGAAACCCGGCGTCCGCAAATAATTTTTATTTCGTTATTTATTATAAATTTTCAATTATAGATTTTAAATTCTAATATATTTATTAATTATGTACCGCTTAGAATTAATTTGGGCGATAAATGTACAACAAAAATTTTAACTGGGTGTTCGGTTGATAAACGAAGCGGGTTTGGTTAACCCGGTTTTTGACGGATGTTACAGTATCCCCACTTTTAGAAATTTCGTCCCGAAATTTAAGTAGTGGCATGTTTGACTCAAAAGGATGGTGTTTTAATTTGACAATTGCATACTTAGAAGGGGGTAAGAGTTTAAATTTTTGTTTGAGACGGTAACGTTCCTTGTAAGGGTTGAGTACCCTGCTTCAGGAATCGCTTTTTGATGCCTGCGATAAAGAATATTGATAAACAGAGTTGATTCACTAAGTATGATTTCATGCGCAAGAGTTTTGATACGTTTGGAAAGATAAGGTTATATCCTAAAACAAAACTTCTACTACTAAAACCTTCATGGAACTTCTCATAACCGCCTGACAATGCCTCTGATCCTTTGGCAAGAATACTTATATATAGGAAGTACCAGCGGCGTATCCACCATATTCTTGTCAAATTTTCATTGGTTTTATCAGTAAGTTATGATTGGTTCTATGATGTGACTCTAGAACATAAATAAACACAACAACCAAAACCTGAGTCTTAATTCTGATAGTATACATGTTTGAATGATGACAGTACCTCTCTCGTTTGTTATGATGGAGAGGTTAGTCTATGTAGAAGTGAGACACAGCCCAACTTTTTTAAATGATGAGATTGAAATACGTTGAGATGTATGAGATATGAATGCTAAATCAGTGAGTATAAAACAAACTTCAACCAAGACATTACTAAATCCTACATGGAACTTCTCATAACTGCCTGACAATGCCTCTGATCCTTTGACAAGAATACTTATATATAGGAAGTACCAGCGGCGTATCCACTGTATTCTTGTCAAATTTTCACTGGCTTTATCCGCAAGTTATGATTAGTTCTATGTGACTCTAAAACATAAATAAACTCAACAACCAAAGCTTGAGTCTTAATTCTGATAGTATACATGTTTGAATGATGACAGTACCTCTCTCGTTTGTTATGATGGAGAGGTTAGTCTATGTAGAAGTGAGACACAACCCAACTTCTTTAAATGATGAGACTGAGATACGTCGTGAGGTATGATGATATGAATGTTAAATCAATGAGTATAAAACAAAACTGAAATAGTAATTCGCATTAAGATTCTTTGATAAATTTCCAATTTCTAATTGAGATACGTGAAAATTGAGATGACATAAAGAAAAACATAAAAACTAAGCGGTTGGAGTTGAATCTTGATTTTTGGTGAAGAAAACTAGTTGGGTGGTTCGTTTGGGCCGTCATTATCTTCAACCGGATTGGCGTTGATGTTGTAAACTCTTCCTCTTGCTGGTGGCCTAGTGGTTAGGTTTCTTGATTTGCTTGGTTAACTGGGTTTGCTTGAGCTTGGGCGTTTATGATGTTAACCAATCGAGGGCACGTGTTTCTAAAATGGGTAGGGTCGCCACAATTGAAACAAGCTCGAACATATGGGAACATGGGGTATTGGGGTTGTTGATATGTTTGGATCATGTTTTGAGTAGGGGGTGAGGTTGGGTTTTGGGAGGTGCGGCAAACCTTGCTCAAATGACCATAGCGTCCACAATTCGCACATAGTCGACAAGGTAAGGTAGATGGATGGTGATAAAAACAGGTGTTTCATTGAGGGTGAGGTCCAAGGTAAGGTTTCTTATTTGGGTAAGTTGAGTTGGGTGCTACTTGAGTGATTGGGATAGCTTGGAGGGGTATGGCTTGTGAAGTTGGTTGGTTGTGTTGGGTGACAGCGAAAAGTTGCCCATCTCGTTTTCTCTTAGAAAGGGGTTGAGAAGGGGATTCGGTTTGGGTGGAGTTTGAGGTTTCAGTTGATGTTTTATCCTTCTTCTTCTCCTCCTTGAAGTCTTTATTACGTATGCGGTTTTAGGTGAGCTCTGTAGCTTATTCCATTGCTGCTTCCAAAGTTGCAGGTGTGGTACTTATTACAGAGTCTTGGATTTTTGAAGGAAGACCTCGAATGTAGTGCTCGATCAAACGGTAAAGAGGAGTGAACAAGTTGGGAACCATTTGATTTAACTCAAGGAATCTCTTGTTGTACGTGGTGTGGTCGCCTTCCTTTTGTTTCAAAGAATAGAACTCATCCTCTAATTTCTTGGGCAAAACCGTCTTGTCATGATTTCCTTCAACTCTTCCCAAGTCAAAGTCATAGCATCTTCAACACCTCGTTTGGCCTTCTCTGTATTCCACCATGTAAGTGCTATTCCAAGTAAACGACCGGTAGCATATCCCACTTTGCGATCATCAGGGCAATCGCAATTTAGAAAAGTGTTTTCCATTTCTTTAAACCAATGGAGGAGAGCGGTGACACCTTCAGCCCCTTCGTATTTTGGAGGGTCGCAGGATTTGAAATGCTTGAAGGTGCATTTAGTGGTAATTGGGGGAGGGTTGACAACATTTTGATCTTCTTGATTGACGGGATTAGCGGTAAGGGCTTGTTGAACTTGAACTACAATGTTGGGTATTACGGCAGCCATTTGTTGAGCGATTTGGGCAGCCATGCGCTCGCGGGCTTTTCCTGATCTCACCTTCCTACGAGCGGAATTAGAAGACATCTACAAGGAATACATATCAAGAGTATGAGTTGGACGTTTTTAGGGGTCATGTGTCGTATTTAGGAATGAACATTCATAAAATAAATATAGAATAATAAATCTACTACATCCATAGG
This sequence comes from Scalesia atractyloides, assembly GCA_947069175.1. Classification (NCBI taxonomy): domain Eukaryota; kingdom Viridiplantae; phylum Streptophyta; class Magnoliopsida; order Asterales; family Asteraceae; genus Scalesia; species Scalesia atractyloides. The sequence goes on from CAMTDV010000116.1 coordinate 40,685,233, forward strand.
ATGTCTTGGGCTTTGCTCGTAATTGGGCCTTGCATGCCGCCATACTTCACCTTCGTAATCATGTGGGCCCCCATGATTACCGGGTTTTCATATGGTTCGCATGTGTTAGCCTAATTACGTACACTAAAACCCTGAGAAAATCGAGAAATATGTATGTAACGTATGATATTCGGAATGTATCCAGGTGTGGACACGGTGACACCTCAAAGTGGGGTTAGTTCGAACGACGTTTGGTGTGGCATGCTTTGGCCTAATAGGTCCTTCGTACTCTCATCGTTAGTCCCCAGGTAGGCAAATTGGTCCATTATACTGGATTTATACGAATGCTAACCTAGACAGGACGTTCCGACTAACGGTACTTGTACCCTTACAGTTACTACATGCCCGTCGTAGAACTCACTTTGATGAGATTTGAAAAATGACAAATGCGACAAAATCTTGAATAACAGAAGTATGAAGATGTTTTGAATATGTAAACATTGAAATATGTATGATGAATATGTATGTAAGTATGTATGTTTGACTGTAAGTATAGTTCATTATGTATCACGAAATGTAATATTGGAAGTGTTTGCATGCATTTTTGTATGTAATAAATATGAAAGAAATAAACATCATGAGTTTGCATGTCACCACATAAAATCTAATCAACTATAGTATAGGCTCTAAGGGTCTAATAACCTATCCTATATCCCTATAGTCAAAAGCTCTGATACCAATCTGTCACACCCTGACCCGCAGCGGAAAAGGTGATCGGGGCATGATTGGGTTTTCATCAAAGCTCATGACATTTATTATAATGTTTCATATTTATTATTACAATTTTAAAGAAGATCATACAATCAAATCATACAAGTACAACATGTTCTATACATCTTTCTAGACATCATTATTTTTCTTCTAAGGCACTTTCCTATGTGTTCCTTGCTTCATCCTGTCCACCTGTATCATGAGTAAAAATGGTTTTTGGGTCAACAAAAAGTTGGCGAGTGAATCCTATGAAAAACATTTAAACGAGTTTATTGTATTGATTATAAAATAAAGTGCATAACCACATATGAGTAAATGTAGATGTAAATTTATTCACAATACACATAATATTAAATATTGCACACACATACAACAATTGATTGTTTTGAGGCACGCGTTGTTCAACTCGTCTCCCACGAGGAATGATGGGCCTAATGAATGAGTTTTGAGGCACGCGTTGTTCTACGAACTGATGGGCCTAATGAATGAGTTTTAAGGCACGCGTTGTTCAACTCGTCTCCCACGAGGAACTGATGGGCCTAACAAATAGTTTGCATACAACTTGACAATATGTAATACATAACAACAAACAATATTTACATTCTAATTTTAGATCATAATATGGTATAGCACGAGTTTGAATAAGCGAATTAGTTTAAGCGACACATGATACACCCCAATACATGAAATAAAAATGGGAATTTGTAAGAATTCACTCACCGTGGGTGCGTTTCTTGGATTGATGATGAATGCGCACGAATTCGGATTTAATCGACAAGGGAACTAACCTAAATAATAACATAATAGTTCGATAAATAAATAAACTCTTATTTGAGATTAGTATTTTCAATTAGTGTTCTTAATGGGATTGTTCGGTTTATTTTTGTGAGTTCAAGGAAATTTTCTAACTTTAAAAATATTATTTTTAAGTATTTTTAATTTATTTTTAAATAAAATAAATAAATAAAAGAAAATAAAATTTTTTGACTTTTTGACCAGTTGACCGTTGACCGTTGACCGTTTGACCGGTTCGGACTTGTGTTTATTTGCACTGAGTGAGGTTCGATCTTGTGACCTCCCGTACGCGTGCACGCAGCTCTACCAACTGAGCTACGTGTCTAACCCGAAATATTTCTGTTTTTAATTATACTTATATACTTGTTAGGTTATACCGGAAATTAAAAGGGTTTAAATTAACGAACTGGTGAGTACTTCATGAATCGAACTCGCGGTCTCAGTGTCATTGTGCACCCAGCCCAACCAACTGGGCTGGGTGTCTAACCCGGATATGTATGGATTTTTATTAACTATAAATACTATCCGCTCTGTTTTATATTTAAGTGCAAAAATGTTTGATTTAAATCAGGAACTCATTGCCACGACTGAGACTCGAACCGGGTGTTTGTGCAGTGTGTTTGCACACAGTTCACCACTGGACTGTGTGTCTAACTTGGTTATTATTCCGGTTTTTATTATACTTATATACTATTTAGATTTATCCAGAAATCATTTACTTAAAAAGAATTTTATTATATCAAACCGGTGCACTTAACAGGACTCGAACTCGGGACCTGTTGTTTAACGTTGCACACAGTCCACCGCTGGACTGTGTGTCTAACCCGAGATATAACCCGATTTATATTATATATATACACAATCCAAAACTTCATCTTCTTCGTAAACTTTACCCAGAAATCAAACCCGACTGTTTCGATACATTCATCAATTTCTTTAGTAAATTGTAATTAACTACATATGAGATTAATAAAAATGAGAGAGATTAGGTGTAAGATATACCGAACATAGATCCCCTGTTTCTCCGGCGAGATTCCGATGACAGCAGGTTATTCCGGCGACGTGTATCTTGCGGCAGAGAATCTTCAGAAAGTTTGAGGTGAGTGTGGGTGACTTCGGTATGAGCTCTAGAAGTCTTATTTTAGAGTAAGCAGAAGGGGTGAAATGAGTTCGGTTTTCCGGCGATAACTTCCGGTTAACTTGCAGAGGATTCCGGCGACTTGCGGCGAGGTTTTCTGAGCGAGTTAGAGAGAGTAAGCTTGATAAACTCGCTAGCTCAAATGATGAATACAGTATAACTCGGATTGAATTATATTTTCGGTTTCGAATTCCAAAATCATACGGTTATGATTTCGACGATTTGAATGAAGGCTTTAAGGTTTTTTTTCAGTTTTAACCGACGTTTATCATCAATTACATTTACGTGATTTCGGGTTCAACCTTCGGATTCAATGATTGAGTCAGTTCCGGCTGTTACGGAATTTGTTCAAACCGGTGACTCAGTGAGTTTTCGTATAAGAGTCTTTTTGTTTCAGAAATCATACAACTAGTGTCATGGCGGAGTGGTGTTAAGTGCGTTTGGTCTTGAGAGTGACCCGGGTTCGAAACCCGGCGTCCGCAAATAATTTTTATTTCGTTATTTATTATAAATTTTCAATTATAGATTTTAAATTCTAGTATATTTATTAATTATGTACCGCTTAGAATTAATTTGGGCGATAAATGTACAACAAAAATTTTAACTGGGTGTTCGGTTGATAAACGAAGCGGGTTTGGTTAACCCGGTTTTTGACGGATGTTACAGGCCATGTCTCTCGCGGCCCGCGACCGCCCCATGGCCATTTTCAAAGTTTGACACTTTTAACCCCTGAACTATATAAAGCCTCTAAAGGCCTTCTAAAACACCTTTTTAGCACTTTTAGCCCTCCGTAGCCAATACTTGGCATACCCGGGATTATGCCCGGACATTGTTGAGCTCTCGGTTCGTTAAAAGGTCACTTAGAGGTATAAATTAACATGTTGACACTTTTAATCCCTCCATTATCCAACTTTCACATATTAACAAAATTGAACCCTCTCGTCTAACAAATGGCACGATGAGAGTTAGGACTTCACAAAGGATCACTCAGAGGCTTATTACAAGCATGTTGATTCCGATGTCACTCAGAGGCTGGGCATGTTGACATATCAGTCACTCAGAGGCCAAGTTTCAAGCATGTTGACGTATCAGTCACTCAGAGGCTAGTGATTTAAGCATGTTGACATATCAGCCACTCGGAGGCTATTATTTATGCATGTTGACATCGGTTCGTCACTCAGAGGCTCAACTTGAGCATGTAGACGCCTTTAGTCCTTATTGGTATTTAGCAGACTATAATCAAAATACAACACGTATCACTATACTATTGGACACGATTTACAGGGTGTTACATTGTCAGATGCCTTGTATAACGTGTATCTCAAGGTTCCAACTACCAAAGAATTATGGGAGTCGTTGGAACCCAAATACAAGACCGAGGATGCGGGTACTAAAAAGTATGTTGTGGCTAGATTTTTTTACTATAAATTGTTTGATTCAAAGACTGTTATGAGTCAAGTTAAAGAATTGCAGATTATTCTTAGTGAAATTTTGTCAGAAGGAATTTAGTGAAACATTCCAAGTGGTAGCTATTGTTGAAAAGTTACCTTCTAGTTGGGTGGACTTCAAGAATTACCTTAAGCATAAGCGAAAGGAAATGACCATTGAAGACCTTGTGGTTCATCTTCTTATTGAAGAAGACAACAGGTTATCACACAAAGGAAATCAAGTTGAAGCTTCTGCAAAAGCAAACATTGTGGAACATGGTCAATCCCCAAGGGTCACAAGGGTAACAAAGGCCACAAGTTTAATGGCAAGGGGAAAAACAAAGGTGTTGATCTTGGGCCAAAGAAAGGTGGTGTGAAGAAGAAGGTTGATCCCCTTTAAAGGGATGTGTTACAACTGTAGACAAACTGGTCATCGTAGTGACCAATGCAAAGGGCCTAAACGTGACATGGCTCTAATGGTTGATGATGATGGTATGCCTTTAGTGGCCATGATTTTAGACCTCACTGCAATGATGGAGGAGGTAAATTTGGTGGCTAACGAACCAAAAGGGTGGTGCGTTGACATTGGGGCAACCCGCTATGTATGCCCAGATAAGACCCTCTTTAATACGTTTAAAGATGTGGTGGGAGAAGAGAAGTTGTACATGGGAAATCCTGCTACAGCTGATATCAAGGGAGAAGGTGATGTAATCTTAAAGTGGACTTCTGGGAAAGAGCTCACTTTGAAGAATGTGCTTTATGTTCCTGATTTGCATAAGAGTCTTGTGTCGGGTTGGATGCTTAACAAGTTTGGCTTTTGTTTGGTTTTTGAAAGTGATACATTTGTTTTAAGTAAGCGCGGTGTGTTTGTTAGAAAGGGTTATGCCTAAAATGGCATGCTCAAACTTAATGTAATGTCTATTAAGAAAAATATGAATAAAAATGCTAGTACTTCTGCTTACTTGGTTGAGTCTCCTAATGTTTGGCATGGACGTCTTGGTCATGTAAATTTCAATTCGATGCGTCGTTTAATTAAATTAGAGTACATACCAACTTTTGCCATTGACTCTAAAACAAAATGTAAACATGTGTTGAAGCCAAATAAACAAGATCATCCTTCAAATCAGTTGAAATAATAACTGAACCCCTTGATTTGATACACACTAATGTGTGTGATATAAAATCAATTCCATCCAGAGGTGGTAATAAATATTCTATTACCTTTATTGATGACAATTCAAGTATTATTATGTATACTTACTTAAGAGTAAGGATGAAGCAAATGACAAGTTTATCTTGTATAAAGCTGAAGTTGAGAATCAACTTAACAAGAAGATAAAACGTGTTAGAAGTGATAGAGGAGGTGAATATGTTTCACCATTTGGGGAAGTGTGTGCAAAAAGTGGCATAATACACGAGTGTATCCCACCTTATACACCCAATCAAATGGCATCGCGGAGGGAAAGAATCGTACACTAAAAGAAATGATGAATGCCATGTTGATAAGTTTTGGGATAAGCCAGGACATGTGGTGGAGGTCATTTTGTCAGCCAATTTTTGTTAAACAAATACCTTTCAAGAATAAGGATGTAACACCTCATGAGTTGTAGTGGGGACATAAATCATCGTATAAATACTTAAAAGTGTGGGGGTGCCTGACCAAGGTGATAGTTACACCCCCTAAGGCTCTTAGAATAGGGCCCAAAACTGTTGATTGCATTTTCATTTGATATGCCAAAAACGGTAGTTCACATCGTTTTCTTGTATATGAATCCAAGAATCCTGATGTGCACACGGACTCTATCATAGAGACAAGGCCATGAAATGTGACTTACTTTGAAGAAGAGTTTCCAATGTCAGAACAAACTCTTGCGAGTTCTTCAAATCATGCAAGTTCATCAACAAGGGTTGATGAGATTGTTCGAGAGGAAACTCAAGAACAATAAGAGGCTGAAGAAGGTGAGCCAAGAAGAAGTAAAGGCAAAGGATTGAGAAATCCTTTGGGCCTGACTTTCTTGCATACATGGTTGAAAGTGAGCCTCAAACCTATCGAGAAGCAGTCACCTCTTCAGATGGACCTCAATGGAAATAAGCCATCAAGAGTGAAATTGATTCTATCTTGCAGAATCATAGTTGGGAGCTAGTAGATCTTCCACCAGGGTGCAAGCCACTTGGATATCGACGGATATTTAAGAAAAAGATGAAAGCTGATGGCTATGTCGACAAGTATAAGGTAAGGCTTATGATCAAAGGGTTTAGACAAAAGGAAGGTCTTGACTATTTTGACACATACTCGCCTGTAACTAGAATAACCTCTATTAGATTGGTGCTTGCAATTGCCGCTTTGAGAAATTTGGAAATACCTCAAATGGATGTAAAAAGCGCATTTCTCAATAGGGAATTAGAGGAAGAGATTTAAATGGAGCAACAAGAGTGTAACGCCTCGCTTTTTCATACTTTCCTTATTTAGAAAGTAATGATGTATTTCTATTTTTGGAAACTTGTAGTAGTAATCCGAGACTTGAATCATAATAAAATTCATACCTGATACATACTTGTCTTACATGCATTTAATTGTTAAATCGTGTTTACATACAAACCAATACTTGTTATACATGCAAAAATACTCATACGTTCATATTTGATACCTAAAATATACCTACATATACATTATACACTTGAAAACATGCGAAAATATCAAGTTTTACCATGAAATGAAAGATAAATTAAGTTCAAGGACTAAAAATAGCATAATCCGGAGAAAGTTGTTTCTAGCTCATGGATTGGGCAAAAGTGTGTTTGTTGGATTGTGTTTCTTGCATTTAATACTCACCTAACTCAACCCCCAAACCTCAACTATAAATACCCACCTCCTCCCACACTCATTTCACACCTAAATCTTCTCTTCTCTTCTCTAAAAGTTTAAAAGAGCTCTCCTCTTTTCTCAAAGATCAAAGCTCCTAAAAAGATTACTCGGCGCTCATCCCATCCATCAACCCACTTCGCGAACTTGTGAAGATTAGAAGACTTCGCAAAACCGTGAGTACACTCGACCCACTTTTCGTTTATAACACTTTTGGGTGTAACATGTTTACTTATATCAAAACCACAACACTTAAACTTTATGAAATGCACAAACAATCCTATACAGATGAACACTTGATACGCTTACGTGATGCTTATATCTTGGATATTCTTTATGTGATACTTTAGTCATTAACTTGTATAAAGCCTTCTTTGACATGTATAGTGCTATAGGAATTCACGCATCCCCCTCCATCGCATAAACTTGAGGCCATGTTAAAACAGCGTGTTTGCGTTAAGGGTTTGACTAGTAGTATTGCATGTCTTGTATATGCTCTCGTAAAATCATAGTTGCCATGAGGATTCGTTTAAACTTAATCGTATACGTATGCTATGCTTATACTTGTGTACTCGCCTTTGCTTTTGCATTGAATTGTATTTTAAAACATGTTACAGGTTGATGAAGAGGATGCTATGAAATCAAATAGCAAGGAGTTAGATACACACAATTAGACGTTAGGCTAAATTTGTTGTATCCATTTTGTTGTATTGTATTTGCTTCGATGTTGTACTTGACAATTGTTATTTGAAATGAAACTCAACTTTAATTAAATATTGTCATTATTAGAGTTGTGAGCAACGAGCAATCTCGTTGTCGTCTCACTCTGATGTTTCCACCATCGGTTGGGGTGTGACAAAGAGGGTTTCTCTACTCCTGGCCAAGAGGGCAAAGTGTGTAAACTCGTCAAGTCGTTATATAGCTTGAATCAAGCTCCAAAACAATGGCATCAAAAGTTTGACCAAGTTATGCTTAACAATGGTTTCAAAATAAATGAATACGATAAATGTGTCTATGTGAAAGACACTTCTAAAGGTTATGTGATCTTATGCCTTTATGTAGATGATATGCTTATCATCGGGAGTGATGATAAGATGATCAGATCTACTAAAGACATGTTGAAAGCGAGATTTGACATGAAAGATATGGGTCTCGCTGATGTGATTCTTGGAGTAAAGATCATTAGAACCCAAACTGGTTTGGTGCTAAGTCAATCTCATTATGTTGATAAGATCCTTTAGAAGTTCAATCCAGAGGACACGAGCGTATCTCAAACTCCAATTGATACCTCTAAACATTTGTCAAAAAATAGAGGCAAGAGTGTTGCTCAATTGGAATACTCAAGGATCATTGGCAGTCTTATGTATCTCATGTCATGTACTCTACCAGACTTAACATATGCTGTGAGTAGGCTAAGTAGATATACTAGTAATCCTAGTTCAGAGCATTGGAAGGGTATGACAAGATTATTAAAGTATTTGAGATACACGAGAAACTATGGGTTGCATTATGGCCAAAATCCAGCTGTTGTGGAAGGATTTAGTGATGCCAACTGGATATCCGATATAAAAGATTCCAGAGTTACAAGTGGTTATGTGTTTACCCTTGGAGGAGCAACTATATCTTGGAAGTTGTCCAAACAAACACTTATAGCTAGATCCACAATGGATTATGAGTTTATCGCGTTAGATAAAGCTGGAGAAGAGGCATAATGGTTACGTCAATTCTTGGAATATGTTCCAAGATGGCCTAAGCCTGTGAAGGCTATTTGTATACATTATGATTGCCAATCAGCTATTGGTAGAGCTCAAAATGCAATGTATAATGGCAGATCAATGCACATACGACATCGGCATAACATGATACGATAACTACTCTCAACTGGAGTTATAACGATTGACTATGTGAAGTCAAAGGATAACATTGCGGATCCGCTTACAAAAGGCTTAAGCAGAGAGCTAGTATATAAGTCGTCAATGGGAATGGAACTAAATCCCTTGGAGTAAGTTTGTACAATGGAAAACCTATCCTAGAAGATTGGAGATCCCATGATCTATGCTCAATATGACCACCTAACTGTACGAACTGAGGTCACTGTGGGGGAGTACCTCAACATACAAAGGGAGTTATAACCTTCCTAGTCCGATCCTACTTAAATCAGTGATATCAATTAAGTATATAGCTTTTAATGATTTGTAAATCACCTATGTTAGAGAGAAGTGGGGTCGCTTTAAATAGAATTGAGGGCACAATTCCTAGCGCTCTCGCAGAACCAGGATAGTGTTCCATGGCCATAACGGACACAACTATGAGGGGTTAGCCAGATCAGGAAGACTAATGTGTGATATGTAATAACGTCTACGTAAAAAGGAGTTGGTTCAAGGACATCACGTCTACTAACTGCTAGGAGACTAAGTATATGTCATAAAGGAGGGTTTAAAAGAAAACTTACCTATCCTGCATTACTTAACCACTGAAATTTTATCGTGATACTTGCGTGTGTGGGATGATCTCCATTCATCTGAGAGATTGTTGGAAATTATGATAAATAATTTAGTGATTAAAATAAAATGAATGAGAGATTATAAGCTTTAATTGTGTGTTGGAACTTTAATGTGTGGGAAGTTGTGTTTGTCCCACATTGGGTGAGAGATAAATCTTTTGTTGATTTATATCTATAATTCTCTACACGAATGTATTCCTATGTGACAAGTCACATGTAACATCCGTCAAAAACCGGATTTACCAACCCCGCTTCGTTTATTAACCGAACAACCAGTCAAAAATTTCGTTGCGTATTTAATGCTCAAATTAATTTTAAACGACACATAATTAATAAGTATATTAGAATATAAAATTTATATTTGAAAATGTATTAAAAATAGTGAAATAAAAATAAAACAAGGCTGCCGGGATTCGAACCGGGTCAGCCGGCTCAGCCAAAGTCTTAACTCTCATTCACCAAACCACTCCGCCACTTGTGTTCTTTAGTATTATATCAAAACAATTAATTCAAATATCACAATCTCGATTTCAAATCGACGCGCCCAATTCGCAGTCGTCGGAAATCCCGACGATTTCGCCTTTCACTGTCGGTTTCTTGTGTCTTAACGCGTATAATAACTATGCATCGGTTATAACCGATGTCCAGTTCGCGACATCAGTCATAACCTCCGGAAAAATTATTGACCGATGAATCAAGACGGTAATCGGACCCAATTCATCGATGTTCTTCCCTATAAATTCACCTACAAGTCTCTGGTAGCCTTTTCGCTCAAAATCGCACATTTTCTCGAAGAAATTTCACTCGCCGGAAATAACCTGCCATCACCGAACTTTCGCCGGAAAACCGAGACTTTCATCTACGCGGTAAATACCTCGACTTTTCTGTTTCATTACATTATTAGACAAATTCTAACATCACTCCATCACCCAGAATCAGCCTCAGACGACATTGCCGGATTTTCTGTTATCGCCGGAAAACTTCTGAAAGTTTCGAAAACTCGCTGTTAACCGGTATGATCATTCAAACCTACTGATAATCTTTACTCAGTAGTTCAATTTCACATCTAATTCATCCAAACTGATTATTGATCCTAACAGCCGAAGGTCACCAAAACAGAGCCGACGAGCTTCACCGGATTTCTGAAGAAGACAATCTGTTCGGTACAATCAATCCTCAAACCTCTTCTGTTCAATACTTTTCAATTGTTCATATTATTCATTAACCGAATTAATCAAGTAACAGTTAGTTAACCGATGTCTGTAATCTTAAACGAAGAAGACGAAGTAGTGTATGTTATAAGATTAATTAAAATCGATATTATGAACGGGTTCGACACACAGTCCAGCGGTGGACTGTGTGCAAACAATATGCACACGACGCGAGTTCGATTCCTATCACAACCTTAACCTCTATAATAAAAATGTTTTTTTTAGAAACCGAACCGGGTTAACTCAGTAAGATGTTAAGTATAATAAAAACCAGAATATTTACCAAGTTAGACACACAGTCCAGCGGTGGACTGTGAGCCAAACTAAAGCACAGGTCCCGGGTTCGAGACCTGTGGCGAGCACCGAGTGATGAAATTAAATCGTTTTTAAAATAAGTGATTTTCGGATTAACTTAATTAGTATATAAATATAATTAAAAACAGAAATATTTCGGGTTAGACACGTAGCTCAGTTGGTAGAGCTGCGTGCACGCGTACGGGAGGTCTCGGGTTCGAGTCCTGCCCGTCGCATACATACACACAATCAAACCGGTCAAACAGTCAACGCTTATGGTCAAACAGTCAACGCTTATGGTCAACAGTCAAAAATCAACATTTTTTTTATTACTTTTATTTATTTATTTAAATTAAAAATACTTAAAAATAACATTTTTAAAGTTAGAAAATAGCCTTAAACTCACAAAAATATATCCAATAATCCTACTAAAATTGATTAATAAAATCCGCTTATTTACCGAACCATTATGTTAATATCTAGGTTAGTTTCACTCGTGGTTAAATCCAACTTCGTGCGCATTCAACATCATTAACCGAACGCACCAAATGTGAGTGAATCTTACAACTCCCCTTTTTAATTACACGTTTTGGGGTGTATCATGTGTCACTTAAACTAATTGTTTATTTAAACTTGTGCCATACCATATTATGATTTAAACTTAGAATGTAAATATTGTTTGTAGTTATGTATTACATATTGTCAAGTTGTATGCAAATTATTTGTTAGGCCCATCAGTTCCTCGTGGGAGACGAGTTGAACAACGCGTGCCTTAAAACTCATTCATTAGGCCCATCAGTTCGTAGAACAACGCGTGCCTCAAAACTCATTCATTAGGCCCATCAGTTCCTCGTGGGAGACGAGTTGAACAACGCGTGCCTCAAAACAATCTATTACTGTATGTGTGTGCATTATTTAATATTAAGTGCTTTGTGAATAAGTTTACATCTATATTTACTCATATGTGGTTATGCACTTTATTTATAATCAATTCAATAAACTTGTTTAAATGTTTTTCATAGGATTCACTCGCCAACTTTTTGTTGATCCAAAAACCATTTTTACACATGATACAGGTGAACAGGATGAAGCAAGGAAAACATAGGAAATGCCTTAGAAGAAAATAATGAAGTCTAGAAAGATGTGTAGAACATGTTGTAATTATGATTGTATGATTCCCTTTGAATTGTAATAATAAATATGAAACGTTATAATAAATGTCATGAGCTTTGATGAAAATCCAATCATGCCCCGATCATCTTTTCCGCTGCGGGTCAGGTGTGTGACATATTGGTATCAGAGCTTTTGACTATAGGGATATAGGATAGGTTATTAGACCCTTAGAGCATATACTATAGTTGATTAGATTTTAATTGTTTATGTGGTTATATGCAAACTCATGATGTTTATTTCTTTCATATTTATTTCATACACAAATGCATGCAAATACTTCCGATACTACATTTTGTGATACATAGCGAATTATACTTACAGACAAACATACATGATTACATACACATTCATCATACATATTTCAATGCTCACATATTCAAATCATCTTTATACTTCCGTTATTCAAAATTTTGTCGCATTTTTCATTTTTTTTAAATCTCATCAAAGTGAGTTCTGCGACGGGCATGTAGTAACTGTAAGGGTACAAGTACCGGTAGTCGGAACGTCCTGTCTAGGTTGGCATTCGTATAAATCCAATATAACGGACCAGTTTGCCTACCTGGGGACTAAAGATGAGAGTACGAAGGACCTATTAGGCCAAAGCATGCCACACCAAACGTCGTTCGAACTAACCCCACTTTGAGGTGTCACCGTGTCCACACCTGGATACATTCCGAATATCATACGTTACATACATATTTCTCGATTTTCTCCGGGTTTTAGTGTACGTAACCAGGCTAACACATGCGAACCATATGAAAAACCCGGTAGTCATGTGGGCCCACATGATTACGAAGGTGAAGTATGGCGGCATGCAAGGCCCAATTACGAGCAAAGCCCAAGACATCCTATGGATGTAGTAGATTTATTTTATATCCATTTTATAAATGTTCATTCCTAACTACGACACATGATCTCTAAAGCATCCAACTCATACTCTTGATATGTATTCCTTGTAGATGTCTTCTAGCCTCGCTCGTAGAAAGATGAGATCAGGAAAAGCCCGCGAGCGCATGGCTGCCCAAATCGCTCAACAAATGGCTGCCGTAATACCCAACATTGTAATTCAAGTCCAACAAGCCCTTACCGCTAATCCTGTCAACCAAGAAGATCAAAATGTTATCAACCCTCCCCCAAATACCACTAAATGCACCTACAAGCATTTCAAATCCTGCGACCCTCCAAAATACGAAGGGACTGAAGGTGTCACCGCTCTCCTCCATTGGTTTGAAGAAATGGAAAACACTGTTCTAAATTGCGATTGCCCCGATGATCGCAAAGTGCGATATGCTACCGGTCGTTTACTTGGAATAGCACTTACTTGGTGGAATACAGAGAAGGCCAAACGAGGTGTTGAAGATGCTATGACTTTAACTTGGGAAGAGTTGAAGGAAATCATGACTAGACGGTTTTGCCCAAGAAGCGAAATCAAGAAATTAGAGGATGAGTTCTATTCGTTGAAACAAAAGGAAGGCGACCACACCACGTACAACAAAAGATTCCATGAGTTAAATCAAATGGTTCCCAACTTGTTCACTCCCCTCTACCGTTTGATCGAGCACTACATTCGAGGTCTTCCTTCAAAGATTCAAGACTCTGTAATAAGTACCACACTTATAACCTTGGAAGCAACAATGGAGTTAGCTACAGAGCTCACCGAGAACCGAATCCGGAACAAAGACTTCAAGGAGGAGAAGAAGAAGGATAAAGCATCGACTGAAACCTCCAACTCCACCCAAACCGAATCCCCTTCTCAACCCATTTCTAAGAGAAAACGAGATGGGCAACTTTTCGCTGTCACCCAACGCAACCAACCAGCCTCACAAGCCGTACCCCTCCAAGCTATCCCAATCACTCAAGTAGCACCCAACTCAACTTACCCAAATAAGAAACCTTACCTTGGACCTCACCCTCAATGTAACACCTGTTTTTATCACCATCCATCTACCTTACCTTGTCGACTATGTGCGAATTGTGGACGCTATGGTCATTTGAGCAAGGTTTGCCGCACCCCTCAAAACCAAACCTCACCCCCTACTCAAAACATGATCCAAACATATTAACAACCCCAATACCCCATGTTCCCATATGTTCGAGCTTGTTTCAATTGTGGCGACCCTACCCACTTTAGAAACACGTGCCCTCGATTGGTTAACATCATAAACGCCCAAGCCCAAGCAAACCCAGTTAACCAAGCAAATCAAGGAAACCTAATCACTAGGCCACCACCAAGAGGAAGAGTTTTCAACATCAACGGCAATCCTGTTGAAGATAATGATGGCCCAAACGAAACCACCCAACTAGTTCCCTTCACCAAAAATCAAGATTCAACTCCAACCGTTTAGTTTTTACGTTTTTCTTTATGTTATCTCAATTTTCCCGTATCCCAGTTATAAATTGGAAATATATCCAAAAATCTTAATGCAAATTACTATTTCAGTTGTGTTTTATACTCATTGATTTAACAATCATATCATCATACCTCACGACATATCACAGTGTCATCATTTAAAGAAGGAGCTGTGTCTCACTTCTACATGGACTAACCTCTCCATCATAACAAACGAGAGAGGTACTGTCATCATTCGAACATGTATACTATCAGAATTAAGACTCAAGCTTTGGTCGTTGTGTTTGTTTATGTTTTAGAATCACATAAGACCAATCATAACTTAATGATAAAGCCAATGAAAATTTGACAAGAATACGGTGGATACGCCGCTGGTACTTCCTATATATAAGTATTCTTGCCAAAGGATCAGAGGCATTATCAGGCGATTATGAGAAGTTCCATGTAGGATTTAGTAATGTCTTGGTTGAAATTTGTTTTACACTCACTGATTTAACATTCATATCATCTCATTATTTAAAGAAATTGGATTGTGTTCCATTTTCCACATAGACTAACCTCTCCATCATAACAAACGAGAGAGGTACTGTCATCATTCAAACATGTATACTATCAGAATTAAGACTCAAGCTTTGGTTGTTGTGTTTGTTTATGTTTTAGAGTCACATAGGACTAATCATAACTTACTGATAAAACCAATGAAAATTTGACGAGAATATGGTGGATACGCCGCTGGTACTTCCTATATATAAGTATTTTTGTCAAAGGATCAGAGGCATTGTCAGGCGGTTATGAGAAGTTCCATGTAGGATTTAGTAATGTCTTGGTTGAAGTTTGTTTTATACTCACTGATTTAGCATTCAATATCTCATTATTTAAAGAAATTGGATTGTGTTCTATTTTTACATAAACTAACCTCTCCATCATAACAAACGAGATAGGAACTGTCACCATTCAAACATGTATGCTATCAGAATTAGGACTCAGATATTGGTTGTTGTGTTTATTTATGTTCTAGAGTCACATCATAGAACCAATCA
The DNA here is from genome assembly GCA_947069175.1 of Scalesia atractyloides. Classification (NCBI taxonomy): domain Eukaryota; kingdom Viridiplantae; phylum Streptophyta; class Magnoliopsida; order Asterales; family Asteraceae; genus Scalesia; species Scalesia atractyloides. Next base: position 40,700,777 of record CAMTDV010000116.1, read on the forward strand.
TAACTTACTGATAAAACCAATGAAAATTTGACAAGAATATGGTGGATACGCCGCTGGTACTTCCTATATATAAGTATTCTTGCCAAAGGATCAGAGGCATTGTCAGGCGGTTATGAGAAGTTCCATATAGGTTGTAGTATTAGAAGTTTTGTTTTAGGATATAACCTTATCTTTCCAAACATATCAAAACTCTTGCGCATGAAATCATACTTAGTGAATCAACTCTGCTTATCAATATTTTCACCGTAGGCAACAAAAAGCGATTCCTGTAGCAGGGTACTCAACCCTTAAAAGGAACGTTACCGCCTCAAACAAAAATTTAAACTCTTACTCCTTCTAAGTATGTAACTGTCAAACTAAACACCATCATTTTTAGACAAATATGTCACTACTTAAATTTCGGGAAGAAATTTCTAAAAAGTAGGGGATACTGTAACATCCGTCAAAAACCGGATTTACCAAACCCGCTTCGTTTATTAACCGAACAACCAGTCAAAAAATTCGTTGCGTATTTAATGCTCAAATTAATTTTAAACGATACATAATTAATAAGTATATTAGAATATAAATTTATATTTGAAAATGCATTAAAAATAGTGAAATAAAAATAAAACAAGGCTGCCGGGATTCGAACCCGGGTCAGCCGGCTTAGCCAAAGTCTTAACTCTCATTTACCAAACCACTCCGCCACTTGTGTTCTTTAGTATTATATCAAAACAATTAATTCAAATATCACAATCTCGATTTCAAATCGACGCGCCCAATTCGCAGTCGTCAGAAATCCCGACGATTTCGCCTTTCACTGTCGGTTTCTTGTGTCTTAACGCGTATAATAACTATTACATCGGTTATAACCGATGTCCAGTCCGCGACATCATTCATAACCGCCGGAAAAATTATTGACCGACGAATCAAGACGGTAATCGGACCCAATTCATCGATGTTCTTCCCTATAAATTCACCCACAAGTCTCTGGTAGCCTTTTCACTCAAAATCGCACCTTTTCTCGAAGAAATTTCACTCGCCGGAAATAACCTGCCATCAACCGGAAAATCGAGACTTTCATCTACGTGGTAAATACCTCGAATTTTCTGTTTCATTACATTATTAGACAAATTCTAACATCACTCAATCACCCAGAATCAGCCCCAGACGACATTGCCGGATTTTCTGTTATCGCCGAAAAACTTCCGAAAGTTTCAGAAACTCGCTGTTAACCGGTATGATCATTCAAACCTACTGATAATCGTTACTCAGTAGTTCAATTTCACATCTAATTCATCCAAACTGATTATTGATCCTAACAGCCGAAGGTCACCAAAACAGAGCCGACGAGCTTCACCGGATTTCTGAAGAAGACAATCTGTTTGGTACAATCAATCCTCAAACCTCTTCTGTTCAATACTTTTCAATTGTTCATATTATTCATTAACCGAATTAATCAAGTAACAGTTAGTTAACCGATGTCTGTAATCTTAAACGAAGAAGACGAAGTAGTGTATGTTATAAGATTAATTAAAATCGATATTATGAACGGGTTAGACACACAGTCCAGCGGTGGACTGTGTGCAAACAATATGCACACGACGCGAGTTCGATTCCTATCACAACCTTAACCTCTGTAATAAAAATGTTTTATTTTTAGAAACCGAACCGGGTTAACTCAGTAAGATGTTAAGTATAATAAAAACCAGAATATTTACCAAGTTAGACACACAGTCCAGCGGTGGACTGTGTGCCAAACTAAAGCACAGGTCCCGAGTTCGAGACCTGTGGCGAGCACCGAGTGATGAAATTAAATCGTTTTTAAAATAAGTGATTTTCGGATTAACTTAATTAGTATATAAATATAATTAAAAACAGAAATATTTCGGGTTAGACACGTAGCTCAGTTGGTAGAGCTGCGTGCACGCGTACGGGAGGTCTCGGGTTCGAGTCCTGCCCGGCGCATACATACACACAATAAAACCGGTCAAACAGTCAACGCTTATGGTCAAACAGTCAACGCTTATGGTCAACAGTCAAAAATCAACATTTTTTTATTACTTTTATTTATTTATTTAAATTAAAAATACTTAAAAATAACATTTTTAAAGTTAGAAAATAGCCTTAAACTCACAAAAATATATCCAATAATCCTACTAAAATTGATTAATAAAATCCGCTTATTTACCGAACCATTATGTTAATATCTAGGTTAGTTTCACTCGTGGTTAAATCCAACTTCGTGCGCATTCAACATCATCACCCGAACGCACCCAATGTGAGTGAATCTTACAACTCCCCTTTTTAATTACACGTTTTGGGGTGTATCATGTGTTACTTAAACTAATTCGTTTATTTAAACTCGTGCCATACCATATTATGATTTAAACTTAGAATGTAAATATTGTTTGTAGTTATGTATTACATATTGTCAAGTTGTATGCAAACTATTTGTTAGGCCCATCAGTTCCTCGTGGGAGACGAGTTGAACAACGCGTGCCTTAAAACTCATTCATTAGGCCCATCAGTTCGTAGAACAACGCGTGCCTCAAAACTCATTCATTAGGCCCATCAGTTCCTCGTGGGAGACGAATTGAACAACGCGTGCCTCAAAACAATCAATTGTTGTATGTGTTTTGCAATATTTAATATTATGTGTATTGTGAATAAATTTACATCTACATTTACTCATATGTGGTTATGCACTTTATTTTATAATCAATACAATAAACTCGTTTAAATGTTTTTCATAGGATTCACTCGCCAACTTTTTGTTGACCCAAAAACCATTTTTACACATGATACAGGTGGATAGGATGAAGCAAGGAACACATAGGAAAGTGCCTTAGAAGAAAAATAATGAAGTCTAGAAAGATGTATAGAACATGTTGTACTTGTATGATTTGATTGTATGATCTTCTTTAAAATTGTAATAATAAATATGAAACATTATAATAAATGTCATGAGCTTTGATGAAAACCCAATCATGCCCCGATCACCTTTTCCGCTGCGGGTCGGGGTATGACATGGCCTGTGTCTCTCGCGCCCTGCGAGACAGGCTCTGCTGCAGAAAAATTGTTTGGAGGTCAAGCAAAACTCCAAAACCATTTAAATTCGAAACCATGGACTTTTAAACTGCTATGCCACGTTTTGGGACACTTGTAAGCTTCTTCTTACACCCCAAAAAACATGGCTTCGCCTCCTTTGAGCTCTCCAACTATAAATAGGTGTTCAAGTGTTCATTCCAACTTGCACCTTTCTTAAACATAACTCTTCTCCCTCCTCTTGAAGTTCCTAGCTGAAAGGAGCATCCAACTTAGTTCTCTTACGTTATAGGAACCTCTTGTAAGTGTTCCTTACTCTTGCATTTTGGTTTTTAGGCTTCTATAGCCAAAAGTCAAGCATTTTATGGCAAACGCTTTGACTTTCGGTTAAGACCATTATGGTCCAGCCATTGTTCAAAATGAACATGGCTAAATGATCGTAATAAGGTAGGTGTTAGTCCCTATAAAGGGCACCTCCTGAAGATCACGTTTGCTAGACCAATTGACGGGTCAAAATTATGTTATTAAAAAGTCAAACAGGCCATTTTTCGGAAAAATCATAAATTGATCTTATATATGTTATGAAACCTGTTTTGACACTTAAACAAGTTGGTAATAATTATTAGAACATGTAAAAACATGTTCTGCTCGTCAATTTCAGTTCTAGGGTCGGTTCGCAACCGAAAGTCGCAAAGTTTGGCTTCTGCTTTGACTTTCGATTCTGACCCGATTTAGATTAGTTACCTACTGATCTAAAGTTGTACTATGATCATAATATAATGTAGCATAACCCTCTGAGGTTATATTACATGATCATAATCAAAATCCAAGTTTATGCACAAGTTCCATAATTATGCCAGGAGGGTGCGAAGCACCAGACACGAGCACGCGCCCGGGCTCGGGCAAGGGCACGGGACGAGGGCGATGGGCGTAATGTGGCGCTTTGATGGCGCACTTTGCACTCGCACGCTCGCATCGCCGCGACCCGCTTGGAGCCGCCTTTAGTATTTTTTTTATGTGTCTTGGCACGCTCGCATCGCCACTTGGAGCCGCCTTTAGTATTTTTTATGTGTCTTGGCTTGGTGTTGTCAGCTAGAGATTGTTCAAGTTTCTACCTGTAAAATGATTAAGTCACAGAATTCATTATGCCATTGAATTCCAGAATTAATATTATTTAATTGTGTATTCAATAGAGACTTATAATTTCAAATTCTATTCAGTCGATATACAAAGCTTTGTGCTTTGTTTTGGAGGTACACTAAAATCGTATGGATCATACAACACACACATCCAACGAATTTCCTAACTTTGAAACTCTGCAAACTCTTGTTTCAGGTATTCTTTCAGGTGCTAGGCTACTTAGGCTGTTGTACCCTGGGAAACAGACGGGTTCACCTAGGTGGCCCGAAATCTGTTTTAAGGGAAGCGTGATCTTCACGTGCCTCAGTCACCATTGTTTTTTATTTCTTTGTAATGTTTCTCAGTTTAGGTTTGTTGTGTATTTTCATTCTGTCTACTTCAGTTTTTGGTTATGTAATGTAATTCGAATTTAATTAATAAAATTGTTATTTTAGTTTGTTTTGTGAACGGATTCCCTACAAGTATTGTCTTGAAAAGCTATTACAGCTTGAGACAAAAAGGGTATTTTCATCCGGTCATGAAACATACGGAATACCCTTTTCAAGTAGAGAACGTTGCCACTAAATTGGGCACCAGCTTGATCCAAGTTAAGTGCGCAAATTGCAAAACGTGATTTTTGTACCGCTTCAAACCCAAAGTGAACCACTTGATCACACCATTTCGGGTCATGCGTTTAGCCCAGGGTCCGATTTGAGTGGTTCACCGATCCATGCCATAACGATTTACAACAATGTCATGCAAATGGATCGGCATCCTAATGGGTCGATAAAAGATTGTCTTTTTGTTTTACTACAGCGAGAGATCCAAGATTGTCTTTCGACTTTTGTTTGGTTTACTTGAGTCTTTCAAAATTTGTTTGGTTTACTTGTGAATTAAATTTGAAATGGTTGTTTGATATTGTGTTGGGTGTTTCATTTTGGTTTAGTGTTGCTGTTCATTTTGGTTAATTGACAATTAGTATGGAATTACTTATAGATTTTGATCATCCTGTTTAATCTGAAGTTTGTCTTTATTATTGCGGTTTCACTTTGGGTCGTTATGATGATTATGGAATTGAGTTGCAATAAAATACTCCATTTTGGTTTTATGCTGCTGAAGTTTTTGGTTTATCCTTTATTGTCTACTAGATCACAAAAAAAACATGCTTGAAATATCATTGCAGTTATGATTGCTATTTAATATGGAGTTGGTCAATTGACATTTCAGTTTGAAGTGGGTGAATATGATGTGCGGATGGTCTTTATTTATTGCGATTTCATATGTAGTTTCCTACCATCAATTGCGATTTCATATGTAGTTTCCTACCGTCAAAAGGATAATATTTGTAGTTGAGTGGCCCATGGGGAATTTTTTTCCTTAAAAAATAAACATATCGTTAATGTTAGATCCTATAAATATTACAAAACTAAAACCATACATCTTATTTCTCTAACAATTTATATATCATTTTGAAGCTCAAAAAATAATGTGCCATTCTATAATGTTTTATTATTATTGTTATTATTATTATTTATTTTTAAATGGTATTGAACTTATTAAACTTAATGCTAATAAGCTAACTTCTAAACCATAAAAAAACATTTTGTAAATGAGGTTATCTTAGAGTTGGTATGGGTATATTATTTAAAACAAATTACCATATATGTATTGGATTATTTTTAAAAAACACGTGCTCCTCGAAACCACGGACCCTGTGCGGGGTCTTCCCCGCACACCCTCAACACTGCCTAAGGGTGTGCACGGTTCGGTTTTCGGGTAATACTAAAACCGAAACCGAAATGTCGGGTTTTTGATTTTTTAAAACCGTTCAGTTTCGGTTTTTTCTATTTTTACACCGGTTAGGTTCGGTTTTTGAAACAAATTATGTAAGATTCAAAAAATAAAATGTATAACTTAAAATTTAAGAATTTTTCTTATATGTTTACATATAAATTATTATACTTAACCTTCTTAATTAATATTGTTCACATAAACTTAACCTTTTAATCTATTTTTATGTTTCCCAATGTTTTTATTAAGGTATTTTATTTTATAATATTTTGAATATTATTTAGTTTTTATATTAGCATGGGTTAAACTCTTAAACAACTTAAATTTAAACATAAAAATATATGAGCTAGGCCTACTATTGTAACAAATCAGTTTCGTTTTTTCAGTACTAAAAAATGGTTATAAGAAAACCGAACCAAAATTTTCAGTTATTAAAAATCTAAAAATTGAAGCGTCAATTTTTGTTTTAGTCCGGTTTCTTCGATTTGGTTTTCTCGGTTACTTCAGTTTTTTTAGTTTTCTATTCACTCTATTACCGCCCAGGATCTTATACTTCTCAGTTCCCAAAGTTAGGCTCTAACTCCATGACTTTTGTCATACCACAACGCCATTTACATAATTAACTCATGTATTTAAGTATTTTCATTTTATTTTTTTATGTGCTATTTTTTTCATGTTTTAATATAGCTAGCCACTAGACGCGTTTTCTTTTCCACATTCCCCCATTACTTAATAATCACCACTACTACTAACTCGGAAAACTTTATAAAGGAAAACTAGCAGAAGTAAAATACAACATATCACAAAAGAATTGATAAACTAATTGAAAACGAGTACTGCAGTGTAAATTTTTGCCTCGCTGCATCTTGAGGGTTTCTTACTAGTATATATATTATAAGTACACATGATTTAAATTTTCTAATATCACACACATATGCATGTGAGCACTCTTAATTGTTATATGCTAAGTATTATATGCTTTATATGACAATGTGTGCTTTGTTAACCATTGACTATTATTTCTTTTCCTTGTCACATATGCACACACCGTATGCTATGTATGAATATTCGATATCCTAATTCCTACCTTAATATATCTAAAGTCTTGAACCGACTTTTTATTTTAATGCATTTCAGTTATTTTTGGGTTGATCTTATTTTTGAGTTTCAAATTTCAATTAATATTTCATTCTCGTCAAAGTGAGTTCTTCTGGCGGACATGTAGTAACCAGAAGGGTTACGCAACGGTTGTCAGGACGTCTTGTCTATGCTGGCATTTTTATAAATACACTTAATTGACTAGTTTGCCTACATGGGGAATATCGATGAATGTACCGATACCTATTAGGCCAAAACATGTCATACCAAACGTCATGTGAACTAACAACACTTTGATACGTCAAACGTATTCGTGGTAATTAATGGATACGATCCCAAACATCATTTTACAACACCCCAAAACTCGAGTCATTTATGAATTCATGATTTTCTTCTGGTTGAGTTGTATGTCAATGGGTAGACGTATGCGGGCCATGGGAAAGCTCAGTGATTGCGGGTGCACACCTAATTACGAAAGTAACGCACGAAAGTTATACTAAACCCTATGATGTGCCAAACCTAAAATTTTCAATATTTTATGATGAAATATTGTTTTTTTTTTAATTTTATCCTATTCCATGTGGTTATTATACCGTTTCATATTTAAACCACCGAAATAAATCCTTAATATTTCATGAGATTCTAATAATTTGTTGACCCATATGTCTAATACCTACGTTTAGGTCTTGTGTCTGTTTGCTTATAGGGCAGTGTGATTGAGTGTTTAAGATTCAATTTTATATTGTAAATACTCATACGCACGTAGGAGTCCTACGTGCGTATAAGTCTACTCCTACATGCGTATGAGTCATCATGCGTAGGAGTTCTACGCCCCATGAGTGTCATGCGTGTCTATTTATATGTGAGATAGGGCACAAGAGCTCATAACTAGCTTTTTGGACTTTGGAGAGCACTTTGTTAAATATTGTATGTCCTCTCGTTATGCTGCCCAAATTAGCTGCCCAAATTAACGAAGAAAAGATAGATTATGAAATCAAGGTTGCTCTTATACTTTGAAATGGATTCTGTACATTTCTAAGTGGTTTAGATATCACATTTTGTGTTTCACGCACCAAGACAATCCTACAAGTGGTATCAGAGCAGAAGTGTAACATTCGTTGTAAAACGGGTTCTAAAACCCGCTTCTTTTAATAATTCAAATAAATATGAAGTTTCGTTACGTATTTATGTTAACCGTTCAAATTTGTTATATTAATTTTATTAATTATTCAAAAGGGTTAAATAATAATGATAATAAATAAAAAATAATAATAATAATAATAAATAAACTGAAAATAATAAAAATAAATATAAAGAGTGACCACGAGTTTCGAACCCGGGTCTTCATTGAACCAACACACACCACACACCACTCCACTGCACACACACATATGAAATTATCCTAAGTTAAATGAATCTTATATCAAAGTAACGCGCTAAATTCAATTTCAAATCATTCGTCTGAAACGGCTGCAAATTTCAATCCATTCTCAATTGTCCGTTTCTGTTTTGAATTAAACCTAAAGAACCGTTTTTCAATCATAACATAGAATCATGAGATCAGTTACAACTGAATCGGTTACACATCAAACCGATCATCAAATCTTTTTTTTCGAAATCGATAAAACTGAATCCTGTACCTTCATCTATAAATAGCGGTCTAAATACCTTTTCTGGAACTCACCCACATTCTCAAAATCTCTCTAAAACTCCCTGGTTTCAAAATTCTCTTCGTCGGAATTTTTGTGTTGTCGCCAGAAATATCGCCGGAGAAGTCAGGCCACTTTCATTTCGGTACAAACCATCCCTTTAATCCTTTTTATTTTATGTGTTTTTGTTAAATGAGGTAATTAATCATCGAATTCAAACCAGTTTTATGATTAAACAGTCGGGTTCTGATCAGTGGGTTTTAACATGAAAAAGATGAAGTTGTGTTAGTATATTAGTAATCGGTAATAAAACCGGGTTAGACACACAGTCCAGTGGTGGACTGTGTGCAATATAAACAACCACACTCGGGTTCGAGTCTCACACGTTTCCGACTTCCTGAATTAAATCAACACTTTTTAATACTTGATTTGACCAACATCCAGTAAGTGTATAAGTTTAATTTAAATTCTAAATATTCTGAGTTAGTCACACAGCCCAGTTGGTAGGGTTGTGTGCAACGTGTATAGAGGGCGCGTGTTCGAGTCTGTTTGTGTGTAGCGGTTCGTTAATATAACAAACCTTTTTAAATAAATAAGATTATGATTTAACACAGTTAGTATATATATATAACTAAAATCCAGATTATTTCGGGTTAGATACATAGCTCAGTTGGTAGAGCTGCGTGCACGTATACGAGAAGTCACGAGTTCGAATCCCACACGCTATGAATAATATATAAAACGGCCGGTTCAACCCCCATAAAGGGGTATATTTTTTTAATAACTCTTTTCTTTATTTTTCTCCAAAAATCCTTAAAAATATATATAAAAATAAGACCATTTTAAGCTTAAAATTTGTAATAAATACTATAAAAATAGACTTAAAAGTCTAATAAAAGTCATTAAATAAAAATATTAATTGCAAATAAAAGAAACATATTTACCGAATTATTACGTGATTATTTAGGTTAGTTTTTCTCGTCGGTTGGAATCTATAATCGTGCGCGTTCGTTATCAACTTAAGAAATGCACCCACTGTGAGTGAATTCTTACAAACTTCCCCTTTTTATTCATGTTTTGGGGTGTATCATGTGTCGTTTATTTATATCATTTATTCAAACACCTGTGCTACTATCATTATATGATCTAACGTGTTATGTAATATTTGGTTTATTGTTATATGTGGTTATATTTTCTCATTTCAGTCAAGCATTAACATTAGGCTCATCAGTTCCTCGTTGGACACGAGTAGAGCATCGCATTGCCTAATTAGATCGGCTCCGTTTGATTGAGCCTTGATCTCATATCACATCATTTATCATGCTTATGTGTACATTGCTAGATGTTTATGTGGTTTGTGGATAGTTTACATATACGTTTGCTCATACTTGGTTATGCACATTTTTATTATATTAATCAACATAATTATTTCTTCAAATGATTAAACAAGATTCACTCACCAACTTTTGTTGACCCAAATCTCTATTTTTACACCTGATATAGGTGGACAAATTGAAGTAAGGAACACATAGGAATTGGCCTTAGAAGAAAAATAAAGAGTTACATAAATGTCATGTTTAGAACAATCTTGTGCTTGTAGGGTTTATGTGTTTGATGGAGTTTCTCCTTTAAATTTAAATTAATGAATATGAAACTTTCTTACAGTAAATGTCATGAGCTTTGGTGAAATCCAAGCATGCCCCGACTACCATATCCGCTGCGGGTCAGGGTGTGACAGATTGGTATAAGAGTTTTTGACTATAGGGATATAGGATAGGTTATTAGACTGTTAGAGCCTATACTATAGTTGATGAGATTTTTATTGCTTACGTGTTAATTGGTTACATGCAAACTCATGATGTTTACTTGTCTTACATTTATCTCACACACAAATGCATGCAAGCACACTCACTACTACATGATCTTGTGTGATAATCAATGTGATATACATATTGTTAACATAACATGCCTATATATACGCATCACGCACGTCTCAATTTGCACATATTTTAACATCTTTCATACTTTCTTTCTCAAAATTTTGTGATATTTTCATTTTTCAATCTCATCAAAGTGAGTTCTATGACGGGCATGTAGTAACTGGAAGGGTACAAGTATCGGTAGTCAAAACGTCCTGTCTAGGATTGGCATTCGTATAAATCCAATATAACAGACCAGTTTGCCTACCTGTGGACTAACGATGAGAGTAAGAAGGACCTATTAGGCCAAAGCATGCCACACCAAACGTCGTGTGAACTAACCCCACTTTGAGTTGTCACTGTGTCTACACCTGGACACCCTCCGACTTTATACCTCATAATCATGTTTTACGATTTTCATTCGGGTGATGCAAGTGTTAAAAGGCCAACACCAATGTGAACTCTACAAAGCCCAGTAGTCAAGGGGGCCCACATGACTACCTAGGCCAAGTATGAGGGACACATGGGGGTCTAAACATGAGCAAGGCCCAAGACATCCAATGGATGTAGTGAATTTATTTTTCTCAATTATTTTGTGAATGTTAATTTCTAAACGTAACACATAACACCAAAACGTCAAACTCATAATCTAGTTACGTATTTCCTGTAGATGTCTTCTAGGCACTCTCGAGGAGGTAGGAGATCGGGAAGATCTGGCGAGCGCATGGCTTCTCAAATAGTCCAACAAATGGCCGCCGTAATTCCCGACATTGTGATTCAAGTCCAACAGGCCCTCGCCGCTAATCATGTCAACCCAATCAACCAAGAAGGTCAAAATACTGTCAACCCTCCCGCAAACGCCACCAAGTGCACCTACAAGCACTTCAACTCATGTGACCCTCCAAAGTACGAAGGGACTGAAGGGGTCACTACTCTCCTTCGTTGGTTTGAAGAGATGGAGAGTACCTTCCTCAACTGTGATTGTCCCAACGACCGCAAGGTGCGTTATGCTACTGGTCGTCTGTATGGGGTAGCACTCACATGGTGGAATGCGGAGAAAGGCAGATGAGGCGTCGAAGCCACTGTAGCCCTAACTTGGGAAGAATTAGGAGAATTCATGACCAAACGCTTCTGTCCAAAAGGTGAAATTAAGAAGTTAAAAGATGAGTTTTATTTCTTGAAACAAAATGAGGGAGACCATATAACCTACAACAAGAGGTTTCTTGAGTTGAATCAAATGGTTCCCAACTTGTTCACTCCTCTATACTGTTTGATTGAGCACTACATTCGGGGTCTTCCCTCGAAAATTTAAGACTCTGTGATGAGTACTACGCCTGCAACTTTGGAGGCAGCAATGAAGCTAGCTACTGAGCTCACTGAAAATTGTATCAGGAACGGGGATTTCAAAGACGAGAAGAAGAAAGACAAGACACCTGCTGAAACCCATACCTCAACCCAAACTGGATCCTCTTCTCGATTCGCTGGCAAGAGAAAGCGAAATGGGAAGAACTTTGCCATCACAAATCAGCCAACTCAAACCAATCAACCCATTGCCGCCGCTCCAATCACACAAGTAGCACCTCCTACTGCACCATTTAAGAAACAGTATACAGGACCTCACCCAAAATGCAACCGATGTTAATATCACCACCCTCCCGAGAATCCATGTCTTAATTACACATGTTGTGGCCGTGCAGGTCATACAATCCAAACTTGTCGCGTTCTTCAAAGACCAGCCCGCAACCAACCTTAAGCCCAACTAAACAATCAAGTGGTGGGCCAAGCTCCCTACTAACAATCTCTACTATTACCACCTGCTCAACCAGTGGCTCAACCTTTTTACCAACCCAACTACCCTATGATGCCGCCTGTCAGAGCTTGTTTCAATTGCGGTGATCCAACCCATTTCCGCAACACCTGTCCACGTTTGGTAAACATCATAAATGTGCAAGCCCAAGCTAACCCTGTGAACCAAGCCAATCCGCCAGCTAGAGGAAAAGCTTTTAACATCAACGCCAACCAGGTTAGAGCGGAAAATAACGTGGTTAACGGTACGTTTCTCATTAACGGTAGTTACGTATCTAGACTTTTTGACACTGGCACGGATAAGAGTTTTGTGTCTTTGGAGTTTAAATATATTCTTGGTTTACCTCGCGTTAGTCTAGGCGAATCATTTACAGTGGAAGTAGCAGACGGCGAACCTATTACGTTAGACTCCATCATTCGTTATTGCACTCTTACTCTCAATGATCATGATTTTCCAATTGATCTTATTCCTATGAAGTTGGGTAGTTTCGACGTCATCATTGGTATGGACTGGCTTAGTCAGCATCATGCTGAAGTCGTTTGTTATGAAAAATTTATTCGAATTCCTCTCGCCGACGGTCAAACTCTTCGTATTTTTGGCGAAACCTCATCCAAAGGACTTAAGTTGATGTCATGCCTTCAAGCTCGAAGATACCTTTGCAAATATTATATAGCATTCTTAGCGCACGTTGTTAAGAAAGAGGCAATGAGAAGAAACTGGAAGACATTCCGATTAAGAATTCCCTCAAGTTTTTCCAGACGACGTTTCAGGACTTCCTCCTGTGCGAGAAGTCTGATTTCGAATCGATCTTGTACCTGGTGCCACAATAGTTGCAAGATCTCCATATCGATTAGCCCCATCTGAAATGCAAGAGTTAGCTAGCTCCTGCAAGAGCTGACTAACAAGGGATTTATACGTCCTAGCTCATCACCTTGGGTGCGCCGGTTCTTTTCGTCAAGAAGAAGGATGGAACTTTTCTAATGTGTATTGATTATCGAGAGCTCAACAAGCTAACCATCAAAAACCGATATCCTTTACCTCGCATTGATGACCTTCTAGATCAACTTCAGGGTGCCACCTGTTTCTCGAAAATCGATCTTCGTTTTGGTTATCATCAGCTTAGAGTACGTGAAGAAGATATTCCAAAGACTGCCTTTCGAACTCGCTACGGTTACTACGAATTCATGGTCATGCCTTTTGGTTTGACCAATGTTCCCGCCGTTTTCATGGATCTAATGAATAGGGTGTGTAAACCCTACCTCGATCGTTTCGTTATTGTCTTCATCGATGATATCCTTATTTATTCCAAGACATAATCAGATCATGAGCGACCTCTTCGACTTATCCTAACACTTTTGAGAACCGAAAAGCTCTACGCTAAGTTTTCGAAATGTGAATTCTGGTTAAAAGAAGTTCAATTTCTTGGTCACATCGTCAACGACAAAGGAATTCATGTCGACCCTGCAAAGATTAAAGGAGTGCAAAAATGGCAAGCTCCACGCACTCCTACCGAAGTTCGATCATTCCTCGATTTAGTTGGTTATTATCGACGCGTCATTGCCAATTTCTCTCGTATTGCCTTACCACTCACAGCCTTGACTCATAAGGGCAAGCCCTTCATTTGGGGGCCCAAGCAGGAAGAGGCTTTTCAAACCTTGAAACAAAAGCTTTGTGATGCACCTATCCTCACTCTCCCTGACGGTTGTGAAGACTTCGTGGTCTATTGTGACGCATCAGGACAGGGACTAGGGTGTGTCTTAGTGCAAAGAGGAAAGGTGATAGCCTACGCCTCAAGGCAACTTAAAGTTCATGAGAAGAATTACACTATTCATGGCCTAGAACTCGGAGCAGTCGTGTTCCCTCTAAAGATATGGAGACATTATCTCTGTGGTACCAAGTGTGAAATTTACACTTACCACAAGAGCCTTCAACATATCTTCAATCAAAAAGAGTTAAACATGAGGCAACGACGATGGGTCGAACTCTTGAATGATTATGATTGTGAAATCCGTTATTATCCCGGTAAAGCCAATGTTGTGGCTGATGCTCTAGCCGAAAAGAGTATGCTAACTCCATTCACCTTTTATGTTCTCAAATCATGACTGACCTTCAAAACCGCATTCGCGAAGCTCAACATATTTCTGTCACGGAAAATGATGTGTGAGATAAATTATCTTGTGGAGCTGAAACCAAGTTAGAATCCAAGTCCGATGGGATCCTTTACTATCTAAATCGTATTTGGGTACCTGATCACGACAATCTTCGTACTTTTCTCATGAATGAGGCTCACAAAACACGATACTCTATACACCCAGGTGCTAATAGGATGTATCAAGACCTACGATACTCTTACTGGTGGCCTGGCAAGAAGAAGGATATCGCCATTTTTGTCTCTAAGGGCCTCACATGATCTAAGGTTAAAGCGGAACATCAAAGACCTTCAGGATTACTCGTTCAACCTGAAATACCCGTTTGGAAGTGGGAAAACATAACCATGGATTTTATTACCAGGTTACCTTGCACTTCCAGTGGGCATGATACGATCTGGGTTATCATTGATCGTCTTACCAAAACAGCTCATTTCATTCCAATCCGCAAAGACGATAAGAACGAGAAGTTAGCTCGTATCTATATTGATGAAATCGTAAGCCGACAAGGTGTGCCTTTAAGTATCATTTCGGATCGAGATGGACGTTTTACTTCCCGAACATGGCAAGCCGTGCAATCAGCATTAGGCACACGCTTAGATCTCAGCACCGCCTTTCACCCTCAAATTGATGGTTAATCCGAGCGCACCATACCGACTCTTGAAGACATGTTGCGAGCATGTGTCATCGACTTCAAGGGCAATTAGGATACTCATTTACCCTTAGTTGAATTTTCATACAATAATAGCTATCATTCGAGCATCGGTATGGTTCCTTTTGAAGCATTATATGGTCGTAAGTGCCGATCTCCTATATGTTGGCACGAAATCGGTGAAACACAAATCACTGGACCTGAATTGATCCAAGAAACAACCGATAAGATTCTTCAAATCCGCAATAATCTTCTAGCAGCTCAGAGTCGTTAAAAGAGTTACGCTGATAAACGACGAAAGCCACTTGAGTTTTATGTTGGCGATCAAGTGCTTTTGAAAGTATCACCATGGAAGGGAGAGGTACGTTTTGGACAAAAAGGCAAACTAGCACCACGCTACGTGGGACCATTCAAAATACTCGAGAGAGTTGGTCCTGTAGCCAACAAGCTTGACTTACCAGAAAAACTCAACAGGATTCATCCCACGTTCCATATATCAAACTTGAAAAAGTGTCTTGCCGACAAAAATCTCCATATACCGTTAGAAGATATTCAGATTGATGAATCAATGCATTTCGCTGAATGACCTGTAGAAATCATGGACTTCGGTGAGAAGCCTTTAAGACGAAGTCGAATTCTGATAGTCAGAGTACGTTGGGAGTCAAAACGAGGACCTGAGTATACTTGGGAACGCGAAGACTCAATGCGTGAAAAATACATGCATCTCTTTCAAGTTACACCTACTACTACTTCAATTTCGGGACGAAATTTCCAAAAGTAGGGGATACTGTAATATTCGTTGTAAAACGGGTTCTAAAACCCGCTCCGTTTAACAATTCAAATAAATGATATGAAGTTTCGTTACGTATTTATGTTACCCGTTCAAATTTGTTATATTAATTTTATTAATTATTCAAAAGGGTTAAATAATAATGATAATAAATAAAAACTAATAATAATATTAATAAATAAACTGAAAATAATAAAAATAAATATAAAGGGTGACCACGGGTTTCGAACCCGGGTCTTCATTGAACCAACACAACACCACACACCACTCCACTACACACACACATTTGAAATTATCCTAAGTTAAATTAATCTTATATCAAAATAACGCGCAAAATTCAATTGCAAATCATTCGTCTGAAACGGCTGCAAATTTCAATCCATTCTCAAATGTCCGTTTCTGTTTTGAATTAAACCTCAAGAACCGTTTTTCAATCATCAGATAGAATCATGAGATCAGTTACAACTGAATCGGTTACACATCAAACAGATCATCGAATCCTTTTTTTCCAAACCGATAAAACTGAATCCTGTACCTTCATCTATAAATAGCGGTCTAAATTCCAATTCTGGAACTCGCCCACATTCTCAAAACCTCTCTAAAACTCCCTGGTTTCGAAATTCTCTTCGCCGGAATTTTTATGTTGTCGCCGGAAATATCGCCGGAGAAGTCAGGCCACTTTCATTTCGGTACAAACCATCCCTTTAATCCTTTATATTTTATGTGTTTTTGTTAAATGAGGTAATTAATCATCGAATTCAAAATAGATTTATGATTAAACATGTCACACCCCGACCCGCAGCGGAATAAGAGTCGGGGCATAATTGGGTTATCACCAAAGCTCATGACATTTACTAATATGTTTCATATTTAATAAAGTCAAAGTTACATTTCCAAATATCCAAACATGTTCATTCAATACAAAGAAAATAAACCAAACATAACAATCCCAACTCTAAATCGTTTTATTCTTCTAGTCCAAGTCCTATGTGTTCCTAGCTGCTGCTGGTTCACCTGTATCATGTGTAAAATGGGGGTTTTTGGGTCAACATAAGTTGGCGAGTGAACCTTATTAGATAAACATTTATTATTGAATTACTTGTTAGTTTATCAATGAAAAATTGTGCATAATCATAGATGAGCAAATGTAAATAATCAAGCAGTGGCAAATAGCAGTCACAACTATAACATACAATAACATATGACAGCATACATTAACATACCAACAACATACGATAAATAACATAAATGAACTGTGCGATCAAGGCTCAATCAAACGGAGCCGATCGTATTGCATGTACTGAAAATGAAAATGTCTGTGCGATCAAGGCTCAATCAAACGGAGTCGATCGTATTGCATGTACTGAAAATGAAAATGTCTGTGCGATCAAGGCTCAATCAAACGGAGCCGATCGTATGTGGGCATGCCAGGTTCAACCTCATAATGAAATGGGGAACATGCTCAACGCTCATAATGTAATGGGGAGCGGCGGCCTATGAAATTGCATGTACTGAAAATAATAAATTGCATCCAACAATAACTACACAACAGAAACAAACTGAATACACATGTTCAGGATATGATGTATGCACAATGGTTTAACTATAATATATATACAAAGACACATGATACACCCCAAAACGTGATTAAAACGGGGAATTTGTAAAGATTCACTTACATTGGGTGCGTTCGATTGGAGATGGTGAGATGCGCACGAATTAGATGAGCGGAACAACGAGAAATACTAACCTAAATAATAACGGAAAAATATATTAAATGAGTGGATGTTATTAAGGATTTTAATGAAATTTTTAGATATATTTTTGTGAGTTTAAGGCTATTTTCTATCTTTAAAAATGTTATTTTTAAGTATTTTTAATTGATTTTTAAATTAAATTAAATAAATAAAAATATAAAAAAAATTGTTTATTTTGCGTTGACCGTTGACCGTTGACCGTTGACCTGTTGACCTGTTGACTTGTTGACCGGTTCGGTCAGTGACATGGTTTGCGCTGGGTGAGGCTCGAACCCAAGACCTCCCGTACGCGTGCACGCAGCTCTACCAACTGAGCTACGTGTCTAACCCGAAATAATCTTGTTTTTAATTATATTTATACGCTTATTCAGTTTAACCGAAATTCTTTTAATTGCAAAAACATTTTAATTCAACGGACCGGTGCCGTGACGGGCTTCGAACGCGCGACGTGTGAGTTAATGTTGCACACAGTCCACCGCTGGACTGTGTGTCTAACCTGGTTATTATCTCGGTTTTTATTATACTTAACAATTAACTGAGTTAACCCGGTTTAGTTTTTAAACAAAAAGGCATTTTATTACATAAGGAGTGCGTGTAGCAGGGATCAAGCTCGGGACTTGCGTGTGTATTTTGCACACAGTCCACCGCTGGACTGTGTGTCTAACCCGTTTAAAACTACCAATTTTAATTATACTTATAGTATTGTCAAAGTTCATCTTCTTCACTGGATTTTTACCGACAGCAGTTTACATTTTTAAAACTTGTTAATTTGATTGCTAAGCATTACACAAACTGATAAGAGATAGCAGGGATGACAATTAGAGGAAAAACGTACCGGTGAACGATTGGTTACAGAATTCAGGCAATGGGTCGGTCCCTGTTTTTATGCTCTTCAACTGAACAAGACAATTAACCGTTTTTATTAACTAATCGTGAAATTGAAGTGTTCAGCAAATGTTATCAGAGGGATTGAAGGTCCTTACCGTTTCACAGACGGAAATAAGGACTTTCAGGAATTTTCCGGCGAACTGGAATTAGTTGAATATAGCGCCTGAATTCGATTTCAATTGAGTGGTTTAAGTTAGAAATAGCCTAACAATTGTTGAACTATAATGATATTGAAAGATTTACCGTTTGAGGATGAATACGGTTTTCCGGCGACTTTTACAGAAAATTCCGGCGAGCTGTTTTAAGCGTTCTGATGGTCTGAAAATGTGACGAAAGTGAAATGGGATGCTGGTATGATATTTCTGAGTCGCGAGAGTGGTCTTGAGTTGAAGTAATCTGGATTTGATTACTTTTCGGTTATAAAAACCGATAATGATGAGACTTGATGCTAAATCAATTCTGAATTGATTAAAGACATCGGTTCATCGGTTATGAACGTGCATACGCGAGTAATCAAACGATTTGACGATTGATTTGCCGATTTCCGTTTCTCAGTTGGCGCAACTGGTTTAACCGAGTTTGTGTATAAATTTCATTTGTTTCCTAGAGATAACAGAAAACACAAAGTGGCGGAGTGGTGATGTGAGTGTGTGTTAAGGCGTTGGAGTTGTTCTTGGCTGACCCGGGTTCGAGTCCCGGCAGCAACATATTTTTTTTTATTTATTTTGTTTTAACATTTTATCAAATATAATTTTTATAGTTTAGTTTATTTATTAATTATGTATCATTTTAAATCAAAATAATCATAAATATTCAACGTGACTTTTATAACTTGATATTCGATTACAAAACGGAGCGGGTTTTGAAAACCCGATTTTTACAAATGTTACAGTATCCCCTACTTTTAGGAATTTCGTCCCGAAATTTAAGTAGTTGAAGTAGTAGGAAAAAGATGCGGGTATTTTTCGCGCATTGAGTCTTCACGTTCCCAAGTAAACTCAGGTCCCCGTTTCGACTCCCAGCGTACCCTAACAATTGGAATGCGACTTCGTCGTAGACGTTTCTCTCCGTAGTCCATGATCTCCACTGGTCTTTCAATAAAATGCATAGATTCATCAATCTGAATATCTTCCAGCGGAATGTGGAGGTTCTCATCAGCGAGGCACTTCTTCAAGTTCGACACGTGGAATGTGGGATGAATCCTGTTGAGTTCTTCTGGTAGATCAAGCTTGTATGCTACAGGACCTACTCTTTCGAGTATCTTGAAAGGTCCTACGTAACGTGGTGCTAGCTTGCCCTTTTGACCAAAACGAACTACTCCCTTCCACGGTGATACTTTTAAAAGCACATGATCACCAATGTTAAACTCTAAGGGCTTCCGTCGTTTATCTGCATAACTCTTTTGACGACTTTGAGCCGCTAGAAGATTGTTTCGAATTTGATGGATCTTGTCTGTGGTTTCTTGGATCAATTCTGGACTAGTAATTTGAGCTTCCCCAATTTCGTGCCAACATACAGGAGATCGGCACTTACGACCATATAAGGCTTCAAAAGGTGCCATGCCGATACTCGAATGATAGCTGTTGTTGTACGAAAATTCAACTAATGGTAGGTGGGCGTCCCAATTTCCCTTGAAGTCTATGACACATGCTCTAAGCATATCTTCAAGAGTTTGAATGGTGCGCTCAGACTGTCCATCAGTTTGAGGATGATAGGCGGTACTGAGATCTAATCGCGTGCCCATAGCGGATTGTACTGCTTGCCATGTTCGTGAAGTGAAACGACCATCACGATCAGAAATAATGCTTAACGGTACCCCATGTCGGCTTACGATTTTGTTGATATAAATACGAGCAAGCTTTTCGTTCTTGAAATCTTCACGGATAGGAATAAAGTGAGCTGATTTTGTAAGTCGGTCTATAATCACCCATATAGTGTCATACCCACCAGAAGTGCGAGGTAACCCGGTAATGAAATCCATGGTTATATTTTCCCACTTCCATACAGGTATTTCCGGTTGGACTAGAAGTCCTGAGGGTCTTTGGTGTTCTGCCTTCACCTTGGAACATGTAAGGCACTTGGAAACAAAAACGGCAATATCCTTCTTCATTCCAGGCCACCAATAGGTGTATCGTAGGTCTTGATACATCTTATCGGCTCCTGGTGTATAGAATAACACGTTTTGTGAGCTTCATTCATAAGAATTTCACGAAGATTGTTATGGTTAGGAATCCAGATACGATCTAGGTAGTACAGAATACCATCAGATTTAGTTTCAATTTTTAGCTCAGCTCCACATAACATCTCCTTTCGTACATCTTCTTCTGCTATTGAAACGTGTTGGGCTTCTCGAATTTGATCTTTAATGTCGGTTATAATTTGCGAACATAGAAGATGAATGGAGTTCGCATAACCCTTTCGACTAAGTGCATCAGCCACCACATTTGCTTTACCAGGGTGATATCTAATTTCACAGTCGTAATCATTTAGAAGTTTGACCCATCTTCGTTGCCTCATGTTTAACTCTTTTTGATTGAAGATATGTTGAAGACTCTTGTGGTCAGTGTATATTTCACACTTAGTACCATAGAGATAATGTCTCCATATCTTAAGAGCGAACACAACGGCTCCAAGTTCTAGGTCATGAGTGGTGTAGTTCTTTTCATGTGCCTTGAGTTGTCTCGAAGCATAAGCTATGACCTTTCCTCTTTGCATTAGGACGCAACCTAATCCTTGCCCTGACGCGTCGCAATAGACTACAAAATCATCACAACCTTCAGGAAGAGTGAGGATTGGTGCATCACAAAGTTTTTGTTTAAGAGTTTGAAAGGCTTCTTCTTGCTTGGGTCCCCATATGAAAGGTTTTCCCTTATGCGTTAAAGCCGTGAGTGGTACAGCAATGCGAGAGAAGTTTGAAATGAACCGACGATAATAGCCAGCTAGACCAAGGAAAGATCTTACTTCAGTTGGTGTAGCTTGCCATTCTTGAACCGCTTTGATCTTTGAAGGGTCGACATGTATTCCCTTGTCATTGACTACATGCCCGAGGAATTGTACCTCTTTTAACCAGAATTCACATTTGGAGAATTTGGCATAAAGCTTTTCCTTTTCTAGAAGTGCAAGGATGAGTCGAAGATGACGCTCATGATCAGATTAGATTTTGAATAAATAAGAATATCGTCGATGAATACTATAACAAATCGATCAAGATAAGGTTTGCAGACTCTGTTCATTAGGTCCATGAAGACAGCTAGTGCGTTGGTTAAACCAAATGGCATAACCATGAATTCATAGTGGCCATAACGAGTTCGAAACGCAGTCTTAGGGACGTCTTCTTCATGCACTCTAAGTTGATGATAGCCAGATCGAAGGTCGATTTTTGAAAAGCAGCTGGCACCTTGTAGTTGGTCAAGAAGATCATCAATGCGAGGTAAAGGATAGCGATTCTTGATTGTTAACTTGTTGAGCTCTCTGTAGTCGATGCACATACGAAACGATCCATCTTTCTTCTTTACAAAAAGAACAGGTGCACCCCAAGGCGACGAGCTAGGACGTATGAATCCATTGTCAGTCAACTCTTGTAATTGACTGGCTAGCTCTTGCATTTCAGAGGGGGCTAACCTATAAGGAGACTTTGCAACTGGTGTAGCACCAGGTATAAGATCAATACGGAATTCGACGTCTCTAACTGGAGGAAGTCCTGAAATGTCGTCAGGAAAAACTTGTGGGAAGTCTTTTACTACAGGAATGTCTTCAAGTTTCTTCTCCATGGTTCCCTTTTTGATGATATGAGCTAAAAACGCGACATAATTCTTGCGAAGATATTTTTGAGCTTGAAGACAAGACATTAAGCTGAGCCCTTTCGACGAGGTTTCTCCAATGATTCGAAGAGTCTGTCCGTTTGAAAGAGGAATACGAATAAATTTTTCACGACATACAACTTCTGCCTGATATTGACTGAGCCAATCCATACCGATTATGATGTCAAAACTTCCAAGCTTCATAGGAATAAGGTCGACTGAGAAATCGTGGTCGTTTAAGGTGAGTGTACAGTTGCGTATAATAGAGTCTAATGAAACTGGTTTCCCGTCCGCAACTTCTACCGTTATGGATTCCGTGAGCTTATCCCGATTTTTGTTTAAGATAGGTTCAAATTCTAAAGACACAAAACTTCTATCCGCACCAGTATCAAATAACATAGATGCATATCTACCATTTATAAGGAACGTACCATTAACCACATTGCCGTCAGCTCTGGCCTGGTTAGCGTTGATATTGAAAGCTCTCCCTCTTGCAGGTGGATGAGCTTGGTTTGCTTGATTCACCGGGTTGGCTTGGGCCTGAGCATGAATAATATTAACCAACCTTGGACAAGTGTTTCTGAAATGGCTCGGGTCACTGCAATTGTAGCAAGCCCGCATTGGTTGACCCATAGGATAATTGGGCTGGTAATATGTTTGGGCTAAATGTTGGGTGGGTGGTAATAGTAGGGGTTGTTGGGCTTGGCCCATTATTTGTTGGTGAGTTTGGGTTAAAGGTTGGGGGCGGTTCGTTCGTTGAGGCATGCGGCAGGTTTGAACAGTATGACCTGCGCGACCGCAGCCGGTGCAATATTGGCAAGGATGATCAGGGGAATGGTGATATTAGCAACGGTTACATTTTGGTAACGGGCCAGTGTAAGGTCTTCTGTATGGTGCGGATGAAGGAGTGACTTGAGTAATGGGTGCAGCAGGAATAGGGGAGTTGCTTTGAGTAACTGCAAAATTTCTAGTGTTGCGCTTCCTCTTGTTGGCAAACTTAGAGGAAGGAATGGGGTGGTTTGAAGTTTGTCCCTCAACAGGGGCTTTCTTTTTCTCTTCTTTGAACTTCCCGTTGCGAATTCGGTTCTCAGTCAGTTCTGTTGCTAACTCCATAGCAGCTTCAAGTGTTACCGGTGAAGTGCTGAGGACTGAATCTTGAATTTTCAAGGGAAGTCCTCGAATATAATGCTCAATCAGACGATAAGTTGGGGTGAATAAATTTGGAACCATTTGGTTCAACTCCAAGAACCTCTTGTTATAAGTGGTATGGTCTCCCTCCTTCTGCTTTAGAGCATGAAATTCATCCTCCAACTTTTTAATTTCACTCCTAGGACAGAAACGCCTAGTCATGATTTCCCTTAACTCCTCCCAAGTTAAGGCCATTGCATCTTCAGTTCCCCTCTTCCCTTTCTCAGTATTCCACCAAGTGAGAGCTACCCCAAATAGACTCCCGGTGGCGTATCGAACCTTGCGATCCTCAGGACAATCGCAGTTTAGAAAAGTGTTTTCCATCTCCTCGAACCAATGTAGGAGAGCAGTGACACCTTCGGACCCTTCAAATTTAGGAGGATCACAAGACTTAAAATGTTTGTAAGAGCACTTGCTGGTAGGAGGGTTGTCGATGTTCTGGTCATGTTGTTGGGGAGGGTTAGTAGGATTTGTAGCGAGGGCTTGTTGTACTTGGACCACAATGTCAGGCAGTATCGTGGCCATTTGTTTCGCGATCTGAGTGGCCAAACGTTCCTGAGATCTTCCTGATCTTTTACCCCTTCGTTGCTGTCTAGATGACATCTACAGGATCATACAATGAGAAGATTGTGAGTTTATAGTGTCTTTTTAGGTGTCATGTGTCTTTAAGAAAATGAAAATAACATAAATATCAATAATGCAACTACATCCATAGGATGTCTTGGGTTCGCTCATGTTGGGCCTCAAATGTCCCCCATACCTTCACCTACATAGTCATGTGGGCCCCCATGGCTATTGGCTTGGTAGGATTCACATTAGTATTGGCAATTTAACACTCGCATCACCCGAATGCAAACCACAAAATATGTTCATGAGATGTTTGGTCGGAACGTGTCCAGGTGTAGACACAATGACAACTCAAAGTGGGGTTAGCTCACACAACGTTTGGTATAGCATGCTTTGGCCTAATAGGTACTTCGTACTCTCATCGTTAGTCCCCAGGTAGGTAAACTGGTCCTTTATTTTGGATTTATACGAATGCCAGCCTAGACAGGACGTTCCGACTACCGGTACTGGTACCCTTCCAGTTACTACATGCCTATCATGAGAACTCACTTTGATGAGATTTGAAAACACGAAAATCATTGTAAAAGCAATCATGATGTGGTGTGTGCTTTCATGGATGTGATATGTTATGAGTATACGATTCATGATAGGCATTATATGATAATACATACTTATGAACATGCTTGCACAATATTAAATGTAACATTTAACATAAAACATATAAACATCATGAAATTTGGCATGTAACACACAAAAATCTTATAAGTTTCTAATCGACTATAGTATAGGCTCTAAGGGTCTAATAACCTATCCTATATCCCTATAGTCATGGCTCTGATACCAATCTGTCACACCCCGACCCGCAGCGGAATAAGAGTCGGGGCATAATTGGGTTATCACCAAAGCTCATGACATTTACTAATATGTTTCATATTTAATAAAGTCAAAGTTACATTTCCAAATATCCAAACATGTTCATTCAATACAAAGAAAATAAACCAAACATAACAATCCCAACTCTAAATCGTTTTATTCTTCTAGTCCAAGTCCTATGTGTTCCTAGCTGCTGCTGGTTCACCTGTATCATGTGTAAAATGGGGGTTTTTGGGTCAACATAAGTTGGCGAGTGAACCTTATTAGATAAACATTTATTAATGAATTACTTGTTAGTTTATCAATGAAAAATTGTGCATAATCATAGATGAGCAAATGTAAATAATCAAGCAGTGGCAAATAGCAGTCACAACTATAACATACAATAACATATGACAGCATACATTAACATACCAACAACATACGATAAATAACATAAATGAACTGTGCGATCAAGGCTCAATCAAACGGAGCCGATCGTATTGCATGTACTGAAAATGAAAATGTCTGTGCGATCAAGGCTCAATCAAACGGAGCCGATCGTATGTGGGCACGTCAGGTTCAACCTCATAATGAAATGGGGAACATGCTCAACGCTCATAATGTAATGGGGAGCGGCGGCCTATGAAATTGCATGTACTGAAAATAATAAATTGCATCCAACAATAACTACACAACAGAAACAAACTGAATACACATGTTCATGATATGATGTATGCACAATGGTTTAACTATAATATATATACAAAGACACATGATACACCCCAAAACGTGATTAAAACGGGGAATTTGTAAAGATTCACTCACATTGGGTGCGTTGGATTGGAGATGGTGAGATGCGCACGAATTAGATGAGCGGAATAACGAGAAATACTAACCTAAATAATAACGGAAAAATATATTAAATGAGTGGATGTTATTAAGGATTTTAATGAAATTTCTAGATATATTTTTGTGAGTTTAAGGCTATTTTCTATCTTTAAAAATGTTATTTTTAAGTATTTTTAATTGATTTTTAAATTAAATTAAATAAATAAAAATATAAAAAAAATTGTTTATTTTGCGTTGACCGTTGACCTGTTGACTTGTTGACCGGTTCGGTCAGTGACATGGTTTGCGCTGGGTGAGGCTCGAATCCGAGACCTCCCGTACGCGTGCACGCAGCTCTACCAACTGAGCTACGTGTCTAACCCGAAATAATCTTGTTTTTAATTATATTTATACACTTATTCAGTTTAACCGAAATTCTTGTAATTGCAAAAACATTTTAATTCAACGGACCGGTGCCAGTGACAGGTTTCGAACGCGCGACGTATGACTTAATGTTGCACACAGTCCATCGCTGGACTGTGTGTCTAACCTGGTTATTATCTCGGTTTTTATTATACTTAACAATTAACTGAGTTAACCCGGTTTAGTTCTTAAACAAAAAGGCATTTTATTACATAAGAAGTGCGTGTAGCAGGGATCGAACTCGGGACTTGCGTGTGTATTTTGCACACAGTCCACCGCTGGACTGTGTGTCTAACTCGTTTAAACTACCAATTTTAATTATACTTATAGTATTGTCAAAGTTCATCTTCTTCACTAGATTTTTACCGACAGCAGTTTACATCATTAAAATTTGTTAATTCGATTGCTAAGCATTACACAAACTGATAAGAGATAGCAGGGATGACAATTAGAGGAAAAACATACCGGTGAACGATTGGTTACAGAATTCCGGCAATGGGTCGGTCCCTGTTTTTATGCTCTTCAACTGAACAAGACAATTAACCGTTTTTATTAACTAATCGTGAAATTGAAGTGTTCAGCAAATGTTATCAGAGGGATTGAAGGTCCTTACCGTTTCACAGACGGAAATAAGGACTTTCAGGAAATTTCCGGCGAACTGGAATTAGTTGAATATAGCTCCTGAATTCGATTTCAATTGAGAGGTTTAAGTTAGAAATAGCCTAACAATTGTTGAACTATAATGATATTGAAAGATTTACCGTTTGAGGATGAATACGGTTTTCCGGCGACTTTTACAGAAAATTCCGGCGAGCTGTTTTAAGCGTTCTGATGGTCTGAAAATGTGACGAAAGTGAAATGGGATGCTGGTATGATATTTCTGAGTCGCGAGAGTGGTCTTGAGTTGAAGTAATCTGGATTTGATTACTTTTCGGTTATAAAAACCGATAATGATGAGACTTGATGCTCAATCAATTCTGAATTGATTAAAGACATCGGTTCATCGGTTATGAACGTGAATACGCGAGTAATCAAACGATTTGACGATTGATTTGCCGATTTCCGTTTCTCAGTTGGCACAACCGGTTTAACAGAGTTTGTGTATAAATTTCATTTGTTTCCTAGAGATAACAGAAAACACAAAGTGGCGGAGTGGTGATGTGAGTGTGTGTTAAGGCGTTGGAGTTGTTCTTGGCTGACCCGGGTTCGAGTCCCGGCAGCAACATATTTTTTTTATTTATTTTGTTTTAACATTTTATCAAATATAATTTTTATAGTTTAGTTTATTTATTAATTATGTATCATTTTAAATCAAAATAATCATAAATATTCAACGTGACTTTTCTAACTTGATATTCGATTACAAAACGGAGTGGGTTTTGAAAACCCGATTTTTACAAATGTTACAAAACAGTCGGGTTCTGATCATTAGGTTTTAACATGAAGAAGATGAAGTTGTGTTAGTATATTAGTATAATTAAAATCGGTAATAAAACCGGGTTAGACACACAGTCCAGTGGTGGATTGTGTGCAATAAAAACAACCACACTCGGGTTCGAGTCTCACACGTTTCTGACTTCCTGAATTAAATCAACACTTTTTAATACTTGATTATACCAACATCCAGTAAGTGTATAAGTTTAATTTAAATTCTAAATATTCTGGGTTAGTCACACAGCCCAGTTGGTAGGGCTGTGTGCAACGTGAATAGAGGGCGCAGGTTCGAGTCTGTTTGTGTGCAGCGGTTCGTTAATATAACAAACCTTTTTAAATAAATAAGATTATGATTTAACCCAGTTAGTATATATATAACTAAAATCCAGATTATTTCGGGTTAGACACGAAGCTCAGTTGGTTGAGCTGCGTGCACGTATACGAGAGGTCACGAGTTTGAATCCCACACGCTGTGAATAATATATAAAACGGCCGGTTTGACCCCCATAAAGGGGTATATTTTTTTAATAACTCTTTTCTTTATTTTTCTCCAAAAATCCTTAAAAATATATATAAAAAATAAGACCTTTTTAAGCTTAAAATTTGTAATAAATGCTATAAAAATATACTTAAAAGTCTAATAAAAGGCATTAAATAAAAATATTAATTACATATAAAAGAAACATATTTACCGAATTATTACGTGATTATTTAGGTTAGTTTTTCTCGTCGGTTGGAATCTATAATCGTGCGCGTTCGTTATCAACTCAAGAAACGCACCCACTGTGAGTGAATTCTTACAAACTTCCCCTTTTTGTTCATGTGTTTGGGGTGCATCATGTGTCGTTTATTTATATTGTTTTTTCAAACACTTGTGCTACTATTATTATATGATCTAACGTGTTATGTAATATTTGGTTTATTGTTATATGTGGTTATATTTTCTCATTTCAGTCAAGCATTCACATTAGGCCCATCAGTTCCTCGTTGGATACGAGTAGAGCATCGCGTTGCCTAATTAGATCGGATCCGTTTGATTGAGCCTTGATCTCATATCACATCATTTATCATGCTTATGTGTACATTGCTAGATGTTTATGTGGTTTGTGGATAGTTTACATATACGTTTGCTCATACTTGGTTATGCACATTTTTATTAAATTAATCAACATAATTATTTCTTTCAAATGATTAAACGGGATTCACTCGCCAACTTTTGTTGACTCAAATCTCTATTTTTACATATGATATTGGTGGACAAGTTGAAGTAAGGAACACATAGGAATTAGTCTTAGAAGAAAAATAAAGAGTTACATAAATGTCATGTTTAGAACAATCTTGTGCTTGTATGGTTTATGTGTTTGATTGAATTTCTCCTTTAAATTTAAATTAATAAATATGAAACTTTCTTATAGTAAATGTAATAAGCTTTGGTGAAAACCCAATCATACACCGACTACTATATCCGCTGCGGGTCAAGGTGTGACAAGAAGAGCTGATATCTACAAGAAAATTGCTTGATTTCAAGAATTGGAGCATAGAAAAGTTATTTTCTATTCAATTTTCTTATTTCTCATCATTCCACGGTTCAAATTCAACCAATATCTCAGAGACTATTATAAAACCATCGATTAACATCATGTCAAAAGATTAGACCTGTTTAAAATCGTTTTCAACATCAAAATTGCAAAATTCACCAAAAATGGTCTGGAGCGCAGGAGTCTTGTTAAGCGAAGGAGAGCTTTATTAGACGGAGAAGTAACCGCGTAGGACTGACATTCGTATGAAAGAGTTGTCTGAGGTAATTCACACGTAGGAGGGACTCATACGCTCGATTTAAGTCATACGCAATTGGTCATACGTTCGGAGGGTCTCAAACGCTTGAATAGACTCATACGTTGTTTGGTCATTCGTTCAAATGGAGTCGTACGTTGGATCATTCATACGCAAGAAGTGACTCATTCGTTGATTTTGCTCATATGCTTCAAAGCTCTCATATGTTTGAATTTTTTTTAAGTTTGGAAATTTTGCTAAGTGTTGAACGACGGATTACGATTACGATACGATGAACGCATACGCAGCAAGACCAACTATGGCTGTCCAAAATATTATCTAGACAATGAGATGGGACAACGAATAAACCTCCTAAGTTGCTTAGGATGGAGGATTATCCAAGGTGGGTTGGAAAGTTCGAAAATTACGTTCAGGCTAACAACTTTAACGCATGGATGACAATAGAGGATGAATATCTAATTCAAAAGACTGAAAATAGACAAAATATAAAGGTTACTCAGATTCCAGAGGGTGAGAGAGAAGTATATTCGTGAAAAGAAAATGATGGCATTGCTTCACCAACCATCAAACAAGAGATTATGGAGTTGTTACAACACAACGGTTCTTGTCAATCTATTTGGTGGGCGTTACACAACAAGAATAGAGGAAGTAATGAGATGAGAAAAAGCTAAAGATCTCTACTGAAAAAAGAGTTTTTACTGCTATAAAAGGAGAGGCTTCGTAGCAACTGATGGAAAGATTCCTTTATCTAGTTGCTGAAATGAACCGAATAGGGATTGAAAAAGAGTATTTAGAATTGATATAATTGATGAATAAGTTTATGAATAACTTTGCTGTAACAGCCATGATTTTTATTATCTATGTATTTTTCTTCTTTCTATGTATTCGTCCCCCAACCTATTTTCTATTTCACTTGTACCCGTATTTATATTTGTTTCTTTTATATATGAAACATCATGGGAATATTTTTTATGTTAATTACAAAAGATGTATTTATTATTTTTATTATATGTGTATACATAACCGTGTATCAAGTTATAAATTTGTAATCACCTACACAAATATGTTCCTTTTATAAAATTTATCTGTAAAAGAATATATTATCATAAGAGATTATTATATTTAAACACACATTCTTATAATAGTTACAAAACACATTTATAAATGATGTTTGGCAATTTATAAAAACAAATCGTTACTTATCATTTATGAAATTTGAGACTTAGATTAAAAACATCTAGGACTTAAGAATACTCTTAAAAAGTTTTTAATATAAAAACCCTGTACCACATTCGGGCTTTTATACAACACGTTCACTTGCAATTCCCTAGTTTTATAAACCCTGTACAAGCTACTTTGTCCTTCCGTTTTTGGTAAACTACTTACGTACATATTAGCCGGTTATAGTTGGTGCATGGTGATGCTGATGGGTTTCGCATGGGATGACAACCAGTATGATGTTTCAATACATGACTTGCATGGGTGATAATCGGCCAAAGTATTCGTAACTTCTGTCTCTCCACTTTATATTCATTTTGTACCATCGAATTACTATTGGCGTGTTCATACCCATGTTTGTCCGTACACCCGAAGACGTTGTATAAAGAGTACTACCACCGAACTCCGTCACAAATTATTGATCGCCGCAGCCTTAATTTCTAAATTGTTTCCTTTCAGCGACGGAGGTAACAATTGTGTTCTTTATTATTATTATTATTATCTGTTAATAATAGAGTTGAAATGAATAGTGTCAGAAGCCTGACACCTATTCATTGGGCAGTAAATTTACAGCCCGCATGTTTTATGTAATGTAAACATTGTGCCACTGCTCAAAACGACAACAATTATAAACCCACTGCTTCTGGTTACAAAGAGAAGAAAGATCGTGGAAGCATGGGCGTAGCTTAGAAAGGAGGGGGGGGGGGGTCGGTGCCCGACCCTCTGAACTTTTCGCTCAGTAGTGTTATATATGTAGCTTTTGTATAGAAATTTTGGGTATATACGTTTTCGACCCCCGGTTCTATAGAAATTTTTGAGTCATCGGAAATCTCAAGCCTCGCCACTGCGTGGAAGGAGAGAGGCCCGGCATGACAGCGCGCCCGGCTGTGGCGGAGCAACGGTGGCATTACCGATTGCGGTCAAATGCACGGTTGGGATTAACTAAATAGAAGACAAGGAAACTTATGGTAGCGTCGGTTAGGTCAAAGAAGCGGCCGTGATGGTCGTACAAGAAGAACATAAGCGCATACGGTGGTCCCACATTGAGCAAACAATGTCGTGTTGATCAGTTCTGTTTAAACATAATGGAATGTTGAATGAAATACTTGTGACGACAGACAGGCCAGCAGAGAATCCAGTCAGAGACGCAACCATGGAGTTCGACATCTTTGTCGGTGTGATCTTGTTCCTCCTTAGGGTGTAAGATTATGATGGTGACTACCGAATACTAGGGATGAATTCGGTTTAGGTTATGGAAAGAGAGATGTGGGACGATGATGATGATGTTATGAGTAAATGTCTAACCCTAAACCTCGCTAATATCTCCTTATATATACACCCAGAAGGAAACCCTAATTAGTTAATAAGGGAAATATGATCCATCAACAATTACCAACTAATATATAATAGGTTTAATATTATTTTGATCTAATATAATATAAATGATTATAATGGCTACATGATTAAATATTATAAATATATTTAATCTTACATTCTCCCACTTAGCCGAGTTATCATTTATCATGAGTATTAGATAAGCCTGATCAGGAGTTAACACTCATTTAGCTTTAAACCAAGAACCATAGCAGAGAAATACAGCCATTGAATCATCGTTCGACTCAGGACCCCATTAGTCATACTATAGATTCAATTTAAAACCTAATAGTTATGATCAAAATATGCAAATAAGCCCTTTATCGTTTGAGTTGTATTTATATTTGTCTATATGTCATTATACCGGCAGAACATATGTTAGAGACACACAAAATCAAAGTGAGGAAATTTCATTAATTAAAACATAAGTATGTACAATATGCTATAAATAAGGTCTTTAGTGAATCTCATATTCGAAACATGTTCCTCGAAAACTTTAGGTGGGACCTTTGTCATCGGATTCGCAAGCATATTTTTAGTACTAATATACTCAATAAGATGATTATTTTCCTCAACTCGTTCACTACGAACAAGTATTTTGTATCGAGATATAAACCAGCTCCAGTCGAACCGCAGCTGAGTTATCATAGTAAAGCTTTAATGGTCTAGAAATGGAATTAACGATATTGAGTCCACTGATCAAACTTCTAAGCAACATTCCATGACATGTTGCGTTATAAACAACAATGTATTCTGCCATCATTGTGGAAATTGTAGTTAACTGTTGTTTATGACTCTTCCATGAGATAGGTCCGCCTTCTAACATAAAAATATAGCCCGAAGTGGATTTCTTGTCATCTTTGCATTTGGCAAAGTTAGAATCAGAATAGTCTACCACTTCTAAATGATCACTTCTTCTATAAGTCAGTTTATAGTCTTTCGTCCCTTGCAGATATCTAAGTACTTTCTTAGCTGCTTTCCAGTGATCTAGGCCAGGATTAGTCTGATAATGGCCTAGCATTCCAGCATTATAAGCGATATCTGGGCGAGTACAGACTTGAGCATACATCAGGCTCCCGACTACTGACGCATAAGGTATCTGGCTCATCTGCTCCTTTCAATCTCTGTTGTCGGACATTGGAATGAACCGAAAACATCTCCCTTAACTACCGGAGCGACTGAGGGTCTGCACTGTTGCATGTTATAACGTGTAAGGACACGATCTATGTAAGCCTTTTGGGACAATCATAAGATCCCTTTGTGTCTGTCTCGGTGAATTTTG
Organism: Scalesia atractyloides; assembly: GCA_947069175.1. NCBI lineage: Eukaryota > Viridiplantae > Streptophyta > Magnoliopsida > Asterales > Asteraceae > Scalesia > Scalesia atractyloides. Next base: position 40,734,187 of record CAMTDV010000116.1, read on the forward strand.
ATGCCAATGACGTAAGAAGCATCTCCAAGATCTTTCATGTCGAAGTTATGCGAGAGTATTTGCTTCGACTCATGCAACATGTCTAAACTATTACTTGCCAATAGAATATCATCTATGTAAAGGACAAGTATTGTAAAGTTGCTCCCACTCATCTTGAGGTAGGTGCATTGATCCACTTGATTCTTTATAAAACCTTGCTTCTTCATGACTTCATCAAACTTAAGTTACCATTGACCTGATGCTTGTTTTAACCCGTAAATGGATTTCTTCAACTTACAGACTAGATGCTCCTGACATTCAGGTTTAAAGCCTTCAGGTTGTTTCATGTAAACATCTTCGTCTGAATCTCCGTTAAGGAAAGCGGTTTTAATGTCCATCTGATGCAGCTCTAAGTCAAAAGGAGCTACTAGGGCCATAACGATCCTTAATGAATCTTTACGAGAGACAGGTGAAAACGTCTCTTGAGAATCAATTCTTTCTTTCTTAGTGTAGCCCTTTGCAACCAATCTCGCTTTATAGCGTTCAATGTTCCCATTCGGATCTAGTTTTGTTTTGAATACCCATTTACATCCTACAGGTTTGACACCGTTGGGTAATTCTACCAAATCCCAAACATCATTTTTCTTCATGGATTCAAGCTCATCATTCATTGCTTTATTCCATTCAGAAGACTTCATTGTGAATGGCTTCATTATAAGAGATAGGATCATTAAGCTTTCCAGCATCCATTTCAGTCAGGTAGGTAACATAATCATCCCAATTAGTAGGCCTTCTTTGCCTGGATGACCTCCTGAGTTGATTATCGGGTTCAGCGGTGTCTTGGTTTTGAGCGTTTGATGTGCCTTCGTTATGAGATATAATGGGTTTTGGTTGTGGAGGTAAATTTGGAGTTGGTGCAGTAGCTTTAGGTGTAGTTGTTGCATTAGGTATAAGAGGAGTAAATGGAGTAATGGTAAGCAACGAGTCCCCCCGCGTCTTGTACTTCTTGCAATTCTTCGTAAGGGTTGGTACTGCTCCCACTGACCTTAAAATCCTCCAAGAACGTGGCACGCTTGGTTTCAACAATGCGGGTGACATGGAAAGGAAAATAGAAACAATAACCCTTTGAGTGATCAGGATACCTGATAAAGAAGCAGGTAACTGTTTTAGGGTCAAGTTTCCTTAGGAAAGGATTGTAAAGCTTCGCTTCAGCATACTTTCATATATTTTAGAATCGGTTTCCTTCCTGTCCAAAGTTCATAACGACTTTTCGGGACAGACGTAGAAGGAACTCTATTGAGTATATGAATAGCTGCTTTTAACGCTTCAGTCCAGAGGAATACTGGTAAACTAGTGTTGGCTAATATACCGTGCACCATGTTCATAAGGGTACGATTTATTCGTTCAGCGACACCATTCTGCTGAGGTGTATCTGGCATGGTGTATTGGTTTACAATTCCCTGGCCCTTACAAAACTCACGAAATGGACCAGGAGCTTGACCCACATCAGTATGTTTTCCATAATATTCACCGCCTCTATCTGATCTCACAACTTTAATTTGACGATTTAGTTGTTTTTCAACTCCAGATTTTTCCTTAATGAGATACAAGTACATGTAACGAGAATAACCATCAACGAAAGTGATAAATGAAGTATGTCCTATTATGCCAGCGATTTGGTAAGGACCACTAATGTCAGTATGAATGAGTTCTAATAAACTAGAGCTCCTAGTGGCACCTTTCTTATTCGCTAATGTCATTTTACCTTTAAGACATTTGACACATGTTCCATCAACAATTACCAACTAATATATGATAGATTTAATATTATTTTGATCTAATATAATATAAATGATTATAATGGTTACATGATTTAATATTATAAATATATTTAATCTTACATGCCGGTAAGTTTATCACCTCCGATTTGGTTTTGTAATCAGCAGACCGATGTCATGCAACAACCTTTTCGGCTGAATCTGTTTTTAATGGTGATGTTTGTTTAGGTTCCAGCCAGATTAGGGTTCCATCTGTTATCCGGTAACCTGCTTTCATGTTGGATGGTGGATGGACGGCTCTTGTAGGTGATTGGCTTAGCTGAGCGGTTCCTCTTGCAAATAGATTGTATCATTCTTATTCGTTTTCTATTATATCATGGAAAACCAGCAACCTGCATCTCTAATATGATTGATTTGCTATATGAAATTCAATGAAATACGCCTAATGTCGCTGATGGTTTTTGATTAGGGTTTATGTGAGTTTTCCTAATTGCTAATGAAGGTAATAAATTATATGAACTCACTATTCTGCTTATCATGTGTTCATGGATGATAAGACTTTTTTTAGATTACAAGGGGTTAGGGTTTCTGCCATTAAATTTTCTAGAATTAGATATGAAAGGCGCCGTGGATGCCAAAAAAATAGCTTGAGCAATGGACTGATTTGCAACCTTGGGAGAGTAATAATTACAAATTTTTGGTGGTTTAGCAACGACGGTGACCAGGATGTGGAAACAAAATCGACGGCGGTTTTAGTGTACCGCCGTAATCAACGGCGGAAACCATCATCTCAGATGGGTTTACCAAGACTGACAGTGGCGGCTATGTTTGGGTACCAAATCCTTAGGCCTTGGCGAAGTTATTTTGGTAATTTCTACACCTTCTCTTATTTTAACTATTGGTATTGGTATGTTGTGGTTTGTAACTAAGCCTAATTTGAATGCAGGTCCGAAACAAGGATGCTATCAAGAAAGAACATGCTTGCTATAAGTGTTGGTATTTGATGTCCTGTAACTGATATGGATTTTTTAATGGAAAAAAAATCACGCTCACTTTTGAATCTCATTATCAACAAAACAGATAATGTCATGTTTTGATGTTCATTAGAGTGTAGTTTAACTTCACATTAAATAGATTATTTGCGAATAAAGACTATATAATACGGTTTAATGTTGATCGATTACAAGTTTAGTCCTTTTAAATTGTGGGCACAAACACTAGAGAGAAAATGGCATTAACATCAGCAGCATGTTTGATTGTTTGGATAGTATATTAACATATGCCAACTTTGCAGTAGGAGAAGAGAGAATTACATATCAACTGGAGCCATGTGACTACCACAAGAATGATGATAGTTGGAACCCATTGTCACTTCTGGTTTGTATTTCTTTGGAGTTTACTAAAATAACTTCATGGTAAATCTGAAGTAGTTATTATTAACATTTGTTTTTTTTTTCAAAAACAAAGAGAACCAAACAACATAAAGGTAATTTATATCCTTTTATAGACAAGAATTTGGCTGTAAAGGCACCATTTTGTTCCTATATAAGCTCTAATAAATCCTAGACAATATATGTATTTATGAATAGTTATCAGACTAGGTTTAGTAGTTATCCAGATAATATAAGCTTGCTTAGCAAAATATTATGCAGTGTTGGGTTGTTGCTAATATGTTTTTTTATTTCTCAACTTATTCAGCAAATGGGTGGACGTTAGGAAATGTAAAAGCATCCTGCTGTGTATTATTATGTACCTCTCTGGACGCTGTGGAACGGAATGGTTTGGTTTTTGGAGGTTGGCTGATGGAGCACGCGAAGACATCATCTCCTCCTTATTCAATTGGATAAATCACAAGTCTAAAAATGTAGTTAGGGGCTGCACTTGGTGGGTCACTCTAGGATCCCTTGTGTATCATGTAGTTTTGTTATGTATCTTTTTTCTGTTCCTCTATCCAGCTTGCTGGAGGCCTTTTGGCTTTTTTGTTTTTAATGCTATGTCGTTCTCAAAAAAAAGGTCAGCAAAAAGGGTAAAAAGTTGTGATGAATTGTATTGTACCAATAATAAAATAATTGCTATAGGTTTTTAGGAACAGTGTCGGCATGCTAACTTGTGCCGCCACGTGTCAACCTATATCGGTCCGCGTGTCTGGTTGTGTTATTCTTTTTTGTTAACTTTCTCCACTTAGAAACTATATTTGACCACCATCACCCGTAGCAGCGCCAACGAAAACACTAACGCTGACTAGGATTCAGGCGCAAGTGTCGGAGAAGCAGCGACAACTATTTTCAAATGGAGAGAAAGCATTGTCAACGCAAGGCGGTGGACTGGTGGAGACTAGCCATCGATTGTTTTTCAAAGAGAGATAGAGATAGAGAGAGAGGTGGTAAGGAGACAGAAGCGTCGTTTCCGGCTATATCCCACAGAGGCGACGCCGCCAGTGGGTGATTGGGTGGAGATTTTGTCGAGCGAGAATAGACAAACGGAAAAAGTAGAAGGAGAAAGAGTATAGGGTGGTCTTGTTGTTCCCACGGCAGCGATGCCGCCATCGCAGCGCTGATATCGTATGCGACGGCGGACAACTTCCGGTGACAGTATTAAGGCAGTGACGGTGGTGGAGGTTTTGTATAGAGATAAGTAGAAGACTGGTGAGGTAGATAGAGAGCCGAATCTGGTTTAGACAACGGCGGACAGTTCCAGAACAGATGGTGATGGTCGATGTTGGACACGGTGGCAAGATGGTGGCAGACCGTAGTCTACAGAGTACAGGGATAGACAAAGAAAGAGAGGGTTGGTGGGTTTAAATATGGCTGTCAAATTGTGTATTAACAGGTTTTTGACGACGCGCACAACATAAGTTTCAAAAATGATTAGGACTCGTTTAACTATTTTATACCTTATGTTTATAAAGCAGTTTTATGTTTGAGTTAAATGCTTGGTTGGTCCCTGTGGTTTGCAAATTTTGATGACTTGGTCGCAGTGGTTCACTAATTACACACTTGGTCCCAGTAGTTTCAAATTATGCACTCGGGTGGTCCTTACCACTAACCTTTGTTAGATTTCTCAGTTAAGTATATGCAAAATTACTATATTACCCTTGAAATAATAAAAATAAAAAAAAATAAAAGAGGGGCCCATATCTTCTTCACCACCATATCCATGAGACGAGAACGAATGCGGCAGCAACCCTTTTCACGCTATCGGCTCTCGATTCGAATAAATCGCTGATCGGGAAAGCGGGCGCGTTGAAACCGTTGATTGATCTTTTGGAAGAGGGGCATCCATTGGCGATGAAAGACGTTGCTTCCACTATATTTAATTTGTGTATTGAACATGATAATAAAGCTCGAGCGGTGCGTGACGGTGCGGTGAGAGCGCTTTTGAATAAAATTAAAAACCGGGTTCACGTCGACGAGTTTTTAGCAACTCTCGCTATGCTTTCGAGCAATCAAAAAGCAGTTGAGGAAATGGGAGAACTAGGGGCGGTTTCGTGTTTGCTTTCGTTGATCAAAGAAACGAATTGTGCCCGAAACAAGGAGAATTGCATTGCGGTTTTGTACACCATTTGTTATTACGATCGAACGAAATGGAAGGAGATGAGGGAAGAGGAGAGTAAGTCCCGGTACTTTATCGCAAGTTGCGCAAAATGGTACGTCGAGGGCCAAACGGAAAGCGAATGGGATACTCGATAGGCTGAATCGCGCTATCAACTTGACCCACACCGCGTGATCTTAATCGGGAGTCGAAAAAAGTTCTGTAAATTCAACATCTTCCATCTCATTTCAGGTTTGAGTTGTAGTTATAGGTTTGTTTGTTTCTTTTTCAAACTCAATTTTGTAAATTCTTGTCCCCAGTTTGTGCTTATGGCCATTGTGAATAATTACTATATGATTATATATAATATATATCTATTTATATGATTACATTCCCTCATTTTACTATTTTAGTTGTATAAAATCTACACATGAAGGTATGGAATGTACTGATAATGGTTTTAAATCTGCACATTCGTTCTCGTCTCAAGGATATGGTGGTGAAGAAGACATGGCCCCTCTTTTTTATATTTTTTTATTTTTATTCTTTCAAGGGTAATATAGTAATTTTGCATATACTTAACTGAGAAATCTAACAAAGGTTAGTGGTAAGGACCACCCGAGTGCAAAATTTGAAACTACTGGGACCAAGTGTGTAATTAGTGAACCACTGGGACCAAGTCTGCAAGATTTGCAAACCACAGGGACCAACCAAGCATTTAACTCTTTATGTTTTATGTACAAAGATGAATAAATGATGGGTCCTAACATTGTGATTTTAATTATTTTAAAAAATAAAAATATCAAATGGTATATTTTTCAGTTAAACAGGTCTAATCGTGTCTTAACAGGTACCCAATTGTCAACCCTAGGTTTAATTTGCAAAAAGAAACTAATATGACCATCCATACCCATCCAATGTTACTTTACCCGAATTAACCCCTAGCCCCTACTGGCTACTACACCACCGACTCTTTGATTTTACAACACATATCAAGTCTCTCTAACTCTTTGCATCTCCACCTGCATCTACTATTTCATTTCTTTAGCCCATTTGGTGTGGGGGTTGTCCAGGTCCGACGACGCCCCCCAACATCATCCCGAGTGGGCTGGCGACGTCAAGAGAGTCTCTACCGAGACATTGGAGACGGGGCTAATGTTTAAAAAATTTAGCCGTTGAACGGCTATAATGTTAAAAAAAAGTTAACTAATTAATTTACCAATAAATACACCAAAACCATCCCACTTTTTACACACTTTAACCACTTCTCTCTCTCAAATTTATAAAATCATTCCCATTTTTTACAATTATTCTACCTTTTTTACAATTATTCCACTTTTGCCATGGATCAATACAACCCGAACCCAAACGCGAACCCAAATCCGAACCCAAACCCAAACCCAAACCAAAACATTTTCTCAGTAACCGGCTACTATCCTAGTATGGAACCGAGTTGGTCATCCTTGCAATTTTGATACAACGCTTTTGGGGTTTTCAACAAACCCCCAACGCGTTTTCCCAAATGAGCCAACTGCAATTAATGCAATAAATGCAATCGTTGCAACAAATGATGATGCGAAACTCGTTCAATTCGCAATTTCCATCTCAACCACAATATTCCCCAACACCGAAGTCTCCCCAACCACAACCCGAAGAAGATGACGGTCAAGAATTTGTGCCGGAGACGCAACCGCAATCCTCGAAACGAAAAAAAGGGAAGCAACATATGGTTGAGAAAGATCAACCTTCGAAAGGGAATGCAAAACTTTGGACGGAGATGGAGGAGGAGACGTTAGCCAAGGCGTGGGTTAGCACTTGTCACACCCCGGATTTCCAATCCAAATCCATAAACCGGTGGGCCCGGGTGGGGAGTATTGTGACGTAAGCTGATAACATCATTGTCAATTAAACACGTCACAACGGAAGTCTTGGAGTAAAATTGCTATTACAAACCAAATGTTCGAAATAAAATAATATACAGGCTTGTAATAGAAGATCCACAGGCGGATCATAAAATGTACAAAGAAAGAATATAAAAAAAGACCTTAGTGCAGATCTAAGGATTTGCAAGATCCTCCTATTTCACTACCGAGCAGCTTTCGGCCTATTTCATATTGTACCTGCAAGCTTAGTCTTTTGAAAATACGTCAGCTTTCGCTGGTAAATACACCCGACTGACTCATTTTGAAAACATTTTAGAAATTAGATTTAAGTGCACAGGGCACAAATATTTTATAACTTGGGAAAGTTACTTTGTAACCTTGTTAACAGATTCACATGTTTGTCCATACATACAGGGCCCAGTAAGAGCCCGAGACATGATTAAGTACACACCACTTAGAACTCACGGAGGAGTTATCCCCAACGTCTTGGATAATTTGCATTTGAGCGTCTGTCAGGTGTATGCCTACACCCCGCGCTAAGGTCGTGACCATTATCTAATGTAATAAGCCGAGGATATCCAAGACTCGGTAGTTAACCCCCGATGTTTAAGTTATCAAACCAAAACTGATTAAAACGGAATATGCGGATTTACTAGCCACAATCCGGCATTTGATTGATCCCATTTCCGACCAAGCGGTAATAATTTACCGTATCCCAAGCCCTTATAGGGAAAATAAGTCAAGAGTATTTACCTGAATTAGCCTTGTTCAAAAAGCAAGATTATATCCCAGCGGTATTCAAAATGAACTAAGTGCGGATAGCATTTACCAGAAGGCTCTAGTCTGGATTATGGCATAAGCTAACCAATTAAAATCCTAATAGTCTTATGCAAGTCATAGACTTAGACCGACTAGCGTAATGGATCAAAAACGGTATGCTAGATTAAGCGATGATCGGATACAATGTAGTTTAAACCCGACAAGTAATTTGACTTGTATAAAATGGGTAAACAATTAACATTCTGGATTTTGAGTGTAAAATGATAAGGTTAAACCCGTTTTGGTTATATTCCGTAAATTAGTTACGTATAATTAACCATATGTTTATAAGCGATAATGGGTAACCGGATAAGTCATGGACAAGTTCTATGTGCCATTATACTTTAATTAAGTTGTAATATCAGCAGGATATCAACTTATATGCACGTTAAAGTTTTAAAATGAAACTATGCCTCATAAGGGCATTTCGGTAATTTCATATCGTATAAAAGGAACTTGAATATAATTTGATGTTATAACTATAAGTACTCTAGAAAAATAAATTATTTATAATATAATATTAGTAGGATATTAATTTTATATGCAATTTATCCTTTATGACCAAACTATGCACCGAAGGGGCATTTTGGTCATTTTACACATAGTTCATAAATTATTTGTGATTCTGAGTTCATATCATGTGCCTACTGTAAATATGTTTAAAAATAAGTTCTAATATCAGTAGGTAACAAGTCTTGGTCAATTAATATGGTTTAAAACCATACTATGCGCCGAAACGACGCTTATGTCGTAAAATGACGATTTATGCGATGTTTAATGAAAATTGATGTTAAGGTCAGATTAAAATATTTTAGATATGTTATTTAATATAACATATCAGTAGGTAAAAAATTTACCTAGAAAAGATATGATTAAAACCATTTTATAAGCCATAAGGGCTTTATCGTCATTTCATGACATATTACAAGAACTTGTTCATAAACTCAGTTTATAATCTGATTTAACATTCCAAATAATCCTACTTATAATATTACATCAGTAGGAAACTTATTTTCAAGTTCATTATCTTTTAAACCTTATTTTATACAACTTTAGATCTGGTTATGCTACATTCTATTATGATCATAATGCAACTTTAGATCAGTATGTAACTCATCTAAATCGGGTCAGAATCGAAAGTTAAAGCAGAAGTCAAACTTCGTTACTTTCGGTTGCGAACTGACCCTAGAACTAAAATTGACGAGCCGAACATGTTCTTACATGTTCTAATAATTATTACCAACTTGTTTAAGTGTCAAAACAAGTTTCATAACATATATAAGATCAAATTATAATTTTTCTGAAAAATGGTCTGTTTGACTTTTTAAAATCTTTACTTTGACCCGTCAATTGGTCTAGGAAACGTGATCTTCAGGAGGTGCCCTTTATAGGGACTAATACCTACCTTATTATGATCACTTAGCTATGTTCGTTACGAACAATGGCTGGACCATAATGGTCTTAACCGAAAGTCAAGGCGTTCTCCGTAAAACGCTTGACTTTTGGCTATAAAAGCCTATAAACGAAAATGCAAGAGCAAGGAACACTTACAAGAGGTTCCTAGAATGCAAGAGAACTAAGTTGGATGCTCCTTTCATTTAGGAACTTCTAGAGAAGGGAGAAGAGTTGAAAATGAGTAAGGTGTAAGTTCAAAGGTTGAACCTTTGCACTTATTTATAGTTGGATAGCTCAAAGGAGGTTATGCCAGGTGTTAAGGGGTGTAAGAGGGAGCTTACAAGTGTCCCAAAACGTGGCATAGCAGTTTGGTAATCCATAGTGTCGAGTTAATTGGTTTTTGGCACTTTGTGTGGAGGCCCAGTTAAAATTCTGCAGATACAGTCCTCTGGCGGGCCGCTAGAGGCACAGGCCTTGCCTCTCACACCTGCGAGCGCCCCTAGGCCACTTTCAAAAGTTGGCACTTTTAGCCCTTAACTTATAAAACCTTCCAGAACCTCCTAAAACACCTTTTTAGCATATTTAGCCCTCCGTAGCCAATATTTGGCGTACCCGGGATTATGCCCGGACATTGTCGAGCTCTCGATTCGTTACACTCAGAGGTATAAATTAACATGTTGACACTTTTAACCCCTCCAATGTCCAACTTTTATAAAATTACGGATTTAATCCCTCTCGTCCATAAATGGAACATATGAGAGTTAGGATTTCGTAAAAGATCACTCAGAGGCTCATTATAAGCATGTTGACTCCGATGTCACTCAGAGGTTGGGCATGTTGACACAACGGTCACTGGAGGCCAAGTTTTAGCATGTTGACACTAATGGTCACTCAGAGGCTATGTTTTAAGCATGTTGACACTAATGGTCACTTAGAGGCTATGCATGTTGACATCAGAAGGTCACTCAGAGACTTAGTTTGAGCATGTTGACACTTTTAGTCGCTGTTAGTCTTTAATAGACTAAAAATAAAAAATATAACACGTGTCGCTATATTATTGGACACGATTTTATAGGGTGTTACATTCTCACCCCTTAAAAGAAATCTCGACCTCAAGATTTTATTTAAAAAGATGGGGGTACTTTTGTTGCATAGTGGACTTAACCTCCCATGTATACTCGGGACCTTGAAGGGCATCCCATTTAACCTTTACTATAGGTATTAATTTCCTTCGGAGCTTCTTAACCTGCCGATCCTCGATCGAAATGGGTTTCTGAACGAACCTCAGGTTTTCATCAATTTGCACATCTTTATGTGACATTGCTAGCGATTCATCAGCTAGACATTTCTTAAGATTACTGATGTGGAACACATCATGAATTCCACTAAGCTCCTCTGGCAATCTGAGCTTATAAGCTACAGTGCCGACACATTCGATTATCTCGAATGGTCCGATATATCTTGGGCTTAACTTTCCTTTCTTCCCAAAGCACATCACACCTTTCTAGGGTGACACTTTTAACATGACTTTGTCCCCTACTTGGAACTTAAGAGGTTTACGCCTCTTGTCAGCATAGCTCTTTTGCCTATCACGGGCATCTTTGAGATGATCATGGATTTGTACAATATTTTCCGTGGTCTCCAGGACAATCTCTGGTCCTAATAGTTGGGCTTCCCCAACTTCTGCCCAGCACACGGGCGTTCGACATTTTCTCCCATACAAGGCCTCAAAAGGAGCAGCCTTGATGCTCGTATGATAACTATTATTATAGGAGAATTATATTAGGGGTAAGTGGTCATCCCAATTTCCACCTAAATCGATCACACATGCCCTAAGCATGTCTTCCAATGTTTGGATAGTACGCTCACTTTGACCATCAGTCTGAGGATGGTGTGCCGTACTAAAATTTAATCTTGTGCCTAAGGATTGTTGGAAACTTTTCCAAAAATGAGAGGTATATCTAGTATCTCTAACAGTTACAATAGATACTGGCCCACCATGTAGGGACACAATCTTTTCCACATTTAGCCAATTTGTCTGAATTATACGTTTCTTTGATTGGCAAGAAATGTGCCGACTTAGTCAGCCTATCCACAATGACCCAAATAGTGTCATTTCCACTTTCGGTCTTAGGTAACTTGGTAATCAAGTCCATAGTTACCATTTCCCATTTCCAAGTGGGAATTTCCAATTGTTGTAGAAGTCCTGACGGTTTCTGATGTTCGGCACTTAGCTACATAAATGGCTATGGATTTCTTCAAACCTATCCATCAATAATTCCTTTTTAGATCCTGATACATTTTGTCACCTCCAGGGTAAACTGAGTATCTTGAATTATGCACTTCATGGAGGATTAGATCTCTAAGTCCTCCAAAGATTGGAACCCAGATTCTATCATTAAACCTAAGGATTCCATCTTTTCCAAGTGCTAACTGATCAACAGTTCCGCCTAATCCTTCATTAGGAGTATTAGCCTCTACTAGAGCTTGCTTTTAAGCATCCAATAGCTTCTCCTTTAATCTATTCTAAGCTCAATGCTCTTGGCGTTAATCCTTATAGGCTTAACCCGTTCCTTGCGACTTAAGGCTTCAGCAACGACATTTGCCTTGCTGGGATGGTAGCGAATTTCACAATCATAGTCATTAAGTGTTTCCATCCAACGATGATGTCGCATGTTCAATTCTTTCTGATTGAACAGATGTTGGAGGCTCTTATGGTCATGTATAATACACTTTGTGCCATACAAGTAATGTCTCCATAGTTTTAGTGCAAATACAACGACACCCAATTCCAGATCATGGGTGGTGTAATTCCTTTCGTGCACCTTTAACTGTCGTGATGCATAAGCAATTACCTTGACTTTTTGCATTAGCACACAGCCTATGCCAGTGTGCGATGCATCACATTAAACAATAAAGTCTTCAACACCCTCAGGAAGGGTAACACAGGAGCATTGCTCAACTTGTGTTTCAGAATCTCAAAAGATTCTTGTTGTTTTGGACCCCAATTATACTTAACATTTTTACGGGTCAGGGTAGTTAAAGGAGTGGCTATCCTTGAAAAGTTCTCAATGAACCTTCTATAGTAACCAGCCAATCCTAAGAAGCTACATACTTCTGATGGGGTTTTGGGCACTTCCAAATTCATTATGGCGTCTATTTTGGCAGGATCCACCTGGATACCACGCTTACAATATGTCCAAGAAATTGGACTTCTCTAAGACAAAACTCACATTTAGATAACTTAGCATAAAGCTTCTCTTGCCTTAGCAGTTCTAAAATGCACCGAAGATGTTTCTCGTGATCAACTTGATTACGAGAGTAGATAAGTATGTCGTCTATGAAGACAATAACAAACGTATCCAAAAATGGTTTGCAGACTCTATTCATAAGATCCATGAATGTTGCTGGTGCATTTGTGAGCCCAAAAGGCATCACCAAAAATTCAAAGTAACCATAACGGGTCCTGAAGGCTGTCTTAGAAACATCCTCACTCCTAACCTTCAGCTGATGATATCCAGATCTCTGATCGATCTTGGAGAAGTAACTAGTCCCTTGAAGTTGGTCGAATAAATCATCGATCCTGGGCAGAGGATATCGATTCTTGATTGTTAATTTGTTTAGCTCACGGTAATCAATGCACATTCGCATTGAACCGCCTTTCTTTAAAAAAAAGAATTAGAGCTCCCCAAGGCGAGGAACTAGGCTGAATAAAGCCTTTCTCTAAGAGTTCATCTAACTAAGTCCTCAACTCCTTCAATTCTGTTGGAGCTAGGCGATATGGGGCCCTAGCTATGGGTGCTGATCCAGGTATGATATCAATTCTAAACTCCATTTGCCTATCTGGAGGTAGGCCTGGTAATTCCGAGATAACTGGTAGGTCTTCAATATTTGGTTTAGGCTCATTAATAGTAACTTCTGCCATGTAAATGACACAACCTTTCCTCAAACACTTGGATGCCTTAAATAACGACACCTTGTCTGGCAATCCGTAGTGTGAGTCTCCAGGGATGGTGATCATTTCACCAGATGGGGTTTTAATTTCGATGAGTTTCTTATCGCAGGCAATGCGGGCTTGGTTACGAGATAACCAATCCATGCCTAAAACTACATCGAACCCCGCCAATTTCATTGGCAAAAGAGAGATAGGAATGGAATGATTCTTAATGGATCTGAAACCTCCATCAAGAATGGAAGATGCTGTTTCTAAACTTCCATCAGAAAGTTCTATCTCATAAGTTTTATTTAGAGTTCTTATGGGTAATTTTAATAGTTTACTAAACTTATGATCAATAAAATATTTATCTGCACCCGAATTGAAAAGAACTCTAGCATAAATATTGTTAACGAGGAATGTACTACTATGACATTGTTGTCATTAACAGCCTCTCTTGCAGTTATTTGAAAGGCACGAGCATTCCCCTTCTTGGACTCTCCAGGCTTCGCATTATTACTCTTAAGATTCTTAGGGCAGTTAGTTTTAATATGCCCTTTTCATTGCAGACATAGCAGACGGCATCCTTAAGATCCTTGCATTCTAGGGTCTTATGTCCCTTTCTCTTACAAATACCACAGGGTTTGGCTTGTGGAACATAATTACACTATCCCCAGTGCCTGCGGTTGCAAGTTTTGCATGTTGGCGTTACAGCCAACTTGTCTTGGTTCCTTTTGGACCCAAATCTCCCTTTATTTTTCTTATTAAACCTTTGGGAGTTGTCATCTTCTATTTTTCTTTTCCCGTCAGTTTCAGACTTAACTAATTTTTGCCTCACTAGATCAAGGGTGAGGAAGAGAGATAGGTCAACAGCGGACCTATAGGTACTAGGCTGAGCAGCCTTTACCATACCCTTAATTTCAGGAGCTAACCCATTGATAAAACGCGCAATGCGTTTGGTTTCAGGGGTGATCAGATAGGAAACTAACCTAGATAGGGAGTTAAAGTCAGAAACGTACTTCCGACAATCTAGGTTCTTCATTGAAAGAGACAAAAAGTCTGTCTCTAATTTCTCCACTCATGAGGTGGGCAGTAAGTTTCCTTGACTAATTCGACAAACTTAGGCCATCCTAAGTTGTACAGGTGGACTTTACCCGTAGATTGGATCATAGTTTTCCACCAGATTATGACATCACCCTTAAAGGACTGTGATACATATTTGACCACATCCTTATCAGCACAACAGCTGATATCTATGATTGTCTCCATCTCATCCATCCACTTTAGGGCTTCCACAGCTCTTTTCTTCCCATTAGAATCTCGGGGTTTGCAGGAAACGGAATATTTATAGGTACATCCATCTTTAATAGAACGGGATCTATCAGCAAAATCCATTTCCTTTGGTTCACTCTTCGCATTCGAAGAGTGAACGGAGCTCTCTTTATGAGCTGAGGATGGGGTAATCGATAATGGTCTAGAGCAAGTAGCACTCATCTCTTTAAGCTTTTCTATGGACTTTCCCATGGCCTTTTCAACGGCTGCATCAATGCGAGCTTGGAAGTTATCATTATTAATGCCTATATTTTCTGCGTTATTAGAGTTAACATCCCGGTGGCTACTTTGTGCCTCATCCGAGTTAGCCATTTCTTCAAAGCTTTGGTTCTATACACCAATAAAACTTCCCTTAGCCATGGTATTAATAACCATATCGGCTTCAAACATTGGATATAACAATCCATTTCCTAATCTAGTGTGAATAACATCACAACTCTTAGGCTTAACATATCTATATTTGGCCTAGGTCTTAATAGGACCATTAAAGGCAAATTATAATTTTGACATAGTCCATATATGATATTGGACAGTGGATTGCATTGTCACAACTGTCATTGTCATAATTGACAATTATATTTAGCTCATAAGCTGGTCACGAAGGACATAAATTTATGGCGCATAGGCCTGTCACTAATGGACATATAATGGACAAAAAATATGGACAGGGGTTATATTAACCACAGCTATCATTGACAATATAATATTGCTCAAAGGCATTACATCACTAATGGATGTTAAATCAAAGCCCTAAAGGCAATACATCACTTAATGGATGTTTAAATCATAGCCCCAAAGGCAATACATCACTAATGGATGTTTAATCATAGCCCCAAGGGCAATACATCACTAATGGATGTTTAATTGTAACACCCTGACCGTGTAAAACAACGAACCGCCGCGGAAACATCGGGGAGTCATGTCACAGAACTATTGTTTCACAACTCATGGAATTTAAAATTATGTTTAATTAAGTTAAATGTTTACATTGTCTTGGGATAAACAGAAATAACACATAAATATATTGTCTTCATATTTTAAGTCACTAAGGCGTGCGTCCATTACTACGTGAAGCATGCATCATATATCAAGTATTGATTTCTGAAACATATGTGAAAAGAGAGTCAGTATAAAAATGCCGGCGAGTACATAGGTTTTGTGAGTGTGTCAAATTCGTGGCCTTGTATACATATTGCAACACCTCGTCCGACTACAAGAGTCGTTAAGTGAAAACCTCGTATCAAAAGTGTTTGATATTGCAATACAATTAACCAACTAAAACAAGTTGGTTAGAGTTGTGAAAACCTTGTAGCCATGAATCTTGACAAAAACATTTCTTTTGTAAAAACCTTGTAATAGATTGATTCTAAAGAAAACTTCGTATGATTTATATCTTTAAGTGAAAATCATTGCGTGACATTGTTCAAAACAATTTGTCCGTGTTATAAACCATTTGTTCGTGTTATAGATCAATCGTCTGTGTCATAAACCAATTGTCCATGTTATAAAAAAAATCGTCCGTGTTTTTAATTGTGAAAACTTTTGATCGTTCTTTAATGAACACATTCAAACATGTCTTGACTATACCACCAAAGGGTATCTTTAATAGACCACCAAAGGGTCTCTTTAACTAGACTAACAAATCATCAAATGATTTGTTAATCAGAAACAGTTTCTGTCATTACCCAGACTTCCACCAAATCCAGTGAACAGTCTGATAATGGGATTGTCAGTCCTATGGTACCATAACATACTACTGGTCGGCTTGGCCAAAGCTAATGAATGTCATTCGTGTTATGGATAACGCATCAACAAGTTGTTCACATTATTGAAATCGTAATGTTTTATATATAAACAGTAGACATTGTTTTGAAAACTTGAAAATGATTTAGCACATATGAGTCACCCCAAAATATTTGCAAAACGTAAAAGAGGGGAACTATGTACTCACTTTGAAAATCATTTTTGTATACATAAACCATGTATATTGTTTTGAAATCTAGAAAATATTTGTAGGCACATATGAATCACCCCAAAATATTTGGAAAATGTAAAGGGGGGGGGGTATGTACTCACTTGGGATTGCAAAAGTGTTCTTGATCAACGAAATAAACAAAGCTCAAACGTGTCCTAATGTGTCAGATAAATATGTTAGTGTGTCAGGACTATAAACGGGAGATCGGATATAATGAAGTCTTATAAACTAAATGAGTGTTGGAACTCATGTGATATGGTACCAAACTTAACATTCTTATTTGGAAAGGATCCTAAGTGCTTTTGACCCATTATGACTCGTTAAGGTAGTTTGCTACGTTAACGGGTCATTAGCGTAAACGCGTGATCGTCCTATGATAAGTCTTAAATGCCCCAAGCATGTTTGAAAATGTTATAACATCAGTTTATATGATAAAAATTTGGTTACATGCGTTTAAAATGGATTTATGCGCAAAAGGGCATTTTGGTCATCATTTTTTAAGAACATAGAAATAACTTATCATAACACTAACCAAACAATGTGACCATAAGGTATAACCTCAGTAGGTTATTCCCTATACAACTATGGTCACAAATATGTGTTTGGTCGGATCCTAAGATTGACCAAACGGGTCGGATTTGAAAGTCAAAGCGGTGGTCAAGACCGCTCGACTTACGACCCTAATAAAGCACTAAACTAGAAGTGACAAGTTAGACATGTCAAATATGTCTAACTAAGTTTATACAACTGATTTGATATAAAAACTTGGTGTTTTGATACCGGAAAATAGTTTCGTCGTAAAATGCACATCATGCGCATTTTTGACCGAAACTTTGATTCGTCACTTCGACTAGTAAACGTGTTAATCAGAAGGTGAAATCGTTAGGGATTATAACCTTCGCGATTGCGATCATGTTTCAAAGTTCAATTGAACTTTGACTTGACCAAATATGGTCAGAATCAAAAGTCAATCAGGTTACCAAACTGTTCGACTTTTAGCTCAAAGTAGCTAAAAAAATTAAAGAAATAGGAAGAGTACTTACTCGTGTTGAAGAACACTTTTGGAACTCCAGATAGGAGGCTTCCAAAGGTTGGAAACAAGCTCCAAGAAGGATAGAAAGAAGAACTTCACACTTTGCTTTGAAGTGTTTTGAAGTTGTGTGAAAAAAATGGAAGAATCATGGGGTATTTATAGTATTTTAGGAATAGGGATGTGATGACAAGTGTCCTCAAGTGTGGATTAGTGTCCTAATATGTGTCAACACCATATTAAGTGTTGCAAAGTGAGTGCTAGGTGTCAAACATTGGATATAGGTGGTAAACTTGGTGAAGAAGCAAAAATATTTATTATTTTTTTGACATTTTTGGCCCTTGGACTTGTATTTTCACTTGTTTGCCATTTTTAACCCCTTTAACCTAATATTTAGGTTATATAAAGGTGTTAAGATGTGTATAACTTGGATTATGCCCGAAAATTTCATGGATGTCGGTTCGTTTGGTTGTACGGTTACGCGTTTCGCAAAATGCGTAAAACGCTTTAACGAACACGAAAATGATCGAAATTGTGCAACGATTTATATTTTTGCATTCTCATCAATAAAATACAAGATTTTATTGAATACAAAAATATTTGGAAATAAAACACAAGGTTTCATTGAATACGAAATTGTTTGTAATTGTGCAATGATTGAATAGGCACAAATGTCACAGTCTCGCCTACTTTTGAAAATTTCGTCCTGAAATTTAATTAGTGGAAACTTTGTGAAACAGATGTGGATATTTCGCTTTCATCTGATCCTCTTGTTCCCAAGTAAATTCTGGGCCACGTTTGGATTCCCAGCGAACTTTAACTATCGTTATACGTCTACGCTTGAGTTTCTTGACTTCACGGTCCAATATCTCCACAGGTTTCTCAACAAAGTGCATAGTGTCATCAACGTGAAATTCATCAAGGGGAATGTGGAGGTTTTTATCGGCTAAACACTTTCTCAAATTGGACACGTGGAATGTTAGGTGAATATTCCCAAGTTCATGAGGTAGCTCAAGTCGATAGGCCACCTTTCCGATTCTCTCAACGATCTTGAATGGTCCAATATATCGTGGTGCAAGTTTTCTTTTCTTTCCAAATCTAATCACACCTTTCCAAGGGGATACCTTGACAAGGACGTGATCACCAACTTGGAATTCCAAGGGCTTGCGTCGTTTGTCTGCATAACTCTTTTGATGGCTTCTAGCTGTCAGAAGGTTATCGCGAATTTTCTTGACTTTGTCTGTGGTGTCGTGAATGAGTTCAGGTCCAGTGAGCTGAGCTTCACCGACCTCATTCCAACAGACAGGTGACCGACATTTTCTACCGTATAGAGCTTCGAAAGGCGCCATATTAATGCGAGCGTGATGTCACACCCCGACCCGCAGCGGAGAAGGTGATCGGGGCATAATTGGGTTATCATCAAAGCTCATGACATTTATTATATGTTTCATATTCATTAATACAATTTAATGGAAATAAATGATACACCATATTCTAACTATCTGTCTAAGCTTCTTGGTTCTCTTCTAAGGCATATCCTATGTTTTCCTTGCTTCAACCTGTTCACCTGTATCATGTGTAAAAAGGTTTTGGATCAACATAATGTTGGCGAGTGAATCCTATGGAAAAACATTTGAACAAGTTTATCCAATTGATTATAAATACTGTGCATACCACATATGAGTAAATGTAGATGTAAATTTATTCACACAACACATAATATTGAATATTAAACTCACATACACCAAATGATTGTTTTGAGGCACGCGATGTTCGACTCGTCTCCCACGAGGAACTGATGGGCCTAATGAATGAGTTTTTGAGGCACGCGTTGTTCTTACGAACTGATGGGCCTTAATGAATGAGTTTTGAGGCACGCGTTGTTCTCGTCTCCCACGAGGAACTGATGGGCCTAATGTATGAGTTTTGAGGCACGCGTTGTTCTCGTCTCCCACGAGGAACTGATGGGCCTAATGTATGAGTTTTGAGGCACGCGTTGTTCTTACGAACTGATGGGCCTTAATGAATGAGTTTTGAGGCACGCGTTGTTCTTACGAACTGATGGGCCTTAATGAATGAGTTTTGAGGCACGCGTTGTTCTCGTCTCCCACGAGGAACTGATGGGCCTGAATAATTTGCATACAACTTTGACAATATGTAATACATCACAACCAAACAATAGTTACATTCTAATTTAGTTCATATAATGGTATGGCACGAATTTGCATAAGAGAATTAATTTAAGCGACACATGATACACCCCAAAACATGAATAAAAAGGGGAGTTTGTAAGAATTCACTCACATTGGGTGCGTTCGGTTGATGAGGTTGAATGCACGCGAAATGGTGTTAACCACGAGTGAAATTAATCCTAGATAAATCGCATAATGGTTTGGTAAGTAAACGGGTTTTATTAATCTATTTTAGTAGGATTGTTGGGTGTATTTTTGTGAGTTTGAGGCTATTCTCTAACCTTAAAAATGTTATTTTTAAGTATTTTTAATTAATTTTTAAATAATATAATTAAATAAAAAAAAATATTTTTATTTTTGCTACAGTACACATTGACCGTTGACTTTGACTATCGTTGACCGGTTTATAGGCATATTGTTGTGCGCCGGGTGAGGCTCGAACCCGAGACCTCCCGTACGCGTGCACGCAGCTCTACCAACTGAGCTACGTGTCTAACCCGTTATATATCCGATTTTAATTATATATATATATTAATTAGAATTAACAGAAAATCCTTTATTATTAAAAACGAATTAATTCCCGAGAACCGGTGCGCTCCACAGGTCTCGAACCCGGGACCTGTGGGTTAGCGGACACACACTCCACCGCTGGACTGTGTGTCTCACTTGGTAATAAACTCAGTTATCATTATATTTAACATATACACAAAACACTCCGGTTCTGTTTTGCGAAAAAGAGGATTTTTATCAAGGCGGCGTGTGAGGGACTATACTCGAACTCGTGACCTTAGCTTTAAAAGTGCACACAGTCCACCGCTGGACTGTGTGTCTAACCCGGTAATTATCTTGATTTTAATTATACTTAACCATTACTGAACTTCGTCTTCTTCACCGGTTTTAACCGGAAGTGACGACGGACTGGTTCGAAAAGATAATTCATGTTCCTTTAGTGTTTTATGATCAATTATAGTCGAGATAAAAGTAAAAAGGAAAGGAATTAGGCGTGAAAAATACCGACTGATTTTACTCTGTTTTCCGGCAGAACTCCGGCGACAGAACCCTTTTTCCGGCGACAAGTCTCTTGCAGCAGAGAGTCTTCCGATAGGTTACAAAGGTTGTGGGTGACTTCGGTGAAGGTTTAGGGGGTTCCAGTAAGCTTAGAAATTACTGTTACGGTTTTCCGGCGGTATATCAAGTATTTCCGGCGATTGATTTTTCGCCGAGAAAAGGTGCGATTTGAATGTGAATGACTTCTGGCGAGTTGTGGTTGAATTTATAGGATAGTATTGAGATGAATGGGGTCTGAATTTGGTCTTAATTCGGAGTCATCCGTTCTCCGGCGGTTACAGCTGATGTCGCGGGTTCAGACGTCGGTTATAACCGTCGCAGGAGTTAAGTCTTCGGTTATTTTGAGCGATAACGTAAATAAACGGCGAAGTCGTCGGGATTTCCGACGACTGTTATTTTGGGCGCAATAATTTAACTTCTGAAATTGAATATTTGAATTAATTGTTTTCTGTTATTACCAGAAAATCAAAGTGGCGGAGCGGTTGTTCGGTTAAGAGATAAGTCTTTGGTTTGACCCGGTATAGACCCGAGTTCGAAACCCGGCATGGGTAAAACATTTTTATTTTGCTATTTTTGACAGATTTTCAAAAACTAAATACATTTTCCCGCATAATAATTGATTACGGATCGTTTAAAATTATTTTGGGCATTTAATTCGCAACGAAAAATTTGACTGACTGTTCGGTTGATAAACGGAGCGGGTTTGGTAAAATCCGTTTTTTTTTTTACGGATGTTACAGTATCCCCTGCTTTTAGAAATTTCGTCCCGAAATTTAAATAGGGATATAATTGACTAAAAGAATGATGGTGTTTAGTTTTGACAGTTACATACTTAGAAGAAATAAGGGTTTGAGTTTTTGTTTGAGGCGGTAACGTTCCTTGTAAAGGTTAAGTATCCTAATACAGGAATCGCTTTTTGTTGCCTACTGTATAAGTATTGTTAAGCAGGAATGATTCGCTAAAATGATATCACGCATAAAAGTTTGAATATGCTTAGGGTTATATCCTAAGGCAGAAATTCTACAATCTACACAAATAAACACAACAACTAACAATTGTATCCACATTCTGATAGCATATATGTTTGAATGGTGATGGTTCCTCTCTCGTTTGTTATGATGGAGAGGTTAGTCTATGTGGAAATGGATCACAATCCAATTTAAATAGTGAGATGATATAAATGTAACACAATTTCAACCAAGGCAATACTAAATCCTACATGGAACTTCTCATAACCACCTGATAACGCCTCTGATCCTTTGGCAAGAATACTTATATATAGGAAGTACCAGCGGCGTATCCACCATATTCTTGTCAAATTTTCATTGGTTTTATCAGTGAATTATGATTAGTCCTATAACTCTACAACCAATACAACAAACATAAAAATACTGAAATGATATATATCTGTGCGATCAAGGCTCAATCAAACGGAGCCGATCGTATTGTATGTATTGAGAATGAAATTGTCTGTGTGCTCAAGGCTCAATCAAACGGAGCCGAGCTTATTGCATGTATTGAGAATGGAATTGTCTGTGTGCTCAAGGCTCAATCAAACGGAGCCGAGCTTATTGCATGTATTGAAAATGAATAACTTAATCACAACAAACAGCCTATGCATGGAACCTCTCATAACTGCCTGATAATGCCTCCGATTATTTGACAAGAATACTTATATATAGGAAGTACCAGCGGCGTATCCACCATATTCTTGTCAAATTTTCATTGACTTCATCCGTCAGTTATGATTAGTTCTATGCGACTCTACAACAAACACCACAACCACAAGATACTGATAATGAAAATGTATGTGCGTTCAAGGCTCAATCAAACGGAGCCGAACGTATTGCATGAACTGGAAATGTAAATTGATCTGTGTGCTCAAGGCTCAATCAAACGGAGCCGAGCGTATTGCATGTATTGAAATGTAAATTGAACTGACCGATCAAGGCTCAACCAAACGGAGCCGATCGTATTGCATGTACTGAAAACAATATATAATATATAATATATGATACTTACTACACATGTGATAAAGAAAAACATAAAACTAAACGATAGGAGTTGAATCTTGATTCTTGGTGAGAGAAAGTTAGTTAAGTGGTTGGTTTGGACCGTTAACATCTTCAACTGGATTGGCATTGATGTTATAAACTCTTCCTCTTGCTGGTGGTGGAGCTGGGTTTGCTTGGTTTGCTTGGTTAACTGGGTTTGCTTGAGCTTGGGCGTTTATGATATTAACCAAACGAGGACACGTGTTTCTAAAATGGGTAGGGTCGCCACAATTGAAACAAGCTCGAACATATGGGTACATGGGGTATTGAGGTTGTTGATATGTTTGGGTCATGGGTTGAGTAGGGGTTGAGGTTTGGTTTTGAGCGGTGCGGCAAACTTTGCTCAAATGACCGTAGCGTCCACAATTCGCACATAGTCGACAGGGTGAAGTAGTTGGATGGTGATAGAAACAGGTGTTGCATTGAGGGTGAGGTCCAATGTAAGGTTTCTTATTTGGGTAAGTTGAGTTGGGTGCTACTTGAGCGTTTGGGATAGTTTGAGGAGGTACAACTTGTGAAGCTGGTTGTTTGCGTTGGGTGACGGCGAAGACTTGCCCATCACGCTTTCTCTTAGATGTAGGTGGTGTAGAGGATTCGGTTCGGGTGGGGTTTGAGGTTTCCGTTGATGCTTTATCCTTCTTCTTCTCCTCTTTGAAATCTTTGTTCCGGATTCGGTTCTCGGTGAGCGCGGTTGCTAGCTCCATTGCTGCTTCCAAAGTTGCAGGCGAGGTGCTTATTACAGGGTCTTGAATCTTTGATGGAAGACCACGAATGTAGTGCTCGATCAAACGGTAGAGGGGAGTGAACAAGTTGGGAACCATTTGATTTAGCTCAAGGAATCTCTTGTTGTATGTGGTGTGGTCGCCTTCCTTTTGTTTCAAAGCATGGAACTCATCCTCCAATTTCTTGATTTCACTTCTTGGGCAAAACCGTCTTGTCATGATTCCCTTCAACTCTTCCCAAGTCAAGGTCATAGTTTCTTCAACACCTCGTTTGGTCTTTTCTGTATTCCACCATGTGAGTGCTGTTCCAAGTAAACGACCGGTAGCATAACGCACTTTGCGATCATCAGGGCAATCGCAATTTAGAAAAGTGTTCTCCATTTCTTCGAACCAATGGAGGAGAGCGGTGACACCTTCAGTTCCTTCGTATTTTGGAGGATCGCAGGATTTGAAATGTTTGTAGGTGCATTTAGTGACTGAAAGGTTGACAGTGTTTTGATCCTCTTGTTGGGTTGGGTTAACGGAATTAGCGGTAAGGGCTTGTTGAACTTGAACTACGATGTTGGGTATTACGGTAGCCATTTGCTGAGCGATTTGGGTAGCCATGCGTTCACGGGCTTTTTCTGCTCTCAACTTCCTACGGGCGAGGTTAGAAGACATCTACAAGGAATACATGTCAAGAGTATGAGTTGGATGCCTTTGGGATCGTGGGTCGTGTTTGGGATTGAACGTTCATAAAATAAATATAGAAAATAAATCTACTACATCCATAGGATGTCTTGGGCTTTGCTCGCTGTTAGGCCCGTCGTGCCGCCATACTTTACCTGTGTAATCATGTGGGCCCCCATGAATACCGGTTTTTCATATGGTTCGCACGGTTTCTGCCTGGTTGCGTACACAAAACCCGGAGAAAATCGAGAAATATGTATACAACGTGTGATATTCGGAATGTGTCCAGGTGTAGACACGGTGACATCTCAAAGGGAGGTTAGTTCGAACGACGTTTGGTGTGGCATGCTTTGGCCTAATAGGTCCGTCGTACTCTCATCGTTAGTCCCCAGGTAGGCAAACTGGTCCGTTATTTTGGATTTATACGAATGCCAACCTAGACAGGACGTTCCGACTACCGGTACTTGTACCCTTCCAGTTACTACATGCCCGTCGCAGAACTTACTTTGATGAGAATTGAAAATTGCACAAAATCTTTGGATATTGAGAGTATGAAAATAAATTGAATACATGAACATCGATATATGTATAATGAATATGTATATATGTATATGAGCATGTATGTTTGACTGAAATGTAAACAAATATGAAACAAATAAATATCACAAGTTTGTATGTAACCACCTAATCAAGTTAAAATTTAGGCAGACTATAGTATAGGCTCTAAGGGTCTAATAACCTATCCTATATCCCTATAGTCATGGCTCTGATACCAATCTGTCACACCCCGACCCGCAGCGGAGAAGGTGATCGGGGCATAATTGGGTTATCATCAAAGCTCATGACATTTATTATATGTTTCATATTCATTAATACAATTTAATGGAAATAAATGATACACCATATTCTAACTATCTGTCTAAGCTTCTTGGTTCTCTTCTAAGGCATATCCTATGTTTTCCTTGCTTCAACCTGTTCACCTGTATCATGTGTAAAAAGGTTTTGGATCAACATAATGTTGGCGAGTGAATCCTATGGAAAAACATTTGAACAAGTTTATCCAATTGATTATAAATACTGTGCATACCACATATGAGTAGATGTAGATGTAAATTTATTCACACAACACATAATATTGAATATTAAACTCACATACACCAAATGATTGTTTTGAGGCACGCGATGTTCGACTCGTCTCCCACGAGGAACTGATGGGCCTAATGAATGAGTTTTTGAGGCACGCGTTGTTCTTACGAACTGATGGGCCTTAATGAATGAGTTTTGAGGCACGCGTTGTTCTCGTCTCCCACGAGGAACTGATGGGCCTAATGTATGAGTTTTGAGGCACGCGTTGTTCTCGTCTCCCACGAGGAACTGATGGGCCTAATGTATGAGTTTTGAGGCACGCGTTGTTCTTACGAACTGATGGGCCTTAATGAATGAGTTTTGAGGCACGCGTTGTTCTTACGAACTGATGGGCCTTAATGAATGAGTTTTGAGGCACGCGTTGTTCTCGTCTCCCACGAGGAACTGATGGGCCTGAATAATTTGCATACAACTTTGACAATATGTAATACATCACAACCAAACAATAGTTACATTCTAATTTAGTTCATATAATGGTATGGCACGAATTTGCATAAGAGAATTAATTTAAGCGACACATGATACACCCCAAAACATGAATAAAAAGGGGAGTTTGTAAGAATTCACTCACATTGGGTGCGTTCGGTTGATGAGGTTGAATGCACGCGAAATGGTGTTAACCACGAGTGAAATTAATCCTAGATAAATCGCATAATGGTTTGGTAAGTAAACGGGTTTTATTAATCTATTTTAGTAGGATTGTTGGGTGTATTTTTGTGAGTTTGAGGCTATTCTCTAACCTTAAAAATGTTATTTTTAAGTATTTTTAATTAATTTTTAAATAATATAATTAAATAAAAAAAAAATATTTTTATTTTTGCTACAGTACACATTGACCGTTGACTTTGACTATCGTTGACCGGTTTATAGGCATATTGTTGTGCGCCGGGTGAGGCTCGAACCCGAGACCTCCCGTACGCGTGCACGCAGCTCTACCAACTGAGCTACGTGTCTAACCCGTTATATATCCGATTTTAATTATATATATATATTAATTAGAATTAACAGAAAATCCTTTATTATTAAAAACGAATTAATTCCCGAGAACCGGTGCGCTCCACAGGTCTCGAACCCGGACCTGTGGGTTAGCGGACACACACTCCACCGCTGGACTGTGTGTCTCACTTGGTAATAAACTCAGTTATCATTATATTTAACATATACACAAAACACTCCGGTTCTGTTTTGCGAAAAAGAGGATTTTTATCAAGGCGGCGTGTGAGGGACTATACTCGAACTCGTGACCTTAGCTTTAAAAGTGCACACAGTCCACCGCTGGACTGTGTGTCTAACCCGGTAATTATCTTGATTTTAATTATACTTAACCATTACTGAACTTCGTCTTCTTCACCGGTTTTAACCGGAAGTGACGACGGACTGGTTCGAAAAGATAATTCATGTTCCTTTAGTGTTTTATGATCAATTATAGTCGAGATAAAAGTAAAAAGGAAAGGAATTAGGCGTGAAAAATACCGACTGATTTTACTCTGTTTTCCGGCAGAACTCCGGCGACAGAACCCTTTTTCCGGCGACAAGTCTCTTGCAGCAGAGAGTCTTCCGATAGGTTACAAAGGTTGTGGGTGACTTCGGTGAAGGTTTAGGGGGTTCCAGTAAGCTTAGAAATTACTGTTACGGTTTTTCCGGCGGTATATCAAGTATTTCCGGCGATTGATTTTTCGCCGAGAAAAGGTGCGATTTGAATGTGAATGACTTCTGGCGAGTTGTGGTTGAATTTATAGGATAGTATTGAGATGAATGGGGTCTGAATTTGGTCTTAATTCGGAGTCATCCGTTCTCCGGCGGTTACAGCTGATGTCGCGGGTTCAGACGTCGGTTATAACCGTCGCAGGAGTTAAGTCTTCGGTTATTTTGAGCGATAACGTAAATAAACGGCGAAGTCGTCGGGATTTCCGACGACTGTTATTTTGGGCGCAATAATTTAACTTCTGAAATTGAATATTTGAATTAATTGTTTTCTGTTATTACCAGAAAATCAAAGTGGCGGAGCGGTTGTTCGGTTAAGAGATAAGTCTTTGGTTTGACCCGGTATAGACCCGAGTTCGAAACCCGGCATGGGTAAAACATTTTTATTTTGCTATTTTTGACAGATTTTCAAAAACTAAATACATTTTCCCGCATAATAATTGATTACGGATCGTTTAAAATTATTTTGGGCATTTAATTCGCAACGAAAAATTTGACTGACTGTTCGGTTGATAAACGGAGCGGGTTTGGTAAAATCCGTTTTTTTTTTTTACGGATGTTACAGTATCCCCTGCTTTTAGAAATTTCGTCCCGAAATTTAAATAGGGATATAATTGACTAAAAGAATGATGGTGTTTAGTTTTGACAGTTACATACTTAGAAGAAATAAGGGTTTGAGTTTTTGTTTGAGGCGGTAACGTTCCTTGTAAAGGTTAAGTATCCTAATACAGGAATCGCTTTTTGTTGCCTACTGTATAAGTATTGTTAAGCAGGAATGATTCGCTAAAATGATATCACGCATAAAAGTTTGAATATGCTTAGGGTTATATCCTAAGGCAGAAATTCTACAATCTACACAAATAAACACAACAACTAACAATTGTATCCACATTCTGATAGCATATATGTTTGAATGGTGATGGTTCCTCTCTCGTTTGTTATGATGGAGAGGTTAGTCTATGTGGAAATGGATCACAATCCAATTTAAATAGTGAGATGATATAAATGTAACACAATTTCAACCAAGGCAATACTAAATCCTACATGGAACTTCTCATAACCACCTGATAACGCCTCTGATCCTTTGGCAAGAATACTTATATATAGGAAGTACCAGCGGCGTATCCACCATATTCTTGTCAAATTTTCATTGGTTTTATCAGTGAATTATGATTAGTCCTATAACTCTACAACCAATACAACAAACATAAAAATACTGAAATGATATATATCTGTGCGATCAAGGCTCAATCAAACGGAGCCGATCGTATTGTATGTATTGAGAATGAAATTGTCTGTGTGCTCAAGGCTCAATCAAACGGAGCCGAGCTTATTGCATGTATTGAGAATGGAATTGTCTGTGTGCTCAAGGCTCAATCAAACGGAGCCGAGCTTATTGCATGTATTGAAAATGAATAACTTAATCACAACAAACAGCCTATGCATGGAACCTCTCATAACTGCCTGATAATGCCTCCGATTATTTGACAAGAATACTTATATATAGGAAGTACCAGCGGCGTA
Organism: Scalesia atractyloides; assembly: GCA_947069175.1. Taxonomy (NCBI): domain Eukaryota; kingdom Viridiplantae; phylum Streptophyta; class Magnoliopsida; order Asterales; family Asteraceae; genus Scalesia; species Scalesia atractyloides. The sequence continues at coordinate 40,762,922 of CAMTDV010000116.1, forward strand.
TCCACCATATTCTTGTCAAATTTTCATTGACTTCATCCGTCAGTTATGATTAGTTCTATGCGACTCTACAACAAACACCACAACCACAAGATACTGATAATGAAAATGTATGTGCGTTCAAGGCTCAATCAAACGGAGCCGAACGTATTGCATGAACTGGAAATGTAAATTGATCTGTGTGCTCAAGGCTCAATCAAACGGAGCCGAGCGTATTGCATGTATTGAAATGTAAATTGAACTGACCGATCAAGGCTCAACCAAACGGAGCCGATCGTATTGCATGTACTGAAAACAATATATAATATATAATATATGATACTTACTACACATGTGATAAAGAAAAACATAAAACTAAACGATAGGAGTTGAATCTTGATTCTTGGTGAGAGAAAGTTAGTTAAGTGGTTGGTTTGGACCGTTAACATCTTCAACTGGATTGGCATTGATGTTATAAACTCTTCCTCTTGCTGGTGGTGGAGCTGGGTTTGCTTGGTTTGCTTGGTTAACTGGGTTTGCTTGAGCTTGGGCGTTTATGATATTAACCAAACGAGGACACGTGTTTCTAAAATGGGTAGGGTCGCCACAATTGAAACAAGCTCGAACATATGGGTACATGGGTATTGAGGTTGTTGATATGTTTGGGTCATGGGTTGAGTAGGGGTTGAGGTTTGGTTTTGAGCGGTGCGGCAAACTTTGCTCAAATGACCGTAGCGTCCACAATTCGCACATAGTCGACAGGGTGAAGTAGTTGGATGGTGATAGAAACAGGTGTTGCATTGAGGGTGAGGTCCAATGTAAGGTTTCTTATTTGGGTAAGTTGAGTTGGGTGCTACTTGAGCGTTTGGGATAGTTTGAGGAGGTACAACTTGTGAAGCTGGTTGTTTGCGTTGGGTGACGGCGAAGACTTGCCCATCACGCTTTCTCTTAGATGTAGGTGGTGTAGAGGATTCGGTTCGGGTGGGGTTTGAGGTTTCCGTTGATGCTTTATCCTTCTTCTTCTCCTCTTTGAAATCTTTGTTCCGGATTCGGTTCTCGGTGAGCGCGGTTGCTAGCTCCATTGCTGCTTCCAAAGTTGCAGGCGAGGTGCTTATTACAGGGTCTTGAATCTTTGATGGAAGACCACGAATGTAGTGCTCGATCAAACGGTAGAGGGGAGTGAACAAGTTGGGAACCATTTGATTTAGCTCAAGGAATCTCTTGTTGTATGTGGTGTGGTCGCCTTCCTTTTGTTTCAAAGCATGGAACTCATCCTCCAATTTCTTGATTTCACTTCTTGGGCAAAACCGTCTTGTCATGATTCCCTTCAACTCTTCCCAAGTCAAGGTCATAGTTTCTTCAACACCTCGTTTGGTCTTTTCTGTATTCCACCATGTGAGTGCTGTTCCAAGTAAACGACCGGTAGCATAACGCACTTTGCGATCATCAGGGCAATCGCAATTTAGAAAAGTGTTCTCCATTTCTTCGAACCAATGGAGGAGAGCGGTGACACCTTCAGTTCCTTCGTATTTTGGAGGATCGCAGGATTTGAAATGTTTGTAGGTGCATTTAGTGACTGAAAGGTTGACAGTGTTTTGATCCTCTTGTTGGGTTGGGTTAACGGAATTAGCGGTAAGGGCTTGTTGAACTTGAACTACGATGTTGGGTATTACGGTAGCCATTTGCTGAGCGATTTGGGTAGCCATGCGTTCACGGGCTTTTTCTGCTCTCAACTTCCTACGGGCGAGGTTAGAAGACATCTACAAGGAATACATGTCAAGAGTATGAGTTGGATGCCTTTGGGATCGTGGGTCGTGTTTGGGATTGAACGTTCATAAAATAAATATAGAAAATAAATCTACTACATCCATAGGATGTCTTGGGCTTTGCTCGCTGTTAGGCCCGTCGTGCCGCCATACTTTACCTGTGTAATCATGTGGGCCCCCATGAATACCGGTTTTTCATATGGTTCGCACGGTTTCTGCCTGGTTGCGTACACAAAACCCGGAGAAAATCGAGAAATATGTATACAACGTGTGATATTCGGAATGTGTCCAGGTGTAGACACGGTGACATCTCAAAGGGAGGTTAGTTCGAACGACGTTTGGTGTGGCATGCTTTGGCCTAATAGGTCCGTCGTACTCTCATCGTTAGTCCCCAGGTAGGCAAACTGGTCCGTTATTTTGGATTTATACGAATGCCAACCTAGACAGGACGTTCCGACTACCGGTACTTGTACCCTTCCAGTTACTACATGCCCGTCGCAGAACTTACTTTGATGAGAATTGAAAATTGCACAAAATCTTTGGATATTGAGAGTATGAAAATAAATTGAATACATGAACATCGATATATGTATAATGAATATGTATATATGTATATGAGCATGTATGTTTGACTGAAATGTAAACAAATATGAAACAAATAAATATCACAAGTTTTATGTAACCACCTAATCAAGTTAAAATTTAGGCAGACTATAGTATAGGCTCTAAGGGTCTAATAACCTATCCTATATCCCTATAGTCATGGCTCTGATACCAATCTGTCACACCCCGACCCGCAGCGGAGAAGGTGATCGGGGCATAATTGGGTTATCATCAAAGCTCATGACATTTATTATATGTTTCATATTCATTAATACAATTTAATGGAAATAAATGATACACCATATTCTAACTATCTGTCTAAGCTTCTTGGTTCTCTTCTAAGGCATATCCTATGTTTTCCTTGCTTCAACCTGTTCACCTGTATCATGTGTAAAAAGGTTTTGGATCAACATAATGTTGGCGAGTGAATCCTATGGAAAAACATTTGAACAAGTTTATCCAATTGATTATAAATACTGTGCATACCACATATGAGTAGATGTAGATGTAAATTTATTCACACAACACATAATATTGAATATTAAACTCACATACACCAAATGATTGTTTTGAGGCACGCGATGTTCGACTCGTCTCCCACGAGGAACTGATGGGCCTAATGAATGAGTTTTTGAGGCACGCGTTGTTCTTACGAACTGATGGGCCTTAATGAATGAGTTTTGAGGCACGCGTTGTTCTCGTCTCCCACGAGGAACTGATGGGCCTAATGTATGAGTTTTGAGGCACGCGTTGTTCTCGTCTCCCACGAGGAACTGATGGGCCTAATGTATGAGTTTTGAGGCACGCGTTGTTCTTACGAACTGATGGGCCTTAATGAATGAGTTTTGAGGCACGCGTTGTTCTTACGAACTGATGGGCCTTAATGAATGAGTTTTGAGGCACGCGTTGTTCTCGTCTCCCACGAGGAACTGATGGGCCTGAATAATTTGCATACAACTTTGACAATATGTAATACATCACAACCAAACAATAGTTACATTCTAATTTAGTTCATATAATGGTATGGCACGAATTTGCATAAGAGAATTAATTTAAGCGACACATGATACACCCCAAAACATGAATAAAAAGGGGAGTTTGTAAGAATTCACTCACATTGGGTGCGTTCGGTTGATGAGGTTGAATGCACGCGAAATGGTGTTAACCACGAGTGAAATTAATCCTAGATAAATCGCATAATGGTTTGGTAAGTAAACGGGTTTTATTAATCTATTTTAGTAGGATTGTTGGGTGTATTTTTGTGAGTTTGAGGCTATTCTCTAACCTTAAAAATGTTATTTTTAAGTATTTTTAATTAATTTTTAAATAATATAATTAAATAAAAAAAAATATTTTTATTTTTGCTACAGTACACATTGACCGTTGACTTTGACTATCGTTGACCGGTTTATAGGCATATTGTTGTGCGCCGGGTGAGGCTCGAACCCGAGACCTCCCGTACGCGTGCACGCAGCTCTACCAACTGAGCTACGTGTCTAACCCGTTATATATCCGATTTTAATTATATATATATATTAATTAGAATTAACAGAAAATCCTTTATTATTAAAAACGAATTAATTCCCGAGAACCGGTGCGCTCCACAGGTCTCGAACCCGGGACCTGTGGGTTAGCGGACACACACTCCACCGCTGGACTGTGTGTCTCACTTGGTAATAAACTCAGTTATCATTATATTTAACATATACACAAAACACTCCGGTTCTGTTTTGCGAAAAAGAGGATTTTTATCAAGGCGGCGTGTGAGGGACTATACTCGAACTCGTGACCTTAGCTTTAAAAGTGCACACAGTCCACCGCTGGACTGTGTGTCTAACCCGGTAATTATCTTGATTTTAATTATACTTAACCATTACTGAACTTCGTCTTCTTCACCGGTTTTAACCGGAAGTGACGACGGACTGGTTCGAAAAGATAATTCATGTTCCTTTAGTGTTTTATGATCAATTATAGTCGAGATAAAAGTAAAAAGGAAAGGAATTAGGCGTGAAAAATACCGACTGATTTTACTCTGTTTTCCGGCAGAACTCCGGCGACAGAACCCTTTTTCCGGCGACAAGTCTCTTGCAGCAGAGAGTCTTCCGATAGGTTACAAAGGTTGTGGGTGACTTCGGTGAAGGTTTAGGGGGTTCCAGTAAGCTTAGAAATTACTGTTACGGTTTTCCGGCGGTATATCAAGTATTTCCGGCGATTGATTTTTCGCCGAGAAAAGGTGCGATTTGAATGTGAATGACTTCTGGCGAGTTGTGGTTGAATTTATAGGATAGTATTGAGATGAATGGGGTCTGAATTTGGTCTTAATTCGGAGTCATCCGTTCTCCGGCGGTTACAGCTGATGTCGCGGGTTCAGACGTCGGTTATAACCGTCGCAGGAGTTAAGTCTTCGGTTATTTTGAGCGATAACGTAAATAAACGGCGAAGTCGTCGGGATTTCCGACGACTGTTATTTTGGGCGCAATAATTTAACTTCTGAAATTGAATATTTGAATTAATTGTTTTCTGTTATTACCAGAAAATCAAAGTGGCGGAGCGGTTGTTCGGTTAAGAGATAAGTCTTTGGTTTGACCCGGTATAGACCCGAGTTCGAAACCCGGCATGGGTAAAACATTTTTATTTTGCTATTTTTGACAGATTTTCAAAAACTAAATACATTTTCCCGCATAATAATTGATTACGGATCGTTTAAAATTATTTTGGGCATTTAATTCGCAACGAAAAATTTGACTGACTGTTCGGTTGATAAACGGAGCGGGTTTGGTAAAATCCGTTTTTTTTTACGGATGTTACACGTGATAACTATTGTTGTAGGAGAATTCGACCAATGGTAGATGTGAATCCCAACTACCACCAAAGTGGATCACACATGCTCTAAGCATATCCTCCAGTGTTTGAATTGTCCTTTCAGATTATCCATCCGTTTGAGGATGATAAGTAGTGCTCAGATTGAGTTTGGTTCCCATGGCAGATTGCATGGTCTTCCAAAAGTGAGATGAGAATTGAGCATCTCGATCGGATATGATGTTTAAAGGAACACCATGACGAGATACAATCTCATCAACGTAGATCTTGGCGAGTTTGTTAGCAGATAGATCCTCACGAATTTCCAAAAAGTGTGCTGACTTTGTTAGACGATCGATGATTACCCAAATGGCATCATGACCTCTAGGTGTGCGCGGTAGTTTAGTGACAAGATCCATCACAATGTTCTCCCACTTCCATACCGGTATTTGTGGTTGTTCAAGTAAACCAGATGGGCGTTGACGTTCTGCCTTAACTTTAAGACAAGTTAGGCATTTAGACACATATAAGGCAATGTCCTTCTTCATACCCGGCCACCAATACTGGGTACGGAGATCCTTATACATTTTGTCTGCACAAGGATGGATTGAATAACGAGACTTATGAGCTTCGTCCATCAATAAGGTGTGGAGATTGTCTTGACTAGGAATCCACAAACGGTTCTTGTAGTAGAGTAATCTGTTATCTTTTGTTTCGAGTTGAAGTTCGAGATTTTGTGGCAGCTCATTTTTCTACAAGCTTTGGGTCACACATGTATGTTGTGCTTGAAGGATACGTATCTGGATATCAGATTGAACTCGAACACAATGAAGTTTGACACGTTCCTTACGACTAAGCGCATCAGCCACAACATTCGCCTTACCAGGATGGTAGCGAATCTCGCAGTTGTAGTCGTTCAGAAGTTCGACCCAACGTCGTTGTCTCATGTTAAGCTCCTTTGGATTGAATATGTGTTGGAGACTTTTGTGGTCAGTGTAAACCACACATTTCGTACCGTAAAGGTAGTGTCTCCAAATATTGAGAGCAAAAACTACGGTTCCTAACTCAAGATCATGAGTTGTGTAGTTCTGCTCATGGATTTTCAAATGTCTTGACGCATAGGCTATGACTTTGTCTCTTTGCATGAGAACACAACTAAGGCCTAGGTTTGATGCGTTACAATAGACAACGAAATCATCATTGCCGTCGGGTAAAGATAAAACAGGAGCATTACAGAGTTTTTGTTTCAGTGTTTGTAAGGTTTCCTCTTGTTTAGGTCCCCAATCGAAAGGTTTATTCTTCTGAACCAAAGTGGTGGGGGGAACCGCGATCTTTGAAAAGTTCGCGATGAGTCGTTGATAGTATCCAGCAAGACCAAGAAATGAACGAGCTTCGGTAGGAGGAGTAGGTGTACTCCAATCCCTAATCACACTGATTTTGGCGGGATCTACATGTATACCTTGTTCGTTAACAATGTGTCCCAGAAATTGAACTTCTTTTAACCAAAATTCACATTTGGAGAATTTGGCGTAAAGTTGTTCTTTGTTCAGGAGTTCCATCGTTAGATGGGGATGTTGTTCGTGATCGGCACGAGACTTTGAATAAATGAGGATGTCGTCGATGAAAACAATGATGAACTTGTCTAAATAAGGTTTTACAAACCCTATTCATTAAGTCCATGAAGACGGCAGGAGCATTCGTCAAACCAAAAGGCATGACAGTGGACTCGTAATGGCCGTATTGAGTGCAAAAAACAGTCTTAGGAATATTTCTTCGAGTACATGAAGTTGATGATACCCAGAACGCAGATCAATCTTTTAAAAGCAGGTCGCACCTTGTAGCTGATCAAATGGATCATCAATGCGAGGTAGGGGATATCGATTTTTGATTGTGAGTTTGTTGAGCTCACGATAATCGATACACATACGGAAGGATCCATCCTTCTTTTTCGCGAATAGGACAGGAGCGCTCCAAGGTGAAAAGCTCGGACGAATGAATCCCTTACATGCAAGCGGTCATGCGTAATGCACTTTACCCGTCTCCTTTTCCACCTACTGGATATGATCCTTTTAACCCATCTACACTAGTAGACTATCCAGTTATGTGACAACTTATGGGTACTCCTTTTAACCCATGCTTGATAGTCTACTAGTGTAGATGGGTTAAAAGGATCATATCCAGACGTGTCTGGATATGTGGGGATTGGGTTATTATAACCCGATGGTGGTGGTTGAACTGTAGGTGTTGGGGTTGGTTCCACCACAGGTGAGGTGTTAGAGGGTCCACCCATTTGTGGGTCCTCTTGAATGGTGTGGTAGGGTTTAGGCAATGGTGGTAGCGAACCCGACCATTGACCTGCACGTACTGACATACGTGCTCCTCGTGTCCTCCTCGGCGGCTTAGGTGGCGGCTGATGATATTCCACTGGTTCCATGTGAACATCTTCTTGTATGGGAGGTGGTTGAGAGTGATGGGAAGGAGTGTTGGCAAAGGTAAATTGGTTCCAATATTGGTCCCATTCATTAGGACCTTGATATGGTGATCCGGCATAGGAGTTTGAATCGCTCTATATCTCAATGGGGTTCGTATTTAAACCTGACAGTGGCATCTCCGGATCGGAGTCCTCGTCCATTGGGTTTGGCTGATCCAACTGATTCTGATCAGCTGGGGGTGTGTTAAAGTATTGGTTGGGGTTAAATTCATCTTGATAAGAATGATGGGAATGGTGAGAGTGGTGTGAATGATGTGAATGGTACAAGTGATAAGAATTTTGGGTATGGGAAGGTGAATGTTGTGGTAGTGGCCATGAATCCCTCGAATCTTCATAGGGGTTCGGGTGATGTTGATGTGGCGGGATATGTCCTGAAGGTCCTCCCATCATTGGTCCTTTGCCTCTTCCTCGTACACGTGATGGCATTTTCTGTAAAATCAATTCAAAAATAATACTAATAACTTAATAATGAAATGAGTAATCCTAGGTCAATGCCTAGACTCGGAAGTCTAAGGAATGTGCTCGTGTAAGTTTGAGATTAAAAACAAAATGTTAGTGTTTAATTCTCTCAAACGTTGGCCCTGATACCAACCTGTCACACCCCGGATTTCCAATCCAAATCCATACACCGGTGGGCCCGAGTGGGGAGTATCATGACGTAAGCTGATAACATCATTGTCAATTAAACACGGCACAACAGAAGTCTTGGAGTAAAATTACTAATACAAACCAAATGTTCGAAATAAAATAATATACAGGCTTGTAATAGAAGATTCACAGGCGGATCATAAAATGTACAAAAAGATGAATATAAAACAGACTTTAGGGCAGATCTAAGGATTTGCAAGATCCTCCTATTTCACTACCGAGCAGCTTCCGGCCTATTTCGTATTGTACCTGCAAGCTTAGTCTTTCGAAAATACGTTTGCTTTCGCTGGTAAATACACCCGACTGACTCATTTTGAAAACATTTTAGAAATTAGATTTGAGTGTACATGGCACAAATCTATTATAACTTGGGAAAGTTACTTTGTAACCTTGTTAATAGATTCACATGTTTGTCCATACATACAGGGCCCAGTACCGAGACATTATTAAGTACACACCGCTTAGAACTCACAGAGGAGTTATCCCCAATGTCTTGGGTAATTTGCATTTGAGCGTCTGTCAGGTGTATGCCTATACCTACGCTAAGGTGGTGGCCAATATCTAATGTAATGAGCCGAGGATAACCAGGACACGGTAGTTAACCCCTGATGTTTAAGTTATCAAACAAAACTCATTAAAACGGAATATGCGGATTTACTAGCCACAATCCGGCATTCGATTGATCCCATTTCCGACCAAGCGATAATAATTTATAGTATCCCAAGCTCGTATAAGGAAAAAGTCAAGAGTATTTACCTGAATTAGCCTTGTTTAGAAAGCAAGATTATATCCCAGCCATATTCAAATGAACTAAGTGCAGATAGCATTTACCGGAAGGCTCTAGTCTGGATTATGGCATAAGCTAACCAATTAAAATGCTAATGGTCTTATGCAAGTCATAGACATAGACCGACTAGCGTAATGGATCAAAAACGGTACACTAGATATAGCGATGACCGGATAGAATGTAGTTTAAACCCGACAAGTACTTTGACTTGTATAAAATTGGTAAACAATTAACATTCTGGATTTTGAGTGTAAAATGATAAGGTTAAACCCGTTTTGGTTATATTCCGTAAATTAGTTACGTATAACTAACCGTATGTTTATAAGTGATAATGGGTAACCGGATAAGTCATGGACAAGTTCTATGTGCCATTATACTTTAATTAAGTTGTAATATCAGCAGGATATCAACTTATATGCACGTTAAGGTTTTAAAATGAAACTATGCCTCATCAGGGCATTTCGGTAATTTCATACCGTATAAAAGGAACTTGAATATAATTTGATGTTATAACTATAAGTATTCTAGAAAAATAAATTATTTATAATATAATATCAGTAGGATATTAATTTTATGTGCAATTTATCCTTTATGACCAAACTATGCACCGAAAGGGCATTTTGGTCATTTTACACATAGTTTATAAATTATTTGTGATTCTGAGTTCATATCATGTGCCTGCTGTAAATATGTTTAAAAATAAGTTCTAATATCAGTAGGTAACAAGTCTTGGTCAATTAATATGGTTTAAAACCATACTATGCGCCGAAACGGCGCTTATGTCGTAAAATGACGATTTATGCGATGTTTAATGAAAATTGATGTTAAGGTCAGATTAAAATATTTTAGATATGTTATTTGATATAACATATCAGTAGGTAAAAAATTTACCTTGAAAAGATATGATTAAAACATTTTATAAGCCATAAGGGCTTTATCGTCATTTCATGACATATTACAAGGACTTGTTCATAAACTCAGTTTATAATCTGATTTAACATCCCAAATAATCATACTTATAATATTACATCAGTAGGAAACTTATTTTCAAGTTTATTATCTTTTAAACCTTATTTTATACAACTTTAGATCTAGTTATGCTACATTCTATTATGATCATAATGCAACTTTAGATCAGTAGGTAACTCATCTAAATCGGGTCAAAACCGAAAGTCAAAGCAGAAGTCAAACTTCGTTGCTTTCGGTTACGAACCGACCCTAGAACTGAAATTGACGAGCCGAACATGTTCTTACATGTTCTAATAATTATTACCAACTTGTTTAAGTGTCAAAACATGTTTCATAACATATATTAGATCAAATTATAATTTTTCCGAAAAATGGCCTGTTTGACTTTTTAAAATCTTAACTTTGACCCGTCAATTGGTCTAGCAAACGTGATCTTCAGGAGGTGCCCTTTATAGGGACTAATACCTACCTTATTACGATCACTTAGCTATGTTCGTCACGAACAATGGCTGGACCATAATGGTCTTAACTAAGTGAAGGCGTTCTCCGTAAAACGCTTGACTTTTGGCTATAAAAGCCTATAAACGAAAATGCAAGAGCAAGGAACACTTACAAGAGGTTCCTAGAATGCAAGAGAACTAAGTTGGATGCTCCTTTCATTTAGAAAATGAGTAAGGTGCAAGTTCAAAGGTTGAACCTTTGCACTTATTTATAGTTGGATAGCTCAATGGAGGTTATGCCAGGTGTTAAGGGGTGTAAGAGGGAGCTTACAAGTGTCCCAAACGTGGCATAGCAGTTTGGGAATCCATCGTTTCGAGTTAATTGGTTTTTAGCACTTTGTGTGGAGGCCAAGTTAAAATTCTGCAGATACAGTCCTCTGGCGGGCCGCAAGAGGCACAGGCCTTGCTCTCGCACCATGCGAGCGCCCCTAGGCCACTTTCAAAAGTTGGCACTTTTAGCCCCTAAACTTATAAAACCTTCCAGAACCTCCTAAAACACCTTTGTAGCATATTTAGCTCTCCGTAGCCAATATTTGGCGTACCCAGGATTATACCCGGACATTGTTGAGCTCTCGGTTCGTTAAAAGGTCACTCAGAGGTATAAATTAACATGTTGACACTTTTAACCCCTCCAATGTCCAACTTTTATAAAATTACGGATTTAATCCCTCTCGTCCACAAATGGAACATATGAGAGTTAGGACTTTGTAAAAGATCACTCAGAGGCTCGTTATAAGCATGTTGTCTCCGATGTCATTCAGAGGCTGGGCATGTTGACAAAACGGTCACTCAGAGGCCAAGTTTTAGCATGTTGACACTAATGGTCACTCAGAGGCTATGTTTTAAGCATGTTGACACTAATGGTCACTCAGAGGCTCGGTTTATGCATGTTGACATCAGAAGATCACTCAGAGACTTAGTTTGAGCATATTGACGCTTTTCGTCTTTGTTAGTCTTTAATATACTAAAAATAAAAATATAACACGTGTCGCTATATTATTGGACACGATTTTACAGGGTGTTATAGCACTTCAAAAAGCCTCATTATCGGTATATAAAAATATATAAATTTTATACCAAAAATTTATAGATTATACTTTTTTAATATAACTTTTTCTACATTTTAAAATATAGGTAACAACCAAACCGTCGAAGCGTTTTGAAAATAAATACTATCGAAGTTTCTTGCGATAATGGAACAAGGTCATTATCGCGACATCGATTCCATCTGTTCGAAGTGGCGAAAGATGCACGCGGTCATTAACCGGTTTTCGGTGATTTATAATAACTTGTATACTGGTCCCCGTAGTGGGATGAGGGATGAAGACGTTTTTAAAGAGGGGATGCGTAGATACGAAGACACGCATCAGACGGTTTTCCCCCATGTACGTGCTTGGGAAGTTTTGCCAACCATAACAAGTGGGTGCCGGTTCCAAATAAGGTTGCAATGGCTAAACGAACAAAAATCTTGGAGACCGGTAGTTATAGTGCGGGGGGCTCGGACGCACGATGCCAAATAAATATAAACGACGAGCCCAAATTTGACGATGAAGAGTTTTTGGTTCGAGAGGAGGAACGTCCCCCGAGCAGGGACAAACCCAAAAAGGCGGCAGCTGCAAAAGAACAAGCCGCGACGGGGGGGGGTTCCAAAATGGACGAGTTTATAGCTCAGTTCAAAGCGTTCACCGAGGTCATGGCCCAAAAGGCAAGGGCGAAGGAACGTGAGGTGGAAGAACGAGTTCGGTTGAAGCATGAGAAAAACGAATATAAAGAGTGGGATATAATGACAGCCGACATAAACTCGTATCCGGAAGAAGATCGAACGATTTTGCGAAGAATGAAAGAAAAAATCGCAAAAAAGTGGAGTTCCTAGGTTTTTTTAGGTTATGCTTTTTTATTTTTTAGGTTATTTTTAAGGTTTTTTTAGGTTATGTAATGTGTGGTTTTTAATACTAATGATTTTATTTTATATTAGTAAATGTTAAAAACTAGTTGAATAAAAAAAATAAAATAAATTAACTAGGTGAGGTCGGGTCATCATCCATTTCCTTGATTCCATCCTTGGAGGGGCGTCCTCCAAGGACTCTGACATGACGCTGATGTGACAGATCATTCTCCAGTGAGGCCCGTCACCCATAACTTACATATAAACTTACATTTATAAACTAGGCTACATGAAAATGTCAAATTCATATTCAATATAATTCATAATACAACGGTTAATCTTAACAGTTGTGATAATCAAACAAATATAGTTCCTTACAACGATATATTACAAGAGTTCCTTTATTTTAACTTCCAAACACTATTCTATTTAGATTTTGATATTTGAAACTAGGCCTACTCCATAACATTGTATTATGTATCATCGTTGTTTGGTAATTTTTATCTTTGTTTCAAACTCATCTCGAAGCACAGGTGGCGATAGAATAATTGCTTAGTTTCTTTTTGTTGTTTATTTTTTTAATAACTTGCTCGGTAATTGTATTATATGTATCATTCTATTTACTTTTTTTCTTCATTTTATTATCATTTCGACTTAGTTATTCTTTTCTACGATAACGTTTATGAGCGAATATCGCTGCGAGTATTTTGCCATAGTGAAAATAGTATAATTGTTCACTTTTACATGTTTAACAAGCGAAACTGATAATGACCAAACCCCAATCGCTTGCGAATAAAAAACGATCACACTCCCGCCGCGAAGCGTGTGGATAAAAAAATTGTTATTATTATTATTATTATATTATTATTACTATTATTATTATTATTATTATTATTATTATTATTATTATTATTATTATTATTATTATTATTAAGTCTGTATATATCTATCGTGATCGACTAGTTCCGGTGACAAAAAATGTAGTGTGATGTGGGTTATTTAGCAACGATAATTAAGTTTTAGTAAACTTAGTCAAAATTAAATGAATGTCCATTATTAATTTGATGTGTTTTAGCTCAAAACATACTGTTTTTTTTATAAAAAAAAGGTACTATAAAGGAAAATTGCACATGTATACGTTTTGTCTTACTGCTAATCTTAAATTATATTATTAGTTTTTTTTTATTTTGTTTTATTTAAAATAAATAGCATGGGACATTTTAAAACTTTGGTGGGTCTATTTTCCGAATAGTGACATTACATATATATGTTATTAGCTAATCAATAAACGTAAGTGGAGTCGTAAAGGTATTTGTCGCCGTGCAGTCGATGTGTCATCAAAACGTATAGCCAAGTCAATTTTAATAAGTTTAATGATGAAAACTTAGGTTGACCACTCGTCAAGACAACTTATCTTACCTTGCTTGCTAACTAAGCGCTCGACAAACGTTAAATATTTTGTGATTGCTTTTGCTATCTATGCTGAATACATAGTTCTCGTTTTATCTCTTTTGAGATGATACATATGTTGCACTAAATTTTGCTAAATCGTTTATACACTTCTTTATTTTATTCTATAGCCTATGTGTTCACTATTTGCTTTGTATGAAACTTGTTGGTTTGCTTCAACGCGTGCATTCATTAATTTCGGCCAAACTGTCTGGTAGTATATTATAGCGCTATTGGTGTGACAACCCAACCCTCACGCAGTTTTGTTTTACTCACGGTTACACTGGATGTGACCTTGCAGGACGATAGAATTCGAGCTAATTGTTATCTGTCATCTCAAGGTTTGGTTGTGTCACATGTGACCCGCACTTATTAGATGCAAATTGCTTAGTGCCTACACTTATGCCATATGAATTGTAAATAAAATATTTTAATACATAATTTGCTAAAAAAAACCTATGTTGCTCACCAACTTTTAGTTGACCCATGTTTTTCTCACATATGTTTCAGGTGGTAACAATTGATGATGATTCAAGATTCTATCACATAGGATTTATGTAGCTTATTGCCTTAGTTAAACTTTAAAACAATTGTTATGTTTTGTTGCGAACAAGTTGGTTGGTTGTTTTGTTGATTTGGTTGTTAAACATTAATTTGAATTAACATTAAATTTAAACTTTATTTTAGTGCCATGTGCTATTGAGCAATCTATTGGCGTGACACCTCGATGTTTCCGTCGTCGGAGTGTTACATTAGCTGACACATTGCTAGAGAGTAATTGGGATACAATCACTAGGTGTGTGGAATCCACCTAGCAATCATCACTGTAGGATAATGTACCAGGAAACAAGATTGATGAGAGAAATCACAGAATACACAGAGTATTCTTTGATGTAAGAGATGAGTGACGTCACGTACAGTAGCCGCTAGACAAAACACACACCAATGATTAGGGTTTTCTTGCTACACAAACTTCCCACAAAAGAATTCCTGTCTTGTCTATTCCACTAAATGTATATAAACAAGACATATCCGGACACACATGTCCGAATAGACATTATAAGGCCCAAGGACCAACAAACAAAACTCGGACTAGCTACATAAAGCTAAGTCCGGACATCTACAAAAGTATGAGTCCCGTTGATGGCGGTTCTAGACGGAACTTTGGGCGTATGATGGTACCGATTTGGTAGAACTGTATAAAAAGGAAGTAGAAACAGAATCAGTGGAAGCATTCATTCATTCATACCGAAAGAGTATACATCTTGTCTGGCTGGCGGAATTCCTGGAGAGAATCCGCCAGCGTTTCCCCTTAGGGAACTTCCAAAACTATGAAACAATGAACACACAACACATATATATAGACATGAGCAGCTCGTGCGAAGCGAGCAGGTTGGCTTCGTACAAATTGTCCTTCGTACGAGTAGAGCTGTTTATCACTCGTACAAGTCACACTGTCACGCGAACGAGTCACATTGTCACTCGTACGAGCCAGTTCTCATTCACACTTGGGTCGTGTGTTCATATTTAATCTATACAATATTCAATACACACTCTTTCTAGCCTATTCGCACAATGACGGGCATAAAGTGCATCAACAAATTCCCCCTTGGACGTCACTGTCGAAGCTTGATCTTGATCTTGAAATTTGAGAGCCGTGTTTGAATATTCTGTAACTTCAATCAGGTATCTGTCGATGTCGTAGAATGCGTCAACAAATGCCCCCTTGATTGATGATCCGGGTTTGCATTATCTACTTTAAGCAACATTCCCCCTGAAATAATTTTCTCCAGAAATTAATCTTCAGGTCTTTGTGTGCACGGTTCAAGACCTCCTCTAATTTGCTTAATCTACAAATTTTCTCAAGTAATGACCAACTTGAAATTAATCAATGCAGCTTCTTCGTTTCAACTTTAACCACATCCGCATTTGGTTGAGCGCAATCCTCCAATGCCCGATCCTCTGATCTTCAAAAACCCAACCAGTAATTGATAGAAACTTCGAATTATCACAACAATAAACTTTAAATCAATAAATATCCGTGTAAATATGAAATCTCGATTTTCGTAATCACGATTAATCAACAAATCAGTAATCTTCTCAATCAACAATCATCATCGGAATCATATTATCTGGTAACACATCGAATCTGAGAAACATTCTTCGGCAATCAAAATCACATTCTTCCTTTTTAGTCACAATAACATATGTACAGCTATCTCCGCCGGAATGGCGCAACTGAAACTACAAAACATCCTCATTTCCTGGCGGTTAGTCCTGAAACAGCTCATTTGCCTTGCAAAGTTAAAGATAAGCAGTCGTATGTGCATCCACTTCCACGTCGAAGATCCAACCCTTAAGCATCAATCTGTATCATGATCTAAAAATTCTGAACATCCTTTGATCATGAAACTCCAAATGTATAGTCTATTTCGTGAGCAACTGGTACACATTGTTTTGGTTGAAAGATTTATTATATCATCTTCTTTAGTCATGAATTGCAAGTGTATAGCCTTCCTTGTTAGTCTCGGTGACAACTGAAACCACAAAGCGTCCTTATTTTCTGTCGGTTAGTCCAGAAAACAGTTCATTTGCCATGTGGAATTAAATTGGATACTTTGTACCACTAAGGAGTCATGTGTGCAACCGGCTTGTACGAAGACTCAGGCATCAACGTCACCACAACTACTGAATCCGATGAACAACTCCAAGACTCAGTTATGCAACCCTACTTTTACGAAAAACAGACATCAACTTTATCTCATCACTAATGAATCTTTGGTGCTCTGTGTTTCCCAGATAATCTGCAGTCAGAACCACCTGAATACTGTTACATGGTCACGAATTTAAAAAATACAGGAATATTAACATATAAGTGACGATTCCCCCCCCCTCATTTTTGCAAATTCTGATGTCTTGAGCATCGTCTCACAAAAACCAAATTTTGCATAAAATTTCCCAAAATTAAAATTTTGATCAAATGCGGATTTAACATTAAGGCCCATTAAAAGTCACTACACCAGATGATCAATCTTTTGTGCAGGTATCAGTGACTACCCCAATATCTTCAACATTTTGTGACTGTATCATCTAATCTATACTCTGAAGCTCTAGACGGTGTCCTCGAACAGCCCGAATTAGACGTTCAAATCTTGAAAAAATTTGTAATCACCAAATTTTTTCTAGGCACTCGTCTCGTCGATACGATCAAAAAATGCCTTCCTTTTTAGGCATGCACACTTTGTACGAGGTGTATGATTACTTCGCACGAGGTGGTCACCACTTTGTATAAGTGGTGATTCGTACGAGTGACAAATCATCACTCGTACGAGCCATAGAGGCTCACTTTTACAAACGAGCCTGATTTCGTTTTTTCGATCCAGAATCTTTATTTTTTCGAATTTCAAGATGATTTTTGCACAGATCTGCTCGAAAATCAGTTTCCAACAATCCTATTGTTTCAGTTTTACATTATGTCTGTGGATTGTCTGATTATTTGATGTTTTACGTCTAAAACCCCTCATACGTCCAAAATTCATGAGCGTATGTGATTCATCAACTGTTAGATTGAATGAATCGGCACTGTAGCTCTGATACCAGTTGTGAGTCCCATTGACGGCGGTTCTAGATGGAAGTTTGGGCGTATGATAGTACCGATTTGGTAGAAAGTTATAAAAAGGAAGTAGAAACACAATTACTGGAAGCATTCATTCATTCATACCGAACGAGTATACATCTTGTCTGGCTAGCGGAATTCCTAGAGAG
The DNA here is from genome assembly GCA_947069175.1 of Scalesia atractyloides. Lineage (NCBI taxonomy): Eukaryota > Viridiplantae > Streptophyta > Magnoliopsida > Asterales > Asteraceae > Scalesia > Scalesia atractyloides. The sequence goes on from CAMTDV010000116.1 coordinate 40,780,560, forward strand.
AATCCGCCAGCATTTCCCCTTAGGGAACTTCCAAAGCTATGAAACAATGAACACACAACACATATATATATAGACATGAGCAACTCGTGGGAAGCAAGCAGGTTGGCTTCGTATGAAGTGTCCTTTGTACGAGTAGAGTTGTTTATCACTCGTACGAGCCAGTTCTCGTTCGCACTTGGGTCGTGTGTTCGTATTTAATCTATACAATATTCAATACACACTCTTTCTAGCCTATTCGCACAGTGATGGACATAAAGTGCATCAACAAAAAGTATACTAAAACCCGCACTACATACCCAAGTCCGGAATACATATCAGTAAACTCGGAACAAACAGAAAACAAGGATTAGATCTACACCCTAATCTGGACAAGGAAGCAAACTCGGAAACTTCAGTTACGCAGTTACAAATTCAGACACTTATAGTTGATGCAAGATATACGTAAAAGACCCCTTAACTTATCACACTAAGTGCATTAACACATGTTGATCTTGCAGTCAAATCCGATCGAGTATGCGAGACTAAATTTGGCCAAATTGATTGAAATATTAGTGGCTCATGAATTGGAACTAAGATAGAAGGCCAAGATGAAGTCTACCACTATACCACAGGATATCGAGTGTGACACTTAACTATTTAGGGCCCATACCATACTAATGTAACACATGTTAATCATGAATAAAGACATTTTTTGAAGTGATTTGGTGTAAATTAATGATATTTAATGTGTTGGCAAGTCCAAATGTTAGTTAAAATTATGTTGGCAAAAACAAGATATAAGCTTATCGCGTAACGAACAAATTGCGAAACGAACATCGGTGCCCTCCTGATGATGTTAAAATCCTATAAATATTCTGGTATGATTAAAATGCTATTTTTAATCATATGCGAGTGGAAAATTCAAATAAAACGTTTAAAAACAATGTTTAGTGATTTTAATCGCGTACTGCGCAATACATGCGCGTATCTTACAAAATTTAAATGGCAATGGCAGTCAAGAAAAATAATATATTATTTAGCAATATTATGGCAAGTTAATTTTTATAGAATAATAAAAATAATTCAAAACACCTTAAAATGAAAAAAAAACATGAGATAAAATACTAGGTGATCAGTTGAATATTTGTCACTACACACACACACACACACACAATATATATATATATATATATATATATATTGTAAGAAAATATAAAAGTGTGAGAAGGATAAGAAAGAATCTAAACCATTAAATATTTAATCTAATTGTTGAGATATTGGTGGCAATCTTGTAAATAGTGTGACTATTAAACTAATTAATTTTCTGGATTAAGAGTATAAAAGTAAATTTAACATTTTAAAATTAAGAAACTAACATTAATGCACATGCAAGTTTCTCCTTCTTTTTTAAACGTCAATAACTTTTTTATACATAACTCTTTTTTAAAAAAAATTACACCATAATAACGAGTATTTTTTATCTTTAATATGAGTACCATATTGACATATCTATGTAGAGAAAAAAATTACGTCTCTCTTGGATGTTTTAGTCCATGGTGTTTTTTCTATGTTCATACAATGGTGTTTTAATTGTAGAGTGTTATTTCTGTTATATTTCTGTTCTTCGTAAGATGTATGCCTTCAATATACATGTTGTGGTGTTTTTATGACTTAGGGTGTTATTCATGTTATATTTAATGTGAGGACAAAGGTCCTTGATTTATTAGGGTGTTATTTCTGTCATATTCAATGTTAGGGTGTTGTTTATAAGATGTGTGCCTTCAATATACCTGTTGTGATATTTTTATGAGTTAGGGTGTTGTTTCTATTATATTTATGTTCTTTATAAGATGTATGCCTTCAATATACATGTTGTTGTGTTTTTATGAGTTAGGGTGTTATTTCTTTATAAGATGTATGCATTCAAATTCGAAAATCCTTACAATAACTGCCAAAAATCGGTTACATATCTTCATTCCATAATTAGATTTTATTAATTAAATTACACTTATACCCTTAAACTACCAAAAAAAAGGGACACGTGTTACCTCCAAAATCTTTCTTATCCTTCTCACACTTTTATATTTTCTCACATGAACCTCTACCTATATATATAGGGTGAGGTTATTGTGAGAAAATTTAAAAGTGTGAGAAGGATAAGAAAGAATCTAAACCATTAGATATTTAATATAATGGTTAAGATCATAGTTGTAATTCTGTAAATAATATTGACTATTAAACTAACTAATTTTCTAGATTAAGGGTATAAACGTAAATTTAATATTTTTAAATTAGAAAACTAACATTAATACACATGCAAAGTTCCCCCCTTCTTTTTTAAACATCAATAACTTTTTATACGTAACTCTTTTAAAAAAATACACCATAATAACGAGTGTTTTTTTTATCTTTAATATGAGTACCATATTGATATACTTATGTAGAGTTATTTCTGTTTATATATTTAGGGTGTTATTTCTGTTTTGATTCTGATTAAAGTGTTGAATGATGTTATATTATGGTGTTATTTTTGTTATAGTCAATGTTAGGGTGTTCTTTATAAGATGTGTGCCTTCAATATAACTGTTGTGATGTTTTTATGAGTTATGGTGTTATTTTTGTTATATTTTTTTCTTTATAAGATGTATGCCTTCAATATACATGTTGTGGTGTTTTTATGAGTTAGGGTGTTTTTATGAGTTATATTTCTGTTCTTTATAAGATGTATGCCTTCAATATACATGTTGTGGTGTTTTTATGAGTTAGAGTGTTATTTCAAATTGAAAACTCCCAACAATAACTGCCAAAATCGGTTGCATATATTCATTCCATAATTAGATTTATTAGTTAAATTACACTTATACCCTTAAACTACCAAAATAAAAAGGGACACATGTCACCTCCATAATATTTCTTATCCTTTTCACACTTTTAAATTTTCTCACATGAACCTCTACCTATATATATATATATATATAGGTGTGTGTGGCATGTAGGTGGCGGCCCATGGGGGTGCCCACCACACTTCTTTTGTGCCATGTGTTACCCAAATCCTTACAACTGATCATAACATTCCTCTTCCAAGATCACCACCCTTTTTATAGCCAACCACAAAACAACAAACATTTTCAAATCCCTTCTCTCTCTCTTATGGCCGAACCCACCTCCACACTTCACCAATAACATGAAGAACCGAGCTTCTTATAAGTAGTTTCCAAGTTTGTGTGATGATTCAAAGGTGATTCCAAGGATGGTGCAAACTTAACATCATCAAAAAATCTCATCAAAACCAACTTAAATTCTTCGAAGGTATGTCAGGTAACAAGTGTTAAACACAAGTTTTAAAGATGATGACACGCGATATATATCAAAGTAAAGTTCAGTTCTTATTGAGGTGGTAGCGTTCCTAGTAAGGGTAGCATACCCAATTAAAGGAATCACTTTTAATTTCCAAATATGCAGAAATGAACAAAGTTAATGATTATGTACAAGATAGCCGGTCATAGGCCATACGATCATTACAATCATGAAGTCCAAAAATGGCATACCATAGATTGATTGCGACTTAAGGGAAAAATTATGTCCCAAGGATGTCGTGTAACTCGAGAGAGTTTGCAACAGAGTCGTAAAGTATACCCGTGATGCCTAAACTCTAATTTGTATCACGACTTGGGATTTTGAAAAAAATTAAAAATAAAAATTATCGTAAAAAATGGCACAATTTGAGTTAAATGAGCGGAATTATTGAATTTGAAATCTCTAATCACATAACCAAAACAGACTAACTACAACTCTCATGATTAGTCAACGCTGCTTTTGAAATTTTAACAGAGACACTTATATATGGAAAGTACCAAGAACGTATCCACCATGTCTCTATAAAATTTTCATCCACATCTTTATTCGAATCATGATTGGCAACACAACAAACTTATATATAGGAAGTACCATCGGCGTATCCACCATGTCCTTATCAATTTTCATCGGCTACGTTAATCAGATCATGATTGACAACACACACAACTTGAATAGAACTTCTCTTAACCAGTGTAACAAGACTTTTAATAGTTTGATAAGAACACTTATATACAGGAAGTACCAGCGGCGTATTCACCATGTTCTTATCACATTTCATAGGCTTCGTTAGCGGTTTCGATTCGTTCTATGCGACAACTTAAACTTACTAATTAAATAAACGTATCCAAACTACAAACAACTAATGCGCGAGTCTCGAACCCAAAAAGAGCGCGGCTAAATGATGACAGTACCTACATTCATAGTTATAAGGGAAGGGCCAGCCTATGAATAAGTGAGACGATACCCACATCGTATAATAATGGGAAAAGATAATCCGTGATGAGTGATGATGTGAAATTGCAACAACATGAACTAGCAATAAAACATAACATAAATGCATAACACACACCACTGCACTACACACACATTTGTGAATAACCCCGAAATCAATTAAGTTTTATACTAAAAATGACCAAACCAGAAAGTTCAAACTTGCAGAACCTGTAACTGCCAAGAGCTAAATCAAAGTAATCAAAATCAAATTAACGTTTTTCTTTTAATCTAGCATGCGTAACTGATTCCAAACATCAGTTTTAAACTGATAATCGAAATCAATTCGTATGTAATCATTGATCCATGATTTGAGTCTTGAAACCGAAAGCATAGAAATTTCGATACACTATAAATAGCGATCAAACCCATTCCAGAGCTCGCTCATTCTCTTAAGCTCTCTCTCAATCATCACCTAAAACTCTCGGTAAAAACCCTCTGCTTTTAATCAGCATCGCCGGAGTTCCTCGTTCATCACCGGAATTCAACCGGAAAAACTATAACTCGTCTCCAACTCGGTACAATAATCTTAATCTCTTTGTTATCGTTTGTCTAGTGATTAGTTGTTTTAAAACAGTTAATCAAAATTGTATAAATGGGTTATCGGTCGGGTTCGATTTTTGGGTTTTAAAAGAGGAAGAAGATGAAGTTATATGATGTATAAGTATAATTAAAATGAGTGTTTCTATCGGGTTAGACACACAGTCCAGCGGTGGACTGTGTGCAAAAATAAAGCACATGTCCCGGGTTCGAGTCTCACACGTATCCAACTTCTGAAACAAAACCATTTTTTTAAAAACCTAATCAAATCACCCCTTAGTGAGTATATATAACTAATATAATTGGGGGATACTATGGGTTAGACACACAACCCAACTGGTTGGGCTGTGTGCACACGGAACAATGAGACGCGGGTTCGATACTGTCATGGTGCAACGATTCGTTGATAATAAAATCCTTTTTAATTAAATGAATTTATGATTTATCCTAGTTAGTATTTATATATAATTAAAATCAAGTTTATTTCGGGTTAGACACGTAGCTCAGTTGGTAGAGCTACGTGCACGTATACGGGAGGTCACGAGTTCGAACCTCACACGATGCCAATTTCAAGCGCAATCCGACTGGTCAGACTCTGACAAGGGTTAATATTTTTATTTCGTATTTTCTTTATTTTTAATCAAAAAATCCCTAAAAATACTAAAAAATATGACTTTTCAAGTTTTAAATTGCTATAAATACAATAAAAATAGACATAAAAATCTAATAAAAGGCATTAATTAGAAATATTAATTTCAAACAAAAGTTATATATTTATCGAATTATTATGTGATTATTTAGGTTAGTTTCTCTCGTCGGTTGAATCTTAAATCGTGCGCATTCGTCATCAATCCAAGAAACGCACCCACTGTCAGTGAATCCTTACAAATTCCACTTTTTATTCATGTTTTGGGGTGTATCATGTGTCGTTTACGTATTTTTGTTTATTCAAACACTTGTGCCACTACCATTATATGATCTAACGTTTTATGTAATGTTTGGTTGTTGTTATATGTGGTTACAATTTCTCATTTCAGTGCATCATTCACATTAGGCCCATCAGTTCCTCGTTGGATACGAGTAGAGCATCGCGTGCCTCATTAGATCGGCTCCATTTGATTGAGCCTTGATCTCACAGTTCATTATTTATCATGCTCATGTGTACATTGCTAGATGTTATTTGGTTTGTGAATAGATTTACATATACGTATGCTCATTTTTGGTTTATGCACATTTTTATTAAAATAACCAATATAACTATTCTTTTCAAATGATTAAATGAGATTCACTCACCAACTTGTGTTGACCCAAATCTTTATTTTGCACATGATACAGGTGGACAGGCTGAGGAAAGGAACACCTAGGATTTGGCTTTCGAAGAAGAATAAAACATTATTTGTTTAGAACATTTATTTCGTGTTTATATGTTTTCTTATGTGTTTGGAATGTTCTCTTTTAAATTTGAGTTAATAATTATGAAACTTTAAAATAGTAAATGTCATGAGCTTTGATGAAAACCCAATCATGCCCCGACTACTATATCCGCTGCGGGTCAGGGTGTGACATGGTAGGAGAAATTTCCTAGGTTCTACTAATAAAACTTTAATTGTCAAACGGTCTTATATTAACCATACTTTGTTAACTAGACCCACGTTTATTTCGTTTTGTTAACTATATGTAATCTTTACCAAGTTTAAACCATTAGTATTTTAAACTTTTCATAAACAAAAAGCAATTTGGTTTAGAAAAATATTTTCGTTAAGTTTCAGGAAAATATTTTTGATCTAAAGTAGAAAATTTTATTGAAAATATTTATTACATTTTTATATTATTATTTCTATAAAATCAAATTTTGAGGTCAAATTTTTTTTATCATCACCATGTGCACTCGACATGAATTTTTCCAAACTCTGGGCACATGTTACGAAAGTGATTAGGGTTGTGACGTTCAAGTCGTAATAGACGTCTCGTTAAAATTTAAAACACATTACCAAAAATCACATCATTACACTTCTATTAGAAAATTCATAACAATCTTTATTAGGTTCTGTAAGGATCGTGTATGACGACGTTTATGCACCCGGTGATATCTAAACTTGTGTATGATGCACGGAATTCATTGTTGGTGCATAATGTATGCTGCCTACAACATCATGTCGTGTTGTTTGTAATAGGGCTTTTACATGTTAGATTATGAAAATTTGTGTTTATATGTTGATCCGCACGGATGAGACTCATTCACACGGACAAGCAGGTCCGTCCCAAGCTCCTCACAAGTGACTATAAATAGGAGATGGGACTCCCTCATTTGTAACTTTTTCATTCAAGCGGCGAAGCTCTGTCAGATTGAAAACTTGGGTGGAATATTGATTATATGGAATGAAAACATTGATAATTAACTAAAACTTGTGTTCACGCCTAAATTCAATGAATTCTGCGCATTATACTCAGGTCTGGATATCACCTTGAACTTAAACGTCGTCATCATGGTTCCTCACAAGTGGTATCAGAGTAGGAAGCCTAATATCTATGAGATTACACAAGATATGGAGCATAAAGATCTTCTTTCTAAACTTTTCTTATTTTTTGTACTTCCCACGGTGAAAATGGGCTAAATTTTTCATAAAACCTAAAAGTAGTGTTTTTGAACAACATATTGAAAAATTATCTTAAAATTCAAACGTTACTATGTCGAAACTTACAAAAAAAAAGTGAAAAACATGAATTTTCTCATTCGCACAAATCAACTCGTTCGCACAGATTAAGCTCTTATTCGCGCGAATAAGCTGATTCGTCCGCACGAACAAGACTGGTTCACACGGAAGCGAAAATCTGATTCATTTGAAAATTTTGTTGGTTCGCACAAAAGACAAAACTGATTTGTTTGGGTTTTTTTTTGGTCCTCACGAATCAGGTTCCTTCACATGAATAAGTTTTATCCATCTGAAAAACAGTTGATGCACACGAGGAACTCTTGTCGTTTGAAACTTATTCATCCATTTGAATTTGTTTATTCGTACCAGATTAGCGTTGATCATTTTGAACTCTAATTCGTACCAAAGTTCTTCATTCGTTCTAGAAAAAGACTTATCCGTACCAATCTGTTTAAAATATGGAAGGAGAGGTTTATAACGCATTCGCTACTGCACCATCGATAGTAGTTCAGAACATGAATCTCGACAACGAGATGGGAACTATTGCTAAAACGCCGAAGTTGCTATGCATGGAAGATTACAAAGGGTGGTATGATCATTTCAAAACATGGGTTCAAGCGAATATTTTCGATTGTTGGCTCGCAATAGAGGAATAGTATTTAATCCCTACAGGAGAGAACGGTGAAAAGATAAGCGTAACTCAAATTCCACAAGATGATAGAGATAGGTTTATCAGGCAGAAGAAAATGATGAATTTGCTACAACAGGCTATTAAATATGATATTTTTACACTCCCACAATATCAAGGCACTTCTCAGTCTATCTGGTATGCACCAAAATGAAACATCAAGGAAGTACCTCAATACAGAAAAGCAAGAAGGCTCTCTTGAAGAAAGAGTTTGATATATTTACTTTGATGAAAGGAGAATCAATGAAGTAGTTGATTGAGAGGTACTATCACATGGTGGCGGAAATGAAGAGGGTGAGAATAGATAAAGATGATGATGAGTGGGTGGACAAACTTGCGGATGCATTACCACAAGGAGAATGGTCAAGGTATCTTCAGATTCTAAAAAGCAATTCATAAGAATACAACAGACTGACTCTACCTAAATTCATAGAGAAGTTGGAAGCTCACGAGCTTGATTTGAGAAAGATGACTAAGATGAAAGGAGTGACTATTGCTTTTATGTTTTATCAAGTTACACCTAATACAAGTTGACATAAAAATTTGCGCATATACTGTTTTAAATAAGATCTTTGTAAAAACGCGTTTGTGATCATGTTATCGTACTTTTCTACTACCAAATGTGATCATGTTATCATACTTTTCTACTACCAATAAATGTATAACAATGTGTAGATCGGTTTAATCATCATGTTATTATCAAGTTCATGTTATACATCAAAACCCTAGCCTCATATAAGCAAGTATACATAAACTACAATTCATTAAACTCATAAACATAACGCTTCTAAACAACCCTAGGATGCATGTATTCATGAAATCATCAAATACATAAATTCTCAGTCAAGAACTCACGTATAACAAAAACTTAAATGAATTTTAGATATATTACCGTAGCAATCGAGATTAAGAAAGCTTGCAGAACAAGAGAGAGTTGAGAGTTTGAGATAAGTCGCCATTCAGAGATGAAAGTTTAAGATCGCAAAAGTGTTACGAACTAGGGTTTGCATGTTATCTATATTATATATAATATGCATATTAGAGGAGCAACTTTGGTCATTTGCTACTTTTGAAGAACTACAATTTTTTAAAGCATTATGTACAACTCTATAAAGCAACAATTCTTAAAACCATTTTGAAATTTGATTAAATTGGCGGTTCATTGATTCTGAAATTTGAATAACTCTGCACATGTCTGAAACAACTTTCTCCATTGAAACAAGAGCCCAAGTTGATTCCCATTATCATCATTTTGAAATTTGAATAACCCATATGTTTCTATCTCTACCTTTGTCTGGAAGATTGAATCCATTGTTTGGTAAGCTAACTAGCTGATCATAATCTGTTTGGTATACCTCTAATGCATTCGCATCTGTAAACCGCTAACCTTTTTTTCGAAACCCTTGAATTTCTGCAGGAACACTTCAAACCCTGGAACTAGATCAAGACTTTAATATGTTACTCGTAGAATCTATTTAGTTCATGATTATTTAGAACTTATATTCTTTGGAAACCCGAAACATGGTTGATGACGATTGATGGAGAAAAAGAGAGAGAAAGCTAGAGTAAATTGTTTGTTGTTAGGTCTTGACCTGTCGATCTTCGGTGTGGGAGCAAATAACAGTACTCCGTGGGTGGAATAATTCCGGTTATCCAACCCTAAATTGGCTAAACAGCTTTTTAGTACTTCACATTCTCTTTTCTTAGTTCCAAAGGTATGCTTCTTATAATTGCATTTCATCTACAACTATGATCTGTGTCTTTTTCCTTATCTGAAATCAAGATTGATATCTTAGGATTTAATAAGGTGTGGCTGATATTTGATTCTTCTCAATCTTGTGATTTCCAGAAGGTATTTGCCTCTTCAAATTTAGGATTTAAGCATTATCACCAAGTAGGTTTGACGTTACTTTTTAATTGGGGTTTTGTTTGTTATGGGTTGTACAAATCATCATAAGTGAATTTGAATCACAAGGGGGGCTTCTGAGTAGTAATTCGAGGGATTCGTTGTTGGCTACATGTTGTGAACAAAGGTTGGTTGGTTACTAGAATTCTTATGTCGTCTCTTCGTGGAATCATTTGTCAATTTAGTTCTTTTGGCTTGTGTTCAGTTGCCATGCTTCTATGAATGCTATATACAGTAACATTTTGCTTGGTTTAGTTGTGATTTGCTCCCATTCTTGCTGTGTTGTCTGTAAAATTTAGATATGCGCCTACATTTTCTAGATATCTTATCAGAATGCACAAAATAAAAGACACAACTTATAGTTAGGGAATAAATAAACTTTTAAATAATATGTAATTAATTGTTTACTGAGCTCATGAGTATAATTTCTAAATTAAGTTATATGGAGTTTTTTTAAAGCATCCCACTTGTATATTGTCATGGAGCTTTTGTTTTATATGAATGAAAATGTGATTATCTGAGAATGACTTATGCAACCCAGGTAGATTTGAAGTCACGAAAGGGCTTGTAGCCTAGCGGTATGACGGCATCATGGTGTGGTGCGCTGATAAGTTATTCTCCCCTGCTTCAATGACTGATGTATCTCTCACGTGCAACTTCATTTCTTCCTGTAACAAAGGTACACCATGCTTACACTTTGCTTCTTGTAATATAAAAGTAAACTGACATTGTTTTCTTTCACAGCATGTTTTTAAATCTTAAAAAGCACTAAGCTCTGTTTGTACCATTGATAAAAGAATTAATGTGTTTTTTTTGAAAATTTAGTGAAAATAGCATTTTTCACAAATACAGGAAATGCGTATTTCCTAATTTTGGACGATAAATAAATATTATAAACTGAGGTTTATATAGATATTTATTTCCGGTTTTGTGTTCTATGTTGGAAGAGCTTCGCCACGAACTAAACCACGTCCAAAACGGAGCTAAGATGAATGAGATATCGATGCTCAAAGTTTGGTGTTTGAAACATTAAATGCTGAAATAAATGGGAAAGTAGCATCTTGTTCCACATAGGAAGAGTGATGAAACTTAAATGGGTATTTAAGTGGGAACACTCCTTCCTTATTGTTTCATGGAAGCACACACTAAGTGTACTCGCGAAGGATGCGGGGCACCCTAACTCGTGTTAGCACACGCGCGCGCGCGTGGCGTGGGCGATGGTCGCAATGTGGCGCTTTGATGGAGCAAGGATGCGCGCACAAGGGCTGGCGAACCAGTAGGCTCGCGCAAGGATGTGAGCCATACTGGCGCACGCACAATAGGACTATGGAGCAAGGATGCTCGCGCAAGGGGTTGCGCACCAGTAAGCTCGCCCAGAGATGTGAGCCACACTGGCGCGTGCACCAGCAGGCTGGCGTATGGAGGCGCGCGCGCACGACTTGCTGCTTCCAGAGTTAATGACAGATTAGTTACACTTCAGCAGTTGAAACAGACGAGTCAAGGGTCTTGACCAGGAATGTAACTGACGAATTAAAGTGCATTAAAGACGTTTATGCAATTTAATTCGTTAAGTTAATTTCTTTTGACTGTTTCAACCCGGATGCAGTATAAATACAGCATCACCTCAACACCAGAAGACACACCTTGAACACCATCGAATTCTCTACAGAAATTTTCTTCTTCTCCTTTCTTGCAGCAATGTACACCTTCGGGTTGTCGTCATCTCCGGCAGTGCAACTGCTTGGGCTGTTGTATCCTGGAAACAAACGAGTTCTCCTGTGAGACTCGAAATTTGTTTTAAGGGACCCGTGTCTAACACGATCCTCAGCCAAGATCTTCATCTTTTTGTTGATTTTGTTCTTCTAATTTCGTTTATTTCAGTTGTAAAAGTATTGTAATTTACAGCTTTATTTATTTCTGTATTGTAATTCGAATTTATAAAAGTTTTTATTTATTTTATGCGAACGGTTTCCTACATTTTTAACCCTTCTTAGCAAATTTATTTTAAAAAAAAAGAAGCTAAATTTGTTTTCTTGTTGAACAGGCTGAGGCTATAACAGCTCCGGAGAGAAGAGGGTTTCTAAAAATGTAGAGATAGCAACGCAGAGAGGCCATTTGGTGAAATTTGGCTCATGAAATGAAAATAGATTATAGTGTTTAGGTATGGACTGTTCTTTGCATTGCTTTATGTACCATAGATTGATATTCATTATTAAGTTTTAATTATTTTCAGGAAGCACTAGATGTGGTTCATGTTAGCGAAGATAATTAGGAAAAAGCTTTTGCAATGCTAGCATTAATATTGTGTCTTGGAAATGTGACATTTTCTATCGTTGACATATGGTATGGCTCGGGAAGAGTTTGATTACAAGGGCCCCAACTATAATGAAAAAAAAACCATTTGTGACTAATGTGGTGTTTGTTTTTCTAAAAAACATATGCACGGGCTCTTTTGTCTGCTCTGCGCATACCACTTGCAAACATTGTCATCTGCATACTGTTTGTTATTCCGAAAACATTTAATTAAAAAAGATCTGCTAGAGCTCTTCTTGTTGCAGACTTTGCCCAACAACTTCTAAGATTTTCTAAGGTCTGCTGAGGGTTATACATCATCACCCACCACCATCGTCCACTATCACCACCCACCACCACCCACCTACACCGTCGACCACCTATCACTGTCCATCACCACCACCACCACCACCTACTACCGTCCACCACCACCACCCGTCCGTACATCACCACCAGTTTATTTTAGAAGTATACATACGTTAAAAAAACAAACAACTTTCTTCTTTCAGATTGCATAGGTTTGATCCACCTCTTCTTCTATAGATGTCTGCAGATATGGTCCGCACATTGCAGATATTTACCTCTTAAAAAACAAACAACACCTAAGACTCTCTTTTAGAAAAGTGTTATATTTATTACTTGTTATATTAACTGTTCAGTAGGTTATTACATATTCAAATTTGTGAAATAATAGGTAGGCAAGAAAACATGAAAAGTTAAGAAATGTATATTAAGTTTCAGGTTGCCCTTGTGCCTAGAAAATGATGGTTAAAGCTGACAAATATTCGGTCATGGGATGCTATGATAATGATGGTCTTGTGAGTTGGTCATGGGATGCTATGATAATGATGGTCTTGTGAGCTCTCCAAGAACACCAACCCATGAGCAAGAAGAAGCAACCAATTCTCTGGTAAGCATATTAAACTGTTCTATGACATGCTCTATGTGATCAAGGTCTATACAGTACTTATACTTGTATATATGTTATGATTTAGGAGCTGAGCTACACCACCCTTAGTGTAACACCTCGTAAAATTTGTGATCGGTAATAAACCGACACGTGTATATACTCTTAAAAAATATAAAATAAAATAAATAAATATAGATAAATACATAATATAAATACCTCAAATAGGTTAGCCACTCAACCCCTTAGACATATCCAAAAATCTAGAGAATTTTTTTTTTAAAACCTAACAGTAGCCTACGGTCCGGACTTTCTGGTTAGAGTTTAAACCTAACCGTAAGCTACGGTTTGGCAACCGTAGCCTACGGCAAAGCCTTAGAACTTCAGTTTAAACCATATAAACTTTCAACTAATAACCCTAAGGTCCCTAGACTTTATTATAACCTTTTCCTTGCATATTTAAGTCATTTTTCGACCCGAATGACTCCCGGTTAAGGTAATATCTTGTGATTCACCATTCTTGAGTATCACACATCTTCACCGAACCTTAAACCTTATTAGCTTGGGTGATTTAACACATTAAACCATAAGTGTTCGTATCTTTCGCGTTTAAGCTAGTAAACGCTTATAAGTCATAAGAACACCTAGTGTAACACCCGTTAACGTTCGGTTGTTCGTACTCTTCTTCAATACATCTCGTGTTGAACGAATAGACCAAGTTGTATCATTATGTCATTGGATATAAGTCAAGGGACAATTCATGACAATTCATAAAACTAAATTTGAGGGACTAAAATTGTCAAAACCCAAAAATTCTGTCAAGATGCCACCTCTCCTGCAATTTGCCACACTCTTGCAGTTCTTGACACCTTGCTAGACACTTGTGATGATCCTAGAGCACCTCTAACACCTGGCTTCATCTTCACACTCTCTTGCACTATAAATAGCCCACTAGTTCATCTCATTCTTTGCTCATTCACTTCTTCTCCTCTCTATTACACTTCTGGAAGTTCCTGACCATTTGGGAGCTTCCTTTTGAGTTCTAAGTTTCCTTTGGACCATTTGTAAGTGTTCCATCTCTGCTTTTTTCTTTTTATAGGCTTTTAATAGCCAAAAGTCAAGCATTTTCGACAAATGCCTTGACTTTCGGTTAAGACCATTATGGTCCAGCCATTGTTTGAAACGAACATGGCTAAGTGATCATAATTAGGTAGGTGTTAATCCCTTAAAAGGGAACCTCCTAAGGATCACGTTTACTAGGTCAATTGACGGGTCAAAGTTTATGTTTTAAAAAAAGTCAAACGGGTCATATTTCATAAATATTATAATATGAGTTAATATATGTTGTAAACATGTTTTTGACACTTAAACAAGTTGGTAATAATTATTAGAACATGTGGGAACATATTCGATCCGTCAATTTCAGTCCTAGAGTCGGTTCGCAACCGAAAGTCGCGAAGTTTGACTTCTACTTTGACTTTCGATTCTGACCCGATTTAGATTAGTTAACTTCTGAATTAAGGTCACATTATGATCGTAATGAAATGTAGCATAACCCTATGAGGTTATATTACATGATCATAATCATAATATGAGTTTATGCACAAGTTCCGTAAAATGTTAAAATTTGACTAAAATGCCCTTTTTACATAAAACATGGTTTTAATCAACAATGGACTAGAAAATAAATTACCTATTGATATGTTAATGTAATTAACATATTATGATGTTAATATTCTGATTATAAACTGATTTTAGTATAATATCGTAAACTATACTTTTAAATGACCAAAATGCCTTTTCGGTGCATAGTTTGGTCTTAAATCATAAACCACACTTATGTGTGCTATCTTACTGATAATAAATCACAAATTAATTAGTTTCCCAGAATGTTTATGATCATAACATCAGAATACATGCAAGTTCCTTTTATACGACATATAATTACCAAAACGCCCTTATGAGGCATAATTTCATTTTAAAACCTTTCAGGCATGTAAGTTGATATCCTATTGATATTACAACTTATTTAAAGTATAATGACATTTAGAACTTGTTCATGACTCATCCGGCTACCCGATATCGCTTATATGCATACGGTTAAGTATATGTAACTAGTTTACGAAAATTAACCGAAACGGGTTTAACCTTATCATTTTAATCTCAAATTCCAGAATGTTAATTGTTTACCCATATTATACAAGTCTTAAGTACTTGGTGGGTTTAACTACATTCTATCCGATCATCGCTGAATCTGGCGTATTGTACCGATTTTGATCCTTAAAGCTAGTCGGTCTAAGTCTATGACTTAAATAAAGACCGTTAGCATTCTAATTCGTTAGCTTATGCCATAATCCAGACTGGAGCCTTCCAGTAAATGCTATCTGTACTTATTTCATTTTGGGTATGGCTAAAATATTAAATCTTGCATTTTTAAATCAAGACTAGCTCAGATAAATACTCTTGACTTATTTTCCCTATACGGGCTTGGGTTATGGTAAATTATTACCGCTCGGTCGGAAATGGGATCAATCGAATGCCGGATTGTGGCTAGTAAATCTGCATATTCCGTTTTAATCAGTTTTGTTTGATAACTTAAACATTGGGGATTAACGACCGTGTCCAGGATATCCTTTGCTCATTACATTAGATAATGGCCACGACAAAGCACGGGGTGTTGGCATACACCCGACAGATGCGAATGCTAAAATTATTTTTACCCACAAGTTGGGGATAACTCCTTCGTGGGTTCATAAGTGGTGTGTACGTTAATCATGTCTCGGTCTCTGTACTGGGCCCCATATGTATTGACAAACATGTAAAGCTATTAACAAGGTTACAAAGCTGACTTTTCCAAGTTATAAAAGATTTGTGTCCTGTGCACTTAAATCAAATTTTTAAAATGTTTTCAAAATGAGTCAGTCGGGTGTATTTACCAGCGAAAGCTGACGTATTTTCAAAAGACTAAGCTTGCAGGTACAATACGAAATAGGCTGGAAGCTGCTCAGTAGTGATATAAGAGAATCTTGCAAATCCTTAGATCTGCCTTAAAGTCTGTTATATATTTTTGTATATTTTACGATCCGCCTGTGGATCTTTCGTTACAAGCCGTCTGTATATTATTTTTGTACTTTGAACATTTCGGTTTGTAATAGTAATTTAAATCTAAGACTTCCGCTGTGCTGTGTTTAATTGACTATGATGATATCAAATTATGTCACAATATTCCCCACCCGGGCCCATCGGTGTTTGGTTGGAAATTTGGAGTGTGACAGGTTGGTATCAGAGCCAACGTTTGGGAGAATTAAACACTATCCTTCTTGTGTTTAATCTCAAACTTACAAGCACATTCCTTAGACTTACGAGTGTAGGCTTTGACCTAGGATTACTCATTTCATTATTAAGTTATTAGTATTGTTTTGATTTGATTTTTAAACAGGAAATGCCGCCAAGAGTTTGAGGACGTGGAAAAGGACCTATGAGGGGAGGACCATCCGGCCATGCCCCTTCACATCCACATCACTCGAACCCTTATGAAGATTCAGGAGATTCATGGCCATTTGCTGAACACTCACCTACACATACTGAAAGTTCTTATCATTCTTACCATTCACACCACTCCCACCATTCTCATCATTCTTACCATGATGAGTTCAACCCAAACCAATACCTAAATACCCCTCTAGCTGATCAGAATCAGTTGAATCAACCTAACCCTATGGACGAGAACTCTGACCCGGAGATGCCGCCATCAGGATCGAACGCGCATCCTATTGAAATTTCTAGTGATTCCAACTCCTATGCTGGATCACCATATGAAGGTCCTAATGAGTGGGACCAATACTGGGGTCAATTTACTTTTGCAAATACTCCTTCCCACCATTCACAACCACCTCCCGTGCAGGAAGATGTCGACATGGAACCCGTGGACCAACCCCAACATCCACCGGAGCCACCAAGGAGGAAACGTGGAGCACGTATGTCGGTACGTGTGGGCCAACGGTCGAGTTCGCTACCACCTTTGACCAAATCTTACCCCACCATTCAAGAGGACTCACAAATGGGTAGACCCTCAAATGCTTCACCTGTGGTGGAACCTACACCATCACCTATGGTTCAACCATCACCATCGGGTTATAATAACCCAATCCCAACGTATCCAAATAACACTGGGTACGATCCTTTTAACCCTATTACCCCTATTGATTACCAAACACTATCACATGACCCTTATATGCAAGCGGTCATGCATAATGCACTTTACCCGTCTCCTTTCCCACCTGCTTATCCATCTACTGGATACCCAAGTTATGGGTACCAATATCCTGTTGTACCTCAACCACAACCACAACCTCCGCCACCTCTTGAGGCCATTAATGAGGCCTTGGAGCGAATGAAGGTAATACAACAACAAGCGGAGAAGACGAATAAGTTCTTCAAGAAGCTCTCCAAGTTGGTTAAGGGGAAGAATGACGAGTGAAGTCTTTTCAATTACTATGTTTAGTCCCTTCGTGGACATTGTTATTTCCTTAGTCCCTGCGTGGACAAGTTATTTCTTTTAGCCCTTGCATGGACAACTAGATTTATTTATCTATTTCAAATATTGTACTTTCTATTATCATGTAATGAAATATTTTGGAATTATATATATGTGTACTCATCCTATTCAAGCGATCGTCTCGCTTTTACTCGAAATTTATGATCAGCTATATAATTCCAAAAGATCTTAATGGTTTTGATTAGCCAAGTGGCATAAACCACATATTTGGCCAAATATATAAATGATAGTTAAGTACGAAGGGGTCTTCTGTCATGATAGTTAAGGGAAGTTATCATTCTATCTAGAGGTGGTGGACTAAATTCAAGCCTCCAAGTCGTTAAGGTCAATGCGACCGGGACTATTAATCAACCATTAAGGTACTCTTATGTTAACATTCAAGAATGTTCATACTCTTGGTAGTGTGACTTGAGGAATCACACTAGCCTTCTAGGTAATGGACTATGTCCTAACCTTATATAGCCAATGTGATCAAATTTGATCCCTGCTAATATCCTCAGTGCGATGATTAAACATCCATTAGTGATGTATTGCCCTTGGGGCTATGATTAAACATCCATTAGTGATGTATTGCCCTTGGGGCTATAATTAAACATCCATTAATGATGTATTGCCCTTGGGGCTATGATTGAACATCCATTAGTGATGTAGTGCCAATGTACCATATTTTTATGTCCATTAATGACAGGCCAATGTGCCATATTTTTATGTCCATTAGTGACAGACCAATGTGCCATATTTTTATGTCCATTAGTGACATGCCAATGTGCCATATTTTATGTCCATTAGTGACAGGACAATGTGCCATAATTAATGTCCATTAGTGACAGGCCTGTGTGCCATAATCAAATGTCCTTTGTGACAAGCCTGTGTGATATATACAACTGTCCAAGTGACAATGACAGTTGTGACATTACGATCCACTGTCTAATAATATATGGACTATGTACAAATTGTAATTTGCCTTTGATGGTCCTTTGAGACCTAGGCCAAATATAGATAACATTCATTTAAAATGTTAAGCCTGACAGTTGTGATTCCATGCACACTGGTTCAAATAGGCAATGGATTAATATATCCAAACTTTATAGCCTATATGGTTATTAATACCATGGCTAATATAAAATTTAATTTGGTATATAGTACCCAAACATCAGAGATGGCTAACTCAGATGAGGCGCAAAGTAATCGCCGTGATACTAGTGCTGACAAAGCTGAAAATAAAGCCATCAATAATGATGATTTCCAAGCTCGCATTGATGCAGCTGTAGGAAAAGCCATGGAAAAGGCCATGGAGAAATTTAAGGAAGTGAGCGCCACTCGCTCCAAACGTTTATCTATTCCACCATCATCAGCTCGAAAGGAGAGCTCTGCTCACTCTTCAAATGCGAAGAGTGAACCAAAGAGACTGGAATTTAATGATAGGTCCTGTTCTTCTAAAGATGGATGTACCTATAAATACTTTGTCTCCTGCAAGCCCGAGATTTTAATGGAGAAAAAGGGGCTATAGAAGCTTTGAGATGGCTCGATGAGATGGAAACTATTGTAGATATCAGCGGTTGTGCTGATAAGGATGTGGTGAAGTTTGTATCCCAATCCTTCAAGGGCGATGCCCTAATATGGTGGAAGGCCATGGTCCAGTCAACAGGAAAAGTACACCTGTATAACTTGGGATGGACCAAGTTTGCGGACCTTGTTAAAGAAACGTACTGCCCACCTCATGAGGTGGAGAAGATAGAGACAGATTTTCTGACTCTTACAATGAAACATCTGGACTGTCGGAAGTATGTTACCGACTTTAATTCCATATCCAGATTAGTATCTTATCTGATTTCACCTGAACCCAAACGCATCGCGCGTTTTATAAATGGGTTAGAGCCTGAGATAAAAGGCATGGTGAAGGCTGCTCGGCCTACTAGTTGTTTACCTATCTCTCTCACTCACCTTGGATTTGGTGAGACAAAAGTCAGTCAAGACTGAGACTGATGGGAAGAGGAAGAGAGAGGATGGTAACTCCCAAGGATTTAATAAGATGAATAAGGGTAGATTTGGATTAAAAAAGAATCAAGATAAGTCGGGTGTGGCGCCGACATGTAAGACCTGCAACCGCAGACACTGGGGACAGTGTAATTTTGATCCACATGCTAAACCCTGTGGTATCTGTAAAAGAAAAGGGCATAAGACCCTAGAATGCAAGGATCTTAAGGATGCAGTCTGCTACGGCTACAATGAAAAAGGGCATATTAAGACTAACTGCCCTAAGAATCTCAAGAGTAATAATGTGAAGCCTGAAGAGGCCAAGAAAGGAAATGCTCGTGCCTTTCAGATGAATGCTAGAGAGGCTGTTAATGAAAACAACGTCATAATAGGTACATTCCTCATAAATGACGTATATGCTAGAGTTCTGTTTGATTCGGGTGCAGATAAGTCTTTTGAGGACCATAATTTTAGCAAACTATTAAACTTACCCATAAGAACTCTAGACATAACTTATGAAGTAGAACTTGCTGACGGAACCTTAGAAACAGCGTCTTCTATTCTTGATGGATGTTTTATATCCATTAAGAATCATTCAATTCATATTTCTCTTCTGCCAATGAAATTGGCGGGGTTCGATGTAGTCTTAGGCATGGATTGGTTATCTCATAACTAAGCCCACATTGCCTGTGATAAGAAACTCATCAAAATTAGAACCCCATCTGGTGAAATGCTCACCATCTTTGAAGATTCACACTATGGATTGCCAGACAAAGTATCATTATTTAAGGCATCCAAGTGTCTAGGGAAAGGTTGTGTCATCTACATGGCAAAAGTCACCATAAATGAGCCTAAACCCCATATCCAACACCTTCCAGTTATCTCGGAGTATTCCGATGTTTTCCCTGAGGAATTACCAGGTCTACCTCCAGACAGACAAGTGGAGTTAAGGATTGACATTATACTAGGATCAGCACCAGTAGCAAGAGCTCCATATAGGCTAGCACCAACCGAAATTGAATTAAGAGTTCAATTGGATGAACTCTTGGAGAAAGGCTTTATTCAGCCTAGTTCCTCGCCTTGGGAGCTCCTATCCTTTTTGTTAAAAAGAAAGACGGTTCATTGCGAATGTGCATCGACTACCGAGCTGAACAAGTTAACAATCAAGAATAGATATCCTCTGCCCAGTATCGATGATTTATTTGACCAACTTCAAGGGGCTGTTACTTCTCCAAGATCGACTTAAGATTAGGATATCATCAATTGAAGGTTAGAAGTGAGGATGTTCCCAAGACTGCCTTCAGGACTCGTTATGGTCATTACGAATTTCTCGTAATGCCTTTTGGGTTCACAAATGCACCTGCAGCATTCATGGATCTCATGAATAGAGTCTGCAAGTCGTACCTAGATAAGTTTGTCATTGTCTTCATAGACGACATACTTATCTACTCTCGTAATCAAGTTGATCACGAGAAACATCTTTGGTGCATCCTAGAATTGTTAAGACAAGAGAAGCTTTATGCTAAGTTCTCTAAGTGCGAGTTTTGGCTTAGAGAAGTCCAGTTTCTTGGACATGTTGTAACTGAGCGTGGTATCCAAGTGGATCCCGCCAAGATAGAAGCCATAATGAATTGGGAAGTTCCCAAGACTCCATCAGAAATTCGTAGTTTCTTAGGATTGGCTGGTTATTATAGGAGGTTCATCGAGAACTTTTCAAGAATAGCCACTCCTTTGACTACCTTGACCCGTAAGAATGTTAAATTCGTTTGGGGTCCAAAACAACAAGAATCTTTTGAGATTCTAAAACACAAGTTGAGCAATGCTCCTGTGTTATCTCTACCTGAGGGTATTGAGAACTTTGTTGTTTACTGTGATGCCTCGCACACTGGCATTGGCTGTGTGCTAATGCAAAATGGCAAAGTAATTGCCTATGCATCACGACAACTAAAGGTGCATGAAAAGAATTACACAACTCACGACTTGGAATTGGGTGCCGTTGTATTTGCACTAAAACTGTGGAGAGATTACTTGTATGGCACAAAGTGTATTATATACACTGACCATAAAAGTCTCCAACACCTGTTCAATCAGAAGGAATTGAACATGCGACAACGTCGTTGGATGGAAACACTTAATGATTATGATTATGAGATTCGCTACCATCCCGGCAAGGCAAATGTAGTCGCTGATGCCTTAAGTCGCAAGGAAAGGGTTAAGCCCATAAGGATTAACGCTAAGAGCATCGAGCTCAGAAATAGCTTGAATGAGAAACTATTAGATGCGCAAAATCAAGCCCTATTAGAGGCTAATATTCCTAATGAGGGATTAGGTGCAACTGTTGATCAGTTAACGCCTGGAAAAGATGGAATCCTTCGATTTAATGACAGAATCTGGGTTCCAATGTTTGGAGGACTTAGAGATCTAATCCTCCAGGAGGCGCATAATTCAAGATACTCAGTTCACCCAGGTGGTGACAAGATGTATCAAGATTTGAAGGAGAATTATTGGTGGATGGGTTTGAAGAAATCCATAGCCACTTATGTAGCTAAGTGTTTGACGTGTTCGCAAGTTAAGGCCAAACATCAGAAACCGTCAGGACTTCTACAACAACTTGAGATTCCCACTTGGAAATGGGAAATGGTAACTATGGATTTGATTACCAAGTTACCTAAGACCAAACGTGGTAATAACACGATTTGGGTCATTGTAGATAGACTGACTAAGTTAGCACATTTCTTGCCAATTAAAGAGACTTATAGCTCTGACAAGTTGGCTAAGTTGTATGTGGACAAGATTGTGTCCCTACACGGTGTGCTGGTATCTATTGTATCTGATAGAGATACTAGATACACTTCTCACTTTTGGAAAAGTTTCCAACAATCGTTAGGCACACGATTAAACTTTTGTACGGCTTACCATCCGCAGATTGATGGTCAAAGTGAGCATACTATTAAAACTCTGGAAGACATGCTTCGGGTATGTGTGATTGATTTAGGTGGAAGCTGGGATGACCACTTACCCCTAATAGAATTCTCCTACAATAATAGTTATCATACAAGCATCAAGGCTGCTCCTTTTGAGGCCTTGTATGGGAGAAAATGCCGAACGCCCGTGTGCTGGGCAGAAGTTGGGGAAGCCCAACTATCAGGACCAGAGATTGTCCTGGAGACCACGAAAAAGATTGTGCAAATCCGTGATCGTCTCAAAGCTGCCCGTGATAGGCAGAAAAGTTATGCAGACAAGAGACGAAAACCTCTTAAGTTCCAAACAGGGGACAAAGTATTATTGAAGGTATCACCCTGGAAAGGTGTGATGCGCTTCGGAAAGAATGGCAAGTTAAGCCCGAGATATATCGGACCATTCAAAGTAATCGAATGTGTCGGTTCTGTAGCTTATAAGCTCAAGCTGCCTGAGGAGCTAAGTGGAATCCATGATGTGTTCCACGTATCTAATTTAAAGAAATGTCTAGCTGATGAGTCGCTAGCAATGTCATATCAAGATGTGCAAATTGATAAAAACCTGAGTTTCATTGAGAAACCCACTGCGATCGAGGATCGACAGGTTAAAAAGCTCCGAAGGAAGTTTATACCTATTGTAAAGGTTAAATGGGATGCTCGTCGTGGCCTCGAGTATACATGGGAGGTTGAGTCCACTATGCGACAAAAGTACCCCCATCTTTTTGAATAAAATCTCGAGGTCGAGATTTCTTTTTAGAGGGTGAGGATGTAACACCTCGTAAAATTTGTGATCGGTAATAAACCGACACGTGTATATACTATTAAAAAATATAAAATAAAATAAATAAATATAGACAAATAATTAAATAAATAAATAAATA
Source organism: Scalesia atractyloides (assembly GCA_947069175.1). Lineage (NCBI taxonomy): Eukaryota > Viridiplantae > Streptophyta > Magnoliopsida > Asterales > Asteraceae > Scalesia > Scalesia atractyloides. Next base: position 40,804,246 of record CAMTDV010000116.1, read on the forward strand.
AATACAAAATATAAATACCTCAAATAAGTTAGCCACTCAACCCCTTAGACATATCCAAAAATCTAAAAAAAAATATTTCTTTTAAAACCTGACAGTAGCCTACGGTCCGGACTTTCTGGTTAGAGTTTACCTAACCGTAAGCTACGGTTTGGAAACCATAGCCTACGGCGAAGCCTTAGAACTTCAGTTTTGAACCATATAAACTTTCAACTAATAACCCTAAGGTCCCTAGACTTTATTATAACCTTTTCCTTGCATATTTAAGTAATTTTTCGACCCGAATGACTCCCGGTTAAGGTAATATCTTATGATTCACCATTGTTGAGTATCACACATCTTCACCGAACCTTAAACCTTATTAGCTTGGGTGATTTAACCCATTAAACCATAAGTGTTTGTATCTTTCGCGTTTAAGCTAGTAAACGCTTATAAGTCATAAGAACACCTAATGTGACACCCGTTAACTTTCGGTTGTTCGTACTCTTCTTCAATACATCTCGTGTTGAACGAATAGACCAAGTTGTATCATTATGTCATTGGATATAAGTCAAGGGACAATTCATGACAATCCACAAAACTAAATTTGAGGGACTAAAAGTGTCAAAACCCCAAAATTCTGTCAAGATGCCACCTCTCCTGCAATTTTCCACACTCTTGCAGTTCTTGACACCTTGCTAGACACTTGTGATGATCCTAGAGCATCTCTAACACCTGGCTTCATCTTCACACACTCTCTTGCACTATAAATAGCCCACTAGTTCATCTCATTATTTGCTCATTCACTTCTTCTCCTCTCTATTACACTTCTGGAAGTTCCTGACCACTTGGGAGCTTCCCTTTGAGTTCTAATTTTCCTTTGGACCATTTGTAAGTGTTTCATCTCTGCTTTTTTCTTTTTATAGGCTTTTAATAGCCAAAAGTCAAGCATTTTCGACAAATGCCTTGACTTTCGGTTAAGACCATTATGGTCCAGCCATTGTTCGAAACGAACATGGCTAAGTGATTGTAATTAGGTAGGTGTTAATCCCTTAAAAGGGCACCTCCTAAGGATCACGTTTACTAGGTCAATTGACGGGTCAAAGTTTATGTTTTAAAAAAAGTCAAACGGGTCAGATTTCATAAATATTTTAATCTGAGTTTATATATGTTGTAAACATGTTTTTGACACTTAAACAAGTTGGTAATAATTATTAGAACATGAGGGAACATGTTCGATCCGTCAATTTCAGTCCTAGAGTTGGTTCGCAACCGAAAGTCGCGAAGTTTGACTTCTACTTTGACTTTCGATTCTGACCCGACTTAGATTATTAAATTTCTGAATTAAGGTCACATTATGATCGTAATACAATGTAGCATAACCCTATGAGGTTTTATTACATGATCATAATCATAATCTGAGTTTATGCACAAGTTCCGTAAAATGTTAAAATTTGACTAAAATGCCCTTTTTACATAAAACATGGTTTTAATCAACAATGGACTAGAAAATGAATTACCTACTGATATGTTAATGTAATTAACATATTATGATGTTAATATTCTGATTATAAACTGATTTTAGTATAATATCGTAAACTATACTTTTAAATGACCAAAATGCCCTTTCAGTGCATAGTTTGGTCTTAAATCATAAACCACACTTATGTGTACTATCTTCCTGATAATAAATCACAAATTAATTATTTTTCCAGAATATTTATGATCATAACATCAGAATACATGCAAGTTCCTTTTATACGACATATAATTACCAAAACGCCCTTATGAGACATAATTTCATTTTAAAACCTTTCGGGCATGTAAGTTGATATCCTATTGATATTACAACTTATTTAAAGTATAATGACATTTAGAACTTGTTCATGACTCATCCGGTTACCCGATATCGCTTATATGCATATAGTTAAGTATATGTAACTAGTTTACGAAAATTAACCAAAACGGGTTTAACCTTATCATTTTAATCTCAAATTCCAAAATGTTAATTGCTTACCCATATTATACAAGTCTTAAGTACTTGTTGGGTTTAAACTACATTCTATCCGGTCATCGCTTAATCTGGCGTATTGTACCGATTTTGATCCTTAAAGCTAGTCGGTCTAAGTCTATGACTTAAATAAAGACCGTTAGCATTCTAATTGGTTAGCTTATGGCATAATCCAGACTAGAGCCTTCCAGTAAATGCTATCTGCCCTTATTTCATTTTGAGTACGGCTGAAATATTAAATCTTGCATTTTTAAATCAAGACTAGCTCAGGTAAATACTCTTGACTTATTTTTCCTACACGGGCTTGGGTTATAGTAAATTATTACCGCTTGGTCGGAAATGGGATCATTCGAATGCTGGATTGTGGCTAGTAAATCTGTATATTCCGTTTTAATCAGTTTTGTTTGAAAACTTAAACATTGGGGGTTAACGACCGTGTCCTGAATATCCTTGGCTCATTACATTAGATAATGACCACGACAAAGCACGGGGTGTAGGCATACACCCGACAGATGCGAATGCTAAAATTATTTCTACCCACAAGTTGTGGATAACTCCTTGCACAAGCGAACACCGAACTCATCATCCCTTCTCCATCTTGGTTTCAGAATTTCCCATACATATCGCATACCTTCATCCATTTAAATTGTGGGTCCCCTAACTAAGTAACGTCTGCAAAGGTGGTAAACCATTTTTGATTTCCTTAATAATCAAATAGACAGTGGCAATGTTTTGGTTTTGTTGCATACACTTTATATAAAATAACAATCATTTCTCTAAATTCGAAAACGACTCAGTTGTATTAGCTTATGATTTACGTCTAACATTAATCCAAATATTTTTATAAACCATTATTTTAATAACAGTGTTCAAATTTTGGAAAAAAAATAATTAGAGGGTCTTGTTATTCGTATGGTTCAAAAGTCAAAACTATTTTAGTTTATTCGTGTTAGCTCTCCCTCATAATTACATTTTGTAAAAAATAATACAATTGGATATATGATGGTAATTTCACAATTCATTCAATAAAGTTATAGACATGCGTTCATATATTCCCTCAAAATGTATTTGAGAGATTAATATTTCAAACTGATTATACTTTAGAATTATGCCAGTTCTCTAATTGACTTGTAGTTTACTATACAATATAAATGGTTTAAAGTAAGCACATAACGAAAACTAACGTAATCCAACTAAGGTTTGTTGAGATTTGAGCTTTGCAATTTTTGTGTTAAATTAAGATTAATATTTTCTTATACTTGTGTTGGTTTATTGCCGCGTAAAATTACTTTATTTTAATGTTAAATTGTTATTATTATTTAATTGAGAATTTGAGATCTTTAAGGCTCATGTCCTAAATAAATCAAATCGATTATATAAATAAGAAAACTAATAAAGGTATCATATAATATATCACGGAGAGTCGTGATAAACTAATAGAATACAAGTACTACGTTGTAAATTATTGTCTCCATCACATCGTGCGGGTTTCTGACTAGAATATATATATATATATATATATATATATATATATATATATATATATATAATATATATATATATATATATATTGTTAGATCTATTAGACCCTACAAAAAACAGATGATTGGAAAGCCAAAATAATCTATAACATCTGATCCTTAATAATAATATACTTAGAAGATTTGCTGCTCTATGTGATAACCTGCATTTTCTGGTAACATTTGTATATTTAATACCCTCCTATGTTATTCAATTATATGTTTAAACATCAATTTGCATGCTTACATATCATAAGTTTATAAATATTGCGAAATAACATTTTAACAATACATGTTTTACATTTTAATTATCGCGACCCGAAACAGTTAAAACAACACATTGAAATAACTAGTGCACTTACCGATTAGACGAACAGTGCTGACACAGCCTCAGTACTCAGCAAACGATAGATGTAGGACCTAGATTTAAGTCCAATATCAAACATTATACCAAATCCTAAGTGGAAAGATAAGGATACGTGTTAACACCTACTGAGAGGTAACCTAACACTAAAACTGCCTGAACCAAGCCGTAAATAATAAAATTCAGCAAAATTCAGCAATAATTTAGCATTTAGTAGTTTATACATTGTTTAGAAATAATGTTAAGTAACATGAACAACTTAAAAGTATTGGGGTTATCATCTAAATGATTAAGCACATTATACCCTACATACCACATAAGTTACATCCTTATGAACCATTAACAAATTAACAACCGAACTAGAATGAGACATTTTAAGTGAACTAATCAGCATGACTTTGGCAATTGAAAACTAGTTGGAATCACTAGACATCTTAAAACAATTAAAATCCCTAAATGCTTAACTTGAGCCTAACTAAACATAATTAAACATCATACATATGTTTTACCCTAAACAATCAAGACCATATAACACTTCACATTTTTCTAAAACTCAAGACTCCCCTCCCCCCTTCATGTAGCCGTCCCCAAGGGGACCCACACCCATCTCTTCTCTTCATCTAACCACATAATTAACCTCCAAGGTTTGACAAGTCAAAGATGCCATATGAGTAATTAAGCACATGTTTTGTTAGTAAGCCTAGATCCTACACTAATCCTAGAATTAATTGGAAGATTTGATGTTAATGGTATCTTTGAAAAGAATACTAACAACCTTAAAGCATCTCACTAATCCCCAACATCCAAATCCATTTCAAAGTTCAAACACCACACTCTCTCTTCCTCTCCCTCATTTGAGGCCGCCACAACCACCACTCTACTCCACTTTCTTTCATTTTTGTTTGAAGATCAAGTTGTACTTCTATGGAGTTTATGATGATCTAAAGCATCTCCAAGTGGAAGCAATCCATTTCACCTACTTTGGAGCTCTCATCCACCATCATCTTCTTCATCTTACTTACTCTTTTCATCTTGATCTTCCCTAGCCACTAGTGCTAGTAGTAAGTCATCTTACACTTGTTTAAGCTTCACATTATATATTGTTTATGAAATACAAGAAGAACCATCTTAAAGCTCATCATAAAAGACTTGTTAAACTTTAAAGAACACTAAAAATATACAAGTTGTTTACTTGATTGTTGAGTTGCTTATGTGGTAGACCATGTATGATTTGTGATGAACTAGTGATCTTGCTAATATTTTGATAAGGATTTAGTTAGCAAGGTTGATGTCATGAACTTCAAAATACTATAAACATGATTTAAAAGTTGTGACAAGTAAATACATGTGAAGATCTTGCTAGTAAACTTTGTTCTAGAAAGATCATATTTTCAAAGTTAACACAAACTTGATTATAGTGATGATAATCATAAGAAAAGCATAGATTTAAAAGTTGATATGTTATTACATGTTCATGCACAATGTTGGAAATTCTATTAAATAAAAGTCTTGTAAATCATGGTGGATGAAATGTGGAGTTTTTAAACTTATTAACACATTTTTATACATGGGAAAAGTCCATATTACAAGGAAAACTATGGCAAAAGTTTTGTAAAATCCCAAAACTTAGGAAATATATTTTTGTTAAGACTTTTTACTAGCTAAATATTTGAAGAGATTAAGCATGATTTCTCCCTAAATTTTTATACAAGATATAACTTAAGGAACAAGAGTCTTCTAAAAGATAAAGAATGATATAAATATATATAATTAGGGCAAATTATATATATTTAGTGGTCACCCAAAAATTTTGTGATTATGTATATATTATGTATATGATGTATTAGCAAACATGTAGGGGTTCTAATTCACTAAATACTCCCAAAGAGTACAAGTACAAAATACACTTAAAAATACAAATATAATGATAAACATGACTACCCATACTTGGGCATACAAACAAGGATACAAAATATATATTTATATATTTACTCATAAAAATTCATGGACACTTCAAACTAACAAACAAACTAAATACCTATTCCGGATTAAAAGTATAAGTTATGTCGAATCTTGGTAAAGTATATTTATAAACCGAACAAGTGATAAAAATCGTATTTCTCGCAAGTATAGAAGATATATAAATTTTTGTAAAACTTTAAAGTGTATTATTTTGGCGACAATAAAAAATATATATTTGTCACATCCTAAAAATATATTTTTAGAGGAATTCACCAACATGTAATTTCTACGTAGAGACTTATGTTCAAGACTACTTTTAAAACATAGGAAATACTTATATTTTACCAAGCAAAGGAATTATGAACCTTTACACAAACCAAATCTTAATACTAAACACATAGATATCTATACCTAAATACTTATACACTTGCCTAAGTGTATACCTATTGAAAATACAAGATATTCAAGTATTCATGCAAGTGTATTTACACTAAAATAGTATTAAAAATATTATTTAACAAAAGGTATACACCCACTTTGACCTAGTCAAAGGTACACCAAGACAAGAATATGTACGTGGTACAAGTATACGTATACAAATATATTATTTTTAATGCGCATCGATCTTGAATTATATATATATGTATATATATATATTTAACTAAATATACATTTAACTAAATATATATAAAAATACACATTAAATTTGACTAAAGATTACATCAAGCAAGAATATATATTTTATATATCCGCTAACAACATCGAAGAGACAAACGGGTAAGACCCGACTACAAGATGTCAAGGACACGTACATATTACTCGTGTGAGGCACGAAGTCACAAGAGGGTTAGGCCTATTTATACAACTCAAGAATATACAAAGATATATATTTTGGGAAAATATATATTAATAACTTATAAATTATTCATCTAAAACACAACTCAATAAACATTAATTCTATACAACTTAACACAAAGTCCTCATACGTATTCAATTACACAGACCTAAGTGTCTAACGGAATTTAGGACGCTTGTAGGTTACGCTGCGAGACAAGGAGACAACCGGTGATTTTAGTACGCTTACGGAACTCAATCAGTGAGTTCATGAACCCTCTTTTAAATGCTTTCTAGTTTTAAACATTCGGGGGAGATACATGTACAAGTGGTATGATAAGCTAGGAAATGGAATAACATACATCATGTGCGAATACGGTTGTACTTACGCACCATTAATCATCATTAGACCAAGGAACGGAAGGGGGTAGATCTATCGGGTTTTATCGAGCCCCACTCTTGGTTGTTAGACCCATATAGAAGAGTGCTTTGGTGTCCCAGCCGACGGTAATCGGCACAAAAATTGTCAAGGGTTGGATTGCTTCCTATATCGTCACACATACTAATGTCTATCTATACATTAATGATCAACAATTTCATTGACGCTTTAACTTACCAGTGTTTTACAAATACATCTCACATTTTATGGATTCAAATTATTCAAAAACAACAACATGAACTCACCAACTTTGTTTGACGTTTTTAAACTTACATGTATTTCAGACAAATAGTGGACCATGCGCATGAACAAGACACGAATCAAGAATTAGAACTCGATGCCACATTTGAGGGATTTGTCTATTATATATCGCCTCCTTGCGGTGATATAATGGCAAAACCTTAACCTATGAACCTTTATTTTATTAAATGATGTATTGTTAAACTTGTAATCTTTTGAAGAAGATGTAACTATACTTTAACTTTGTATGGTCTTTTAAAACTATCTATGACATTTGGCATTCGAGTTATTTATTTCATTTAGTATGTTGACTTATATCGTATGCAATGAGATTCAATCACGATGACACCTCGTGCTTCCGCCTATGAGCGGGTGTGACAGATTCATATCAAAGCTTCGATTGTAGTGAACCAGGATTCCTTCTTGAGTCTAGTCTACAATCACGATCACACTCATCCTGGTGAGACTTCACATGCATCATTGTTGCCTCACCTCGAGGCTGGTCCTTCACACCAGCCGTCTCACCCATCCTCATATGTGCCAGTCGAGCGTCTCTCGACTCGGTACTCCCTACCTCACGTCATGCACACTTCAGACCCATACCATGCATCTCATTTCACTCCATACTCCATGGGAGACTTAGTACACTCCTTAGAACTGCAGGTCCTCTACAAGAGGATCTATGACCTCGAGAGGCAGGATGAGGCCAGACCTCCACCACCACCAGCTACACCATTGTCCCCACCACCACCAGGATCACCACCACCAGCCCCCATGCCACCAGCCGTCTCGATACTCGCGTGTTGGCACTCGAGCAGCAGGTAGGCATCTTGCTCTGTCGAGTCTGTGAGCTCGAGGAGGAGGTCGCCCACCTCTGCAGTTTAACATTCCCTACTCCACCACCCTTTCCCCTGCACCATAGACCTTGTGTTTTGCAGGAACTTTTTTCACGAGCACCAGCTACCCGTTTTTGTTAAGGAGGACTACACATCGAGTTTTGAAGACAACTGGAAGACCAAAGATCGCTCAATTTTGAACGAAGATTTTTCCACTTTTTATGTATTAGACTTGTATTATCGGGTGACTTAGCCCGAGTGCATTTTTGTTTTCTTTACAAACGATTATGTAACAAATTGTCTTGGTATATATATATATATATATATATATATATATATATATATATATATATATATATATATATATATATGAAAAACTTTGTGTTTTCTTTACGACGCATTTATTTGATCATTTATACATGTCTTGATTGTATGAGTTAGTATTCGCATCATGGGTTGCTTGGTTATGTTTATTTATTATTTATATTTTTATATATACATAAACAAAAAAAAGTTAGTAAATAATAAAATAAAAATAATGATTATTATTAAATAGACGCCTAATATCTATCGTTACATCATTTTAGAAGATCATGGCACCAAAAAGGAGAGTCATTCGCAGACGGACAGTGAACCCACCCCCACCTCCACCACTGCCGAGTAATGAGGCGGAATTGAACTCTTTGTTGGAAGAAAGGATATCACAAGCTATAGCCCAGTATGAGGCGAACCGTAACGAAAACAGTGGTGGTACCGACGGTTCCGGCGGTAACATACAAGGCGGTTCTTTTGGAGGAAACACTGTTAAAGGTAATATTTAGTTGTTTGTTACAACTTAAACAATTCTCTTATTAATCCAATCATGCATTTCAATTATTTGCTCATCATGATCCGTTTATACAAATTTGAGGGTGCACATACAAGCAGTTTCTGGACTGCAAGCCACTAAACTATGATGGCACCGGTGGTGCCGTGGCTTTTGTGCGATGGACGGAAAAGACGGATTCCAACATCCGAATGAGAAAATGCTCCGCTGACCAGCAAGTTACGTTTGTCACTGGTCTGTTTGTCGATGAGGCTCTTACTTGGTGGAATTTGCAAGTGCAAACTTTGGGTGACCATGCTGCTTATGGAATGACGGGGGAAGATCTAAAGGAAAGAATAAGGGAGAAATACTGCTCTCGATCTGAACTCCAGAAATTAGAGACTGAATTCTAGAACCTTACCATGGTCGGAGCTAACATTATAGGGTACACACAAAGGTTTCATGACCTATCTCGTGTGATCCTTTATTTCGTTACACAAGAATTCAAGCGTATTGAACGCTACATCTGGGGATTAGCTCCCGAGATTCGAAGCATGGTTACATCTGCTAACCCTGCCACTATCACTCAGGCTGTGACTTTAGCCGTTAGTCTCACTGAAGACATGGTGAGGATGAAGAAGTTGACGGTGAAAGGCACTGAGAAGAGGGAATCTCATGTCGAGTCTTCAAACAATGGAAAAAGGAAGTACTCGAACTTCAAGAAGGGAACACGTGTGACCAACAACAACCCCATCAATAACCACACCTAGAGGAAAGAAACTAACACGCCTAAGGATGCGAGGGCATTTGTGGACACCAACGACACTGGTGTTAAGAAGTATGCAGGCAATTTACCCAAGTGTGAAAGATGCAAGTACCATCACTTGGGCGCTTGCCATGTGATTAAATGTGATAAGTGTGGCAAGATTGGTCACTGTACTGAAGCTTGTTGTGAACGGGTACTAGAGGAGGAACTAGGAATGGAGCAGGTACCGTTAGTAGGAATGGAGCGGGAAACTGTAATGGGAATGGACGTGGACAAGGATGCTATAGATGCGGTGACAAGAACCACATTAGGAAAGATTGTCCTAAAGAAAATCAGGCTCGCGGGAGAGCTTTTGTCATTGGAGCAAGAGACGCGCGCCAAGTCCCCAATGTGGACACTGGTACGTTTCCTTTCAACAATGATTTCACATCCATATTATTTGATACCGGTGACGATTTTAGCTTTATTTCTATGGAATTTAAAAATATACCTGGCGTAGAATCAAGTAAACTAGATGTTCCTTACTCTATAGAATTTGCAAACGGTAAATTAGTCGAGTCAAGGGAAACAATTAAGGGATGTTCCTTGGAACTTGGTGAGAAGAAATTTAATATCGACCTTTTACCGGTTCAGTTGGGTAGTTTCGACGTAGTAGTTGGCATGGTTTAGCTATCCGATAATCAAGCCGAAGTCGTATGTCACGAGAAGATAATTCGCATCCCACTACCGAACAAGGAGACTTTGGTCATACACGGAGAAAAGCGCGACACACCATTACGGATCATTAATTGCATGAAGGCCCAGAAATGCCTACAAAAAGGTTGCATAGCTTTTCTAGCTCTTGTAATTGATAAGCAAGCAGAGGAGCCAAAACTTTAGATATTCCCACGGTAAAAGAATTCCCGGAAGTCTTCCCTGATGACTTGCCAGGATTACCGCCACAACGACAAGTAGAGTTTCACATCGACCTGGTGCCGGGAACCGCACCCGTGGCCAAGTCTCCATATCGATTAGCGCCTTCTGAAATGCAAGAATTATCCACACAACTTCAAGAGTTGTTGGATAAAGGATTCATTAGACAAAGCTTCTCACCTTGGGGAGCTCCAGTTTTGTTTGTGAAAAAGAAGGACGGGACTTTCAGAATGTGCATAGATTACCAAGAGTGGAATAAATTCACCATCAAGAATCGGTATCCACTACCGAGGATTGGTGACTTAACCCTAGGCATCAAAAGACTACTTATGAAATTCTCTTCAAGATCAAACCTCTGATCTCATATTTCAAAATCTTTGGCTTCCCTTGTTTCATTTTAAACTTGAAAGATTCTATTTCAAAATTTGCAGCCAAAGTAGATTGTGGTTATTTTCTGGGATATTCAACCACTATTAAAGCTTACAGAGTCTTTAATTCAAGGACTAGGTGTGTGGAAGAGACCTTGAATGTAAAGTTCAATGAACTTTCTTCATTAAAAATCCCAGCAAATCCTGCTAAACTGTTTGATTTTGATAAATTTACATTTGAAGATGTGTCTATCAAGACTAACTATGCATGTACACCACAATCTTCACATCAAGATTATGGATATGACATTGTGATTCCACATTACAAAAGCCATCCTCGTCCTTAGTCTGAAGTAAGTACACATAGCAATACCTTGTACTATCATCAATGAACATGATGAAGTAGTTGTTCCCACCACGAGTAGGAATTGCTTTAGATCACACACATCAGTGTTAATCATCTCAAGGCGTTCAGTGATTCATTCGACCTTTTTGAAGGAAGATTTCGTTTATTTTGCTTCTACGCAAGTTTCACATTTATTATTTGATTCGTTATCGAATGTTCGTATGCAGTTAAGTTTAATTAAACGACGAATGTAATGAAGATTAACAGACCTAGTCTACCATACCAAAGATTAGAAGACTCAACCAAGTAAGTAGAATTATTGAGTTTAAACATTCCATAGAGGGCATAACCCTTACCAACATACACACCGTTTTTGGTCAACACGACCTTGTCCGACTCATTCACCATTTTGAACCCAAACTTGTTCAATTGCCACCCTGACACCAGGTTTTTATGAATTTCTAGAACATACAACACGTTGGATAAAGTGAGTTCCTTTCAAGAAGTCATCTTCAAAACCACGTTCCCTTCGCCTTTAATTTTGGCCATGGCTGAGTTTCCCATAAAAACCTTTTCTCCATTAGTCACCTCCTTGAAAGTGCTAAAAAGACTTTTGTCGAAGCACACATGACGGGTAGCCCCTGTATCAACCCACCAATCCTTGTTATTTTGCCCAACCAAATTAACTTCTGTGACCAGAATCGAGAGGTTTGTGACCATGGCAACAAGGTTATCGACTTCATGAACCATGTTCACTTGTTGAGCACATTCCTTCTTTGGAAACTTGCATTTGTTGGCCTTGTGGCCTTGCTTTTGACAATTGTAGCAAGTTCCTTGGAACTTCTTTTTCCCAACACCTCCTTTCGGACCAAGGTTGGAGCCTTTCCCATAACCTTTCTTTCCACCCTTTCCATTGACTTTTCCCTTTGAAGATTGGCCATGTTCAACAAGATTGGCCTTTACTATTTCAGGACCATCAATCCTTTTCAAAGCCAATTTGTTATCTTTTTCAATGCGAAGACGAACAATAAGATCTTCAATGGTCATCTCTTTTCGCTTATACTTGAGATAGTTCTTGAAATCAACCCAACTTGGTGGTAGCTTCATAATCATTGCAGCAACTTGGAATGTCTCACTGAGGACCATTCCTTCCACATGAATATCATGAAGATAACTTGCAATTCTTGGACTTGGCTCATGACACTTTTAGAATCTATCATGTTAAAGTCCAAGAACTTAGCCACCACAAATTTCTTAGTGCCCGCATCTTCTGTTTTGTATTTGCGATCGAACGACTCCCACAATTCTTTGGTAGTCTTGGCATTGCAATACACATTGTATAGTGTATCCACTAAACCATTCAGAATAAAGTTCCGGCACAAGAAATCCGAATGATTCCAAGCATGAATCGCGGTCACAGATTGAGCATCCATATCCCCTTCATCAACATGGGGATTGGATTCAGTCAAGAATCTATTAGGTTCAGCATGGTCAGATAAAAGAACATCTTTTGCTACCATTGTTTGAAATTCACACCGTTGAATTTCTCAGGTTTCTTAGCATGCGAGACTGCGTTAAGCAATTGTGTAACCAGACCAGTTGTGACAGCAACAGCGGACGTCATGACTGCAGAGATACCAGTAGTCATGACTATAGAAACAACAGCAGTCATAGGTTGGGTTTGCATTCTGAAATGAAACAGGACGGTAACAATTAGTAAAAAAAAATTATTTACGTTTGTTCATAAAAGTACTACTGTAATGGTAAATTTTGAAACAGAAACAAATGAAACAAAGAAATAGTGAACCTGACTTGTGTTTAACACAATTCCTTTAAACAGATTCTCCGTCTGTTCCCAGGGTACGCCAGTTCGAAGCAGCAATAGCGCACTGCCGGACCTGAACACTTGCCTGAAATGAACTAGGAGATGTTGCAAAGAAACTGAGAGAGAAAGAGAGTTGTTATGGTGTGTCTCAACTGATCAGCATGATTTTGTTTTATATTGTCAGAACCATAACCGAATTTTGGTCAGTGAATTAAAGACCAAATAATGGTCATCAGTTATCAGTTTTAAAACTGATAATAATAGCCAAAATAATAACTATTTAGAAATTGAAAACTTAATAATGATCATCATTAATGAATCAGTTTTTCAAAACTCATTAAACAAATCAACGGTTATGGTTATGAGTGCAAAAACCGCCCTACGCGGGGCCGGGTTCTCGGAACTGCATTCGTGTCTTCAGGACGTGCAGGCGCACTCGAGTTCGACTAAATTCCGGTTCTAACTTTTGCACCCCCTACGCGCACGCTCGTAGGAGTTGTCGTAAAACATGTTACAAAGTTATATTACTTTGGTAAAACTTTACCTTATAAATAAACTTTCACTTTGTTCCCACATCTATGTGGGACAAAGTTTGAGACTTCATTCACACACACCCAAATTTCCAACAATAAATTAGACCGAACTTGAACTTAACTTATCAAGCTCAAGCAATCTTGCAAGCCTTTTATTCATAAAACTTTTTATTTAATATGTCACATTTATATGCACATAATAATTAATTTAGTAATATATACAATGAATATATGAAAAAATTAACTAAATAGTAGATAATATGTGATATAAATATATATTATATAGGGGGAATGTTTTATGCACAACACTAAATATTACGAGAACAACACGTAGAACACAATTAGTCATCAATTTTGTCAATCCTAAAAACCTAAAAAGTAAATGAAAAAGTATTACAAATTTCAGATTTAGTGTTTCTTACACTAGAATTCAAATCATAATACGGAAAATTTTCATTTTTTAAAATATAACCTACACATATGTAGATTATGTGTGGGTTAAATTACCACACGTATGTAGGCTATGTGTAGGTATATATATATATATGGTTTTTTTATGTGTATATAATCCATATATGAATGTAAGAAACATAAAATCTAAAAAAATATGTTAGGATCTAAGTTTTAAAACTGTTTATGAAAGTTTTAAAAGTTGAAAATGAAAGAAGATAAATCAGATGAGCTTGCAGCAGAATAGAAGAACTTTAATTCACAACAGTTGAGAGATTGTTTTCATTGTCATGCTTTTCGTAATTATGATTACTTGCATATGACTCACAGTCTCCCCTCAGCCTAAGATCACTGATTTGTTCGTACTGAATGTAAGAGAGATAGATTTGATTGATAATGATGAAAGTGATCAAATAGAACAGTACAAACACTGTTTTATTTATACTACAATCCTAACCACTAAGCATCTTATTATGATGTGAACATGAAAGTGACACTTAACAAAAATAACAAACTAATAACATCTGCTAAGCTAACCACTGCTATACACTAAACATTATAAGCACTGATAGAAAACACTAATGATACATCCTCTGTTGATCTTCAGGAGAGCTTTTCCTTAACAGACCTTTAGCTTTGATCTTCAGCAGAGCTTGTCTTGGCAGACCTTTTAGCTTAAGTCTTCAACAGAGCTTGTCTTCAACAAAGTATAGCTATGGTAGACCTTGAACATTTAGTCTTCAGCAGAGCTTGACTTGGCAGATGTTACATTATCATTTGGATCAGAGGTTTGTTGTATATTTTGGCTTATCATCTGTTCTTTTTAGGGTTTAATCCAACAATCTCCCCCTAGAACAGATGATGCCAAAACTAAACTTTATTTCTAATCTTTATTTATATCAATGATTCCCTTATTTGTCCTTTGAATTGAACTTCAAAATCCAGGGCAATCATGTCTTTTACATCCCTTTCAAGTTCAAGATTCAGCAAGTCTTGGAGATCTGCTGCATCCAAACCATATGCATCCTCCATATTTATCTTTTGAACTCTACCATCTGACCTAAGCAATGTTAATTCATGGTTGTCTTTGTTAGACTTCCATTTTAGAATTTTTGAGTCAGATGGTTTTCTTGAGAATAAGGTTATTTTTGATGAGTTTGGTGATGTTGGTCTACGTACAAGTGTTGCGAGTGAGGCTCTGAGTTTGTCACTTGCAGCATCTATATGAAACAAAAGTTGATTCTTTATTCCCTCTTTTCTCAATTTTTCATGCAACCTTTGATCTTCTTCTACTTGCTTTTGCCTTTTTGCTTGATTCAAGGCAATGGTGGACAAGCTGGTGGTTGAAGTTAATCTTTTTGGAGCAATGGTCTGTTTTTTTGGTTATATATAGGCTTTCTCGGAATAGAAGGATCCCTTTTTGTTAATTCTTCCAACCTCCTGTAGGTATCTACCACTTTCGATTCAGGCCATCGAGCAATTTGCCTTGTTGTTCCATACAAAGCATCAACAAGTTTGGCTTTCGTTCTTTTAATCTTTAAAGCATGGTCTTGACTTTCTATTTTGGCCTTTTTCCAAACAGGAAGAGTAGGTTTCTTTGAAGAGTCTTTGAGCATAGAATGAATTCTTTCAATTTCTTCTTTAAGCTCATTAGCCGACCAACCTTTAAATTGTCCCTTGTTGCTTTATAAGGCTTATGATTCATGATATGATGTAGATATCTTCTTTTAGTTCTGGATCATCAGTGGTTGGCTTTCAGACATAGACTTACTTAGCTCCTTAGCAAATTCTTCAAGACTTCTGACTTTGCTTAGTTGATACTGTAAGGAGATCTGTAAAGCTATGTGCTCAGCCTGTCTTTTGATTTGTCTTTAGCTATGTGCTTAGCCTGTCTAACCTTTAGTTGAAGATACTCATCAAGGTTCCTGGGCTTTCGATACTCCAGCAAGGAAAGGAAGTCTCTTTTAGCTTTATCTTCTATTTTAAAGAAAGCTTCAGTCTCACCTTTTACCGAAAAAAGTTTCAATGGGTATAATGCACCCATAGGATAAAAAGAAGAGGATAAGTGCATGATAGAAAATGGGGGAAATAGAGTTTCAGAGTGTGGAGTTGATGAGGATGATTGTGATATAGGTTGTGAAGAAATAGAAAGTGGTGATTGGTAGTCTTCATCATCATCAACCACAAAAGTTTTTCTTTTGCGTTGAAATTTAAGTTTGGGTGAAGTTGGGTGTGTGGGAATTCAAGATGCTGTGGGCAGAGGTTCTGTTGTGGTTGGGAAGGTAATCATAGCAGTGGTTTGGATAACATCTGTTAATCCATCAACTGTTGTCCCAACATCTGTTGTTACAACATCTGCCTTCTCAGCAGTGGCACCAACCTCTGCTGGATAGTGGCGACAGAGGATACAAAAGGAGTGACTGCAATAATTGTTATAGAAGGAGTGGAAGTTGACTATCTTACTTTTCTAGCAGATTTCCTTCTTTTTGAAGTGCCAACATCTTCTTTTTCAAGCTGCTTAGCCTTTTCTTCCTCAATAAGCATAAGAGCCTTTGCTTCCAATGTATCTTGTTGCTTCTGCTTTTCAAGGGCAATCTTTTCAGTCTCCAAATTTAGAGTCTCATCAATCTCTTTTCCAGTAGAATCTTTGGATGCCTCGGGAGAGCTTGCAACATTACTTGGCTGTTGTTGCACCTTAGATTTGATAGCTGGATCAGGCTGCAACCTTCGCAATGAATATTTCTCCCGCTTATTGGCATCATCTTCTTTTAGAATGACAACCGGGGCAAAGCCAGTAACCTGCACTAAATGGTCTTTGATAGCCCTAATATCAGCCTGTGTATCCATATAATGAGCATCGACCATACTTCTAATCCACTTCATGTTATGCTCATGATGCATATCACAAAGTTGTCTTTGAGAATAAAGGTTGGTTCCATGGTATTCCATAGCTCAGCAGCCGAGAGAGATGAAGAAGGTTGACTTTGAGAATGTTGTAGCAGTTGAGTCATCATGGATTTGATATCATCAATAGATGATTCCATGGTAGAGATCCTCTCCGTCAATTCTTGATATTGTAATTTGTCACGTAAGGTAATAGGATTATCGAAATTCCTACCAGAGGTAGTTGTATTTGGTGCATCATCCTGAGGAGTCTTGAGAAAACAACACCAAATTCCCCTTGTTCGTGGTACTAGGGACTTCCAACTGGCTCAGAGGTTACTAGTTGTAGCCTCAGCAGATGTTGCCTTTAAGGAAGTCTTACTGAGGTAACCATTGTCCAACTTAGCCACAGTTGTTGCCTTCAAGGAAGTCTTACTATGTAACCATTGTCCAACTAAGCCACTATTGTGACTACAATTATAGTAGCTGGTTCACTTGAACTACCACCAAGAGTTACAAGTAACTCATGGGGTCCTCAATTGTTTGTGGGTTAGCAGATAGAGTTGTCGCAGACGCAGTCATTTGTGGAAGTTGACTCTCAATAATGGGTGAGTGAGAGGGACTGCTTAGTGTCTGATTTTTCTCTATTGCTTCAAACAAAGGTATGAAAGGGGTGTTATTGGAGAAGTGGGTAAGGGAGTAGAAAGAGACATAGCCTTGGAAGAGGGCCTGGAGAACAGATGTTCAATTGAAACATCTGCCTCATATTATGGTGTCCCTGTGAGTAAAAGTTGTTCCTTTTGTGAGGAAACAAGAGGAGCTTGAGCTGGTGAGATCTTTGAACCAACTGCTATGAGGAAGTAGCAGCAATGGTTGTTAGTTACTTTTGTGCTTTCACCGGTAAGACATATGGGATCTCATCTTCCAGAGAAACCGTTTTAGGGCATTTGGAAGGCTTGGTGGGTTTCTTTTTGGGGATGGCTGGTGTGGGTTGCACAGCACTGGTTGTAGTGCCGTGGTCACCAGGAGCAGTGGGCTCAACAACCGATGAAGGAGCAGTGATTGTAAAAGATGTCAAAAAATGCTCAGTCATCGTTGCTTTGGTTTTCAACACCTTTGGTTTTTGTGTTGAGAGTCTAGTAAAAGTTTCATTTTTAAGGCTACCAACTTCACAGATGGCACCTTGTTGAAAATCAGAAGCTAAAACTTGTCTTTGTAAGTAGAAGCTCAACAACCTAGGGTGTATCAAAAAAGCCTTCCCTTTTTAAGATTATTAAAGTTTGCAAACAAATCCGAAAACAATACCTGAGAGAAGTTAAAGTCAGATATGGTTAAAATAGCATAACCCAGGTATTGAATGTTTGAAGGTATTTCATTGAACGTAGTGGTTTTGGTTGACAAATAGAGTAAAAGGTATGGAAAAAGAATTTCATGTCAACAAAAAATTCAGGTTTGAAAATAGTAATACCAGATAACTGTCCTTCATATCCTCGCTCAATGAATTCTACATGTAAATCTTTCTTTGAGAAAGATGCGGGGGCGTCAAGGTCATTAAGACCGAAAATGGTGGAGATAGAGGAAGGAGAGATTTGGACAAGTGACTGTCCAATCTTTGATGTGATGGCAAAGGGGTTTTTGTTCTGAACTTTAAGTTTGGCGTCTGCCAAAAACTGGCGGAGGGTTTTGGTGTAGATAGGGGCTTTGGCAAGTAACACATCATTGTGTGATGATGTTTGTATAACATCGATCATGGAGTGAAATGCGATATTATTGTTGGTTTTTTCAAAAATTGGAAGGTAGTTATGGGGAGTTTGATGATGAGGTTCATGGTGAAGAAGCGAGTGATTAGGGTTTTGAGAAGAAGAAGAGTAACAGAGAAATTTATGAGAGACTTTTGTGTTTAAAATTGAAACGGCAAGTGGAAACTCTGTTTTGATGAAACAAGGTTAATAAAGAGAAAAAGTGAAAGCTGACATGGCAGAGGTTTCCAAAAGATCTGATGGCTATCATCTGTGCACGTGTAAACTCTGTTGGATAATAGATGACAGTGGTTTGGTAGCTGGTGCTAGACACCAGCAGTGGTTCTAAACAATGTAATAAGCAGTGGTGATTTTACACTATCAAAGGATAAATTATCAGTGGATTGGGAAAACAGTGGTTTCACCAACAGTGGGAGTAGGAACAGAGGATACACTTTCAGCAACAGATAGATTTTCATGCCAAGCATAGGTTTTGAGAAATAGTGGTTGTGAGCAGACTTTAGAGATATATTGAAAAATTCAATTTTAGCTATATTAAAGGAAGAAAGATGATTTTTCTGAACACATTTTAATTCTTTTTACACACGGAACCTAAAAATTTGTTTATATTCCATGTTGAGCACACCCAGCCTAGAGATCAAACTTTCAAAAGTAGATGTATCTAGTGCTTTTGTTAGAACATCTGCCAGTTGGTCTTTAGTTGGAACATGATGAAGAGAAATCAAACCTTTCCATAGCAATCTCTCACAAAGTGATGTCTGATATCAATATGTTTGGTGGTAGAATGAGATACTGGATTTTTAATGATGTTTTCAACTATTTGACTATCTAACATAAGAGGAGTCTTTAAAACAGTTACACCAAAATTCAATAACTGATTCTAAAGCCACAGGAGTTGAGCAGCGCATCCTGTAGCAACAATATACTCGGCCTCTGCTGTGGATGTTGATACTGCAATCTGCTTTTTGCTCTGCCAAGACACTAAGCAATTGCCCGACAATTTACAACCTCCTGAAGTGGACTTCCTTGTGGTTTTACATCCAGCAAGAGCACTGTCTGAGAAACCTGAAAGCTCAATATTTCCATTAGCTGGATACCAGATACCAAGTGTGGGAGCACCTTTTATGTATCTGATATCCTTTTTACAGCAATGAGATTGGACTTTCTAGGTGTTGACTGGGATCTGGCACAAACACATGGTGCAAACATGATGCTTGGCCTTGATTCAGTTAGGTACAATAATGAACCTATCATGCTTCTATAAAAAGTTTGATCAACCAAGTCATCTTTTTCTTCAATAGAGATAAGCTTTGTGGTTGCCATGGGTGTGCTACATGGTTTGCAATCATTCGTATCAATTTTTTATGCAGTTCTTTCACATACATACTTTGATGAATGAATGTACCATTTTGCAACTATTTTACTTGGAGACCTTGAAAACATTGGAGCTCACCCATTGCACTCATTTCAAACTCTGCTGCCATGAGTTTTCGAAACTCTTCACACATGGCAGTGCATGTGGATCCAAAAATGATGTCATCCACATAAATTTGGACAAACATCAAATTCTTTCCTTTCCATTTTAAAAATAAGGTTTTGTCAATATTACCCCTTGAAAAACCAATGGACAAGTGAAAGGTGGAGAGAGTTTCATGCCAGGCTCTAGGTGCTTGTTTCAAGCCATATAAAGCTTTGTTAAGCTTGTAGACATGATCAGGATAAAATGCATCTTCAAAGCTAGGAGGTTGACAGACATATACCTTTTCTTTAATCTTGTCATACAAGAATGCACTTTTTATATCCATTTGAAACACCTTGATGTTGTGGTTGGCAGCAAAAGCTAAGAACAATCTGAGGGCTTCTAATCTTGCTACTGGAGCAAATATTTCATCATAATCAATGCCTTCTTGTTATCTATAGCCTTGAACCACAAGCCTAGCTTTATTCTTGACAATTACACCCCCCTCATCAATTTTGTTTTTGAAGACCCATTTTGTGCCAATTGGAAATACATCCTTTGGCAATGGTACAACTTCCTATACTTGTTGTCTTTTAAACCGGAGGAGCTCTTCCTGCATGGCTTCTATCCAACTGTTGTCTTTCAATGCCTCTTGGTACTTGACAGGTTGTGTGAGAGATAGGAAACCGGCAAAAAGACAAATGTTTTGGTATTGGCTTCTAGTGAGCACCCTTCATTTATGTTGCCAATGATAAGGTCTAATGGATGGTATTAAGATACATTAGATATCCCTTGTATGGTATTATGACATTCTAAGGTGAAGGCTGCAGATGTGTATCATCTGAGCTAACATCTATTGGCAATTTTGAAGAGCCAACATCTGTTTGAAATGGAAGGTGGAGGAATTGTTGAGATAGGTGTGAGGCCATGATGATTTTTGTCCACTGTGGTTGGACTTTTATCAAGAAAGGTTATGGTTGATGAAATTTCAGAGGATTGTGAATCAGCAGTGGTTGACCTAGCAGTGGCAGAGTTTTCACAGTTGTTGAAAAACATATGCTCCTCTGATGGTGGATATGGCTTTATACTGTGGGATCACAATGCCATATCCATAATCATGATGTGGAGACTGTGGTGTACCTGCATGGTCAGTCTTAGCAGACACAAATTCAAAAGTGAATTTGTCTAAATCAAAAAATTAAGCAGGATTTGCTGGGATTTTTAATGAAGAAAGTTCATTGAACTTTACATTCAAAGTCTCTTCCACACACCTAGTCCTAGAGTTAAAAACTCTGTAGGCTTTAGTAGTGGTTGAGTATCCCGGAAAATAATCACAGTCTACTTTGGCTGTAAATTTTGAAATTGAATCTTTAAATTCAAAATAAAGCATTGGCAGCCAAAGATTTTGACATAGGAGATCAGTGGTTTGATCTTGTAGAAAGTTCCATAAGCAGTGGATTGATGTCTAGGGTTGATTAAAACTTTGTTTTGAACGTAGTAAGCAGTGTTTACAGCCTCTACCCAAAAGGACAAGGGTAAACCAGAGTCTACAAGCATAGTTCTAGCAGCTTCAATTAAAGTTCTGTTTTTCCTTTCAACCACCTCTTTTTGTTCTGGTGTTCTTGGAATGTTGTACTGCCTTACAATTCCTTTTGACACACAGAACTCACCCAACTGCTTATTTCTAAATTCTGTGCCATTATCACTCCTGAAGACTTTAACTAGCAGGTCAAATTGCTTTTCAACTTGTTTCACAAATCCTTGCAAAATGCCTGCAATTTCATCCTTAGAATGCAAAAACTAAGTCCATGTAAACCTTGAGAAATCATCAACAATTACAAGACAACATCTCTTTTTTACTAAGGCTCATGATTTTTACAAGGCCAAACAAGTCTATGTATAACAATTGTAACCACTGACTTATTTTGGACTCACCAATTGGCTTGTAAGAACTTTTGTGTTGTTTTCCTTTTAAACAGGAAACACAATGTTCTTCTTTTGTGAAAAGTTTTTGTGTTAAGCCTCTTACAAGGCCTTTTTTAGAGAGTGTGGTGATAGTTGTCAGATTTGTGTGTCCAAGTCTTTTGTGCCATAGTTCTGTCTCTTTGTTGGAGGCAGATGAGAACAGACAAGCACCAGTCATTGGATTATCTTTCAACATATAAACCACATACACATTGCTACTCCTATGAGCAACAAGTTGTGCTTTGCTCTCGGCTATGATTTGATCAATCTTTTTAACCACGTCTGGCCTAACAATCTGACAAGTTTTCTTAGTGAAGAATGACCCATAGCCTATGTCACTCATTTGTGAAACACTAAGAAGATTAAATTTCAGATTGTTGATAAGATTGACATTTTCAAATTTGAGTTTCCCAGCCTGAACTGTTCCAGACCCAAGTACCTTTCCTTTTGAATTATTACCAAAGGATATATCACCCTCTCCATGAGCCATAAAGTCTTTGAGAAGGGCTCTACATCCTGTCATATGCCTAGAGCCTCTACTATCTACATACTATAAACTATCCAAGCAAGTAGAAGCTCCCTACACAATGGTAAATAATTAGTTTAGGTGAGTTTCCAAAGCCAAGATGGCTTTGGAAGGGGTCTCAAACATTTCAGCCTTAAATTTGGAAGAATGAGAAAAGGTTTGAACAGATCTTTGTAACATCTGTCAAGGCCCATCTCCTATTTGATGATAGTATCCATGAGGATGCCTATTCACTCTTGGTTTTGAGAGCTTTTTGTAACCCTCATAACAAAGAGGTACCTTTTCGTAAATTGGTTGGACATATCCTCTTGGGTATTGGTTGGCAGGTGGAACATCTGTTACTTGTACCTCTCTGAGAGCAGAGGTTTTGTTCAGTGCTTTGGTAACAGATGTTTCAACAGGCACAAAGGTCTGATTAGACTTTCCTTTTGAAGTACTTGTCTTTGAACTCTCCAGTGTTTTGGATTTATACTCATTCTTTTTCACATCAAAGTTTTTGAGATAAACACACTCTTGAGTTTTATGATTTGTTTTATTATAGATTTTGAAATTTGGAGAATCAATGATCTCACTTGTTTTGTTGATGTCATATGCTTTTAGAAGAAGACAATTTTTAATAACATGATTTTTCTTTTCACAGAAATCAAAAAACAAGTTTTTTGATCTTTTCTTTCGTCTTTCCCTTTTCAGACTTTTTGTCAGGAGATGTTGTAACATCTGCTGGTAAGTCTGAAATAGGAATGATTCTTGCCTTTGGTGCTTTGACACCTTCAGTGATTGTAAAATCCATTGGCTTAAAATTTTCAAGAATGTCAAATTCATCAGACCATTTGGGTTTGAATTGATCTTTTTCAATCTCCTCAAAAGTTGAGGATCCCTCATGTCTTTCTAAAACAATTTTATTTCCCTTTTTATCTGTGACTTGGATTTCTTGACCAGCCAAGTTTGTTGGAATAATTCAATCACACAAGAATCATTTTCAGTAACATTTTCAAAAACTTGGTCATTTTTCTTGAATCCAATGCCAAATTTTATGTTACTTTTGACCTAGTTTTCCAATAAGATCTCATTTTGCAGGAATCTACCCATTTTTCACAAGTGATTTGGGTTGATTTCAACTCCTTTTTGCAAACATTATATTTTTCTATCATGGTTTGGAGTTGATCCTTGGTTATGCTTGCTTCATGTTTTAGACTGCTGATTTCAGAATCCTTTTCAAGCAATTTTGATTTTAACTCTTTTGAAAGTTTTTCAAATTGCAATTCATCCTCTAAAATCTTATTCCTAAGGTTTTTATTCACCTCTTTTATGTTAGCAAAAGTTATGATGCATTTATTTGAACATAGGTCTTTTAGAACCTGAGGATATACCTTAGTAGCAGCCATCATGGCACAATCACATTCACCTTCATAAACACTAGCCTTCCATTGATCAGACAGAGGTTTCTCATCTTCATCAACACTTTCTTTTGTAACCACTGTTTCATCATGAACATTAGACTCAACAGATTTAGATCCCACCTCCTCAAATTCAACACCCTCAACCTTGGACTCTAATGCCATAAAGCAAAATTCATTTTGTTTCTTTTCAATGTCTGCAATTAGAGCAAAGTTTTCATTAGTCAGATCCTTAGGTAAGCTCTCCAATCAACAAAGTCCTGATTAAAGAAGCTCTGTGGATTAACCTCTGCCTGAGCAGTGGTTTGAGTAACTTGTTGTGCAGGTTGCATTTGAACCCGAGGAGCTGGTGCTTGAACATACTACATTTGAGGAACAGTGGTTTGAATATATTGTACTGGAACAGTGGTAGCAGGGTGTGCAAAATGAGCAGTGTTTTGCATGTGAGGAGCTGGGGTATATTGGGAATAATGGACATTGTTTTGAGGTCTAGGGCTAAGATGTGTGACAATTGGTCCAGTTGATTGAGACTTACATTCTCTAGCAAAGTGTCCTAGCTTATTACACTTATAACACTTTATCTTTGATTTATCCAACCCAAATTTTGTCCATCCATGCAACCCTAGGAACTTCCAACTAGTTCTCTTGTAATACTTGTTAGCCCTGACACTTAACAGAGCCAACTGGTGCAAAATGTCCATCTCCTCCAAATCTGATGGATCAAAATGTTGAAGATCACTCATCTCAAAGCATAAGTTGTCAGAAGTTTGGCTTTCCCCATTAGCAGCAAATGCATAATTGGGTGTGTAAGGGTCAGAATTGAAACCAAAAATTATATCAATGAAATGATCATAACTCTGATCCTTACTACTGCTAGTGGCTTCTTCTTGGCCAAAGAGAGTTGTGCTACCAAATGTCTAGTCATCAGTCACTTTGCAAGACTTATAGCTTCTTTTTCCGGTTCAGCTCTCTCTCATAAGTGAGGAGCCTACCATGAAGCTGAGTAAGACTCATTTCTTTGAACCTAACTAAATTTCTTGTTACGAAAGCTATAGTGTCCCACTTGTTTGGTAATGATCTAAGAAAATGACTATTTAGAGTCGAATTTGCAGGTGTAACATTCACCAGTTTGAGTTCACTAATAAGACAGCTAAATCTTTTGAACTGTTGGGTTAGTGACTCTCTTTGACATGACAAAACATGTCATATTGTTGATTAAGAACTTCTCTTTTTTCAATCACTTCCTCAGTTCCACCGAGTTCCTCCTTCAAAGCATCCCATAATTCCTTTGCACTGTTGCAATGCAACAGGCCAGCATAGGTATCGTTTGGCAATGCAGGGGCCACAATGCTAAATGCCTTTGCATCTAGCTTGATTTTTTGAAAATCTTGCTCGGAATAGTTTTTGGGATTCTTTGGTACTTGGACTTTAGGGTCCTCAATACTCGGTATCATTGGAACATGAGGTCCAAAGATGACCGACTTCCAGCAACTGGTGTTTTTCTAAGCAAGAACATGACCCATCCGTCTTTGCCAGCTATTATGCTCGGATTTGACAAGAATCGATGGTTTAAACATGGTGCCGGTGTTGTGAGGATCTTGTGAAGTGTGTGACATTCTGATTGTTTGCAAAACACTTTTTGTTTAAAAACTTTTAGAAGGTAATCAAATTTTGTAATTCAATAAAAACGAACAAATTGAATTAGTAGTGGGAGCTGATCTATTTTAATCAAATTGATTGTTAAATCAAATTCGATTGACCAAGCTCTGGTACCAATTGTTAGGATCTGACTTTTAAAACTGTTTATGAAAGTTCTAAAAGTGGTAAATGAAAGAAGATAAATCAGATGAACTTGCAGCAAAATAGAAGACCTTTAATTCACAATAGTTGAGAGATTGTTTTCATTGTCATGCTTTTCGTAATTATGATTACTTGTATATGACTCACAATCTCTCCCTCAGCCTAAGATCACTTATTTATTCGTACAAAATGTAAGAGAGATAGATTTGATTGATAATTGATGAAAGTGATCAAATAGAATAGTACAGGCACTGTTCTATTTATACTACAATCCTAACCACTAAGCATCTTATTATGATGTTAGCATGAAAGTGAGACATAACAAACTAATAACATCTGCTAAGCTAACCACTGCTAGACATTAGACATTACAAGGACTGATAGAAAACACTAATGATACCTCCTTTGTTGATCTTCAGCAGAGCTTTGCCTTGGCAGACCTTTAGCTTTGATCTTTAGTAGAGCTTGTCTTGGCAGACCTTTTAGCTTAAGTCTTCAACAAAGCTTGTCTTCAACAGAGTATAGCTATGGCTGACATTGAACATTTAGTCTTCAGCAGAGCTTGACTTGGCAAATGTTACATTATCATTTGAATCAAAGGTTTGTAGTATATTTTGGCTTTCTATAGTTTGTTCTTTTGTAGGGTTCAATTCCAACAAATATGAAGTTTAAATCCCTAAATTTAGTGATTTAGAGTTTTTCTTTTTGTTCTTGCAATAATTAGTGTTCTGTAATGATTCTCATACTATATATATATATATTAGAGTACTTAATAAATAATAAGTTAGACAAACCTAAACTTAAAAAACTATTTTATGAGCTAAGCTCAAGTATTAGAAATATAGCTTGAGTTCAACTTAGCTCGTCTACAAAGTTTAACCTTCACCATCGGCTACATCACTAGCGGCTGTAATGTAACACCTGTAAAATCGTGTCCAATAGTACAGTCTATTAAAGACCAATAAGGACTAAAGGCGTCAACATGCTCAAACTAAGCCTCTGAGCGACGGTCCGATGTCAACATGCTTAAAATTTGGCCTCTGAGTGACTGATATGTTAAGATGCACAGCCTCTGAGTGACATCGGAGTCAACATGCTTATAATAAGCCTCTGAGTGATCCTTTACGAAGTCCTAACTCTCATATGAGCCACTAGTTGGATGAGTGGAATTAATTCTAAGAATACGTCAATGTTGGACGATGAGGGATTATGTAATACCTCGTAGAATTCGTGTTCGATAATATACCGACACATGTACATACCCTCGGATCATACCTCAATGAGCTAGCCACTCAAACATGTTCAAGAATCTCAAATACTCATAAAACTAACCGTAACCTACGGTTGAGAACCGTAGCCTACGGTTTGGACTTGCTGTTTTGATTTTATATTGACCGTAAGCTACGGTCTAGTGACCGTAGCCTACGGTGGGCTTCTAAAGCCTTTGATTTTCACCATTTTAACTTTCAGAAAATTACCCAGACACCCCTAGACTTCGTTATTCTCATATTTCTTATGTTACTAAGCCACTTTTAGACCCGAACATCTCTCGGTTGAGATGATATATTTTTATTTACCATCCTCGAGCATTCCGCTCTTTTACCAATCCTTTAAACTTTACTAGTTTGGCAAATTAAACTATGAGACCATAAGTATTCGTATCTTTACGTTTAAGCTAGTAAACACTTTTAAGTCGTAAAGACACCTAGTGTGACACCCGTTAACGTTTGGTTATTCATACTTTTCTTCAATACATCTCGTATCGAACGAAAAGAACTAGTTGTGTCATTATGTCATGGAATATAAGTCAAGGGACAATTCATGACATTTAATAAAAATATATTTGAGGGACTAAATGTGTTAAAAACCCCAAATTTTTGTGAGGAAGCCACCTAGCCTGCACATTGCCACACTTCACCAGCTCTTGACACCTAATTGGACACATGTAATGATCCTAAAACACTCCTAACACATGGCTCCATCTCCTTGCACCTCTTACACTATAAATAGGCACTTAAACTCACTTATTCCTTGCTCATTCACTTCTTCTCCTCTCTATTACACTCTTGGAAGTTCCTGACCATTTGGGAGCTTCCTTTTGAGTTCTAAACTTCTCTTGGATCACTAAGTACTCCATCTCTGCTCTTTTCTTTTTATAGGCTTTTAATAGCCAAAAGTCAAGCATTTTCGACAAATGCCTTGACTTTCGGTTAAGACCATTATGGTCCATCCATTGTTCGAAATAAACATGGCTAAGTGATCGTAATTAGGAAGGTATTAATCCCTTAAAGGGGCACCTCCTAAGGATCACGTTTACTAGGTCAATTGACGGGTCAAAGTTATTGTTTTAAAAAGTCAAACGAGTCAGATTTCATAAAAATTATAATCTGAGTTTATACATGTTATAAATATGTCTTTGATACTTAAACAAGTGGGTAATAATTATTAGAACATGTGGGAACATGTTCGATCTATCAATTTCAGTCCTAGAGTCGGTTCGCAACCGAAAGTCGCGAAGTTTGACTTCTGCTTTGACTTTCGATTATGACCCGTCTTAGATTAGTTAACTTTTGAATTATGGTCACATTATGATCATAATACAATATAACATAACCCTCTGAGGTTATATTACTTGATCATAATCATAATCTGAGTTTATGCACAAGTTCCATAAAATGTCAATCTTTGACTAAAATGCCATTTTTACATAAAACAAGGTTTTAATCAATAATGAACTTGAAAATGAATTGCCTACTGATATGCTAATGTAATTAACATATTATGATGTTAATATTCTGATCATAAACTGATTTTAGTATAATATCGTAAACTATACTTTTTAAATGACCAAAATGCCTTTTCGGTGCATAGTTTGGTCTTAAACCATAAACCGCACTTATGTGTGACTTCTTATTGATAACATATCACAACTTAAGTATTTTTCCAGAATGTTGATGATCATAACATCAGAATACATGCAAGTTCCTTTTATACGACACATAAAGGTCAAAACGCCTAATAAAGCGTAGTTTCGTTTTAAAACCTCAACGGGTATATAAGTTGATATCCTACTGATATTACAACTTATTTAAATTATAATGGCATATAGAACTTGTCCATGACTTATCCGGTTACCCGATATCGCTGATATGCGTACGGTTAAGTATATGTAACTAGTTTACGGAAATTAACCGAAACGGGTCTAACCTTGTCATTTAAAGTTTCAAAATCCAGAATGTTTATAGTTTACCCATACTATACAAGTCAAGGTACTTGTCGGGTTTAAACTACATTCTATCCAATCATCGTTTGATCAAGCGTTATACGTTTTGATCCTGTACGCTACTCGGTCTAAGTCTATGACTTAAATAAGGCCATTAATATTTAATTGGTTAGCTTATGCCATAATCCACACTAGAGACTTGCCGGTAAATGCTATCTGCACTTAGTGGTTTTGTATACGGATGAGTTATTAAAATTAAACGAAGATTAGCTCAGGTAAATACTCTCGACTTATTTCCCCTATATGAGCTTGGGTTACGGTAAATTATTACCGCTTGGTCCGAAATGGGATCAATCGAATGCCCGTTTGTGGCTAGTAAATCCGCATATTTTATTTTAATCAGGTTTGTTTGATACCTTAAACATAGGGGGTTAACTACCGTGTTTTGGATATCATCGGCTCATTACATTAGATAATGGCCACGACCTTAGCGCGGGTGTAGGCATACACCCGATAAGACGCTAAAAATGCATACCCACAAGGTTGGGGGAAATGGCTCCTTCGTGAGTCCAAAGTGGTGTGTACGTTAATCATGTCTCGGTCTCTATACTGGGCCCTGTATGTATGGACAAACATGTGAATCTGTTGACAAGGTTGCAAGACCAACTTTCCTAAGTTATAAAAGATTTTGTGCCAATGTGCACTTAAAACATTTTTGAAATGTTTTCTAAATGAGTCAGTTGAGTGTATTTACCAGCGAAAGCTGACGTATTTTCAAAAGACTAAGCTTGCAGGTACAATACGAAAATAGGCTGGAAGTGCTCAGTAGTGATAAGAGGATCTTGCAAATCATAGACTTGCCCAAAGTCTGTTATACATTTTTGTACAATTTACGATCCGCCTGTGGATCCTTCGTTACAAGCCATCTGTACATTATTTTTATACTTTGAACATTCGGTTTGTAATAGTAATTTAAATCCAAGACTTCCGTTGTGTTGTGTTTAATTGACAGTGATGATATCAACTTACGTCACGATATTCCCCACCCGGGCCCACCGGTGTTTGGTTGGAAAATCGGGGTGTGACAGGTAAGAACCTTCTTAACACCCAAACCACCAACACTGCCGCTTGCATTATTTGCCCCAATGATTGAGCCTCCACGCTTCCAGAACCATCAGTGTTCCCAGCTTCACTCCCCGCCTTCTCACCTGCGTGGCCAACACCTCGCTAGGCAAAAGAACTCAATATATGAGTCCACTGACTCGTCACTGGAGAAGATTAAACTCTCCTCTCTCGCGGGAGTTATAGTAGTAAACAATTTAACAATAGCAATGGGAGGAAGGGAGGCATCTGATGCAAACACGAGCTTGGAACTGCCAATAGGAATCCGTGAAAACAGAAACATGCCCACTATCGTATCAATAATAGTTGTCTCTCTGCTATTAATCTTGTAGTTTTTCATCTTCTCTTAGGCGTCCTTGAACAAGGCACTATATACACTACCAACCTTGTCAAAAGAAAGTCATTTAAAAAAACAAAAACAAGAACGATGAGGAAAAAGGAAGCACACACCAGCGAACAACACATCTTTGTCGTTAACATCAATGGGACACCTATCCAGATTGTTCACATCTGGCTCATCCCGACTCCCACCCTCGCAACCTCCCTGTCGGCTTGATAGGCGCGATACTCTGTGTCCACATTGCGACGGGGCCATTAAACGGGAAAATAGGCATAAAAAGGTTGAACCATACACGTACGTTGTGGCGTGTTGACTCACAAAATTTAGACCAAACATAAAAATGAAAAAAAAATTAAAAATGAAAAGTATATGAGATCAATGTTGAAAGTGAAAAATGTTGGGTTAAAATACACATCTTTGTCATTAACAACATCAATGGGACACCTATCCAGATTGTTCACATGTTGACCTTGAATAACCAAGACATGTCTTAATAAGTTATAATAGGTCAAACATGTCTTAATGAGCTATATTGGAGTTTAAGAGTCATGACAACTCTTAACAAGATATGATTAAACGTATTAGATAGTATTATCGTGTAAAAGTTAGTGAACTATGTAAATGGTGACAAATTTTGGCTTTGACAACAACGAATTTGATTGACCAACAATAACTTTTTTTACCCACATTGAGTATGTTTGACCAATGTTTATTCTCATTAAACAAATATTGACTCTTGCTTACTAACATAGGTTGTATTCGGTGATAATAGGTCAAACATGTCTTAACAGTCCATATCAGGTCTTAATAATTATATTACATCTTTATAAGACATGATGAGTTGTATTACATTATATCAAGTTTTAACGTGTTAGATTTAGTGAAGTATATAAATGATTGATCATGAGTGACCAGCTTTGATTTTTTTAAATTGAGTTTAATTAGCCACCGATGTTTTAATGAGTCATATCAGGTTTTTCGAATCACCCTAACTCTTAGTTGAATTTTGTGAGCCTTGTTAGGTCATATTTGGTTTCAATGTGTTATATTAGATGAACCATGTCCATGATTGAATAAAATTAACAAAAACTAAGTTTGCTTAATTAATTTTGACCTTCTTAAACAAGTTCGACCCTTATTGACGAGGTTAGATCACAATGAGTTATAACAAGTTTTATGAAATCATATTAGGTCTTAAAGAGTCATCAAAGTTATTATATTATATTAGGTTTTATTTTGTTAGATTTAGTGAATTATGTCTATAAGTGACCATGTTTGAGCAAATTGATTTAACTTGCATTCGGTTAACCATATTTGATTTAGAAAATGACCTTTTTTAAAATTTGTATTTCTTGATCTTACTAAAGACTTAGCTACAATTTTTTTTTAAATTGTTTGTCTGCTTGTTTTGCTATGTTTGTTATTAATATTTATTTTTTCCTTAAATTTTTTTTTAGTTTTTCAATTATTTTACATATTAGTTTTCTCGAATTTGCATAAGTTTTTTTATATATTTTTCTTTAAATTTTTATTTCTTGATTTATTATCTACATATTTTAGTTTTTCAACTAATTTCGTATTATTATTCTTTGCATGGATTTCGTGATGGATTTTATTAAGTTATTTATAAGTATTTAAAAAATTATTTTAAGATTTTGCTAGAATATCATTATTTATTATATTTTAAGTAATTATTTATTTAGTTTGCTACCACTTTTCATACTGAGTTTTGAACTTATTCAATTAAACACTTATTTTCATAACTTTGCATAAGAATTTCTACAATATTATTTTTTCTTGATTTGCCATGGATTTTATTCACTTATTTACAAATATTTATTTTCAAAATTTTGCTACAAATGTAGCTACGAATTTTATATGTTCTTAATTTTGCGACGGACTTTGCTACGACTGTTTTTTTCTACGGAATATCCGTAGTTAAATTATGTCTTTAACATTATTTTCCTACAGATTTTGCAACGAATTATATTAAGTTGTTTATTAAATATTCATTTTCTAATTTTTGCAACGAACTTTGCTACAAATCTTCTTTGCAACGGAAAATTAGTAACTAAACCGTAGCAAATATGTTCGTAGCAAAAAAATTGCCACTTATTTTGCTATGGATATTTTTTGCAATGGAAAATCCATAGCACAATATATTCATAGCGATTTCGTAGCAAAGTTGCGACGGAATTTTTTTCGATAGCAAAACTCCTTGGCTGAAACCTGTTTGTGTAGTAGTGATATGAATTGGGATAGTGGCGGAACCAGAAGAAAATCTCAAGGGTATCCCAATTTCTTTTCCGTACATTATACAAAAATAAAAAAAATAAAATAATGAATAAAGTTAAACTAATACCTAATAGATTTCTCTTTTTCGTTTTCTTAAAGGTTAACGAAACCAAAAATTTATAACCACGGAGTCACATTATATTTTTTTAATATGCATATAACTAACTGTTAAAAGGTCAACGACCATGTACCCCTTTAATTCTCCCTTTGGCTAAATCGAAATATAAAAAAAGCATCAACCTAATATTTTTTATCTTAAAATCTCTATTATATTACAAATTATTTACCAAAACTTTCTAAAATTCACAAAATAGCTTGAAATAGTATTAGGATGTAATGAATACTATTTATTAAATGTGTTAAATCAACAAATATTAAAGTGTTCATATGTTTTTTTTTAGAAACAAAATATATTTATAAAAGAATAATAATACAGTAATCTGGATTTTATCATACATAAGAAAAGTAAAGTTTATTATAATATTATTAGAACTTTAAGAAAAATAAACTTTACGAAAATAATACAGGGAGCATCTTAAACAAAAATCAATGTAACCAAGTATTAATAAAAAAAAAGTTACAAAAATTAATCTATACTATATTAATAAGCATATCCAAACGGTAACTTAAGGTAATTTGTCACTTCCCTTAAAACTCCTTTAATGCATGAAGTACAACATCTTTAAGCACAATATGTTTGAGCGGCTAGAGTGGACATTCAATTTTTCAATTCCCGCTCATCCCAGTTCCCCATTCACCCCTGCCACAGATATAAATCAAGGGTTTTTTAGATTCATTCTTCATTTTCAAAATCCTCTGGCCCATTTCTCTCTCTGGCGATTTCACAAGATCTTCAAGGTTTCACAAGATCCAATCGATAGATCCAAACTATTTGAGATCTTCACTGACCGTCTCTCATTATCATCTCATCTCAGGTTCAGTGCTCTCATTTTCATCTCATTCTCTTTGTTTCTTCATCCATTCAAGATTCAGATCTTGGTGAGTACCATTTATTAATTCAAGTTAGAACTATGAACTTTATGGTAAAAGAAAACCTAAATCTTGACCCCTCTTTGTTTACATGTAGATGAAACGCCGCAGGCAATGCATCAAAACGCCTCAGCCAGCGCAACTGCAACAAGTTTTATACGGTAAGCGATAGGTGCACTTCCAATAAATTGATTTCGTAAACTATATCTCAAGAAATACTAATAATATTGATCGATATTGCTTGTCAGATTAGATCAACAACTGAGTCTAGCACGTCTAATTATGATGAATAGAAATTGAAAGAAGGTTTATATTGCATGATATGTTTTCTTTGCATTTTAGGGGGAAGATAGGTGGTTCTCTCCTAGGGCTTACAAAACACAGGTTATTGGCGGTAACCCGCCTTTTTTAACATATAAAAAACTTTATAAGTTAAATATTGCGGACGGCTGCACATAACCTGTGTCTTGTAAGCCCTATGGAGAGAAGCACCCATCTTCCCCTTACAAGGCAAAGAAAATTTATGTATATAATTTGTCAAACTACACTAACTTCAGTAAAAATATGTGTTGGATATAAAATATATGTTGGAATTGAACCCTACAAAAGAACAGAGACAGAAAGGCAAAATATACTACAACCTCTGATCTAAACAATAATGTAACACATGCCCAAGTCAAGGTCTGCTGAAGATTAAATGTCCAAGGTCTGCCATAGCTAAACTCTGTTGAAGACAAAGCTCTGCTGAAGTCTAAAGCTGAAGGTCTTCAAGGCAAAGCTCTGCTAAAGACTAAAAGTAAAATCTGCCAAGGCAAAGCTCTACTGAAGATCAAAGGTAAAGGTTTGTCAAGGCAAAGCTTTACTGAAGACCAACAGGGATGTATCATCAGTGTTTTGTATCAGTCCTTGTAATGTTAGTGTATAGCAGTGGTTAGCTTAGCAAATGTTATTAGTTTGTTATTTTTGTTAAGTTTCACATTCATGCTGACAATGAAAACAATCTCTCAACTGTTATGAATTAAAGCAAACTTCACATAAATGCCCACTGATCCAACCACTGACTCATTAACCACTGAAGTAATAGTCACTAACCACTGATGCAAACTAGAGGGGTATGGTCCCAAAAACTCTGCACCCGCGCAATGAATCATACCCTCATAATGACATCACAAGAATAACCTTGTGCGCAATGCGCAACGGTACGCCATTCTTGAAACAAACAGGTTGCACAACCTTGCGCACGCTGTGCAACGACAAGATAAACCTGGACGCGCAGGCCCCTTGACCCTAGGCTGATATAATAACCTTGTGCGCAACGCGCAATGGTACACCATTCTTGACACTTGCAGGTCGCACAACAAACCTTGCGCACACCTGCGCAACGACAAGCTAGACCTGGAAGCGAAAGTCCTTTAACCCTGCGCGGATAAAACAACCCTCTAGCCGTAAAGTCCTACAATCTTGTATAAGGCCAAGATCAACATGAAAGCAAAAAATTTTCTTACCATTGTCAAAATAGTCAACTTTTCTTACACCTATCTTCATCAACCTTCAATACTTAAGACAATATAGTATCAGTCCTTGTAATCCTATCCACTAACATAAATGCAAACTTGACGTAAATGCCCCCTGAACTTATAAAAAAATAAGTATCAGTCCTTGTAATCCTATCCACTAACATAAATGCAAACTTGACATAAATTCCCCTCTGAACTTATAAGAAAATAAGTATCAGTGTGTGCAATCCTTTCCACTGATCAGAAACCACTTATGCAAACCACTTATGACAAACCACTGCTAACACACCAACAAACTCATCAAAATATCCACACTTGTACGCAGACCAACCTCACCCAACTCATCAAAAATAACACTACTCCCAAGAAAACCATCTGACTCAAAAATTCTAAAATGGAAGTGTAACAAAGACAACCATGAATTGACATTGCTCAGGTCAGATGGCAGAGTTCAAAGGATAAAGAGACAGGATGCATACGATCTGGATGTAGCTGATCTCTAAGACTTGCTTTGAGCTTGAAAGGGATGTAGAAGACACGATTGCCCTGGACTTTAAACTTCAGTTCAAAGGACAAATAAGGGAATCATTGATGAGAAATAAGGATCAATAATAAAGTTTAGTTTTGTCATCATCTGTTCTTGTAATGTTTAGCGTACAACAAGTAATCATAATAAAGTTCTTTTAATGTTTAGTTTTGGTATCATTTGTGCCTGTACAGTTATATTTGATCACTTTCATCGATTATCAATCTAAGCTATCTTCCTTACATTCTGTACGAACACATCAGTGATCTTAGGCTGAGAGGGAGATTGTGAGTCATATGCGAAGAAGGTTATAGTCACTAACCACTGATGTTATATTCACTAACCACTTATGTAAACCAATGATGCAAACCACTGACTCACTGATCATAAACCACTGATGCAAAGCCACTGATTCAACCACTGACTCACTAACCACTGATGCAAACTACTGACTCACTGATCAGAAACCACTTATGCAAAACCACTGATTCAACCACTGACTCACTAACCACTGATGTGATAGTCAACTTTTCGTACACCTGTCATGAATAGAGCCCTTTTCAATACCAAACCTTTTAGTTACAATCTACCTTGAACTGACATATTTTCAGTTACTCTTCTAATACCAGGTTTGATTTAACAGCTGTGAAATACTAACCTTTTCAAATACCAACTCCCTAAGTCAAAGAATCTTTTCATTTTGTACTGATGTCCTTTATATTTTTACTACTTAACCTATCAGTCTTGCTTTTACAGTTGTAAAACAAAACAATGACTGGTGGTTGGTAAAGCATGCTTGGAGCTCTTTTAATCTGTAAGATTCTACCGTCACTCCACACTATAGTCCAAAGTTCATTGTTGTAAGTTGTCCTACTTCTGGGTGTTGCATTGTTGTAAGCTTTTCTACTTCTGGGTCTTGCATTGTTGTAACCTTTCTCCCTTTTATTGGTTTGTTTTGTAACATTTAACTACTATAAACATAACTATCACAATGTTTAGTTATTGGTTTGGTTTGTAGTTAATATCTTTATATACAAGTGTAATTAGAAATAATACTTATATATTAATTTAAATATGTAAAGTTAATTTGTAAATATTTAACTTTTTCTTTATATATAACCAAGTTATTTTTATATTGCATTAGAATTGATTTTTCAGTTCACAAATCCACTCCGAACACATATCAACTGGGAGCTATGGGTGGTGGTTATCCAATTTCGCCTTATCCAATTCCACCCGTTACAAACCCTCCGCCTTATCCAATTCCGCCAATGACAAACCCTCCGCCTTATCCAATTTCGCTGGTGACAAACCCCCTACGGGTGACAAACCCTCAACATGATGATCCATAGTTTTTTATGGATGAAGAGTTGAATTGGGTGTATGACTATACCTTTGCTCAACTACAATTTGGTGGACTACGAATTAGGGAGGGGTATCATCGTCCGGTGGCAAACACTCCTGTACCACCACAACATCCTCCACCTTCAAATCGCCTTCATGTCGAAAACCCCGGTCAAACACAAGAACTGACGAGTTGGGCTGAAGGGTACGACACAGACCCTGGGGCGGAATACGAACCACCGTTGGATGAAGCAATGGTTTGGGAACCTTAACAATTTTGATGATGGCTGCCTCCACCGCAATGATGATGATAATGACATATTGTGTGGTTTATCTAATGTTTTATTATGGGTTACTTAATTTTATTTCCATGTACTCTTTTTTCTCGAATTAGTTTGAATATTAATCATGTAGTTGTTTTACTTTGAATTATGTATTAGTTTAAATTTAAATTTGTTGTTGTTTAATTTTAATCATGTTTTATAGCAAAGCCACCAATGACAAATGTCACACCCCGACCCGCAGCGGAAAAGGTGACCGGGGCATGATTGGGTTATCATCAAAGCTCATGACATTTATTATAACGTTTCATATTCATTAATACAATTTAATGGGAAATTTACAATCATAATTACATCATGACCTAACATCAATCTAAGCTTCTTTGTTTTCTTCTAAGGCATTTCCTATGTTTTCCTTGCTTCATCCTGTTCACCTGTATCATGTGTAAAAAGGGTTTTTGGATCAACAAAAAGTTGGCGAGTGAATCCTATGGAAAACATTTGAACAAGTTTATTTAATTGATTATAAAATAAAGTGCACAACCACACATGAGTAAAAATAGATGTAAACTTATTCACCAATCAATTTAATATTAAACAATACACACATGAAAAATAATGGATCGTTTTGAGGCACGCGTTGCTCAACTCGTCTCTCACGAGGAACTGATGGGCCTAATGAATGATTTGCATAAACTTGACAATATAAAGTATATAACTACAAACAACATAAACTAAATAATTCACACACGAACAATAATGGATTTATTTTGAGGCACGCGTTGCTCAACTCGTCTCCCACGAGGAATTGATGGGCTTAATGATTGAATTTCATATAAGTTGACAAAATGAAATACATAACCACAAACAATATAAACAATCTAAATTTAGATCACAATATGGTATGGCACAAGTTTAAATAAACGAGTTAATTTTTGATGACACATGACACACCCCAAAATGTGTAATTAAAAAGGGGAGTTGTAAGATTCACTCACAGTGGGTGCGTTCGGTTGATAATGTTGAATGCACGCGAAGTTGGTTTTAACCACGAGTGAAATTAACCTAGATAATAACATACTGGTTTGGTAAATAATGGGATTTTATTAATCAATTTCAGTAGGATTGTTGGGTGTATTTTTGTGAGTTTAAGGCTATTTTCTAACCTTAAAAATGTTATTTTTAAGTATTTTTAATTGATTTTTAAATAAAATAAATAAATAAAAATAATAAAAAAAATGTTGACTTTTTGACCGTTGATCGTTGACCATTGACTTTGACTGTTGACCGGTTCGTATGCGTTTA
Source organism: Scalesia atractyloides (assembly GCA_947069175.1). Taxonomy (NCBI): domain Eukaryota; kingdom Viridiplantae; phylum Streptophyta; class Magnoliopsida; order Asterales; family Asteraceae; genus Scalesia; species Scalesia atractyloides. The sequence goes on from CAMTDV010000116.1 coordinate 40,843,166, forward strand.
TGTGTGCGCTGGGTGAGGCTCGAACCCGAGACCTCCCGTACACGTGCACGCAGCTCTACCAACTGAGCTACGTGTCTAACCCGAAATATTTCTGTTTTTAATTATATTTATATATTAATTAGATTAATCCGAAAATCAATTTATTTCTTAAAAGATTTTAATCAATGACTCGGTGCGCTCCACAGGTCTCGAACCCGGGACCTGTGGGTTGAGTTAACACACAGTCCACCGCTGGACTGTGTGTTTAACTTGTTATATAATCTGATTTTTATTATACTTATATACAATTAACTAATTTCATTTCTGCCTTATTTAAAAAGTTGGATAATTGTCCGGACCGGTGCGGTAGTCCGGATTCGAACTCGTGACGTGTGTTTAAACATTCACACAGTCCACCGCTGGACTGTGTGTCTATCTTGGTTATTATTCTGGTTTTTATTAAACTTAACATATATCAGCAGTGAATCCGGTTCGGTAAAAAAAGGCATTTTTTATTAAGGCGAGTGTGCGTGGGACTTGTATCGAACTCGAGACGTTTACGTGTTTCATGTGCACACAGTCCACCGCTGGACTGTGTGTCTAACCCAAGTTATAACTTGATTTTAATTATACATATACACATCTGAAACTTCGTCTTCTTCGTTGAATTTAACCAGAATCGGAAGTCCGACTGGTTCGATGTTTTAATCATGTTCTTTAGTGTTTTGAGGTTAATTACAGGTGAGATATATAAAAAGAATGAAAGATTTAAGCGTAAGGTATACCGACTGGACTCCTCTGTTTCTCCGGCGAAACTCCGGTGACAGCAGAATCTTCCGGCGACGTGTGTCCTGCGGCAGAGAGTCTTCAGCAAGCTTGAAATGGATGTGGGTGACTTCGGTATAAGCTCTGGGGTTCAGTAAGGCTCAGAAGTGAAGGGTTCGGTTTTCCGGCGAGGTACAGCAGTTTTCCGGCGAATGGAATTACGTCGGGTAAAGGTGCGGTTTTGAGCGAAAAAGCTTGCAGAGGTTCGAGGAGGTATTTATAGGGCAGGTCATCGATGAATTTGGTCCGATTTCCGACTTGATTCGTCGGTTAGAAACTTTCCGGCGGTTATAATTTGTGTCGCGGACTCAGGCGTCGGTTATAACCGATGTAGTGATTAAGGTTTACGTTATAACTGAAGAAATCGTAAATTATTGGCGAGTTAGTCGGGATTTCCGACGACTGAAATTTGGGCGCGCCGATTTTGAATTCGATAATCGTGTTATGATTTAATTGTCTTCAATAGTGAACAAGAAATACAAGTGGCGCAGTGGTTGAGTGTGTGTGTGTTAAGTCTCTGCTGAACCGGTTGACTGACCCGGGTTTGAAACCCGGCAGTGCCATTTTATTTTTATTTCGTTATTTTTAACAGTTTTTCAAAAACAAATTATATATTCCAATATAATAATTAATTATGTATCGTTTAAAATTAATTTGGGCATTAAATACGCCACGAAATTTTAAACTGATTGATCGGTTATTAAATGGAGCGGGTTTGGTAAATCCGGTTTTTGACGGATGTTACAACAAACCACTGCTAACACACCAACAGTAGTTGTATAACAAAACCATTGATTGACTAACCACTGATGTTATACTCAGCAGTGGTTGGCTACCACCAACAGTGTTTGCCTAACATCTGATGCTATTACTCCATCAAATGTTAGCAACATCATCAGTGTTTTTGTAACATCTGATATTATTACTCTATCAGAGGTTAGAAAACTCATTAGAGGTTTGGCAAGTATTCTTTCATATGTTGGCTCATTAGTAGTTTGACTTTATTTCATCATCTATTATGACTATCTTTTATGTAATTTGCAAGGTATTTGACACTTTATCACTTTACAATGGATAATGGATAACAAAGCATCTTAATCATGCTTTCGGCTCGAGGGCATCTACTAGAGCCAAAAAAACGAAAAGAGTATAACAAAAGATACTATGCTGCATGCAAAGAAAATAACAAAGTCTCGAAATTTAGGAGTGCTGAGGTCTCCCGAAGTTCTTCATCAATATCTTTAATGAGTAATATATCAACAGAAAGGACACCCTTAAGAAGTTTAGACACTAATATTGCTCAATTTTACCCAAATGACAAATGAGAACGTGTCAAGCACATTCCCCTCTGTAATTGATGAAGTCGTGCCTAGAACATCACGAGGTTTCTATTTATTGAATAATGATTTCTTTTTCGAACTTGACATCTTTAAGAACCATCATTACTTAACACAATGATTATTTTAGGTGTTCAAATTAACTGCGTAGACTTTTACCTCAATTTTGTGAAGTAGTTGATCAACATTCCTTCCAATTTGAGAATGTAGAAGATGATCCATATAACTTTGTTTACGATCGTGTACCTAGAGAGCACCGTGTTTTAAAAGAACATGTTGCATGTCCTGATTGTGGAGGAAAATGTTTTCAATTTGAGTGTGATACCTTTTGTTGTATGTGTGGGAAAACTGTGTTATCAAATTCAGAATTTCCAGAGGAATAGCACCGGCTTTTCACATCGCAAGATGAAATTGGAAATATTTTTAAGCAAACATTCGTGCTTATAACACCAATCTTTCTTTTGCCTCAATGGGAGTGACGTTGGATTATACATTGAGCAATATGAGAGACGGTGTATATACTTTTTTTGTACATAGAGGAATATATCACAAATTGACCAATTAGTTCCGAGGAATGGAACCCCTAGGTACCTGCAGTTGTATTTTTATGATCATGATGCTGAGTTAGATCTCAGACTCCAATGGCCAAATCTTGATCGATGTATTACTCAGATTTTGACACGCGTTCTTTCTACAAACCCATATGTCGATACATTTCGAAGATTTGCGGAACTAGGACCTCTGGACAACTATAGAGTCACTTCGAATAGTTCGGTTGAACTTGACCAAAGAGTGTACAACCGACCAACGACATCGGGGGTATATAAAATGTTATAAAAACACCATGAAATATAAAACATTGATCACAAACTACCACTGATGCAAACCACTGCTGAGGCACCAACAATAGTTGTATAGCAAAACCACTGATTCAAGCACAGAGTCAATAACCACTAATGTTATGCTCAGCAGTGGTTTTCTACCACCAACAGTGTTTGCCTAACATCTAATGTTATTTCTCCATCAGATGTTAGCAACATCATTAGTGTTTTTCTAGCATCTGATGTTATTACTCTATCGGATGTTATCAAACTCATCAGAGGTTCGGCTTTATTCCATTAGATGTTGGCTCATTAGTAGTTTGACTTTATTTGACCAACTAAATTGTTACTTTCTTCAACATAAAATTTTATATTAATTACAATCATTTAATAGTATTGCTTATTTTACTTACTTATAGTTGACCATTATATAGGTTGCTGGTATTTGGGTTGAAGGTAATGACAATATCACTCCGTATAAACGAAGTATTGTTATTTACGGTAGATCTCAATATAGCCAAACTATTCAGCCGTACTTCAGTTGTTACGATCCACTGTCGTATCCTCTATTTTTTTCCTAACGGTGAGTCGGGTTGGCATGCCAACATACCACGTCATGGAGTATCGATCAATAAGGTTCGTAAAAATGACAACATCGAAGGAGAAATAGAAGGTACCAACAATTTATTATTATTTTAGATGACGATCATAAAAATACCCTAATGTGTTTTATTTTATTAAGTGTTTGTTTTAAAATATCTTCATCGTTCAGAGGCTAACACACGGAGTGGTAGAACAACCGTGGCTATGCGAGAGTACTACTGTTACAAGTTCAAGATTCGATCTACCGAAAACGTGCATCTGTTTGGTGGTAGACTGCTACAACAGTTTGTGGTAGATGTTTACATAAAGATTGAGACGTCACGTTTAGAATTTTATGAGAGAAACCAGGCAAAGATACGGGCCGACTTGTACCAAGGTATTGTGGATTGCGTCAATGGTGATGAGGTTCATGCAAACAGAGTCGGAAAACGAATTGTGTTGCCTGCATCTTTCATCGGAGGGCCTCGCGACGTGTGACGTCGGTTTCTAGATGCGATGACTTTAGTTCAAGATGACGGCAAGCCTGATATATTCCTTACAACATGTAATCCTAAGTGGCCTGATATATGTGATAATTTACATGTTGGTCAAACCGCACAACATCGTCCAGACCTTGTTTCGAGAGTGTTTCGGGCTAAATTAGAAGATCTTAAGGAACAACTCTTCAAGAAACATATCCTTGGGGAAGTTAAGGCATACTTTTATGTCATCAAATTTCAAAAGCGTGGTTCGCTGCACGCACATTTTCTCCTTATCATGTACCCACGACACAAAATCAATAATGCGGACCATTATGATAAGGTTGTGTGTGCTAAGATTCCTAACAAACTAAGACATCCCAAATTGCATGAGATTGTTGTGAAACACATGATTCAAGGCCCTTGCAGTGGTTTACGATTAAGCAGTCCTTGTATGCAGGGTGACCCTAAAATTTGTCGTTTTCACTATCCTAGACAATTCACGAGTAGAAGATCCATATCCGTTGTATCGAAGGAGAGACACCAGAATAGAAGTGGACATACGAGGAAAAACACTTGAAAATAGATGGGTGGTCCATATAACCCAAGGCTTTTGATGATGTTTAACTACCACATCAATGTTGAAGTTTGCTCAAGTATAAAATTTGTGAAATATCTTTTCAAATATGTTTATAAAGGATATGACAAACAGGTTATTCAAGTTGATCAAAGTGAGCAAGGGGTTGTTATTAATTAGATAAAAAGATTTCAGGATGCACGCTACATATCGCCCCAGAGGCTATGTGGCGCATTTTTTCCTTCTCTCTTTCTCAAATATGTCCTTCTGTTCTAGCCTTACAACTTCATCTACCAAATAATCAGATGGTTAGATTTAGAGATGATGAGATAATGTCTAATATTTTTTATAGGGAAAGGGATAAGAGAACCAAGCTAACAACGTTTTTTGAAAAAATAGAATCGATGAGATAGCAAGGGTATATTTGTATAAAGATTTTCCAAAACACTTCACGTGGAATGGAAACACACGCCGTTGGAATCTTCGTTTGGGTAAAAAACAGAGAGGTTGTATCCTTTCCGCTAATCCAGCCGAAGGAGAAAGGTACTACTTGCGCCTGCTTTTGTCAAATGTCAAAGGGCCTACTTCTTTTGAACATCTTTGCACGGTTAATGGTCAAAGGTGTAAGACCTTTCGAAAAGCAGCTCTTGAGTTAGGCTTAATAGAAGACGATGAATATCTATCACAATGTCTCGAAGAAGCCTCTATATTCCCGTTTCCAAATGCTCTTAGAAGGTTATTCGCGACCATAATGATTTTTTCCAACCTGGAGATATTTGAAAGTTATGGAATGACCACTTTGACTCACTTTCTGAAGATCATCGGTTACACTGTCAAAGTATCGAACGGGTTCAGAATATGGTTCTTACCGAAATTAGTGTCTTTCTATAATCCATAGGTAAAATTATCAATGAATTCGACCTTCCTAAGATAACAGATGATGTCAACTTACAGGATATAGGTTATCGTGAGTTACAAGAAGAGTATGGGATTGTTTTGGAACCTGAACACTTGAGTGCTAAAGATAAACTTAATCCGGACCAAAAAACATGTTTGATGAGATCATGATGCACGTTGATAATGATCTTCCACGCGTCTTCTTTATTGATGGTCCGGGTGGAACTAGAAAAACATTTTTGTACAATGCCTTGCTTGCTGAAATTCGGTCACGTGGTCTTATTGCTCTAGCAACAACTTCATCAGGTGCTGTGGCTAATAATATGCCAGGAGGTAGAACGACTCACTCGAGATTCAAGATTCCTATTAATCTTGAAAATAATTCAATGTGCAGTATCAAAAAACAGAGTGGGGCTGCTAAACTAATCCTGTCTGCCAAAATAATCATATGGGATGAAGCGTTCATAGCTAAGCAATAGGCGATAGAGGTAGTTGATCGTACACTACAGGACATCATAGGTGTTAGTCTCCCATTTGGTGGGAAGATAATTGTTATGGGAGGTAACTTCAGACAGGTGTTGCCGGTTATTAAACATGGCACTCGAGCACAGATCGTAGACTCCAGCCTACGAATGTCACCTCTTTGGTCTTTGACTAAACAGATGCGGTTGACCATAAATATGATAGCGTTGAAAGATCCATGGTTTTCTGCATTTCTTTTAAGAGTCGGCGATGGACATGATAATTCAGTACGACAATAGAGAAAACACTATAAAAGAATTGATCAATGCCATCTTTCCTTCAATTGAAGATAGTGTATACTCTTCAGATTATATAATCTCTAAAGCGATATTGTCCACTAAAAATGAGAGTGTTGACAAGATTAATAATCAAATGATCGATGTTTTCAAGGGGAGGAAAAGGTGTATTACAGTATTGACAAAGCTGAAGACGATCAGCACAACTTCTATCCGATCGAGTTCTTAAACTCGCTTAATGTTAGTGTTTGCCGCCTCTAAAGCTTCGTTTAAAAAATTGGATGCCCAATAATATTGTTACAGAATATCGATCATCACATGGCCTGTGTAATGGCACGCGGTTGATATGTAAAGGCTTCATGCGAAATGTTATTGATGCAGAAATTGTAGTCGGTCAGCATGCCGGTAAACGAGTATTTTTGCCAAGAATCCCTCTAACCCTTTCTGAAGATGACATATTCCCATTCAAGCTGAAAAGAAAATAGTTTCCAATTCGACTAAGCTTTTCCATGATGATTAATAAAGCTCAAGGTCAAACAATTCCGCACATTGGTGTTTATTTACCGGATTCTGTATTTTAACATGGACAACTGTATGCGGCGTTATCAAGGGGGATTTCAAGACAAAATTCAAAGGTGTTGGTACATCTAGCAAAATATTTAAACAACCCGGAGTTTAGACATCAAATGTTGTCTACCAGGAAGTGTTGCGTGATTGATGAACCGCATTCGTATTAGTGGCAAAATTAAAATTTTGTAAGACACCCTTTTGCTCTATTCTCTTGTACCTTGTTTTATACATTTCAGTAATTATTTGGAGTTAATAATAATACGTGATTAAAGGAATTTTATTATAGTTTTGGTGTTTGGGGCATTTGTGGCATTTTGGCATCTTATGAGCAATTATAGAAATAATGTATTTTATTACCTGAAATTAGATAACAAACCACACAAAATGACACCAAAAAAGATACAAAAAAGAAAAAAAAATTAAAATGCTAATCCAATTTTTCATCCAAATCTTCATTGCCATCAGTCTCTTATTCTTGAAGATTTTGTCCCGTGAACCTTTGAATTCCTTAGATAGGAGCCGATTTCCCTACACAGCTAAAACGTCGTGCTCTAGGCGAAGCTGATCAATCAATCAACAAGAAATATGCCATTTTAGCATGGCAGTGAAGATCTTTTCTTGTTGATTGGTGAAGTGGTTGTGTGGATGGTGGTGACACCGATGCCGTTTTTGTGGACGCTATTGTTTTTGGTGTGATTGTGAGTGGGTTTTTGGCTTTGCTGATACTTGGCCATCTTCATCATGCGCATCCTACCCCCATCATTTCAAATGGATTCCAAAATAGCGTTTACACTGGCATAAGTCTTTCCATCTCATCCATACCTTCCTTAAGAACAGAGTAGACAAAATGGCATATGAATGTCATCAGTCTCTTAGTCTTGAGGATTTGTCCATCTCATTCAGCAAAATCTTTTACAACACACAGCTTACAGGTTTGCATATGTTATTTTGATCTTTTTGGCATTGAACAAGGTGAGGTTTATCTCAATAAAAATTTTGTTGACTAAGATGGACAACATTGTTAAGCTCACTTAACAATGACCTAAGAATATTGTCCACCTCATTCAATGAAACTTTATGGAGAACAAAACCAATGTTATAAGAAACGAGGTTTGCCATATGGTATTTAGTAAACTATGGCGTTTGCTTTTGATGTAATCAATGGAAGGGCCTAAGGTTGTTTATATAAGATGTTTTTGGCGCGTAGTTTGGGCGGGAATTATCTATAGTTACTGTTCTTTCAGTTATAAAGATGGCCCGTCCCATCATTAAGTTACTCTTTCTTCAGCTTTATCTGTTAAATCTGCAACTTGTAATCCTATCCACTGATCAGAAACCACTGATGACAAACCACTACTAACACACCAATGATAGTTGTATAGCAAAACCACTGATGTTATACTCAGCAGTGGTTGGCTACCACCAAAAGTGTTTTGCCAACATCCGATGTTATTACTCCATCAGACTCTTATGTTATTAATAGTGATGATCATAGGTTAGCAACATCATCAGTGTGTGTCTAACATCTGATGTTTTTAATAGTGTTTGTCTAACATCAGAGATTATACTAATTACAATTATTTAATAGTATTACTTATTTTACTTACTTATAGTTGACGATTATACTAACATTTGATGTTATTAATAGTGTTTGTCTAACATCTGATGTTATTAATAGTGTTTGTCTAACACCAAAGCTACAACTAAAAAAAAAGGAAAAGTATATCATCAAAGAATTGATAAACTAACAGAAAAACAAGTGCCAACATATCAAGAATAAGAAAACTAACTTAAGTACTATACAATATATCACGAGATGACTGATAAACTAACGGTAAACGAGTATCCTATTGTTTTATCTGCGCAGGGTCAAGGGCCTGTGCTTCCAGGTTTAACTTGTCGTTGCGCAGGTTGCGCAACGTTTTTAGGCAACCTGCTGGTTTCAAGAATGGCGTACCGTTGCGCGTTGCAAGCAAGGTTATTCTATCAACGCAGGGTCAGGGGGCCTACGCTTCAAGGTTTAACTAAATGTTGCGCAGTGTGTTCAAGGTTTGTTAGGCAACCTGCTGGTTTCAAGAATGGCGTACCATTGCGTGTTGCGCGCAAGGTTATTCTATCAGCGCAGGGTCAAGGGGATTTCGCTTACAGGTTTAACTTGTCGTTGTGTAGTGTGCGCAAGGTTTGTTAGGCAACCTATTTCACGTTTGGTGCACCGTTGCGCGTAGCGCGCAAGGTTATTCTAGTGAGTTTGTCATAATGAGGGGTAGTTTCGTTTTAAAAACCTTAACGGGCATATAAATTTATATCCTACTGATATTACAACTTATTAAAATATTAATGACATATAGAACTTGTCCATGACTTATCCGGTTACCCGATATCGCTTATATGCGCAGGTTAAGTATATGTTACTAGTTTACGAAAATTAACCAAAACGGGTTTAACCTTATCATTTAAGTCTCAAAATCCAGAATGCGTATGGTTTACCCATATTATACAAGTCATAGTACTTGTTGGGTTTAAACTACATTCTATCCGGTCATCGCTTAATCTAGCGTATTATACTGTTTTGCTCCTATACGCTAGTCGGTCTAAGTCTATGACTTAAATAAGACCGTTAGCATTTTAATTGGTTAGCTTATGTCATAATCCAGGCTAGAGCCTTCCGGTAAATGCTATCTGCACTTAGTTCATTTTGTGTACAACTGAGATATTAAATCTTAATTTTAGCAATCCAAGAAAATAAAGTTTTCGCTGGCGAATATTTACTCTTTCAATTTCTATTTCAGTTCTATCATTAGTTCATAACTTTTCCGAATAGATGAATTGGTCTCTAGCTGGTTCCGCCATCCCGATCAATGAATCATTCGAATTCATTTTCACTAAAATCTTTTGAATTCATAGGTTCCATCGTTCCCATCGCTTCTTACTTAATGGTTAGGTCTGAATTTTACAACGGAGCTATTAGTTCTTGAGTCAATATTCTTAGTCTTTATTGGCTCGAAGCTCTTTATTTTTTGTTCGACGAGCAGATCCATTTAATGATGAATCCTTATTGGTGCTTTATTACGCAGATAGACTTCTTCGTTAAATTACGACTCCGAATACTGAATATTCGGATTCGATGACCAATCTATCATTGAGGGGAAGGTATGATTATGATATAAATGGACCAAATGGGAATTTTAGGAAAGAGATCTTTGAGATCTCTTTCCTTTTTTTTTCAATTCTATACTCTAATATCAATATTGGAATAATATCAATATTGTAATCTTTGTTGTAATCTTTTTTCTATTAAGCTAAGACTAGATCCGGTAAATACTCTCGACTTATTTCCCCTACACGGGCTTGGGTTACGGTAAACTATTACCGCTTGGTCGGAAATGGGATCAATCGAATGCCGCATTGTGGCTAGTAAATCCGCATATTCCGTTTTAATCAATTTTGTTTGATAACTTAAACATCGGGGGTTAACTACCGTGTCCTGGATATCCTCGGCTCATTACATTAGATAATGGCCACGACCTAAGCGTGGGGTGTAGGCATACACCTAACAGACGCTCATGCTAAAAACGTTACCTATAAAGTTGGAGATAACTCCTTCGTGAATTCTTCAGTGGTAAGTACGTTAATCATGTCTCGGTCTCCGTACTGGACCCTGTATGTATGGACAAACATGTGAATCTGTTAACAAGGTTACAAAGTAACTTTCCCAAGTTATAAAAGATTTTGTGCCATGTGCACTTAAAATCATTTTCAAATGTTTTCAAAAACGAGTCAGTTGGGTGTATTTACCAGCGAAAGCTGACGTATTTTCAAAAGACTAAGCTTGCAGGTACAATATGAAGTAGGCTGAAAGCTGCTCGGTAGTGATATAAGAGGATCTTGCAAATCCTTAGATCTGCCCGAAAGTCTGTTATACATTTTTGTACAGTTTACGATCCGCCTGTGGATCTTCTATTACAAGTCGTCTGTATATTATTTTTGTACTTTGAACATTTGGTTTGTAATAGTAATTTAACTCCAAGACTTCCGTTGTGTTGTGTTTAATTGACTATGATGATATCAACTTACGTCACGATATCCCCACCCGAGCCCACCAGTGTTTGGATTGGTTAGAAATCCGGGGTGTGACAGTTAGAAGGGTGGTTTGGGTAAATTTCTTATCTCGTTCAGTGTATAGATCCTGCGAGGATTTGTTTCAAGCTTATTAGGACTTCATTTGATGCAGATAGCATCAAATTGGGGGAAGTAAGAACGGCTTGAATCCCTTATAAATAAACTACTACTAAAACTTTAAACCGGCTTACGGGACTATATCCCTGCTGACTCAGACCAATACGGCCGAGGGTACCGTTGCCTCCAAAAGAGGGACATGCCACATTTTGTATTAATAATTTACTTAATTATTTTCGATATTCCGGCCTTGCGGGACTGTATCCCTACTGACTCGGACCAATATGGCCGAGGGTAGCGTTATCTCCAAAAGAGGACATGTCACTATAACTAAGATAATCTCTTAAAAAACCCAAAGTGTGGAAATCATCCAAGGATATATAAATAACAAGTCGGAACCAAGTGATTCTATCTTGTCTATTTGTTACTTTTATTGCAATCTTTTTCTTTATTTTACTTATTAAAAATATTTTATCAAAAATTTGATTAGATTAGACGTCGACGACATTCTGGTATTAAAAGGTCTTGTGTCCTTAGACGACCTTGGTATCTTACCGTCACAACACTACACCAACGATGGGTGCACTTGCCATAGCGTGTTATAGAGAGTGATAGTGTTATATCGTATTTCATAAATGCAAAGCTTGAATAACGAGTGAAAATACGTAAAAATATATCTAAAATTATACACACCCTCGCTCACGTCAGATCTCCGCATCCGAGGGAAAACAACCATCTTCTACGGAATGTTAAGCTTAGGGTTTCTCTTAGAAACTACGTCCACCATAAGCTCAGCAATACACGCGTGGTCAATACGCTTGTTATGCTAATCGAGAATAATAATAGAATTTGAATACAATGATATTACCTTCATGGTAAAATATTCTGTACAACGTATATATTAATAAATAAAAATTACTTATTATATACTTTTGTTAAATCACTTCAATTTCATTGTAAGTCATCTTATATGTCTCGTGTGGATTAACTTATTGTTATTGTATCTATTTCTCATAGACTAACCCATGTAATGTCTTGCATTATTGTCTTTGAAATTAATTTTGTACTAGTGGACTTTGTGTAATGCAATGAAAACATTTGTTGTATTTTGTACATCTTTTCAAGAACAAAAAGTTTTCATGAATGGATCCTTGTAATTGTAGACTAGACTCAAAGAAAGAATCCTAGTTCACTACAATCGAAGCTCTGATACCTGTCTGTCACACCCGGTCGTAGCGGAAGCGTGATGTGTGATCTGAGAAGTAATCATTGCATTCAATCATGTAAACAACTAATAAATAAAAGTAGATAGATGTTCATCACTACATTTAATTTAAGACAAGTTTACAAACTACAAGTTGTTTCAAAAGAAAAAGACAAATTGCGAATTACATTGTTTGAAAGTAACATAAGTTTACAAAACATAGTTTAAAAACCATCAAAGGTTTGCATTCTATGTTTCGCGTGAAGGCGAGACATGTGGACCAAACCCTTGCAAAAACGAATGACAACTACACTTCTTGACCCATAACTTGATATCCAATGTTGTCTACTGGTTACATGAAATACATGTTAAGTTTGGAAAACGTCAACAAAAGTTGGTGAATTCATGTGTTTAGTTTGAATCAAATGAATCTTTAAAACATTTGAGATATTGTAATGAAAACCGAGTATGTAAAGCGTTAATGAAACTTGAAAGATCATTATTGTTTTGCAAGGACATTAATATATATGTCAACATAGGTAGTAACCAAGCCTAAACAAATTTTTACGCATGCTTTGTGTTAGGAAGCAAAAGCACTTTGACGAACTGAGCTGGTTGTTGTTTAAAATGGAGCTCATCACACTACATAGATCTATCCTTTTCGCTCCCCGGTTTAATCGGTAATTAATGGTTATCCGCATCCTATTCGCACGTGATCTATGATATTTTCATTATCTAGCTTAACCATACCATATGTAAGATGTATCCTTCCCCGAGAGTTTAAAACTGAAAAACGTTTAAAGAAAAGAGGAAACATGAACTCACAGATTTGCCCTCCATGCAAATCTCTAGATCATGTCTGGTTCTGCCTTCGTGACGTAACCTACATGTGTTTTAATCTTGTTAGACACTTAGGCCTACGTTTGTTTTTTACAAGTCGCTCATTTGGAATACTAGTTACTTGTATTCGTTTGATTGTTTTGAACCTTTGTTTGTTAATAAATAAATAAATAAATAAATAAATAATATATATATATATATATATATATTTGTATTCTTTTAGTATAAATGACCAAGCCCAAATGATAAGTGTAAGTGGGCCTAGCCCAATTGAAATGTATAAGTGGGCCTAGCCCACGTGATTTGTATATGTGGCCTAGCCCATTTGATTCGTGTAAGTGGGCCTAGCCCATTTGATTATGTAAGTGGGCCTAGCCCATTTTATTTGTATAAGTGGGCCTATGCCAATTTAAATGTATAAGTGGGCCTAGCCCATTTGATTCGTGTTAGTGGGCCTAACCCAATTGAAATGTATAGGTGGGCCTAGCCCAATTGAATTTTGTAAGAGTGGGACCCATTTGATTTGTATAAGTGGGCCTAGCCCAAATTTAAGTTTACTTATACGTTTATTTGTAACTTTGTATATATTCGGAATGTACGTTTCGTACGTGTAAGTATATTCATACACTTATATATTTTCACTTAGTAATTCGTTTTACTTTCCGGAATATATTATGTTCTTAAAAATGTTAAACATATTTTAAGACTAGCTAATATATGTGTAAAAGCTAAGTTTATAAAAACTATTAGTCTTTTATATAACTTACTTTTGTTAGTTTAATATATATATATATATATATAAACTCTAATATATATTTTTCGCGTGTCTATTCATATGTTCGTTTTTGTTCCTTTCGTTCGTTTCTTTCGTCTCGTCTGTTTCGTTGGTCTCATACGTTATGTCCGTCTCGTTCGTTTTGTCTGTTTCATTTGTGCGTTTCGTTCGTTTTGTATTTTTGTAAGTATATAGTTTAGTGTATATTTTCCTAAACTTTCTAATATATACAAGTAATATACAAATTATATACGAAAATTTTGGTGATCTAAAATATAAATTATTGTCCTAAAAATATATATTTATCCATTTTTTAGTTTAAGAAAACATAGCAACTTTTATCTTAAACTTCATCCATAACTTTGTATAATCATGACTAAGATTGTTACTACATTTTTAACCAAAATAGTCCTTAGTTAATCACACCTTAATCATGATTAACTTTCTATTAAAATCTTCTCATAGTTTCCTCTAAACTATGAAATTTTCCCATGTTTTAAATATGATTTTAAACACATTTCAACTTCAACAATTCTCAAAACATTCGTATAATCAATATAAACCAAAAATCTCAACAAGTAATAGTATGAACTTGTATGTAATCTTATATATTTCAAAAATCACATTTTAAAGTATTTTCATCTTATTTTTCTTAACAAGTATATATAAACTTTTTGTATACTTTTTCAAGACAACATTTCATAACATGATTTTTTTATATAAAATCCATACTTTATATGTTACAAGATACCATTTTATGTATGAAATTAGTTCATAATATTTTGTTGATAGATATTGCTAGATCTAAACATACATGTGTTTAGATCATACTTTTAAATCTAAATTTCCAAGATCTAGACTACTACATAAACTACTCACTAAACAGACATCAAGAATCACAAAATAACACATAATTATGTTAGATTTATCTTGTTTTAGTTTGGGTTTTAAGTAGTTTTAGATGAGCTTCAAGATGATCACTTTTACATCTAATGATTAACATAATATTAGAAGCTTAAACACAAGTTTAGAAGCTTACTACTTGCACTAAAATAAGATGAAAATGTTAAAGAAAGATGAAGATCCAAAGCTTTAACACTTGAGAAATAGCTCCAAGAAAGCTTCCAATGCTTGAATATGTCTTAGATCTTCAATGTATCTCATGCATGTTAGAAATAGGTGTTTGAATTTTTGAAGAGTGAAGGTCATGGTGGGGTATTTGGGCTGATTTCAAGAGGAAGAAGGAGGTGGGTGTTTTGCAACTTTGGTGTTTTGGTGTTTATGAGAGATTTGAATGTTAAAAGACTTATTTATGTATTATATGGATTCCAAAAATGATGCAAAATTAAATATTATAAAAAACTAGACATCTATAATACCATGTTCTTACAACATAAACATGGCGCTTGTGGGGCCCACATGAGGGGTATTGATTTTATTTTTTATAAAATGTTAAGTTTTTATAATGTTCAAGTTTATAAATCTTGGATACTTTGTGTTGTTGCTAATTTTAGTTGATTAGTGGACTAATATTGTTTTTGATGTTAAAAATATGTTAACTAGTTCACTAGACTAGTTAAATTGTTGTTTGATAATAAATTTAGCACTAGTTTCATTATAGGGCCGTTATGGATAATTTGTGAAACTTGTACGGTAATGTATATATAAGTATTCTGGAGATATTTTTGACATTTTTGATGATGTTTATGATAATTACTATTATTAATGGTTTTTATTAATATTACTAATTGCTGGATTTTGCTGTGAAAATGCTGAGTTTGTGATTTTCTAGTCCAGATTGGACAATTTTAATGTTTATGTATTTTTCCAGAAAGTATGATTTCTAAGTTGTTTCCAACTAATGTTTCTATGAATAAGTTGTTGTGGATATGTTTTCATATCCTGTTTTGTCATTTCGGCTGTATCACGACTATCCTGACATGAATAGTGTGTTTCCATTTTTACTAACTTGTCTAGAATATAATTTATTGTTTTCGCACCGCAACGAACTCGATATCCTAATATGATATTCTATATTTCTAGACTTATGAGACTTAATCAAATAAAATTAAGTCTAATGCAAAATTAAATAAATTAAATAATGATTTAAGTTGTATGGATTTACCGGGTGTTTTGCCATTTGTTACACTACGAGTATTTTAAAATACAAAATATATATTTTCGGAATCGTTAAATATTTTGGAATATACTTTTCGGAAAACTGCTAATAAATCGGCTAAGTGCGATCTATAGGTGATTTGGATGAGTTCCATGAATTACATAGGTTGCATGCTTAGCGAAAAAGGGTGACGTGTATGTTCGTAGTATATGTAGGTATATATATGTATATATATACACACACACATGTGACTATGAACAAGCGTAATTGTTAAGTGTTTATTGTATATAAACGTACATATGTATGCTAAAATGTGTATACTATACGTGGGCAAAACGTTCGTGGCAACGAACGAGTTTTTGATAAATACATAAATAATATTAAAACTATTATTTCTCGAATATTTATCATATATATATATATATATATATATATATATATATATATATATATATATATATATATATATATTCTGTTCGACTTACGTGTATTGTGGACGTCGTTCCACATGAATAAATATAATATTTTGGTCGTAAAATATATATTTGTCAAAAGGATTTTGTGGATGTCATTCCACGTAAATAAATATGGTATTTTCTTAGTGAAATCTATATTTATTAGATCATATTTATGGTTTTGGAACTAGATTCCAGTATTACGTGACAAGGTGTGATACTATATATATTTTTGATAGTATATATACATATATAGATACATTTGGATAATTACCCACCAACGCACTGTAACATTTAACACTTTTAAATAAAAGGTTAACATCTTTTTTTGTCTAAAAAAGTATGGTGAACAACTTGTCGGGTGACACATATTTGGGCCTAGTGTCTTATTAAATTTAGGACACGTGTAGGTCGGGGAATTATTCCGGACACTTTGATTATTTCCTACCACTTGCACGGAACGCAATTTGTGAGTCTTCACAGCCCTTTTACTTTATTTAAATGTTTATTTAAATCGGGGGAAATTCATGCTTGTTGACAAGGTATGGTAATGGGGAATGATATCCATTTAGGACTATTATGTGCGCATAAGTTGGTTGGTTTTGAGCTCGGAAGTCCTCGTGGTATTGTTTTAGTTTAGTAACATTAGTCGTGGTAATGACCTTGGAACAGTCGAATAGATCTATTAGGTGTAACGAGCCACACTCCTGGTTGGTCCTGACCTCATGGGAGTGCAATTGTGTCCAAATTTGTTAGACATCGTCATGGTGTACCATGTGGCATGGCATCATCGTTATGGGTTAGTTACAGGCTTATGTCGGCACGTACGTCATGGTTTTGCAAGACCATGGTTTGACTATCGTGATTTTCATTAGACTCCGCATACCGGTTTTTATCAAATATTTTTAAAGATTTATTTGTGTTGTTTAAACTTGTGAACTCACCAAAAATATGTTGATGTATTTAAGCATGTATTTCAGGTAAGTGAGCGGTGTCTCCTGGCTTAAGGATAAAGGAATTTTGGGGGTTTGTTATGTAATTCACGTCCTCGTGCGGGATATACTTCTCAAAGCCTTCGTTTTAAAAACTATGTCTTTTGAATAAGTATTTTTAAACATGATGTTTGTTCTGGCAATGTATGCCAACTTAAGTATTTGGTTTTGTAAACTTTCAAAATGCATTTGGTATCGTTGGTTATTATTATCATGTAGATGTATGCTAATCAAATGCTTGAAAACCTTTAGTGGTCGCCCCTCGCATTTCCACCTTGGGCAGGGTGTGACAGACACAAACTACACAAGTTGCAGAAAAAAGATACCAAAACGTTGGTACACTACCTAAACACGAGCCTTCATCTCTTTGTCTATGCGATGGCACTAACTTGAGCTCTCAAGGTCTCGCATTTAGCCGGATACAAATATTAGTTAGATATATTCACTTGTAACATGTATTTTTTTGATAGTCGTGATACGGCAGTACATTCTGAGGTGGTGAAAACATGTACATTCAGTTATTAATACACTTAATGCCATATCTTGAAAATAGTGTTTTAAAACGTGCTAAAGTTCAAAAGGAACACAATACCGTTAATCATTGTCGACTGTGAGTATCTTTATAATGTTTAAATACTAATTGTGGTTGATTTTGACAGATAAGCTATTATCTTCTTATGCATGTTTTTGCAAAAATAAATTGTTTGTATATATTTACTTCCTGCTTTATTATTTGAAAAAAAAACACAAAAAATTATAGGTATGTTCGATTATAAAGTTCGAAGAATCCAAAAAGATGATGGGTTACAAAATTTTTGAATAACGGGTTAAAGAATCTGATGAGGTAATGATAAAATAAGTCTTCTCAATAAGAATTGGTTAAGCAAAATTTGTCTAAGAGTGGAATTTTTAGCCTTGTGGGAACGTGTTTAAAATGTCCAAGTTAAAATTGGCAATCATTTTGAAGTATGTGTTACTTAGAAATTCACATAAAAAGGTTGGTCGATTCCGAGGTTTGGTAGATTAGGATTTCTTTAAATAGATTCGAATTTAAAATTAAAATTAAAATCAAAATTTTAAATTAAATAATGTTCTAGAGTTTGGGTATTTCGGGTTTGTTTGTAGGTTTCATCCTCTGGGTTTTACTTTCCGGGTTTAGTGAAAAGTTTGTTCCGTGTTTTTTGTGCTTCGAAATACGTGATGGAGGGGTTTGATTGAGAGCAATTGTCAATCATCACATAGGCAGGATTGTTCTTAAATAAAAGCTGAGAGTGTAATTAGATGTAAAGCTAGAGATTGAAAAGTGCTATTAGATAGATGTAAACCTAGACTCTGAAATTGTACTTTACTCTAGAGTAAACCTACAGTGTAATTTATATGATGTCTCCCCGCCTATGGGGATTTACACGCATATCCTTCACAAAAGCCCGGACTGTCGAGAAAAACAACGATTACAAACCCAAACCCTAATGTATCCAACCTCCACCGTTTCGGAAGAATCCTAATCATCTTCGCAAGATCTTATTCAGATTTCTTCTTTTTTGCTAGCCATATGGTTTCCAATCGTTCAAATAATAATTTTTGTTTCCGATCTGTGAAAGGAACTAGAAAAGACGAGAGGATTGTACGAAGTCTGTTGTGTGTGGAATTTCCGGGACGAACGCATACGAATCCAAAATAGACGGGTGATTGTTTGAAAAGTTTCGATCGGGATAAACAAGGGAAATTCAATAAAGAAGATTCAGTGAAAGAAGAAGACGAAGATAAAGCTGTAGATTAAACAGGTCAGCATTTTTTGAATAATTTAGGTTTATCGGCTAGGTTTATGTGTTTATTTACATGAAGTTTGAGTTTGGTTAGTATAAATATGTAATCAAGTTATTAAGTTGACTTCAGTTAATTTATGAAACGTCATTTACCGGGTCGGAATCCCTAAGTCTATGTTTAACGTTTCAGTCGTTTTGATTTTCTGATATGTTTATCATGATAAGTATTTTTTGTAACAACCAACAAAAGACTCATAATTTTGTAAATACGAACAGTATTCTTAAATAACAAAAAATCATAATTCTGTCTGTGATTTCAGTAGTCACATTATACAATTCAACTTGTATCCTTGCTTTACAAGTACACCTCAATTCCTTCGTTTAATTATAATTTGAATTGCTTTAGTGTAATTACCAAATTCTTCTTGTACCATTTACAAGCATGCTAATAAATTTGTCACGATATCTCATCATGTGGGAGATTACTCAGAATCCAGAATGTGATACACCTATCCTCAATGCCTTGCTTAATATGCATGATGCAAAGTACTTAATCTTGCTATTGTTGACAGAGGTAAATATTTGATCATGTTAACACTCACGCACTCTCTCTCTCTCTCTCTCTCTCTCTCTCTGTCCCTCCCACACACACATGCTCTCTATTGGCTAAACATATAGAATCAACCGGACCATAGACCGTTTAACCTATTTATAAATATATATATTGTTGATTAACGATAAATGCATTTTGTATATATCTAAAACTAACATACCATATGATGTAGAGGTAGCTGTTATTGCCATTTTTGATGTTCTTCACACAACTCATGCTGCAGTAAACACAGTAAGTATACTATTTTCTCATTTTTATATGGATATCTAATGACCCTTTATGAAATTGCCATAGTTTACTTATACATGGGTTGATTTGGGTAGTGTTCCTTTTGCTTACAAATGGGTCAATTTGCATAATCTTCATCTTTTCATATGGGCCAAATAGTGGTTATTCCAACTGGCTTAATATTGCTTCCATGAGCAGGTGGGGTGAACGTTAGAAGAAATACGTCATGTCCTAAATTATGCTTCCCAAAACCATGGAAAACACAACTAGGGAAAGCAAAGGTAATTGCTGCAAATATTCAGTGTTTTATATTGCATCATGGAGTTATAATTTGCTACTACTTTTAGGTCTTTAATAAGTATATAGAACATGTCTAATCAAGTGATGGGTGCATATGGCTAAGTTGCTCATGAGTATATCATTGCAGGTATGTTTCTTGCTTTTGCTACTACGAGTCAATGATTTAATGGTCATTATGTTGTTTTGATACGTTACCTGGGTAACGGGTCAAAATGCGCATACAATCTACAATGCATTTATATGTTATTTTGATATTTGTAGCTATACATTTGTAAATTGTACTTTTGGTACGTCTTTTTGGGGTGAATTAGTGTTGTTGGATGTTTTTTTTGGATAAATATTAGTATATTACACACTGATATATAGTTTTTGGAGATACTACTTTATATTGTTAGTTTTTGTTATGATTACCATGTGTAATACTATTTTTCTTAGGTTTCTCGAAGTGCATATCAATGTGGCTGTACATTCAGATATTGGACGATTTATGTAGATGACTGATGTGTTGTTGATACATTATATCACAGTTTGTCTAATCTTATTGAGCTTCGCCTGAGAAGATTTCAATTTTTAGGGATTATTCATTATTCTATTCCATTATGATTATAGTATTTAGGGATTATTTGGATGTGAACTTCTAAATATTATCAGGTTACTTTTCACATCAGGCAGATTTTTTTGCACGGGTTAGATGGCTGTGTTGTGTTTTTACAGAACACCTTTGGTCCATACTTTTAGTTTTATATAAATAGTTAGTGCGTAAATTGCTTATATGTATTTGTTTATATATATATATGCATACAAATACACTCTTGAATCATTTGACCTGTTTTTTTTATACATCAAGTTTTTAAATTTTAAAATACATTTCCCAAAATAATATTGAAAGTTAACTTTTTAGCTTCATGGTAAACAAGGTTACCTTAAACAAAATTGGGAAAAAAACATGTCTGATAATTTAGTTATGTTTGAAAGGCATGTAATGTAGGATTTCTGTAAGGTATGCTTGGTAGAAGTTAAGATTATTTTCAAACAAGTGCAGAAGTGCTTTGAGTAATTTTGTTACATATGACAGAGTTAACGTCATAGTTATGGCATTTTGGATATATGCTTCTTTTATGTCTAGATTATTAAAAGTTGTTGAATACTAAAAGTAGGTTAACTGTTATTTTAACTACCACTACCACTATTATTATGATTATGATGATGATTATGAATTATGATGATTAGGGGAGTGGGGCGCAACGTTGTGGCAGCGTGGTGGCTGGTGACCACGCGTGGAACACCGCCGTCACCCAAGGTGACCACGCGTGGTGGCCAAAACGCGTTGTTCCGAGCACGCGTGAAGAAGAAGAGGTGAACGGTGGTGACTGGTTTGATGATTAGGTGTGGTGAGTGATGGAAAGTGGTGGGCACCCCACTAAAATCCATCACTAGTGATGGAACCAAGCTCGATGACGTGGCATTTGATGATTGGGTGTGATGAGTGATAGAAACTGAAGCACCCTCAAACCCCTATGGTTAGGGTGGAAGGGGCACTATGTGGTGACCCCTTCAGTGAATCAAGTTACCGAGCGGCAAGAGTGCCGCCACCATCACCAAGCACGCGGTGACTCCCCAAATCGTCGAATAGTCACCGAACAAAAAAGCATGTAGCCGTTGGATTTTTTTGACCGTTACAAACTTTTGACCGTTGAAATTGACAGTGGGGTGAATTTTTTTTTAATTTATAAAACCCATACATTTCACTCATCTCACACACCACTTTTACTAAAATTACTATATCCCACAATATGGATAAACAAAACAAAGGTGATCCCAAGAAAAAAGGTTCCGCTAGTCGAGGCTCGGGTTCAAACTCAAGTGGATGTGTGTCGCAAACGAGACGAGGCAGTTCTAGCTGTCCGAGACCGGTTCAAACCCCATACTCTCGACCTCAATATTTTTACCCCCAAGCTTCACAACTGACTTTTTGTAACACCCAATACCAACCTATTTTATGCCACAAATATTTTCACACCCACATGGTCCAACGATGGTCGCTCCCGGCATGTACGAATACTCCATGGAAGCGCAAAAATCATTCGATCCATTTGCATTTAGGACCCCGCCAAGTCAATCACCAAGAGAATGCCGAGCGCACACTTCCGATCTACGATGACAATGAAGACCAAGATGTAGAGGTTGTCCCCGAAACACAAGAACATATTGCCGATGAAGAAGAATATGTGGTTGAAGCCGAAGATAGCGGTGAAGCTAGTGAGCTGAAAGAAAAGGGAGGCAAGGCAGAGCGTCAAAGTTGGACGAAAAAACAAGAAGGGGCCTTAGCCAAGGCATGGGTTCATTGTTCGGTAAACAAGAAAAAGGCAACCAACAAAAGTCAGATGGTTTTTGGAAGAAAATTCTCGAGTATTACAACGTTACGGTCGGCGGAAGTACACGAACCAACCATCAAGTACGTTCAAAATGGCTCCCTATGTTGACTAAGATAAACTACTTCAACAGCCTTTGGCAACAAGCGGTAATTTTATTTTAACATTTTAAAAATATTTTCTATAAACATTGTTTTTTTTAATATTTTACTTTATATTGTTATATATGTAGGATCGTATTCGTGGTAGTGGGTGTGGCGACCCCGATGTCATGAATAGGGTTTTAAAAGATTACCAATCAAAATATCCGGGTGTTCTCAACATGTTGAGGCGTGGGAGGTTAAACATGACAAATGGGCCCCGGTACCATTGTTGGGTGAAGAAAGTGGTAGTTCGGGCCTAAAAAGAAAGTCTTCGGACTCGGGTAACTAAACATAGACCCCTCACCAACAAGATCACGAAAGAAAGATAAGAAAGCCATAACAACACCATTCGATAGTGCGGAAACGGCTTTGACCGAAAAGCTCTCACAATACACCCTTATGAAAGAAGCAAAAGAAGCACGGGCGTCGGAATTGTCGAATATAAAAGAGAAACGTGAGGAAGACACCATAGCGCTAGTGGCAGAACAACGCGAGGCGGTGAAACAACTTATGTACGATCGGGATTTGGAGACGTTTACTAAGCCACACGACTATGCTTCACCCGAGATGTTGCCGTTTATTCTAGCACGGAAACGAGATATCGCACAAAAATATAATTGGCCTTGTTCTTTCTAAATTTTAGGTTGTATGGTTTTATTTTGTTTAATAAATCTTTTATTTACTTTTAAGTGTTTAATATATGTTTTATTTATTTTTAATGTATGTATAAAAATATATGTTTCTAGAAATAAAAAATATATAAAAAAACAAATAATCACCCCATGTGTTTGAGCACCCCTAGTGATTGAGTGTAAAATGTGGAGTGAAATGGTGAGTTGACATGACATGGTATGGTATTATTGGTTAAAAAAACAAGTTTACCACTTCCCATTTAATGACATGGTATGGTATTATTGGTTAAAAAAACAAGTTTACCACTTCCCATTTAGAGAGTGCTTCTTTTACCCTGATGGTAAAGGTTTTTTTTGACAGAATTCTAGCAGCAGATTAAATGTCATTTTTAATAGCAGCAGGTCTAGAAAATTTTAATAGAAAAACTTACAGCAATGGAGGTTGGTAAAACAACATGACATTTAGAAGTAAAGTCTTCTGTACAAACTTATAATGTTGGTTCACTAGTTTATCATTAGTTATGCATGCCTGAATGCAATAATTTGATTTGCTACTTCCACAATTCATTTGTACTCATCCAAGTTACAAAAAAATATATTAGTTCAGTTGGTGGTAACTAACCACTAACCTAGTACATATATAAACCACATAGAAACTCGATGGACTTAATACTTTTAGCGGCAGTAATACCGCTCACAAAAAAGAAAAACAATTACTCCAACAAAAAAACTCACAGAAACAGAAGCCCTAGCTTTTCTTCTCCAAATCGCAGCGCACATGGTAAGAACCCTACTTTTCTTCTTGAACCTTTCTTTATTAGTGCAAATTATTTAATAATATTCATTATTGTTCCAGGAATATGGTTTGCGGATATGTGTCGGAGCTTATTTTGAAGAGATTTGTGAAGTTTGAGGGGTTTTACAGGTTATGTTATCTACCTCTATTTATATCTCTATTGAGCGATTATGAACCTTAAATTGAATAAATGTTGGATTTTTCTGGATATATAATTCCATGTGGTGGTCCTTTATGTCGGATTTTGAGCCGTTTATGAACCCTAAATTGAACATGTGTTGTATTTTGCTAGATATATGGTTCCATGTGTGCGGACCCAAGATTTTTTCCGGGGTCCACTTTTTTCGGTGTTCAGGTTTTCGCAACCATACGTTAAAATTTCGGGTCAGACGTTGTTGTTCCGGTTGGGTCGGACGTATAACATAATAAAATACAATATCAAGTTTTAACAAACTAGTCACAAATTCAAAATTCAGATTCTTAGCACTCGAATTTTTACATGTTAATCTGATTTCTAAATATTAAATGCATAGTACAAAAATACTTAAAACCACTAAAGTAAATCTAAAATAACAAAATTAGATTACCTCAGACCGTGATCTGTCTTTTTGTGTTCCTGAATGCTTGGCTGCTGCTGCTAGTGTGTTATTACGTTTAGAAACCTAACTTTCTAATTTGGATTTAAAAAGAAACAAAAACGAAAAACACCAAAAAACGGGATTGCAATACTCGACCTCGCGATCAATTTGCTAATATAACATGGAAATACCAGTCCACCAGTCTTCATCTTGATGCTATGGGTCCACCTTATTATTTTTATGGGGTCCTTCATAAAACTAATATATTGGTTCTATTACATTTTTAAAAAACATTGGGGTCCCGGGACCCCGACCCACGCTATGTGGGTCCGCCCCTGCATGTGTGGCTTTTATGTATGTGTATGATTACACTACATGGTTAGAAGCTTTGTGGACATATATTAAGGTATTATAATTTGTTAAACTTTTTTGTATCATAAATATGCAAGAAACAATGGAATGTTGTATATAATATCGTTATATGTTTATAACTATTAGTTAATAACAATTTGTTTATTTATGTGAAGGAAAAAAGTGAAAAGGCACGAGCAAGTGCGAAGAAGAACAAATACCGACTCCTTCAGGACACAAAGGGTTTGCGGTTTGGAGCCCTAATGTTGAGCCCATATGATCTCAACTTGTACCAATATTTGAATTTCTTGAAACTATTCAAGATTTGCGCTCTAATGTTTATCACGTGTAGAATAATACAAAATAAGAAAATAAGCATGATCTTGCAGAAGATGCACACAGAATCTGTTAAACTAGTAAGTAAATGTATATTAATTTAGTTATATATGTTATAGTAAAATGTTTTAACTGTATTGTATATTAAATAAGCAGAATTGGAAATACAAACGAAGGCAGGTGGTAGTTATTGGTCTGGGGTGGAGGATCCACTAAGTATGTTACTTGTATCTGAGCAAGGAGGCCGATCATGACGATTTCTAATTTTTATATATTTTTATTATTATTATTCTTGTTGTTGTTGTTGTCGTTGTCCTTCTTCTTCTGAGAATTCTTCTTTCTCTATATTAGCTCAATCTCTCGATTACCATTTTTGTATGTAACACTTCGGTTATGGACAACAAGAATAAAGATGATTATCCTCTTTCAAGAGCAATTAAATCTTTTTTTGGATGTCCATTCACTCGGACCATGGTTCGGGTATGTTATCTGTATTATATGGGTTTATTTCCTTATGCATTATACAATTAAGTGATTATTTTATTAATTGATTTGTTTTCTTAATCAATGAAGTGTAAGGAATAATATGGGTCCTGGGGGTGTGGATACCTGGTGATTTGGTTTATATTCGAGTTTGTTTTAGACAGGTAATTTCGTTTTACAAATAATGGAAGTATTCCTTTTTTGATTTACATACTTTGACTTAAGCATGTTGTTGGGGTTAATCGGGTTTACGGTTGTATTATTGGGTTTGGTGTTTATTATTTGTGTTTCGGGTTGTTACAACATGATTCGAAACCTTTTGTATATTTCAGGTTACATTGGTTCGGATAATATCGGGTTTAGATATTAATTAATATATTTACTTATTACACTAGAAGTATTGACTTGATTAATAAATCTCAATTTTGTTCTCTGTTTTTTAGATTTGGAACGACATAACAAGCGTCACACAGAGAAAACTGATAAGTTGATCAAAAACATGATGACACGATCTTTTGCTTCGGTATTTAGGGATGCTAGGTTAGTTTAGTATTGTATTGAACAACTTTTGTAAACAGGTTTTGTGAATTTGTTTGTTTATGGCTTAGATTGATGAATTTGTTTGGGACTTTGGGTTTGATTGTTTATGGCTGGATTTATGGTGTAATTTTTATAATTTTTTTTCTTTTAGTTTCTTTTATTCTGGGCTAATTTAGTGATTTTGGGCTGATTCTAATGATTCGGTGTACATAGTAATTCTGGATCGTTAGTATTTTGTTCTTTTAGCTGTATGTGTTGTTTTATAGGCGGTTGGTAATTCGGTGCACTTAGTAATTATAGTCGAGACCCGATTCACACCGTTTTTCTTTAGTCTGTATTGCTTTAGTTCTTCCAAGTACATCTAGTGTTTGACCCGTTTTGGTTTTACACTTTTACCTACTCTTGTTTGATCTAATTTGTTTTAAAAGTAAATAGTAACTATTTGATAAATAACATTGATCAACTATATATTCTAGTGATATCCTATGAGATGTGTTTGTTAAATGGTTTTGAGAAATAAATTGTTTAAATGATCTGGTCAATTTGCTTTGGTAGCATTGTATTAATGTCAACCTGGGGATTGGAACTGTAAATTCATAGCATTTTGAGAAAACAAATTTGGCTTAAGAACTAACCCTTGATATGAGGAAATCAACCCATTTTCACTAGAAAGTAAAGAAAATATTTTCTATCAGGTAGGTAGTACCAAGTGTTTGCTTACCAATTAGTGACAGTTGTTATCAAATGAATAATCTGATTTTGTGAATCACATTTGTATTAGAGATGTTGTGCTTACTCAGTTTTAATTTTATAACATAACTACTTAAAATGGAGGACATAGGACCACACTCATCATTCAAAACGCGAACCAGGATTGATTTTTTTGTTCTCTTCAGTTGATAATACCTTGCATAAAAATGTATCAAAATTTGCAGGATCGTTTTCTAATTCATACCTGGCTAATGCCTTACCTATAAAAATAACACTAGTTACAGATTATACCAGAGCTGATAAGGATTTGTGTGTTGTTGCTTTTGCTATTCACTCCTACAGTCTAAGCTTGATCAGTGAAGTAGATAAGCGTACACTAGGAAATCACAAAAGCAACAAAACTACTAACATGTGACACTGAAATGGAATTAAGGTTTTGATTGTTTAGAAAGTAGTTTGATCAGCTTATGGTGTCTCAGTGATCACAATCCATTAGCAGTGTTAGGTACGCCAATTTTACTCCAAACATATTGGTTGATCCGCCAAGGCCGGCGCTGTAGGAATTTTCCCATACGCCGCCCTCCAACCAAAGTAAGACACTTTAGGAACGCCAATTTTATTCCAAACATGCCGGTCGAGAAGCGGTTCGCTCTGCTGAAGACCCTCCAGCGTCTTTCTAAACTGCTTAACCGGCAATTTTATTCCAAACATAATGGTCGAGTGTGCTAGCTATGTTAAAATTATCATTTATGCTTATTGATAAAGTCTATACTATCAACATTAATCGTTAAAAGCACCCAATAACTATCGAACACAAAGCTCGCCTGTTGATTATTCTTAAATATATAAATTATAGTTTATGTACCTTTGGCTGATGATGATACTCATAAATTGGCACTGATATACAGGGAGGCTCTAAGGAGGGGCAATGTGGGCGTTCGGTCTAGGCACGTTTACTTAAGGGGCAAAAAAATTTTAAAAGTTCCTGCTTATATATAGATGTGAATGATCGTTTTGTAAAACTTAGACGATTTTTCTTTTGTATCTAACGTGTTCAAAGTGAAAAAAAAATAATAAAAATATAATAGGTTGATTCTTGATTTACAGTAATATATATGATAGGTTGATTCTCGGTTAGTCTATTATGGTATGTCATATACTCATTATAATACCATGATTTTACTAATTTCTATGTTTATATAACTTTAATAGCCAATTAAAAAAATAGTTTGCATTATTTAATTTGTTAAGGCCTTAGGGTAAGGGGCATATTTTTTGACTCGGCCAGAACACCTAAATCCTAAGGACCGTGTGTGTTCATATACTTTAAAATTATTCACTTCAGGAACACAATTTTAGGGTTTTTGCGGTTGATATGTATTTATATATAAAAGTGTCATATTAAAAAGCTTACTCAATCGTGGCGTTTCAGAGCTCTTTCTTCACCACTTTGATACGTAGCATTCCTCACGTTCAATTAGCCTCTTTCTTTACCAACTTTATATATCACATTCAACCTCGGCACCTTCAGGTAGCCTCTTTCTCTACCAATTTGACTGGTAACGATTCCATCCTCATTCCCTCAGCACCGATTACACCTTCTGCATCAATGGCAGATAGGAGTGTTCAAAAAAAACTGAATCCGAAATATCCGAAAACCCGTATCCGAAAGATCCGAAATTTCGGATATCCGAAAATCGGATAATCCGAAAGTTCGGGTTCGGATTCGGATGTTAGTTTTACATATTTTTGGATATTCGGATTATCCGAATCCGAAATCTTAAAAAATAATAAAATAGATATATTTTAATATATCATACAATATAAGTTTCAAGTTGTTTTGATTTTGAGTTCAGTAAGTAATATTAACAATTGAAAAAGTGAATAACAAAACAATTACACCACACCACGCATTCACAAAACAGTTTCATGTTGTGTTGGTTTGAAACTTTGAACTTTATAAGCTTGATTTTTATTATCAGTTTGTTGCGTGTTTTAGATATTATAAACTCAGGAAAATTGCATACGAAACAAGTTGCTCTAGTTAGAAAACAAATTTTGTGTTTTTTTTTCAAGTTCGGATATCCGTTTAGACATCCAAAGCCCGAACCTGAAATTTCGGATATCCGAAAATCGGATTATCAGATCTTGAACACCCCTAATGGCATATTACCACCGCCACACATTCACCCTAATTTTAACCATAACACTCATCTACGCCTTCCTTATTTCACTCGTTTTCAGCACAACAGATCCCAACAACAAGTGGGATTACTCCTAATACTGGCGATTCGGGCAGCGGTGGTGTTCCCACCATACAACCGAAGAAGAAACCAAATCTAGTTCCGTCCCTCACTCCTGTTGCGGTTTTTGCTGGTTTAGCACTTTTAACCATCCCTTTACGTCTCTGCTTATGCAAATTGAAGAAAGCTAACTCAAGTGAACCACCGAGCTCACTTGTTATTCACCCCCTGGACCCGTCTGACTCGGATAACACAGTCAGGATTTCAATCGCCAATGACACACAGATGCATGCTAGTGCTGACAGTGGTTTGAGTGAGTCCCCTGTAATCAAGTCTGGAAACATGATCACTTCGGCTCAAGTTTTAAAAAATGCGACCAAAAACTTCGCAAAAGAAAGCGAGCTCGGGCATGGCGGGTTCGGGGTCGTTTATAAGGGCCAGTTAGATGATGGCACAAAAATAGCAGTCAAAAGAATGGAATCTGGTGTGATTAGCAACAAAGCATTAGATGAATTTGAATCAGAAACTTCAGTTTTAACAAAGGTTAGACACAGACATTTGGTGTCACTTTTAGGGTATTCAACTGAAGGGCTCAAAGAATTCTTGTTTATGAATATATTGTTAGATATTAAACTTAATTATCTAAGTAGTTTATAATGTTCTTTTTATATTACAATGTATATAATTGTGATTAGATGTGACATTAGTTGAAACGGTTTATTGTAACCATGGCACCGTGTCATAAACGGTTATTATCGCCATCGTTCAACCGCCATTATTCAACCGCCAATATGATATGTATATATATGTAGTTATCGGCAAACATTTCCGGTATCAAGACAATTTCATTTCCATTCGAAATTGTCCAACAAACTGTTACTCTTTGTGCTCTCCTTTCCATACTCTGTTTTGTGTTTAATTCTCACACAGAATGAAAACCAATCCACTGAACACTGTTAATACTTCCGTTGATATGCAATTGGATGTCTAACTAAGTGGTATCAGAGCCAAGTTCTAGAAAGTGACTTCATGCAATCTTCATCAACACTACTCCCATTTGACCACTTCACTGGAGAAAAGATCGAAAAACAAAAGAAAGAATCACACGTTAAATTGTGTTATTAATGTCATAAACCTAGCACCTTCAGTTAGCCTCTTTTACCAATTTGACTCGTAACGGTTCCATCCTCATTCCCTCAGCACCGATTACACCTTCTGCATCAATGGCAGATAGGGGTGTTCAAAAAAATCTGAATCCGAAATATCCGAAAACCCGTATCCGAAATTTCGGATATCCGAAATTTTGGATATCCGAAAATCGGATAATCCGAAAGTTCGGGTTCTGATTCGGATGTTAGTTTTACATATTTTTGGATATTCGGATTATCCGAATCCGAAATCTTAAAAAATAATAAAATAAATATATTTTAATATATCATACAATACAAGTTTCAAGTTGTTTTGATTTTTAGTTCAGTAAGTAATATTAACAATTGAAAAAGTGAATAACGAAACAATTACACCACACCACGCATTCACAAAATAGTCTCATGTTGTGGTGGTTTGAAACTTTGAACTTTATAAGCTTGATTTTTATTATCAGTTTGTTGCGTGTTTTAGATATTATAAAATCAGGAAAATTGCTTACGAAACAAGTTGCTCTAGTTAGAAAACAAATTTTGTGTTTTTTTTCAAGTTCGGATATCCGTTTAGACATCCAAAGCCCGAATCTGAAATTTCGGATATCCGAAATTTCGGATATCCGAAAATGGATTATCCGATCTTGAACACCCCTAATGGCATATTACCACCGCCACACATTCACCCTAATTTTAACCATAACACTCATCTACACCTTCCTTATTTCACTCGTTTTCAGCACAACAGATCCCAACGATCTAGCAGAGTATTAAACCAGTTATGACAACTTTCACCTCCAACAACAAGTGGTATTACTCCTAGTACTGGCAATTCGGGCAGCAGTGGTGTTCCCTCCATACAGCCGAAGAAGAAACCAAATCTAGTTCCGTCCCTCACTCCTGTTGCGGTTTTTGCTGGTTTAGCGCTTTTAACTGTCCCTTTACGTCTCTACTTATGCAAATTGAAGAAAGCTAACTCAAGTGAACCACCGAGCTAACTTGTTATTCACCCTCTGGACCCGTCTGACTCGGATAACATAGTCAGGATTTCAATCGCCAATGACACACAGATGCATGCTAGTGTTGGCAGTGGTTCGAGTGAGTCCCCTGTAATCAAGTCTGGAAACATGATCACTTCGGCTCAAGTTCTAAAAAATGCGACCAAAAACTTCGCAAAAGAAAGTGAGCTCGGGCATGGCGGGTTCGGGGTCGTTTATAAGGGCCAGTTAGATGATGGCACAAAAATAGCAGTCAAAAGAATGGAATCTGGTGTGATTAGCAACAAAGCATTAGATGAATTTGAATCAGAAACTTAAGTTTTAATAAAGGTTAGACACAGACATTTGGTGTCACTATTAGGGTATTCAACTGAAGGGCTCGAAAGAATTCTTGTTTATGAATATATTGTTAGATCTTAAACTTAATTATCTAAGTAGTTTATAATGTTCTGTTTATATTATAATGTATATAATTGTGATTAGATGTGACATTAGTTGAAATGGTTTGTTGTAACCATGGCATCGTTTCATAAACGGTTATTCTCGCCATCGTTCAACCGCTATTATTCAACCGCCAATATGATATGTATATATATGTAGTTACCGGCAAACGTTTCCGGTATCAAGACAATTTCATTTCCATTCGAAATTGTCAACAAACTGTTACTCTTTGTCCTCTCCTTTCCATACTTTGTTTTGTGTTTAATTCTCACACAAAATGAAAACCAATCCACTGAACACTGTGAATACTTCCGTTGATATGCAATCGGATGTCCAACAGAGTGGTATCAGAGCCAAGCTCGAGAAAGTGACTTCTTGCAATCTTCATCAACACTACTCCCATGTGATCACTGCACTGGAGAAAAGATCAAAAAACAAAAGAAAGAATCACACGTTAAATTGTGTTATTATTGTCATAAACCCGGTAACCGGATCATCTCGTGCAAAGTGAAGGAAAACGATGAAGTGACACAGTTAATTCGACAAGCCATAAATACTGGTATTCAGCGACAAGATGTAGAAGAAGTTTTCCGGCAGGAACTGATTGTCACCGGCACATAAGGCGGACAATGGGGCGATATATGGTGTGTAAGTACAATTTTTAATCATCATTTGTCGGAAATCTTAATATGTTTAAACGAATTAAGCACATGGTTGGGGTAGAAACAAAAACTAGGAAGATAATTTTTTATTTATCCGGGTGTAGGGGCCGCTGAAGTAAAATCTGGGAATGAAACCTTATGCATTCAAAGTGTTTTTTATACACCAGAATTAGATCGTAATGTTTTAAGTATGGATCAATTAGCGTTCCAAGATTATACGGTTAAGAAAACTAGAGAAAGATGTAAAATTTATCCCATGTTTAGTGTCCTTATTTCCAATACCGTGAATGGTGTCACTGGATTAACAAAAGAAGAAGAAATCGGAATGAAAAAAAGGGTAATCGATCATAATTCCACAAATGAAAATACAAGAAGATTATCTGAATTCATATTTCAAAACCTTACACTTATCTTCATTTGAACTTGATTGGAATGTAATGCTCATACAAGCCATGGAATTTCATGATTTCTCTCACCGCAAATCGCTATTAGTCATGTCAGATGATGGGGAATTCGTGTTTAAATACAAGCATGAATTAGAGATCTAGTTTGAAGAGATGTTAGAATGGTTTATAAAGGTTAAACTTGGAATCTCTGCTCGACCGATTCCACCAACTTCGACAGATAATAAAAGGTAGATTTGCTTGCTTTATATATGGTTGTTAAACGAGATGGAGGGTACAAGACTGTTACCAATAACAATCTCTGGGCAACGGTGGCAAAAGATATGGTATACGATTACAACGATGGAGAGTTAATGAGGTTTATGTATGCAATGTATCTGGACGTTCTAGTTTATTACTATGAGTTCAAAACTGTTCAGGGAAATGTGATGGAAAAGGAGATGGTGGAAGGCGATGAACGTCCGTCTGATAATGACCGAGAAAGGAGGAAGTGCGAGAGGATGTTCAAGAAGAAGAGACACTCCAACACTATGCTCTGTTTGTTGGAAACGATTGGCATGGAATGAAGAAAACTCAGAAGAGGCGTCGGTTCAATTTCAAACAAGCAGCGAAGGTAATGGATGAAGCTAATCAAAGTGGACTCCAAAGATCCACCAAGACCTAATTAAGTTTAGGGGAGTGTATTAGATATTAAACTTAATTATCTAAGTAGTTTAGAATGTTCTGTTTATATTATAATGTATATAATTCCAATTAGATGTGGCATTAGTTGAAACGGTTTGTTGTAACCATGGCACCGTTTCATTAACGGTTATTCCCACGATTGTTCAACCGCCAATATGATATGTATATATATGTAGTTACCGGCAAACATTTCCGGTATCAAGACAATTTCATTTCCATTCGAAATTGTCCAACAAACTGTTACTCTTTGTCCTCTCCTTTCCATACTCTGTTTTGTGTTTAGTTCTCACACACAATGAAAACCAATCCACTGAACACTGTTAATACTTCCGCTGATATGCAATTGGATGTCCAACATATATGCCTCAAGGTGCATTAAGTAGGCATCTATTTCATTGGAAAAACTTCAAATTGGAACCACTTTCTTGGAAATGGAGGTTAAATATTGCATTGGATGTGGCTAGAGGTATAGAATATCTTCATACTTTGGTTCATCAGAGCTTTATACACCCGAATCTTAAATCATCCAATATTTTTACTTGGCGATGATTTTTGAGCCAAAGTTTTGGACTTTGGACTGGTGAAACTCGTCCCAGATGGTGGGAAGTCAATTATGACTCGGGTAGTTGGGACATTTGGATACGTTACCCCTAAATATGCTGGTAACTATCTATTTTATTTTTTATATATCATGGACGTGAGAAAAGGGCAGGTTAGAAACGATCAACTTTTGGCATGGGCCAGTAAAAACTTTCAATCTAGATTTTTTTCTATATCTTAATTGCAGGTTAACTTTAACATATTCAAATTAATAAAAACTTTGCAAAAATCGGTTCATGACTTCAGGATTTTGTTTCCATATGTTATTAGTAATTCGAGATTTTTTTCCCATCTCTAGTCAGTGATTCTAGATTTTGTTTTCATCTCTTATCAGTGATAGGTAAATTGACAACAAAGGTCAATGTCTTCAGCTACGGTGTGATTCTTATGGAGTTACTAACCGGCTTAGTGGTATTAGACAAGGACATACCTGAAGAAAAACGATACCTAGTTGTAACACCCTGTAAAATCGTGTCCAATAGTATAGTGACATGTGTTGTATTTTTAATATAGTCTATTAAAGACCAATAAGGACTAAAGGCGTGAACATGCTCAAGTTGAGCCTCTCAGTGACGAACCGATGTCAACATGCATAAATAATAGCCTCTGAGTGACTGATATGTCAACATGCTTAAATCATTAGCCTCTGAGTGACTGATACGTCAACATGCTTGAAACTTGGCCTCTGAGTGACTGATATGTCAACATGCCCAGCCCCTGAGTGACATCGGAATCAACATGCTTGTAATAAGCCTCTGAGTAATCCTTTGTGAAGTCCTAACTCTCATACGTGCCATTTGTTGGACGAGAGGGTTCAATTTTGTAAATATGTGAAAGTTGGATAATGGAGGGATTAAAAGTGTCAACATGTTAATTTATACCTCTGAGTTACATTTTAACGAACCGAGAGCTCAACAATGTCCGGGCATAATCCCAGGTATGCCAAGTATTGGCTACGGAGGGCTAAAAGTGCTAAAAAGGTGTTTTAGAAGGCCTTTAGAGGCTTTATATAGTTCAGGGGTTAAAAGTGTCAAACTTTGGAAATGGCCATGGGGCGGTCGCGGGCCACGAGAGACATGGCCTGTGTCTCTCGCGCCCCACGAGACAGGCTCTGCTGCAGAAAAATTGTGTGGAGGTCAAGCAAAACTCCAAAACCATTCAATTTCGAAACCATGGCTTCTCTAAAGTGCTATGCCACATTTTGGGACACTTGTAAGCTTCTTCTTACTCCCCTAAACACCTGGCTTCACCTTTTTTGAGTTCTCCAACTATAAATAGGTGTTCAAGTGTTCATTCCAATTTGCACATTTCTTAAACATAACTCTTCTCCCTCCTCTGGAAGTTCCTAGCTGAAAGGAGCATCCAACTTAGTTCTCTTGCATTGTAGGAACCTCTTGTAAGTGTTCCTTACTCTTGCATTTTCGTTTATAGGCTTCTATAGCCAAAAGTCAAGCGTTTTTCTGCAAACGCTTTGACTTTCGGTTAAGACCATTATGGTCTTGCCATTGTTCAAAATGAACATGGCTAAGTGATCGTAATAAGGTAGGTGTTAATCCCTATAAAGGGCAACTTCTGAAGATCATGTTTGCTATACCAATTGACGGGTCAAAGTTATGTTATTAAAAAGTCAAACAGGCCATTTTTTGGAAAATCATAAATTAATCTTATATCTGTTATGAAACATGTTTTGACACTTAAACAAGTTGGTAATAATTATTAGAACATGTAAGAGCATGTTCGGCTCGTCAATTTCAGTTCTAGGGTTGGTTCGCAACCGAAAGTCATGAAGTTTGACTTCTGCTTTGAGTTTTGATTCTGACCCGATTTAGATGAGTTAACTACTGATCTAAAGTTGTATTATGATCATAATATAATGTAGCATAACCCTCTGAGGTTATATTACATGAACATAATCAGAATCTAAGTTTATGCACAAGTTCCATAATTATGCCATTTTTGAACAAAACAAGGTTTTAATGATAATAAACTTGAAATTGAGTTTTCTACTGATGTAATATCATAAGTAGGATTATTTGGGATGTTAAACCAACTTGTAAACTGAGTTTCTAAGCAGGTCCTTAAACTGTGTCGATAAATGATGGTGTTAGTCCTTGTAACTCATAAAATGATTTTAATCAATCTTTTCAAGGTAAATCATTTACCTACTGATATGTTATATTAAATAACATATTTTAAACATTTTAAGTCTGACCTAACGTTAGTTTTCATTAAACATCGCTTAACAACGTCATCTTACGATATAAGCGCCATTTCGGCGCATAGTATGGTTTTAAACCATATTATTGACCAAAACTTGATACCTACTTATTTCAAAACTTATTTTAAACATAATTACAGTAGTTACATGTTATAAACTCAGAATCCCAAATAATTTATCAACTATGTGTAAAATGACCAAAATACCCCTTCGGTGCATAGTTTGGTCATAAAAAATAATTTACACATATAATTTACATCCTACTAATATTATGTCATAAATAAGGTATTTTTTCCAGAATACTTATAATTATAACATTAAATTATATTCAAGTTCTTTTTGTATGGTATGAAATTACCAAAATGCCCTTATGAGGCATAGTTTCGTTTTAAAACCTTAATGGGCATATAAGTTGATATCCTACTGGTATTTTAACTTATTTAAAGTATAATGGAAAATAGAAATTGTCCATGACTTATCCGGTTACTCGATATCGGTATTATGCGCACATTTACATATATGTAACTATTTTACGGAATTTAATCGTAACGGGTTTAACCTTGTCATTTAGCCTCAAAATCCAGAATGTTTATAGTTTACCCATATTATACAAGTCAAGTACTTGTCGGGTTTAAACTACATTCTATCCGATCATCGTTTAATCAAGCGTTATACGTAATGATCATGTACACTATTCGGTTTATAAGACCGTTAGTATTTAATTGGCTAGCTTATGCCATAATCCAAACTAGAGCCTTCTCGGTAAATGCTATCTGCACTTGGTACTTTTGTATACGGCTGAGTTATTTAAAACTAAAAGAAGAAGACTAGCTCAGGTAAATACTCTCGACTTATTTTCCCTATACGGGCTTGAGATACAGTAAATTATTATCGTTTGGTCCATTGCAAGGTCAACTTTCCCAAGTTAATAAAAGATTTTGGTGCCGTTTGCACTTAGAATCATTTTTTTAGTGTTTCAAAAATGAGTCACTTGGGTGTATTTACCAGCATAAGCTGACGTATCTTCCAAAGGCTAATCTGCAGGTATAATACGAAATAGGCCGGAAGCTGCTCGGTAGAGAATAAGAGGATCTTGCAAATCCTTAGATCTGCCTAAAGTCTGTTTTGTATTCTTTCTTGTACATTTTACGATCCGCCTGTGGATCTTCTATTACGAGCCTGTATATTATTTTAGATTTCGAACATTTCGGTTTGTAATAGTAATTTTACTCCAAGACTTCCGCTGTGCTATGTTTAATTGACAATGATGTTATCAACTTACGTCACGATACTCCCCACCCGGGCCCACCGATGTTTGGATTTCAGGGTTGGAAATCTGGGGTGTGATAGGGTTGGTATTAGAGCCAACGTTTGAGAGAATTAAACACTAGCCTTTTGTGTTTAGTCTCAAATTTACACGAGCACATTCCTTAGACTTCCGAGTCTAGGCATTGACCTAGGATTACTCATTTCATTATTAAGTTATTAGTATTGTTTTTAAATTGATTTCTAACAAGAAAATGCCGCCACGTGTACGAGGACAAAGTGGACGAGGAAAAGGTCCAATGAGGGGAGGACCATCGGGGCGTATTCCTCAACCTCATAACTCAGATGCATATCGAGAATCAGGAGATTCGTCTCCATGGCAACCAGCGAGACGTTCTGTCTCTAATAGACACTCGCCCTCACATTCCCAAAAATTCTTACCACTCACACCACTCCTACCATTCTCACCACTCCTACCACAAAGAATTTAACCCCAACCATTACTTAAACACACCTCCAGCTGATCAAAATCAGTTAGACCAGCCACATCCTATGGTCGAGGACTCCGACCCGGAGATGCCACCATCGGGATCAAATGTGCATCCCATTGAAATTTCGAGCGATTCAAACTCATATGCTGGATCACCCTACCAAGGTCCTAACGAGTGGGACCAATACTGGAATCAATTCACCTTTGCCCACACACCTTCCCATCACTCTCAACCACTCCTAGTTCAAGAAGATGTCCACATGGAACCCGTGGACCAACCTCAACAACCACCTGAGCCACCAAGGAGGAAGCGTGGAACACGTATGTCAGTACGTGCCGGACAAAGGTCGGGATCGCTGCCACCTTTGCCCAATTCTTACCCCACCATTCAAGAGGACCCACAAATGGGTGGACCCTCTAATGTTACACCTATAGTGGAACCAACACCAACACCTGCTGTTCAACCACCACCAACGGGTTATACTAACCCAATTCCCACGTACCCAGACACGTCTGGATATGATCTATTTAATCCGTCTATGCGGGTAGACTATCAATCGTGGTCGCAAGACCCGTACATGCAGGCGGTTATGCACAATGCACTTTACCCGTCTCCTTTCCCACCTACTTATCCACCGACTGGATATCCAACTTATGGGTACCAGTATCCGGTTATACCACAACCTTAACCACAACCTCCGCCACCACTAGAGGCCATTAATGATGCCTTAGAAAGAATGAAAGAGATGCAGCAGCAGGCGGAGAAAACGGAGAAGAAGACAGATAAGTT
This sequence comes from Scalesia atractyloides, assembly GCA_947069175.1. Lineage (NCBI taxonomy): Eukaryota > Viridiplantae > Streptophyta > Magnoliopsida > Asterales > Asteraceae > Scalesia > Scalesia atractyloides. Next base: position 40,882,336 of record CAMTDV010000116.1, read on the forward strand.
CTTCAAGAAACTCTCCAAGCTAGTCAAGGGAAAGAAAGACGAGTGAAGTCTTTTCTATTATATGTAGTCCCTGCGTGGGCATTGTTATTTCTTTAGTCCCTACGTGGACATTTTGTTTCTTTTAGTCTTTGCATGGACAATCAGTTTCATTTATTTGTTTCAAGTATTATAATTTCTTATGCAAATTTAATGAAGTACTTTGGAATTTTATATATATATATATATATTCATCCTCTTGAAAACGAACGTCTCGTTTTTACTCGAATTTATGCTCTGCGAGATAATTCCAAAAAGATCTTAATGGTTTTGATTTGCCAAGTGGCACATACCACATATTTGGCCAAATATATATATATATATATATATATATATATATATATATGATAGTTAAGTGAAGTTATCCCTTGATCTAGAGGTGGTGGACTAAGTTCAAGCGTCTAAGTCATTAAGGTCAATGTGACCGGGACTTATAATCAACCATTAAGATCCTCTTATGTTAACATTCAAATAATGTGCATACTCTTGGTTGTGTCACTTGAGGAATCACACTAACCTTCAAGGTATTGGACTATGTCCTAACCTTATATATAGCCCTTGTGATCTATTTGATCCCGGTTATATAGCCTTTGTGATCTGTTTGATCCCGGCTAATATCACCAGTGTGGTGATTAAACATCCATTAGAGATGTATTTTATATAACCCTTGTGATCTATTTGATTCTGGTTATATAGCCTTTGTGATCTGTGCGATCCCGGTTAAAAAGCCCTTGTGATCTGTTTGATCCTGGCTAATATCACAAGTGCGGTGATTAAACATCCATTAGAGATGTATTTTATATAACCCTTGTGATCTATTTGATCTCGGTTATATAGCCTTTGTGATCTGTTTGATCCCGGCTAATATCACCAGTGCGGTGATTAAACATCCATTAGAGATGTATCTTATATAACCCTTGTGATCTATTTGATCCCGGTTAAATAGCCCTTGTGATCTATTTGATCACAGCTAATATCACCAGTGCGGTGATTAAACATCCATTAGAGATGTATTTTATATAACCATTGTGATCTATTTGATCCCAGTTATATAGCCCTTGTGATCTGTTTGATCCAGGCTAATATCACAAGTGCGGTGATTAAACATCCATTAGAGATGTATTTTATATAACCCTTGTGATCTATTTAATCCTGGTTATATAGCCTTCGTGATCTGTGTGATCCCGGCTAAAAAGCCCATGTGATCTGTTTGATCCCGGCTAATATCACCATTGCGGTGATTAAACATCCATTAGAGATGTATTTTATATAACCCTTGTGATCTATTTGATCCCGGTTATATAGCCTTTGTGATCTGTTTGATCCCGGCTAGTATAACAAGTGCGGTGATTAAACATCCATTAGAGATGTATTTTATATAACCCTTGTGATCTATTTGATCCCGGTTAAATAGCCCTTGTGATCTATTTGATCCCGGCTAATATCACTAGTGCGGTGATTAAACATCCATTAGAGATGTATTTTATATAACCTTTGTGATCTATTTGATCCCGGTTATATAGCCCTTGTGATCTGTTTGATCCCGACTAATATCACCAGTGCGGTGATTAAGCATCCATTAGAGATGTATTTTATATAACCCTTATGATCTATTTGATCCCGGTTATATAGCCCTTGTGATCTGTTCGATCCCGGCTAATATCATCACTGCGATGATAAATAAAACATCCATTAGTGATGTATTACCCTTTCTGGTTATAATCTATTCTATATAGCCTATGTGATCTATCATGATCCCGGCTAATATCACTAATGTGGTGACTAAACACCCATTAGTGATGTAGTGCCTATGTACCCTATTATATGTCCATTAGTGACAAGCCTATGTGCTATATATGTAATTGTCAAATATGACAATGACAGTTGTGACTTTGTGGTCCCCTGTCTATAATATATGGACTATGTCCAGATTGTAATTTGCCTATGATGGTCCTATTAAAACCTAGGCCAAATATAGATATGTTAAGCCTAAGAGTTGTGATGTTATTCACACTAGTATAGGCAGTGGATTTTCTTATATCTAATGTTTAAAAGTCGATATGGTTATTATACCATGGCTAAGAGAAATTTTATTTGGTATATAGAACCAAAGCTTTGAAGAATGGCTAATTCTAATGAGGTACAAAGTAGCCATCGGAACGTCAAAGACGCCGAAAATATAGCCATATATAATGATAATGATCTCCAAGCTCGCATTGATGCGGCTGTGGAAAGGGCCATGAGTAAGGCCATAGAAAGGCTAAGAGAGCCGAGTACCACTCGCTCTAGACCCCTATCTATTCCACCTTCTTCAGCTCATAAAGAGAGCTATGTTCACTCTTCAAATGCGAAGAGTGAAACAAGGATAGCAGACTGTGCTGATAGGTCCCGTTCTGCTAAAGACGGGTGTACCTATAAATACTTTGTCTCCTATAAACCCCGAGACTTTAATGGTGAAAAAGGAGCCGTAGAAGCCTTAAAGTGGCTGGATGAGATGGAGACTATAGTAGACATCAGCGGTTGTGCTGAAAAGGATGTGGTCAAGTACGTATCACAGTCCTTTAAGGGCGATGCCCTAACATAGTGGAAGGCCATGATTCAGTCAACAGGTAAGGTATACCTGTATAATCTGGGATGGTCCAAGTTTGTGGACCTTGTAAAGGTAACTTACTGCCCAACCCATGAGGTGGAGAAAATAGAGACAGACTTCTTGTCTCTTTCCATGAAAAACCTAGATTGTCGGAAATATGTTTCCGATTTCAATTCCCTATCTAGGTTAGTTTCCTATTTAATCACCCCTGAATCCAAATGCATTGCACGTTTTATTAATGGGTTAGCGCCTGAAATAAAGGGCATGGTAAAGGCTGCACAGCCTACTACCTATAGGTCTGCTGTAGACCTATCTCTTTCTCTCACCCTTGATCTAGTGAGACAAAAGTCAGTTAAGTCTGAAACTGACAGAAAAAGGAAGAGGGAAGATGACAACTCCCATAAGTTTAATAAGAAAAATAAAGGGAGATTTGGGTTCAAAGGAAACCAAGGCAAGTCGGCTGTGATGCCATTTTGCAAGACTTGCAACCGCAAACACTGGGGACAGTCTACTTCTGATCCACAAGCTAGACCTTGTGGCATATGTAAAAGGAGAGGGTATAAGACCCTAGATTGTAAAGATCTTAAGGATGCTGTATGCTATATCTGCAACGAAAAAGGGCACATTGCAACTAACTGCCCTAAGAGTTCAAAGAATAATAATCCAAAGTCTGGAGAGGCCAAGAAGGGGAATGCACGCGCCTTTCGTCTAATTGCTAAGGAAGCTGTTAATGACAATAATGTCATAAAAGGTACTTTCCCCATTAATGACATTTATACTAGAGTTCTTTTTGATTCGGGTGCAGATAAATCATTTGTTGATCATAAGTTTAGTAAACTATTAAATTTACCCATAAGAACTCTAGATAAAATTTATGAGATAGAACTCGCCGGTGGAACCTTAGAAACTGCTTCTTCCATTCTTGATGGATGCTCTATATCCATTAAGAATCATTTCATCCCTATCTCTCTTTTGCCAATAAAATTGGCGGGGTTCGATGTTGTCTTAGGCATGGATTGGTTATCTCATAACCAAGTCCGCATTGCCTGCGATAAAAAGCTCATCGAGATTAAGACCCCATCTGGTGAAATGATCACCATCCCTGGAGACTCACACTATGGATTGCCAGACAAGGTGTCGTTATTTAAGGCATCCAAGTGTTTGAGAAGAGGCTGTGTCATCTATATGGCACAAGTTACCATAAATGAACCAAATCCAAACCTTGAAGATCAACCAGTTATCTCGGAGTATCCCGATGTTTTCCCTGAAGAATTACCAGGCCTACCTCCAGATAGCACCGACGGAAATGAAGGAATTAAGGACGCAATTAGATGGACTTTTAGAAAAAGGCTTTATTCAGCCTAGTTCCTCACCTTGGGGAGCTCATATTCTGTTTGTAAAGATGAAAGACGGTTTGATACGAAAGTGCATCGACTATTGGGAGCTGAACAAGCTAACCATTAAGAGTAGATATCCTCTCCCCAGGATCGATGATTTATTCGACCAACTTCAAGGGGCTAGTTACTTTTCTAAAATAGATTTGAGATCAGGATATCATCAACTGAAGGTTAGAAGTGAAGATGTTCCTAAGACAGCCTTCAGGACCCGCTATGGTCATTTTGAATTCTCAGTGATGCCTTTTGGGCTCACAAATGCACCAGCAGCATTCATGGATCTCATGAATAGAGTCTGCAAGTCATATTTGGATAAGTTTGTCATTATCTTCATAGACGACATACTTATCTATTCTCGTAATCAAGATGATCACGAGAAACATCTTCGGTGCATCCTAGAATTATTAAGGCAGGAGAAACTTTATGCGAAGCTCTCTAAATGCGAATTTTGGCTTAGAGAAGTCCAATTTCTTGGACACATGGTAAGTGAGCATGGTATCCAAATAAATTGGGAAGTGCCCAAGACCCCAACAGAAGTTCGTAGTTTCTTAGGACTGGCTGGTTACTATAGGAGGTTCATTGAGAACTTTTCAAGGATAGCCACTCCTTTAACTTCTTTGACCCGTAAGAATATTAAGTATAATTGGGGTCCAAAGCAACAGGAATCTTTTGAGGTTCTTAAACACAAGTTGAGCAACGCTCCTGTGTTATCTCTACCTGAGGGTATTGAGGAATTTGTAGTCTACTGTGATGCATCGCACACTAGCATGGGCTGTGTGCTAATGCAAAAAGGCAAGATGATTGCCTATGCATCACGACAATTAAAGGTGCATGAAAAAAATTACACCACCCACGATTTGGAATTGGGTGCCATTGTATTTGCACTAAAACTGTGGAGACATTACTTGTATGGCACAAAGTGTGTTATTACACAGACCATAAAAGTCTCCAGCATCTATTCAATCAGAAAGAATTGAACATGCGACAACGCCGTTGGATGGAAACTCTTAATGATTATGATTGTGAGATTCGCTACCATCCAGGCAAGGCAAATGTAGTTGCCAATGCCTTAAGTCGCAAGGAGAAGGTTAAAACCTATAAGGATTAACGCTAAGAGCATTGAGCTCAGAAATAGCTTGAGTGAGAAGCTATTAGATGCGCAGAAGCAAGCCTTGTTAGAGGCTAACATCCCTAATGAGGGATTAGGCGGAACCATTGATCAATTAACGCCTGGAAAGGATGGAATCCTAAGATTTAATGATAGAATTTGGGTTCCGATCTTTGGAGGACTTAGGAATCTAATCCTCCAGGAAGCGCATAACTCAAGATACTCTTTTCACCCGGGTGGTGACAAGATGTATCAAGATTTGAAGAAGAATTATTGGTGGATGGGTTTGAAGAAGTCCATAGCCACTTATGTAGCTAAGTGTCTGACGTGTTCGCAAGTTAAGGATGAACATCAGAAACCGTCAGGACTACTACAACAATTAGAAATTCCCACTTGGAAATAGGAAATGGTAACTATGGACTTGATTACCAAGTTACCTAAGACCAAAAGTGGAAATGACACTATTTGGGTCATAGTGGATAGGCTGACCAAGTCAGCACACTTCTTGTCAATAAAAGAAACGTATAATTCAGATAAATTGGCTAAGTTGTATGTGGACAAGATAGTGTCCCTACACGGTGTGCCAGTATCCATTGTATCCGATAGAGATACTTGATACACATCTCACTTTTGGAAAAGTTTCCAACAATCTTTAGGCACACGACTAAACTTTAGTACGGCTTACCATTCGTAGACTGATGGTCAAAGTGAACGTACTATACAGACTCTAGAAGGCATACTCAGGGCATGTGTGATTGGTTTAGGCGGAAGTTGGGATGACCACTTACCCCTAATAAAATTCTCCTACAATAATAGCTATCATACTAGCATTAAGGCTGCTCCTTTTGAGGCCTTATATGGGAGAAAATGTAGAACGCCCATATGCTGGGCAGAAGTTGGGGAAGCCCAACTATCAGGACCTTAGATTTTCCTGGAGACCACGGAAAAGATTGTGCAAATCCGTGATTGTCTCAAAGCTGCCAAGGATAGGCAGAAAAGCTATGCTGACAAGAGGCGTAAACCTCTTCAGTTCCAAATAGGGGACAAAGTTATGCTAAAAGTATCACCCTGGAAAGGAGTGATGCGTTTTGGAAAGAAGGGCAAGTTAAGCCCAAGATATATAGGACCCTTCAAAATCGAATGTGTCGGCACTGTAGCTTATAAGCTCAGGTTGCTAGAGGAGCTTAACGGAATCCATGATGTATTCCACATATCTAATCTTAAGAAATGTCTAGCCGATAAGTCGCTAGCAATGTCGCACAATGAGGGGCAAATTGATGAAAACCTGAGGTTCATTGAGAAACCAATTTCGATCGAGGATCGACAGGTTAAGAAGCTCCGAAGAAAGATGATACCTATAGTAAAGGTTAAGTGGGACGCTTTTAGAGGTCCTGAGTATACATGGGAGGTTGAGTCCACTATGCGACAAAAATACCCCCATCTTTTTGAATAAAATCTCGAGGTCGAGATTTCTTTTAAGGGGGTGAGGATGTAACACCCTGTAAAATCGTGTCCAATAGTATAGTGACACGTGTTGTAGTTTTAATATAGTCTATTAAAGACCAATAAGGACTAAAGGCGTCAACATGCTCAAGTTGAGCCTCTCAGTGACAAACCGATGTCAACATGCATAAATAATAGCCTCTGAGTGACTGATATGTCAACATGCTTAAATCATTAGCCTCTGAGTGACTGATACGTCAACATGCTTGAAACTTGGCCTCTGAGTGACTGATATGTCAACATGCCAAGCCCCTGAGTGACATCGGAATCAACATGCTTGTAATAAGCCTCTGAGTGATCCTTTGTGAAGTCCTAACTCTCATACGTGCCATTTGTTGGACGAGAGGGTTCAATTTTGTAAATATGTGAAAGTTGGATAATGGAGGGATTAAAAGTGTCAACATGTTAATTTATACCTATGAGTGACATTTTAACGAACCGAGAGCTCAACAATGTCCGGGCATAATCCCAGGTATGCCAAGTATTGGCTACGGAGGGCTAAAAGTGCTAAAAAGGTGTTTTAGAAGGCCTTTAGAGGCTTTATATAGTTCAGGGGTTAAAAGTGTTAAACTTTGGAAATGGCCATGGGGCGGTCGCGGGCCGCGAGAGACATGGCCTGTGTCTCTCGCGCCCCACGAGACAGGCTCTGCTGCAGAAAAATTGTTTGGAGGTCAAGCAAAACTCCAAAACCATTCAATTTGAAACCATGGCTTCTATAAACTGCTATGCCACGTTTTGGGACACTTGTAAGCTTCTTCTTACTCCCCTAAACACCTGGCTTCACCTCCTTTGAGTTCTCCAACTATAAATAGGTGTTCAAGTGTTCATTCCAACTTGCACCTTTCTTAAACATAACTCTTCTCCCTCCTCTGGAAGTTCCTAGCTGAAAGGAGCATCCAACTTAGTTCTCTTGCATTGTAGGAACCTCTTGTAAGTGTTCCTTACTCTTGCATTTTCGTTTATAGGCTTCTATAGCCAAAAGTCAAGCGTTTTACGGCAAACACTTTGACTTTTGGTTAAGACCATTATGGTCCAGCCATTGTTCGAAATGAACATGGCTAAGTGATCGTAATAAGGTAGGTGTTAATCCCTATAAAGGGCACCTTCTGAAGATCACGTTTGCTAGACCAACTGACGGGTCAAAGTTATGTTATTAAAAAGTCAAACATGCCATTTTTCGGAAAAATCATAAATTGATCCTATATATGTTATGAAACATTTTTTGACACTTAAACAAGTTGGTAATAATTATTAGATCATGTAAGAGCATGTTTGGCTCGTCAATTTCAGTTCTAAGGTCGGTTCGCAACCGAAAGTTGTGAAGTTTGACTTCTACTTTGACTTTCAATTCTGACCTGATTTAGATTAGTTACCTACTGATCTAAAGTTGTATTATGATCATAATATAATGTAGCATAACCCTCTGAGGTTATATTACATGATCATAATCAGAATCTAAGTTTATACACAAGTTCCATAATTATGTCATTTTTACCAAAATGCCCTTTTTGAACAAAACAAGGTTTTAATGATAATAAACTTAAAATTGAGTTTTCTACTGATGTAATATTATAAGTAGGATTATTTGGGATGTTAAACCAAGTTGTAAACTGAGTTTCCAAGCATGTCCTTAAACTATGTTGATAAATGACGGTTTTAGTCCTTGTAACTCATAAAATGATTTTAATCAATCTTTTCAAGGTAAATCATTTACCTACTGATATGTTATATTAAATAACATATTTTAAACATTTTAAGTCTGACCCTAAGGTCAGTTTTCATTAAACATCGTTTAACAACGTCATCTTACGACATAAGCGCCATTTCGGCGCATAGTATGGTTTTAAACCATATTATTGACCAAAACTTGATACCCACTTATTTCAAAACTTATTTTAAACATAATTATAGTAGGTATACGTTATAAACTCAGAATCCCAAATAATTTATAAACTATGTGTAAAATGACCAAAATGCCCATTCGGTGCATAGTTTGGTCATAAAAGATAACTTACACATATAATTGACATCCTACTAATATTATGTCATAAATAAAGTATTTTTCCAGAATACTTATAATTATAACATTAAATTATATTCAAGTTCTTTTTATATGGTATGAAATTACCAAAATGCCCTTATGAGGCATAGTTTCGTTTTAAAACTTTAATGGGCGTATAAGTTCATATCCTACTGATATTTTAACTTATTTAAAGTATAATGGCATATAGAAATTGTCCATGACTTATCCGGTTACCCGATATCGCTATTATGCGCACAGTTACGTATATGTAACTATTTTACGGAATTTAACCGTAACGGGTTTAACCTTGTCATTTAGCCTCAAAATCCAGAATGCTTATAGTTTACACATATTATACAAGTCAAGTACTTGTCGGGTTTAAACTACATTCTATCCGATCATCATTTAATCAAGCGTTATACGTAATGATCATGTACACTATTCGTTTATAAGACAGTTAGTATTTAATTGGCTAGCTTATGCCATAATCCAGACTAGAGCCTTCTCGGTAAATGCTATCTGCACTTGGTACTTTTATATACGGCCGAGTTATTTAAAAATAAAAGAAGAAGACTAGCTTAGGTAAATACTCTCGACTTATTTTCCCTATACGGGCTTGGGATACGGTAAATTATTATTGTCTGGTCCATTGCAAGGTCAACTTTCCCAAGTTAATAAAAGATTTTGGTGCCATTTGCACTTAGAACCATTTTTTTAATGTTTCCAAAATGAGTCAGCTGGGTGTATTTATCAGCGTAAGCTGACGTATCTTCCAAAGGCTAATCTGCAGGTATAATACGAAATAGGTCGGAAGTTGCTCGGTATAGAATAAGAGGATCTTGCAAATCCTTAGATCTGCCTAAAGTCTGTTTTGTATTCTTTCTTGTACATTTTACGATCCGCCTGTGGATCTTCTATTACGAGCCTGTATATTATTTTAGATTTTGAACATTTCGGTTTGTAATAGTAATTTTACTCCAAGACTTCCGATGTGCTATGTTTAATTGACAATGATGTTATCAACTTACGTCACGATACTCTCCACCCGGGCCCTCCGGTGTTTGGATTTCAGGGTTGGAAATCCGGGGTGTGACACTAGTAGAATGGTTTTGGAGCATTAAAGCCGACAAGGAGAAACTAATGGCTGCTGTCGATTTCTCTCTTAACACGAACAAAGAAACATTCGAAACCATCTTCGTCATAGCTGAGCTGGCTGGCCATTGTACAACCCGTGAGTCAAGTCAGCGGCCCGATATGGGGCACGCAATCAACGTGCTGGCCCCACTCGTGGAGAAATGGAACCCATGGAGAGTGAAGCTGAAGTATCCTGTGGTGTTGATTATAGTATGCTGTTGACTCAAATGGTCAAAAGTTGGCAAGAAGAAGAAGGGAAAGATTACGTTACCTATATGGATCTTAATGATGGTAAGAGTATCATTCCTGCAAGACCTACTGGATCTGCTAATTCCTATACTTCTACTAATGGTCGATAAATCACTTTTCGAGATTCTGTTGGTTGGCCGGGTCACTAATGTGTTGTAGTGTTGTCTTTTGTGATCTCAGGCTTGGGTGGCCTTTTCCTATTGAATTTATTGGATGATCGGGTTTTGTTTGTTGTTCAAAAAAATTAATAATAATCAACCCAAGCTATGTATTTCTTTATATTTGTTTTTAGTCAACCCAAGCTATGTAATTTCTTTCTCTTGAACAAATTATAACTTTTCCACAACTCATAATTATATTCTCCTGATCTATTTCTAACATAAGACATTCATATAGTGTGATAATGGCTTTTTGTATGGAATGGTAGTATTTACATGAATTTTGGGTGTTCGATGTTGTCATCGTCTTCACACTTGAATTTGATGGTAGTCCCCTATTGTGGATACAGTTTCTTTCAGCACAGAACGTAGTACCAGTTGTGGTATGTGTGTATTGCCTTTACTCAATTACTCTGGCAAGACACTTTTGCTAAACAGGTGAAGCGGTTTTGTGAAGTGCTTTATGAGTGTTTTTAGCAAGCAACTCTGCAAGTGTTACTAAATTCTTGTTGGCTCTTGATGTTATCTTTGTTGATAGTCTTTGGCTGCTGATTTGTGTTGTAAAAAATAAATGTTTTATGTGTTAAATAAGATCGATTTTGTAATCGGCTGATTGTGATGTAAAAAATAAATGTGTTATATGTTGAATCAGATCAATTTTGCAAGTCGGTTATTGCGTTGTATATATGTATGGATTTACTTCACCCTATTTATTTGGCTTATCGGTTTAATTACACAATTATTTCAGCTTGATATTGTGTTTTTTTGCCTAAAATTTATGCGTATTTTGTTTGTTTATATAGGAGAAAGAACATGGTTCCAAGAGGATTGATGAAGGCTATTGTAAGACCAGGAGGTGGTGATGCTATACCTTCTGATGGTGCTCAGGTTTGAAATTAACTTGTGTTTGTGCATTTGTAATCATGATCTATGTTTTTGTATCATTTTGTTATACAGTTTTAGTGTGTATATAGTCTAACTCTTAACTGATAGCTTTAGATGACAATTCTACCAATTTTCAATGCACACCTGTAATATCGGGATGAATAACTAGTTAAATTCATGTATGCATAGTTTCCTTTTCGGGATGAACAACTGGTATAACCCCCCTTTTGTTTCATCGTTGTTATTTATAGAACGAATGAACTGAAGTTCGAACCATGAAGTTGTCAATTTTGTTAATCATTTTCTAAATGCTTAACCTTATTGAAAGTAATATGTGTTTTTTGTATGTGCGTTTACATGTTAATCCATGAAGTTGTCAATTTTGTTAATCATTTCCTCAATAAAGTTGCTATAGGAATGATATCACAAACTTGCACCTCATTTATTTATACTAGTCATTTACCATTGCGGTGCGGCGGGAGTGGCGATTTACAATGGGATACTCGTTTACCATTAGTTTATCAGTCATCTTGTGATATATTGTATATGACCCTATTTTTTTCTCACAGAAATATTTACACACAGAATTCACTGAGCGAGGTTATGAAGGTTAGTTATCTGGTATCACTATTTTTAAACCTGAATTTCCCGCTGTTCCACACCCTTTTATTTTGTTTGTCAGCCAAAACAACTGCTTTCAACGAAGTACCTTTAAATATTCAATACCTGGGTTATGCTATTTTAATCAATTCCAATTTAATTTTTCTCAGGTATTGTTTTCTGATTTGGTTTCAAATTTTAATAATCTTAAAAAGGGTAAAGCTTTTTTGATACACCCTAGGTTGTTGAGTTTCTATTTACAAAAACAAGTTTCTGAGTCTGATTTTAAACAAGGTGTCATTTGTGAAGTTGGCAGTCTTAAACACGAAACTCTACTAGACTCTCAACACAAAAACCTAAGGTGTTGAAAACGAAAGTAACAGTGATTGAGCAAATTTTGGCTACTTTTACAGCCACTGCTCCTTCATCTATTGATGAGCCCACTACTCCTGAGGACCATAACACTACAACCAGTGTTGTGCAACCCACACCAGCCAAAACCAAAAAGAAACCCGCAAAATCCACCAAGCCCACCAAACGCCCCATAAAGGTAGCTCTGGAAGATGAGATCCCAAATGTCTTACCTATGACAGCACAGTAGTCACTAACAACCACTGCTGCTACTTCCTCACAACAGTTGGTTCAAAGATCTCCACAAGCACAAGCTCCTATTGTTTCCACACAAAAGGGAAAAGTTATAATCATAGGGACACCACAATATGAGGCAGATGATTCAATTTAACATTTGTTCTCCAGCCCTTCTCCCACGGCTATATCTCTTTCTACTCCTTACTCACTTCTCCAATACCACACACTTTCATACCTTTGCTTGAAGCAATAGAGAAAACTCAGACACTTAGTAGTCCCTCTCACTCACCCATTAAAGAGAGTCAACTTCCGCACTTGACTGCGTCTAAGACAACTCTATCTGCTAGCCCACAAGCAATTGAGGAGGTTACACCCCAGGAGTTACATGTAACTCTTGGTGGTAGTTAAGTGAAGCAACTACTAAAACTGCTGCTACAACAGTTATTCAGTTGGACAGTGGTTACATACATAAGAATTCCTAGAAGGCAACTAATGCTGAAGCTACTATAATAACTTCTAAGCCAGTTGGAAGTCCGCAGAACCAAGAACAAAGGGCATTTGGGTTTGATACCATGGAGTTTACTCTAGTAGAAGATCCAAATACAACTACCAGTCTGATACTAATGCTGAAGCTACTATAGTAACTTCTAATCCGGTTGGAAGTCCCCAGAACCAAGAACAAAGGGCATTTGCGTCTGATACTATGGAGTTTACTCCAGTAGAGGATCCAATTACAACTACCTTTGGTAGGAATTCAGATGATCCTATTAGATTGGTGATGAATTAATGTATAAAGAGTTGACGGAGAGGATGTCTTCCATGGAATCATCAATTGATGACATCAAAACCATGATGAAGCTACTCCTACATAACTCCCAACATCAGCCCTCTCCCACATAAAATGCTGATGAGCTATGGAAGGTTGTTCAACCAATCATCCATGCTCAGAGACAACTAGCTGATATGCAGCATGAAACTCATATGAAGCTGATCCGCAACATGGTCGAGCCTCGCTATAAAGATACACAAGCTGACATCAAAGCCATCAAAGACCATCTACTCAAAACTACTGGCTCTGCCCTGGTTATCATTCTTCAAGATGACAAAGAATATGATGCCAAAAAGGAGGAGAAAGATTCAATGCGAAAATTGCAGCCTAACTCAAAAATAAAGAATTTGGTAAAACCTTGAACAGAAAATCTGAAAGGATTTCAAATGAAAAGCAAGAAAGACAAGATACACTCGAAGAAAAAGCTTTGAGACTCAAAACAGAAGAAAAGGCTAAGCAATTGGAAAAGGAAGATGTTGGAATTTCAAGGCAAAGAAGGTCTGCTAGAAAAGCAAGCCAACCAACTCCCTTCTCTTCTGCAACCACTACTACAGCTCCTACCAATGTATCATCTGTCATTCTACCCACAACAAATGTTAGGACAGATGTTGTGACAGTAGATGCTGGAAGAATAGTTGTTCCAGCAGATGTTGTTCAAACCACAACAGCTGTTCCAACAGATGTTGTTAAAACCACAACAGTTGTTCCAGCAGATGTTGTTCAAACCACTGTCATGATCACCTTCCCAACCACAACTGAACCACTGCCCACACCATCTTGAATTCCCACATATCCACCTTCTCCCAAAATTAAATTCCAATGCAAAAGAAAAACTTTTGTTGTTGATGATAATGAAGACAACCTATCATCACTTCCCACCTCATCACAATCCATATCACAACCATCCTCATCACCTCCACACTCTGAAACTCCATTTCTCCCATTTCCAGTCATGCACATATCCACCTCATTCCTTCCTATGGGTGCATTATACCCGTTGGAAATTTTTACAGTTAAAGGTGAGATTGAAGCTTTCTACAAAATAGAAGATCCCACAAAAGGAGAATTTCCTTCCTTGCTGGGGTATAGAAAGCCTAGGAACTTGGATGAATATCTTAAGCTAAAGGCTAGACAGGCTGAATACATTGTAAAAGAAAAACTAAAAGATAAAGATGACAGGGATTTACAAATATCCTTGCTATACCAACTGAGCAAACTCAGAAGCATTGAAGAATTTGCTAAGGAGCTGAGTAAGTCTATGTAAGAGTAGCCAAGCGCTGATAATCCAGAACTGAAAGAAGATTATCTTGATCATGTCATGAACACTAAGCCTTACAAAGCAATACAGGCACAATTTAAAGGCCGTCGGCTAAGAGATTAAAGAAGAAATTGAAAGAATTCATTCTATGCTCAGAGATCCTTCAAAGAACCCTACTCCTCCTGTTTGGAAAAAGGCCAAAATTGAAAGCCAAGACCATGCCCTCAAAAAAAAAAAAAAAAAGAAAATCGAGCTTGTTGATGCTTTATATGGAACAACAAGGCAGATTGCTAGATGGTTAGAATCTAAAGTGGTAGATACCTACAGAAGGTTGGAAGAATTTAGAAAAAATGATCCTTCTATTCCAAGAAAGCCAATCTATGATCAAACAACCTCTGCTCTTAAACGGACCGTTGCTCCTAGAAGATTAACTTCAACCACCAGGTTATCCACCATTGCCTTGAATCAAGCAAAGATGCAAAAGCAGGTAGAAGAAGAAGATCAAAGGATGCATGAAGAATTGAGAAAAGAGGGAATAAAGGACCAAATTTTGTTTCACACAGATGCTGCAAGTGACAAACTTAGAGCCTCACTCTCAAAATTGGTACGTAGACCTACTTCACCAAACTCATGAGCGAATGGATGTATTGGTAAAACAGGTAGAGATACAAGACACTCCTCATATTTTATTTTTGGTGTTGTCTAGCTACTTGCTTGTATTGTACTCTTCTTGTTTTTTATTACATCTACTTCCTTGTTTTGTACTCTTTTTGTGTATCTATCACGCCGAAGCTACAACTAAAAAAATTAGGAAAAGTATATCACCAAAGAATTGGTAAACTAACAGAAAAACAAATGCCAACATATCACAAATAAGAAAACTAACTTAAGTCCAATTTTGGAAGTGATGGCAAAGGGCTTTTTGTTTTGAACTTGCAGTTCAGCATTTGCCCAAAATTGGCGGAGGGTGTCGATGTTGATTGGTGCTTTTGCGATTAACACATCTTTATATAATGTTGTTTGTAGAACATCAATCATTGAGTGAAACGCAGTATTATTGTTGGTTTTTTCGAACATTGGAAGGTAGTTATGGGAAGTTTTGATAATGCGATTCATGGTGAAGAAGTGAGTGATTAGGGTTTTGAGAAGAATGAGAGTAATGGAGGAATTTATGAGAGATTTTTGCTTTCGAAATTGAAACGGCAAGTGGAAAATCTGATGAAACAGGGTTTATAAAAGAAAAAAGTGAATGCTGACGTGGCAGCAGTTTCCAAAACAACTGATGGCTATCATCTATGCACGTGTAAACTCTATTGGATAATGGATGACAGTTATTTGGAAACCTCTGCTGGAGAACAACAATAGTTCTGAACCGAGGAATGATCAGAGGTGATTTTACATTATCAGGGGATAGATTATCAATGGATTGGGAAAACAGTGGTTTCACCAACAGTGAAAGTAGGAACAGAGGATACACTTTCATCAACGGATAGATTTTCATGCCAAGCAGAGGTTTTGAGAAACAGTGGTTCTGAACAGACTTTAGTGATTTATTGAAAAATTCAATTTTACCTATTTTTAAAGATGAAAGATGATTTTTGTGAACACATTTTAATGCTTTTAAACACTAAACCCAAAAATTTGTTTTTTTTCTATTTTAGCATACCAAGCCTAGAGATAAAACTTTCAATGGTAGATGTAACTAAGGCTTTTGTTAGAACATCTGCGAGTTGATCTTTAGTTGAACATGATGAAGCGAAATAAAACATTTTTATAGCAATCTATCACAAAGTGATGTCTGATATCAATGTGATTGGTGTGGAATGAGATACTGGATTTTTAATGATGTTTTCAGCTGCTTGACTATCTAACATGGCTTCTCCCAACTGTTGTCTTTCAGTGCCTCTGGTACTTGACAGGTTGTGTGAGAGATAGGAAACTACCAAAAAGACAAATGTTTTGGGATTGGCTTCTGGTGAGCACCCCTTCATTTTTGTTAAGGTCAGATAGATGGTTTTTAAGGTAGATTAGATCTCCTTTGTATGGAATGATGGCATTTTGAAGTGAAGGCTACAGATGTGAATCATCTGAGCTAACATCTGTTGGCAATTTTGAAGAGCCAACATCTGTTTGAGATGGAGGTGAGAGAACACGATGATAGGTTAGATTGATAATCGATGAAAGTGATCAAATAGAACAGTACAGGCACTGTTCTATTTATACTACAATCCTAACCACTAAGCATCTTATTATATTGTCAGCATGAAAACGAAATTTAACAAAATAACAAACTAACAACATTTCCTAAGCTAACCGCTACTATACACTAAACATTACAGGGACTGATAGAAAACACTGATGATACATCCTCTGTTACTCTTCAGCATAGCTTTGCCTTGACAGACCTTTAGCTTTGATCTTCAGCAGAGCTTTGTCTTGGCAGACCTTTCATTTTTAGTCTCAAGTAGAGCTTTGCCTTGGCAGACCTGTTAGCTTTAGTCTTTAGCAGAGTTTTGCCTTGGCAGACCTTTTAGCTTTAGTCTTTAGCAGAGCTTTGTCTTCAACAAAGTTTAGCTATTACGGACCATGGACATTTAGTTTTCAGCAGAGCTTGACTTAGGCAGATGTTACATTATTGTTTGGATCAGAGGTTGTAGTATATTTTGGCTTTCTATCATCTAGTCATGGAAACTCTGTTTGGATGAAACAAGGTTTATAAAGGGAAAAAGTGAATGCTGATATGACAGCGGTTTCCAAAAGATCTGATGGCTATCATCTATGCACGTGTAAACTCTGTTGGATAATGGATGACAGTTGTTTGGTAACCTCTGCTGGAGACCAGTAGTGGTTCTAAACATTGGAATAATCAGTGGTGATGTTACACTATCAGAGGAAAGAGTATCAGTGGATTGGGAAAACAGTGGTTTCACCAACAGTGGAAATAGGAACAGATGATACACATTTAGCAACGGATAGATTTTCATGCCAAGCTGAGGTTTTGAGAAACAGTGGTTGTGAACATACTTTAGAGATAAATTGAAAAATTCAATTTTAGCTATTTTTAAGGATGAAAGTTGATTTTTCTGAGCACAGAGGTTCTTGTGAAGTGCGTGACATTCTGATTGTTTACAAAACAGTTTTTGTTTAGAAACTTTTAGAATGTAATTAAACTTTGTTTTTTAATAAAAACGAACAAATTGAATTAGCAGTGAGAGCTGATCTATTTTAATCAAATTGATTGTTAAATCAAATTCGATTGACAGGCTCTGATACAAATTGTTAGGATATGAGTTTGAAACTATTTATGAAAGTTCTGAAAATGGTAAATGAAAGAAGATAAATCAGATGAACTTGCAGCGAAAATATGAACTTTAAATCTTAACAGCCGAGAGATTGTTTTCGATTATAATGCTTTTAGTGAACTGTAATCACATGCATATAATTCACAATCTCCCCCTCAGCCTAAGATCACTGATTTGTTCATACAGAATGTAAGAAAGATATGTTGGATTGATATGTTAGAACGTTTTGAGACCGTTGATACTTGAGTTTCATAGTTTATAGCTTGATTGTAATAGTTAGTAAAACTAGCATGGCTAAAAGTGTAACTTTTGATACGTGTACAAGTAGCGGCGTATTTAAAGTCCAAACATATTTAATAAATACACTGGGTAGTCAGTGTGTATATATTGGTGATCAATGAAAACCCTAGCCCAAGCTTCTTGGACAAGTTTTGGTGATTTCTTTAGTGTTGTGATTGTTGTTCTTATGCTAAATCCAAACATCCAGGTGCTTTCAGTGATTATATCTTTTGGGATTCCAAATACAACACTTGTTGTTTGATCCATACAAGAATCTTCATCTTCATCTTTTGGTTTTTGTTAACTTTTACACATTCAAACAACTAATCTATAGTTGTTTGGATGATAACAATCAAACTATTGTGATCTGAATCTGTCTTGGGACTCACAATTTGGTATCAGAGCCTTTGTGCTCTAGATTGTTTGTGTTTTGTTAAGATTCTTCAAGTTTTGAAGGTTTTTTAAAAGTTTTAGAAGTTTCAAGGTTTTTAAATTTTTAGACTTAAAATACCTTGATCTGGTGGGTTTAGTCATTAGGTTGTTGTTAATCAGTGTTTGGTAAACATTGGGGTCATTTTGGTACAAAGAAACATGGATTTTGAATCGATTTTGGCTGATTAGAGGGTTTTTGTCCGTGCTTAAACCCTGCTGGGCGTATTTAAGTTTGAAGTCAGTGTAGATAAATTTGAATATAGCGTTTTTAACTTCAAGATCGCGTAATTAACAAATACGCCGGCATTACACCAACGGATTTGTTGATTTCCAGCGAAATAGTGTCAGCGTAATTAATCGATGGCGACTTCGAAGTCAGTGATAAAAATCCTCAGCGATTTTATCACGGTGATCGACGCATTTAGCCAAACTCACATTTGTTTTTTGTGTTCCAATGGATTTAGGTATTGTCGCCGGGTCAAGTAGCTAAGCATCACCAGGGTATTTGCCATTTTCAGCGTATTTGCTCTCTGATCTCTCAAATTCCAGCGTATTTAATCCAAGATCAAGATTTTAACTCGAAATCAACCAAAATGTCACTCAATTAACTTAATCCAATAGCCCAAGCCGAACTGGAGACAAGAACAGCTACAAGACCTCCTAAGTTGAAAGGATCTGAAGACTTCTGTAGCTGGAAGAATCAAATCAAATCGTTCTTTGAGTATAAATACTATACTCAATGGATGTCTATCACCGTAGGACCGCATATTCCAATGGTAATTCACGACGATGTTCGAACAATCAATGAAGACCCTTCAACATTCACGGAGGAGGACAAAACTCTCATTCAACGCGATCATAGGACTCATGCTGCTCTAACAATGGCTCTGTCCAAGGATTATAACAATCTGTTTGAAAATACACTTCAGCTCACGAATTATGGTTGGCCCTTATTGATCTCTATGAAGGGAACGAAGAGTTGATGGATAACAAGAGAGATATGGTTCAGAAAGAATATGATATGTTCAGGAGTGTTCGTGGTGAAAGCTTGTTAGATCATATTAGTCGATTTTTGAGTGTGCTAACAAAAATGAAGAAAGTTGGCAATCCTGTTGCCAACTATGCCTCCATCAAGAAACTTTTGGACTCTTTTGCAAAAGAATGGAGCCTACAATGCATGATGATCAAAAGAACCTTCTTGACCGGCACTACTCCTATCACCCTTTCAGAACTGATCAACACATTGAAGGCCTTCGAAATGGATGTACTCAAGAGAGAAATGAATAAAGCAGGATACTCTTAGAAATTTACTCAATCTGCTGCTGCTTCTGTTCCCAAAAATATGGCATTCCTTGCCCCCATAACCTCCTGTGGTTCAAATTCTCAAAGTGCTAACGCATCTTACCCTAACGCTTCCGCAAGCTCTGTAAAGACCCCATCATATAACGAGAAGACTACTGTGGTCGGTGATGCTCAAGCACTCAAGATATCCAGTGAACATGTTGCATTGTTTAACACCTTCCAGCGTAGCTCTGAAGCTCTCATGTCAGGTGAGCTAAAAAGGGATTTTCTCACTACTTAAGACATGTATCAGGTAGATCTATATGATATGGAGGAAATGGACTTGAAGTGGCAAATGGCCATGATTACCCTGGACGAAAGAAGTTTCAAGATAAAACAGGAAAGAGACTTGCACTAGGAAAGCCGGTTTCAACAAGTCCAAGCTAAGATGTTACAACTGTAAGAATCTGGGTCACTTCAAGAGAGAGTGCCCACTGTTGAAAAACAAAAATGTTGAAGTTGTTCCTACAAGAAGGCTAATAGCTATCGAGGGGAGTGAAAACGTTGGTGATAACATCCCAAAAGCATTGGTGGTGGAAGATTATGACTGGGCTGAAGAAATAGTTGAGGCAAAAGAAGAAGTCAACAAGCACTCATGACTAAAATCTCTACCGCATCTGTCTTGTGTTCATCAAACTGCGTTGAGAAGCAAGCTGCAAGAATTCCCAAGGGCGACAAAGGTTTGAAAGCATAATCGCTCCTACTGAACCAACTACAGAAAAAAGAAGGAAGGAAGCTGAGAAGACTAAATCAAAGAAGACAGTCCAAGAAGCAACTAGCGATATCATGAATGAGAAAGCTGAAACTTCTGCAGCCGCCATGAAAGCCGAATCTACAAAAGAAAAAGAGGATAAGGATTTGGTAAACAACATACCGTATGAATTAAAGCAAAACTATGTTCCCAACCTTGTTTGAATGTCGTGGCACATTACAAATCACTCAACTGTGACCTGATTAGAGAAAAAGAAAAGGTTTTGAAATTTAACAAAGAAGTGAAAGAAAACGAAGCTGCATATCAGAGAAAGTTGAATTCCACTTTGGCTGACATGAAGACATTAAAAGAATTTGTTTTTAGAAAAAGATTTTATCATTAATGATCTAACCAAAAAATTAGAAAAATCTCAAAATGAAAATAATAAACTGCAAATCACAATTGATAAATGGAAAGTTAGTCAAAAGGCACTGGTTGATATTGAAAATTGCCAACGACCAACATTCGTAAAGGATTGGATTGGATACAAGGATAAGCTCGGAAATGAATGAAATATCTTACCTCCTCCACATAGCAAAAACTATGTACCTATGCCATCACCTCATCCTAATAATGAATTATTTGATCAACATGATCTGTTTTCTCTGAATATCTTTCACAAAAATAAAAATAGTACTAACATTTCTAAAAGTATTGCAGATATGTTTAAGTGTAAAGAGGATGTGTGCGATGAGGATGATGACTGTGGAGGATAGAAAATAGGAATTGGATACTCAGGCGACAGTTATTCCATAGTTAACTAGTTTGCCTGGAACTGTAACAAGAAAAACAATACTTCTATTTGGGATAATTGTAATAGTTTGACTAGGATGGATGACTATAATGGCTGTGTGCCTAAATTTAATATTCAGGATGACTGTAATGGCCATGTGCCTATATTTAAGACTCACAACCATATGAACACCGTGGTTGAAAGTCATGACCTAACTTATGCTCGTAATGATGAAATTTTGTGCTTGAATCTCCTGAATTTGTTCCAGAATTAAAGAAAAACAGATTTGGGAACTTCCTCACAGAGGAAATTCCCGAGTTTATTCCATCATGTACAGGTAAATAAGAGTCTGATGAAGAATCAACGCAAGTCATCAACAGTGAGGACTTGAGTACAACAACTTCAGAAAGTGGTGAAGAAACATCAAGCGAAGATCAGGAATCTAATGGCTTAAGTGAAAATCAAGAACCAGCTTCGTCATCAGATAGTGAGAGCGATGAAGACTGCATTAAGAATGAAAATCTTCTTAACAAGAAAGTGAAGAAAGTCAGAAGTTCAAGCTATATTGCATCATCAGATAACGCTTTAAGCAGCTCTAGAGTCTCATCACATACATCATCTTCACACGCGGCATCTACCAAAAAGAAAAGATCAAATTGCAAGCCATTCTTTCGCTATGGTCATTTAGGACATACTGCGAAACTACCAAGAAATTTTCTAAACCTAAACAAGATCTTGTCAAAAGTTTCACCGAGCAATCCGATAACTTTAGAAAACTAGTCAAATGCATATTTAATTCACAATGTTTTTGGAAAAGAAAAGAGAATATTCTTGTTTAAAATCACAATAGATTAAACTTGAAACAAGTCTGGATTTCGAAAACTAACTAACTTGTATATATTTTTGTTTGTTGTTGTATAATAGAATAAATTACAAAAATGGCTCTGAATGCTCATGGAATACATTTAGAACGTGGACAGTGGATGCTTTAAGGCATATGACTGGATTGAAGGACCTCCTGAAGAACTTTCGAGTCATCGATGGCGATTTCGTATCTTTTGCCAAAGATGAAAAGGGAGGGAAAAATTTTGTAATGGGAGACGTCGTATCTGAAGCACTTACATTGGAGAACGTCAATTATGTACCAGAATTGGGTTACAATCTCACGAGCGTATCACAAGTCTGCGACAAAGGAATTTCAGTGCTGTTCAATGATGTGGAATGTCTATTCCTCAAGCCCAAATACTCCGTTCCTGCCGAAATGATTATGTTTACAGCTCCTCGTGAAAACAACACCTACGTTCTCAATATGAAAAATGCAAAAAATCCAATGAGAATATGACGTGTCTACTCTCAAAAGCGTCAGAATCAGAATCACTGCTTTGGTATAGGCGGTTAGGGCATGTGAACTTTAAAAATATGAATAAACTTTCCAAATTAAATTTAGTGAGAGGTTTAACTATAAAAGAATATCCATTTTAAGAAAAAATGTATCGCATGCGCCCAAGGCAAGCCACACAAATCCAAAGCAGTGAATACGATATCCGCTCCATTGCAATTACTACACATAGATCTTTTCGGTCCTATGAGTGTTAAAAGTCTAGCTAAAGGATCTTATTGCTTGGTAATTACAGATGATTTCTCCCGTTTTTCATGTGTATATTTTCTTGAAGCTAAAAGCGAGACCGCCTCCACTCTCAAGAAATTCATTCCCATGATTGAAAACGTGATCAAGCTGAAGGTCAAATCAGTCAGAAGTGACAATGGACCAGAATTTAAAAATCAAACATTTATCTCCTTCTGGGAAGAAAAGGGAATACGCCTTCAGTACAGTACAACCAGAACTCCTCAGCAGAATGGCATAGTAGAACAGAAGAATAGAACACTCATTGAAGCTGCTCGAACTATGGTTATAGACTCCAAGCTTCCTATCATCTTCTGGGCAGAAGCAGTCAACACAACATGCTATGTTTTGAATCGAGTTCTCATTGTTAAACCTCATGGAAAAACAGCCTATGAACTTCTTTTCAAAAGGAAGCCCCTGATAGATTTCTTCAGACCGTTTGGATGTTCATGTACACTCCTCAACACTGAAGACAATCTTATCAAGTTTGAAGCAGTTGGTGATGTGTGCTACTTCATGGGTTACTCATCTTCTTAGAAGGCGTATCGAGTCTACAACAAACAAACCAAGATGGTGATTGAATCATACTATGTCAACTTTCAAGAAGGAAACTCCACCAACATTGGCAATTCTCCAAACTGGTTTTATGATGTGGATGTTGTTTTCAAAACTTTCGATTTTGATGAACCACTCACTGAAACCGAACCTGCAGAAACAACACCAATAGAACCATTGTTTGATCCTTCAGGCGTTGGCTTCACGCCTTTTACAACTCGATTCACCCCAGTCTCTGCCAATCTAATCCATCCTATTACGAAGCTAATGGCGACACTTCGGCTGAGAATGCATCTACATGTGATGCTTCTTCTTCACAGCCCATTGTGGATGAACCAACTAAAGAAGGCAAACCTCTAATTATCTATGTCGACAAACACTTTCACCAATCTACCCCAACAAATTGAAATCCACACCAACGCAGGTTACAAGACAAATCGAAATCACCCCATTGAAAATGTCATTGGTCCTGTAGAAGATGGAGTTCGAACTCATGGACAAACACATACCATCAACAATGGATTGTATGCTGCTTTTCTTTTGCAGACAGTACCCAGTGACATTGAAGAAGCTATTTAAGACTCTAGCTAGGTGCAGGCTATGCAGGAAGAGTTATCTTAGTTTCGTAAGCTCAAAGTCTGGGAACTCGTTGATCTACTAGATGGAAAGTATCCGATTGGCACCAAGTGGGTATTTCGTAACAAAATGGATGATCGTGGTGTAGTTATCCAGAATAAGGCAAGATAGATTATGAGGAAGTTTTTGCTCCGGTAGCACGTTTGGAAGCTATTAGAATATTCTTAGCATATGGTTCGTACAAAAACTTCAAGGTGTTTCAGATGGATGTAAAGAGTGTGTTTCTATATGGGAAGGTGAAGGAAGAAGTCTATGTTTGCCAACCTTCGGGATTTGAAGATCCACACTTTCCTACAAGTCACTATAAGCTTGACAAAGCTCTCTATGGTCTTCATCAAGCTCCTCGAGCCTGGTATGAGACTTTGTCAACATATCTTTTGGAATGTGGATACACAAGAGGTAAAATCGATATGACTCTCTTCACGAAAAGGATCGGAGCTAATGTGATGTTGGTGCAAATCTACGTAGACGATGTTATTTTTAGGTCAACCGATGAGGCCCCATGCATGGAGTTCGAGAAGATTATGAAGGCAACGTTTGAAATGAGCATGATGGGAGAACTCACATTTTTCTTGGGATTGGAGGTGAAGCAGAGAGAAGATGGTATCCTCATTCATCAAGCAAAGTACATCAGGGATATTCTCGCAACGTACAACATGAACGATTGCAAAACTGCCAGCACACCATTTGCAGCTTAGACGGAACTCACATCTGATCTTCAGGGAAAATCAGTGAACAAGTCCTTCTATGGCTCGATGATAGGCTCGTTGATGTATATCACCGCATGTAGGACTGACATTATGTTGGCTGTTTGCATCTGTGCACGATTTCTGACGACTCCAAAAGAATCTCATGAAGTTGCTGTCAAATGTATTTTTCGCTATCTGAAATAAACACCCAAGCTCAGACTGTGGTATCCTATAGATAGTAATTTTGATTCAGTTGCTTATTCTGACAGTGATCATGCATGTTGAAAGGTTGACAGAAAGTCCATCTCCGGAGGTTGTCAATCATTAGGAAATCGTCTCATATCGAGGCAAAGAAAGAAGCAGACAATAGTTTCCACATCTAGTGCTCAAGCCGAATATACGGCAGCTTACAGTTGCTGCTCACAAGTTCTTTGGATACAAAATCAGTTGCTGGATTACGGAATCAACATCATGAAGACTCCTATATTCATTGACAACGAGGCATGTATAGGAATTGTGAAGAATCCTATCCACCACTCCAGAACGAAGCACATCGAAATTCACATTCATGAGATCAGAGATGCATACGAGAAGGGATACATTCAAGTGGTGCCTGTGGATACTATGCAACAGAAAGTTGATATTTTCACGAAAGTGTTCGACAAGACCCATTTCAACCTGTTGGTAACCTGGTTGGAGATGGTCAATTTCTTTGAGTGGAAATGAATTGGGTCTTCATAACCATTTAGAAAAAAAGAAGATTTTCTGCAACCTTAAAATTAAAAAAATTAAAAAATGAATGCCCAACAAAAAGATGTTTTGCAACCTTAAAATTTTATTTTCAAGCACTACACTCTCGAAAATCAAATTTTAGGGGGGAAGATTTCTAGAAAATCAGCATGCATATTTTTAATAATTTGAGCTGTCGATTGACACCTGCTTAAGAAATGACTGAAGACTGCTGACACTTTGATTGTTCTTAGAATAGAAAAAGAATGGAAAATCAAGATGTTAAACAAGGAAAATCGAGGTGCTAAGAAACGATGTGTCAATTGATTCAACAATACCATCAACTAAACTGCGATTAGGCAACAAAAGTTAACGCTTACACAAGAATTCTGGATACCCACAATGTTGTGCAACTTGCGGGTAACACGTTGCGGCATATGGCTTAATGGTCTTAAATCTTGTGTTAAAAGATTGCCAAAGTCTGAGATTTCGGGTCTTTATATTGACTAATCATTCAGGGATATCATAATTGCTCTTCTGCTGCATCCAGATATATGTTGACCTAGACACAATTATGATATCTTTACAAAAGAGCCAATATGGCTGAAACCCTACACAGATGAAGCTCTCATTAAGAATCATTCAAGTTCTTAAATCGTACCGTCTATGGTATTTGCCTTAGCCTTTGTTAGACATTGGTCTCTCTGCTGTACAGTACTGCCCTAATGATCAATTGTCTATCGTTGAAATTCAAACGAATGAAGTCAATATACTCACCCACTATAAGGAATCTTTGTGCATACCTTGATTGCGGGGGCATGTCCTGACGTGGGACTCACGGGTATGACATTCTATCTATCTAGCTTGAGTGGGGGCCATTGCATCTTTTTGTCAATATTACCTCAACATGATAAAACGCTCACCGAAACCAAGTTGAAAGAAGGGTGCATGGATTATTTAAGGGGACAAACATACCGACAGTTTTCCTTGTACCTTGATTATTTAAAGTCTTCTAATTATAAACTGACAAGTGTTGCCAGCAATGATCTTTTGAAGGAAGTCATGGGGTTTGAATCAAAAGAAAATTGTGAAAAAGGAAGCTCTATGGCTCTAAAAATGATTTCCGGGGTCCAAATTGCAAATTTATGTTTTTCTTAAACTTTTTTCAGATTTTCCACTATTATTAGCTAAAAAGGGCACACTTTTCGAAAAAGGTTAAGATTTTCGAGCGTATTTGGCTTGGACTTCTTAACTTTGAAGAAACCTCAAAAAGTAACTAAGCGGCGTAATTAATCGGCCAGCATATTTATTAAATATGTTGGCTGATTAATTCATGTGTGAATATATATATATATATATATATATATATATATATATATATATATATATATATATATATATATATATATATAAGATCTGAACATGCTTTGTCTTTAGTCATCTTCTTCTTCTTCACAAAACCCACTTTCCAAAATACTCAATTCAAACCTCATGAAAACTTAAAGGTCGATTACGTTGTGTTCTGTCATTGTTTGTGTTTTGATTGCTTATTGTTGAAACATCTGAAATCACGTACAAAACCGAGACAATCAATGGGTTTGATTGAATAAGTTTTCAAGGGTTTATCAAGAAACATTTGAATTCAGTGTAGTTAACATGAATATAGCATAATTATGTTTGAAGGCAACGTAATACTCATTGACCAATGGATTGCACATTTAAGTCTTGAACGCGAGTTCAAGCAACCGGCGTATTTGACAAATACGCCGGTCAAACTAGTGTAGATAAACATCTACGCTGACTGTTATCTCGAAACTAGATTTAAATCTGCAATCTACGATCAGCGTAAATGAGTTAAAACCGGCGTATATATTATTTCGCTTGGTGTATATGTGTCACATGTCTGGTATATATAAATCATGTTACCGGCGCATTAAGCAGCAGATATACCAACGCAAATAGTTATACCCGCTGCGTGTTTAACCCCAAATTTGAGTGTTTTTACCTGCGTAATTATGTGTGTGTGTGTGTGTATATATATATTTGTAGGTCCACTTGGAGGATCAAGATAAACATGCTTCCTTGTTCTTGTAACACAAGTACGAATGCAGAATCCTCGTAAGAATGCAAACCAAAGCAAAGTAAGAAGACATGATAATCAAAGATTCAATATCTTGATTAACAGAAGAGAACTAGTACAAACATATATAAACAATGCTCATACAGACTCATGCAACACTCTCTGTGCTCTTGTGTCTCTCTCTCTAGTTCTGTTGTCTCACTTGCTCAACCAACTCCACCAACTCTACCAGCTCACTGAGAAGTGCATGTCTGCTTATATAGTGTCCATGCTTAGCAATTGTACGAAGTATGTTGCTGGCTGTACGAAACAATAAAAGACACGAAGAACTACTCCAAAGATACTCGTACGAACTAGCTGGTTCGTACGAGCATCATCTAGCTCGTACGGAACAAGTATAATACTTGTTTAGAGGGATTCATTCGTACGGATGGCAGGTGGCTCATACGAGCTATATCTTGCTCGTACGAAGCATTTCCACTCGCACAGAATGCTTTCTTTGGAGAGCGTGTCACAGACATGACGTACAAAAGCCTCAACAGTATGCACATATGCAACTGTTTAACACAAACAAACTAAACGTCGTACTAAACCAAGATAGGAGGATATCTTGATTTGGTCAACATGGCCAAACTATACAGACGCTGTAAACAAAGACCATACGATTATAGACGTAACTAAGAACAAGTGACAGACATAAAAGTGAATCAACAAACTCCCCATTGGCTGTTGCTTTGTCTTCGGTCTTCGGTCTTTGGTCTTCATACTTAAATGGCCTGGAGTATCAACAAACTCCCCTTGAAGATCTGCTATCCATCATTGATAGAGTATCAGGTTTTCAAACTTTCTAGAAACATCAAACCTTTCCTGTTTCCTCTTGATTGCTGCTTGAGGTAACTAGATCGGTCACTATCTGCTGTGCATTAGACTCTACCACTGGAGTTCTGCAGAAACTGTTGGTTGCGAGGATGAGGCCGAAGCATCAGGATTGCCAGTATCCTCATTAACCGGATCATGCTAACGTTTGATCTCCTTTGCTTTGCATCTCTCATTCCATAGAATGTTCACTCGCTTTCTGCTCATTTCAAACACGTCTTTAATGCCATTAAAGCCTTCAACCAGCGTAACATTTCGAGAATGATACCATTCTCTCAAGTCATTATGCTTAGCAGTTAATGTTTCCGTAGATCGTTGTACAGCCGCAATACGTTCTTTCAGCCTATTTATCTCAATCCACCAAGAGTTATCAGCGGCCCTCATCTGTTGTATCAGAGATGCTCTTTCAGCATATGCAGCCTTCAGTCGCTCATTTTCTTTTCTCAGCTGTGCAATTTCAGAATTCTGTTTGCTAACGGTCTCTTTCAAAGAATTTATCTCCAATTGTTGTTTCATGACAGTGTTACGATTTGAAGGTATAAACTCTGAATGTTTGTTAATCTTGATTGCCGCAGCTTACAACTGAGAGAACAGAAAATCCACTTTCTCATCCTTTTCCATTTTAGAGAACAAACGACTGGTTTGCTTTGTATTTTGGTGAGATGTATATTGGATTGTTGAGATGAAGAAGTAGTAGGTTGCAGTTGAACAGGAGTATCTTCCGCTGAAGGTGTTTCATCTGTTGTGGTATTTGAAGGTATTGGTTCAGAAGTTGTAGTGGGTTCCGTCATTACAGGTTCAGTCTCTTCTGTTGTAACAGTAGGCTGGACTTCTGCAACTGGTTCACTAGAACAATCATTACCAACATTGTCACCGTCATCATCATTACCTTTTCCCTTTCTTATCCTTTTCCATTTTGGTGAGATGTAGATTGGGATTGTTGAGATGAAGAAGTAGTAGGTTACGGTTGAACAGGAGTATCTTCCGCTGAAGGTGTTTCATCTGTTGTGGTATTTGAAGGTATTGGTTCAGAAGTTGTAGTGGGTTCCGTCATTACAGGTTCAGTCTCTTCTGTTGTAACAGTAGGCTGGACTTCTGCAACTGGTTCACTAGAACAATCATTACCAACATTGTCACCGTCATCATCATTACCTTTTCCCTTTTTATCACCAAACTTATCTTTAATCATCTTTGTCAAAGTTGGCTCTTCATTATCTGAATCACTGTCATCATGGCGCCACTTGTCATTTTCTGGTGCAACATATTGATCATTTGCCCGAAAACCGATTAATCTATGAGGAGGTGTGCTTTCCTTGTAACGCTTTGTTGCTACACCCCTAAAGATCTTCAACGAATGTTCCATCATAACTTCTACTTTTAGAACATCGTTGTTGTTCTTCGGATGATTCGGATGTTGCACATTCAAATTCATTTGGAGAAATTGAGGATACATCCAAAACTTGTTTCCACCATATCCAGTTCTTCTCATGTTTTCTTTCATGTTTGCAAAAATATACATTGAAACACTAAACAATTTGTTCAATGTTAAAGCTATCATCATTCCAACCAAGTCGTTATTTGCCATGTTATAACCCCTTCGTTTGTTGCTCAAACACTAAATTAGAACATGTAGAAAGAACTTGTATTGGAGTGGCAACCACACTTTATTTAGTTGTCCCATGAGGAAATCTCCAACACATTTCATTCTGAGCAAACATCCACGTTGTCACGTCAACGATACTGAGAAAGGAGCTTCAGGATCATCACTAAGCCGCAATACTAAGTTAATGGTTTCAACAGAGACATCTACATTCAAGTCATTTACTTTCCCGCGGATAAGTTCCTGCCCAT
Organism: Scalesia atractyloides; assembly: GCA_947069175.1. Classification (NCBI taxonomy): domain Eukaryota; kingdom Viridiplantae; phylum Streptophyta; class Magnoliopsida; order Asterales; family Asteraceae; genus Scalesia; species Scalesia atractyloides. Next base: position 40,912,569 of record CAMTDV010000116.1, read on the forward strand.
TGTCTTCAATAACTGTAGCTGAATCCCAAAATTCCTTGATCAACGTCTTGTATATTGTAGTCTTGTGCGTGATAGCATAATGTATCCTTGAGTCACACAAAAACTTCATTATACCATTGTACTCAACAAATTTGTCTTCCGGATCCAAGTAGGCCACCATGTTATGTCTCGGCTCAGACATAATTTCCACTTCTGACTTGTCAGTTCTCTTTGTTGCTTGTTTTCTTTTATGTTCCTTTTGTTCCATTCTGTACACTTAAGATAACTAGGATAAGAACACAAAAACATTAGGGAATATACACAAAAAGCTTTATTTCAAACTTTATGCATGTATGTATTCCCTGAACAAAGAAATACTGACTCATACGAATAACAACTTATTTTCACAAACTTGTGATTTAAAAACATGTCATTCGTATGGACAGTTGATTCGTACGAATCGGTGAGTTATTCGTGCGAATGATGTTTCATTCGTACTAATCTTAGTTCGTACAAACAACTTCAAAGGAAGTTACTTGTTTTTCGTTAAAGATTCTTTGGTTTAAGGTTTGTTATTCTTGTTAGTCATGTTCACATGGTCATATAATGTTTTAAGTTGTTCATCCTCAAAGTACGCTAAACAATTTTAAGTATACCTTAAAGAAAAACAAAAAAAGCTTGAAGGGAAATGTAAGGATGAGGTGACCAAGGTGAAAGTGAGGTTCTACCAAAGAGCTTCATCACCTTATATGCCACATCAAAAACACTCGTGCGAAACAACCTAGATTCGTATGAAGCACTGATTTGTACAAAACCCAATTGTCATTCGTACGAAACACAATGGTTAGTATGAATGATCCTTAATTTGTACGAGTCCAGGTCTTTCACAAACTGGACTTTCAGTTCTTCGAGAACCTTAGGTTTTTCACGGGCCTATTTAAACACTTTGCACATATCCACACTAAACACACAGTTAAGTTAAGAAAAGTGCTTGTGAAACAGATTTTGTTCTTTTTAGATAAGCTTACCGTTGTAAGAAAGTACTTCATGAAGTTGTGATTCAAAACGAATGGTTTTCATGGCGTATTTTGGTAGAAAACCTTTGAGTTTCAACTTTGGCTAATACAAAAAGAACTTAATTTAACAACACAGTAAACTAAACTAAGGTAATTACTAACACTAAATATTTACCAGACAATCTTTTTCAGAGTTTCAATAATAAGAGAATCATACCCGTTTTTAATCTTGTCAAAAACAGGTTTTGTTAAAACATTAAATTAAAACAAATAAATATTCTACTATGATTATCGATATTGTTGTCCACGTAAGCTCAACTTTTCAGATGTAATCATGATTAGGAGATATGATTAATGTATGATTTATACTTACTAGCCGGTGTTCAACCACTTCACGACACATTCCCGTATCAAGATATGCTCGAGAGAAAATCTTACCGGTGAGTATACTGCTTATCATGATGAAAAACTTGATTTTCATATGCATGCAGGGCACAGGTGTAAGTCCGTGAACAGGTTAGTACCATCGTATCGAAAAAGAGACAAACTTATCTCCCACATAAGCTGTGATATTTTATCACTTATTTTTGGGTGGATGTGATATTTTTATCACTTATTTGATGGTCGTATGCAGTATTTACACGTATGGTATTATGGAAGTTCTAGACTTGCATCACCATTATTTTTCGGCAAAAGATTTAATCATGATACCCAGATGATAAGTTAGCATAAAGAACGCATATCTCAGAACCTCGACATACTATCAAACGAAATTCCGGTACCAAGACCATATGCCAATGAATGGTTCCCACCTAGCTTGCAGTCCGTTATGTTTATATCAACCTGCACATTTTGATCTGATTGTGAGCCTACCGATACATCATTAGTAAAACTATTTATCAATTTTCATTCTTTATTTTTGACTTGCTTATGACAGATCACCGGTACATCATCTTCAACTTATCTATCCAAGAAACTCATTTGTCATTTTTGGTTTTTTTATTGTTTTTGTATTTTTCTGAATTTTCTCACCCTTAAATAAAGAAGGTAATAAAAACTTCATAATTTTGTATTTTTGTGTTTTCTCATGTTTTTGTATTTTTCTTTAAATATTCTCCCCCTAAAATAAAAAAACTAAGAGAAAATAGAAAATCTTTTTGTCATTTTTAGAATTTTTGTTAAAAGAATATTTACGAAAAATGATTAGCCAAGGTTGAATTACTCGGGTTTCACCTTGATGCCATTGACCAAAAGTAGATAATCAAAACGAGATTTGTCAAAAGCTTTTGTAAAAAGGTCAGCACATTGGTGATCAATGTGGATTTTAACAACAATCTCGTATGAAATGATACTTAATCTCAATGTGTTTGGTCTTTGAGTGCTGTACAGGATTACGAGTGATCTGCAAAGCAGCTTCATTATCAACAAAAATAGGAGTAGTTAGAAATTCAAAACCGTAGTCCCGCATCTGCTGTTGGATCCATAGAACCTGAGAGCAGCAACTTGACGCCGAAATTTACTCAACCTCACAGTTTGACGTAGCTACACAAGTCTGCTTCTTGCACTGCCACGTGACTAGGCGATTTCCCAAAAACTGACATCCCGCTGATGTTGACTTTGCATCAATCTTGCAGCTGCCATGATCAGAATCACTGAATGCTGTCAAATCAAAGTTATCATCCTTAGGATACTAGAGACCAGTGTTCGGGCGACCCTTCAAATAACGAAAAATTCTTTTCACGACCATCAAATGAGAAACCTTCGGACTGGACTGGTAGCAATCTAGAAGACATGTTGGGCACATTATGTCGTGTCTTGAAGCAGTAAGATACATGGGAGAGCCAATCATAGCACGACAGTGAGACGGTTCCACATGTTCACCCATTCCGTCAGGAGTAATCCCATGATTTTGAGCTAATGGAGTTCCCAAAGGCTTTGAGTCTTCCATCTGAAATCGTTTGAGAATATCCCCGACGTACTTGGTTTGATGGATGAAAATCCCTTCCTTAGATTGTTTAACCTGCAAACCTAAAAAGAAAGTCATTTCTCCCATAGCGCTCATCTCGAACTCCTCCTGCATCACAGGCTCAAATTCTTTGCACATCTTCTCATTTGTAAACCCAAAAATAATATCATCAACATACACCTACACCAGCAATAAGTCCTCATTTTGTTCCTTGATGAAGAGAATACAGTCGATCAATCCATGTCGAAAACCATTCTTCAGAAGATAGGAAGACAACGTTTCATACAAAGCCCTTGGAGCTTGATGTAGACCATATAGCGCCTTGTTAAGAAGCCAAATTTTGTCAGGATGGATTGGATCTTCAAAACCAGGCGGTTGCTCAACATATACCTCTTCTTCAACCACACCATGAATAAATGCACTCCTTACATCCATCTGATAAACAGTAAACTTCTTGTAGGACGCATAAGCCAAGAAAATCCTTATGGCCTCAAGACGAGCTACCAGTGCATAAACTTCATTGTAATCAATGCCTTCAACCTGATTAAAGCCCTGAACGACAAAACTTGCTTTGTTTCTTACAACAACACCTCGGTCATCCTTCTTGCATTTGTAAACCCATCTGGTTCCAATCTTCTTATAGTTGTCAGGCCTGTCAACCAATTTCCACACGCCTAACTTCTGAAACTGCTTAAGTTCTTCCTGCGTAGCTTCAACCTATGAGTCTTCTTTCATTGCCTCCTTCCAAGATTTCGGTTCTACTTGGAAGACATAGCAGGCAAAACACCAATCATTTTGTTCCCCAGATTCCCTAATAACCGAATACAGACCAGCATTCAGATTATTCCTGAGCTGATTACGAGTCTGCACACCACTATGGACATCTCTGATAATATTCTGCTGAGGATGGGTATTATGAATTCGGGTTTCAGGAACATCAGGAACTCGAGAATTTATACCCAAATTGTTGATATTCAGATCAACAACTAATATGTTTGATGGATGTGATGATGATGTAAATGCATGACCTTCAGTTATCCCTAGATTCTGAATATTTGACGTGACATCTGAAATTCCAGGAATCGGAGTAGAGGCAACTTCATTTTCATCATGGAACTCATCATCTTCTGATGATACGTTATAATCAGCAGCATATTCGAATTCCTCATTTTGAACAAGATTGTTAACCGATGTAGACACTCGAGGATTAACAATAATTGGTCGAACTAATGATGAGTCAATGGCACCATCATTTTCTAGTAACATTTGAGCAGCTGCAGAGGCATCATCAAAAGTTGGCAGATTAAAGGAGTCAAACAGCCCATCGTAGTCGAATATCCAAGGAGCACCCAGAGCTTTTACTGTTTCAGTGTATCTTTGAACCTTGACTTCACCCCATTCTTCAATCTTCTTTGTTGACAAGTTCCACACCCTGAATTTGGAGTAGCATATCGAAGAAAGAAACCTTCGATAGCCTTCGGACCAAATTTACCATGTGGATTAATCATAGTGCATGGAGCTCCAAAAGGTTCTAAGAAAGAAACATCTGGTTTCCTTTTATGTAGCAACTCGAAACATGTTTTCCCATGTCTCTTCACCGTAAGAACTCTATTCATCGTGTAACATGCAGTAACGACAGCCTCTCCCCAAAATTGAATAGGAAGTTCTGATTCCACTAGCATAGTTCTCGCTGTTTCAATAGAGTTCTATTTTTCCTCTCAGTGAAACTATTTTGTTGTGGAGTGTATCGAGAACTGTACTCATGCAGAATGCCTTTAGAAGAACATAACTCATCAATAACTTGATTTTTGAATTCGGTGACATTGTCGCTTCTGATTCTCCTTATCTTTAAATTGTACAAATTTTCAAGCAGAGTCAGGAGATTCTTGAGGATTTCGGGAACTTCACTCTTGTGTGCCATCATATTCACCCATGAAAATCTGGAGTAGTCATCAGTAACTACTAAATAGTATGAACCTCCAAAGGTAGTCTTGTGTTTCATAGGTCCAAAGAGGTCCTTATGAAGACGTTCCAGAGGCATATTCACTGTATTGATTTTCTTCACAGGGTGAGATTTTCTTGCTTGCTTTCCTTTCTGACACGATACACAGACGTCTTGAAGATGAAAATACTTGACTGGTACACCATTCATAAGATTGTTCTTCACCAAATAGTTCATTTTTACTCAAGTGAATGTGTCCCATTCGTCTGTGACAAGAGATTGATTCCTTCTCGGTGGCTTTTGAGACAAAACATGTGACTTGTGCAGACGTGGTAATAGCTTGGCTCATGTCAAGAATATACAAGTCGTTGATTCTTGGAGTCGAAAGGAGAATCCATTCTTTGGGAACCTTGAAACCAGGTTTCAGCATATAGCATCCGGCATCATCAAAATGAACCATGAACTTCTTGTCACAGATTTGAGAAACACTAAGAAGATTGTAATCAATTTGTCGAACATAATTGATCTTATCAAAACTCACAACACCATTGGAGACCATTCCTTCTCCAGTGATGTATCCGCCTTTATCACCAGCAAAAGCAACATAACCATCCCTAATGCTTTTTACATCATAAAGGAGCCGTAAGTCGCCTGTCATGTGCCTCGATGCTCCACTGTCAACAATCCAATGACTATTCACAGTTCCTCCTGGAACACCCTACACATTCAAAAACTAGATCAGTTTGAGATGAGGACCCAAGCCTTAGTGGTCTTGGGTCGACCCTTATCATCAAGAAATGTGATTTCTATTTCTTGATGATTTGCAAATCGTGTGCCTCCTCTTGAACCATCACTGGTCTTAGGTTTCCAAGATTTATGAAATTTACCAGAATTACTATTATTTACAATTTTAACATTTTCTGGTTTTATTAAATTTGAAGATCTTGGATTCCTTTCTGAAGAATCCGTTTTTAAAGCTTTTTCAATTACCTTTATTTGTTTATGTCTCTGTTTCTCTTCTTGTTCGTTAACAATTCGTTTGTTTTGTTTTGAAGAAACAGATTGACGTTGGCAAGTTGGTTCATGAGGGGTTTTCTCAATAAATCTTGGTTTTGCTAGGTTTGTGCAATTCTAGATAATGTGGCCAAATTCTCCACATTTGAAACATGTCCTCCTTTCAACAAATTTAGGAGATCGTGTTCCATGGCTTGATGTTAAACTTGTGGGTCTTGAGGTACTGGGTTCATTTTCATCACACCCATTTGTATGTTGGGTGTAATTGTTTTCACTATTTCGTTTTAAAATCTTGACTTTGTTTACGAAATCTACATTAGACATGTGTTCAAAAGTATCGACTTTATAAGTACCCTTAGAACTCACAAATTTAACATTTTTAAGCTTTTTCTTGTAGCTAGTGCCTTTTGTCTCAACCCTTTGGTTGTGGTGCTTTAGGCTTTTCAACTCGCTTTTCTCGCTGTTTTTCTCTTGACTTGGATAATGGTTGTGACTTGATTAGGTTTTTCTTTTCCAAAAACTTGGTTGTTGAATTTTCAATAACTTGATCAATTGACATTGGATTTACATTCTTGATCGGAGAGTCTTTGTTTGAATAAATTTTCTTATCCCCAAGTAAGGTATACAATACATTATCCTCTTTAGCTGCTGACACACTTGTCTTTACTGATTTTTATAGGATCATTCTCTTGATTTTCGACAATTTTTACACTGGGAGTAGCAGACATTTCTATTCCCTTATCTTCATCAAGGGATTGATCCTGAACACTTTTCTCCGACTCATTATCTGATGAATCATCCTCCTCTTCTGTAGTGGGGGTTCTGATTAACAACTGATGATGAGTTCTCAGATTTTCTTGATTCAACCGAGGAATTTTCTAGCTTGAACCCTAGTCCTGCTACAAATTCTTGAGGATTAATAGGTATAGAGGGTTCAAAGCGTGACATTTCTCTTCATCAGGCAATTTGGTATAGTTGTGTTTCATCGGGGTGGACACGACTTATACCCAATGCAGTAACATCTCCCTTTAGCTTTTGAACATCAATGATATGATCAAGCAAATATCGTGAGTTAGAAAAACTGTCCAATTTTAGCTTGATTGCATCATGTTCGCATTTGGCGATGGCTAACTCTTTCTTTGTTTCTTCTAGGAGATTAATGTAGTTATTAATTCTTGTCTGTTTATTCAAACTGTTTTTCTCAATTCAGAAACGCTCTTCTTAAGAGTTTCTATTATAGATTTGAATTCTTTTTCGTTTCGAGTTAAAGCCAAGTTCGCCTCTTTGCATTTAGATAGTTCAACAACTAAGCTTTGATTATGACTGCTAATTGTTTCATATTTTGTTTTTAATTCAGCACAGTCATTGCAAACTTTAGGAGAGTCGGAATTTACCTGACTTGTCGAACTGGCAACATTCGCCATGAAGGCAGTATGATGAGGAAAGGCTGCACTATCTGTAAAGAATTTTTCTGTATCCTTTGATGCAACTCCAGCTTTCTTCATCAAGCCCACCTTTTCACTCTTCATCTTCTCAGCTTCTTTTAGCAACTTTCTGACCTCAGCATCAGTTCCCTCTCTGATATCTGAATCAGATCCATAACTACCTGAACTTGAGCATTCTTCATCAGAACTACCAGTATACCGTGAAACATCATCATCATCTGAACTATCAATGTTGTGAACATGTTTGATTTGACTGATGATTTTGGCATAACATGCAGTTCCTTCGTTATTCTCAGTTCCCAATTGTACTGACCAATTGCATCCTTCATCAGATTGAACTACCAAAGCTCTGTGTGTGTTGTTTAAAGGTCCTGATTGATTTGTAATGTTTAAGTTGCTGACAGCTACTATTCTTCTATCATTGTTGACTTGAGTTGTGTTGGATGGTTGAAATTGATTTTGCAAGGGGTTGTGATTTCCTTGTTTGTTGGGCCTCGTGCACTCACGTTTGAAGTGACCTCTTTCTCCAAAGTTGAAGCAAGTAATGACATTTTTATCAAAACCATATTTGTATCCTTCTTGCTCTCCAAACTGGTTCTTCCTGTTCTGCTCATATATTCCTTGGCTATTCTTACCACACTAACAAATGCTCATTTGATATCCATCAGTTCCATCTCATCTTGGCAAATTTGTTGGTAGTCTTAATTAGTCAAATTGAAGTTTCCTATTTGACCGGCGACTAACCCACAATAAGCACTAACCATTGTGTTTAGAAGTTCCATATGTTCTTGTGCAACTTCTACACTGACTTCTGAGAGATGTGACGTGTCAAGCCTGACTGTTTTGGTGTTTGTAGGTTGAAAGTTGTTTCCATAGAAAGCTTGTTGAGGAGCTTGTTGTGGAACTTGAGGTGCTAAATTTCGTGGTTGTGGTAGAAAGGCTTTCGGATCAAATGCTTGTCCATAGGCTTGAGTACTTGAGCTTGCAGACTGATTTGTTTGAACAGGTTGTGGCAGTAGGGATTCACGTTTGACAGAAACGCGGTTTGAAGCTTCAGTTGCTGGCTTACACTATTATGTGGAACACTAACTCTTTATGCCTTTCGAAGTTCTTCTTCATTCTTGTTCTCTAATTTCTGCACAAATTCATAAATACTGACTGAGTTCAAAACACCTGTATGTTTTAACAAGTCAATGAATTGACCCAATTTTGGTGGTAACGCGTTAGCAAAACGCATCACAATCTCTTACGGATATGCTAATACTTTGTAAGAGTACCTTTTGACAGCAGATGATAAAAATGTGTGGTCACATCATTCAACGTTTCATTCTCCATGAACATAAAGCCTTCAAATTCCTTCTTAAGCAGATCATGCCGAATTTTTCTGGTCGTAACATTACCCTCTCCTCTTGCTTCCAGTGTATCCCATAGATTCTTGGTGGTGGTACAATACACAAACTGATGATAAATACCTTTGTGAAGTGCTTGTGTAAGGATAACAAACGCCTTTTCTCTAGATCATAAGCCTTTTTGTCCCTTTCGTCTACGTTGGCTAAGGAGGTTGGATTCGATCTCGCTTCTTCGAGAGATTCTTTATAGGGTGTAGTAAAACACGTTCACAATTATGTGTTCTGGCCGAGAACATATGTATGAAAACGACTTTCCACCAGGGATAATCGTTCATGTGGTTTAGCGTAGGTGGACGGTTATTACTCCCGGTTTCACTCTCGCTCATCAGAAGAGTCTGAATACTTTGGCTCTGGTTTGCGACACACGCCCATTGATTTGTAGAAATCATGGCTGTTTGTTGGGGCATCAATGATTTAACCCATGAGGTTGCGGAGCTTTGTGAAGAGTGATTTGTGCTTGAACTACTGCTCCAATCCCACGGATTTGAACTCATTTTCTTAATTATGAAAAGTTAAAAGGTTTAAAGTTTGAATTTTGAAAATAAAAAGGGTCCCTTTTAAAAATTCACAATTCAGAAAACACAAAGTTTGAGAAATCACAAGATTTGAAAAACTGAAACACAAAAGGCAAACTTAGTTGTTCTTCGTACGAATCAACTGTTTCGTACGGATGATGTGTTCTTCGTACGAACTAGATGTTTCGTACGAGGACACTACTTCGTGCGAACAGCTAAGTCTTTTGTTCGAACTAGGTCTTTCGTGCGGATGACAAGTCTTTCGCAAGAATAGTCTGGTTCTTCGTGCGGATGGGTTATTCGCACATGTGTTTTTCATGGAGGAATCTTTTTGCAGGGCTCTTGTTGGTGAAAAGTTTCCTATTCTGCACAGACTGGTTTTCGAAAGTGTTTTGTTGTCTACAAAATTTTAGTTAAAGAAGACAAACATACTATCAGCTTTTCAGTTTTAATAGTCATGTCCAGAAAGTCAGAGATTTGGTCAACCCTACAAGCAATCTTCTGGTGAGTTTCTCCGGTGAGTTTCTTCTGCAAGTGTGTTTAACTTAGATGAAAATTTTAAGAAAACCAGATTTAACATGTCTCCATGTATTCTAACTAGGTTTTTTATAAAAATTTTCTGGATAAAGCAAGTTTTAACTAAATTTTCAGTTTGTTATCTTTCAAAAACTTAAGGTCCTGCTGAAAGTTCAAGAACACTTCAAGAAACTCTCTCAACTAGCTCAGACACGATCACTAAGCTTGGTTTTGAACAAGGAAAAGAGCCAAAGCTCTGATACCACTTGTAGGTCCACTTGGAGGATCAAGATAAACCTGCTTGCTTGTTCTTGTAACAAAAGTACGAGTGCTGTGGAGCTTGCTGTGGAACTTGCGGTGCTAAATCTCATGGCTGTGGTAGAAAGGCTTTCGGATCAAATGCTTGTCCATAGGCTTGAGTACTTTAGCCTGCAGACTGATTTGTTTGAACAGGTTGTGGAAGATAGGGATTCACGTTTGACACAATAGCGATTTGAAGCTTCGGTTGCTGGCTTGCACTATTTTGTGGAACAGTAACTCTTTGTGCCTTTCAAAGTTCTTCTTTGTTCTTGTTCTCTAATTTCTACACAAATTCATAAATACTGGTTGAGTCCAAAACACCTGTATGTTTTAACAAGTCAATGAATTGACTAACGCGTCATCAAAACGCATCACAATCTCTTGTGGAGATGCTAATACTTTGTAAGAGTACATATCGCACAGCAGATGACAAAAACGTGTGGTCATATCATTCAACGTTTCATTCTCCATGAACATAAAGCCTTCAAACTCCTTCTTAAGCAGATCATGCCGAATTTTTCTGGTTGCAGCATTACCCTCTCCTCTTGCTTCCAGCGTATCCCATATATTCTTGGTGGTGGTACAATACACAAACTGATGATAAATATCTTTGTGAAGTGCTTGTGTAAGGATAACAAACACCTTTTTCTCTATATCATAAGCCTTTTTGTCGCTTTCGTCTACGTTGGCTAAGGAGGTTGGATTTGATCATGCTTCTTCGAGAGATTCTTTATAGGGTGTAGTCAAACACGTCCACAATTCTATGTTTGGCTGAGAACATATGTATGAAAACGACTTTTCCACCAGGGATAATCGTTCATGTGGTTTAGCGTAGGTGGATGGTTATTACTCCATGTTTCACTCTCGCTCATCAGAAGAGTCTGAATACTTTGGTTCTGGTTTGCGATACACGCCCGTTGATTTGCAGAAATCATGGTTGTATGTTGTGGCATCAATGATTTAACCCATGAGGTTGCGGCGCTTTGCGAAGAGTCCTGATTTGTGCTTGAACTACTGCTCCAATCCCACGGATTTGAACTCATTTTCTTAATTATGAAAAGTTAAAAGGTTTAAAGTTTGAATTTTGAAAATAAAAAGGGTCCCTTTTAAAAATTCACAATTTCAGAAAACACAAAGTTTGAGAAATCACAAGTTTGAAAAACTGAAACACAAAAGGCAAACTTAGTTGTTCTTCGTACGAATCAACTGTTTCGTACGGATGATGTGTTCTTCGTATGAACTAGATGTTTCGTACGAGGACACTACTTCGTGCGAACAGCTAAGTCTTTCGTGCGAACTAGGTCTTTCGTGCGGATGACAAGTCTTTCGCACGAATAGTCTGGTTCTTCGTGCGGATGGGTTATTCGCACATGTGTTTTTCATGGAGGAATCTTTTTGCAGGGCTCTTGTTGGTGAAAACTTTCCTATTCTGCACAGACTGGTTTTCGAAAGTGTTTTGTTGTCTACAAAATTTTAGTTAAAGAAGACAAACATTCTATCAACTTTTCAGTTTTAATAGTCATGTCCAGAAAGTCAAAGATTTGGTCAACCCTACAAACAATCTTCTGGTGAGTTTCTCCGGTGAGTTTCTTCTGCAAGTGTGTTTAACTTAGATGAAAATTTTAAGAGAAAACAGATTTAACATGTCTCCATGTGTTCTAACTAGGTTTTTTATGAAAATTTTCTGGATAAAGCAAGTTTTAACTAAATTTTCAGTTTGTTATCTTTCAAAAACTTAAGGTCCTGCTGAAAGTTCAAGAACACTTCAAGAAACTCTCTCAACTAGCTCTGACACAATCACTAAGCTTGGTTTTGAACAAGGAAGGGAGCCAAAGCTCTGATACCACTTGGAGGATCAAGATAAACCTGCTTGCTTGTTCTTGTAACAAAAGTACGAGTGCTGTGGAGCTTGCAGTGGAACTTGCGGTGCTAAATCTCGTGGTTGTGGTAGAAAGGCTTTCGGATCAAATGCTTGTCCATAGGCTTGAGTACTTTAGCCTGCAGACTGATTTGTTTGAACAGGTTGTGGCAGATAGGGATTCACGTTTGACACAAACGCGGTTTGAAGCTTCGGTTGCTGGCTTAAACTATTTTGTGGAAACAGTAACTCTTTGTGCCTTTCGAAGTTCTTCTTCATTCTTGTTCTCTAATTTCTACACAAATTCATAAATACTGGTTGAGTCCAAAACACCTGTATATTTTAACAAGTCAATGAATTGACTAACGCGTCATCAAAACGCATCACAATCTCTTGTGGAGATGCTAATACTATGTAAGAGTACATATCGCTCAGCAGATGATAAAAACGTGTGGTCATATCATTCAACGTTTCATTCTCCATGAACATAAAGCCTTCAAACTCCTTCTTAAGCAGATCATGCCGAATTTTTCTAGTTGCAGCATTACCCTCTCCTCTTGCTTCCAGCGTATCCCATATATTCTTGGTGGTGGTACAATACACAAACTGATGATAAAAATCTTTGTGAAGTGCTTGTGTAAGGATAAAAAACACCTTTTTCTCTAGATCATAAGCCTTTTTGTCGCTTTCGTCTACGTTGGCTAAGGAGGTTGGATTTGATCATGCTTCTTCGAGAGATTCTTTATAGGGTGTAGTCAAACACGTCCACAATTCTATGTTTGGCTGAGAACATATGTATGAAAACGACTTTTCCACCAGGGATAATCGTTCATGTGGTTTAGCGTAGGTGGATGGTTATTACTCCATGTTTCACTCTCGCTCATCAGAAGAGTCTGAATACTTTGGTTCTGGTTTGCGATACACGCCCGTTGATTTGCAGAAATCATGGTTATATGTTGTGGCATCAATGATTTAACCCATGAGGTTGCGGAGCTTTGCGAAGAGTCCTGATTTGTGATTGAACTACTACTCCAATCCCACGGATTTGAACTCATTTTCTTAATTATGAAAAGTTAAAAGGTTTAAAGTTTGATTTTGAAAAAAAAAGGGTCCCTTTTAAAAATTCACAATTTCAGAAAACACAAAGTTTGAGAAATCACAAGATTTGAAAAACTGAAACACAAAAGGCAAACTTAGTTGTTCTTCGTACGAATCAACTGTTTCGTACGGATGATGTGTTCTTCGTACGAACTAGATGTTTCGTACGAGGACACTACTTCGTGTGAACAAATAAGTCTTTCGTGCGAACTAGGTCTTTCATGCGGATGACAAATCTTTCGCATGAATAGTCTGGTTCTTCGTGCGGATAGGTTATTCGCACAGGTGTTTTTCTTGGAGGAATCTTTTTGCAGGGCTTTTGTTGGTTAAAACTTTCCTATTCTGCACACACACTGGTTTTCAAAAGTGTTCTGTTATCTACACAATTTTAGTTAAAGAAGACAAACATTCTATCAGCCTTTCAGTTTTAACAGTCAAGTCCAGAAAGTCAGAGATTTGGTCAACCCTACAAACAATCTTCTGGTGAGTTTCTCCGGTGAGTTTCTTCTGCAAGTGTGTTCAACTAAGATGAAAATTTTAAGAAAAACTAGATTTAACATGGCTCCATGTGTTCTAACTAGGTTTTTTATGAAAATTTTCTGGATAAAGCAAGTTTTAACTAAGTTTTTAGTTTGTTATCTTTCAAAAACTTAAGTTCCTGCTAAAAGTTCATGAACACTTCAAGAAACTCTCTCAACTAGCTCAGACACAATCACTAAGCTTTGTTTTGAACAAAGAAGAGAGCCAAAGCTCTGATACCACTTGTAGGTCCACTTGGAGAATCAAGATAAACCTGCTTCCTTGTTCTTGTAACACAAGTACGAGTGTTGTGGAGCTTGCTGTGGAACTTGAGGTGCTAAATCTAGTGGTTGTGGTAGAAAGGCTTTCGTATCAAATGCTTATCCGTGGGCTTGAGTACTTGAGCCTGCAGACTGGTTTGTTTGAACAGGTTGTGGCAGATAGGGATTCCCGTTTGACACAAACACGGTTTGAAGCTTCGGTTGCTGGCTTGCACTATTTTGTGGAACAGTAACTCTTTATGCCTTTCGAAATTCTTCTTCATTCTTGTTCTCTAATTTCTACACAAATTCATAAATATTGATTGAGTCCAAAACACCTGTATGTTTTAACAGTCAATGAATTGACCCCATTTTGGTGCGTCAACAAAACGCATCCCAATCTCTTGCGGAGATGCTAATACTTTGTAAGCGTACATTTCGCTCAACAGATGATAAAAACGTGTGGTCATATCATTTAACGTTTCATTCTCCATGAACATAAAGCCTTCAAACTCCATCTTAAGCAGATCATGCCGAATTTTTCTAGTTGCAGCATTACCCTCTCCTCTTGCTTCCAGCGTATACCATAGATTCTTGGTGGTGGTACAATACACAAACTGATGATAAATATCTTTGTGAAGTGCTTGTGTAAGGATAACAAACGCTTTTTTCTGTAGATCATAAGCTTTTTTGTCGCTTTCGTCTACGTTGGCTAAGGAGGTTGGATTCGATCACGCTTCTTCGAGAGATTCTTTATAGGGTGTAGTAAAACGCGTCCACAATTCTGTGTTCTGGCCAAGAACATATGTATGAAAATGACTTTTCCACCAGGGATAATCGTTCATGTGGTTTAGCGTAGGTGGACGGTTATTACTCCTGGTTTCACTCTCGCTCATCAGAAGAGTCTGAATACTTTGGTTCTGGTTTGCGACACATGCCCATTGATTTGTAGAAATCATGGTTGTATGTTGGGGCATCAATGATTTAACCCATGAGGTTGCGGAGCTTTGCGAAGAGTCCTGCTTTGTGCTTGAACTACTGCTCCAATCCCACGGATTTGAACTCATTTTCTTAATATGAAAAGTTAAAAGGTTTAAAGTTTGATTTTTGAAAATAAAAAGGGTCCCTTTTAAAAATTCACAATTTCAAAAACACAAAGTTTGAGAAATCACAAGATCTGAAAAACTGAAACATAAAAGGCAAACTTAATTGTTCTTCGTACGAACTAGATGTTTCGTACGGATAATGTGTTCTTCATACGAACTAGATGTTTCGTACGGATAATGTGTTCTTCGTACGAACTAGATGTTTCGTACGAGGACAATACTTCGTGCGAACAGCTAAGTCTTTCATACGAACTAGGTCTTTCGTGCGGATGACAAGTCTTTCGCACGAATAGTCTAGTTCTTTGTGCGGATGGGTTATTCGCACATGTGTTTTTCATGGAGGAATCTTTTTGCAGGGCTCTTGTTGGTGAAAACTTTCCTATTCTACACAGACTGGTTTTCGAAAGTGTTCTATTGTCTACACAATTTTAGTTAAAGATGACAAACATACTATTAGCTTTTCAGTTTTAACAGTCAAGTCCAGAAAGTCAGAGATTTGGTCAACCCTACAAACAATCTTCTGGTGAGTTTCTCCGGTGAGTTTCTTCTGCAAGTGTGTTTAACTTAGATGAAAATTTTAAGAAAAACCATATTT
The DNA here is from genome assembly GCA_947069175.1 of Scalesia atractyloides. Lineage (NCBI taxonomy): Eukaryota > Viridiplantae > Streptophyta > Magnoliopsida > Asterales > Asteraceae > Scalesia > Scalesia atractyloides. Next base: position 40,928,107 of record CAMTDV010000116.1, read on the forward strand.
AACATGTCTCCATGTGTTCTAACTAGGTTTTTTATGAAAATTTTCTGAATAAAGCAAGTTTTAACTAAGTTTTCAGTTTGTTATCTTTCAAAAACTTAAGGTCCTGCTGAAAGTTCAAGAACACTTCAACAAACTCTCTCAACTAGCTCAGACACAATCACTAAGCTTGGTTTTGAGCAAGGAAAAGAGCCAAAGCTCTGATACCACTTGTAGGTCCACTTGGAGGATCAAGATAAACCTGCTTCCTTGTTCTTGTAACACAAGTAGAGTGCGGAATCCTCGTAAGAATACAAACCAAAGCAAAGTAAGAACACAGGATAACCAAAGATTCAATATCTTGACTTACAGAAGAGAACTAGTACAAACATATAGAAACAATTCTCATACAGACTCATGCAACACTCTATGTGCTCTTGTGTGTCTCTCTCTAGTTCTGGTGTCTCACTGGCTCAACCCACTCCCCCAACTCTACAAGCTCACTGAGAAGTGCATGATTGCTTATATAATGTCCATGCTTAGCAACTGTACGAAGTATGTTGTTGGTTGTACAAAACGCTAAAAGACACGAAGAACTACTCCAAAGATACTCGTACGAACTAGCTGGTTCGTACGAGCATCATCTAGCTCGTACAAAACAAGTATAATACTTGTTTAGAGGGATTCATTCGTACGAATGGCAGGTGGCTCGTATGAGCTATGTCTTGCTCGTACGAAGCATTTCCACTCGCATAGAATGCTTTTTTTGGAGAGCGTGTCACAGACATGACGTACACAAGACTCAACAGTATGCACACATGCAACAGTTTAACACAGACAAACTAAACGTCGTACTAAACCAAGATAGGAGGATATCTTGATTTGGTCGACATGACCAAACTATACAGATGCTGTAAACAAAGATAGTACAATTACAGACGTAACTAAGAACAAGCGACAGACACAAAAGTGTATCTACAATTTTACAACTCTAAATTAATTTTACTTTATTTATTTATTTTTTTTTAGTTTATGTTGTGAATATTTTATCTAACTTGTCTCGTTTTCATGTCTCAGAATGTCTCAACAAATCATCTGGGATGGCACTAGGAAACACAATCAGCCAATTACACTAGTCCCACCAGAGCCTAATTTTGAAGATGTAATGGACTGGCTGTCAATAAGCAAAAAAAGTCATGTTGTTCAAGCAAATCTTAAGATTTATTGCATTCACATAGAAGACTTTTGGAGAACCACAAGAGTGAGAGCATTAAACCAAGTCAAGCATATCACAGCAAGAGTACGCAACAAAGAGATAAAGGTGACAGAAGAGCGAATACGAAAAGTTCTCAGCCTCGGAGACAATTCTAGTGACCCAATAAAGCTGAGTAAAGAGGCAGTGCTGGAAGTATTTCGTGGGATGAACATGTAGGTGATTTTCGAGGCAAGAACAAGATAAAGAAGACTGGCCTTACAAAAGATTGGAGATTTATCTTACACACATTTTACATGAGCCCCTCTATCACAGAAAAGGTGGGTACGACGGTCTCAATCTGGAATGGTCTACGACAATGCTGAATCTGTGTACCAACCAGCCATTTAACATCTCAGGCCTAATCTTCTACTGCATGGTCGACAACGTAAACGAAGGCGCATGGGCCATGTATCCAAGATTCGTACAACTGCTCATTGACGATCAGTACAAGAACTTGCCGCATGATGGAAATTTATACCAGTTTCAGCTTCCCGAAGGAAGACAAATCACCGAGCTAAAAACAAAAGAATCGGTATGCATAATCGGATGTATAGAGAAGAAAGACTTCCAGTAGTTCTTGTTGCATACAAGAAATACCGGGAGGGGGTAAGGCAGGCTCGAGAAAGACAAGAAATACTTGCTACTGAAGAAGAAGCCGAAGTTGAGGAGGAAACACCACTGATACCTCAACGAAAAGATAAAGGGAAGAAAGTGGTTGAAGGAGAATCCTCAAAGAAGAACAACAAGAAAGACTTCTCAAACCCAGAGAGGACTATGGGTGACAGCATTCATGCTGGATCAAAAAGAGAGGAGATCGAAAGAATGCAGGCCATTCATGCTGTTGCAAAGGTAGAAAAATGAGAACAAAGAATGAAAAGGAGAGAGATGACTGAGTCAGAGACAACCGTCATGGTGACATCAGAACAAGAATAGCTAGATCGTTTTATAGAACGGCTACTAACCGATCCCTCAGAGCCCACTCCAAGAAAGTCCCCTGCACAAAAGAAACGAAAAACAGGGGAGGGATCTTCCAAGGAGTTCCATCAAAGCCCTCTTCAATTGTTCATGATCCTCATCAAAGAGTTCCTTCAAGACCTCGACCATTTCAAGACCTGTATGATCACTTATCCAAAGAAATAGGATTGTGTCCTGCAAAGGAATTTTGCTTGCTAAAGAATCAGTTCAATGATACCAATGTGCTTAAAGAGAAGCTAAAAGAGTAGAGAAAAAAGAACAAAGAACTCTCCAAGCAATCTGACAAGATCGAAATGCCAGAAAAATTCCTTGAGTGGGTTTTGGAGGATGCAGTGATATATGAAACTGATGGAGGAGATGAGCTTGAGCCTCAACATCCTGAGTGGTTCAAGAAAGAAAGGGAAAAAATGCCAGACTTCTATCTGGTTATAACAGTTGAGAAAACAGAAGTCACTGACCGAATCATCAGGTGGAAATATTGCAATCTGACCGGGTGGTTTGTTGTGAAACGAATAGGAGGTGTGATCCAGTAATATTTCGATATGGAAATGATATGCAGAGTCTACCCACATGTGATATTCAAGAGTTAAGCAAGCATGATCTGATAAATCCTACCAACAGCATTGGTGGTGACCTTGAAAGATTGATTCTTAGAGAATGCATGCGTGGATTCACAGTTTTCAAACCTCAGCGCCCAAGAAGACGCGTATAAAAAACAACCAAAGACCCAATCACAGGAAAAAGGAAAAGTGACATGGGTAATCAATCCAGCAAAAATGGTTATAAGGGTGAAACCTCCTCCAGAACAACCTATGACTCTCACCAACTTTAATAAATGTTTCTATGACGGTAAAACTGGTGAAGCAGTTATCAGATCCAACTCTAACGAAGATATCCACATTCTAGATCCAATGGATGTATTCATGTTCTGTCTTTCTGATCTGAACATTCTTTATGGGAACAAGATACATGTCGGCGCAGAAAATGAATACTTGGAGAAAGGGATGCTGTTTCAGAGAGCTGTTGAGCAAGGGCACGAAAGATACCTGTAGGAAGGGCACGAAAGATAGAAATGATAGAGATTATGCTCGGAATCGACATAGAAAAAGAAAAAAGATGTATCTAGAAAGAAGAAAGCCGTTGAGCCGCAATCATCCTCTCCACAACCTAAAGATCCATCCTCTGATTCAGATGTTCAAGTTATTCCACCACCTCCGACTTCATCCACATATGACATCACTATGGAGGTCCAACCCACAACCAATGAAGCTACTCTTAACCAATCTGTCAAGTATGCAACAGTCTAGGGGGATATTGTTAGAATGTTTTGAGATCGTTGATACTTGACTTTCATAGTTTATAGCTTGATTGTAATAGTTAGTAAAACTAGAAGGGCTAAAAGTGTAACTTTTGATACTTGTACCAGTAGCAGCTTATTTAAAGTCTCAGCGTATTTAATAAATACGCTAGGTAGTTAGTGTGTATATATTGGTGATTAATGAAAACCCTAGTCCAAGGTTCTTGGACAAGTTTTGGTGATTTCTTTAGTCTTGTGATTGTTATTCTTGTGCTAAATATGAACATCCAGGTGCATTCAGTGATTATATCTTTTGGGATTCCATATACAACACTTATTGTTTAATCCATACAAGAATCCTCATCTTTATCTTTTGGTTTTTCTTAACTTTTACACATTCAAACAACTAATCTATAGTTGTTTGGGTGATAACAATCAAACCACTATGATCTGAATATGTTTTGGGACTCACATGATAATTGATGAAAGTGATCAAATAGAACAGTACAGGCACTATTCTATTTATACTACAATCTTAACCACTGAGCTTCTTATTATAATGTCAGCATGAAAGTGACACTTAACAAAAATAACAAACTAATAACAACTGCAAGCTAACCACTGTTATACACTAAACATTACAAGGACTGTTAAAAAACACTGATGATACATCCTCTGTTGGTCTTCAGCAGAGCTTTGCCTTGACAAACCTTTAGCTTTGATCTTCAGGATAGCTTTGTCTTGGTAGACCTTCAGCTTTAGTCTTTAGCAATGCTTTGCCTTGGCAGGACTTTTAGCTTTAGTCTTTAGCAGAGCTTTGCGTTCAACAGAGTTTAGTTATAGCAGACCTTGGATATTTAGTCTTTAGCAGAACTTGACTTGGAGTACACATTCCGAGATGAACGGGTGAAAACAATCGCTACGGCTGCGCTCACTGTGGCTGCCCCATAGAGTAGTATAATATAGCAGATGACTTAAGAAACCCGCAAGTAACCTTCTACAGGCCACACGTTTCATCTATGAAGGAGGTAACACTGAGCATCCATTCCTAAAAACAGATTATATAATAATTAAATTTAAATATATACTACGTATTAATCCCCAAAGCGAATAAAAAAATACCTATGCTGAAATAATTATAGAACACTCCTTGATAGCATGAAACTTTCTCAGCTAACTTCCCTTGAATATCTACATCCTGCCAAAAGAAAAAAACGTATAGATAACGGTTAATTAACACAAATCCTGAGTAATTTTATAACTAATCAAGAAAATTATATTTACAAACCTGATCAAGAACAACCTACTCTGTTTGCTTCAAAGAATGAGGTGTATCCAAATTTTCAACTGATGGCATTGATATCAAAAGTTTGCAACTTCACAATATAACAAATATGTTACAATATTTTCACCCGATGGCATTGATATCAAAAGTTTACAAGTTCACAAAATAACAAATATGTTATAACAATAAATAAACTTCATGCTGGAGCAGTCGTTAATTATGATTACTAAAACAATATTATAAAACTATTAAAGTGAAAAAGTAAGATCAACCTGCGAATGTAAGATTACACCTTAAGTACCTTGACGGGCTTAACGCTTGACCGGAATGCCCTGATTAATATCTCACAAGCATAGAGCGCGACTGGGAAAGGTTTTTTTCCTTATACCCATATTGTATATGCATCATGACATGATATAACTAATTAAAACAGAAAGGTTGGAAAATACAATTTGAAATCGTTAAATATAATAAACCCGCCACTTACGTAGATTCAGGCCATCCTCGTTCATATTGCTTTTTTATAAACTTTGCCTTGTAAGGGGAAGATGGGTGCTTCTCTCCACAGGGCTTACAAAACACAGGTTATGTGCAGCAGCCTGCCATATTTAACATATATTTTTTTATATGTTAAATAAGGCGGCTACCGCCAATAATCTGTGTTTTGTATGCCCTAGGAGAGAACCACCTATCTTCACCCTAAAAAGCAAAGAAAACATATCACGCAATTTAAACCTTCTTTCAATTTCTCTTCATCATAATCAAACATGCTAAACCCGGCTGCGGTTGCGCTGGCTGCGGTGTTTCATCTACAATTGAAGCTCATATAGCATCACAATAGAGGCTCATGCAACCATCATAGTGTTTGAAGCTCAGCTTATGCATCACAACCTTAACACTTTCAGTTCAGACAAATTAAGAACACAAAATCAGGAGAACACAACTCCTTTATCAAAAGAATTCAACATGTAGTAAATGGTTAAAAAACCATATAAACAAAATATAACAACAAAATACCCCCAAAAAATCACATTCTACAACACACATAGTCCAAGTTAACCCACCCCTACAACCATCGCACCGCCAGCTTCAATCCAAACAAAATGCATGTTTAAATCAGACCAGATCTAGAAACGACGGCAACTGTTGGTGCCGCTGGACATGACGTGATCCACAATGACCACTAGATGTTCCTATAAACCACAAACACACCAATTTTAAATAAACAAATTTGCAGGTTCTGGTAAATAAACATAGATATAAGAAAATCGGTACCTTATGCTGGAATTGGTGGTTACAGGACAAAAATCATCTAGAGTGAAGAAGGTGAGGGCAGAACCCTAAATCTATAAACCATTGAACCTTCTTATGTCACCAAAACAACGCTTATTCTCCAAATCAGCTCTCCACGGTGACCACACGATGATGTAATAACCAAATCAGCTATCACTTGATATATAGGAGAAACCACTTCCTTTAAGAAAGCTTCCTCATCTCCTCTATATGTTGGTTTCACATCCTCGCCAGTTTCCTCCAAAATGAAAACCCTAATACATTTTCACACTAACTACATAGATTAAGACCTAACAATACGAAATACAAAATCATAATCAATTATGAAGAACATATACCTTTGAAGGTAACCCTAGATCTCGCCAGATGCGCATCTTAAAAAACCCTAAAATCAAATTCAAACTTCAAAGCTTCTGGGTGTTTTCAAGATCTGCAAACCCCTAAACGTTGGTGATTGGGGTCGACTTGAAAATGGATTCATTAATGAGATGATTCCAGGGATTGATAAGAATGAAAATCGCTAGAGAGAGAGAGAGCATATGGAGGCGGATAAGAATGAGAAAGAACAAACACTATTGTTAGGTCCTAGAAGTGTGAGACTGGAGCATCAAATCTACACAATGGTCTATGGTAGCTAACTGGGCTTAGCTAGGTTAGTTTGTATTAGATTTGGACCTTGAATAGGTCACTTGGGCATGCCATAGGCAATGTGGGCCAGGCAAGCCCAAGGAAGCCCATGAGGGGCATGGGCAAAACCTAGGTATAAATAGGATATTATGTCATTTCTAGGGTTAAGTTTTTGGGTAGACTATTAGGTTTTCTCTAGAGAACCTCCATCTTGTACCAGATGGTTTTGCTTGTTCAAGTAATAGAATCGTGTTCAAGGTGTTAAAGTGAATTCATTATTGTTTTTCATCGTTTCGGTTTTCTTGAATCATCACCAAGTTTGGATTCCGCCCATCCTTGGTGATTGTGTGATATCAGTGGTAGCTCCGGATTACCGGGACTTACAAGTGGTATTAGAGCCTGTTGAACCTGTTTTCCAGGCTCAGATCTCATATTACATGATTCTGTTTGGTTTCGGCTGAAAAACACGAAAAACACGAAGAAGATTCAAGCATTTCGGATCAACATTCAAGGATTTTGGATTTTCTGGTTACATTTCGGACAGATTTCGGATCATTCTGCTTCATTTCACATTGATTTCGGATTAATCTTTGCATTTTGGATCCGAATTCATTGAAGAACACGAAGAAGATCATCCATTCCGGATTACTGTTACGGATTCTCATTGTTGCTGTGTATCTGATAGCATTCCGGATTACTGTTCCGGATTCTCACATATTGTTGTGTATCTGATAGCATTCCGGACTACTGTTCCGGATTTTCATTCAGGACTGAAGCAGTCCATCTCGGATTCCATCTCGGATACTGTTCCGAATCACCATCTCGGATTAGCATCTCGGATCACTGTTTGAGATTCCACCTCGGATTGTTAATCTGAGTTACTGTTCCGAATTCGGTACTGTTCTGAACTGCACCCACAAAGGTGGAAAGTTAACCAGCTGACGTAACCGGAGTTAAAAGTTTTAATACACAGAATTTGATCCATAGACATTTTCAACAAACAGGTAGCACGGCTAGACTCGTGTGATTTTTTGGGCAAAAAAAGGCACGAAAATTCCTAAATCACCATCGGACAATATATATCGTTGGAATCGTATCGTCGAGAAGAGTCTAACGATACATTTTGGTAAAAACAGTTTTCGGACAGGTTTTATCGTGTTTACTGGTACGGTTTCGCTTATCTGAAGATGTTTACAACTCAAGCTTAGAACTCAAACATAGTCTTCAGCCCAGTTTGCAATTCCAAACCGAATGCAACTCCAAACATTGTCTTTAGCCCACTAACCAAAGCATCCATTAACAGCACCTCACCTCAGACACAAAATCGGGATTAAGTGAAGGAAAAGCTGAATGAGCTTATTGGAAACTATAATGTTGATCCGGTTGCTGACTATGTGATGCGTTTGCTTGAATGTGGGGGGCGTAAAGAGGAAGTAAGAAATGCGATGGATAGCTTCTTGGGTGATGATAACGACTCCTTTGTTTCTTGGTTGTGGGATCATTTACAATCAAACCAAGATCTCCAAGATCGATATGCAAAATCAACTGAGTCTAATCCTGAAGAAGTGTCTAAGCAGAAACCTCAAGCACATCAAGCAGCAATCCGCAGCCCAGCACCCCAAACTCGACCTTAAGCCCAAACTCACGCTAACAAACCTAGCTCACACATTGACACAATCAACTACCTTTTGTGCACTGAACCTTGTAGGAATAGAGTTGTTCATCTAAGGGCACTTAATTCCAAAATAGATGATGATTACAACAGTGCAATGGCTCTGTGCATCAGCCTTCGAGAAAGTAACACGTTACTCAAAGAAAAGGTTGAAGCACAAAAGAAAGACAGCGCTCAGCTCCACCTAAACGTAAATCAACAAAAATGTTGGGTCCATGATTAGAAAACCAGATTAGATTCAAAAACCATGGAATGCGAATTGGTCAAAATTGAGCTGGGACTTCTTACTGGAAAATATCAACAAAACAAAGTCAATATAAAGAAGTTTGATACATCCAGCAAGCTTGTTCAGGACGTGTGCAATGTGCAGCTGGAATATAAAGAGAACAAGGGGAAAGGTTTGGGATTCACTCAGGTTGCCCCACTGTATAATCACAACTACACAACAATGCCTGAAACCGACGAAGATATTGAGAAAGCACAGCATATGGTGTACGGCAAACTCAATGATTATACGTCAGACACACGGGAACCATCTGGTGCTGTTGACTCTTCTAATGATTCAGCTGGCGTGTCTTGTTCTTCATCTGATAAACCAGGACTCTCCGACTTTATCAAAGCTAATGAAGAGAGAGCTGATGTGAACAAGGCTCCAAGTGCGCAAACTGAACAATTTGAACCTTTTGCTTCTGATGAAAAGGTTCAGAGCAAGCTAAAAGAGTAAAAACGAGCAAATCCGAGACGAAGAAACCAGAAGTCCAAACGTCAAGAACAATCACGCTCTCCAAAATCATCAGTAGGCAGCAATAGCCCTCAAAAGGCTAATGTTGTGAAAAATGTTTTTGTTAAGCCGGTCATTAATGGCAAATGTGAAAAATATGCCTTTGACTGTGCTAGCAAAGCTTTTGGAAAGGTTGGGGAGAATTCTGAACAAGACTTGTAGTCTAAACAAAAGAAGAAGAATCAAAAGAAATCTCCACAACAGAAGAAGGCTCTTGCAAACGACAAGTACAAACATCCAAATTCATCTTTGTCTACAAGAAACGTGCAAGGAAATCAAGCACAGAAGGGATCAGTTCATCCTTCAGGGCCTGCAAGAGCAAATCAAGCTGATCAGAATGTTTTATATGTGAAGAGAGAAACACGCTTCAATTGCGGCATTCCTAGTCACATTGCTCGAAACTGTACACGTGGTCCCCATGTTCCGTGTCATGCTAAAAATCAGAAGGTTACACCAAAGAATAAGAATCATTCCAAACCGATGAAGATATCATCACCTAAGGCAATGAAGAATGTGAACTCCAAGGTTAAACCATTTGATAGGGATTGGAATGTTGCCAAAAACAAACGCAAGGCTTTTCAGAAACAAAAATATGTTTCTAAAATGACTAAACCTGAAAGAGCCAAAGTAGCTCAATCAAAGGCAACTACCGCGGTTGTTAAAATGAAACAAATTTGGAAACCCAAACCCAAATCCAAATCAGTAGCAACATCACCAATCCTCAAAACAAAAGGGGACTTGTGTCTTAAAGAAGTGTCTTATTTTGATGCTTCAGGGAACCCAGGACCACGATGGCCTGGGTCCCACTTTCGTACTAATCTCCTTATTTTTCAGGAACAACCAAGGAGGAGTTGTTGACAATCTCTGGAATGTTGGTAGCGGTTGTTCCAGGGACATGAAGGATAACATCTCGCTGTTGCAAAAAGGTTCAAATTTTGTAAGTCCCGTAAACGGATCAAATAGGTATCACTAACCTAATCAAAAGCGGAAATAATGATTTGGAAGAAGAACAACTTTGAATAACTTTAACTTGCATACACCAAAAGATGTCTGATACAAGTTCTTTGATTACAACTCTCTAACCCCTTCTTAATGACCTAGCATCTCTATATATAAGCACTATTAAGCCCACTATTACAACCTTAGGCCCATTAGGCACTAGGAAGCCCACAATGTACATCAAAGCCCAAAATAATCCCTAATGAGTAAACCTTTAACAATCTAAGCCCAACAATCTCCCCCTAGGTTTACTACATTAGTCTTTCGGTTGAGCATCCACACCGAGTCTTCCAACTATGATTCCAGCAACTGCAGCAGTCCAATCCTTTGCACAAACCTCATACAGCTCAGCAGTTCGAATTTGATGTTACGCAAGAACCTGCAAGTCTTCGTCATGAAAGCTCACTAAATCTACCACATCAACTCTGAACGCTTTCTCCTTTGTCACTATCGCCACGCTCCCGACCTTAGGATCGTATAGCCAAAAATTGAAGTTCTTGAGAATCCCACGAGGAAAAGTAGGAGCAACTGGAATAACTAATTCTTTATCGGTCGGCAGCCACATCACTGATTTGAATCTCTTTATCGGTGTGCATCACGAACTCCTTTAGCCGCTCTCAGATATGGTTCAGCAGTCTTCATAATCCACACTTGACCACATTTTCAAGCTTTTTGAAGAATCTCCATCCGGGTCCACGTTTGGTAGTTTCATCATCAGTGTATGGAGCTCTCAATAGATCAGTCAAAGCAACCTTAGTCCACTTCTTGAATTGCGATTCCTTAGAATAATATTCACGTGTTCCATCCTGACGCACAATAATCCACATACTTTTGACGTGGTCGTACATCCAACTGAGCACCCTGGACTTGTTTCCCACTTTACTGTAGTAGCTCGACCCTAACTCCATCACATATTTCTCTGACTTATTTGTGGGATCCTAAAGCTGAAAGTTCTCATCAAGCGGATTCACATTGACATTCTTCATTAAAACCATTTGCTTCTTCTTCTGACCAGTGGCACATTTCTGACTAGCAGTAAACTTCTTGCGTGGATCGCTCATATAATCATCCAGACCAGCTTGGCGTTCAACTGCCAACTGCTCAGCTGCCAATCTTTGTTCCTCGGTTTCCTCAGCCGTTCGCTGTTGCGCCGCACGATGCCTGGTCTCAATCTTCATCGGGTCGTCTGTAGGATCGCTGAATTCCCTTCCGAATTTGTTTTCCAGTTTAGCCTTTAAATAAAAAACCAGAGTCATAAGCATGGTGACATCTCCCTGCAGCTGATCAATAGTCTAATCTCTGACGTCTAAACGAGTTGCAGAGAGGCAATTTGAGCATCCTTCAGAGTAACCTCTTGATCCAAGACGACCACCCTTTTCTTTAAATCCACTACATCAACCTTTGTATCATCATCGTCACTATCCATTCCACCGAATTCAAATGCCCTTTTCTCTGATCTGCGCAAATAATCTTCAGCAACATTATCAGTACGACCAACTCCACTACCACCAGCACCTGATCAGCTTCCTCCAAACTCCATCATTTGTAGAACCGTGTCAGCAGGAATAGACACAACAGTAGACTGTGTAATAATAGGAGCGGTTGGCTGTGCAGATAAAACAGGTGTGTCAAGCAACAAAGTATGAGCAATAAATTCAGCAACCGTAGACTCAGCAACGGTAGAAGTGATCAACTCAGATTCGGCAACAGTGAAAACAACGGGAGCTTTAGGTTCACTGGATGGAATGCTCGGCTCGGTTCTTCTCCTTTTGATCAATGGCACCTCATCTTCTTCATCTTCGTCATCTTCTTCAACCTGAGCAGACAATACAGCAATAGATGGAATATCGAGTGGAGGATCACCTTGTTTCTCTTAAATATCTTTCAAGTGAGCAATCAAAGCCTCTAAATTCTTTGATGATAACTATGGTAAAACGGGAGTCAAAGTGGCGTTGAATTCTGCGAGGTCGTCAAGAAAGGCTTGCCCAACATCTGCTTCGTCATTAGTAACTAAGTCCTCTATCTCTATCTCTTTCTCTTTGGCAGGTATATCGTGTTCTTCAGCCACTATAGCATTGACTGGAGGAGGAGGAGGTGGTGGAATATCCAAACCAACAACTTCAGCGAACTTTCCGAACTTCTTCAAAGCAAAATGACCCACAAACACCGTCTTAGACGTAGAGCGGTTCTTCTTCATTGTACCAAAAATAGTAGGCCCCATCAGCTTCATGTTAAGCAAGTTGGCATCTGTCGATCCTTTGCCAAATCAGGGTAACGGGCATCTAGAATTAGCTGGACGAAGCGCGGGTACAAAAGAAACATTCGCTTCTTGGACTGCTCTAGAATTTTCTTCATGTTGTCGAAGATATAACCAGAATAGTTATACTTCCAGTCCATAACCAACGAAACTATAGCAGATGTCTGGGCTTGATTTGGCTGATCCAGACCGCCTTTGTTCTCCGACACACACTGCATAAACATGTGAACAAGCAACCGCCGATAAGCTGGAAACATTTTCTTCAGTAGTGGTGGATACGAACCCTCATATCCCATCTCCATAAGCACAGGAAGCACCTTCTCTTTGGCATAAATGGTTGGATCGCTAAACGTATCAGCAATCTACAACACCTCTCTCACACACGCTTCGTTTACCACTATCTCTTTACCATGTATCTGCGAACAGATAAATGGTCTTCTATCTTCACCTCTTGGCTGAAATCGTGCTCTTTTCCAGAATGAATTTACTAGGTCTCTGTAGATAACCGGATTAGCTCGGAGGGCATATGCAATCTTGCACGCGTTTAGCCCCACAATCATAGATTGGAATTCCTGGAAGAACTCTGCTGGCGGGTCTGAAAGATACCCTGCTTGGTTGTGGAATTGCTCCTCAACCAACATCACGGCATCGAATGCTTCTTCAACTATATATGTCAATACATCAACCAAGTTAAATCCTAACTAACAGAAGTTAACGGAGTTTACAAGTATGGCAGTTAAAACTAACTGGATAGGTCAATCAGATGTCAAGGTTCAAATTAACAAGAGTTCAATTTAACTATAGGGTTCAACAGTTGAAAAGGTTCAAACCGGATGAAAGGTTCAAAACCTCAAATACGGATTACTGACAGTTCAATGTTAATCCAGATGAACCCTTTAATCAATCCGGATTAGAAGGAGGTCAAACAGTTCGGACAAAATTGCATTCCGGATTACCCATAGTATCTCAGATGGAATATCATTCCGGATGAAGATCCAATCCGAGATGAAATCCGAGTTCGTCATTTCGGATGGATATCAATCTGGAATGAAATCCGAAATGCCTAAGACCTTTGAAGATCAATCCGAGACACAATCCGGAATGCTTTAAATATGAATATTTTCATCCGGAATTCATATATTTAAGCGAGTAATACCTAATCCGGATGAATGTCCAAGATGCACAGTTCGAAATAGAGAGAATCAGAGAAGAAATATGATTTCGGAATATGTGGATAATCCGAAATGAGATATCATAGATACCTATATACTTCCGTAATGGGCTTGGGCCTAAAATTTGAATCCGGATTGGGCTTGTGATAGGCCCAATCCGGAACAGTAACACAGTAGGCCTATCCGGAAAAGTCCAAATGGGCCTTTCCGGAAAAGCGCAATCCGGGACAGTAACTTTTGAGCCCAAAGAAGTCCAATCCGGGATAGTAAACTAGGTTTCCAATTTTATTAGACTGGCCCAAATCCCGAAGCACACTGGGCCAGTCCAATATCTCTTGACAGAAACCATCTTACCAAAATTCATCAAGTAAACTAACCAAGCATCCAACCACCTTTTAACATTTTACAAAGAAAACAATTCAACACACACACAAATGTTGACACAACCTTGCTAAGGGATCAAATCGTTTCAAAGGTTAACTAAGGAACATTTTTCAGTATGAGCAGAGTCAATTGGTCGATTGTCAATATACATGTCCATTTAAATCTAAAACTCAACCCTTGTAGTTCAGGCATCATGATACGCTTAAGGTAGTATTATACTATGATACTCGTGTGTCCCATACCATGACATACCCCCGCGATCAAGATAAGCACAACAATTCATCGTAGCAGGTGAGTATACTGTGGTCATCCTTTATATTTTACAACATCAGGCTATTGGTGAACAGTTCAGTACTTCCGTACAGAAGAGAGACAAATAGTGACTGACGAGGGTTAGGCAAATACCTTATGTGGTACGTAAGAACTTATGAAGAAACTTCTGTTCTCTTAGGTTTTGGCCTTTCCATTTTGGCTCTTTTACAAAGATATCTTGACTGTGCCTAGGTCTGCATATAATCTGGATGCAACATAATGGCAGCCAAGATATCCCCTGATGATTCAACAGCATAAAGACCCGAAACCCCGGATGTTGGCTATCGATCAACACAAGATATAAGACCATGAAATCATACGCCTATAGTAAGTGACCCACTGAGTACATAGTTTGTTATGATTATATCATTTGACTTTCCCCATCCGGTTGAGTTTTAGACCTACCAACACATCACTTTCGATCCAAATCTTTTCCCGCTTCAACACCTTACATGTGTTAGTCAAACATTTTATCACGAAAAAGTATTTCATTTCCCTATCCTTGCAAAAACTATTTTTTTAAGATTTCTCCCCCTAAATTTGTGCATACATATGAACAAATGTATGAAGCAATGAAAAGAAAATAAGAACAGTAAACAAAACACAAAGACAGAGGATGCCTAGGTAGAAAACCGAATCATTTTGAGAAGATCCACAAGCACTTGAAAACGCGCGTTGCTAACGGGTTTCGTGAACAAATCCGCCACATTTGCATCAGTGTGGATTTGCTCAAGCTTTACGAGACCCTTTTCATAGCAATCACGGATAAAATGAACTTTAATATTTGTGTGCTTGGTTTTGGAGTGAAAACAGGGTTTTTAACTATTTGGATAGCGGCATCATTATCACAATAAGTTGTTGTGTTTAGATAAGTCAAACCGTAATCCGTAAGCTGATGTTGCATCCATAAAACCTGGGAGCAGCAAGCAGAGGCTGCGACATATTCTGCTTCTGCGGTAGAAAGCGAAACCGTCTGTTGCTTCTTGCATTGCAACGAGATTAAGCGATCTCCCAGAAATTGGCAACCAGCCGAGGTTGAGCGCATGTCCCTATCTATACCTCCAAGATTACCGTCAGAGAAAGCAAACAGTTCAAATTCAGAATTTTTAGGATACCAGAGGCCCAGTGATGGAGCCCCTTTGAGGTGCCTAAAAATTTGTTTAACAGCATGTAAATGAGAAAGCTTAGGAGTAGCCTGATAACGAGCACACTGGCAGACGGAAAACATGATATCTGGCCGGCTAGCAATGAGATGTATGAGTGATCCAATCATGGAACGATACAAAGTCGGATTAACAGGCGTTCCTTCAGCATCTTCATTTAGCAAAGGCCGTTCTATGATAGGTGAAGCCATAGGCTTGGAATCTGTAAGCTTGAATTTGGAAAGAACCATGAAAATATTTTCCTTGATGAATTAGGATACCCTATGGGCTATGACGAACTTGAAGTCCCAAAAAACATGGTCATCTCCCCCAATGAGCTTATCTCAAATTTCTTCTTCATGATGTCTTCGAATTCGCGGCACAAACCATCATTGGCGGAACCAAATATAATATCATCAACATAGATTTGGACGAGAATAATGTCCTTATTAACGCGTTTGATAAACAAATTTTGATCAATGGTTCCCCGTGTGTAGTCATGAGCAAGCAGATGCTCTGTAAGAGTAGCGTACCATGCTCGAGGCGCTTGATGCAACCCATACAAAGCTTTGTCTAGTTTGTAAGCACAACTGGCTTGTCAGGATCAGTAAAGCCCGGCGGTTGTGCCACGTAGATTTCTTCTTTCACCTTTCCGTATAGAAACACAGTCTAGACATCCATTTGATATACAGTAAAATCCATGTAAGATGCATATGCCAAAAAATGCGTATAGCCTCCAAACGCGCGACAGGTGCATAGACCTCATCGTAATCTAATCCTTCAATCTGTCGAAACCCCTGAACCACCAGTCTAGCTTTATTCTGAATGATAACTCTAGGGTCAACCTGCTTGTTGCGGAAAACCCAGTGAGTTCCGAGAGCACGTTTTCCTTGAGGCAGCTTCACCAATTGCCAGACACAAGCTTCTCAAATTGATTGAGTTCCTCATGCATGGCATCCACCCAGCCTGGTTCCTGCAAGGCAACATCAATACTTTTAGGTTCAATTTGTGAAATGAAGCAAGAATAGAGACAGGTATTGATATCCCCAGATTGGTTGCGGGTTCGAACAGCAGCGTTGATAGGACCAATAATATTCTCAATGGGGTGATCACGCTGTAAATGCGGCGGTATTGGTATAGCGGGAACGAGAACATTTGTTGCAAGTTGGTGACACTAGCTGAAGCCACACCAGATGTCTCCCCCTCAACAGAGGCACCAGTAGAAGTATGTGCTGAGGAATCCACCGAACAATCGAGTGGAGTAGCTCAGGAAACAGAGAGGAACCCAAAACATCGGGAGTAAGTCCTTAAAGTGTCGTAGGAGACTCTGGATCAGAAACCACAACTTCAGGAGGATCGGTCTGAGCAAGCGAACTGATAGGGTTCTTGAGAATGCGAAACGGTGGAGGAAGGCAAGACAACGTCATTAAATCCAGGAGGATCCACACTCAGCTGCTTTAAAGTCTCATGTAGCTCAGCAGCGTCAGCATCGTCTTCAGAAGAAATGGGCACCATTGGAAGGGCAGAAATCGAACTGTTACCTGCAGGCACATTGGAAGACACATTAAAATGATTAAATAATGTGGAGTAGTCATACAACCAGTCAGGACCAATACGTGTGTCCTTGGGATTTTCCTCCAGCCAACCACATTGTAGGTTTCAACTACCATCTTCTTGATCTTGTTATAAACGCAATATGACGTATTTTTAGAATAGCCAATGAAGATGCAAGGATCCCCTTTAGCGTCCATGAGTAGGAGAACACAAGGGCATCCGAACTTGCGGAAATGCTTGGTTGAAGGTTTGCGACCTTCAACCACTTCGTATGGAGTCTTCATGTGACGTTTATTGATCAGGGCATGATTCTGAATATAGCATGCAGTATTGATTGCTTCTGCCCAGAAAATAAGAGGTAGCTCGGATTCAACCAGCATAGTGCGTGCAGCTTCAATGAGTGTGCGATTTCTGCGTTCTGCAACCCCGTTTTGCTGTCGGGTTCTGGCTGCACTAAACTGTCGATCAATTCCCTTGGAGAAGCAGAAAGAGTTTAAGGTAATATTCTTAAACTCTGTCCCATTATCACACCGAATAGCCTTCACCGTAGAATCTGTCTGGTTTTCCATAAGCGTGACAAATTGTTTGACTAACTCAGCACTTTCACTTTTATGTGTGAGAAAGAAAACCCAGGTGAATCGAGAGTAGTCATCAATAATAACCAGACAGTAAGCCTTCCCGCCAATGCTGCGTATGTCTGTTGGACAGAAGAGATCCATATGTAGCAATTCTAAGACTTGAGAAGTGGAGGGAACGCCTTTAGATTTGTGCGGCTGTCGATGTTGTTTCCCACGCGCGTATGATTCACACTTTTCGATCTGCATGAAGTCACGAACTGGTAGATCTCTGACTAAACCACCTTTTGCAAGACAATTTAAATTCTTCATGTTGATGTGACCCAGTCTGCAATGCCATAGCGTGGCGTCATGTTCGGTTGTCGATGAGCAGAGGCAAGTGAGCTTGTCAAAAGGAGCCTGGTTCATATCAATAACATATGCATTGCCTTTACGTGCAGCTTTAAGAAGAATCCAACCATCTGGAATAATTAAACCGGGTTTAAGCACATAACATCCTTTCTTGGTGAATAGAACATCCAAATGATTGTCGCAGAGTTGAGACACACTCAACAGACTGTGCTTCAATTCTGGTACATAATTGACATTCTTAAAGCTGAGGGCTCCATTGCAAACAGTTCCTCTCATGGTAATTTTCCCTGTTTCTCCACCTGTGAAGGAAACAAACCCGCCATCGAAAAACTGAATGTCATTCAACTGCGAGATATCTTCGGTCATGTGCCTGGAACAACCACTATCAATGTACCATATTCTAACAAGAGCACGCCATAGCTGTTCCTTCACATTTTAACAGGTTTTAGTTAGAAACGGGAACCCAGGCCATTGAAGATCTGGGTTTGCCATTAGCATCAACGTAAGTAACCTCACGAAAGATTAAATTAGTTTAGGATGAGGTTGATGATGCCTTTGATTTATTAGACATGGGGGTAGCAGACTAAGTCTTGGCCACTAACTTAGGTCTCCAGGTTGCCGAATCAGACCTCTGCACAATCCTTGGAATGCTAGAGGGATTCTGGGAAACTGAAGGTCTCAAGGGTTTGAAAGATTGTTTCTTCGCCAAGTTCCAGTCTTGATCAGAAAACTTAGCCACAAATCGAGCCTCAGTGGGGCGATTAGGCATAGTCTTCTGATGTCTGGAATACAAAGTTTTGAATGAGGTAAAGGTCTTTTGACAATTGCGAGCAATGTGCCCGGGAGATCCACAATTGAAACAGGTTTGCCTCTTTTGGAAGAAAACAGTCCGTTCAGCTTGGGAAATTCTAGGCAATTTGTCTGTCAGTTTCTTGCTAGCGGGTACTAACGGCTGATGCACGGTCTTGGTCTTGACGGTGTCCTGCGCACAACCATCAGCACACTTGTTAGTTTTGTGATTTGAATTCAAGATTTTTGAACATGGAGATTTTGGCAGAATTTTAACTGGTATCTGTTCAGCTGGTTTCTTATCAGATTCAGTTTGCAACTGCTGAGTTAATTCCTTAGTTTGATGAGGAGACCCAGCAGTTGCCGTTTCAGTTTTTGAAGACGCCTGTTTTGTTTTCTTCTTTTTACATCGGCGTGTTCTCCGCTTCTTGGTCTTACTCTTCAAATCACACTTCATGACAGATTATGTGGAGGACACGAGTGGCTCTACAGGGACACCCTGTTCTGAGATTTCAGAAGATGAATGTGGAATCTCGCAATTTTGAAAAGTTTGAGATCTCGATTCAGAATCAGTTTTAAGATTTTCATTTGAATCATGAAGAAAAGTGTGTTCATCTTCTGTCATTTCAGAATCAGTCCTTGTGTTGTGTCACCCGAGTCTTCCAGAATTATGTCACTATCAACTTTTACAGAATCGGTTGGTTGGTCTACTTTCACACTGTCAACCCTAGGAGATGCATCAACAGACGCCGCCTCTGGAGAAGAACTTTTGGTATCCTCAGCTGAAACTGATGAAAACGAATCATCTATTGATGCAGAACCTGCAGCTAAATTGATTTTCTCGTCACAAGAGTTATCACAATTATTAGCATCATTCAAAACATCAGTATTTGATGAAAAAACAGAATTAAAACTGTCTAAATTCTCAACACAACCAACACTGTTTGAGCAAGTAAATTGTTCTGCAAGAAATTCATTTAAAATGTCAAAAGCAGGCTTATAAAACGCATAATCAGCAGCCGAATTGCCTGAATTTGTATTCAGACATTCCTCTTGATCACCCTCTGTGATATCCTCAACTAAAATTTCTTCTGCACATGAGTTAGACGCATTAGTATCGTTCACGAAATTCAGTTTGAGTATCAGAAGATTCTTTTTCGTTCGATTCTGTGGAGGATGTGGATTTTTCTGCCTCGGGCACTTCTTTCTCCAAGCCATCTGTACTTCCAAAGGAATGATTACCAGTTTCATGAGAAAGTGGTGTAGAAGCCACAAAGACATCATCCCTCTTGAGTTTAGTGGGTTTGTAGAACATTGGGTAATAGGGCGTCCATGGTTTGGATAAATAATCTGAAGGTTTACCATAAATCATTTTTTCTGCATTTTTTTACCTCTTCCTCAGATTCATGCATTCTAGTATAGTTATGATTATATGGTGGAGGCGCCCTATTATACCCAAGACCTTTGGTAAAATTCTTTTGATAATTAAGCTGGAGGTCACATAAGTCCTTGACAAGTTTATTGGAAGTTTCAAATTTTTTAATGTTTATTTCATTTTCGTGAAGCTTCCCAGTCAAGGATTTAGCTTGGCTAAGGCTGCTTGAAGTTCTATGTCCTTTTCAGCTAGTTTTAGCTTGTAGTCGTAGACCCAACATTGTTGTTGGTTCAAGTCTAGCTTTAGCTGAGCTACATCATGTTTCTGAGCTTCAACCTTCTCCATAAGAAGCTTGTTCGTATGTTTAAGGGTGATGTTCTGCGACACAACTTGTTGATATTCAGCCACTAGAGTTGAATTATGGGCGCGCATTTGTGATAACTTAAAACGACAACTATCAGAACAGAGAATTTGATTTACCGTTTCCGAAAGATTGGGCGTCTCAGTTGTCTGCGTCTTCATGCACTGGTTGCTGTTCTTGGATAGATTCAATGTTTCCATTTGAGTTGTAGCATCTGCCCAGTTGAAACCTTCATGCTGTTGGGCCACCAATGTTGTTGACTTCCGCCTGAGCTGCTTGATGGACTCATAGTGGACTTGGAGGGAGAGACGGGAACCAGCTGTCTGTCACTGCTTTGTATAGACCCTGGATGATATATACCCGGACGGTTGCTTCTTGCATTCCCTGGCGAAATGTCCTGGTTCATGACCTCGGTAACATCAAAGTTTGCCTTGGCGAGACCAGTCTTTAAATTTGACAAGGGTTGCCTTCCATATTTCTTCTGAAACTTGTTGACCCGAAAAGCAGCCATTGCTAAATTCCAAGAAACATCGATCTCGTCCAGGTCCTCCTCCATGATCTGGTCAACTTCGGTTGGAAGAATAGATGGAGGGGTCAGATGACCTGCCAGGAAGGTGTTTAAGCTTTTGATCATTGACGCCGCAATAGCCAGTTTTTCCTCGTTTTCTTTACTGAGAAACGCAGAGTTAAACGCAGGTTGAGCAGGTGCAGGCGCTGGTGCAGCGGTTTGAGGAGTGTTACCTTGTTGCACTGTTTGAGGAATTGCAGGACTGAATACCATGTTGGGATACTGAGCATGGTACTATGTGTGAACTTGAGCAGCTGAAACCATTATGGGATTCTAAGATTGAAGACCATACACGTACTGAGTGTTCTGAGGCGTGGCTATAGGACTATAAACCACGTTTGATCCAACTGGTGTTTGTGAGTTTCCTTGCAGAGGACTATAGATAAGATTCTGTGATATTAGAGTCGCATTTTGCCCTGTCATCCCTGCAGCCATCAAACTGCTTTGATGATTGATTTCCCTCTGCTTGTTGTCAATCTCACATGATTTGATAGTAGCTATCATCTCAGTGAGAGTGACATCATTCAAGTTTTTGGTCTTTTTGATCATGCCCACATCTGCATCCCAACTCTTGGGCAGTGAGTTAAATAGCTGTCTGTTCATGGCACTGTTGGTGAGGGTAATCTCAGCTGAGATCATCTGGAAAACGAGCTTGACATAGCGACGAATCTGGTTTTCAGTAGTTTCCCCATAGATGTGGTTGAACGAGCTGAATTGTTGATTCAGCTGATTCACCCTGCTTGTCTTCATGTGTGCATTTCCCTCGTAGAGATTTTGCAGCTCACTCCGAACCTCCTTTGTGGTCTTACAGTTGCTAACCGCGATAGAGATATCAGGTCCAAGGGCCATGGTCAGAGTTGCCGAAGCCTTCTCATCATCCTCTATTATCTTGATATCCTCTGGAGTCCATAGGTGCATGGGCTTGGGAATTTTCATGTCTGGTTCTTGCTTTATGTTGTAAACTATGGTTCTTGGACCATTCATGATGCATCTCCATACACCGGGCTCTTTAGCCTTGCAGTACTGTTCAAAATGGAACTTCCACCTCATAGTATTCATCCCCATACAATAAACGTGGCACTTTGGTGGAAGTGCCAATTACTTGATCCAGCTCTTGATGGAGGGCTAGTGTTTGCGATTGCAAGGCAGCCAGAGTGGCATTTGTCAGATCATGTGCGGTCATGAATCCAGCCATCATAATTAAATTAATTAAAAATTTACCAAATCGATTTAAAATTAATTTATTTTAAGTGTCTCAGATGAATAGTACGAAATACAAATCTAATCCGAAATGGTCAATCCTAAAGTCAATGATGGTCAAATCCGGAAGAAGTATCCAAATTGATGATGATCCGGATTTATGAATCCGGATTGATGATTCCTAAATGGAGAATCTGACTTGAAAACCCGAAACGGAGAACCCGGACTCTGATGAATCCGAAATTAGAAGACCGAATTGCAAATCCGAAATGAGAATCTGATATGTATGATCCGGAATAACCAATTCTGAATGTGAATCCGGAATCAAGAATTCGGAATGCAGAGTCAGGAATGCTTGTCTTATCTGATGAATCCGGAATACTTATCCTTATCCATAACAGTAAACCCATTTTCCCAACAATTGAATTCCGAGATCCAAGGAATTCAGAACCGCAACAGTAACTGGGATTGCAATCCGGATTGAGCAACAGTCCGGGATCAATTGGTCACCAGATAAGGTATTTGCCTAACCCTCGTCAGATACTATTGGTCACTCTGTTGTACGAAAGTACTGACCTGTTCACCAATAGTCTGATGTTGTAAAAGATAAAGGATGATCTCAGTATACGCACCTGCTACGATGAATCGTCGTGCTTACCTTGATCGTGGGGGTATGTCATGGCATGAGACGCACGGATATTATAGTATAATACTACCTTAAGCATATCACGAAGTTGAAAAATGAAAGTTGAGCATTAAAGTTTAAGTGGACAAACATATTGGCAATCACTTAGACCAGTCTGAATAAGTTCGCACTGAAAAGTGTAACTTGGTCCGCCTGAAAACGATTTTGATCCCATTGCAATTGTATAGTTTTAACTATTGAGTTAGTTTCTATGTTTATTTGTGTTTCTGTTTATATTCAAAAATAAAAAATTTAAAAAAATAGAAAATCCAAAATTAGAGTGCTTTATTTGTTTTATTAAAATTATTAACCGTTCTTGAAGATTTGACTAATCATCAAGGAGGAAAGAAATTTGAATTTCGATCCGAGTACAAGTACTTGGATGTACCAAGTGTTCATGTGGTACTCTCCCTGTTGCATAAGAATATTTGCTTATAAATTTCGGAGAATTGTGCAGATCTTGATTTAGATCAAGAAACAGGGGTTGTTCAAATTGAGATGCTGTTAGTTATGACAAAGCATGAAGCATCACAACAGCAAAGTGTACTTGAGTCAGAGGAACCAGGTTCCAGTCAATCTGACAGTGATAGTGCATTTGAAGAAGTACCTGTGAACTTGCTTGCTTGAAAAAGAAAAATTGAAGAAGAAAAGAGCTGCTGAGGTTCCTCCTATCGCGTTCTTTTTGACAAAGATGTTTCAAGCAAAGCTGATCGAGATCCTGATATGAAACTAACCACAACAATTGAAGAAAAATACCTAGTGCTGAGAGTTCGTTGAAGTATGAGGTCCAAGAAGTATGACACTGATTTCCACGACACTTACAGCATAGCGACAACCATAGTCTCTATTGAAGACGTTGCTAATTTTATGCTATCAAGACAATTTGATGCATCAGTCAAGGGGGAGATTGTTAGGTCCTAGAAGTGTGATACTGAAGCATTAAATATACACAATGGTCTATGGTAGCTAACTGGGCTTAGCTAGGTTAGTTTGTATTAGATTTGGACCTTGAATAGGTCACTTGGGCATGCCATAGGCCATGTGGGCCAGGCAAGCCCAAGGGAAGCCCATGAGGGGCATGGGCAAACCTTAGGTATAAATAGGATATTATGTCATTTCTAGGGTTAAGTTTTTGGGTAGACTATCAGGTTTTCTCTAGAGAACCTCCATCTTGTACCAGACAGTTTTGCTTATTCAAGTAATAGAATCGTGTGCAAGGTGTTAAAGTGAATTCGTTATTGTTCTTCATCATTTCGTTTTTCTTGAATCATCACCAAGTTTGGATTCCGCCCATCCTTGGTGATTGTGTGATATCAGTGACAGATCCGGAGTACCGGGACTTACAAGTGGTATCCTGTTGAACCTATTTTCCAGGCTCAGATCTGATATTACATGATTATGTTCGGTTTCTGCTGAAGAACACGAAGAAGATTCAAGCATTTCGGATCAACATTCAAGGATTTCAGATTTTCTTGTTACATTTCGAATAGATTTCGGATAATTCTGCTGCATTTCGGATTGATTTTGGATTAATCTTTGCATTTCGGATCCGAATTCGTTGAAGATCACGAAGAACACGAAGAAGATCATCCATTCCGGATTACTGTTCCGGATTCTCACTGTTGTTGTGTATCTGATAGTTTCGGATTACTGTTCTGGATTACTATTCGGATTCTCACATATTGTTGTGTATCTGATAGCATTCTGGATTACTGTTCCGGATTCTCATTTCGGACTGAAACAGTGCATCTCGGATTCCATCTCGGATACTGTTCCGAATCACCATCTCGGATTAGCATCTCGGATCACTGTTTGAGATTCCACCTCGGATTGTTAATCTGAGTTACTGTTCCGAATTCGGTACTGTTCTGAACTGCACCCACAAAGGTGGAAAGTTAACCAGCTGACGTAACCGGAGTTAAAAGTTTTAATACACAGAATTTGATCCATAGACATTTTCAACAAACAGGTAGCACGGCTAGACTCGTGTGATTTTTAGGGCAAAAAAAGGCACGAAAATTCCTAAAATCACCATCGGACAGTATATATCGTTGGAATCGTATCGTCGAGACGAGTCTAACGGTACATTTTGGTAAAAACAGTTTTCGGACAGGTTTTATCGTGTTTACCGGTACGGTTTCGTTTATCCGAAGACGTTTACAGCTCAAGCTCAGAACTAACACATAGTCTTCAGCCCAGTTTGCAATTCCAAACGGAATGCAACTCTAAACATTGTCTTTAGCCCACTAACCAAAGCATCAATTAATAGCACCTCACCTCAGACACAAAATCAAAACCTGAACTTGCGGGATCAAGTGAAGGAAAAGCTGAATGAGCTTATTGGAAACTACAATGTTGATCCGGTTGCGGACTATGTGATGTGTTTTCTTGAATGTGGGAGGCGTAAAGAGGAAGTAAGAAATGCGATGGATAGCTTCTTGGGTGATGATAACGACTCCTTTGTTTCTTGGTTGTGGGATCATTTACAATCAACCAAGATCTCCAAGATCCATATGCAAAATCAACTGAGTCTAATCCTGAAGAAGTGTCTGAGCAGAAACCTCAAGCACAACAAGCAGCAATCCGCAGCCCAGCACCCCAATCTCTACCTCAAGCCCAAACTCACGCTGACAAACCAAGCTCACACATTGACACAATCAACTACCTTTTGTGCACTGAAACTTGTAGGAACAGAGTTGTTCATCTTAGGGCACTTAATTCCAAAATAGCTGATGATTACAACAGTGCAATGGCTCAGCGTATCAGCCTTCGTGAAAGTAACAAGTTACTCAAAGAAAAGGTTGAAGCACAAAAGAAAGACATCGCTCAGCTCCCCCTAGACGTAAATCAACAAAAATGTTGGGTCCATGATTACAAAACCAGATTAGATTCAAAAACCATGGAATGCGAATTGGTCAAAATTGAGCTGGGACTTCTTACTGGAAAATATCAACAAAACGAAGTCAATATAAAGAAGTTTGATACATCCAGCAAGCTTGTTCAGAACGTGTGCAATGTGCAGCTGGTATATAAAGACAACAAGGGGAAAGGTTTGGGATTCACTCAGGTTGCCCCACCGTATAATCACAACTACACAACAATGCCTGAAACCGACGAAGATACTGATTATACGTCAGACACACGTTCCATCTGGTGCTGTTGACTCTTCTAATGATTCAGCTGGAGTGTCTGGTTCTTCATCTGATAAACCAGGACTCTCTGAGTTTATCAAAGCTGATGAAGAGAGAGCTGATGTGAACAAGTCTCAAAGTGCGCAAACTGAACAATCTGAAACCTTTTGCTTCCGATGAAAAGGTTTAGAGCAAGCTAAAAGAGCAAAAACGAGCAAATCGGAGACGAAGAAAGCTGAAGTCCAAACGTCAAGAACAATCACGCTCTCCAAAATCATCAGTAGGAAGCAATAGCCCTCAAAAGGATAATGTTGTGAAAAATGCTTTTGTTAAGCCGGTCATTAATGGCAAATGTGAAAAAATATGCCTTTGACTGTGCTAGCAAAGCTTTTGGAAAGGTTATTGGGAGATTTCTGAACAAGACTTGCAGTCTAAACAAAAGAAGAAGAATCAAAAGAAATCTCCACAACAGAAGAAGGCCCTTGCAAACGACAAGTACGAACATCCAAATTCATCTTCGTCTGCAAGAACGTGCAAGGAAATCAAGCACAAAAGGGATCAGTTCATCCTTTAGGGCCTGCATGAGCAAATCAAGCTGATCAGAATGTTTTATATGTGAAGAGACAAACGTGCTTCAATTGCGGCATTCCTGGTCACATTGCTCGAAACTGTACACGTGGTCCCCATGTTCCGTGTCGTGCTAAAAATCAGAAGGTTACACCAAAGAATAACAATCATTCCAACCCGATGAAGGTATCATCACCTAAGGCAATGAAGAATGTGAACTCCAAGGTTAAACCATCTGATGGGGATTGGAATGTTGCTAAAAACAAACGCAAGGTTGTTCAGAAACAAAAATCTGTTTCTAAAATTGACTAAACCTGAAACAGCCAAAGTAGCTCAATTAAAGGCAACTACTGCGGTTGTTAAAAAGAAACAGATTTGGAAACCCAAACCCAAATCCAAATCAGCAGCAACGTCACCAATCCTCGAAATAAAAGCGGACTTGTGTCTTAAAGAAGTGTCTTATTTTGATGCTTCAGGGAAACCCAGGACCACGATGGCCTGGGTCCCACTGTCTTACTAATCTCCTTATTTTTCAGGAACAACCAAGGAGGAGCTGTTGAAAATCTCTGGAATTTTGGTAGCGGTTGTTCCAGGGACATGAAGGATAACATCTCACTGTTGCAAAAAGGTTCAAATTTTTACGATTGTGATGTTTCCTTTGGAGGAGATGAGGTAAGAAAAGATCAGCGAAAAAGTACAAATTTGAATTTCGTGCTTTAATTTTGAAATTGATTAGTTTTTAATCTAATGACAGAACGGTTAAGCAAAAACGACAAAAATATTTTCCTTTTCCTTTTGTTTAAAACTTTGTGCATATGTTTTCTTTATCAGGTAAATTTGTGCATAAAGTATGATGCACAAATTTAGGGGGAAGAGGGCGATATATGTATATATGAATTGTTTGAGGGGGAGAAAATTAGCAAAATACAAAAACATTATTTGAAAAACAGAAAAATACAAATATAAAAAGTCATGGGAAATGAAATGAATATTCGTGATAAAGGGCATGACTGACACATGTAAGGTGTTGTAGCTGAAAAGACTAGGATCTAATGTGATATGTCGGTAGGCTTAACGCTCAAAGTGATTAAAAGATACTAAGTGATATAAACATAACGAACTATATATCTTGTGGCTAACATACCATCGGCGTATGATTTTATGGTCTTAAATCCTGTGTTGATAGATAGCTAACATCTGAGGTTTCGGGTCTTTATGATGTTGAGTCATCCAGGGATATCTTGGCTGCCCTTCTGTTGCATCCAGATTATATGCAGACCTAGGCACAGTCAGAATATCCTTAAAAGCGCCAAATCAAAAGGGCTAAAACCTTAAAAGAATGGAAATCTCATCATGAGAAAATTCCATGAATTCAATCATACAAGATAAGGTATTTGCCTAACCCTCGTCAGATACTATTGGTCACTCTGCTGTACGAAAGTACTGACCTGTTCACCAATAGTCTGATGTTGTAAAAGATAAATGATGATCTCAGTATACTCACTTGCTACGATGAATCGTTATGCTTACCTTGATCGCGGGGGTATGTCATGGCGTGAGACGCACAGATATTATAGTATAATACTACCTTAAGCATATCACGAAGTTGAAAAATAAAAGTTGAGCATTAAAGTTTAAGTGGACAAACATATTGGCAATCACTTAGACCAGTCTGAATAAGTTCGCACTGAAAAGTGTAACTTGGTCCGCCTGATAACGATTTTGATCCCATTGCAATTGTATAGTTTTAACTATTGAGTTAGTTTCTTTGTTTATTTGTGTTTCTGTTTATATTCAAAAATTAAAAATTAAAAAAATAGAAAATCCAAAAAAAGAGTTCTTTATTTGTTTTATTAAAAATTATTAACTGTTCTTGAAGATTTGACTAATCATCAAAGGAAGAAAGAAATTTGAATTTCGATCCGAGTACAAGTACTTGGATGTACCAAGTGTTCATGCGGTACTCTCCCTGTTGCATAAGAATGTTTGCTTATAAATTTCAGAGAATTGTGCAGATCTTGATTTAGGTCAAGAAACAGGGGTTGCTGAAATTGAGATGCTGTTAGTTATGACAAAGCATGAAGCATCACAATAGCAAAGTGTACCTGAGTCAGAAGGACCAGATTTCAGTCGTCATCTGACAGTCATAGTGTATTTGAAAAAGTACCTGTGAACCTGCTTGCTTGAAAGAGAAAAATTGAAGAAGAAAAGAGCTGCTAAGGTTCCTCCTCTCGCATTCTTTTTGACAAAGATGTCTCAAGTAAAGCTGATCGAGATCCTAATATGAAGCTAACCACAACAACTGAAGAAAAATACCCAGTGCTGAGAGTTCGTTGAAGTATGAGGTTCAAGAAAAATACCCAGGTATTTTTTTATGTTTTCCATTATGTTTAAACAGAACTGGTCAACAGGTTCATGTTGTGTAAATGTATTGCTTTCTGTGTTTTGTATTTTCATTTACTTGCTTTTGAAAGCTGCATTGTTATATGCTTTGCATGAAATATATATGAGAAGATGCTTTTAATGATGTCTTAACAGTTTGTGTTTAATGAATCACTTTATTTTCATTATTATTTTACTAAGTAAATTA
Organism: Scalesia atractyloides; assembly: GCA_947069175.1. Classification (NCBI taxonomy): domain Eukaryota; kingdom Viridiplantae; phylum Streptophyta; class Magnoliopsida; order Asterales; family Asteraceae; genus Scalesia; species Scalesia atractyloides. Next base: position 40,957,280 of record CAMTDV010000116.1, read on the forward strand.
TGTTTATATAAAGGCGTAGTTCATGGATTTTAGGTTTTCTGGAGTACTGTTTGTTTTGTTCCTAATTGGGTTTTTAAAAATGGTGGTGAAAGACTATTGCAGGCATCAGGGTTTCAGGAAGGGCCCTTTGTCCGGTTAGGGTTTTGGGAACTCCGTATGAAACTGATGAACATGCTAATTTGGTTCAAGTTCCCCAAACCCCCAAAGGGTATTATAATTTGTATTAAAAAACTTTTGGCTTTTATTGAAATGATCTAATGTTGTATTAGCAACTTTTTTGTTGGATTAAATGTGTTTTTGGTTTCTATGTAGTTCATGTTTCTATTTAAGGAGCAGAGGCTCACGGTACCACATTGGTTTTCTCAACGACCTTTGCCTCATGACTCAGAAGGTAAACGTTTTATTTTCTACGGGAACAAAACAATTTTTCTTATTAATAGTATGAGTTTAAAAATGCATGTATTGTATTATAGAAAGCTATTAAAAAGATTTGTCATATTCTTATTTAATACCATGACAGGTGGACATGGTGGATAATGGGTCTGAAAAATGTACTCTTTTCATCGCTGGTTATCTTCGGGCAGTATTAAAAACTGGTTCAATGCCAACCCTACGTTAATATGTGATACAGCTGGTATTTACATATTTCAGTATTTACCACACATTCGGCAGTTTTAATATCTGGTTCAGTACCAACCCTACGTTAATCAGGTTTAATATATCAGGTGTTAGGGATTTTAAGCTGGCAAAGATTCAGCTTCTTGAGGATCCATATTCATAAATGTTAAAAAGAAGGGGATTTCAACGATCCAGATGAAGTAAACGATTCAAAGGTACATATTCTTTTCTTTAAAAAGGATGCTAAATAAATTTTTTTTGGTGCTTCTTATTCTCTCCGTGTATATAGACTCTTTAAATGGTGAACAAAATGATGGATTCCTGATGTAATCGAGATAATTTCTAAGCTTTCATGTGAAATTAACGCTAATAAACTATTAAATTGTTGATTAGTGAATGATTTAAACAGTCCAAAAGAGAATATCATTGATTGTGCACACGTCTCCAGCCTGTGACAAAATAATGGAGTAAATAAAGCATAGAAGCCAGGTTGATAAGTAATTTCACAATCATCATTCTTGAGGCCAAAAGTGATACAGATAACAGAAGCACCAAATTATACAGAGGTAGGATAAAATAATTTGAGATCTTGTAGGTCCGTTCTAGGATCCGATAAGCTCAGGTCTAATTTGATTAACCTAGTCCATTACGTGCGGAATCCGTTTTTCAATTAGGTGATAACAAGATTTACTTTTTAATCACTGTTTCATTAATTGTTCAACGATTACAGTTCCTCGAAACAATTGGACAAAGCTTCGTCGTCATGTCTGCTAAACTCTGATATCTTACACTAAGCTCGCACACCTATTTATACACATTTATCTTCGTACGAAGCTAAGTATTCCACCTTCGTACGAACTTAGGTTAGTTACCTTCGTACGAAGTGAGTTGATCACATTCGTACGAAGTATTTGTCTTTACCTTCGTACGAAGGTAGGTACTAATCATACATACATTATGAAATCTAACATGTACACTCCTATTATAGGATCGATATGACTCGATGACGTAGGCAATGTAACATCCGTCAGAAATCGGATTTACCAAACCCGCTACGTTTATTAACCGAACAATCAGTTAAAAATTTTGTTGCGTATTTAATGCCCAAATTAATTTTAAACGATACATAATTAATAAGTATATTGGAATATATAATTTATATTTGAAAAAGTATTAAAAATAGTGGTTTAAAAATAAAACAAGGCTGCCGGGTTTCGAACCCGGGTCAACCTGGTCAACAACGCCTTAACTTCCAACCATCCAACCACTGCGCCACTTGTGTTCTTTAGTAATATATCCAAACAATTAATTCAAATAATGAAACATAAATCAAACCCAGTCAACATCGCGCCCAAATCCGCTGACGCCGGAAAATCCGACGATTTCGTCAATCACCGTCGGTTACCTTTGACTCAACATAAACATTAACAACGACGTCGGTTATAACCGATGTCCAGTCCGCGACACAAGTCATAACCACCGGAAAATTATTAACCGACGAATCAAGACGGAAAACGGACCAAATTCGTCAATGTTCTGCCCTATAAATACACCCTCTAACTTCTGTTAGCCTTTTCGCTCACAATCACACCCTTTCTCGACGAAATTTCACTCGCCGGAAAACTTCTGCAACTCGCCGGAAAACCGAACCCTTTCACCTCTGTGCATCACTCTAAAAACAGAACACCCAGAGTTCATACCGAAGCCACCCACACTCACCTCAAGCTTCCTGAAGACACTCTGCCGCAAAATACATGTCGCCGGAATAACCTGCTGTAATCGGAAAACTCGCCGGCGAAACAGGGGACCTCTGTCGGTATATCTTATACCTAATATCTCTCATTCTTTTTATTAATCTCACATGTAATTAATCACAACACACTAAAGAACTTGATTAAATCGTCGAACACCGATTCTGGTTAAGTTTAACGAATAAGATGAAGTTTTCAGTTGCATATATGTTTAATTTAAATCAAGATATATCTCGGGTTAGACACACAGTCCAGCGGTGGACTGTGTGCAAATAAACACGCATACGTCCCCAGTTCGATTTTTGTCCCGCGCACACTCGCCTTAATAAAAATGTTCTTTTTTTAAACTGAACCGGATTCACTGCAAATAGATGTTAAGTTTAATAAAAACCGGAATAATAACCAAGATAGACACACAGTCCAGCGGTGGACTGTGTGAACGTTTAACTCACACGTCGCGAGTTAGAGTCCAGACTACCGCACCGGTTCTTGCAATTATCAAACTTTTTATATAAGGCAGAAATGAAATGATCTAGTTTGTATATAAGTATAATAAAAATCAGATTATTTACCAAGTTAGACACACAGTCCGGCGGTGGACTGTGAGCGAGACATTAAAATCGTTTTTAAAATAAATGATTTTCGGATTAATTCAATTAGTATATAAATATAATTAAAAACAGATATATTTCGGGTTAGACACGTAGCTCAGTTGGTAGAGCTGCGTGCACGCATACGGGAGGTCACGAGTTCGAACCTCACTCAGCGCACATAATAACACAATCAAACCGGTCAACAGGTCAACGGTCAACGAGTCAACGGTCAAAAAGTCAACATTTTTTTATTATTTTTATTTATTTATTTTATTTAAAAATCAATTAAAAATACTTAAAAATAACATTTTTAAAGTTAGAAAATAGCCTTAAACTCACAAAAATATATCCAATAATCCTACTAAAGTTGATTAATAAAACCCGCTTATTTACCGAACCATTATGTTATTATCTAGGTTAGTTTCACTCGTGGTTAAATCAAACTTCGTGCGCATTCAACATCATCAACCGAACGCACCCACTGTGAGTGAATCTTACAACTCCCCTTTTTAATTACACGTTTTGGGGTGTGTCATGTGTCACTAAAATTAACTCGTTTATTTAAACTTGTGCCATACCATATTGTGATCTAAACTTAGAATGTATATATTGTTTGTAGTTATGTATTTCATATTGTCAAGTTATATGCAAATCATTCATTAGGCCCATCAGTTCCTCGTGGGAGACGAGTTGAGCAACGCGTGCCTCAAACAATCTATTATTGTACGTGTGTGCATTATCTAATGATTAAGTGTTTTGTGAATAAGGTTACATCTATATTTACTCATATGTGGTTGTGCACTTTATTTTATAATCAATTCAATAAACTTGTTCAAATATTTTTCATGGGATTCACTCGCCAACTTGTTGTTGATCCAAAAACCATTTTTACACATGATACAGGTGAACAGGATGAAGCAAGGAAAACATAGGAAATGCCTTAGAAGAAAGCAATGAAATCTAGAATGATGTTTAGGACATGATGTAATTATGATTGTATATTTCCCATTAAATTGTAATAATGAATATGAAACGTTATAATAAATGTCATGAGCTTTGATGATAACCCAATCATGCCCCGATCACCTTTTCCGCTGCGGGTCGGGGTGTGACAGATTGGTATCAGAGCCATGACTATAGGGATATAGGATAGGTTATTAGACCCTTGGAGCCTATACTATAGTTGACTAGATTTTAAATTGTTTATGTGGTTACATGCAAACTTATGATATTTATTTGTTTCATATTTGTTTATACTTACAGTCAAACATACATACTTACATACACATTCATCATACATATTTCAATGTTCATATAATCAAATCATCTTCATACTTTCGTTATTCAAAGATTTTGTCGCAATTTTCAAATCTCATCAAAGTAAGTTCTGCGACGGACATGTAGTAACTGGAAGGGTACAAGTACCGGTAGTCGGAACGTCCTGTCTAGGTTGGCATTCGTATAAATCCAATATAACGGACCAGTTTGCCTACCTGGGGACTAACGATGTGAGTACGAAGGACCTATTAGGCCAAAGCATGCCACACCAAACGTCGTTTGAACTAACCCCACTTTGAGGTGTCATCGTGTCCATACCTGGACACATTCCGAATATCATACATTACATATTTCTCGATTTTCTCTGGGTTTTAGTGTACGTAACCAGGCTAACACATGCGAACCATATGAAAAACCCGGTATTCATGGGGGCCCACATGATTACGAAGGTGAAGTATGGCGGCATTGAAGGCCCAATTACGAGCAAAGCCCAAGACATCCTATGGATGTAGTAGATTTATTATGTTATATTTATTTTGTGAATGCTCATTCCTAAATACGACCCATGATCCCAAAAACATCCAACTGATACTCTTGATATGTATTCCTTGTAGATGTCTTCTAGCCTCGCTCGTAGGAAGATGAGAGCAGGAAAAGCCCGCGAGCGCATGGCTGCCCTAATCGCTCAACAAATGGCTGCCGTAATACCCAACATTGTAGTTCAAATCCAACAAGCCCTTACCGCTAATCCTGTCAACCAAGAAGATCAAAATGTTATCAACCCTCCCCCAAATACCACTAAATGCACCTACAAGCATTTCAAATCATGCGACCCTCCAAAATACGAAGGGACTGAAGGTGTCACCGCTCTCCTCCATTGGTTTGAAGAAATGGAGAACACTTTTCTAAATTGCGATTGCCCCGACGATCGCAAAGTGCGATATGCTACTAGTCGTTTATATGGAATAGCACTTACTTGGTGGAATACAGAGAAGGCCAAACGAGGTGTTGAAGACGCTATGACTTTGACTTGGGAAGAGCTGAAGGAAATCATGACAAGACGGTTTTGCCCAAGGAGCGAAATCAAGAAATTAGAAGATGAGTTCTATTCGTTGAAGCAAAAGGAAGGCGACCACACCACGTACAACAAAAGATTCCTCGAGTTAAATCAAATGGTTCCCAACTTGTTCACTCCTCTTTACCATTTGATCGAGCACTACATTCAAGGTCTTCCGTCAAAGATTCAGGACTCTGTAATAAGTACCACGCCTGCAACTTTGGAAGCAGCAATGGAGTTAGCTACAGAGCTCACCGAGAACCGCATCCGGAACAAAGACTTCAAGGAGGAGAAGAAGAAGGATAAAGCATCAACTGAAACTTCAAACTCCACCCAAACCGAATCCCCTTCTCAACCCATTTCTAAGAGAAAACGAGACGGGCAACTTTTCGCTACCACCCAACGCAACCAACTAGCCTCACAAGCCATACCCATCCAAGTTATCCCAATCACACAAGTAGCACCCAACTTAACTTACCCAATTAAGAAACCTTACCTTGGACCTCACCCTCGATGTAACACCTGTTTTTATCACCATCCATCTACCTTACCTTGTCGACTATGTGCGAATTGTGGACGCTATGGTCATTTGAGCAAGGTTTGCCGCACCTCTCAAAACCAAACCTCACCCCCTACTCAAAACATGATCCAAACATATCAACAACCTCAATACCCCATGTTACCTTATGTTCGAGCTTGCTTTAATTGTGGCGACCCTACCCATTTCAGAAACACGTGCCCTCGATTGATTAACATCATAAACGCCCAAGCTCAAGCAAACCCAGTTAACCAAGCAAATCAAGGAAACCTAATCACTAGGCCACCAGCAAGAGGAAGAATTTTCAACATCAACGCCAATCCTGTTGAAGATAATGACGGCCCAAACGAAACCACCCAACTAGTCCCCTTCACCAAAAATCAAGATTCAACTCCAACCGCTTAGTTTTTACGTTTTCTTTATGTTATCTCAATTTTCCCGTATCCCAATTATAAATTGGAATCTTATCCAAGGATCCTAATGCGAATTACTATTTCAGTTTGTTTATGTTTTAAAGTCACATAGAACTAATCATAACTTACGGATAAAGCCAATGAAAATTTGACAAGAATATGGTGGATACGCTGCTGGTACTTCCTATATATAAGTATTCTTGTCAAAGGATCAGAGGCATTATCTGGCGGTTATGAGAAGTTCCGTGTAGAATTTAGTATTGTTTTGATTGAAGTTTGTTTTGTACTCACTGATTTAGCATTTATAGCATCTCATCATTTAAAGAAATTGGATTGTATTCCATTTCTACATAGACTAACCTCTCCATCACAACAAACGAGAGAGGTATTGTCATCATTCAAACATGTATACTATCAGAATTAAGAGTCAAGTTTTGGTTGTTGTGGTTGTTTTAGAGTCACATAGAACTAATCATAACTTGCGGATAAAGTCAATGAAAATTTGACAAGAATATGGTGGATACGCCGCTGGTACTTCCTATATATAAGTATTCTTGTCAAAGGATCAAAGGCATTATCAGGCGGTTATGAGAAGTTCCATGTAGGATTTAGTAATGTCTTGGTCGAAATTTGTTCATCATACATTTCAACGTATTTCAATTTCATCATTTAAAGAAGTTGAGCTATGTCTCACTTCCAAAAGGACTAACCTCTCCATCACAACAAACGAGAGAGGTACTGTCACCATTCAAACATGTATGCTATCAGAATTAAGTTGATTGTGTTTATTTATGTATTAGAGTCACATAGAACTAATCATAACTTGCGGATAAAGCCAATGAAAATTTGACAAGAATATGGTGGATACGCCGCTGGTACTTCCTATATATAAGTATTCTTGCCAAAGGATCAGAGGCATTATCAGGCGGTTATGAGAAGTTCCATGTAGGATTTAGTATTGTCTTGGTTGAAAATTGTGTTACATTCAATGATTTAACATTCATATCATATCATCATCTAAAGAAATTGGATTGTGTTCCATTTCTACATAGACTAACCTCTCCATCACAACAAACGAGAGAGGAACTGTCACAAATCAAACATGTATGCTATCAGAATTTTGACTCAGATATTGGTTGTTGTGTTTATTTATGTTCTAGAGTTACATCATAGAACCAATCATAACTTACTGATAAAACCAATGAAATTTGACAAGAATATGGTGGATACGTCGCTGGTACTTCCTATATATAAGTATTCTTGCTAAAGGATTAGAGACATTGTCAGGCGGTTATGAGAAGTTCCATGTAGGATTTAGTAATTTCTTGGTACATTGGTTGTGGTGTTTATTTATGTTCTAGAGTTACATCATAGAACCAATCATAACTTACTGATAAAACCAATGAAAATTTCACAAGAATATGGTAGATACGCCGCTGGTACTTCCTATATATAAGTATTCTTGCCAAAGGATCAGAGACATTGTCAGGTGGTTATGAGAAGTTCCATGTAGGTTGTAGTATTAGAAATTTTGTTTTAGGATATGACCTTATCTTTCCAAACATATCAAAACTCTTACGCATGAAATCATACTTAGTGAATCAACTCCGCTTATCAATATTTTTACCGTAGGCAACAAAAAGCGATTCCTGTAGCAGGATACTTAATCCTTACAAGGGACGTTACCGCCTCAAACAAAAATTTAAACTCTTACTCTTTTTCTAAGTATGTAACTGTCAAACTAAACACCATCATTTTAGACAAATATATCACTACTTAAATTTCGGGATGAAATTTCTAAAAAGTAGGGGATACTGTAACATCCGTCAGAAATCGGATTTACCAAACCCGCGCCGTTTATTAACCGAACAATCAGTTAAATTTCGTTGCGTATTTAATGCCCAAATTAATTTTAAACGATACATAATTAATAAGTATATTGGAATATATAATTTATATTTGAAAAAGTATTAAAAATAGTGGTTTAAAAATAAAACAAGGCTGCCGGGTTTCGAACCCGGGTCAACCTGGTCAACAACGCCTTAACTTCCAACCATTCAACCACTGCGCCACTTGTGTTCTTTAGTAATATATCCAAACAATTAATTCAAATAATGAAACAGAAATCAAACCCAGTCAACAGCGCGCCCAAATCCGCTGACGCCGGAAAATCCGACGATTTCGTCAATCACCGTCGGTTACCTTTGACTCAACGTAAACATTAACAACGACGTCGGTTATAACCGATGTCCAGTCCGCGACACAAGTCATAACCGCCGGAAAATTATTAACCGACGAATCAAGACGGAAAACGGACCAAATTCGTCAATGTTCTGCCCTATAAATACACCCTCTAACTTCTGTTAGCCTTTTCGCTCACAATCACACCCTTTCTCGACGAAATTTCACTTGCCGGAAAACTTCTGCAACTCGCCGGAAAACCGAACCCTTTCACCTCTGTGCATCACTCTAAAAACAGAACACCTAGAGTTCATACCGAAGCCACCCACACTCACCTCAAGCTTCCTGAAGACACTCTGCCGCAAAATACACGTCGCCGGAATAACCTGCTGTAATCGGAAAACTCGCCGGCGAAACAGGGGACCTCTGTCGGTATATCTTATACCTAATATCTCTCATTCTTTTTATTAATCTCACATGTAATTAATCACAACACACTAAAGAACTTGATTAAATCGTCGAACCAGTCGGACACCGATTCTGGTTAAGTTTAACGAATAAGATGAAGTTTTCAGTTGCATATATGTTTAATTTAAATCAAGATATATCTCGGGTTAGACAGACAGTCCAGCGGTGGAGTGTGTGCAAATAAACACGCATACGTCCCCAGTTCGATTCTTGTCCCGCGTACACTCGCCTTAATAAAAATGTTCTTTTTTTAAACTGAACCGGATTCACTGCAAATAGATGTTAAGTTTAATAAAAACCGGAATAATAACCAAGATAGACACACAGTCCAGCGGTGGACTGTGTGAACGTTTAACTCACACGTCGCGAGTTAGAGTCCAGACTACCGCACCGGTTCTTGCAATTATCAAACTTTTTATATAAGGCAGAAATGAAATGATCTAGTTTGTATATAAGTATAATAAAAATCAGATTATTTACCAAGTTAGACACACAGTCCGGCGGTGGACTGTGTGTCAACCTAACCCACAGGTCCCGGGTTCAAGACCTATGGAGAGCACCGAGCGAGACATTAAAATCGTTTTTAAAATAAATGATTTTCGGATTAATTCAATTAGTATATAAATATAATTAAAAACAGAAATATTTCGGGTTAGACACGTAGCTCAGTTGGTAGAGCTGCGTGCACGCATACGGGAGGTCACGAGTTCGAACCTCACTCAGCGCACATAATAACACAATCAAACCGGTCAACAGGTCAACGGTCAACGAGTCAACGGTCAAAAAGTCAACATTTTTTTATTAATTTTATTTATTTATTTTATTTAAAAATCAATTAAAAATACTTAAAAATAACATTTTTAAAGTTAGAAAATAGCCTTAAACTCACAAAAATATATCCAATAATCCTACTAAAGTTGATTAATAAAACCCGCTTATTTACCGAACCATTATGTTATTATCTAGGTTAGTTTCACTCGTGGTTAAATCAAACTTCGTGCGCATTCAACATCATCAACCGAACGCACCCACTGTGAGTGAATCTTACAACTCCCCTTTTTAATTACACGTTTTGGGGTGTGTCATGTGTCACTAAAATTAACTCGTTTATTTAAACTTGTGCCATACCATATTGTGATCTAAACTTAGAATGTATATATTGTTTGTAGTTATGTATTTCATATTGTCAAGTTATATGCAAATCATTCATTAGGCCCATCAGTTCCTCGTGGGAGACGAGTTGAGCAACGCGTGCCTCAAACAATCTATTATTGTACGTGTGTGCATTATCTAATGATTAAGTGTTTTGTGAATAAGGTTACATCTATATTTACTCATATGTGGTTGTGCACTTTATTTTATAATCAATTCAATAAACTTGTTCAAATATTTTTCATGGGATTCACTCGCCAACTTGTTGTTGATCCAAAAACCATTTTTACACATGATACAGGTGAACAGGATGAAGCAAGGAAAACATAGGAAATGCCTTAGAAGAAAGCAATGAAATCTAGAATGATGTTTAGGACATGATGTAATTATGATTGTATATTTCCCATTAAATTGTAATAATGAATATGAAACGTTATAATAAATGTCATGAGCTTTGATGATAACCCAATCATGCCCCGATCACCTTTTCCGCTGCGGGTCGGGGTGTGACAGGCAACAAACATATGCATCAACAGTCTCCCCCTTGGATGTTGCCACAGTCTCGAAGTCGTAGTCTTGATCAATCTTCATGATTCTTCATAACTTTAATATCTTTGACGTTTTAAGCACAACAAAATTCTATCAACAATCTCGTTTACTTTGAGTTTGATATGTAAACTTTAAACACCAACATGCTCCTCCTTTCCTTGAGCTTCTTTTATCTTTGATCAACGTTTCAATATTGCTCCCCTCATCTTTGAGCTTCCTGCTCAAATTCAAAATCATTCAAATAAACGTTTAAGTTTCAAACTTTAAAATTTTCAACTCAAACACTTATCAAAATTTTCAAAATTTAAATTTCAAACATTTAATCAGTTTAATAACCCTCTCAGTTAACCAAGTCCAAGTTAATGACCTTGGTTATATGATTTGTCTACCAAGTTCAAATTAATAACCTTGATCAAACACTTTATGAACAAGTTTCAAATTAATGAACAAGTCCAAGTTAATGACCTTGGTTATCCGATATTATTTGTTATTTTCAAGTTTCAAAATTAATGAATTTTTAATCATTTCGAACATTTTCTTATTTCAGATACGTTTTCTATCCATTGTTCTCAGATTATGTTCAACAGCTTCAGATTTTGAAAATCAGTATTCCAATCGGTAGTCAAAAACTAAGACGAAAATAAAATCTTTTTGTTTTTTTAAAGATTATGCTCAAACACACTGAAAATCTTTTTTTAATTTTCTGAAATGAAATATCTATGTACAAATATATTTACAGACATTTTTGTGAGTTTGTGTTAGAGGATCATATTAGTTTTTTCTTTGAGACTTATGACTAGTACCGTTGATCAAGATTAAACCTTAAGTTTTAAACGGATTCACTTAGATGTCAGTATACTGAACCATTTAAACCTCTACACATTTTTCAATTGCTTCGAGATACGGTAATTAGATGTCTTAGAACTTGACTTAATAGTGTTTCCCATCACAAAATATACTCCCGTATCAAGATTCCCAAAATTTCATCTAACATGTGAATATATCAAACAAATATCTGTATCTGGGTTATGCGAGACCTTGAGAGCTCAGGTTAGTACCATCGTACAGACACAGATGTGAAGGCTCGACTTAAAAGTGGTGTTCCATATTTGGAATCTTTTGACTACAATTGTTAGATCTTTCGATACTTTAAATTTGATGCAGTTTTAAGGTTTTTAAAGCAAAAGTATTCTACAAGTTCTAGGCCATTGCTAACGTAAAATCAAAAAAACTTGAATAATACCCTAGATATCAATTATCTATAAAGACCTAGTATCTCAGAATCTGGAAATACTTAAACGAAATTTCGGTGTACTAAGACCATATATCCAAGAGATGTTAACCTACTAATTCAGAAGTTTTTCTTTATGTTTATATCTCAAAAAACAATTTACTGAATGTACGAAGTCTACTGACACCTTATCAGTAAAAACTTGACAAAAACCGATGAGAACAACTTCAAATCGCCAATCATTTTTGCGTCACATTCTTTGCTTATCTTTTACCCCTTGACAAAAACATTGATTCCATTGATTTTAAAACATTTTTGAATATGTTTATCTACAGATTTCGTCTGTTCAACAGTGAGGGTTCTGTGACTTTCTATTTTTTTTCAAAACAATAAACGTTTTAATAAACGCATCATGGCCACTTCTAAAAGAAATTTCATATTAATTCGGCCAAATTCCATGCCAAGTGCCAAGGTACTTCACTATCGATAATTCACATTTAACTCAGAATCCCCTACACAATCAAACAATCGATTATTTGAATAATTACACCCAAGTCTTTTCAGTCTTAGGTGCATTATCAACAACTTTTTCTTTCTCTTTATTCTCTTCAACCTTTTCTAACTTTTTGGTTGACACAGATTTTCAACCTTTTCAAAAACAACATTATCTTTCATCACCCATGTTTGGTTTTAAAACATTACTTTCTTGAAATAAAATGAAGAATCTTTTTGTTCGTTACTTTTTGAAGATTCACAAGTTTCAAAATTTGAAAACTTAGTATTAACTGGTTTCACTTTGTTTGTAGATTCTTTGATTTGTTTCCAAACCTGTGTTTGAACAAATATCGATGATTTTTGTTTCACATCTTTGGAACTTTGCCTAACATCGGAAACAGGTTCAGGCTTCTTTTGTGGATATCTTCTAGCAATGTGTCCAGTTTGATTACATCGAAAGCACGTCCTGTTGTCGGTTACACCAGAGGGTCCCTTAACCTGTTTCGTTGTTGTTGAGCGAAAAATTCTTCATTAGATTGGTTTGAAAATTGATTTTCTTTTGTATTTTCTGAACTTGCAGGCACAAAAGTCGTTTTCTATACAAATTCGGATTTTTCAAACTTGTTATAGTTTTTCTTATTATATCCCGAACCATTTCTTCCCCTGTAATATTTTCTGTTGATAGTTAGGGTAGAAATTTCTTGGTTTGGTATAATAAGATTTATCTTGTTTGAAGTTTGAAAAGCTTTGATCGTTTGTAAAATCTTCAATTTCAGACATTTCAATCTCAATAAGTTTGAAAATTTTTTGACTCGGTTCAAATTCACATTCTGAATCAGAAATTCAGAATATAGTTGATTAGATCCACACATTTTGTACATTAAAAAATTTGGATCATCATTTGAACTATTTCCTGATTTACGAATATATTTATCATGAAAATTTTCGTCACTTTCAGGCTGTGAACTTGAACTTTCTTTTTCAATCTTTGGTTTTGTGTTTTCAAAATCAGATTTATCATTTTCATCACCCAAAACCTTATCAATCACATTCTTAACCACTTTTGATACAGTATCAACATCAGACTTTGAATAGGTCACTTCGATGTTATCAGGCAACTGATCTTTTTGTACATTTTTTAACTTCAAACTCAATGCCTTTTCCACCCCTTCCGGTTTTTTCTTTAAACAATTATCCCACATCGGAGGTGGAACACGATGATACCCCAAGCCTTTGTTGTGATAACCATAGACATCTTCCCCATTTTCATCTTTTCCGGAACGTTTAGGAAGAATGTGATCCTAGACGTAAGATGTCGTTGAATAACTAATCAACTTCTGATCAACTCATTCTGTTTCTATTCTCATAGCTTGTAGCTCCTGCTTCAATTTGGCAATCGTGTCAATATGAGTATTGATAGCCATTTGTTTATTCATGACCGTTACCTTGAGCATAGAAAGCGTAACATTATCTTTTTTACTTGCATCACGGTATTCGTTAATAGTTTTGCTCAGTTTATCGTAAGCTTCTTTCGTATCTTTGAAATCACTTGTCAGGTTATCAGTTTGACGTTTAAGTTCTCTATACCTCTCATCTTTTTCAAAACACGACTTGCACGGTTCTAAACCTTTTGTGCATTGTTCTCTTCTTCAACCTTCTCACTTCTACTCTCTTTTTCAACTTCTTCAATCACGAATTTCAGATCAACTTTAGAAATTTCAGCTTCCTCATTTGATTGATCCATCATCACTTTCTCAGCAATAAATTCTTTTTCAAACTGTTCCTTATTTTCTTCTTTTCAAACTGTTCCTTATTGTCTTCGCTCTGTGTGTTTTGTTTTTGTCCTCCGAAGAAACTTGCAATACCAAAAGAATTATAGACTTGAGGAGACATGAATGATTTAAAAGCATTATGAATAATTTCTTCTTTAGAAAAATATTGGTAGTAAGCAGCTTCTATTTTTTCTAGAGATTCATCGAAAACTACTTCATTACAGACTTCTTCATTTGTTTCTTCGACAATAGCTTGTTCATTGAAAGATTCTAGTTCTTCGATGATTTCTGCCAAAAGGGAATGACCTACAGTATTAGAAGTGTTTTTATCCTAATTAAACCCTTTGTCTTCATGTGTAATGACTAAAGTCTTATCCTTTGATCTTGCCGAACTTTCCTCAATTTGCATAAATCGTGACCAATTTGAGGTTGTTGAGAATTTCTATGGTAAATCTCTTTTTTATAATAATCATCAAAAGGATTCTGATTTCCCTGGGCATCTCTATTCGGACATTCTCTCTTGAAATGACCATTTCCTTACACTTGAAGCATTTTACCATGGACTTATCGAATCCTAGTTTTGAATCAGATGCACTGAGACATTTTCTCCCAGTAATTTCCAAAAATTTTTGTGCTCGACGAACTATACTAGCCATACACCATTATGTATCCATAAGCTCTAACTCCTCTGAATCAATTTGATCGTAATCCTCCTTTGTCATTTCTGGATTCCCGATCCTTTCTACTACTAAGCTCTCATATGACTCCAAGACTGAAGAAAGTAATGCCATGTGTTGTTTGGCTGTTGTCTTGGTGAAGTCTTGAGCATTTTGAAGATTCATTGCTATGTTGCACTGTAGGATATGATGTTTGGAGTTATTTTGGCTATTTTGATTATTGTAGTTGTTCAAGCTTTGTGCTGACTGAAGACTATGTGTCAGTGTATTTGGTTTAAAACTCGAATAAGATGAGGAACCACTACCATTGATTGAACTGATTGTTGAGTAACAAGATGAGTTGTCTGCACTAAATGCGGTTTGAATCTTTGGGCTTTGAATATCGTATATTCCACTTCCTTTAAAGTAAAGATTCACATCTTGTTGAGTATTTCCATTATTTGTTATAGCCATTTTGCGTATTTCAAGCTCATACCCTTCCAGTTTTCTGATGAATTTACTCAAATTCATACAACTATACTCTGAACTATTTTTCAAAATCATTAAGTAGGTCGACCATTCACACTGAGGTAAGGCGTCAGCTAATTTGTCAACCCACTCATCATCTGTTTTGTGAATACCAAACCTCTTCATTTCTACAACCAAATGACAGTATCTTTCAATGACCTGTTTCATCGTTTCTCCTCTAAAAGCTGTGAAAATGACAAATTCTTTCTTGAGTAATGCCATTTTATTTTTCATCATTTGCGCACTAGCTTGAAATTTTACTTTGAGTGTATTCCACATTGAATGTGAACTACCATTATGTTGGAGAAGCGTGAATATATCTTCTTTTATCGCCTGTTGTAGAATGTTAAGCATCTTTTTCTCTCGAATAAATTTAGCTTTCTCATCCGAAGTAAATGGTGTTAACGATTTTTTCTAGACCATGGTCTCCAACTGGATGCTTATATTCCTCCGCGATCGAATACCAGCAAGCTAAATGATTCGCCTGAACCCAATTCTTGAAGCGTTCATACCAGCCATTATAATCTTACAGATTCATCAACTTAGGCAGTTTCATCATCGTTCCCATTTCGTTCTCAAGACTCATATTTTGAACGACTGACAATGTAGTTGTAGTGGCAAAGGCGTTGTAGAATTCGTTATCCATTTTGTCGAAACGTTTGAACAAATATTGCTTCGTGCGAAGTTGACCTGGTGCGATGTAAATACAAAACACAATTAATCTAAGTTCGTATTAAGATAAACCAACCAAGAATTTCATATTTATCTTTGTGTGAAGATAAAACCAGAATTTTCAAGATTTTACTTCGTACGGAGTTAAACTTTTAAAATTGAAAGAATTTCACTTCATACTAAGGTAATTCTAACTTCGTGCGAAGTGAGTAGTTCGTATGAGGGTAAGTTCAAAATTTCATGTTTTTCGATGATTTTATCATGATTTCGATTGATTTTAGGTCTGATTCTTTCAAGGGTTTGTTAGAAGTAGAAATCAAGTTAAGGCTTCAATCTCTGAAACCACTTTTAGATCCGGTTTGCGGATCGATGTCGATGTATACGTAGATATTTAAACCTAAATCGAATGTGCGGAATCCATCAGAAATAGGTAGAAACACAAGATTTCAAAATTTTCAACGTTTTCTATTAACTTCACAGATCTAGTACAATTTTGACAGCGCTTCACCTCACAGTACACCAAAAAACTCTCAGCTCAATGAACACACACACACACAACCTATATATAGACATTCACCTTCGTACAAAGGTAGATTACCTTTGCACGAAGATAGATCTACCTTTACACGAAGCTAACTTTGCACGAAGGTGAATGTCTATATATAGATGTGTGTGTTCATTGAGTTGATAGTTTTTTCGTGAAATGTAAGGCGAAGCGTTGTCAAAATTGTTCAAGGACTGTGAAGTTAATAGAAAACGTTGAAAATTGTGAAATCTTGTGTTTCTACGTATTTCTGATGATTTCCGCATATTCAATTTAGGTTTAGATATCTTCGTATACATACATTGATCCACAAACCGGAGCTACAGATCTATGTATAATCGCTTTATTGAAGCTGGTACAATAAATGCATAATGATTTTTAACTCATTGTCGATCTTTATGGTGATACCTTTCTTGATGTACCTTTCAATGGAAAATTCTCTAATTTAATCTTTCTTTTGGTGCAGAGTGCTGCATGTGAAGGTATTGGTTGCCACAATCCACTGTGCTCATGCTTTATTCAACTCAATAATAATATATCCGGTATCAAGTACTCATCCTAAAATATACCTAAAATAAGCACTAAAAAGTATGTAAATGGTTTAGTTGAGTTTATTTAATGCATGATTCAATGTTTCTGTATCTCCACTATTGTTACTCTTTTGGAAAAGTGAAAATCCTCATGGTTTATATAATCTTTTTCTTTATTAAATAATGTTTGATGGTTTCTAATATAGGTGGTTTTTTAGTCTTGATGTAGTACTTCAAACAATAATCTTCAAACTTATAAACCAGGCTAAATTAACGAAGATGTTCGGTGCACCTCAAATACTGAAGAAAAGTACGAAGACAATAGCAGCCCGGGGTGTGAAGTATATGACATGTTGACTTCTTATTCCACTTTTTTGAACTTAAATAAGATATAATGAGAATTTGAGAATAATCAGCCCATTGCCTTGAATCGTACTACCACTCGAATCAGTAAAGGAGCATCATGGATTCGTATCAAAATTCCTATTCGTAACAGGTGGTCTATAACTAGGCTCTATGTCTGAACATACACTTTCCTCAACCATATATGTAGCAGGTCAACTCTATGATTGATAGGTGATAAGTACTTACTTTTTAAAACTACTTAGGCCATTCGGTGTTGGGGTCGTCCCAGGCCCGGCTTGGACTGGCGACGTCTTCCAACATCGCGTCGGGTGGGTCTTCAGCGTCGTAATCGTCGGCCTGCAGCCGTTGGAGACGGGGCGAGTTCTTTTAAAATTATAGCCTTTTAGAACCTAGGGTTTGGGGCAAGGTTTCTGAAGGGTGGTCGTCGCCTTCAGAGAGAGTTGCAGCCATGGCGGATTTATCCTCTTTGTTCTGATTGTTTACAGATCTGAGCCTCTTTGTTCTTATTCGTCTTTGTTCTTCTTCTTTAAGTTCATCTGCCGGAGTAGGTGGTGGTGGTGGCTGCCAGAGTAGGTGGGAACCCAGTTGCTGCAACAACAGGTCTGCCGGAAAATGAAACTCCGGTGGCTGCCGAAGTAGGGGGTTTGGAGTGTATGGTTTTTAGGTGGTTAAGAGGAGGAAGATGACGGTGGTGGGGGACATTGGGGATGGTTGTCACACCCCGACCCGCAGCGGAATAAGAGTCGGGGCATAATTGGGTTATCACCAAAGCTCATGATGTTTACTAAAATGTTTCATATTTATTAAATTCAACTTACAACTTAAATATCCAAATCAAAATTCATACAATTACAAGGAAATGAAACTATGTAAATAATCCAAAGCTTAAACTGATTTATTCTTCTAGGCCTTCCTATGTGTTTCTTGCCTCAGCTGGATCACCTGTATCATGTGTAAAACGGGGCATATTTTGGGTCAACAAAAGTTGGCGATTGAACCTTGATAAAACATTGTTATTAATTTCTTGTTTTATTTAATATGGAAAATTTGTGCAATAATCACATGTGAGCAAACATATATAAGTAAACAAACACAAACCACTTTGAATGAGTATATGATATGAATGATGATAAATGTGAGATCAAGGCTCAATCAAACGGAGCCGATCTTATGAGGCACCTGATGCTCAACCCGTCTCCCACGGGGAACTGATGGGCCTAATGAAATGCGTGCACTGAAAATGATAAATCCAAACTACATATAATCCACACAACAATTGATACACATTTGATACACATTTGATCACGGATATGATGGATGCACAAGTGTTTAAATATAATAAAGAATTAAACGACACATGATACACCCCAAAACATGATTAAAACGGGGAATTGACAGAGATTCACTCACGTTGGGTGCATTCTTTGATGACGTTGGATGCGCACGAAAATTAGGATTTGATCGACGAGAGAAAAACTAACCTAAAATAATAACGAAACGATTCGGTAAATAAATGGATTTTATTTGGGATTAATATTTTTATTTATTACTCTTAATGGAATTTTTAGATTTATCTTTGTGAGTTTAAGGAAATTTTAAAACTTTAAAAATCTTATTTTTTTTAAGTATTTTTAAATGATTTTTCAATTAAATAAATAAAAAAAGAAAATAAAAAAAATGTTGACTTTTGACCGTTGACTGGTCGGACTGTGTTTAAATATGCGCTGAGTGAGGTTCGAACTCGGGACCTCTCGTACACGTGCACGCAGCTCTACCAACTGAGCTACGTGTCTAACCCGAAATATTCTCTGTTTTAATTATATATATATACTAATTAACTTTAACCTTATTTATTTTTATTAAAAAGTTTCATAAATTGCCAACCCGGTTTAGGTATCCAGAGTCGAACTCGCGCTCTTCAGTTTACGTGCACACAGCCCAACCAGTTGGGCTGTGTGTCTAACCTGTTTATATACTGAATTATATTATATTTATATACATGTTGAAGGATGATCTGAATAGGTTTTAAAAAGGATTGGTTTTATTTCTGAAAGTCGGTAACATGTGCGATTCGAACTCAGGACGTGCTTGTTATGTTGCACAGTCCACCGCTGGACTGTGTGTCTAACCCGGTTAAGTATCCTGTTTTAATTAAACTAATACACATTTCTCAACTTCGTCGTCTTCGCTTAACAATACAGTACAGTGAAATCCGACTGTTCTGTTTAATTGATCTTAACTTATACTTGATTGAAATGAAAAGAGAAATTAAATGACATGGTATACCAGAACGGCGAGTTTGCTTCAGGTTTTCTGGCAAGGTCTCGTCGGCTCCGATCCGCGGATTCCGGCTGAGGGAAACTGTTTGACAGTTTTGATTACTGTGTTGAGTAATTAGGTTACTAATCGAGAGAAGCAAGAAAAGTTTAGATGATTGTACCGTCTGAAGACAATCGCGGTTTTCCGTTCAGCGATTCCGGCGAAATTGAAATTTCCGGCGACGTGCTCTGGAAGGATTAAAGCTTCGAAAGAGAGTGCGATTTTGAGCGAAAAGGTTACCAGATGTTTGGGTGGGTATTTATAAGGAAGAACAGGGTGTATTTGGTTCGAATTTGAGTCTTGATTCGTGGTCAAAGTTTTCTGGCGGTTATGACTGAAATTGAGGGTTAGACATCGGTTATAACCGATGTCGAAATTAGTTCACGCGTTTCAGTCAAAGGAAACGGTCATAATTCGCGATAATCTCGGCTTTTCCGGCGACTGTGAATTTGGGCGCGCTGATTACTGGTTTGACTTTCAGTTTTATTATAAATGTTATTTGTTTTAATGTTTATCACAAAAGCTCGCGGTGGAGCAGTGTGTTGAGTGTTTTGGCTTGTGGGTGACCCGGGTTCGAAACCCGGCGTCTACATTTATTTTTTTATTCATTATTTATTAGTAATTTTAAATTATGGTTTTTAAATTCTAATATATTTATTAATTATGTATCGTTTAAAATTAATATCAATTATAAATACGCAACAAAATTTATAACTGGATATTTGATTGATAAACGAGGCGGGTTTTGAAAACCCGTTTTTCGACGGATGTTACAGTATCCCCTACTTTTATAAATTTCGTCCCAAAATTTAAGTAGTAGTGGTAACAGGAAAAAGATGTGGGTATTTCTCGCGCATTGAGTCTTCACGTTCCCAAGTAAACTCAGGTCCTCGTTTCGACTCCCAACATACCCTGACAATTGGAATACGACTTCGTCTTAAACACTTCTCTCCGAAGTCCATGATTTCTACTGGTCTTTCAATGAAGTGCATAGATTCATCGATCTGAATGTCTTCTAGAGGAACATGGAGGCTTTCATCGGCGAGGCACTTCTTCAAGTTTGATACGTGGAATGTGGGATGAATTCTGTTGAGCTCTTCTGGTAGGTCAAGCTTGTATGCTACAGGACCTACTCGTTCGAGTATCTTGAAAGTTCCTACGTAGCGTGGTGCTAGCTTGCCCTTCTGGCCAAAACGAACCACTCCCTTCCATGGTGATACTTTTAAAAGTACTTGATCCCCAATGTCAAACTCCAAGGGCTTTCGTCGTTTATCTGCATAACTCTTTTGACGACTTTGAGCCGCTAGAAGATTGTTTCGAATTTGAATGACCTTGTCGGTTGTTTCTTGAATTAACTCTGGACCGGTGATTTGTGATTCCCCAATTTTGTGCCAACATACTGGAGATCGGCACTTACGACCATATAAAGCTTCGAAAAGAGCCATGCCGATACTTGAATGATAGCTATTGTTGTACGAAAATTCAACTAATGGTAGATGAGCGTCCCAATTCCCTTTGAAGTCTATGACACATGCTCGAAGCATGTCTTCAAGAGTTTGGATGGTGCGTTCAAATTGCCCATCAGTTTGAGGATGAAAAGCGGTACTGAGGTCTAATCGTGTACACAAGGCGGTTTGTACGGCTCGCCATGTTCGTGGAGTGAAACGACCATCACGGTCTGAAATGATGCTTAAAGGTACACCATGACGGCTTACGATCTCGCTGATGTAGATACGAGCTAAATTCTCGTTCTTGAAGTCCTCGCGAATCGGTATGAAGTGAGCTGGTTTTGTAAGACGATCAATGATTACCCATATGGTGTCATACCCACTGGAGGTGCGAGGTAACCCGGTGATGAAATCCATGGTTATGTTTTCCCACTTCCATACAGGTATTTCGGGTTGGACTAGAAGTCCTGAAGGTCTTTGATGTTCAGCTTTTACTTTGGAACAGGTAAGGCACTTGGAAACAAAAGCAGCGATATCCTTTTTCATGCCCGGCCACCAGTAGGTGTATCGTAGGTCTTGATACATCTTGTCGGCTCCTGGGTGTACAGAGTATCGTGTTTTGTGCGCCTCGTTATGCGATTTAAATAGTATAGAATACCGTCGGATTTGGCTTCGATTTTGAGTTCAGCTCCACATGACAGCTCATCACGTACGTCATTTTCTGTTACAGAAACATGTTGAGCTGCTCGGATTCGATCTTTGATGTCGGTTATGATTTGGGAACATAGAATACGAATGGAGTTCACATAACCTTTTCGACTGAGCGCATCAGCCACCACGTTTGCCTTGCCAGGATGATACCGAATTTCACAATCGTAGTCATTGAGGAGTTCGACCCATCTTCGTTGCCTCATATTCAACTCCTTTTGGTTGAAGATATGTTGGAGACTTTTGTGGTCAGTGTATATATTTCACACTTGGTACCGTAGAGGTAATGTCTCCATATCTTGAGAGCGAACACAACGGCTCCAAGTTCCAGGTCGTGGGTGGTGTAGTTCTTCTCATGAACCTTGAGTTGCCTAGAAGCATAGGGTATCACTTTTCCTCTTTGCATTAATACACAGCCTAGCCCTTGCCCTGATGCGTCGCAATATACTACAAAGTCATCGCAACCTTCAGGGAGTGTGAGGATAGGTGTGTCACAAAGTTTTTGCTTTAGAGTTTGGAAGGCTTCTTCTTGTTTAGGTCCCCATATAAAGGGTTTTCCTTTATGAGTCAAAGCCGTGAGTGGTACAGCAATACGGGAAAAATTTGCAATGAAGCAGCGATAGTAACCAGCCAAACCAAGAAATGAACTTACTTCGGTAGGGGTACGTGGCGCTTGCCATTCTTGCACTGCCTTGATTTTTGAAGGATCGACATGTATTCCCTTGTCATTGACGACATGTCCAAGGAATTGTACTTCTCCTAACCAGAATTCGCATTTTGAGAATTTAGCGTAGAGCTTTTCAGTCCTTAAGAGTGTAAGGATTAGTCGAAGGTGTCGTTCATGGTCGGATTTAGACTTGGAGTAGATAAGAATGTCGTCGATGAAGACTATGACAAAACGGTCGAGGTAGGGTTTGCATACCCTATTCATTAGATCCATGAAGACAGCGGGGGCGTTGGTTAAACCGAATGGCATGACCATGAATTCGTAATGACCATAACGAGTCCGGAAGGCGGTCTTTGGGACGTCTTCTTCATGTACTCTGAGCTGATGATAACCAGAACGAAGGTCGATTTTTGAAAAGCAGGTGGCGCCTTGAAGTTGGTCTAGGAGGTCATCGATGCGAGGTAGTGGATAGCGATTTTTAACCGTTAACTTGTTGAGTTCTCTGTAGTCGATACACATGCGAAACGTTCCATCTTTCTTCTTCACAAAAAGAACAGGTGCACCCCAAGGTGAGGAGCTAGGACGTATGAATCCTTTGTCAGTCAGTTCTTGCAGTTGACTGGCCAGCTCTTGCATTTCGGATGGGGCTAGCCTATAAAGAGATTTTGCGACTGGTGTAGCGCCAGGTACAAGATCGATGCGGAATTCGACTTCTCTCACAGGAGGGAGTCCTGAGATGTCGTCGGGAAAGACTTGTGGGAATTCCTTCACCACTGGTATATCTTCGAGTTTCTTCTCCTTGTTTCCCTTTTTGACGACGTGAGTTAGGAATGCGGCATAGTTCTTGCGGAGATATTTTCGGGCTTGAAGGCAGGACATTAATTTGAGTCCTTTCGAAGGGGTTTCTCCAAAGATACGTAGGGTCTGACCGTCTGCAAGAGGAATGCGAATGAACTTTTCGCGGCATACTACTTCAGCGTGATGCTGGCTAAGCCAGTCCATACCGATTATAATATCGAAACTTCCCAACTTCATAGGAATGAGGTCAACTGGAAAATCGTGATCGTTTAGAGTAAGGGTACAATTTCGTATAATAGAATTTAATGAAACGGGCTTTCCGTCAGTAACTTCCACCGTTAGAGATTCCATGAAATTATCACGAGTTTGGTTGAGGATAGGTTCGAATTCTAAGGACACAAAACTCTTATCCGCGCCAGTATCGAATAACATGGATGCATAACTACCATTGATGAGAAACGTACCGTTAACCACGTTGTTGTCAGCCCTAGCTTGGTTGGCATTGATGTTGAAAGCTCTTCCTCTAGCAGGTGGAGGAGCTTGGTTAGCTTGGTTTACCGGATTTGCTTGAGCTTGGGCATGGATGATGTTCACCAAGCGTGGACATGTGTTCCTGAAGTGGTTTGGGTCTCCATAGTTGTAACAAGCTCGCATGGGTTGCATCATGGGGTAGTTGGGTTGGTAGTAGGATTGGGCTATGTGTTGTGCATATGGTAGAAGTAAGGGTTGTTGGGCTTGACCCACTATCTGATGGTGGGTTTAGGTTGGGGGTTGATTGCGGTTCATTCGTTGAAGTGTGCGACAAGTTTGTATGGTGTGACCCGCCCGGCCACAGCTGGTGCAATGTTGGCAAGGAGTTTCGGGAGGGTGATGGTACTGACAACGGTTGCATTTTGGGTGTGGGCCGGTGTATGGCTTTTTAAATGGTGCAGCTGAGGGAGCAATTTGGGTGATTGGTGTAGCAGTGATAGAAGGGTTGGTTTGAGTGACAGCAAAATTCTTGCTGTTTCGTTTCCTCTTACCAGCAAACCTTGAGGAGGAGACCGAGTGGTTTGTAGTTGGGGTCTCTGTGGTGTGTTTTTTCTTATCATCCTTAAATTTGCCGTTTCGGATGCGATTCTCAGTGAGTTCGGTAGCTAGTTCCATTGCGGCTCCAAGTGTTGCAGGCGAAGTGCTTAGAACCGAGTCTTGAATTTTCGAGGGGAGACCTCGAATGTAGTGTTCAACCAAGCGGTACACGGGGGTGAACAAATTAGGGATCATCTGGTTTAGCTCGAGAAATCTTTTGTTATAGGAAGTGTGATCTCCTTCCTTTTGTTTCAACGCGTGGAATTCATCTTCCAACTTTTTTATTTCGCTTCTTGGACAGAAGCGTCTTGTCATGAGTTCCCTTAACTCTTCCCATGTTAAGGCCATGGCGTCTTCAATTCCTCGTTTACCCTTTTCCGTGTTCCACCAGGTAAGGGCTACCCCAAACAGTCTTCCAGTTGCATAACGTACCTTGCGAAATCGCAATTGAGGAAAGTGTTCTCCATTTCTTCAAACCAGTGAAGGAGAGCAGTAACACCTTCGGTCCCTTCATCCTTTGGGGGATCGCAAGATTTGAAGTGTTTGTAGGAGCACTTTTTGGAGGAGGGTTGGCGACGCTCTGGTCTTCTTGATTGGGAGGGTTGATGGGATTTGCGGTGAGAGCTTGTTGAACTTGAATTACGATGTCAGGAAGCACTGCAGCCATTTGTTTAGCAATTTGTGTGGCCAAGCGTTCATTGGATCTTCCTGACTTTCTACCTCCACGTAGTTGCCTAGCCGACATCTACAGGAATATACATAGGAAGATTGTGAGTTTAAGAAGTTTTTAGGTGTCATGCGTCGTTAAAAGAATAAAAATAACATAACTATCATAATGCAACTACATCCATAGGATGTCTTGGGTTTGCTCATGTTTGGGCCCCCAATGTCCCCCATACCATCGCCTGTATAGTCATGTGGGCCCCCATGACAATTGGGCTTGGTAAGATTCACATTGGTGTTGGCGGATTAACACTCGCATCACCCGAATGAAAACCGAAAAATATGATTGCGAGATGTATGGTAGGAGGGTGTCCAGGTGTAGACACAATGACAACTCAAAGTGGGGTTAGCTCACACGACGTTTGGTATAGCATGCTTTGGCCTAATAGGTCCTTCGTACTCTCATCGTTAGTCCCCAGGTAGGCAAACTGGTCCTTTATTTTGGATTTATACGAATGCCAAGCCTAGACAGGACGTTCCGACTACCGGTACCCGTACCCTTCCAGTTACTACATGCCCGTCATGAGAACTCACTTTGATGTGATTTGAAAATACAAAAATCATTGCAAAAATCATGGGAATTGTGAGGTGTGTGCTCTCATGGATATGATATGTTATGAGGATATGATTTATGATGAGCATTGTATAATAACATGTATTTGTGAGCATGCTTGCATAACATTGAGTGTAACAATAAATATAAAGCATATAAACATCATGAATTTTGTATGTAACGCATAAACAATTTAAAATTTTAATCAACTATAGTATAGGCTCTAAGGGTCTAATAACCTATCCTATATCCCTATAGTCATGGCTCTGATACCAATCTGTCACACCCCGACCCGCAGCAGAATAAGAGTCGGGGCATAATTGGGTTATCACCAAAGCTCATGATGTTTACTAAAATGTTTCGTATTTATTAAATTCAACTTACAACTTAAATATCCAAATCAAAATTCATACAATTACAAGGAAATGAAACTATGTAAATAATCCAAAGCTTAAACTGATTTATTCTTCTAGGCCTCCTATGTGTTTCTTGCCTCAGCTGGATCACCTGTATCATGTGTAAAACGGGGGATATTTTGGGTCAACAAAAGTTGGCGAGTGAACCTTGATAAAACATTGTTATTAATTTCTTGTTTTATTTAATATGGAAAATTTGTGCAATAATCACATGTGAGCAAACATATATAAGTAAACAAACACAAACCACTTTGAATGAGTATATGATATGAATGCTGATGAATGTGAGATCAAGGCTCAATCAAACGGAGCCGATCTTATGAGGCACCTGATGCTCAACCCGTCTCCCACGGGGAACTGATGGGCCTAATGAAATGCGTGCACTGAAAATGATAAATCCAAACGACATATAATCCACACAACAATTGATACACATTTGATACACATTTGATCACGGATATGATGGATGCACAAATGTTTAAATATAATAAAGAATAAACGACACATGATACACCCCAAAACATGATTAAAACGGGGAATTGACAGAGATTCACTCACATTGGGTGCGTTCTTTGATGACGTTGGATGCGCACGAAATTTAGGATTTGATCGACGAGAGAAAAACTAACCTAAAATAATAACGAAATGATCCGGTAAATAACTGGATTTTATTTGGGATTAATATTTTTATTTATTACTCTTAATGGAATTTTTAGATTTATCTTTGTGAGTTTAAGGAAATTTTCTAACTTTAAAAATCTTATTTTTTTAAGTATTTTTAAATGATTTTTCAATTAAATAAACAAAAAAAGAAAATAAAAAAATGTTGACTTTTGACCGTTGACCGTTGACCGGTCGGACTGTGTTTAATTATGCGCTGAGTGAGGTTCGAACTCGGGACCTCTCGTACACGTGCACGCAGCTCTACCAACTGAGCTACGTGTCTAACCCGAAATATTCTCTGTTTTAATTATATATATATACTAATTAACTTTAACCTTATTTATTTTTATTAAAAAGTTTCATAAATTGCCAACCCGGTTTAGGTATCCAGAGTCGAACTCGCGCTCTTCAGTTTACGTGCACACAGCCCAACCAGTTGGGCTGTGTGTCTAACCTGTTTATATACTGAATTATATTATATTTATATACATGTTGAAGGATGATCTGAATAGGTTTTAAAAAGGATTGGTTTTATTTCTGAAAGTCGGTAACATGTGCGATTCGAACTCAGGACGTGCGTGTTATGTTGCACACAGTCCACCGCTGGACTGTGTGTCTAACCCGGTTAAATATCCGGTTTTAATTAAACTAATACACATTTCTCAACTTCGTCTTCTTCGCTTAACCATACAGAACAGTGAAATCCGATTGTTCTGTTTAATTGATCTTAACTTATACTTGATTGAAATGAAAAGAGAAATTAAATGACATGGTATACCAGAACGGCGAGTTTGCTTCAGGTTTTCCGGCAAGGTCTCGTCGGCTCCGATCCGCGGATTCTGGCTGAGGGAAACTGTTTGACAGTTTTGATTACTGTGTTGAGTAATTAGGTTACTAATCGAGAGATAGCAAGAAAAGTTTAGATGATTGTACCATCTGAAGACAATCGCGGTTTTCCGTTCAGCGATTCCGGCGAAATTGAAATTTCCGGCGACGTGCTCTGGAAGGATTAAAGCTTCGAAAGAGAGTGCGATTTTGAGCGAAAAGGTTACCAGAGGTTTGGGTGGGTATTTATAAGGAAGAACAGGGTGTATTTGGTTTGAATTTGAGTCTTGATTCGTGGTCAAAGTTTTCCGGCGGTTATGACTGAAATTGAGGGTTAGACATCGGTTATAACCGATGTCGAAATTAGTTCACGCGTTTCAGTCAAAGGAAACGGTCATAATTCGCGATAATCTCGGCTTTTCCGGCGACTGTGAATTTGGGCGCGCTGATTACTGGTTTGACTTTCAGTTTTATTATAAATGTTATTTGTTTTAATGTTTATCACAAAAGTTGTGCGCGGTGGAGCGGTGTGTTGTGTGTTTTGGCTTGTGGGTGACCCGGGTTCGAAACCCGACGTCTACATTTATTTTTTATTCATTATTTATTAGTAATTTTAAATTATGGTTTTTAAATTCTAATATATTTATTAATTATGTATCGTTTAAAATTAATATCAATTATAAATACGCTACGAAATTTATAACAGGATATTTGATTGATAAACGAAGCGGGTTTTGAAAACCCGTTTTTCGACGGATGTTACAATGGTGGTTCACGGTGGGAGTTTGATTGGGGGAGTGGTGGTTTTGTAGTTAAAAGTGTTCACCGAGGTTTTCTGTTAAATTAACTAGGTGGGGTGGGGTCGTCACCCATTTCCAAGCTTCCATCCCTGGAGGGGCGTCCTCCAAGTTCTCTGACGTGTTAGCTGATGTAGCGGGTCGTCTTGGAGAGAGGCCCTTCACCCACACCGAGTAGCCTTAAATTCATTGCTCATGTACTTACATCATGTTTGTTCTTCTTCATAGATTCAAAGAACTGAAAAACATCCATCCATGTGGACAGCTGCAACGCGCATACAGAAAGAGGTTGAAGAATATTTAACTTATGTTTTTTATACATATTAGTAGTAAACTTGACTAAACTACAATATTTAGTGTCATCGTATATACTTTTTGTGTCATTAGTATGTACATTTACCTAAATGCACATAGAGAACGAGAACTACCACGAATCAGAATTTCCAACGACTTTTTTTTTAAACGATATCCAGTATATTTACCTAAACACCCAATTACTTAATTTTTAACACTTTATTAATAAACTAATAGAAATGAGTATCGTGTTTTGCCAAAAACTTAGAAGCGTGCAAGAACAACTTCTGTCGTATCTAAACCATCTATAATTCGTGACACCGGCCCTTTAGTATCTAAAATCTATGATGAGAATCATTTGCTTGCACTCATTATCAAGCTATTTCTCATAATTATCGTAGTCAAAGCTTTTCGGGTCAAGGATCTACCACCAAAGAAATTTTGTGTTTATGAACATAGCGGGTTAATCATTAAATATTTGCATAATCCTTTATGATGAGATGATCCGGTAGAATTACTTGCGGCCAATATTATCGGACGAGTGTACTTTTTTGTATTTATTTTTTCCGGTTCATTGTAATTAAATATTTACATAAGTAATGGAAGGTGTTTATCATTTCAAATTTTACGTCAACACTGTTAAATATTATATAATTTTATATAATTTACTTTAGGTAACTGGTGCCACACTAGTACTTTGACTATTTATTAATATATATCAATATTATGAATTCATAATCAATGTATTAATCCGTTTACACAATTATAACTATTTATTGATAATTATATAATTATGAACTACTATTTTAGTTAACCTGTTTTTATTCCAATTTTTAACCACTTTAACATCAAAATAGATACCGACGTCGATACCGGTATTGGTATTACAGAACAGAGACGAAAATTCGTTTTAATGGTATTTGATTGAAGTAAAACATGTATGAATGTCCTTTTAGGCATATTATGACTTTATTTTTTTAGGTTTTCTTTATCTGTTGATACAGAGTGTCGGCACGACAACAAAATGAACTGATGTTGACCTAACCTCCAGCGTAACGAATCTAAGCTATACCAACCGTGTTCCCGCCACAACACACGTGCACCACCAGCTATAGTTAAATTAAATGCACAGCTTATGAGCATTATTTCAAACGTTCAAATAGTATGTTAGAATTGTGTGTAAAAGTCTTTTCATTTTCTATATACATTGAAAACCTTATGATAGTAACGCAAAAAATAGAACTTATTTGGTGTTATCGAAGGTGATAGTGTATGTGTTGAATACGATTCAAGGAAGAACAGATGACGATTGCCTTTCTGGTGGCCAAGAACAGGATAGATCTGGATGGACATTGGATATTTTTTAGTGGTCATTGTTTAACTTAAATTGATAATATTTAAAAATTTGTGTACCATCTAGTAAGTTGTGTTCGATCATGGGTCACATAAATTCCAAAGAATGCTTTCCCCTAAGTGTTGTCGATGTTTTTATCTATATATTTATTTCTAACGCCATGAATATTGACATCACCTTTCAATTTCTGACAAATATAGACCAAATTAAAGTGATAACATCTAAATATTTAATTCATGTCACCATGAACACTGACTTCACCTTTCTATTTTTGCCAGAGTGGCGCAGCCACAAGGTTGTGGGCCAATAACCCACGGTTCCCAAGGTTGAAACGTGGTTCTGATAAAGACTGGCTCTTTGTTTTTAAATAAACAATTATATCTTGGCGTTATCTCTGAGACTTAAATCCAATGTCTGGTCCTATCAAACCCAGATGTTTTTTGCTAACTAACTATCACTCCATTGATATAAAGTGGCTTCTATTTACAAGAATTTTGCGAATGATCTTATGGTGCATTGGCTGTTCCATAACCTTCTAAAGTAGATGTCATATGTTCTTGTAGGTTCAAGTCTCGCCTCAGACATTTAGACCTAGAAGAATACCACAAGAAGCATATAGATTTTATTTCACTTATAATATTTTCTAGCTTTACCGGAATATCTTTGAATTAAACCTTTTGTCTTCATGTGTAACGACTAAAGTCTTATCCTTTGATCTTGCCGAACTTTCCTCAATTTGCATAAATCGTGACCAATTTTGAGGTTGTTGAGAATTTCTATGGTAAATCGCTTTTTTATAATAATCATCAAAAGGATTCCGATTTCCCTGGACATCTCTATTCGGACATTCTCTCTTGAAATGACCATTTCCTTACACTTGAAGCATTTTACCATGGACTTTTCGAATCCTAGTTTTGAATCAGATGCACTGAGACATTTTCTCCAAGTAATTTCCAAAAATTTTTGTGCTCGACGAACTATACTAGCCATACACCATTATGTATCCATAAGCTCTAACTCCTCTGAATCAATTTGATCGTAATCCTCCTTTGTCATTTCTGGATTCCCGATCCTTTCTGCTACTAAGCTCTCATATGACTCCAAGACTGAAGAAAGTAATGCCATGTGTTGTTTGGCTGTTGTCTTGGTGAAGTCTTGAGCATTTTGAAGATTCATTGCTATGTTGCACTGTAGGATATGATGTTTGGAGTTATTTTGGCTATTTTGATTATTGTAGTTGTTCAAGCTTTGTACTGACTGAAGACTATGTGTCAGTGTATTTGGTTTAAAACTCGAATAAGATGAGGAACCACTACCATTGATTGAACTGATTGTTGAGTAACAAGATGAGTTGTCTGCACTAAATGCGGTTTGAATCTTTGGGCTTTGAATATCGTATATTCCACTTCCTTTAAAGTAAAGATTCACATCTTGTTGAGTATTTCCATTATTTGTTATAGCCATTTTGCGTATTTCAAGCTCATACCCTTCCAGTTTTCTGATGAATTTACTCAAATTCATACAACTATACTCTGAACTATTTTTCAAAATCATTAAGTAGGTCGACCATTCACACTGAGGTAAGGCGTCAGCTAATTTGTCAACCCACTCATCATCTGTTTTGTGAATACCAAACCTCTTCATTTCTACAACCAAATGACAGTATCTTTCAATGACCTGTTTCATCGTTTCTCCTCTAAAAGCTGTGAAAATGACAAATTCTTTCTTGAGTAATGCCATTTTATTTTTCATCATTTGCGCACTAGCTTGAAATTTTACTTTGAGTGTATTCCACATTGAATGTGAACTACCATTATGTTGGAGAAGCGTGAATATATCTTCTTTTATCGCCTGTTGTAGAATGTTAAGCATCTTTTTCTCTCGAATAAATTTAGCTTTCTCATCCGAAGTAAATGGTGTTAACGATTTTTTCTAGACCATGGTCTCCAACTGGATGCTTATATTCCTCCGCGATCGAATACCAGCAAGCTAAATGATTCGCCTGAACCCAATTCTTGAAGCGTTCATACCAGCCATTATAATCTTACAGATTCATCAACTTAGGCAGTTTCATCATCGTTCCCATTTCGTTCTCAAGACTCATATTTTGAACGACTGACAATGTAGTTGTAGTGGCAAAGGCGTTGTAGAATTCGTTATCCATTTTGTCGAAACGTTTGAACAAATATTGCTTCGTGCGAAGTTGACCTGGTGCGATGTAAATACAAAACACAATTAATCTAAGTTCGTATTAAGATAAACCAACCAAGAATTTCATATTTATCTTTGTGTGAAGATAAAACCAGAATTTTCAAGATTTTACTTCGTACGGAGTTAAACTTTTAAAATTGAAAGAATTTCACTTCATACTAAGGTAATTCTAACTTCGTGCGAAGTGAGTAGTTCGTATGAGGGTAAGTTCAAAATTTCATGTTTTTCGATGATTTTATCATGATTTCGATTGATTTTAGGTCTGATTCTTTCAAGGGTTTGTTAGAAGTAGAAATCAAGTTAAGGCTTCAATCTCTGAAACCACTTTTAGATCCGGTTTGCGGATCGATGTCGATGTATACGTAGATATTTAAACCTAAATCGAATGTGCGGAATCCATCAGAAATAGGTAGAAACACAAGATTTCAAAATTTTCAACGTTTTCTATTAACTTCACAGATCTAGTACAATTTTGACAGCGCTTCACCTCACAGTACACCAAAAAACTCTTAGCTCAATGAACACACACACACACAACCTATATATAGACATTCACCTTCGTACAAAGGTAGATTACCTTTGCACGAAGATAGATATACCTTTACACGAAGCTAACTTTGCACGAAGGTGAATGTCTATATATAGATGTGTGTGTTCATTGAGTTGATAGTTTTTTCGTGAAATGTAAGGCTAAGCGCTATCAAAATTGTACAAGGACTGTGAAGTTAATAGAAAACGTTGAAAATTGTGAAATCTTGTGTTTCTACGTATTTCTGATGATTTTCGCATATTCAATTTAGGTTTAGATATCTCCGTATACATACATTGATCCACAAACCGGAGCTACAGATCTATGTATAATCGCTTTATTGAAGCTGGTACAATAAATGCATAATGATTTTTAACTCATTGTCGATCTTTATGGTGATACCTTTCTTGATGTACCTTTCAATGGAAAATGTTAAAATTAAAAAGATATCAAAGAATAAGTTTGAAAGAAATTTGCGGGATCAGTTAAACATCATTTCCCATTTTAAGAGGGTCAAAGACAGCCATTAACCAGCCTTAATCCCAGCCCGTAAACAACTCACTTTCTATGTTTAGATTGTTCTTCTTTAGCTATAAATTGTATGTATTTTTCCCTGTAATGTACACAGAAAATAATATAACAATTCTACCTTTCAATCATCTTTCTTAACATGGTATCAGAGCAGCTTATACGGTTCTAAACCGACCTGCTTACCATCATCTACCTTTGTCTCCGGGTCTATTGTTGGAGAGCTGCCATGTCCGAAGACGGTAGCTCAACAAACGACCTCTCAATCCAAATAGCCAACCTGTTGAGAAATGGTCTCAATACCCAAAACACAAAACAAAATCTTTCCGACAGCCTCAAGATCAGCCTCAAACTCAACAATCAGAATTACGCCTTATGGACTCGAATGATTCGGGTCGCCATAGGCAGTAAATCGAAAGCCCTTTTGGGTCATTTATCAACCAATCCACCAAACCAAACCAGTGAAGAGTATGAACAATGGGAACAAGACGACCTAGTCGTCTTCTCATGGCTCATACAAAACATTGAACCAACCCTCGCCAGCAATCTAACCGAGTTTCCAACAGCAAAATCGTTGTGGGATGCCCTGGTTATAACGTATAGCAGTGGTAAAGACAAGCTTCAAACTTTTAACCTACATGTCAAAGCAAATGAAGTCAAGCAAAACGGAGTACCACTTGAAGAATTCTGGATAGTGATGCAGGGTATTTGGGGAGAGATCGAACGAATCGACCCCAATCCCATGACATGTGCATCCGATATCAACACTTACACAAAAATAAGGTCAGAACAAAAGCTGTTTCAATTTCTTAATGCTTTGGACAGGAAAGATGACCATATAAAACGAGAAGTTTTAAGAATGGATCCCTTACCCTCTCCGGAAGGTGCCTACGCCGCTGTCCGAAAAGAAGCCGCCCACCAAAAAATTTTGGGTTCAGTTTCTGACAATACACCGCAGCAGGGCGTGGCGGCGGGCTTGTTACCGTCGAACCAAGAGAACCCATCGGAGCCGGGTTAGCCTCTAAAGGGCAACGACACTCATCAGGAAGACTTGCTGGAACCGTGTCTAAGCCCGACAAGTCTCACCTCAAATGTAGTCATTGTGGTCTATCGAAACACACTAAAGAGCAATGCTTCAAGATCGTGGGATATCCAGAGTGGTGGAACGATGGACACAAACGGGGACTGGCAACTGCCGCCGTAGGTAGCTCTACCGGCACCGCCCAACAAGTGACCGGAGGTATTGGTTTCGGCGGGATGGCAGACGCAAAAGGAGAAGAGCCAGTGACAGGTAACGGGTTTGGGGCTGCTCCCTCAAACCCTTTGCTATTTACCCCTAATTCCAAAATAAATATGTCACATTTAGTCCCTGGAAATAGTGGAAATGCTAATATGGCCCAAGTACACCATAAAAAAAAAAAACTATGGATCTTTGATTGTGGCGCGACCGACACAATGACTTATGAGTTATCGGATATTATTTCAACAACCAAACCAGAAAAAACACATATTCAAACGGCGAATGGGGGATAATGGATGTAAAATCGGGAGGGACTATTGAGATTTCACCCACAATAAAAATCTCTAATTGTCTTTATGTTCCCTCATTGTCACATAAGTTGCTTTCCATTAGCCACGTCACAAAAGAACCCAACTGTACCGTCCTAATGCACCCTACGTTTTGTATTTTACCGGATATCAGGACGGGAGTGATCATTGGGCGTGGCACTGAAAATCAAGGGTTGTATTATGTGGACGAGGTGACTCAAAGTGGTACTGTGATGTTGGCTCATGGGACATCGGAACAAGAAGCTTGGCTATGGCACCGAAGATTAGGTCATCCTTCTACAAGTTATTTGCATATTTTATTTCCAAAACTATTTCCAGTTAATGCTACGTCACATTGTGAAACATGCGTTTTAGCAAAGAGCCACAGAAAAACTTTTAAACCCAATAACACTAAGGTTGCTTTGCTATTTTCATTAATCCATTCTGACGTATGGGGTCCTGCCCCAGTTCTTGGGGGGCAAAACTTTCGTTACTTTGTGATGTTTGTTGATGATTGTACCCGAATGACCTGGGTTTATTTTTTGAAGAAAAAATCCGAAGTCTTTGAAAAATTCACTATGTTTTACGCCATGATCCAAACCCAATTTCAAACAAACATCCAGATTTTCCGATCCGACAATGGCGGTGAGTTTGTTAATACCTCTTTTAAATCTTTTTTCCAAAACAAGGGAATAATTCACCAAACTACATGCCCAAACACCCCAGAACAGAACGGTGTCGCCGAAAGGAAGAATCGCATTTTGCTGGAAATGACACGAGCCCTCCTAATTGAATCCCAAGTCCCGAAATATTTTTGGCCTGAAGCCCTTGCTACCGCTACCTATCTTCTCAACCGACTTCCAACAAATACACTCAAACTTAACACTCCATTACAAACCCTTTCAGAATTTTCCAAACTACCCCCGGTCCTTACTCTTCAACCACGAATCTTTGGATGTACTGCCTTTGTGCACATACCTAAATCAGATCGAACCAAACTTGACCCTTGTGCTGAAAAATGTGTCTTTGTTGGGTATGGAATAAATCAAAAAGGATACAGATGCTATAACCAAAAGACACGTCATATGTTCACCACAATGAATTGTGACTTCCTTGAAACCGAGTATTACTACAATTCCCAACTCAGTGGTCAGGGGGAGAAGGAATGTTTAGACACACTAAGTTGGTTGAAATATGTTCCCTATGTACCAACTACAGAGTCACCAGAGTCCAATTTCAGTGCCACTGAAGGCCCTAATGTTCCTCCTAACCTGGTGTCTGAGGTAAGTAATACTCACCCTATTCAGTCTGGTGATACTTTTGAAGTTTCTAATGACTCCGAAGATACCAATACTTCTAACCATGAAACTGCCACAGAACAAGCTGAAACTTTGCAGGCAGATGAATCCATACAAGAAGAACCACCATCAAGATATGTGTTACCCCTAGAACAAACAGAGGGGTTCCTCCGAAACGGTATTCTCCTGAAAAGAGCCAAAAAGATCCAGTTATCCTATAGCTAATGTGGCTAATGGAAATTTCACTAAGGAAGCAAAAGCATTTATCTCATTTGTTTATTCTGAAGAAACTCCTACAAACGTGGATCAAGCCTTAAAGTCTAAACATTGGAAGGAAGTAATGAAAACAGAAATGGAAGCCCTAATCAAGAACAATACTTGGGAAAAGTGTACTCTCCCGTCGGGAAAGAAATCGGTGGGGTGTCGTTGGGTCTATACGGTTAAGTATAAACCAGATGGTACAATTGAAAGATATAAAGCCCGACTGGTAGCGAAAGGGTATACCCAGACATATGGGATTGATTATGCTGAAACATTCTCCCCGGTTGCCAAAATGAACACAATTCGGGTCCTTTTTTCGATAGCTGCAAATGAAGGGTGGCCACTTCAACAGTTTGATGTAAAAAATTTCCTTTCTACACGGGACCTAGATGAAGAGGTATTTATGGATGCTCCTCCAGGATTCACAAAAGATTTCAAAACTGGAGAGGTTTGCCATCTGAAGAAGTCTCTTTATGGTTTGAAGCAATCTCCCCGGGCTTGGTTTGGCAGATTTACCGTAGCTATGAAAAAGTTTGGATATAAACAAAGTAATGCTGATCATACTTTGTTTCTAAAAAAAAGAGGCAAATTCGTAACCTGCCTAATTATCTATGTAGATGATATGATCATTACAGGGAACGATAAAGAAGAAATGGTAAAACTGAAAGAAAACTTGTTTGCTGAATTTGAAATGAAAGATTTGGGCAGGCTCAAGTATTTCCTCGGAATTGAAGTACTAAGGTCGAAACAAGGAATTTTCATCAGTCAGAAGAAGTATGTCTTAGACTTGTTGGCAGAAATTGGAATGATCGATTGCAAACCAGCAGACACTCCTATGAGTGTAAATCAAAAGCTTTATATGGAGGAAGGAGCAAAGTTAGTAAATAAAGAAAGATACCAACGGATGGTGGGAAAACTAATATATCTCTCACATACTCGTCCAGACATTGCTTATGCTGTAGGGGTGGTAAGTCAGTTCATGCACCAACCTCAAGAGTCCCATATGGAAGCAGTTTGGAGAATTATTAGATATCTCAAAGGAACAGTGGGTCATGGAGTCCTGTTTCAATCACATGGGCACCTAAATGTTCAAATCTACACTGATGCAGACTGGGCAGGAGATAAGGGAAGTCGAAGGTCAACAACAGGCTACTTCACTTTAGTCGGTGGGAATCCTGTCACTTGGAGAAGTAAAAAACAAAAGGTGGTTGCCCTTTCAAGTGCAGAAGCTGAATTTAGAGGCATAGCTCGAGGTTTAACAGAAGCCATGTGGATGCGAAGACTCTTAGCTGAGATTGGCTTTCCTTCAAAAGAAACAAGTAAGATTATGTGTGATAATAAAGCTGCAATTCAGATTTCAGAAAACCCAGTACAACATGATCGAACTAAACACGTAGAAGTTGATAGGAACTTCATCAAAGAAAAATTGGAAGATGGTACGATTGAACTACCGTTTGTTCGATCAAAGGATCAGCTCGCTGACATTCTAACAAAGGCAGTTAACGAGAAAATCTTCAGCGATTGTTTAGTCAAGTTGAATTTTGGAAATCCGACTATTCAACTTGAGGGGGAGTGTTAAAATTAAAAAGATATCAAAGAATAAGTTTGGAAGAAATTTGCGGGATCAGTTAAACATCATTTCCCATTTTAAGAGGGTCAAAGACAGCCATTAACCAGCCTTAATCCCAGCCCGTAAACAGCTCACTTTCTATGGTTAGATTGTTCTTCTTTAGCTATAAATTGTATGTATTTTTCCCTGTAATGTACACAGAAAATAATACAACAATTCTACCTTTCAATCATCTTTCTTAACAGAAAATTCTCTAATTTAATCTTTCTTTGGGTGCAGAGTGCTGCATGTGAAGGTATTGGTTGCCACAATCCACTGTGCTCATGCTTTATTCAACTCAATAATAATATATCCGGTATCAAATACTCATCCTAAAATATACCTAAAATAAGCACTAAAAAGTATGTAAATGGTTTAGTTGAGTTTATTTAATGCATGATTCAATGTTTCTGTATCTCCACTATTGTTACTCTTTTGGAAAAGTGAAAATCTTCATGGTTTATATAATCTTTTTCTTTATTAAATAATGTTTGATGGTTTCTAATATAGGTGGTTTTTAAGTCTTGATGTAGTACTTCAAACAATAATCTTCAAACTTATAAACCAGGCTAAATTAACGATGATGTTCGGTGGACCTCAAATACTGAAGAAAAGTACGAAGACAATAGCAGCCCGGGGTGTGAAGTATATGAAATGGTGACTTCTTATTCCACTTTTTTGAACTTAAATAAGATATAATGAGAATTTGAGAACAATCAGCCCATTGCCTTGAATCGTACTACCACTCGAATCAGTAAAGGAGCATCATGGATTCGTATCAAAATTCCTATTCGTAACAGGTGGTCTATAACTAGGCTCTATGTCTGAACATACACTTTCCTCAACCATATATGTAGCAGGTCAACTCTATGATTGATAGGTGATAAGTACTTACTTTTTAAAACTACTTAGGCCACTCGGTGTTGGGGTCGTCCCAGGCCCGGCTTGGACTGACGACGTCCTCCAACATCGCGCCACGTGGGTCTTCGGCGTCGTAATCGTCGGCCTGCAGCCGTTGGAGACGGGGCGAGTTCTTTTAAAATTATAGCCTTTTAGAACCTAGGGTTTGGGGCAAGGTTTCTGAAGGGTGGTCATCGGCTTCAGAGAGAGCTGCAGCCATGGCGGATTTATCCTCTTTGTTCTGATTGTTTACAGATCTGAGCCTCTTTGTTCTTATTCTTCTTTATTCTTCTTCTTTAAGTTCATCTGCCGGAGTAGGTGGTGGTGGTGCGTGCCAGAGTAGGTTGGAACCCAATTGCTGCAACAACAGGTCTGCCGGAAAATGAAACTCCGGTGGCTACCGGAGTAGGGGGTTTTGAGTGGATGGTTTTTAGGTGGTTAAGAGGAGGAAGATGACGGTGGTGGGGGACATTGGGGATGGTGGTTCACGGTGGGAGTTTGATTGGGAGAGTGGTGGTTTTGTAGTTAAAAGTGTTCACTGAGGTTTTGTAGTTAAAGTAACTAGGTAGGGTCGGGTCGTCACTTATCTCCAAGCTTCCATCCCTGGAGGGGCGTCCTCCAAGGTCTCTGACGCGTTTGCTGATGTGGCGGGTCGTCTTGGAGAGAGGCCCTTCACCCACACCGAGTAGCCTTAAGTTCATTGCTCATGTACTTACATCATGTTTGTTCTTCTTCATAGATTCAAAGAACTGGAAAAACATCCATTCATGTGGACAGCTGCAACGCGCATACAGGAAGAGGTTGAAGAATATTTAACTTATGTTTTTTATACATATAAGTAGTAAACTTGACTTAACTACAATATTTAGTGTCATCGTATATACTTTTTGTGTCATTAGTTTGTACATTTACCTAAATGCACATAGAGAACGAGAACTACCACGAATCAGAATTTCCAACGACTTTTTTTTTAAACGATATCCAGTATATTTACCTAAACACCCAATTACTTAATTTTTAACACTTTATTAATAAACTAATAGAAATGAGTATCGTGTTTTGCCAAAAACTTAGAAGCGTGCAAGAACAACTTCTGTCGTATCTAAACCATCTATAATTCGTCACACCAGCCCTTTAGTATCTAAAATCTATGATGATAATCATTTGCTTGCACTCATTATCAAGCTATTTCTCATAATTATCGTAGTCAAAGCTTTCCTGTTCAAGGATCTACCACCAAAGAAATTTTGTGTGTATGAACATAGCGGGTTAATCATTAAATACTTGCATAATCCTTTATGATGAGATGATCCGGTAGAATTACTTGCGGCCAATATTATCGGACGAGTGTACTTTTTTGTATTTATTTTTTCCGGTTCATTATAATTAAATATTTACATAAGTAATGGAAGGTGTTTATCATTTCAAATTTTACGTCAACTCTGTTAAATGTTATATAATTTACTTTAGGTAACCGGTGTAACACACTAGTACTTTGACTATTTATTAATATATATCAATATTATGAATTAATAATCAATGTATTAATCCGTTTACACAATTATAACTATTTATTGATAATTATATAATTATGAACTACTATTTTAGTTAACCTGTTTTTATTCCAATTTTTAACCACTTTAACATCAAAATAGATACCGACGTCGATACCGGTATTGGTATTACAGAACAGAGACGAAAATTCGTTTTAATGGTATTTGATTGAAGTAAAACATGTCTGAATGTCCTTTTAGGCATATTACGACTTTATTTTTTTAGGTTTTCTTTATCTGTTGATACAGAGTGTCGGCACGACAACAAAATGAACTGATGTTGACCTAACCTCCAGCGTAACGAATCTAAGCTATACCAACCGTGTTCCCGCCACAACACGCGTGCACCACCAGCTATAGTTAAATTAAATGCACAGCTTATGAGCATTTTTTCAAACGTTCAAATAGTATGTTAGAATTGTGTGTAAAAGTCTTTTCATTTTCTATATACATTGAAAACCTTATGATAGTAA
This sequence comes from Scalesia atractyloides, assembly GCA_947069175.1. NCBI lineage: Eukaryota > Viridiplantae > Streptophyta > Magnoliopsida > Asterales > Asteraceae > Scalesia > Scalesia atractyloides. The sequence continues at coordinate 40,998,215 of CAMTDV010000116.1, forward strand.
CGCAAAAAATAGAACTTATTTGGTGTTATCGAAGGTGATAGTGTATGTGTTGAATACGATTCAAGGAAGAACAGATGACGATTGCCTTTCTGGTGGCCAAGAACAGGATAGATCTGGATGGAGATTGGATATTTTTTAGTGGTCATTGTTTAACTTAAATTGATAATATTTAAAAATTTGTGTACCATCTAGTAAGTTGTGTTCGATCATGGGTCACATAAATTCCAAAGAATGCTTTCCCCTAAGTGTTGTCGATGTTTTTATCTATATATTTATTTCTAACGCCATGAATATTGACATCGCCTTTCAATTTCTCACAAATATAGACCAAATTAAAGTAATAACATCTAAATATTTAATTCATGTCACCATGAACACTGACTTCACCTTTCTATTTTTGCCAGAGTGGCGTAGCCACAAGGTTGTGGGCCAATAACCCACGGTTCCCAAGGTTGAAACGTGGTTCTGATAAAGACTGGCTCTTTGTTTTTAAATAAACAATTATATCTTGGCGTTATCTCTGATACTTAAATCCAATGTCTGGTCCTATCAAACCCAGATGTTTTTTGCTAATTAACTATCACTCCATTGATATAAAGTGGCTTCTATTTACAAGAATTTTGCGAATGATCTTACGGTGCATTGGCTGTTCCATAACCTTCTAAAGTAGATGTCATAGGTTCTTGTAGGTTCAAGTCTCGCCTCAGACATTTAGACCTAGAAGAATACCACAAGAAGCATATAGATTTTATTTCACTTATAATATTTTCTAGCTTTACCGGAATATCTTTGAATCTAGCTTCGTTTTTAGTACTCCAAATGCTTCAGCAACCAAGCAACCGATTCTGATAAAACCCATAAATACGTCTTTTTTATTGCCCGTTAACCCAACTGAGATCCATTAGAAAACATGGAATTTGACCGAATAACGTCGATACTAGCATCGCTATACTGATATCGGCATTCATTTTATGGTTTCCGATTAATGTAAACCACAGCTTTACTTTTTAGGTTACATCAAAAGGAAACCAATGTAAACAAACCATCGTACGAGTGTGGCTTTTTTATAAAAAGTAAACTCAATGCTTGTAATTTTTTTGTCGATATTTCAATTTATATTTTATTAATAATGGTTCTCTTTTTTGAAATAAAGTTTTTTTTATTGTTGGCTCTATCAAGTATCGGTGTCTTGCCGATATCTTTACAAAGGAAATCGGTTCAAACTGAACAACACTGATATCAATATCGATATTCTTTTTTATGATTTTCGTTTGACGTAAAAAGCAGCTTTAACTTTTAAGGTTACATCAGACAACTATTGTGTAATTAAACGATTTTAAACAAACCTTTTTTCCGTATCATACGAGTTGTTTAATGATAGTGTTCTCTTATGTTGTAAACTATACCGTACAAGTAAAGAAACGAACTGGCCGCCTCCCGACCACACCCGATGATACCGGTATCATTGTTATTGAAATTTGTATCACTATTCGTCTTCATTGTCTTCTCTCAATGTAAAGATACATATCAATATTCTTTTGGGTTTATCAATATTTTCTGTTTTCGGTGGCTATAACAAGTATCCGTATCGTCACAACCTGACTTTTATAAGTTAAAGTTTGGTGACAAAGATTCTCCCATAAGCTCCATGTATTTTTGTATTTTTCATTTACATTTTGTAAGTCAAAAGATGGATTCATTATTAATAAAATTGGGTATAATGATATGTTTTTTTTTTTCCTTTTCTTATTAACCTACTTTAACCTATGTATTCTTACAAAACTATATAAATATTTGTTAATTACAAAATCAGTATCACTCAGGTTCAAGTGTTGGTCTTGAGACTACGAAATATTTAAGTGAGCGTTAAAACAATCACCCTAAATGAAAATCTTATGGAATATATCCATATAGGGTCTTGAGGGGCTTTTGTTGATACTAAAAAAAGTAGGTTTTCATTTAAAAGACTATAAGCAGGCAAAATTTGACACTTCATCATTTTTGGAAAAAAAACCTTAATAAATAGTCTTATCGTACAAAACGTACGAAAGGCATGAAAAAGTAAAATAAACGTGATGGCGTTTTCATAAATATTTACTCGTAATCACCCTACATGATTAAAATTACCCTACAAGATCAATGTTACCTTACAAGATCATTTGTAGAATAATTATAATACTCTACAAAATTACCCTACAAAATCAAAATTACTCTACAAGATCATTTATATACTAATTATGATACTCTGAAAAATTACTTTACAAGATCAAAATTACTCAATAAAATCAAAATTACCCGTACAAGATCATTTGTAGAGTAATTATAACACTCTGCAAAATTAAGATCAAAATTACCTTACAAGATCATTTTACAAAATTTACCTACAAAATCACTTGTAGGGTAATTTTGATAATTACTCTACGAGTAAATAATTACAAAAAATGTCACCGCGTTTTTTTACCTTTTCACATCTTTCGTACATTTTGTACGATAAGGCTATTTGTATTTGATCTTTTGCCTTAAAATCAAAAATAAATATAAGCATTGTGTAACTATATTAAGGTTGTTGTCTTCTAGCTACTTACTGTAGGTTGATTACATACTAATTATTCAAAACAATTTTCCCATCTTCCAGGACAGGACATTAAGTCTTGCTTGGAAATATATTGCAATAAAGGAGCTTAGCAAGTTGCCAAATGTGCCGTAAATTATACACGTTAATAATGTATTAGCGGCGGAAATACTACATAAATCGTTCCCTTGTAATAATTGTAGGTTATTTGACATCTAAAATGAAAAAAACGTGAAGAAAACCAACAAATTAACAAAAGCCTTGCAAGGCGATGCACACATCATGCACAACAGAGCATCAGTCCCAAAAAACTATACAGAGGAAACTCATGCATGCACGGGCGTGCGCCCCACTATGCATGACCATACATGATCAGTAGATGATTAACTCAAGTTTAAAACAAAACTCGAAAAAGATAAAAAGCATAGCCATGCAGGTACATGCATTATTGTGCATTATCCTAGATTCCCCCACACTACAACACCGAAAGGTTGAAAAACTACAAAGTTCAAGATTATGTTGGCTTGATGGCCCATGTTGGCCCATGCATGGTACTTCCATGTCGTGCATGGCTCCCAGCTCCCTTATAAATAGCTGATCGGTCCAGCACTTCAAACAGCTTTGGAGAATACCATTCCACACTCTTCAAACCTTAAAACACCCTCCACACACCGTGTGATCACCACCAAATATAGAGAGGAGAAAAACTTGTATCCACTCACACTCAAGAAGCATATTAGTTGCACATTACTTGTTTACTTGAATTCTTCATCAGCAAGTGTTTGTGTACAGATTTGTATGGACATTCTTGGCTAGACTTCCTGTATTTTTTTGGGCGAAGATAACGATTGGCATCAATTAATATTCTAATTTAGCAAGATGGTGTGTTTATGTTCTTGGTTATTCTTGCTATGATCATCATTTGTTGATGGGAGCTTTTATTATATTTATTTGGTTTTTGATCTTGTGAGTGTTATTGGTAGTTGTGTTGGTAGAAAACCTGCTTGTTAATGTTTAAAAAACCTATAAGTGGTGTTGGAAAACCTATTATTACCAAACTTCATTCAAGGCATGTTTTTATTTATACTAGGGCTTAGTGTTAAGACAACACTTTGTAGAGCTTAACTTAGCATGCACGTCTTTATACTAGGCTTTGGCGCTAGACCAAGAATTGGTGAACTCATGTTAGAGATAGTACGTCTTTATACATGTCTCTATTGTAACATCGTCTCCCATTGAATAAAGATTAATTACCAGCATTAGTAGAATAACTGTACCGATGAGCTATAGCGAGCTCTAACAGACGACTGCTATCGTTCGGTTAGTAACATGTCTAACTCACATTGTCCATTGTAGTGGATCTCTAGCTTGGACAATGGAGTGTTGAGGACATGAGGTAGAGATGTTACAGAAGGTGGTTTAATACAATAAGCTTTCCAAAGGGTTAAGGGTTGCGATAACCTTAATAGGAGCCCTTCCATAGTATTACTAACAAAACATAATGTGTTAACTTAGTCTTGTGCACCAAAACCCTAACGAGACCCAGTCATATGTAGTTTCAACACCATTGCGCTAAAGATTTAACTTTAAGAAATCCCAACCGAATTCCATCCCATATAATACCTTATTTGAACTGATTGTCTCCATCTCATTTGCTTTGTTGTCATGTAATTTGTTTTTATTTACTTTTCTTATTTATATTATCTTGCAAACAGTCAACCTCTAATTACTAACTGACTAACTGATAACGAAAGTTGATTGTGCCCTTTGGTTCGATACTTGGTTCTTACCTAAACTATACTAAGTTGTGATAGGTGAACTTGCCTATTGTTTGTGTTTAGTAGAGGTAATTATGATTTTATAAATTTAAACATGATCTTGTGTTAAAGAATATCACCTAAAAACATCATATCACCGTCAATATACTAGAAGTTAAGATCTCTAAAGATTGATCTATGCGGCTTAAGGTCTAAGCCGATGTACATTTGTAGACAAAGTTCTATGTAAGTTTTTGCTAAGCAAAGCTTTAGGAAAGAACTATTACACATGGCATTGTCCTTAGCAAGTCCCATACATGAACTTTACTATAGGATCAAATGTGTATATCAACTTATATACACGACCGAATGTCTCGTATCACAAGTAGACACCAACGGAATCATGGTGAAGCTCACTAAGTTATAATTAAGAACATTACATAGGAAGCACTTCAAGAATAGAAGACGGTATAAAAGTTTATCCTTTCATTATCTCCAAAGTAATTGAAATAATTTTCAACACCGGTAAGGACATATTCCTAGCTCAAAGAGGTATAGAAGAAAAGAATAACTCTCGATATCAAACATTATAAGTATTTACACTCAACTGTGAGGCAATTGCTTGGAAGTGTTCCAACTAGTTGTGATTTCATATTCAACCATATAGTATAAATAAAAGTTGCAGCATGAGATGATGCAAAAATATATGAAACACTTAAAGGAGTTTCAAGTAACATTAATAGGAGTTTCAAGTAACCTACTAAGGTTTATAAAATACACACTAAAAGGAGTTTCAAGTAACCTTAAAGGATTTTCACGCGATTTTCAAGTAACTTGGAAAGATAAAAGGCGGGAGAAGAAAATTTGAATCACAACTCTTATATACATAATTTAGAAAAATAGAAACACAAAATCACAGTAAATTAATAATTATTATTAAAACAGTAAGGCTAAAATAATGAAAACATGCAAGATTGACCGACAGAATTAAAAAACTTATTACATGTAATATTTGAAAAGGAAATCCGGAAAATTAGAAATGGGTCGGGTCCGCATGTTAATACAATGGGTATACAGGTTTAGGCGTGAAAATAAACATTAAGGAGGTCTAGAATCCTGCCATGTGTTTCCTTAGTTTTTATTTAATGGTATATAAGAATAGAAGATTACGTGAGAAGTACCTAAGTCGGTTGATAAGGTGTAAAACCCTAAAAGCATTTAACATAAAAAAATAAGTGGTTTTTTAGCCATATATAAGATCAACATAAAAGTTTTTAACATAAATATGGAATAGTTTTCTAATTTATTACAATATCTAACACATCAATGTTTGAAATGCTTGTTTTCATAGGTGGCAGCTTTATCTTTTGGTTATACGATTTTCTTTTTAATTCGATTTTATGTTTGTTAATGCTCATTTTACAACAAGATAATTTTATTTGTAATTTTCAAACATATCACCGTGATGTACTTTTTTATCTACGTTTTGGTATTCAAAACTACGTATTTAACTAGGTTAACATCAATGGTTCGAATTTGGTACTAGTGTTGATATTCTCGAAACTAGTACCGATATTTGTTGTATAGTTTTCGATATATGTAAAACACATGTAAAATTCCTTTTATTCATATCATGACTTAAGATATATGGGCGTCGATACAGTGACGAACATATGTAAAACGTGTGTCGTATCTTTTTTGGGCAGAATCCGAAAAGGTTAAATGCTTAGTCGCAATGGTAGAGACACATGATAGAAACAAAGGCCACTTGGGGCGTGGCCTAGTGATAATTAGCTTTGGCTACTTTGATGACACCCCAAGTTTGTAATGCACCAAATTATAATCTCTTGATTGATTTTCCCTTGATTATGGCTTTCTACTATTCAGACCATTTTATTAACCTATTTGGTTTTTTTTTTTCCTTTTGACCCCTGTGATTATATAAAGGGTGTCTTGCATGGTATTTGAACCAAGTTAATGAGAATTCATTATTTACCATAATAACAAAAGTTATTATGGTATCAGGGCCTCAGTAAGATCCTTATCAAAATATACAAAAAACCCTAACCCATGGTTGGCAGCAAGGATGATGCTGCTACTTATAAATTAGAAAACCAAAACCTATCTGGTGACAACTCTCCATACTACATCCATGCCTCGGACTATCCAAGGCAGATGCATGTTAGCGAGGCACTTACGAACGGGAACTACAATGATTGGGCACAAGAGATGTTAAACTTTTTGTTCACCTAGAATAAAGTTGGTTACATTCATGGAACCATAAAAAACACATCCCTGATTCAAGTCGCTATTGTGACAAATGGAAAATAACCGGTAAATTCGTACAATTTAATCACTAATTTTACATTATAATCTCATGCATATTTATCGTAATTTAATTGCATAACTGAGTCGTACGTCATTAGGGCAAGTAAATCTGATCATAACATATCCTGGTTTCCGTTACGACGCGAAACAAACCAAAACAATGCCGTAAAAGTGTTGGTAGAAAGTGTTGGCCGCACTAATTGCGGTGACACTAACAGTGCCGGTAAATCCGCTAAAACAAATCCGAACAAGGAATAACGGCATGTTAATGCCATACCTGAGTCCATATATAAATGAAAACACTTATTTGAGATCAACCATTACAATAATACATAACTTTCCGATCCAACGCCTAAATTGCAAAATTGTCCGTTTCGACCAAAAAGGCGACAAATGTCGATTTGTCCGCAAGACTAATTTGGAGGATTCCGGATGTAAGAATAAGAATAAAACAATGTTAAACATCCTAAAACAATGTGAGAATAGCAAGAATGCACAAAAGACATCGTTTCCGGTCATTCGTCAAACAATGCACAATTCGACCGGAAAGCAGGCGAATGTCGAAACGACGAATATTTTAGTGGCCGATAGCCTCATTCGGGCATCTAGCGAACTAGTTAAGCCTCATTTGGAACTCGGAATCCATTTAACTAACATGAGGTCACGGAAACACAACTTTCGAAAAAGTTCGACGGCGGAACATAAAAGTGCCGATATCGATCGAACGAAAGACATTTCTGCCATCCTAGCTCATCGTATATTCGTCTAGCGAACTAGTTATACATACTTTTAGGTCGGAATTGCACTAAGTAGACACCATAACAATTGTGGTGATCGAAAACAAAAGCTTCCGGTACTAAATAAATAAGTTCGTTTATAAGCGATTATTGCGACATGAGCGATCTAACGACATTTCCGTCATCCGAAACTTATATTGCAAGACTAAGTGGATAAATTAGCATGTAAAAACACACTAAACCCTAATCTTATGCTAAGGATGCTAGATCATAACCCCTAATCATTATACTTAAAATAATGACCAAAATATCTATATTTTTAACATGTGTAAAAAATAGAAGTTATAATTTACCCCCCACCCATATTGACTGTTCAAGTGGGCCCCATGCCCACTTGATTTTGTTGAAAATTTAAAGATTTGAAGTATGGTGATTGAGAAGAATGATCTTGAGAAATGATGTGATTATATATCATATCTTTCACTTGAACACATATCATTTTTCATCACAAAAAAGTTGCAACCATCTTCTTTCCTTCTTCGTTATACACGGCCACCACCACCACATTTAAACCACCACTTAGCCACCTTAATACACCACATAATCCACTTTAAAGCCTAATCAAGATCATTCAAGAAGCTAGCAAGGATGGAAGATCATTAGGGCTTCTTTAGAGCTTCATATTTCTTCAAAAATCATCAAGAACTTGTGCACCCTTTGTAAGCCAAACTCATCCATAATCTAGCTTATTTTTATACTTAGATTATTAATGTACAAGTTGTTCATCTTGAAAATGAAGAAGAGATAAACCAAAAACCCTAACTCACACCATAATAATAACACTAAATATTGTTTATTTTGTGTTGATTATATACTTATATGGTAGTTAGTTAGCATGTTGAAGTTATTTATTTTAAAGTATGATATAAAAGTTGGATGATCTTGTATGATTAAGTATAAAAATGAAGATTTAAACATGATAAGGTTTAAATCTGAACAAGATCATCAACTACATCATCTAAGAAGAATACTACAACTTAAAGATAATTTTTATACATATGAATGATTTTTAAAAGAAGTAGAAATTTGTATTAAGTTGTAATCATCTTAAAAATGTGTAGTAATCAAAGGGTTAAATGTATGAACTTGATTAAATGACATGACAAAAGTAGTGATTTGAAAGTATTAATAAATATTGAAAACCCTCTTGATTTAATAGGATTTTAACAATAAAAATTCAAGATGATGATGTTTTGATAATGTAGAATAAATATTAGATGGATTGTTGATGTTGATTATGGGCTTAAACAGGTTTTAAATACGTTTTTGAAACATGGAAAACGCCATAGTTTAGGGAAAACTATGGTGAAATTTTCTAAAAATCTAATCGCGATTAAGACATGATTAATGGGGGGATTAGCGGGACTAAACGCGATTAGTAACTTAAATTGTCATTAAGTAGGTTCTAATGACAAGGGTTAAACCCTAAATACCCAAGTGTTCAACAAAGTTATATATATATATATATATATATATATATATATACAAGTAAAAATAAATAGTTTTTTAAAAATATATATATTTTTACTTGGGAAATAATACAAGTATACATATGTGTATTGTATTTGTATGTATTAGAAACTTAGGGTATTCACAATTAATTATCCAATCATATACAAAAATACAAACACTTGAATATAATACAAAGTGTTGGTGGCATAACAAATATATTCTTGAAATGCGTCGAAACAATAATCGGACAAAAGAAACAATGTGAACGATAGGCGAACATCAAGGATTACACCGTCGCGTCGACGACCAACGGATGAATCGCCGACACGAAAGGTCACTACGACAATGGGCGATTCTCGACGAAAACAAACACGTAATAAGCGACGCCGACGACGATTCTAAATATATTTAGGCGTTTAACACACACACACACACACACACATATATATATGTTATCGAAATCAAAATCCGGAAAGTTAAAAATATAAAAATGTTATAAGCATAAGACTTATAAAAAATGGGCTTTGGTAAAATAAATTTGGGCTAAATTATAAAGATCATGGGCAAGGCCCAATTTTCCATAGTATTTATGGACAATGCCCAAAAAGAATAAAAGCCCAAAAACATAAAATACATGGGCTAGGCCCAAAGACATAAAAACATGGGCTAGGCCCAAAGACATAAAATACATGGGCTAGGCCAAATAACATAAAAACATAGGCTGGGCCCAAAGACATAAAATACATGGGCTAGGCCCAATGACATAAAAACATGAGCTAGGCCCAAAGACATAAAATACATGGGCTAGGCCCAATGACATAAAATACATGGGCTAGGCCCAATGACATGGATAACATGGGCAAGGCCCAATGACACGCGTGCAAGGCATTAGGACATGTGAAGGGCAAGGCCCAGTTTACACAAGATCTGAAAACAATCTTATATATACATATATATATATATATTTAAGAAATATATATAACAATATTAATCGAACAAACAAACTACCAACACTATGATAACATTACAAGTTGTTCTATCATAATAAAGAAATACATAACAAGAATTCAAGATAAACAATGAGTACAAGGTCCATTGAGGCCTAGGTGTCTAATGAACTCAATAGACATGTAGGTTACATACGTGTGCAAACACCGATCGATAATAGTACAACTTAACGGAACGCAAAAACTGTGAGTTCATTTCCCTCCTTTCAATTATTTCAAGTTTTGTTTTAAACTATCGAGGAGAAATACATGTCATATCAAAACAGTATGTTAGCTATGGGTTAGTTGATAACACGATCATTTTGTGCGTAAGTAGGATGATGACAATAGTAACCATTAATCACTTAGTGACCAAGGTGCAAAAGAAGTAAATCTATTGAGTTTGAGGCCCGCTCCACTCCTGGTTGGTATACCCTTCAGAGTGCTTTTGTGATCCCAATGATGTCAAAGTTATCTCGGTTTGGTTACTTACTTATGACACATATATGTCAGGGTGCTCGCGACACACTGATAAATCCTTAATAACTCATTGACGCTAATGACATACTCGGATTTCAATACTGGATTTCAAAGATGACATTTTGATACGAAAACATTTAACTACATGAACTCGCCAACTTTATGTTGACTTTTTAAAATTACATGTATTTCAGGACGCAAGGCATGAGCTGGTGATAGGATTCGGGCATGGGGAAATTACCAAGACAACGATGTACCACCTTTTGGAGGGTTTGCCTTTTATATCCCAACTTCGTATGGGTATATAGGGGTCAAAGCCTTAATATGAATTTGTGATGAAAACAATGTCTTATTTTGAAACAGTGTGTTTTAAATTATGTCTTATGATGACAAGCTAAAACAGATAACAATGTGATATCACTTTTGATGCTTGTAATTATGGAATGAAACTTATGAATGGCATGGCATCGTTGTTAATTTATATTGTTTACTAGATTGGATGCAATGATTACCTAATAGTCACACACTTGCGCTTCCGCTACGACCGGGGTGTGACAACTACAAGGCTTGGATGAGAGCTGATGTAATGATTAAATGGTGATTGAAAACTGCCATGGAGAAAGACATTCGAACAAGTGTCAAGTATGCAACTACTGCTCAAGAGATTTGGGCATATTTGAAAGAACGCCTTGGAAAAGTTAGTGCACCTAGGGAGTATGAGTTAAAATAGTCTCTCAGTGCACTTAAACAAGGAGGCACATCTATCTTAACATATTAAACAAGGCTTCACACCTTGTGGGACGAAATAGAGTCTGTGTTTCCTTTGCCGATTTGAATTTGTAGCAAATGTACTTGTGACATTGGAAAGAAGCTGCTTGAACTTAACGTTAAGAAAAGTTGTATGAGTTCTTATTACGCCTTGATTCCAAGTTTGCTACAATAAGAACTCAGATTCTAGCCTTGCACCCCATACCTAGTCTAAGAAATGCTTATCATCTTGTGGCAAACGATGAACAACAAAGGGCCATAAACGGTGCCCAAAAGGTCCACTTACAACTTCACTACATTTCAAGCTTCTTTCTTAACCAAACATAACCCAGGCCAGTCACAAATTAAATTTGTCAAAAGGAGACTAAAAGAGGCAGTAGTAGTGTACCTGTGGAATACTGTGATTTTTGTGGAAAAGATGGTCATAACAAAAGTGGTTGTTTTAAACACATCGGCTATCCGAAGTGGTGGTCGGCCAAAGGGAAACAAACACAAACGAAACCAAAGGCTGCTTATGATGAAAGTGAAACCACTCCTATACTTGGATTAATGATTAACGGTACTAGCATTTCATAAATTTTTTTTGTGAACAATGAGCGGGTTACCAAAGAAGAAGGTGAGCCGGCTGTAAATGTGGCACGTAATGTGAACTAAAAAATGAATAGTTGATTCGGGTGCTACTGAACACTTCACCTATGATTATTCATTGTTTAGAAACTTAATCAAAAGAAGCCATGAATTGGAGGGAATTAATTGGAGCGGGTGAATGTTTAAAGGGCCTATACAAGATGGAAATGGTTAGCAATGAGAGGCAAGCTATGATGGTGAATGCAAATATGTGGCATAAAAGATTAGGTCATGTGTCTATTTCAAAACTTTCTCATGTTGGTTTTCTTAAGGATTTATCTTTGAATTCAAAACATGTTTGTGATTCTTGCAATAAAGCAAAGTTTACTAAATTATCATTTTCAATTAGCAATTCAAAAACTAGTGTATGTTTCTGTTCCACATACACCTCAACAAAATGTGTAGTGGAACAGAAGCATCGACAACTCTTAGAAACAACTTGGGCTTTGGAGTTTGAGGCAAATTTTCCCCCTCAATTTTGGGGGAGCGTATCTTTATGTCAACTCACATAATAAATTGGCTCCCATTTGATGTTGTTGATGGGAAAACACGTTATGAGTTGTTACACAACAAAAGCCCTAGTTATGAATACCTAAGAGGTGTTTGGATGCCTTGCTTATTATCAAAGCACAAAAACACATGGGGATAAGTTAAAATGAAGGGGAGACCCAGAAGCTTCTTAGGTTATCCGCTAGGCATAAAGGGTTATAAAAATATATGATCTTCAACACAAAAAAAAAATCATTCTCACAAGGCACGTGAAATTTGTGGAGGATGGTTTTCCTTTCACCAAGATTATTATACCAAAGAACTAAAAAGAGATTTTTCATTAAGCCACAAAGTTGGGAAGAGTCAATCGAAAGTATCCATTTGCAAAATAAACCCACAACTAATAATGAAATCTTTAGCCCATAAACCAATACCTTTGAAAACGTTGACAACTCAACAACCGACACCCCGGGCCCAATGCCAATAACCTTGACCCAATACCCGATACACCTGAAAATGGGCCAGCGACTTTCGAACAGTCACCTTAGACCAGCCCAACACCTACCGCCAACCTTGATGATGGGTTAACTATTTAGGAACAAGCTCCTTCTCCTGTCTCGTATTCTTTGACAATTGTCCAAGCACCGTTGAACGACCCAAACATATTCACGCTCAATCAACTTATCTGAAAGATTTTGAAGTAAATTTGCCACCATCTTTAGGCCATGAACATTCACTTCCCAACTTGGATCAAGAACCCTCAACGGTACACTCTTTAGCACATTTTGTTTCGTACGATAATTTTTATAACTCACATACAACCTTTTTGTTGGCCATTACTTCCAATAATGAGCCAAAATATTTTGGTCAAGCTATTCGCAATCCTAAATGGATTAATGCCATGAAAGCCAAAATTCAAGCTCTTGAACAAAATAAGACTTTGATATTAGAAGAGTTGCTAGAAGGGAAACGAGCTATCGACTAGAAATGGCTCTACAAAATCAAATATAAACCAGACGAAGACATTGAAAAATATAAGGCGCGCCTAATTGCAAAGGGTTTTACCCAAATGGAAGGTATTGATTTTCACGATACCTTTGCTCTCGTGGCGATGTTAATTACGGTTCGAACTCTCCTCGGGACATCAACTTGATGTGAACAATGCCTTATTACATGGGGAATTGCATGAAGACACACACACACACACACACACACACACATATATATATATATATATATATATACATATATATATATATATATATATATATATATATATATATATATATATATATATATATATATATATGAAGGTACCATAAGGTTTTGAAAAGAAACGCGAAAATCGAGTTTCCAAACTAAATAAATCTCTTTATGGCCTAAAACAAGCTTCAAGAAACTGTTACAAAAATTTCAAAACCCACTTGCAAAGCCTTGGTTTCCAATCTTCGAAGGCCGACCACTCGTTATTCTTGTTTAAAAAGGAAGGCATTTTCATTGTTGCTCTCATTTATGTTGACGATGTCATCATCACAGGAATAACGTGAACAAAATACAAGCAATAAAAGGTTTCCTTGATCGACAATTTAGTATCAAAGACCTTGGTCCACCAAAACTTTTTCTTGGTATTGAAGTGGCTAGAACGACACAAGGGATGGTCCTTAGCCAACAAAAATACACCGGAAGATGCCGGCATGTTAGGTGGCCGCCCAACTTGTTCCCCATGGATCAAAACCTCAAATTAGATAAACGTGAAGAAGAGACTCATGTTCATGCGAACCAATACCGAAGACATGTTTGGCGATTACTTTATTTACAAGCAACCCATCCCGATATTGCTTATTCGGTCAATGTTCTTAGCTAATTTGTCAGTGATCCTCGAGTTACCCATCTCGAGGCCTCTAATCATGTTCTTGGGTAGTTAAAGACAACATCCGACAAGGCATTCTTCTCTCTAAGGATGGCGAAACCAATCTTATGGCTTACAGTGACTCCGATTGGCTCAACTGTCCCATGACTAGAAGATCGCGAACAAGTTACTTATTACTTCTAGGGGCACACCTATATCGTGGAAGTCCAAGAAACAATTGGTTGTTTCCCATTCATCTGCTGAGTACTGTGCTATGGCCTCCACGGTTAGTGAAGTCTTATGGATACGATGGTTGCTAAGCGAACTGGAATTATCGAGTCTAAACCCTACTCAACTCTTCTGTGGCAACCAAGCCGCAAGAAACATTACCAACAATCCTGTTTTCCATCAAAGGGCCAATCATGTCGAGAGGGATTGCTGCATTGTTAGAGAATGAATAGAATCTAAAGAAATTCTACCCATGGTAATCAACAAAAAGGAACAAATCACATATGTTTTCACAAAACTATTGGGGACTCAAGACTTCCAAACCCTTCTTCACAAGTTGGGTATTATCATCTCCATGCTCCAACTTGAGGGATAGTAATGGACCAAATTATAGTCTCTTGATTTGTTTTCCCTTGATTATGGCTTTTCATTATTCAGGCTCTTTTATTGGCCTATTATATAAAGGATGTCTTGCATTGTATTTGAACCAAGTTAATGAGAATTCGTTGTTTTTACCATAATAACAAAGGTTATTAGTTTGGTGATGCTATAGGTTTGATTGATAAATTTGCTATTAAAGAAAAATCATGTTGCAAACAAAGAGGTTTTAGATTCTATCATATCCTCGCCCTACCCCGCACCTATTTTCGTTTTCTTTTGTTTATTCTTTAGGTTAAATAAATTTTCAGGAATCAATACGGCATTGGGGCTTTGTCCCATTGGTATAAACAACTTAATGCAACCCAAAACGTCAAAAGATCGTGGGGTTGAAGTTGAAAGCAACCATATGCGTCTATATATATAGTTTATAACCAATATTAATCGGTTGACACAATTACAACTATTGATTGATAGTTATATTATTACAAACTACTATTTTAGTTAAATACATTTCTTATTCCAACTTTTTAGCACTTTAATGAACCGAACGGATATCGATACCGATATCGGTACCAGTATTGGTATTACGGAACATTTATCGATATTGGTTTTTATAGTATATGAATATATGATCGATATACACAAGTATTCATATCCTTTCAGGATAGCACGACTTTGTTTTTTTGCATCTTCTCTTTCAGTTGATATACTCAGTGTTGGTATGGTAATAAAACGAACCGATATCGACCGAATCCCCCACGTAACGAACCTAAGCAACACCGACCGTGTTCCTGCCGCAACGCACGTGCACCACCAGCTACATAAATTAAATATATAGTTTATGAGCATTATATCAATCGTTCAAATAGTATGTTGGAATCATTCATCTACGTGTAAACGTCTAATTCTCATTTTCATTTTCTATGTATATTGAAAACCTTATGATAGTCACCCAAGGTGATAGTGTATGGGTTGAACACGGAAGAAAAGATGGAGATTGGATTTTTCTTATGGTGGCTGTTGAACATAAATTGGATAATGTTGAAAAAAATTGTGTACCATGTTGTAAGTTGTGTTCGATCAGAATGTTGGCGATGTCATTATCTAAATATTTAATTTGTAACGCCAAGAACCCAGATTTCACCGTTCTAATTCAGCCACATATATACCAAATAATAGATGCGAGCCGAAGCTTGTGGCCCCATAACTGACAGGTCCCAAGATTGAAATGTTGTTCAATGATACGATGTGTTATAAATTAATGTTGTTTACTATATTTTATTATTCTAATAATATTGTGTAATTCTTTATAAAATTTCAAATATATCATTGTGACATTCTTATTTTATTTGTATTTCGATAAAAGCTTTGTTCAAAATCGTAATAAGATGAAAAGTATAGAGGATTAAAGTTGAAAATAAAAAAAATGTTAAGGTTAAATTAAAAAACATGAAAGTCTTTGAGCTAAAAGTAAAAGAATCAAAAATTAAAATAAAAAGATAAAAACTTTAGATGAAAAATGAAAATGAAAAATAAAAAAAGGAATTTCTTTTGAAATTCATCCCATTCACATAGTACAATAAATAATGCAAGAGTTGCTTGTATTTGCACCAATTTTGTGGTAGCGCCGTGACTTTCTACGATAAAGGTCATGTGTTTGACTCTTTTTAGGGTAAAAATACTATCGATTGAGTCAGAAGTTTTATTATAGTGTGTCTTCGAATAATGTGTTTTTTCTATAAAATGGTGGTGGCCTTGGGGTTCACGGGCATGCATGATCTTTTGTCAATAGATTTACCCGGATCGTGCTTTTGTTGATCGTTCTAAGAAAATCTACATAATAGATAGATAAATCGTTTTATGAATATGTATTGTATTATTACCATCTATCCCGAGATCCATTACAAAACAGGGAAGTTTATTTAAGAAAATCCAAAGGATGAAATTCTATTAGTGAATATTAAATTCAAACACTGTTTTCTTAAAAAAAATTAAAATTAATTACGCTTGTATCATATTTTTCTTCGAGTTTCAATTTAATTTTACTGAGAATGAGGTTATTTTGAAATAAAGTATTTTTTGATATTGTAGCCTATATTGAGTGTCGGTGTCGTGCTACTATCATAACGAACGAAACTAATATGGGCTGAAAAAACGCCAATGCTACTATTTGTACCGTCGGAACTGATGTTAGTATTCATTTATATAGTTTTCGATTAATGTAAAATATGGCTTTACTTTTTAGGATACATCATACAAATTTTATGTAAGAAAACCGTTGTAAACAAACCTTTTTTGTATTGTACGAATGTGGTCTTTAAAAAAAAGTGAATATGCAGCTGTGTCTTTTTTCTTGGCGTTTTGATTTAAGTTTTATTGAAATGGGGTTGTTTTTAAAATAGAATATTTACTTGGTATCGTTGGCTATATTGAGTGCCGGTGTCGCACTAGTACCTTTACAAATGAAATCGATATGAACTGAACAACGTCGATATCAGTATCGGAATTCTTTTTTATAGTTTTCGATTGATGTAAAACACAACTTTAGTTTTTATGTTACATCAAACAATCATTGTGTAATGAAACCGTTGTCAATAGATTCTTTTTGTATCATACGAGTTGTGTTCATAATAATGTTCTTTTGTGTCATAAACTATGTTGTACCAGTAAAGAACAAACCGGTCGCCTACCGGCCGGACATTACGGTATCAATATCCATATCATTATCATTGAAATTGGTATTAAATATTCGTCTTCATTGTTTTCAATCATTGTAAAAATACCTGTTGATATCGTTTTGAGTTTATTAAATTTTTCGGTTTTGAGTTTATTAAATTTTTCGCTTTCAGTGACTATAGTAACTTCACAAACTAACTTTGATAATTTAAAGTTTGGTTACAAAGGTTCTCCCCATAAGCTAGTTACATTTTGTATTTTTCATTTACACTATTTGATATACCGTAAAGATTGGGTTCCTGATTAAAATAATTGGGTATAATAATATGTTCTTTTTCTTTCCTTAATGACCTAATTTAACCTAGATAATTCTTACAATGCTATATAAATATTTGTTCTATAAATATTATAATGATTGTAATATTTTTAAACTATAAATATTTGTTGAACAATCATTTTAAGACATGTAATATTATATTGTGCATGGACATAAAACGTTCCTATAAGTATCAACTTCTATTCATTGTTAAGACTCCAAAAGTTGAGTACCCCAAAGGAGCCGAAACACAAACCATGATAAGATATTTCCTCTTCCTTCTCTTCCTTCAACCATGCATGATAACTAGAACGCATTCGAAATCAGCTATTAGAAAACTTCCTGGATATGCTGGTGATCTTCCTTTCAAGTTAGAAACTGGGTACCAATATTTTCTTCATTCTAGATTTTGATTATGATTTATTGTGTCTGCATACTGTCAGCGTATACATCTCTATGTAAATTCATATAATTTTGTTAACTGCCCCTTTTATCTAATAAAATATGGTTCTTATGTTTCTTATCTAATAGTAAGCAAGTTTTTATTTATTTAAACAAAAAAAAATCATTCATGAATCACTCATGTTTGCAATTCAAAAAGAGGTGACTACACAGTTTGTTTCTTGAATACCTTATGTTTTGATGTAACTTGACAAATATGATTGATTTTATTAATAAAGTCCATTCAACATTTAAAAAAAACTATTCTGAATATTTTTTTATAACTTTAATTTTTTTAGAGTATGTGACATTAATGGAAGATATATGGATAGTAGGTACTAGTTACGACTATTGTAATTCAAATTTAACCAGAAATAAGAAAATCATTTGTTACATTATTGTGAATGTTTTCTAATTTTTTAGAGTATGTGACATTAATGGAACATATCTTTGGATACTGGCACTAGTGATGACTATTGTAATTCAGATTTAACGAGAAATAAAAGGTAGTAGTGGGGATCACTAATTAACCAACGTTCATATGTGACTTCTGTGAATCCTAGTGGCATACCACACCTCGAACTCGTAATTATTTTGTTAATTTCAAGTAGAACTTGAATACCATCAAACCAAGAGGAGTTTTGGTTTATAAATTAAATTTCATTTAAGTCACTTAAAGGCTGTTTAGCAACTTGTGAATAGTTAAATGCTAAACCAATAAGAAGTCTGAACTACTAAGTATTGAACCAGTAAAATATTTGAATCATTTACAGCCAGTATAGTGCTTAACCGTTCAAAGACAAATGTCCGACCAATTCTGATTAGAGGTCTTAACCATTCAAACTCTGTATAATGCTTAACCATACAGAAACAAATGTCTGGACCATTCAAATATCTGCTCACGAAACAAACAGTCTGAACCATTTAATGCTTCACCAATAAAAGGTCTTTAACTATTAAAAGTTCCATTTAAAGGTAAAAATCAGACCCAATTTCAAATAGAATTTGAATACCAACAAACCACAAGAAGTTTTGGTTTATAAATTAAATTCCATTTAAGTCACATAATTATATAACAAATTGACCATTTTGAACACGTAATGTAACTTGGATTGGTTTTTATAGTTAAAGAAAAAGCATGAGTGATTTTATAGGTATAATATTACAACTGAATGTTATTTTTAATTTTATTTATTTGTTCTTTTAAATATATGTTAAACCTATTTTGTATGCAAGTTACGTAGCAACTGGGAGGATGGAAGACATCAAGCTATTTTATTACTTTGTTGAATCAACAAGAAATCCGAAAGAAAATCCTCTCGTAGTTCATTTCCGTGGTGGTCCTGGGGCTTCTGCATTACTGGGTGTCATAAATGAAATAGGTATATTTCTCAACTAAACTACATCAAAATATCCTTACGTTTCATGATTCAATCTGAGACTTATCCCAAAAAACATATGTCTCCATCATTAGACGTATGCAGTAAAACTAATAATGCATTTATTTTTGTTTTTACTATTTTCAACCACATTAGCTTTACAACCGTAAAATAACAAAAATGTTTCTAGTCGTAACAAATTAAAGTAGTGCATGTACTGATTTATTAATATTAATTGTGAAATAACAGTTGTACCTTGTAAATTAATTAATAAAAAGTACGAAACATAGCTACAAAGGGCATTATCTATAGCTTTGGTTAACTGTTACGGGCTTTTGTCTCTTTGAGAGAATATGAGTTTGACTATCATGTAATTTACGAGTAAGAGTATAATAATATTCAACCGTAAAAGAAATCGTAGCTTTGAAGGATATATAATTAGTTAAACAAGTGTTGGTATGACGTTATGACACAAGTTTTGCCAAAATTTGTATACAATAACAAGATTTAATTTGTATTTTGTTTTTTTTGTACATGATATATATACATATATATATATATATATATATGGATGAGTTAAAATAAGAACCACATTTAGTTGTGAGAACCATGAGAACTAGATCATCCAAAAGGTTTTTCCAAATTTTTTTTCTCAAAATTCATAAAAAATCACTTATTTCAGCAATTTTTTTTAAAATGCCACATACACACAGTGCATGAGGCATAAAAATATATTTATCTACATACAAAATTTACACCAGCACATAAAAAAACTTGCATTAGTCAAAACTACCGACACGATAATTTTTTTTTACATTTTTTACAGTTGTGTTTATAATGTTTTCATGTACGCTTGTGCAAAAAAAATTTGTCCCAACTCGCGCGGGAAGAAAAATTTCTCAAGGATCTCACAACTGGTGTTGCTTCTCATTTAAATCGAGCCTTATATATATATATATATATATATATATATATATATATATATATATATATATATATATATATATATATATATTCCGAGTTTTGTTGAGAAACACTAAAAAATGGTAACCAGGAAACACTCTTAAAAATTCAACTTAACATGTTAAAATCAGATTATTTTTTTTTAATTTTTGACAGCTTTTTCTTATAAAGGCATGTGGAAGCATTTTTAATAAAAATAAAAATATAAAAATGTTTAAAAATAGTTTAATTTCAAATGAACCTAATTCTGTAGTGTATGTACTGATTTAATATTTGTATTTAATGTTATTGTAAGATATTATTTGTAAATTTACATAGATCATTAATTTGTAATATTCTCCTTTGATAAATAACTACATTAAATTTATAACTCATTTTTAATATATATATATATATATATATATATTAAAAATATTAATTTAAAGTGTAGCATAAATTATGATGAAAAAGTACGAGATGTGTAGCATAAATTTCGACATGTGTAAGATAACATTCGAAAATGTGTAGGGGATATGTATGATAAATTTTCATATGGATAGGATGTGTATATTATATTTAGGATAAATTAATGATTAGTTTTAGTTATTAATTAAACATGGAAAATTAATGAGATTAGTTATATATAATAGTATTTTACTATTATGTCATTTCTTCTTAATAATTTAATAATTTACTAATATGTCATTTATTCTTTTTCTTCTATATATATAGAGTGAGGTTATTGTAAGAAAATATAAAAGTGTGAAAATGATAAGAAAGAATCTAAACCATTAGATATTAATCTTATGGTTAAGATATTGATGGCAATCTTGTAAATAATGTTGATTATTAAACTAATTAATTTTTTAGATTAACAGTATAAAGGTAAATTTAACATTTTTAAATTAAGAAACTAACATTAATGCACATACAAGTTCTTCCATTCTTTTTTAAACGTCAATAACTTTTTATACGTAACTCTTTTTTTTTAAATTACACCATAAGAAAATAACTTTTTATACGTAACTCTTTTTTAAAAAAAAATTACACCATAAGAACGAGTGTTTTTTTATCTTTAATATGAGTACCATATTTATATAATTATGTAGAGAAAAAAATTACGTCTCGCTTTGACGTTTTAGTCCATGGTGTTTTTTCTATGTTCATACAATGGTGTTTTAATTGTAGTATGTTATTTCTGTTATATTTCCATTCTTTGTGAGATGTATGCCTTCAATATATATGTTGTGGTGTTTTTATGAGTTATGGTGTTATTCCTGTTATATTTAATGTGAGGACAAATGTCCTTGATTTATTAGGGTGTTATTTCTGTTATATTCAATGTTAGAGTATTCTTTATAAGATGTGTGCCTTCAATATACATGTTGTGGTGTTTTTATGAGTTAGGGTGTTGTTTGTGTTATATTTCTGTTCTTTATAAGATGTATGCCTTCAATATACATGTTGTGGTGTTTTTATGAGTTAGGGTGTTATATTTTTTATAAGATGTATGCCTTCAAATTCGAAAATCCCTACAATAACTGCCAAAAATCGGTTACATATATTCATTCCATAATTAGATTTTATTAATTAAATTACACTTATACCCTTAAACTACCAAAATAAAAAGGGACACGTGTCACCTCCAAAATCTTTCTTATCCTTCTCACACTTTTATATTTTCTAACAGGAACCTCTATATATATATATATATATCTGTGTGTGTGTGTTTGGGTAAAATAAAAATTCCTATGAACTGTGATAGCCTAAAGAACTCGTCCTTACGATAGGGTTTTTCAAAATTTCATTTTTACTAGAAATCCTAACTTTTTAAAAAAAAATGATTTTGTTGATTTACACCGGTCATAAAAAACACCAATAGGGGGTGTAAATGCTAATGTCAATAGTTTGTTACATTAAATGTAAAGAGCCGAAAACGCCACTTTGAATTTTTTATAGTTGTGTTTGTAACATGTTAATCTAGGTGTGTGTAAAAGCTGGGGGCAAAAATTGCACAAGAAGTTAGAGTTCTCTAACTTCTCACAACTCGTATGAGTTTTCTTTTAACCCGTATCATATATATATGTATATATGTGTGTGTGTGTGTGTGTAGTAATATAATGCTTATATTAAAGATAAAAAAAATGCTTCATATTATAGTGTAGTTAGAAGAAAACTACGTATAAAATATATATTGACTTTTAAAAAATATGGGAGAACTTGCATGTTAGTTTTTGAGTTTAAAACACATTGAATTTACCTTTATAAACTTAATCTAATAATTTAATCAATCAGAGTAAAAGATATTAGAATTTTGCCACCATTAAAATTCATCTATTCACTCTTTTAATCTAGGGGTGAGCAAATGGAACCGAGTAACGGTTCACAATCGTTAAAGGTATCGAATTTTCCGAAACAATTTGATATTTGCTACAAATTCGGTACCAACATTAATTGTTTACGGTACTGGTTTTTGCCAGCAACTACCGGTCCATACCAATACCAAACCATATCATACCACGTATTTTCAGTACCGGTACCCATTCTTTTACGATTCTCGATACCGGTACCTGTTAAGGACCGGCTAGTACCGAGCTCATCGCTATCCTAATCTAATGGCATACATCTTTTAGATAAGATACACTTTGCAAAACTAGGAGAGGGTTCAAATGAGAAATTTAGCTTATTTTTTAAGAATAGAAAGAATAAATTTGAAACCAATAGAAAAACTCAATTTAATATGTGTATTTAATATTATTGTAAGGTTATATAGCTAATATTAATTAATTTATGTTAGTCCCCTAAATTAGCTAACTAAATTAAACTCATAACTCATTTTTATAATATAATCTTTCAAGACAACCTAATTTATGGTAAATGACAATTTTTAGTATGTGTAGGATAAATTTTGTTATGTATAAAATATCTGTAGGATAAATTTCGATATGTGTAGGATTAAATTTTTGTGTATGATAAAGTGTTTTTGCCTGCTTAATTAAACAACGAATAATTAATAAGATGAATTATAAACAACTTACTGTTTTACCGTTGTACCCTTTGATCTTTTTTTCTTAGATTATGTATCTTCTTAAAAGATCATTTCCTCATATATTATATATATATATATATATATATATATAGAGGGGGGGAGATCTGCCATTGAGTTTTGCCTAAATAGCCTAAGAAGGATTGAAGAAATGACATGTGACACTCCTTATAAGTAGGATAAAAGATCATTTTGGTAGCACCCCTTTTATTTTCTCAAAATATAACACAAAAAAACTAGCACAAAAAATTTAGTTAAAAAATATAGCAAAAAATACAGTACAAAAAAATTAGCACGAAAAATTCAGCACAAAAAAATGTAGCAGAAAAATATAGCACAAAATGCTATCCAACATAGATATATAACACATTTTTTGAGGTTTATTAAGTTGTCATATATTATATAGTAATATGATATTCAAATCAAAGATAAAAGGAAACTCAATTTTATGATGCAATGTTTTAAAAATAATGTCGTATAAAAAAGTTAGGAACATTTAAAAACTGGAATGTGGGGTGGGGTTATGTATGTGTCTTGCATGTGGAGAGAGAAAGTACACCAATAACCTAATTCAAAATTACCTCTTAAACCCATTTTTCCTACAATTTTATCATAGCTATTGATTCGAGAAATGAAATGTTAAGATTCCTTCTTATCTTAATAGGGCAAAATCAACTTTTTATTTAATCCTACCCTATATATATAGGGTTAGGATCGTGTGAGAAGTAGTAGGCTAATTAAGAAACTGGAGAAATATTTTGGACAACACATTTTCCCTAAGCAAAAATGCAAAAAAAAGAAAAAAGTTAAAAAAACGTAATTTTTTTTGGAAAAATCAGAGCTTTTTCTTTAAGGTAGTTTTTTAAATTTTTTAAGGATTAATACAAATGTGTATATTGTCAATCTTTTAACTATACATATATGTATATTGTCAATATCTGAACTATACATACATATATATTCTCAATCTTTTATCTATACATATATGTATATAAATGTTTAAAATTGAAAAATAAGTGTTGTAAATCTATGATTGAGGTGAATGATTTAGTTTTAGCTTTAGGGTTTAGCATTAAGGGTTAGTTTTAGTGTTTAATATTAGTATTTAGTGTTTAGTAATAGTATTTAGGGTTTAGCATTAGGGTTTAGCTTTAGGGTTTAGTTTTAGGGTTTAGGATTTAATTCTTAGGTTTAGCATAGGTTTCAGGGTTTAGCTTTAGTTTTTAGGGTTTACAGATTTTTGGTTATTGTTCAATGAGCCGGTTTCAATGCCGCTGGAATGAGCTCAATCAACATTTGTTTGACCCGGTTTTCTACACTTCTTAGGTTAAGTGTGTATATATATATAATCATAAAATAAACATATGTGTACTTTAAAAATTACCTAAATACATATGTGTATAATTCAAAGTTGACAATATACATATATGCAAAAAAAGTTGCTTGCAGAAATTTGTGGTTCAGAATGTTTCACAAATAGGATAGGGTGCTCTTCTCTTAGGACCCTTACCATATATATATATATATATATATATATATATATATATATATATAGAGAGAGAGAGAGAGAGAGAGAGAGAGAGAGAGTAACGATCCTAAGAGAAACACTAGCTATTTAAGAAATGTGAGAACCATTTAGGACCACAATTTCTCTAAGCCATTTTTTTTACTTCTAATCACACACTTTTAAGAGGTTTTTTCTTATATACATATACGTATATTGCCAATTTTAAATTAAACACATATGCATATATTGAAATTTTAAAATAACACATATGTGTATATTATGAAGCATATATATTCTTAACCTCGGAGTGTAGGAAATTAGGTCAAACGAGCTCCGATTAAGCTTATTCTAGCAGCGTTGGAATCTGCTTGTCGAACCCTGCCCAGAACTCTAACCCCTTAACCCTAAACTCTAATTATACAACCTAAACCATAAATCTAAATCATAAACACTAAACCCTATGCTAAAACCTAAAAATTAAACTATAAACCCTGAAAGCTAAACCCTAAAGTTAAAACTAAATCCTTCCCCTTAAACATAGATGTACAATACTTATGCTTCAATTTTAAACATATATATACATATATGTATAGTTAAAAATTAATAGTTTACACATGTGTATATATAAAAAAATTGACAGAAAAAGCTCTGATTTTTTCCAAAAAAAATTGTAGTTTTTTTTTTGCTTTTTTTTCTTAGGAAAATTGTGTGATCAACAATCCTGTTCTTGTTTCTTAATCCAATGTGAACACAACCCCCTAAAAAAAGAACTATAACTCACCAAAAAACCCCAAAACCAAAAACCTAAAATAACTTAACCCCTTACCCACAAAAACCTAAAAAACCTATACCCCCTCCTCCACAAAAACTTAAAAAAAAACCTAACCCCCACCTCCCAAAAACCTAAACCCCCCACTCACCTCACCCAAGCTAAATGATAAAAACTATACCATAAAGCTAAACCCCACAACTAAATGCTAAAAAGATTTTTTTTATTAAAAATCGCTAAACTTCGTCACAAAAAGTTGAACAACAGTACCACTGCACATGTGAAGTAGTACCCTTGTTCAATTTTTTTAGTGATGAAATTTAGCGATTTAAAAAAATTATTTGAAGTGTTTTTATTTTTTTTAAGTATTTTGGGTTGTGTTCTCGCAATAAATGGTGGTTCCTAACGGATTCTTACACTATATATGGATACATAGGGAAATGTTAAAATAGGAAATTAATCGAGTTGGAAGAATTCGTATGAACTCGACTTCCAATTTTTTTTCACCAAAAATCATTTTTAAAAACTAACTTTTTTTAGTGACAGTTTCACATCCCAGCTTGCACTACAGTGATTTAAGGTGGGTATAAATGATTCTTATATGTTGCAAAAAAAACCGACCCTTTGAATTTTTTTTCAGATTTTTTTATAAGGGGGCTTGTTTATATATATATATATATATATATTAGGAGTTGGCTACAGATTAACTATGCACCCTTTAATAATAATAATAATAATAATAATAATAATAATAATAATAATAATAATAATAATAATAATAATAATAATAATAATAATAATAATAATAATAATAATAATAATAATAACAATAACCATGCATTAGTTATAAATAAAACACTAGACAATGAATCTTTGTTACCTACAAAGTACCATATACATGCTACATATAAACATTGTTGTATAAACATAACCAAAAACACTATGCATTAGAAACACTTAGTGGAAATGCATTTTAATACAAAGTTCAAATTTTCTAAAAAGTATAAAAAGTCATAAAACACTATAATTTCAGTCATAAAACACATCTACAACCCAAAAATAACAGAATGAATACTAGTAAAACACTATATTCAAACCATAATAGTCTATAAAAACTCAAACACACAATTGTAGAACTATGAATATAAAACACAATTATGTTTGTCATGCGATAATCAGGGCCTTATCATTCAAAACACAAAATATAACCCACATGTATGACGTTTTAGTAATCTTTTTTTTTTGTTAGTTGTGGGTTTTAGGTGTGTTTAATGGTTGACATTTTGATGTTTTATGACTTTTTACACTTTTTAAGAAATTTAGACGTTGTAACCAACTACCACCCTATATATATATGTGGAATGGATCATGAGAAAACTAGTTTAAATAAGAAAATAGTCTAAAACACACACCAAAATTATTTGTTTTACAATTTTTTCATTAAAAATCGTTATTTCTAATGTATAAAAAATTCAAAAAAATTAGTACTGCACATGTGCACTAATACGAAAAAACCTAAACCCCCTAACACAGCCCCACATCGCAACCCGTCCCCCCCTTCCAAAAAAACCTAAAACTAAATCTTAAACGTAACCCCCCTCCTAAAAAAACAAAATCTAAACCCCCTCGCCAACCTAACCCGAAAAGCTAAACTAAACCCAAAACCAAAACCTTAACGCTAAAATGCATATGCAACATGTTCAGATACTGCACATATGTAGTAATATATTTTTCTTTTTGAAAAACAGGTTTTTTATACATTAAAGATTACGATTTTTTATGAAAAAAATTGTAAAAATAATTGTGTGGTTTTTAGACTTTTTTTGATAGTTTTTTATATAGTTTTCTTATTTATATCTAGTTTTGACATGATTCTTTCCCTCTCTCTCTCTCTATATATATAGAGAGAGAGAGAGAGAAAGAGAGGATCATGAGAATACTCAGTGACAATGGGAAAACTAAAAAACTTCATTTAAAGTTGTATTACATATGCGTAATACATGAAAAAATATGTTGCAAACCATAAGGAAAAGTGCTTGTGGTCCGCAAATGCATTTTTTATATTAAACATGTGTGAATGTACATCTTTTTTTCCTTTTTTTGATAAACTACATATATGCGCTCACAAAAAACATAAAACTTTGGAAAAAATTGTATAATTACACTTGTATAATATATCATGTATGACACATGTGTAATATAAAAACGCTCTTACGTGCTGCAAACAATTTTCGTTGCAATCTGCAGCGTGTTTTTAAAATTTATGGATATATGTATTACACCTGTGTAATACAACTTCAGATGGAGTTTTGTAGTTTTCTCATTAATATAAGGTTTATCATGATCCGACCCATAAATATAAATGTGGTACTCCTATTAAAGATAAAAAAACTCGGTATTATGGTGTATTTTTTTAATAAATTATGCATAAAAACACAGTGGAACTTGCATTTGGGTTCCTCAATTAAAGACATGCTAAATCTATTTTTATACTAATAATCCAAGAAAATCTATCAATTTAATTAAAATATATATTACAATTTTACCACTTCTTTATTTCATCCATCAATTAGCCTAACTTAATGGCTATGATTAATTATTACACTTTTTGGGAAAAAAACTCTCAATGTAAACTGGTCATCATATGTATATGTATGTGTGTGTATATATATAGAGAGAGAGCGGATGAATCTTCTGAAAATAAAATTAAATGAGATAGGATAAAGAACAAATAGTGTTTAACTTTAACATTAATTAATCTCGTTAATTAGTTAAAAGTAATTTATCCTATGCATATCGAACCCATACTACGTATATTAGATTTTATCCAACATACATCCTATACGTATCGAAATTTATATTACATTCATCCTACACATATCAAGATTTTCCTTCACAGTTAATTAGTCTTGTTTTGAAAGACTATATATAAAAATGATTTATTAGTTTAGTTAAAGAGTTAATTTAGAGAAATACAGTAAATTAATCAATTATATAAATTCATCCATATTCTTTTATAATAACATTAAATACAAATGAATAAATTGCAATCATCCCTGAGGTTTAGGTATATTTGTGTTTCATTCAAAATTACTTTTTTGTGCATTATAGTTCTTCACCATTGGTTTTTTGTTGTCATTTTCATTCTTGAGGTCCGCAAATGCATTTTTTATATTAAACATGTGTGAATTTACATCTTTTTTTCCTTTTTTTTTGATAAACTACATATATGCGCTCACAAAAAAAATAAAACTTTGGAAAAAATTGTACAATTACACTTGTATAATATATGTATGACACATGTGTAATATAAAAAACGCTCTTACGTGCTGCAAACAATTTTCGTTGCAATCTGCAGTGTGTTTTTAAAATTTATGGATGTATGTATTACACATGTGTAATACAACTTCAGATGGAGTTTTGTAGTTTTCTCATTAATATAAGGTTTATCATGATCCGACCCATAAATATAAATGTGGTACTCCTATTAAAGATAAAAAAACTCGGTATTATGGTGTATTTTTTTTAATAAATTATGCATAAAAACACAGTGGAACTTGCATTTGGGTTCCTCAATTAAAGACATGCTAAATCTATTTTTATACTAATAATCCAAGAAAATCTATCAATTTAATTAAAATATATATTACAATTTTACCACTTCTTTATTTCATCCATCAATTATCCTAACTTAATGGCTATGATTAATTTTACACTTTTTGGGAAAAAAACTCTCAATGTAAACTGGTCACATATGTATATGTATGTGGTGTGTGTATATATATAGAGAGAGAGCGGATGAATCTTTTGAAAATAAAATTAAATGAGATAGGATAATGAACCAAACGTAAAGATAAAATTAAATAGTGTTTAACTTTAACATTAATTAATCTCGTTAATTAGTTAAAAGTAATTTATCCTATGCATATCGAACCCATACTACGTATATTAGATTTTATCCAACATACATCCTATACGTATCGAAATTTATATTACATTCATCCTAGACATATCAAGATTTTCCTTCACAGTTAATTAGTCTTGTTTTGAAAGACTATATATAAAAATGATTTATTAGTTTAGTTAAAGAGTTAATTTAGAGAAATACAGTAAATTAATCAATTATATAAATTCATTCATATTTCTTTATAATAACATTAAATACAAATGAATAAATTGCAATCATCCCTGAGGTTTAGGTATATTTGTTGTTTCATTCAAAATTACTTTTTTGTGCATTATAGTTCTTCACCATTGGTTTTTTGTTGTCATTTTCATTCTTGAGGTCCGCAAATGCATTTTTTATATTAAACATGTGTGAATGTACATCTTTTTTTCCTTTTTTTTTGATAAACTACATATATGCGCTCACAAAAAAACATAAAACTTTGGAAAAAATTGTACAATTACACTTGTATAATATATCATGTATGACACATGTGTAATATAAAAAACGCTCTTACGTGCTGCAAACAATTTTCGTTGCAATCTGCAGTGTGTTTTTAAAATTTATGGATATATGTATTACACTGTGTAATACAACTTCAGATGGAGTTTTGTAGTTTTCTCATTAATATAAGGTTTATCATGATCCGACCCATAAATATAAATGTGGTACTCCTATTAAAGATAAAAAAACTCGGTATTATGGTGTATTTTTTTAATAAATTATGCATAAAAACACAGTGGAACTTGCATGTGGGTTCCTCAATTAAAGACATGCTAAATCTATTTTATATACTAATAATCCAAGAAAATCTATCAATAATTAAAATATATATTACAATTTTACCACTTCTTTATTTCATCCATCAATTAGCCTAACTTAATGGCTATGATTAATTATTACACTTTTTGGGAAAAAAACTCTCAATGTAAACTGGTCACCATATGTATATGTATGTGTGTGTGTATATATAGAGAGAGAGAGCGGATGAATCTTTTGAAAATAAAATTAAATGAGATAGGATAAAGAACAAAACACGTAAAGATAAAACATTAAATAGTGTTTAACTTTAACATTAATTAATCTCGTTAATTAATTAAAAGTAATTTATCCTATGCATATCGAACCCATACTACGTATATTAGATTTTATCCAACATACATCCTATACGTATCGAAATTTATATTACATTCATCCTAGACATATCAAGATTTTCCTTCACGGTTAATTAGTCTTGTTTTGAAAGACTATATATAAAAATGATTTATTAATTTAGTTAAAGAGTTAATTTAGAGAAATACAGTAAATTAATCAATTATATAAATTCATCCATATTTCTTTATAATAACATTAAATACAAATGAATAAATTGCAATCATCCCTGAGGTTTAGGTATATTTGTCTGTTTCATTCAAAATTACTTTTTTGTGCATTATAGTCCTTCACCATTGGTTTTTTGTTGTCATTTTCATTCTTGAGGTTGGCAATGTATTGCGACTTTCCTCACTCGAAAAATGGCTCTTAGGGATGAAAATGACAAGATTTCAATCTTATTGGATGAAACTACATCTCAGGAACGAAAGTGAAAGTCCAAGATTCGGCGGTTCTAGACGGAAGTTTGGGCATAATATCACTAATTTGGTAGTATGTTATTTAGAAAGGAGTAGAAACATAATCAACGGAAGCTTCATTCATTCATACCGAAAGAGTATACATCTTGTTAAGCTAGCAAAATTCTGGAGAAATTTCGCCAGCGTTTCCCCTTTGGGAACTCCAAAACTTACAAAACAATGAATACATGACACTATTTATAGATAGTTTTACCATAGTGCGAAGTGAGGAAATTACCTTTGTGCGAAGGAAGCTTACCTTCGCACGAAGATAACTATTACCTTCGTGCGAAGCGAGTTATCACTTCGTGCGAAGTAAGTTATTGCGAAGTGAGTTATCACTTCGTACGAAGTGACACTACAAAACCGTTCTCGTTCGCACTTGGGTCGTGTGTTCATATCTATTATATACAATATTCAACACATACCCTATCTAGCCTATTAGTACAGTGACGGACACAAAGTGCATCAACAATTTCCCCCTTGGACGTCACTGTTGAAGCTTGATATTGATCTTGAAATGTTAGAGCCGTGTTTGAATGTTCTGCAACTTCAATCAAGGTATCCGCCGATTGATGATTCGGGTTTGCGATTTCTTCCATACATTCCCCTTGAAATAATTTCTCCAGTTCAGGTCTTTGTTTGCACGATTTTCAACCTCCTCTGATTTGCTTGATCGACAAATTTTCTTGAATAATCATTAACTCGAAATTAATCAATGCAGTTTTTTCGTTTCAATTTCAACCACATCCGCGTTTGCTTTAGCACACTCATCCTATGCTCGATCCTCTGATCTTTAAAACCCAACCGGAAATTGATAGAAACTTCGAATTACCACAACAATAAACTTCAACTCAATGAATATCCGTGAAAATCTAAAATCCCAATTTCCGTAATCACGTTTAAGCATTCTCCTTAATGATTAATTAGCAAATTGGTAATTTTCTCAATCAGCAAATCTTCATCGGAATCAAATCATTTGATAACATACAGTAATCTTCTCTTCTTCGTTCAAGATCAAACATGTAATCTTCGTGTTTCATAACAATCTCAAATGTATAGTCTATTTTGTGAGCAGCTGGTACACTTCTTTGCCTGAAAGATCTATTATATCATCTTCTTTAGTCATGAATTACAAGTATATAGCCTTCCTCGTTAGTCCCGTCACAATTGAAACCACAAAACATCCTCATTTCCTGGCGGTTAGTCCGGAAAACAGTTCATTTGCCTTGTAGAGTTAGATTGGATACTTTGTACCACTAAGCAGTCGTGTGTAAAACCGGCTTGTACGAAGACTCAAGCATCAACGTGACCACGACTATAGATTTCGATAAACAACTCCTCCAAGACTCAGTTATGCAAACCCACTTTTACGAAAAGTAGACATCACCTTGATCTCATCACTAATGAATTCTGACTACATTTTGATCTCGTATAGAAAAATCCAAGACACTTTGCATCAACAAATATTTTGCAATCGTAACCACCCTAATACAGTTGCATGGTCACGAATTTCAAAAATGCCGGAATTTTCATATATACGTGAAATTTTTATTCTCTCTCATTGTTGCAAATTCTGACCATACCAATTTTTTCACTGAAATTCCTCCTCAAATCTGGAAAAATCAGTTTTTATCAAAAGTGGATTTGACGTTAAGGCCCATTGATAGTCACTATATTAGAAGATCATCATTCTACATCTATATCAGTGACTACACCGTTACCTTCAACCAACTATGATCGTATCATAAAATTTGTACTTTGAAGCTCTAGACGGTATCCTTGAAAAAACCCGAATTAAACTTTAAAATCTCAAAAAAAATTTGCAATTACCAAATTTTTTTGAGACACTCGTCTCGTCAATACGATAAAAAATACCTTTTTAGGCATTCCAAGTTACCTTCGTGCGAAGGTAATCTATCTTCATGCGAAGTGGTGCCTATCTTTGTGCGAAGATGATCCATGATGAACACATTTTTCGATCCAAAATCTTCATTTCTGCGAATTTTAAGATGATTCTGTCATAGATCTTGTCGAAAACGATTTTCTAACAATCCTATAAGTTCAATTTTATTTTTTTGTCTGTGGATTGTCCGTTTATTTGATGTTTTATGTCTAAAACCTTCCTAAGTCCATAATTCATGAGCGTAGGTGAAAGCCATAGCTTTGACACCAATTGAAAGTCCAGGATCCGGCGGTTCTAGACGAAAGTTTGGGCATAATATCACTAATTTGGTTGAATGTTATTAAGAAAGGAGTAGAAACAGAATCAGCGGAAGCTTCATTCATACCGAAAGAATATATATTGTTATCAAGCTGGCGAAATTCTGGAGAAATTTCGCCAGCGTTTTCCCTTTGGGAACTCCAAAACTTACAAAATAATGAACACATGACACTATTTATAGACAAGTTTTACCCTCGTGTGAAGTGAGGAAATTACCTTTGTACGAAGTGAGCTATCACTTCGTACGAAGTGACACTACAAAACCGGTCTATTTCGAACTTGAGTCGTGTGTTCGTATATGTTCTATACTATATTCAACGCACACTCTATCTAGCCTATTCGTACAGTGACGGAGACAAAGTGTATCAACAGAAAGTCACAAAAGTGACCAAACCTCAGGGACAAAAATGATATTTTACTCAATACAAATATTGAATGGATCAATCTTCTTGATTTAAATTTCTCTGTCTTATAAGATATTTTCTTCTCACTTTGAATCATATATATATATATATATATATATATATATATATATATATATATATATTTTGGGCGAGGTTTAAATAAAATATCATATGTGATAATCGTGAGAACTTAAATAAAAACAAACAAAATTCTAAAACAAATTTACACTTGTCATTATTATAATAATACTTCATTAAAAGAATACATTTTTATATCTATATACATTTGTGAAATAATGACACTCGTGTAAGCTTATCATATATATATATGTTATTGGGGAACATTATAAAAGCCGGGAAACATTCATTTAAAATGTTATCTTTTACAAAAAATATATTTTTTGGAATAGTTTCTACACATCTTTATATACAAAAACTTCGAAATTTTTTTGAATTTTTTTTAGCATTTATAATTGAACTTTTAAGATACATTTAAAATATTAAATACAATGTGAATGAACGTGTCTCTTCACGAAACAATGCGTCTTCTTGTTTCTGCGATGTTGGCGTCGCTTGTGAACAGGCACGTCTCTGGGAGGCGCCTATTCATTAAGTTTGTAGGTTACAAACATTAATCTTGTCATCTTCGATCCTCGTACTTCCATAACTAATCTAATTATAACTTAAACTATCTAATAACTAATTACTAAAAAAACCCTCATACATTAGGATGTGAGGGATTAGCAATTTCAACTACTTTGAATGTTCGTATTTTTCGTGTTGAAATTGCGGGGAATGTATCATTAATTGTAACTAGGGTTATGCTCGTACTGAATATGCCCATGAGGGTTTTGTTACGGATTAAGTTTTCTATATTTATGTTATTGTATATCGGTTTGGCAGCAGATACATCAAATATACAACTATCTTTATTGTAGACATTTTTTTTATTTTTATAAATAGGATTTAGTTTCGAGTCGGCTCTTAAGTACACTTGTATTCAAGATTTTGGTGTCCTCTATGTTAATAAATACACACACCATAAGCGATGAGGATGGGTTGAGTTTAATGTTATATTTCAGTTTCCACAAAATACAAATTTTTATATATAGGCAAGTATTTTTTGGGCTAATACATTTCTTTGATGCAGGTCCACTTACGATGAATGCGGATAATCTTACACTAACAATGAATCTAAATGCATGGACACAGGTTCACAGTTTCACTTAATTTTACATCCATTGAATTCTCAAGGTAGGCATAATATACGTTCGCTAATGTTTTGTTGTAAATTTATAGATGGCTAATATAATATTTGTGGATATACCTGCTGGTGCTGGCTTTTCCTATGCAGAAACCGTTGAAGGGTGGATTAGTAGTGATACCAGCATAGTTACTCTTTCTGTTGACTTCATTAAAAAGGTTAAAGTAAAATATTGTGATCCAAAGTTAATTAAAAATTAGTTTTGGATAGGTAAATAATCTTAAAACAATCTTATTGTGCCCGTTTTAGGTAAATGGTTCTTTAGTAATTATAGTTAGCAGAAAGTTGGCCTTGAACTGTATATGGGTTCCAAAATGCAACACCATTACGGATTCAATAAGCTAAATCCATACCCAGTTAGCTACTATATCAGATTTTCATAAATGTTTAAATGACACTCATTTTTCCTTAAACTCTACAAACATACTTACCAATACTTAAATTTCCAAATCATCACTTTTTTTATACACTTCTATATCTATTTAATACTCAAACTCTTTTTTATACACTTTACTTTTATTTTCTCAATACTAAAATATATTTATAACATTAACTATAACCGTAATAATTAAATATATTAATTTCAATATAGTAAAGATAACTAAGTAGAAGTTTAAACATTAAAATTTTGAAACTTATAAACAAACACTAATAAAAGAAAACATAATATAACAAGTCTTTTTACCGTTAGTATCATTTAAAGGTTGAAAAAAAAGAATATTAAAATCAACAAAATAACAATTAAATGTCGGACACCTTCAACAAAATAAAAGAAGTAATACTAAAATCAAAAGAATAATGAATTCTTTGATGGAGGTCCCACCAGCTCTGCCATTTTCTCCGCATGTAGTGACGTGCGTCTTCCACATATTATTTTCTCTGCGATGCAAAATGTGATATATACACTGCCAACTCAGCCTAAATGCAAGCCAAAAGCCTTGTACCGGGTTTGGTCCAATACTACTTATAATTTAACTTTATTTTTCCAGAGGTTATTTTCAATATATATATATATATATATATATAGGATGAAGACCATTTAAGAACTATTATTTATAGTGATAATTAAGAGAATTAGTGTGAACACAAACAAAACTACGTAAAAAACATATAACTTTTAAAAAAAATTCTATTAAACTCGTAACTTTTTATCATAAGTTTTTAATTAGTATTTACTTTTGAGTTTAGCTTAGGCTTTAATTTTTAGCAGTTAGCTTGGGTGTGTGTGTGTGAGGGGGGGAGGTGATTAGGTTTTTGGTGATTGTGGTGTGCGGGGTTCATTGTTTGTTTTGGATTTATTTTGGTTGTGTTCACATTGTTCTTTGCGCTACACACCCAAGCTAACTGCTAAAAATCAAAAGCCTAAGCTAAACCTCAAAAGTAAATACTAATTAAAAAAATTATTGATAAAAAGTTACGATTTTAATAGAATTTCTTTTAAAGTTATATGTTTTTTACATAGTTTTGTTTTTGTTCACACTAATTCTCTTAATTATCACTATAAATAATAGTTCTTAAATGGTATATAGGATGAAGACCATTACCATTTAAGAACTATTATTTATAGTGATAATTAAGAGAATTAGTGTGAACACAAACAAAACTACGTAAAAAACATATAACTTTAAAAAAAATTCTATTAAAATCGTAACTTTTTATCAATAATTTTTTAATTAGTATTACTTTTGAGGTTTAGCTTAGGCTTTTAATTTTTAGCATTAGCTTGGTGTGTGGAGGGGGGGGGATTAGTTTTTGGGTGATGGTGGTGTGCGGGTTCATTGTTTGTTTTGGATTTATTTTGGTTTGTGTTCACATTGTTCTTGCGCTAAAGTTGGTTCACGCATGAATATATATATATATATATATATATATGGGAGAATTATTTTGAGAACGCTAAATATTTACGAGGATCGTAGGAACAAATTAAATAACCGTGAAAATTTTTGTCCAAAACAGTTTAAATTTAAAAAATTTCTTTTACACTTATTATTATTATTTGAGTACAATATTATAAATTAAATTTACACGTTTAAATTTACATGTATTCCTAAATAAAGAAAAAAAATACACATATGTAAGTTATATATATATAGGATTGGGATCATTTGTGAATAACTTCTTAAGAGTGAACTAATCTTGGCCTTTGATCCTTTTTTAGATTAAAAGGGTAAAATTGATATTAGTCAAGTACTTTTAATTAAAATACATTAATTTTCTCATCTCTTAACTCTCTCTCTCTCTCTTATTTTTAATTATTTTTCTATTATTTTAATTATAAGAGATTAAAGGGCTAATGTTTATTTTTAAATAAACTCTTATGTTTTTTTAAATTAAATATTAAACCTAATTAAATTATATGTTTTTACATATGTGTATACATGTTAGTATATGCAAGATTTATAAACTTGTATATAATTACATCTTGTTCTCACAGATCGGTATAAACCAGATTTATACACATGAGTATTATTCAAGTACATATGTGTATAAACTAACAGTTGTGTATCTTGTATAAATTGATAGTTAGCGAGACTGCGCACATGTGTATAAACTAACATCTGTGTATCTTGTATAAACTAATACTATTGAGACTGTACACATGTGTATACACTAACAACTGTGTATCTTGTATATATGGAAACTAGCAAGATTTTAGGAATTTTGATTATATTTTTTAATAAATGCAATTTACAAAAGACGCAAATACCCTTTTATCAATTAATTTTAAGAGAAGTTACCACATTATAATTACAATTTTGTCATTGTTTAAAAATCTCTAAATGATATAATCCAATGACTCAGATTAGTTCACACAGTTCACTCTCAACCTATTGTTCACTCTAAAACTCTGCCCTATATATATATACATAGAGAGAGAGAGAGAGAGAGAGATGAGAGTTATTTTGAGGATGCTAAATATTTACGAGAACCGTAAGAACGAATAAAATAAACGTGAACACTTGGTCCAAAACAGTTTAAATTCAAAATTTTCATTTACACTTATTATTATTATTATTATTCAAATACAATATTAGAAATTAAATTTACACGTTTGAATTTACATGTATTTCTAAATAAAAAAAAATTAAGTTTGCCTTTTACACTTGTGTAAATTTGTTGTGTTTACACTTGTATAAGAAAATTATTAATAGTGATTTTGACAGAAGAGATAAATTATTTAAAGAGTAAATTCCTTTTTTAATGTTGTATGCTAAATTTAATGAGGTTTGTTTCAGTAAAATTGATTTTGATGGGTTTTTTTATTCGTTTTCAATGTTGTCGCAATATCTAGGGTTCTCAAAATAACCCTTCCATACATACATGCATATATATATATATATATATATATATATATTAATACATGTAAATTTAATTTTCAATTCGAATAATAACGATAAGTGTAAAAATAACTTTTGAATTTGAATTGTTTTTGACCAAATTCTCGTGATTTTTTCCTTCGTTATCACGGTTCTCGCAATATTTAGCTTTCTAATTTAAACTCTCCCATATATATATATATATATATATATATGCATGATTAAACATAAAATAGTACTATTATCATCTTTTATTGAGTTCTTTATCTTTTATGTAATGAGCAGTTTCTGAGAGACCATCCCGAGTTCTTAGGGAATCCATTATATGTATCAGGAATTTCTTACAGTGGCATTTTTGTTCCAAAAGTCACTCTAGATCTATATGAAGGTAATTCTAGTGGTTAATATTGTTCGTGTTTACTTTAATATGATGAAGAATGCTTGTGATATTTGGAACATGATCGCATTAATTTGTAGGTAATGAGCGTGGAGATCAACCAACAGTCAATATTCAAGTAAATCATTAAACCTTCTAAACTTTAAAACATTATTCCCTAAAGTTCACTTTTGTATACTTAATGCATTGATTTATATGTTTTAGAGACAATTTGGAGAGATTTAGTCAAATCATTTATTTATAATTAATCATAAGGGTGAGGTCATCGTTCAACTCTCCTCACCTTTCCTAGCCTACTATCAATCACATCATGCTGCGTCACAATCCAACGATTTCTTATTTTAAGGGGTGGGGCGGAGTTCAAAGTCCTTGTCCTTCTTTGGCGTAACATTAATTTATGTAAAAGAAAATAACTATTAATATATAGAGATAGAAATATTTTACAATCCAACGATTGCTTGGTGTTTACTTTTCATTGCTTAAAATATTTTAAATAATAAAAGAGAATGGGAGGATGCAGGGGATGTGTTTGGCCCAAAAAGATTTCGTGCGATACTGAATAAGGTGGGGCTGTGTTGCCACACCTCCAACAAATTCCCTAATGTTTCCCAAAGCCCACTCCGACCCACCTAAAAGTTAACCATGTGTTCATTAATAGGATAACTTAATATGAATTCTTAAAACATTTAAAAGGTGGCATGTGGTGCACACCATAACTAAAACTGATTGAGATTTCAAATCAAGAAAAGTGCAGGTACTATTGTATATATCCTAAAATTCTAGGAATTGAAGTTCAAAGAATAAAGTTGAATTACAATATGGGAAATATATCGTTATTGGTAATGTTTTCAATTATGCAGGGCTACATCCTTTCCAGTCCTCTCACCGATAAGTTTTTGGATTTCAATTCAAGACTTGAATATGCTCATCGTGTTGCACTTATATCAGATGAGATTCACAAGGTGATCTTCCTACTTTAGTAATACAAAAGGGCTAAATTTCAATTACTAAGTCATGTGTAATTGTGTATGACGATTTGGTTTGTAGTCAGCCATGGACAATTGTCATGGCAATTATGTAGACATTGAGTCAAACAACTTAGCCTGCGCAAATAGTCTTCAAAGATATGAAGAGGTAAGAATTATGAATACAATACCAAACATATGAAATTTGTGAACATGATGCAATGCTAGAAGTTTCAAATTGCAGTGCATAAGTCGTATCAATCTGGAAAACATCCTGGAACCATTTTGTGATGAATTTGATCCGACGTTGGACTGTGAAGTAATCTCTCTCTGTGCCCGTCTACTCATTTCCCTTTCTTCTCTCTATGTGTGTGGCATGAAAATGTTGTTTAAGATTGACCCTTGATGAATCTATGTATAACTACAAGATAATCAGTAAGCAAGAAAGAGGATCTAATTGACCGCTAACGTAGTTGGCCTAGTTAGTTGAGTGTTTGTCCGCTAAGGGATATGATGTGGTGGTGAGGTGCCTCCCCTCTATGCTAGAGGTGGAGGTAAAAATCTAGCAAGTTGTAGATATATATACAAGTATGTAAGAGTTGGTTAGTTTTCGTTAAAAAAGTTGGTATATTGTCCATCCATGTTGTGAATTTATGTTCACCTAGAGCATTCACATCTTATTCACCATCTTATCTCTATAATAAAACTCAAAGTCACTCTTTCTTTTTCAATACAATTATCCTATTTTATACTTTTATCTCTCTTCTACTCACAGTCGCTTTCTAAAAATACTAAAAAACAATTATAAGGGTGAACAATGTTTTTTTTTTTTTCATATTTATAGATAAAAAGTAACATTTTCTCTCTTATCCACTCACAATTCTCATAATCACTATCTATAAGATGTAGGAATCTCTCACAGAATTTAATGAGCAAGATGTGAATACTCTAAAGTATAATTATGGATTTGGGTAGTTATTTTAACAATAATTTTGTAAGCCTATATATCACCTAACCTTGTTCTTTCAAGGATATAAGCTCATACCATTTGTGGGGTATCGATATCATAGCAATAAAATAATAGATCATGGGTTGAATGTAGGTAGATGACACTTTGAATTCGTACATAGATAACCAACAATAAATATTTTCTTAATTTGTATATGACGCAAATATATAATCAGTTGTGGAGGTTTTGTTAGTTCGGGC
This sequence comes from Scalesia atractyloides, assembly GCA_947069175.1. NCBI lineage: Eukaryota > Viridiplantae > Streptophyta > Magnoliopsida > Asterales > Asteraceae > Scalesia > Scalesia atractyloides. Next base: position 41,039,341 of record CAMTDV010000116.1, read on the forward strand.
TTGTCCAAAATTTATTTTATTATTCCAGAGTTAAAAAAATGTTTTGAAAATTTTGCTCGAATGTTTCCTATTACAAAATCCTTATGTGATTTTCAAAAAAAAAAAAAAATTACACGAAGGTTTCTCCGATAAAATCCTTTTGTCACAAATAAGTTGAAAATTAGTGTTCCTGCATTCCGACCCATTTTTCAGTAGGAAATCTTCTAGTTTTCTGATAGTGTTGAAAAACAAGCAACAACTTTTGAGGTGGACATCTTTAACATATGCTTCTTTTTCTTCTTGTATTTGATTTAAATATCATTGTCACTTTGCCTATCATCTTATTTCCTAATAAGAAACATTCCATGTGTGAATTGTGTTTTTGATTAGTTTTTACGTTTTGAAAGTCTAATGAATTTGAAGCTTTCATTATAATCCCATTAGGTTATGAACATGGCCATAAAAGAATGGGCGAACATGGATGTTGTACAACAAGCTCTGGGTGTTCTTCAAGTACGTAATCAAATTTGTTTGTTTGTTTTTCTTTTTTTTTTCCCCTCATGTAGAAACAAATGAATTTTAACTATCATTACATCACGTTCCACAAATTTTTCCATAGGGAAAGGTTGGAATAATGGAGGTGATCAACTATACCATGCATTACCGACAAGGAATGAATGTAACAGATTGTTACACTTACGATATATTTACTAGTTTCTCCTATCATAAGAAACTTTTAAATAAAAGTTGTCGAGCTTTGATCTTCAGGTAATGTAACAATGCCTCCCACCCATACTATTAACATAATTTCATTGTATATATTTGGTCAAATGTGTGCATGATATATTTATTAATCGATAGTGGGGATCATGATCTCACATTTCCATATATTGGCGTTGAACAATGGATAAATTCTTTAAATCTCAAAGTTGAAGCACCATGGAAACCATTCTACGTTGATGATCAAGTTGGAGGGTGATTCTCAAAATTATTTAGAACTTGTTTTATATTAAGATTATTGAGAAAATATTCATAGTAAATTTCCACAATTATTTTTTTTTACTTTTTCTTATGCAGATATGTAACAGGATATGCACGAAACAATTATTTCTTGACATTTGCTACGGTTAAGGTTACAAACAACCATCACCATTTTTCTCTATTGAATTCAGTTCAATGTAACTTATGTATGCATATAATAAAATAAAAAATTAAAAAATATATGTAGATGGACGATATTTAGCTCGTTGATCTACAAATTTTTTCTATTTTCCTTTTAATTTTCATAAATAATAATAACATGTAAAAGAATGAAAAAACAGAAATAAAAAAAATCTTGTTTAATTTTTTTTTGACTTTTTTTTATGGAAAGGTTATTATTCTTCAAAAAAAAAACTAAACAAAAATATATGTAGGTTGATGATATAAACATATATAGCATGCAAATGTACACATATATAGAGATAATTTACGACGTACATATATGTAACTCGACGATGTACATATATTTTTCAAATTTTATTTTATTTAGGTAAAGATTAGTAAGATATGAACAAAAGTAAGAAAACTATTAAAATTTTTGGTTGGGTGATAGTGGTTCTCTCGATTCGCAAATCACCTTTAGTTCATATTATCCTAATCATATATTATATATATATATATATATATATATATATATATATATATATATATATATATGTAGGGAAGGGGTAATTATAGGAAGAACTCTCATATTAGTTGAGAAAACTAAGAAACCCAAATGAATGGACCTTCTTTTGCCACGTGTTACACCTTTTTACAGATGTGTTACGTGTAATAATCAGAGGCTGCCACATGTTACGTAACATCTTTTACTTTTTTTTCAGAAAAAAAACTTGAAAGTCTACAAAAGCTGTCACATGTAACACGTGACAGTGTCTGGTTGTTACACGTAATACAGTATGTAAAAAGGTATAACACGTGGCAAAAGGAGGTCTATTTATTTGGGTTTGTTAGTTTTCTTAACTAATATGAGTTTCTTTCTATCCTTCCTTTATAGGGAAGAGAAGAAACTTAATTTAAAAAGAAATGACATAATGATAAAATAATAGATAGTTTATAACTCATTTAATTAATTATTCTCTCTCATTATTAGAAAAAAACACACTTTATCCTACACATTTCAAAGTTTATCCTACACATATCGAAATCAATCTACACTTTATCCTACACATAAAACATGATCATACACCGTAAATTAGGTTGCCTTGAAAAAGTATATTTTAAAAAACAGTTACAAATTTAATTAGTTAGATAATTGAAGAAAATAAAACAAATAAATTAAAATTGTAAATTTACCTATATGTCTTTAGAATAATATTAAATACACATATTAAATAAAGAATTTCTATTAGTTTAGAACTTATTCTTTTTATTTCTATAAAAAAATTCTTCTCATTTGTAAGTCATATATATTCATGCAATAAGTGATCCTAAAAAAGTATTGTGTTTAAGTGAAATCATGCAGATTATCTAGCAATGCTTCAAATGTTGTACATGTAAAGTTAATTATGTGGTACATTAAGCATGTTTTAATGTACTTGTAATTTACAGGGTGCAGGACATAGAGTTGTATTTTACAAGCCTAAAGAATCTTTGGGAATGATACAAGGATGGTTTTCTTCGCATAATTATTTTAGCTCTTCTTAGATGAGAATAAGATAAGATGATACCAATGAGTTGTTTTGGTCCGGTGATTCACAAAAAATCCACTTATGCGTCCCGTACTATCTATGTATCAATAACTTATTCATGTATTTTTTAATAAATAAATAAATGTGTCTAATAAAACATCACGTATAGACATAGCTTTTAAGGTTAGGTTTTTGAGAGTTTATGTTTAGAGTTTAGTTTTAGGTGGCGGTGATGGTGGTTTGGGGGTGGGGGTTTTCAATCTTTTTTAATCTTAAAAATGCTAGATTTACAACAAAAAAAATGTTTTTAAAAAACTGGTGTGTGTTTTTAGCTTTTTTGTGAGTTTTTTTAAATTTTCTTATAAATACAAGTTTTCTCTTAATTCATTGAAAGTTTCGGATCGGGCGGGTTTAGACGGAAGTTTGGATATGATAAGGCTAATTCGGTAGAAATCTTGTTAAATTATTCATAAGTCGAATGATTCCATTCATACCGAAGGAGTTTACATCGTTTACAAGCTGGAGAGAGCATCAACACATCTCCCTAGCCAAACTCCCAAAACTTGACAACTATGAACATTTGACCACTATATATACATATACATGAGGTTTGGGACGGACGTGCTCTTCCGTGCGAATGAGCTCATCCGTACGGACGAGTCTCATTCGTAAGAGCCTCACTCGTCCTCTCCAAAGTGATGTGTTCGTATATCAATTATATAATATTCAACATACGCTCTATCCAGCATATTCGCATAGTGGCAGACACACAAGATATGCACTAACAATTTCCCCTTTGTACGTCACTGTCGAATCTTGATATTTAAATACTAGAGCCGTATTTGAATATTCTGCAACTTCAATAAAGCATTTGATGATACGATAATTCCCCATTGATTGATGATTCGAGTTTGCATTATCTTCAATATGTTCCCCTTGAAATGAAACTTCAGGTCTTTATTTGCACGGTTACCGACCTCATCTGATTTGCTTAACTACAATCTTCACGAATAATCACTAGTTAATACAGATTCTCCGTTTCAACGTTAATCAGATCACATCCGTGTTTAGTTTTTGATATACCACTTCAGCTCAATTTCTTAATTCTCAAAAACCCAATCAGCAATTGATAGAAACTTCGAATCACCACACCAGTAAACTTCAACTCTGTGAACACCCACGAAAATTTGAAATCACGTTTTCCGTAATCACCTTTAAGTATACTCTTGAATGATTGATCTGAGAATCAATCTTCCACGATCAAACTCACATTCTTCCTCTTCAGTCACGATAACAGATGTATAGTCTTCTCCGTTAGTCCTGGCAGCAACTTAATCAACAAACATCTTCACTTCCTAACGATTAGTCTAGAAAACAACTCATCTGCTCGAAGATTAACCATTCTGATACTTTAGACTATCACTGAACTATCAGTTTTTGAAAGCCCTCTGATATCTTTTAAGTATCGACAATATTGTTGTATCATCGTGACGCTAATCCTACTAACCGACTTGTACGAAGACTCGGGACTCAACCCTAAGACATAGATCTGATCACGATCTAAAGAATCCAATCTTCCTATGATCATGAACTAATGAATTAAGATACTATGCATCCCTAGATAATCTGAAATCGGAACCACCCGAATACTTTTGCACCTTTTCCCGTCTATATTTACAAAAATGTCTAATATTTGAAATTTTTATTCCCCCTTTTTTTTGGCAAATTCTGACATCTCTAAAACCATTACTGAATTTCTTGCTCAAACTTGACTAATTCAGTCATCTCTATTCTCTGAAAAACTAAACTATGTAGAATATGTGACATTTAGCTCCACAAAAGTGCGTTTTTCATTAATGCGAATTTTTCTTGTTGACCCATTAATAGTCACTATACCAAATGGTAAACATTTTGCATAGGTAACAATGACTACCCCACTATCTTCAAAACTCTGTGATCTCATCATCATATATATATTCTCCAAATCCTTTGACGGTGTCTTCGAACAATCCGTATTTGACATTAAAATCTCGATAAAATTTTCCATCACCAAATTTTTTAGGCATAGACACATTCGCGCGAATGAAACATGTTCATTCATGCGGATGAAATGATTTTAGAATGAATTAGGCTGGTTCGTGTGGATGAGTTTTGGTTAGTACGAATGAATGCTTATCCTTGCGGATGAAGATTGGTTCGCGCGGATGAAGGACTAGTTCGTGCAGATGAACTCCTTTATTCAAACGGATCAGGCTCATTCGTGCGGATGAATGACTCATGCGCAAGAATGTGGCACTCCTGCGCACGAAACTCTCTCGTCCGTTCGAAACATCGCTATTCACAGTTTTTCAATCTAAAATCTTTATTTCTTCGAATATTATGATGATTCTTTCACACACTAGGTCGGAATTCGTTAATGATCAATTATATGGTTTCGGTTTTACTTTTTATCTGTGAATTAAATATTTTACGTCTAAAAACCCTAAAAACCTATAAATCATGAGCGTAGGTGATTCAATCAACTGTTAGATTGATTGAATCGGTAGCGTAGCTCTGATACCAATTGAAAGTTTCAGATCTGGAGGGTTTAGATGGAAGTAGAAATTTTGTTAAATTAGTAATAAGTCGAATGATTACATTCATACAAAAAGAGTTTACATCGTTTACAAGCTGGAGAGAGCATCAACACATCTCTTCAGCCAAACTCCCAAAACTTGAGAACTTTGAACACATGACCACTATATACATACATGAGGTTTGGGACAGATGTGCTCTTCCATGCGGATGAGTCTCATCCGTACAAATAAGTCTCATTCGTACGAACCTCTCTCGTCATCTCCAAAGTCATGTGTTCGAATCCCAACTCTACAATATTAGACAAACACTCTATCTAGCCTATTCGCATAATAGCGGACACACAAAATATACACTAACATTCATCTTCTAAATATATGGTAGGGTTCATGTGGGAATCACCATTTATCATGAGAACCACTTGTGAGCACAACCAAAATAAATCCAAAAAATTAATTAACACCCTACCTCGCAACCACCCATAAACCTAAACCCCCATCTCTAAAAAAACTAGACCCCACCAAAAATCTAAACCCCCTATCTCCCACCCTGAAAAAACCTAACCCTCCCCCCCCCCCCCCCCCCAAAAAAAAAAAAAAAAAAAACCTAAACCCCACCAACCCACCCCCACCCAAACTAAATGAAAAAATTAAACCCTAAATTTGAACCCCAAAACTAAATGCTAAAAAAATATTTATTTATTTTTTAAAAAATAATTTTAGTTAAAACACGATTTAAAAATAAAAAAATTTATTTTTATATTAATAAAAAATCGCGATTTTAATGTAAAAATAAAAAAAATTGCGTGTTCTTTTAGTTTTTTAAGCAGCGTTAGTTATGTTTACGCTAGTTCTCGTGGTTCTCTCATATATGGTAGTTCTTAATTGATCCTCTTCCTACATATATGTGTGTGTACATATATATATATATATATATATATATATATATATATATATATATATATACACACACACATATATGTAGGAAGAGGATCATGAGAAAACTAGTTTAAATGAGAAAAACAAAAAAATAACTAAAAAAAGCCTAAAAAACATATCAATTTTTTTGAATTTTTTAATAAAAATCGCTATATTATAATATATATAAAAAAATTTCAACAAAAAAATTTGTACTCCACATGTGCATTAATATGAAAAAGCGTAAACCAAAAAGTATCATGAGAAACTAGTTTAAATGAGAAAACCAAAAGAGTAACTAAAAAAAGCCTAAAAACATATCAATTTTTTTGAATTTTTTAATAAAAATAACTATATATAATATATATGAAAAAATTTCAACAAAAAAAAGTTGTACTCCACATGTGCATTAATATGAAAAAGCGTAAACCACCTAACCCACCCCCATCGACACCCCCAAAAACCTAAATTTACCACCCCTCAAAAATCTAAATCCACCATCCCACCAAAACCAAAACTCCCACAAAACCTAAACCTAAACCCAAAAAAAACCTAAAACTAACCCCTAACACCGCACCCTCAAAAACCTAAACCCCCCACCCCTAAAACCTAAACCCCCTCCCTCACACCCAAAAACCTAATTCTAAACGCCCAAAAAACCTAACCCTAAAAGCTAAATTAAACTTAAAAGCTAAATCTAAGCGTATAATACACATGTGCAGAACACACACGCACACACACACACACATATATATATATATATATATATAATGCACATGTGTAGTAAAGTTTTTTTTTGATAAAAGACTTTTTTATACATAAAAGTAGCAATTTTTTATAAAAAAATTGTAAAAAAATTGGTAAGTTTTTAAAGCTTTTTTAGTTAGTTTTTTTAGTTTTCTCAATTATATGTAGTTTTCTCATGATACATACATACATTAATACACATATATATATATATATATATATATATGATCATTTAGGAACCACCATATTGCGAGAACCATGAGAACTAGTGTGAACACATCCCAAAACTACTTTAAATATCTTAAAAAAAACACACTTTTTTTAATTTTCCCTTAAAATCGTAGCTTTTTATTAATAAAATTAGTTTAAATTAATTTTTTGATTTTTTTTAAATTCAAATAACAATAACTGATGCGCATGTGTATATGTTATATTTCTTGACAACACTTATACAATTTCCTTCCATCTATACTACCATCCGTAATAAATTACCAATATTATACAATTTCCTTTCCGTCTGCACTACATTTTTTAAAACTAAAACCTTATAAATATTTTTATATAAAATCACTAAGGTCATTCATACTAATGCATATGTGCATAGTTTATACGGTAATGAGAGAACTAATGTTAATACATATATGCATTAAGCTTGTATGTTTGGTTATCTATTATTGTAGATCAGTAAATGGATAAAATAGCGAGGAATGTAACTTTTATTTTGAGATCGAGAAATAAAGAATAAAAAGAATGGCAGATGCTATGGAGGATGATGGCGTAATGGCTAATCAAAGAGTTAAAAAGGTTGCTTGTTATTTAATGATACAAATGGAAAGAGATGCACATATGCATTACTTTACAAATAATGTTGTCATTTGTATGTACATATGCTTAGTTTGGTTAATTTTACCAGGTGGTTGATGGTTAGTTTATTTTAATCTGTTTATGATATAATATATTGTTTGATATGGTATGAAGGTTGGTGATGCACAAGTGCATATTTTGAAATATTATACATATTGGCAATGTATTACATATGGTAGTTAGACGGAAATGTGTAGGTCCACCTGAGGATGTCAAACCTATTCCTTGTTCATATAACACACACACACGAGTGCGGAATCCAAGTGTATGCAACCAAAGCAATAGCACAATCAATATGATAAAGATGTATCTTCAAATGTTCACTATATTGATATGAAGAAAGACTCAGTACATAGACTCTTGAATACACTGCTTTATCTCTCTAGTGCTCACACATGTCTGGTCTTGTCTCGTACAACTAACCTATGGTCTCCACTCAAAGGTCCTCTCTTAAGGATCACTGGACCAACCCTGACTGAGAGGTGCATGTCTGCTTATATAGTGTCCATGCTGGTCATCCGTACGAAATTGGTTTGAACGGAACAACTGGTTTCGTACGAAGCAACCAATTTCATACGAAGCAACCAATTTCGTACGAAGCAACCAATTTCATACGAAGCAACTTGTTTCGTACGAAGCAACCAATTTCGTACGAAGCAATGACATACACAAGACTCAACGGTATGCACACACGCACCCGTTTAACACAGACTAACTAAGATGTCGTACGAAACCAAGATAGAAGGATATCTTGATTTGGTCGACATGACCAAACTTATACAGACACAACAAACAAAGACCGAACAATTACATACGTAACTAAGAACAAGCAACAGACACAAAAGTGCATCAACAAACTTCCCCTTGGATGTTGCTTGTTCTTCGATCTTTACTTCGAATTGCCTGCTTCAGACTATGAGCTTCTGGCGTGAAAACCGATCTGACTTGTACTGAACCGAACTGAGTCAAACTCCCCCTTGGATGTTGCTCGTGATGGTTCGTTCTTCATACTGTCGGATCTTCAGATGTCTTCACATGTCATAGTTAGGAAGTGCATCAGCAAACTCCCCCTTGAATGTATCTGGTGGTGTTGAAAAGTGGTAAGCTATGAAGATTGATTTTCTTGATTCACAGCTTACAATCATGTTGTGTCTTTTCTCCCGTAACTGGATTTCTTCAGACTCATTCTCTTTGACTTTTAGCTTGCTTGGATATTCCATCTGTACATACCACAAAGCTAAACACGTAATGAGAACAACTGTAGGGATGTAATCAACCTTATAGAATTTTTATTTGAAAATTTCACAAAGGATTGATCTTTAACAGAATTATTAAAAGACACACATGAGACCAATTCTCTTTCAACTACCAACTGACAATACTTTACAAGTTTTTAAGATTGTTTAATTTTAAATTATTAAACTTTAAAGTTTGTCAACTTCGACCATTTATGAAGATGTAGTTGTTTTCTGGCTTACAATCAAGATTTCAGGTAGAATAGACTTTGAGTTCCAACATCGGTCAACCAAAAATAAACTAGAAGTAAAATCTTTTTGATATATTGCAAATTTTAAAGGTAAGGACGGAAAACATTAAATAAATAGTTAAAGACATTCTGTTTGCGAATTTCGAGGGTAAGAGAATCATATTAGTATACGGTTCTGTCAAAACACACTTGTTGTTTGATTAGATAGTATTAAGATAAGTATCCTATAACAATTATCGGTATTGTTGTCCACGTAAGCTCAACTTATCAGATGTAATCGTGGTTAGGGGATAAGATTAATGTATGATTTATACTTACCGATCGGTGTTCATCCACTTCACGACACATTCCCGTATCAAGATATGCACGAGAGAAAATCTTACCGGTGAGTATACTGCTTTATCATCTGTTTTGACGCATATATGATGTGAGATACTCACTTATTTGATTCAAAACAAGCCCTATGTAATTAAATCACTTATGGATGAGGAACTTGATTTTCATATGCATGCAGGGCACAGGAGTAAGTCCGTGAACAGGTCAGTACCATCGTACCGACAGAGAGACGAACTTAGCTCCCGCATAAAGCTTGTGATATTTTATCACTTATTTGGGGATGTGATATTTTTATCACTTATTGATGGTCGTATGTAGTATGTAAACGTATGTACGATATCATGGAAGTTCTAGACTTGCGTCACCGTTATTTTTCGAATAGAAGATTCAACCATGATACCCAGATAATAAGTCAGCATAAAGACCGTATATCTCAGAACCTCGGCACTCTATCAAACGAAATTTCGGTACCAAGACCATATGTCAATGAATGGTTCCCACCTGGTCTTCCGTCGATTATGTTTATATCGCCTTGTTTACACTTTTAAAATGATTGTGAGCCTACCGATACATTGGATATAGAGCTACTTATCATTTTTCATTTTAAGTTCAAAGATGTTTTGACAGACCACTAATTTGATATCTATTCTCTTTTTCTCACCAGGAAACTTATTTTTTTGTTTTTCTCATGTTTTTGTATTTTTCTGATTGGAATTTACTCCCCCTACAATGCAAAAAGTATATTTAAATAGTTAAATATACCTTTTTGGATTGTCTTTGAAGAAAAATATTTAGAAAAATGATTTTTCGATGTGGATTAACTCATGTTTTACCTCGATGCTATTTACCAAAATTAATTTAATAAAAATGGTTTATCAAGATTTGGAAAAATGAGTTGACATGTTGGTAATCGGTGTGAAGCAACAACATTGATGAGTTTCATATTGAAACAATCACGTGTGAGGTGATATTTTGGATCAATGTGTTTGGTCTGGAGAGCAAAGGTCTTCGTCTTTCTCCTTGAGAAGTAGTGTGCGGTTGTTCAAACCATGCCAAGGCATCCGCACACCCAGTATGTTTGTTAAAAAAAACTCATTTTCTTCAATCACACCCTTGGAGAAATGTATAATGCACGATCATCTTGTAAGCTTTTTCTTTCTTGTGGAAGATATAAGATATGAATCTTTGATAATCTCCATCGTGCTGCAGGCGCATACATTTCTATTGAAACTATCATGTGGATCTGATCCAAGCCTTAAACAAACAGACTTTTGGTCGTTTTTCATCTTGTCGAAGTTATCAATTTCAAACACTAATTCTTTTCTTTCTATTCTCCAACAAAGGCAACAACTCCTGGATATACCAATGTTGTGGAGCCACATGTCACCGATCTTGTGCCTGGATGCTCTACTATCAATAATCCTAAGATTATCAATAGTTCCTCCTAGAACATCCTGCACACTCATCAAAGATTAGTTGGAGGTGGGGACCCGAGTCATTGTTGACTTGGGTCGTCCGACATCATCGACAATCGAAACCTTATTTTTCTGATCATTTGGAATGGATTGTGCTCCCCCTGAAACAATGTTTGGTTTTGGTTTCCAAAACATTTTTGTTTTTCAGTTTTAATATTTGATTTTGTTTGGAGAACCTTTGGTTTCAAAGCTTTTTCAACCACCTTTTGTTGTTTCTTTCTCTGTTTCATTTTTCTTTGTTTAACAAGACGAGGGTCCTGTTTTGGTGAAACAGATTTTGTATGGTAACGTTTACCATGGGGTGCATCAACCTTTGCTTTTCTTTTTGTAAGATATGGACAATTTTTGATAATGTGTCCACACTTACCACACTCAAAACATGATCTCCGCTCAACAAACCTCGGAGTATGATGAGATTGACATCTTGATGATGAACTTCGTGATCTTGAGGTACTTGGTCCTTCATCACAACAATGTGTGTGTTGTGTGTGGTTGTTCTGACTGTTTTGCTTTAAAAATTTTCTTTGTTTAACAAAATCCGTGTTGGATTTGTTTACAAAAGATTCAATTTTATCAGTCCCTCTGGATTTCACGAAGTTCACCTTTGGAATTTTCTTCTTGTTTTGGCTTTGTTTTCCCTTTTCTTTTCCTTGATTAGCATGATTTTGCTTTCGTTGATTGTTTTGAGATTTCCACTTTTGATTTATGTTTTTCTTTCTATCTTCAGTTTTTGGGATAGGGGCACTCTTAGTTATTACAACTTTTGGGCTTGAATTTCCCAAAAACTTACTAGTAGAATCTTCAAAAACTTTATCAATCAAGGATTGATTGACTTTTTATGGGAAATTCTTTGTTTGAGAAAACTTTGTTAGAACCAATCAACGTATAAAGCAAATTCATGCTTTCATAGGTTTTATCATGAGCCTTAACATTCTTGACATTTTCAGTCACACACGGTTTCGTTGAAGGATCACATAGAATGTGATTTTCGAGAGGTATATTTTCCTCTTTTGTTACCGTGTTTGACTGTTTAGGTTTATCCTCGGCTAACTCGTCATCCGAACTATCATAATCCTCAATGATGGGAGAATTTTGATTATTCTTAGACTTTAAGTCATTGACGTTATCCGGTTGGCTTTGACTTGAAGATGTGCCCTTTGTGAATTCTAGACCATGTTTAGACTCATCTAGGTCTAATGGAACAGTGGGTTCAAAATGTGGCATATCCTTATCATCTGGCATTTTGGAGTAATTGTGCCTATCAGAGGAGGACAAGCCTGATAACATATGCATTTCACATCACCTTTCTTCTTTTGAGCTTCGATGATGTGATCCAAAACATATCTTGAGTTGGAATAACTGTCCAACTTGAGTTTGATTGCGTCATGTTCACACTTTGCACTGGCTAGCTCCTTTTTTGTTTCTTCAAGCATGTTAATGTAATTGTTAATGGATGTTTGTTTTCTTAAAATATTCTTTGACAATTCAGAAACATATTTCTTTGAAGTTCCAATTGTCGTGTTAAATTCTTTTTCCTTTTTCTTAAGAGCTGTGTTTACCTCGGTGCATTTTGTTAGATCCACAATCAAGCTCTGATGATGTTTCTTCATGTGATCAAATTTAACTTCCTGTTCTAAGTATTTACCTTTTAAGAATATACAATTATAACACTTAGACATAGTAGGTTTATCGAGACTTGCCTGACTGGATTGACAGTCCAAACGTGTCACGAAAGGTGCAGTAAGTGTTCAAGATCCAATTGATGAGAGATGCTTGGAAAATTCATCAGATGGTTCTTTAGTTTCATGCTCTGAATCTTCTTCACTGCTATTTGTTGATTCAATCTCTGTGACTACCTCATTTTCAGATTGTTCTCCATTAGAAGTCGATTCTGCTTCATCTGAACTGCTGCTGTCCCCTGAACTGTTGCTATTTCTGGAAGATTCTCCATCGTTACTGTTCTTTGCAACTTCAGCATATAATGTAGTTCCTCCTCCACCAATGTTTCCCAATTGAATTGACCAATCACAGTGTTCGTCAGCTTGAACCACTAATGCTCAGTTGGAATTGTTTACGGGAACCATTGCTCTTTCGTTGTTGGCAGCTTGATTTCTGGTAAAAGGATATTGATTTCCTTGCTGCAGAGGCTTCGTGCATTCTCCTTTAAAATGCCCTTTTCCTTGCAGTTGAAACAAGTAACTTTTCTTTTATCAAAACTATATGGAGTATCCTTGTTACATTCCAGATCAGTTCTTTCGGTTCTTTCCATAAAATCTTTTGCTCTACGGACTGCACTTGTGAACGCCCATTTGATATCAATTAACTCCATCTCTTCCTTATCAATTTGCGCATAGTCTTCACTGGTTAAGTTGACATTACCAATTTTACCAGCTACTAATCCACAGTAAGAACTCACCAATGTGTTCAGAAGCTCTATATGTTCTCGTGCAACTTCCACACTTACCTTGGAAAGGTTTGATGTATCTAATCTGATAGTGTTTGAAGTTGAAGGTTGAGAATTTGTACCATAGAAAGCTTGTTGTTGAACTTGAGGTGTAGCAACTTGAGGTTGAGGAAGAAAAGCCTTTGGATCAAAAGTTCGTTCATAAGTTTGAGCACTTGTACCAACAGACTGATCAGATTTCGCTGGACATTCCCAAAAAGGAACTGTATTTGACACGAAAGCTGTTTGAAGTTTTGGTTGATGAACTGTACCTGTACTTGGTTTAATGCCACCAAAATACATTTCTGGATTTTGCTGAACTGGAAATTGTTTAGCTTTGCGAATTTCTTCTTCATCTTTATTTTCAAGTTTCTGAATAAATGTAAATGCTGATCACATCCATCACACCTGTATGTTTTAACAATTCTATAAATTGATTCCACTTAGGTGGTAAGGCATCAGCAAAACGTGTAACAATCTCCTGTTGTGATACAAGAACCTTGTATGAGTGCATTTCACTCATCAAATGATAAAAACGAGTTGTCATATCATTTAATGTTTCATTTTCCATAAAATGAAAACCTTCAAATTCTTTCTTTAACAGATCATGTCTAACTTTCCTTGTTGCTGCGTTTCCTTCTCCTCTTATTTTTAAAGTGTCTCACAAACTCTTCGTAGATGTACAATGCATGAATTGATGATAAATGTTTTTGTGAAGTGCTTGCGTAAGAATAGCAAAGGCCTTCTTTTCAAGATCATAGGCCCTTTTATCATTCTAATCCACTTCAGCTAATGATGCAGAATTTGATACGACGTCTTCGAGAGATTCTCTGTATGGAGAAACAAAACATGTCCACAATTCTGTATTCTGACCAAGAATATATGTATGAAAATGATTATTCCATGAAGAATAATCGTTCATATGATTTAGTTTTGGTGGATGGTTATTGCTCCCAGTTTCACTTTCGCTAAGAAGGAGGTTTTGAACGCTTTGGTTCTGATTTGTAACAAAAGCCCATTTACCAGCAGTAAACACGTTTGGAGGTATCATCGATTTGGCCCATGAGGTAGTTTCCAAACTTGTAGTACACTCCTAATCCCAAGGATTTGTACTCATTTTGTATTTTCTTGATTTATGAAAAATTTAAAGGTTTAAGGTTTGGAAATAACAATTACCTTTTAAAAGTTCACAATTTTGAAAATATTTGAAAAGCACACAACTTTGAAAATCTGAAGTACGAAAAACAAACAATAACGAAGATTATTCATACGAACAAACTTCATACGGATGAGTACCTTTGTACGAAAACTTCGTACAGATGAGTTCCTTCGTACGAATCAACTTCGTACGGATGAGTTCCTTCGTACGAATCAACTTCGTACGGATGAGTTCCTTAGTACAAAAACTTCTACAAATGTGTTCAACTTGAACAAAAGAAAATTTTAATGAAAACTTTCTGGATATAACAGATTTTAACCAAGTTTTAAGTTAGTTATCTATTTAAAACTTAAGTTTTCTGTTGGGAGTTCAAGAACACTTCAAGAAACCTTCAAACTAGCTCAGATACAACACTAAGCTTGGTTTTGAACAAGGAAAGAGCCAAAGCTCTGATACAACTTGTAGGTCCACCTAAGGATGTCAAACCTATTCTTTGTTCATATAACACACACACGAGTGCGGAATCCAAGTGTGTATGAAACCAAAGCAAGAGCACAATCAATATGATAAAGATGTATCTTCAAATGTTCACTATATTGATATGACGAGAGACTCAGTACATAGACTCTTGAATACACTGCTTTATCTCTCTAGTGCTCACACACGTTTGGTCTTGTCTCGCACAGCTAACCTCTGGTCTCCACTCAAAGGTTCTCTCTCAAGACTCACTGGACCAACCCTGACTGAGAGGTGCATGTCTGCTTATATAGTGTCCATGCTGGTCATCCGTACGAAATTGGTTCGAACGGAGCAACTGGTTTCGTACGAAGCAACCAATTTCATACGAAGCAACCAATTTCTTACGAAGCAACCAATTTCATACGAAGCAACCGGTTTCGTACGAAGCAACCGGTTTCGTACGAAGCAACCGGTTTCGTACGAAGCAACCAATTTCGTACGAAGCAACCGGTTTCATACGAAGCAACCAATTTTGTACGAAGCAACCAATTTCGTACGGAGCAATGACGTACCAAGACTCAACGGTATGCATACATACACCCATTTAACACAGACTAACTAAGATGTCGTACGAAACCAAGATAGAAGTATATCTTGATTTGGTCGACATGACCAAACTTATACAGACACAACAAACAAGCGATAGACACAAAAGTGCATCAACAAAAGGAAATTGTATAATATTGGTATGTATTACAGATGGTAGTGTAGATGGAAAGGAAATTGTATACGTGCTGTCAGGAAATATGAAATATGCACATGCGCATCAGTAATTGTTATTCGGATTAAGAAAAAAATTTCAAATAAAATATTTTTTATAAATAAAATGTTGCGGTTTTTAATGGATTTTTGTTTAAAAAACTTGTGTGTTTTAAGCTTTTTTAAGTAGTTTTTGTTGTTTTCACACTGATTCTTGTGGTTCTCGCGATAAATGGTGATTCCTAAATTATCTTCACTTATACATACATACATTCACATTATATATATATATATATATATATATATATAGGGCTCAGTTCAAATAAGAACCACTACGAGTTGTGAGAACTGTGAGAACTTTTTCTTCCCGCGTGAGTTGGGCCAAATTTTTTTTTGTTGCATAAATGTAGATGAAAATATTATAAACACATCTGTAAATAAATAAAAAAATTTGTAGAGTTGGTAGTTTTGACTGATGCAAGTTTTTTATACGCGCTTGTGTAAATTTTGTACCAATATTAATATTTTTTACGCTTCATGTAAATGTGGGCATGCGGTTTTTTTATTTTTCTTTTGCTGAAACAAGTGTTTTTTATGACTTTTGAGAAAAATGTTTTTGGAAAAACCTTTTGAATGGCCTAGTTTTCACGATTCTCACAACTCAAGTTGGTTCTCATTTTAACATATATATATATATATATATATATATATATCTTATTGCTTGAAGTTCAACTAGCCAATGCATAACTAAAATAACCCCTAAATGTTTCAATGTAAGGAACTTATAGACAACAAACAAAATTTCAAATCTCAATTTAAAATTCAAACCACCATTTTCATTCCTATCTACCTTTTTATCTGTGCACACGTGAGAAAGGAGCCAATCACGAGAAAATCTAGAAAATATCTAAGATTCTTGACGTAAGACTATACGGTGTGAAGGGACTTGAAAATGGGGAGTTATTCGACATGTGGACGACACGTCAGCATGCTTCATAAATGGGGCATGGTGCAAAAACGGGTGGTGTGGGACAGGCATGGTTTGGTGTGCGTTATTCGACACTCGTAACACACTTTTCTTATTTTTTTGTATTTAAAATTTAAAATAAAATTACATAAACATTAATCGTCTTCTTCGTCTTCGTCTTCATCATGGTCGTTTCGTTGAACTCTCCATCTATGTTCAACCATGTCCGCTTGAAGGTTGTGATGTGTTATATCATGTCTAATTTCATCACTTAATTCTACGGTGTTTGGTTGACTCGGCTCATCATACTAGTAGCAAATTGCACGTCCCTGATGCTTCAGAATCATGTTATGTAAAATAATGCACGCATACTATCACATTTCGAGTTCTAGGTTTATCCATAATTCTCACGGCATCTTCAAAACGTGCCATCTTTTCAACAAAACACCAAAAGCTCGTTTGACGTATGTTTGTTCTGCCATTTGAGCACCGTTATACTTATGTCTCTTTTCGTCTAATGTTGTCCCCCGTGTAAATGATTTTACAAACACGGCATAATCCAGGTAAATGCCATCCGTTACATACTAGCCGTATCTATACTCTGCATCGTTAATATAAAAAGAACCTTTTGGTCCAACACCGCTTATATAGTCGTTGAAAATGAGCGATTGATGATGAATAATTTTAATCGTTATTTGAAGGGGCCACACCAAAGAATGCATGCCAAATCCAAAGATCTTGAGATGTAACCACTTTAATTAGAAGTGTCGGTCCCTTGTCATTTGACGATAATAAAATAAAGCTCTCGAGCTCATACGCATGTCTTTCCATGCACACGAATCCATTAATGTATGAGTCCATTGTAAGCGCATGTCTTCTAGATGTATGAAGCTATTTGTGATGTGAAGTTTCCATGCGCATGAGTTCAGATCTCATGCGCATGACCTCATGCTTATGTAAGGTTATGATGTCGTCATGTAATGTGATGACATCATACCCGATCTCTACGTATCATACCTAATCCTAGCTCGATCTAATCAATCTTAGCAAAACCTCTGTCTAGAATACATACATATTCAAATTGTTGATGCATATGTCTGTTGCCTACGTAATCAAGTCGTATCGAGTCTGTAATAGGAGTGTACATGTTAGAATTCATATGTATGTATTAATACCTTCGTACGAAGCTAAGACAAGCACTTCGTACCAAGGTGTTCAATCAACTTCGTACGAAGATAGTCCAAGATCGTACGAAGGTAGAATGTAGCTAGTGTGTTACTTCGTACGAAGGTAATCCATTTTGTACGAAGGTAGGCAGTCAAGTCGGCACAAAGTGGTATTTCTATAAATAGTAGAGTATGGGTCTTGAGTCTAAAACTATTTTTGATAGAATGGATGACGGAGCCCTGTCCAAGTGTTTTCAGGATCTTGTATACGTTGAACTATTAATGAAAACAGATAATTGAGGAAATATAATCTTGTTATATTTGTCACCTAATCTAAAACCTATTCCGCACGTGATGGACTAGGTTAATCAGATCAGACTTAAGCTTACCGGATCCTATCTCGGACCTATAAGTGGTATAAGAGCTTGGAGGCTTATTTGAAGAAATTTATCAAGATTCTACTTCTCAATTTTCTCATCTTTTATCATTTTCCAAAGATTTAACGGTCAAAATGGGTTGAATTTCTCCAGGAATACTTAAAATCTACTTCTTACAAACCCTTTAAAAAATCAAACCTAAAAGATCAACATGGCAAAAAAATGTGAATTCTTGAAACCTTTCTTCGCACGAATTACACCCACTTCGCACGAATTACACTCACTTCCTACGAAGTGAAAATTTATTAAAGTTTTTGAAATTCTAAATTTCTCTTCGCACGAATATAGAATTACCTTCGTACGAAGTGAAAATCTTTCAATTTTAAAAGTTTAACTTCGCACGAAGAAAGAATTACTTTCGTACGAAGTAAAATTCTTTCAAGCTTAAAAATCTACCTTCATATGAAGTAAAGTGTTTAGAAATCTGATTTTATCTTCGCACGAAGATAAATCTGAAAAATTTGGTTGTTTTATCTTCGTACAAACTAACACTTAATTTGACATATTAAGAAAATGAATGATTGGGATGATGTGCCTTTGCATGTGAATTCTCAAGATCGCAAAAATATTTGGTTTAAGAGATTTGAACATTTTATGTGTAAAGAAGATGAATCACTAGTGATTTAATAAAACAATTTTGCGGTTTAGTAAGCAAGTTAATAGAGTTTGAGCCCAAGTTAAGGTTTTCGGATTATGAGAAGATATTAAAATTTAAAGATGCCTTACCTTCAGAATGGGATGATGTTTTGATTGATTTGAAAAAGAATTATAGATTTACAGTATTTTGTAGATGCCTTACCTTAAGAATGGGATGAAGTTTTGATTGATTTGAAAAAGAATTCTAGATTTACAATATTACTTAATATTACTTTATATGAATTCTTTGAGAAAGTTAAAGATTACATACTTGAAATTGAAAAACAAAAAGAGTTGAAGCTTATGATGGAAAGTGAATATGTGGTTAAATTGGAAAACGAAATTGAAGAAGTTAGTGGTGGTGATAAGATTGTTTATGATGAAGCTCTAGAAGAATTTGATCAATGCTATTACACTAGGGAAGAAATTTTACAAAATTCTTGTCAAGCATTTATGACTCATGATGTTTATAATTGTTTTGAAGGTCTCTTTAGTGAACAAATAAATTGTCAAAATACATAATGTGAAGAAGAAATGATTGCTGACAAAGTTATGTTAGATCTGTTAGAAGAGGAAAGTGAAGTTTCTAGATTTTGTAAAAAATTCGTGGTCAAACAAGTCAAAGAAGAGAGAAAAATTGAGAAAGTTAAAGAAGAGAAACAATGCACAAAATGTTTAGAATAGTGTAAGTCATGTGTTGAAAAAGATGAAAGTTATAAAGAACTTAAACGTTATACTGATAACCTGGCAAGTGATTTCAAAGATAGAAAAGAAGCTTACGATAAACTGAACAAAACTATCAATGAATACCTTGATGCAAGTTGAAAAGATAATGATATGCTTTCTATGCTCAACAACGGTCATGGATAAACAGATGGCTATCAATACTCATATTGACATGATTTCCAAATTAAAGTAGGAGCTAGAAGCTATGAGAATAGAAACGGAACGAGTTGATAAGAAATTGACCAGTTATTCAACGGTATCTTATATCTTGGATCACATTGTTCCTAAACCAACTGGAAAAGATGAAAATGGGGAAGATGTCTGTGGTTATCAAAACAAAGGCTTAGGTGATAATCGATGTACACCCCCGATGTGGAATAACTATTCAAAGAAAAAATCAGAAGGGGTGAAAAAGGTACTGAATTTGAAGTTAAAAATTGTCCAAAAAGATCAGTTGCCTGATAACATTGATGTGACATATTCAAAGTTTGATGTTGATGCTGCATCAGAAGTGGTTAAAAATATGGTTAAAAAGATTTTGAGTAATGAAAATAACAAATCTATTTTTGAAAATATAAAACCAAAAATTAAAAAAGAAAGTTCAAGTTCACAGCCTGAAAGTGACGAAAGTTTTCATGATAACTATACTCATAAATCAGGAAATAGTTCAAAAGATGATACAAATATTTTAACGTTCAAAATGTGTGGATCTGATCAACTATATTCTGATTTCTGAATTTCTGATTCAGAATATGAATTTAGATCGAGTCGAAAAAGTTTTCAAGCTTGTTAAGATTGAAATGTCTGAAATTGAAGACTTTACAAGCGATCAAAGTTTTTGAAACTTCAAACAAGATAGGTCTTATTATATCAAACCAAGAAATTCATATCCTAAATATCAACAGAAAAACCATTATTATGGGAGGAAAGGTTTGGGTTATAATAAGGAAAACTATAACAAGTTTAAAAATAAAAATTTATAACGACTTTTGTGCCTACAAGTTCAGAAAGTACAAAAGAAAGTAAAATTTTCAAACAATCTAATGAAGATTTTTTCACTCAACAAAAACGAAAACAGGTCGAAGAATCCTTTGTTGTAACATACAGTAGGACGTGCTTTCGATGTAACCAAACTGGACACATTGCTGGAAGATGTCCACAAAAGAAACCTAAACCTGTTTTCGATATTAAGAAAAAATTCCGAAGTTGAAAAACAAAAATCATTGATGTTTGTTCCGACATAGGTTTGGAAACAAATCAAAGAATCTACAAATAGAGTAAAACTAGTTAATACTATTTGAAACTGGTGAATCTTCGAAAAGTAATGAACAAAAAGATTGTTTGTTTTATTTCAAGAAAGCAATGTTTAAAAACCAAACATGGGTGATGAAAAATAAAGTTGATTTTGAAAAAGTTGAGAAATTTGTTTCAACTAAAAAGTTAGAAAAGGTTTAATGGAAGAATGAAAAAGAAATGGATCAAAAGTAATGAACAAAAATATTATTCGTTGTATTTCAAGAAAAAAATGTTTAAAAACCAAACATGGGTGATGAAAAATAAGGTTGATTTTGAAAAAGTTGAGAAATCTGTTTCAACTGAAAGTTAGAAAAGGTTTAACGGAAGAATGAAAAAGAAAATGATAAAAAGATTGCTGATAAAAAGAAAAGAATCTATTCAAATAATCAATTTGTTTGATTGTGCAGTGGATTCGGAGTTAAAAATGAATTAGCAATACTGAAGTCCCTTGGCACATGACGAGGAGTTTGCCGAATTAATATGAAAAGATTTCATAAATGGCCATGATAGGTTTATTAAAACGTTTATTATTTTGAAAAAGATTGAAAATTTTACAGAACCCTAACTGTTGAACAGACAAAACTGGTGGTAAAGACAGACTTGTAAATGTTTTTAAAATTAAAAGTGTCAAAGTTTTGTCATCATGAGGGGGAGAAAGTATAAAAGGAAAATGTGAAGCAGAAATGGATGGCGATTTGATGTAATTCTCATCGGTTTGTCAAGTTTTTAGTTTTCAAATTTCTTTCTTTAGAAACAAAAATCCAAAAATATTTTTTTTATTTTAGGAGGAGAAATATGTTGTAAAAATACAAAAACATATAAAAATTTGAAAATGTATAGAAACATGAAAAAGACAAAAAAAGTTTTAGTTTAAAAAGAGGAAATGATATTACATCATTGGGCTATCACAGTATGCTGAAAAAATGTTTAAACAGGTCTCACTGATGATGTGCTAGTAGGTTTCGCACATTCAGTAAATTGTTTTCGAGATATAAACATAAATGAAAACTTCTTAATTAGTGGGTGAACATCTCTCAGATATATGGTCTTAGTACTCCAAAATTTTGTTTGAGATATTGCAGGATTCTGAAATACTAGATCTTTATAGATAATTAATATCTGGGGTATTATACAAGGTCTTCTGAATTTGCGTCGGCAATGGTCTAGAACTCGTAGAATACACTTTTAAACCTTAAAACTTCAGCAAATTGAAAGTATCAAAAGCTCTGACAGTTGCAGTACAAAAGATTCCAAATATGGAACACCACTTTTAAGTCGAGCCTTCATCTCTCTGTCTGTGCGGTGGTACTAACCTGAGCTCTCAAGGCATCGCACAACCTAAATACAGATATTAGTTAAATATATTCACCTGTCAGATCAAATCTTGGAATCTTGATACAAGAGTATATTCTGAGGTGGGAAACACAGTTAAGTCAAGTTCTAAGACATTTAACTAACGTATATGAAACATTTGAGAAATGTGTAGAGGTTTAAGTGGACCAATATATTGACAATCTAAGTGAATTCGTTTAGGACTTAAAGTTTTATAAGATCAACGGTACTAATGATATGTCTTAAAAACTGATATGATCCTCTTACTCAAACTCACAAAAAATGTATGTAAATATGTTTGTACATAAAGATTTCATTTCATAAACTCAAAAAGATTTTATGCTCATCTTATTTTCGATTATGATGATGGAAAGCTGATATTCAAAGTCTAAAGCTGCTGAACTAAATTTGGAAATTGAAAATGTATATCTGAAATAAGAAAGTGTTCGAGATGATTTAAAAGTTCATTAATTTGAAACCTGAAAATGATAAAAATTTAGTTTGTTCATAAAGTGCTTGATCAAGGTCATTAACTTGAACTTGGTAACAAATTAGATAACCAATGTCATTAACTTGGACTTGGTTAACTGAGAGGGTTATTAAACTGATTAAATGTTTGAAATTTGAAATTTTAAAAGTTTGATTTGAAAATTTCAAAAGTTTGAATTGAAAATTTCAAAAGTTTGAAACTGAAATGTTTATTTGAATGATTTTGAGATTGTCCAAGAAGTTCAAAAATAGGGGGAGCAAGAGTGAAACATTGATTAAAGATAAAAGACACTCAAAGAAAGGGGGAGCATGTTAATGATTAACGTCTACAATACAAGCTCAAAGTAAGGGGGAGATTGTCGATAGAATTTGTTGTGCTAAAAATGTCAAAGATATTAAAGTTATAAGAATCATGAATACTGTTAATGCATATGTCTGTTTCCTACGGGGTCATCAAGTCGTATCGAGTCTGTAATAGGAATGTACATGTTAGAATTCATAATGTATGTATTACTACCTTCGTACGAAGCTAAGATAAGTCACTTCATACGAAGGTGATCAATCAATTTCGTACGAAGATAGTCCAAGATCGTAGGAAGGTAGAATGTAGCTAGTCTGTTACTACGTACGAAGGTAATCCACTTCATACGAAGGTAGGCAGTCAAGTCTGCACGAAGTGGTATGTCTATAAATAGGAGAGTGTGGGTCTTGAGTCTAAAACTGTTTTTGATAAACTGGACGGCGGAGTCCTGTCTAAGTGTTTATCAGGATCTTGTACACATTGAACTATTAATGAAAACAGATTATTTAGGATATATAATCTTGTTAGATTTTTCAACTAATCTAAAACGGATTCTGCACGTGATGGACTAG
Organism: Scalesia atractyloides; assembly: GCA_947069175.1. Taxonomy (NCBI): domain Eukaryota; kingdom Viridiplantae; phylum Streptophyta; class Magnoliopsida; order Asterales; family Asteraceae; genus Scalesia; species Scalesia atractyloides. The sequence continues at coordinate 41,063,133 of CAMTDV010000116.1, forward strand.
GTTAATCAGATCAGACCTGAGCTTATCGGATCCTATCTCGGACCTACAAAGACTCTTTACATGTTCTTATACATTTAAATTTCTAACTATGGCCACACACAAAGTGCACTAACAATCTCTCCCTTAGACATAGCTAGAATCTGTGATGTTAAGTCTTGATCTGCCTTGGAGTAAGTCCCGAAAAACCGGATCTCACGATATCACACATAGCTTGATTGGTGGCGGAATCACATAAACAAGCTATGAATCGAGATAGAAGAAATAAGATGAAATAAATGAAAGATTAACTTGCATACAAATATGAAATTTTTCTAATACAAGTTATGAGAGAACCACCAAAAAGCCACTAATCCCTAAACAACATTTACTATTTATAGTAAGGGATTAGTGCACCATTACCCTAAAACTCTAGGTACAAATGTCTACCCAATCCCAACTAATACAAGCCAGCCCAAACTACTAAAGTGACTAATGCATAAACCTAACAGGGCCTAAAATCTCTCCTAGGTTTACAACATTAGTGCTGCATTCAGCTCGAAGATCTGCCAGCTGCACTCCCTCTAAACAACGGACTAGAATCCACATATAATCACTTTCCGATCACATTTCCCACTGTCACTTGTCCATGACTTTGCACAAATTTCACATCGATCATCGGTGCGATTCTGATGCTGACTGAAGATCTTGATGTCTTCTTCGTGAAAGCTTGTAAGATCCAACATGTCTGCTAATCGGAAAAAGCTTTCCTTTGTAACGATCACTGCTTCAGCCATCTTTAGATCGTATACCTAGAACTGGAAGTTCTTGAGCACACCCTTTGGAAATTTAGGAGCAGTTGGAATGATCTTTTCTTTGTAAGTTGGCGGCCATATCATATTCTGGATCGTTCGTTTAGTGTGTGGGTCGCGTACTCCATGACTATTCTTCAGATATGCCTCAGCAGTTTTCATTGTTGGAAAGTTATTATTCACATCCCTTTCAAGCTTATCAGGGAAAGCCCAACCTCTACCTCTCTAATTTGGATCAGAATCATGATAAGGAGCACCCAATAGGTTTTGCAAGTCGATCTTTGTCCAGGACTTAAATTGTGGCTAATTCGAGTAATACTCTCGGTGTCCATTCTCTCATGTAATTAGCCACATATCTTTGTTTGGATCGAACCTCCAGCTAGCCACCTTTGACTTGTTTCCGATCTTATCATAAATGCGCGATCCCAACTCCATCACATATTGATCAACCGTTTTCATTGGATCTTTCAATTGGAAGTTTTCATCAAGCGGATTCACATCTTCATTTTTCATAATTAGCATTTGCTTGTTTCTCTGTTTCTTTTGCGTTAGCTTTCTCTTCTTCGTTTGTTCAGCAACTAGATAAGCATTCAAACTAGTTTCTCGTTTAGCATAAGCAGCTGCCTTTTCTTCAATGGTTTGTTCATGATGTGCAACATTTAGGGGATCACCATCTTTATTAGCGAATTCACTACCAAATTCTTTTGTAGCTTTGATTCCAACTCATAAATCTCTGCCATTAGTAAACTCACATCACCCTGAAGCTGTTCGATTGCTTGATCTCTAATCGTTACTTGGGTTTGCAGATATGATATTTGAGCATCCTTTAATGCAGCATCTTGTTACAACACGATTACTCTTCGTTGCAGCTTCTTGACATTCACATCTTCGTTATCATCACTATCTGATTGTTCAACAAACTTCATTTTGTTTGCCACGGTTCGCAATACTGCTTCATCGTGTTCAGTAAATCCACCACTAGAACTACCAACCACAAAATAAGTATGGTCCCGGTGACGACGGTTCTAGACGGAAGTTTGGACGTATGATAGTACCGATTCGGTAGAACGTTATATCAAAGAAGTAGGAACAGAATCAGCAGAAGCATTCATTCACTCATACCGAAAGAGTATACATGTTGTTGGCTGGCGAAATTCCTGGAGAGAATCCGCCACCGTTTCCCCTCAGGGAACTTCCAAAACTTACAAACAATGAACACACAACACCTATATATAGACATGAGCAGCTCGTGCGAAGCGAGTAGGTTGTCACTCGTACGAAGTGCCATTCGTACGAGTGAGATGTTATCACTCGTACCAGTAACAAAGTTACTCGTACGAGGCACATTGTCACTCGTACGAGGCACATTGTCACTCGTACGAGTCACATCTCGCTCGCACTTGGGTCGTGTGTTTGTATCTAATCTATACAATATTTAATACACACTCTTTCTAGCCTATTCGCACAGTGACAAACATAAAGTGCATCAACAAATTCCCCCTTGTACGTTACTGTCGAAGCTTGAACTTGATCTTGAAATCTGAGAGCCGTGTTTGAATATTCTGCAACTTCAATCAGGTATCTGTTGACGTCGTAATTCCCCCTTAATTGATGATCTGGGTTTGCATTATCTACGTTAAGCAACAATCCCCATGAAATAATTTTCTCTAGAATTAATCTCCAGGTCGTTGTTTGCACGGTTCAAGACATCCTCTGATTTGCTTAATCTACAAATTTTCTCGAATAATTAACAACTTGAAATTAAACAATGCAGCTTCTCCATTTCAATGTTAACCATATCCACGTTCGGTTTAACGCACTCCTCTGATGCTCGATCCTCTGATCTTCAAAACCCAACCGCCAATTGATAGATCTTCGAATCACCACAACGAAAAACTTCAAATCAATGAATATCCGCAAAAATCTGAAATCCCGATTTCCGTAATCACGATTGATCAGCAAATCGAATCTTCTCAATCAGCAAATCATCATCGGAATCATACTATCTAGTAACACATCAAATCTAAGAAACATTCTTTGGCAATCAGAATCACATTCTTCCTTTTTAGTCATAATAACAAATGTATAGCAATCTCCGTTGGAATGGGGCAACTGAAACTACAAGACATCCTTGGTTCTTGGCGGTTAGTCCGAAAAACAGGTCATTTTCCTTGCAGAGTTAAAGATAAGCAGTCGTATGTGCTTCCACTTCCACATCAGGGATCAGGTATTTAACCCTTGAGCATCAATCTGCATCATGATCTGACAAATTCTGAAACATCTTTTGATCACGACATTCCAAATGTATTTGTCTATTTCGTGAATAGACATAAACGTTATCTCATTACTAATGAATCTTCGATCCTCTGTGTTTCTCAGATAATCTGCAGTCGGAACCACCTAGATACTGTTGCATCGTCATGAATTTCAAAAAATGCCAGAATTTTAACATATACGTGAAAATATTTATTCCCCATAATTTTTGCAAATTCTGATGTCTTGAGTTCTTACGGGAATGAAGATTATGGCGCGACTGTAGCATATGGTACTCAAATTTTGAGGAAAATTTCCCAAAATTGCAGTTTTGATCAAATGTTGATTTACCGTTAAGGCCCATTAATAGTCACTACACCAGATGATCAACGTTTTGCGCAGGTATCAGTGAGTACCCCAAAATCTTCATCATTTTGTGACTGTATCATCAAATCTATACTCTGAAGCTCTAGACGGTGTCCCCGAACAACCCGAATTAGACGTTAAAATCTCGAAAAAATTTGTAATCACCAAATTTTTCTAGGCAGTCGTCTCGTTGATACAATCAAAAAATATTTTTTTGGTCATCACTTCGTACAAGTGGTGCTTCTTACGAGTGGTGCTTCGTACGAGTGATCAATTGTCACTCGTACGACCCACATAGGCTCACTCCTACGAATGAAATTGATTACATTTTTCCGATCCAAAATCTTTATTTCTTCGAATTTCAACATGATTTTTGCACAGATATGGTTGAAAATCAGTTTCTAACAATCCTATGGTTTCAATTTTACATTATGTCTGTGGATTGTCCGATTATGTGATGTTTTACATCTAAAACCCCTCATACATCCAAAATTCATGAGCATAGGTGATTCATCAACTGTTAGATTACCGTAGCTCTGATAACAGTTGTGGTCCCGTCGACGGTGGTTCTAGACGAAAGTTTGGGCGTATGATAGTACTGATTCGGTAGAATGTTATAACAAGGAAGTAGGAACAGAATCAGCAGAAGCATTCATTCATTCAGACTGAAAGAGTATACATATTGTCTGGCAGACAGAATTCCTGGAGAGAATCCGCCAGCGTTTCCCCTCAGGGAACTTCCAAAACTTCCAAACAATGAACATACAAAGCCTATATATAGACATGAGCAGCTCCTGCGAAGCGAGCAGGTTGTCACTCGTATGAAGTGCCATTTGTACGTGTGAGATGTTATCACTCGTACGTGTCACAAAGTCACTCGTACGAGGTACATTATCACCCGTACGAGTTAGATCTCGCTCGCACTTGGGTCGTGTGTCTGTATCTAATCTATATAATATTCAATACACACTCTTTCTCGCCTATTCGCATAGTGACGGACATAAAGTGCATCAACAATGAGCACTTCTCGAGCTTTCTAGTTGTGATTCAGTAGTGAAGAGGTTTGGAATGACTGGTTCTTTATCTGCAGCAGTGATTTCGGGGGCATCCTGCATAATAGGTTCGAATATGGTACTTGATCTTGTGAGCTTGGGATTAGGGGTTTCTGGTTAAGTTCTTTGCTTCTTTCACGATTCTGGATCAACATCTGAGACATCTTTAGCAAGTGTTACTTGTGTAGGAGCAGGTTCAGAAGGAGGGTTTCTTGAACTGCCCTGAAGCAATGCAAGCAATGCCTGAAGATTCTCGGCAGTATTAGGTTTATGTGTCTAACGATCTCCTCAACTTTCTCCAACTCCATATGTTCCAACCCATCTTTTGTCTCTTCATCATCAGTAACAAAAACTTCAATTTTAGGTTCTGGCTTCTATGTAGCACCTAAGACCTGTACATTTTGTTCTTCGGCCACTATGGCATTCAACGGTTTAGGTGCAGGTACTATAGGTCCAAACTTCCCGTGTTTCTCCAGAGCATACTTTGTAAACTTGATCTTTGCAGTATATCGCTGTTTGCATGCTGCTGCAAAAGAAACTTGGACCTATAGGCTTCAAATTCAGAAAGTTGGTGCTTTTTATCAGGTCTAGATATTTGTCGTCAAGAATCATTTGAATAAACATTGGATATAATAGGAAGACTTTCTTCTTAGGGTTCCCCAGTATGTTCTTCATATTATCGAAAATAAAAGTTGAGAAGTTGAAATCCTTGTTGTTCACTAGAGCAACTAATGCAGATGTTCGTGTTTGATTAAGCTGATCCAAGCCACCTTTTTTTTTCTGAAATACATTGCAGGAAGATGTGTGCTAGAAATCTCCAATACGATGGGAACATCTTTTTTAAAACTGTTGGATAAGCACCCTCGTAGCTCATACGTCGTAAAGCTATAATAACACTGTCTCTATCAAACGATGTTGGGTGACGATTTAGATCTTCAAACTTTAAAACCTATCAACCACAGCTTCCGAAAGAATAACACCCTTTCCTTGAATCTTGGATTCAATGGTTCCTTTCCCGTCAGCTCCACCTCTCTTTGCTTTCACGTTTACCTAGAAGTCTTGAACCGTGTCTTCGTAGATAACTGGATTAACCTTCAATGCATGTGTGATGCGGCAGGAGTTTAAGCTGACTATCATCGACTGGAACATCTCATGTGTGATCCGATAAGTAAGACGCTTGATTATGGAAGGGTTCCACCTCGAGCTTGCGCTTTTTCATCATCTTTTGAGCCATTTTTTTTCACCTTTGAATAAAAACATAAGGTTTTACTATAAAGATTAACTTAGTTGACTAGTCAACCGTTCAATCCTCTATCAAATGGGTCAACAAGTCACACAGTTTGAATAAGGAGGGTCAAGGGGCCAACCATACATGCAAAAGTTCAATAAGTTCAAAAATGATATGAACTTGTCAATTATTGAAAAGGTTCAAATTTTGTTTGAGACAAAGGTCCAAAACTTAATTCGGATGAACCCTTGTCAGGTCATCCGAAATGATATGACATTCGGATGAACATGTGTCAGATTTCAGCTAAACTGGAAGTTTATCCGAAATGCATACATAGGATCCGAGATCCATCCGAAATGCATGGTGGTCACTCGAGATTCATCCGAGATAGTATAAAGTCCATACGAGATCCATCCGAAATGCAAGGGAATCTTCAAACCTTTGAATTCGGTTGGTTTTGTCCGAGAGAGATCCGAAATGCTCAGGTGAATCAAAATGACATGAGGTGATTCGAAATACCCTTATATAGATTCGAAATAGGCCAATTCGAAATGTTGGGCCTGGCCCAATTCGGAATCGTAGTCCGAAATGCATGCCAGGCCCATTTCGGAACAGTGGGCCATCCGAAATGAGGGGCCTATCCAAAATGAGTGGGCCCAATTTGAATCCATCCGAGATAGGTGGGCCCATTCGAAACAGTGATTTCGACGATGTGGGCCCCCCTCTATACCTTGTTCTGAATATTAACTCCTTCATCAAAATCAACGATCCAACCAATCAAGCAACCCTCTTTGGCAACCAATAATAATAATTTAAAATAATAAGATAAGGAAAATTGCCATGGGATCAAACCGTTCTTGAACCAATTAAGGAACACTTTTCAACACTTGCCTAGTCAGACTGGTCCACTTGATTGCCAATATATTGGTCATCTTAAACTTATCACATTAGCCTTCAATTTTCAACTTCGTGACTTGATTTGATAAAGAATTCTATAACATCCATGTATCCCACATCAAGACATACACCCGCGATCAACGTAAGCACAACAGTTCATCGTAATGAGTGAGTATACTGAGATCATCCTTTGAGTTTTTTACAACGTCAGACTTGTGGGTGAGCAGGTGAGTACACAGTACCGCAAAGTGACCAATCAACATCTGACGAGGGTTAGGCATTGTACCTTATACGGTACATTTGACTTTTTAAGCACACGGAATTTTCTCATGATGAGATTTCCTTTCTGTTAAGGTTTTGGCCTTCGATTTTGGATCTTTTAAGGATATCCTGACTGTGCCTAGGTCTGCATGTATCTGGATGCAACAGAAGGGCAGTCCTGATATCCCGGATGTCTTATCAGTATTCAAACACTGAACCTCAGATGTTTGCTATCTATCAATGTAGGATTCAAGACCATGAAATTATACGCTGATGATATGTTACCCACATGATGTATAGCTTGTAGAATTTTTATCACTTGGTATCTTTTTGCCCTTTGAGCGATAAGCCTATCAACAAATCGCAGTGGATTCTCACATTTTCAGCTTTGATACCTTACATGTGTTAATCAAATTCTTTAGCACGAAAATTTATTCACTTCCCAGCAAGTAAATCTCCCCTTCAATTAAATATTTCTCCCCCTAAATTTTTGGGCAAAAGTGTTACACCCTGGATTTCCAACCAAACCTCGGTGGGCCCGAGTGGGGAGTAATGTGATGTAAGCTGATGATATCAAAGTCAATTAACACAGCACAATGGAAGTCTTGGAGTTTAAAATACTATTACAAACCAAATGTTCAAAGTACGAAAATAATATACAGATGGCTTGTAATGAAAGATCCATAGGCGGATCGTAAAATATACAAAAATGTGTAACAGACTTTAGGGCAGATCTAAGGATTTACAAGATCCTCTTATATCATTACTAAGCAGCTTCCAGCCTATTTCGTATTGTACCTGCAACTTAGTGTTTTAAAAACACGTCAGCTTTCGCTTGTAAATACAATTAACTGACTCGTTTTGAAAACATTTCAAAAATTGATTTAAGTGCACAAGGAACGAAAAATCTTTTATAACTTGGGAAAGTTATACTTATAACCTTGTTAACAGATTCACATGTTTGTCAATACATATGGGGCCCAGTACAAAGACAGAGACATGATTATTTGACACACCACTTATGAACCCACGGAGGAGTTATCCCCAACTTGTGGGTAAAAATATTTTAGCATTCGCATCTGTCGGGTGTATGCCTACACCCCGTGCTTTAGTCGTGGCCATTAGTAACTTAAATGAGCCGAGGATATCCAGGACAAGGTCATTAACCCCCAATGTTTAAGTTATCAAACAAAACTGATCAAAATGGAATATGCTGATTTACTAGCCACAATCCGGCATTCGATTGACCCCATTTCCGGCCAAGAGGTAATAATTTACCGTAATCCAAGCCTGTAAAGGGGAAATAAGTCAAGAGTATTTTCCTGATCTAGCACTTGATTTAAATGAAAGTTTATATTAACTCAACCATTTAATCAATTAGATAAGTGCAGATAGCATTTACTGGAAGGCTTTAGTCTGGAATAATGGCATAAGCTAACCAATTAGAATGCTAACGGTCCTATTTAAGTCATAGACTTAAACCGACTAGCTTAAAAGATCAAAACGGTACAATACGCTAGATTAAGCGATGACTGATAGAATGTAGTTTAAACCTAACAAGTACTTAAGACTTGTATGTCATGGGCAAACAATTAACATTCTGGAATTTGAGATTAAAATGATAAGGTTAAACCCGTTTTGGTCAATTATCGTAAACTAGTTACATATACTTAACCGTACCCATATAATCGATATCGGGTAACCGGATGAGTCATGAACAAGTTCTATATGTCATTATACTTTAAATAAGTTGTAACATCAGTAGGATATCAACTTATATGCTCGTTGCGGTTTTAAAACGAAATTACGCCTTATAAGGCGTTTTGACCATTTATGTATTGTATAAAAGGAACTTGCATATATTTTGATGTTATGATCATAAACACTTGGAAAATACGTATTTGTGATATATGATCAGTTAGATAGCACACATAAGTGTGATTTGTGGTTTAAGACCAAACTATGCGTCGAAAGGGCATTTTGATCTTTTAAAAGCATACTTCACAATATTATATTAAAATTAGTTTGTGATCAGAATATTAACATCATAATATGTTAATTACATTAACATATCAGTAGGTAATTCATTAGCAAGTTCATTGTTGATTAAATCTTGTTTTATGTAATAAGGGCATTTTAGTAAAAGTTTGATATTTAGCGGAACTTGTGCATAAACTCAGATTATGATTATGATAATGTAATATAACCTCAGAGGGTTATGCTACATTGTATTACGATCATAATGCGACCATAAGTCAGAAGTAAACTAATCTAAATCAGGTTAGAATCGAAAGTCAAAGCAGAAGTCAAATTTCGTGACTTTCGGTTGCGAACTGACCCTAAGACTGGAATTGACAAGCCGAACATGTTCCCACATGTTGTAATAATTATTACCAACTTGTTTAAGTGTCAAAACCATATTTATAACATGTATAAGCTCATATTATAATATTTATAAAATCTCACCTGTTTGACTTTTTAAAACATAAACTTTGACCCGTCAATTGACCTAGTAAACGTGATCCTTAGGAGGTGCCCTGTTAAGGGATTAATACCATCCTAGTTACGATCAATTAGCCATGTTCATTTCGAGCAATGGCTGGACCATAATGGTCTTAACCAAAAGTCAAGAAATTTATCGAAAATTCTTGACTTTTGGCTGTTAAAAGCCTATAAAATGAAAAGAGCAGAGATGGAACACTTACAAGTGATCCAAGGGAAACTTGGAACTCAAAGGGAAGCTCCTAAATGGTCAGGAACTTCCAAGAGTGTAATAGAGAGGAAAAAGAGTGAATGAGCAAAGAATGAGTGAACTTAGTGGCTATTTATAGTGCAAGAGGGTGTGTGAGGATGAAGCAAGATGTTAGAGGTGTTGTAGGATCATCACAAGTGTCTAGCAAGGTGTCAAGAGCTGGAAGAGTGTGGAAATTTGCAGGCTAGGTGTCATATTAACAAAATTTTGGAGTTTTGACACATTTAGTCCCTCAAAAATAGTTTGTTAAATGTCATGGATTGTCCCTTGACTTTTATTCCATGACGTAATGACACAACTAGTTCTTTTCGTTCAACACGAGATGTATTGAAGAAAAGTACAAATGACCGAACATTAACGGGTGTCACACTAGGTGTTTTTACGACTTATAAGTGTTTACTAGCTTAAACGTGAAAAATACGAATACTTATGGTTTCATGGGTCAAAGTACCCAATTTAGTAAAGTTAAAGGTTCGGTGAAGGAGCGGAATGCTCAAGGATGGTAAATCATAAGATATCGTCTCAACCGAGAGAAGTTCGGGTCTAAAGGTGGCTTAGTGACACAAGAAATATGAAAGTAACGAAGTCTAGGGGTCGTTGGGTCATTTACTGAAAGTTAAAATGGTGAAAAACTATGGCTTCAGGGTCTCGCCGTAGGCTATGGTCGCCAGACCATAGCTTACGGTCAGCTTAAAATCAAAACATCGGCATTAGACCGTAGCCTGCGGTCCTAGACCGTAGGTTACGGTTAGTTTTAAAAAGAATTTGAATTTTGGACATGTGTAAGTTTAGTTGAGTGGCTAACTCTTTTGAAGTACTATCCGAGGGTTTGTACATGTGTCAGTATATTACCGAACGCGAATTTTACGAGGTGTTACATTCTCACCCCCTTAAAAGAAATCCCGACCTCGAGATTTTATTAAAAAAGATGGGGGTACTTTTGTCGCATAGTGGACTCAACCTCCCATGTAAATTCGGGGCCTCGAAGTGCATCCCACTTAACCTTTACAATAGGTATAAATTTCTTTCAGAGCTTTTTAACCTGTCGATCCGTGATCGAAATTGGTTTCTCAATGAACCTCAGGTTTTTATCAATTTGCACATCTTGATGTGACATTGCTAGCGACTCATCAGCTAGGCATTTCTTTAGATTAGATATGTGGAACACATCATGGATTCCACTGAGCTCCTCAGGAAACTTAAGCTTATAAGCTACAGAACCGACACATTCGATTACCTCGAATGGTCCAATATATCTCGGGCTCAACTTGCCCTTCTTTCCGAAGCGCATCACACCTTTCCAGGGTGATACCTTCAACATAACTTTGTCCCCTATTTGGAACTTAAGAGGTTTTCGCCTCTTGTCTGCATAAATTTTCTACCTATCACGGGCAGCTTTGAAATGATCACGAAATTGTATTATCTTATCCGTGGTCTCTAGGACAATTTCAGGTCCAGACAGTTGGGCTTCCCCATCTTCAGCTACATTTTCTCCCATACAAAGCTTCAAAATGAGCAGCCTTGATGCTTGTATGATAACTATTATTATAGGAGAATTCTATTAGCGTAAGTGGTCATCCCAACTTCCACCTAAATCCATCAAACATGCTCTAAGCATGTCTTCCAAAGTTTGGATAGTACGCTCACTCTGTCCATCAGTCTTTGGATGGTAAGTCGTACAAAAGTTTAATCTTGTGTCTAATGATTGTTGGAAACTTTTCCAAAAGTGAGATGTATATCTAGTATCTCAATGAGATACAATTGATATCGGCACACCATGTAGGGATACAATCTTGTCCACATATAGCTTGGCCAACATATCAGAATTATAAGTCTCTTTAATTGGCAAGAAATCCTGTCCACAATGACCCAAATCGTGTCATTGCCACATTTGGTCTTAGGTAACTTGGTAATCAAATCCATACTTACCATTTCCCATTTCCAATTGGGAATCTCAAGTTGTTGTAGAAGTCCTGACGGTTTCTGATGTTCGGCTTTAACTTGCGAACACATCAGACACTTAGCTACATAAGTGGCTATGGATTTCTTCAAACCCATCCACCAATAATTCTTTTTCAAATCTTGATATATCTTGTCACCACCAGGGTGAACTGAGTATCTTGAATTATGCGCTTCCTGGTTAATTAGATCCCTAAGTCCTCGAAAGATAGGAACCCGGATTCTGTCATTAAATCTAAGAATTCCATCTTTTCCAGCCATTAACTGATCAACAGTTCCGCCTAATCCTTCATTAGGAATATTAGCCTCTAATAGGGCTTGCTTTTGTGTATCTAATAGCTTCTCTTTCAAGCTATTTCTGAGCTCAATGCTCTTGGCATTAATCATAATAGGCTTAACCCTTTCCTTGCGACTTAAGGCGTCAACAACGACATTTGCCTTGCCGGGATGATAGCAAATTTTGCAATCATAATCATTAAGCATTTCCATCCAGCGGTGCTGTCGCATTTGATTGAACAGATGTTGGAGACTCTTATGGTTAGTGTATATAATACACTTTGTGCCATATAAGTAATGTCTCCACAACTTAAGTGCAAATACAACATCACCCAATTCCAAGTAATGGGTGGTGTAATTATTTTCGTGCACCTTTAATTGTCGTGATGCATAAGAAATCACTTTGCCTTTTTGCATTAGCACACAACCCATGCAAGTGTGCGAGGCATCACAATAAACGACAAAATCCTCAATACCCTCAGGTAGAGATAACACAGGAGCATTGCTCAACTTGTGTTTTAGAATTTCAAAAGATTCTTGTTGTTTAGGACCCCAGTCAAACTTGACATTCTCACGGGTCAAGGTAGTTAAAGGAGTGGCTATCCTTGAAAATTTCTAAATGAACCTCCTATTATAACCAGCCAATCCTAAGAAACTACGAATCTCTAATGGAGTTTTGGGTACTTCCCAATTCATTATGGCTTCAATCTTGGTGGGATTCACTTGGATACCACGCTCACTTACAACATGTCCAAGAAATTGGACTTCTCTAAGCCAAAACTCTCACTTAGATAAGTTAGCATAAAGCTTCTCTTGTCTTAGCAATTCTAGGATGCACCGAAGACGTTTCACGTGATCAACTTGATTACGAGGGTAGATAAGTGTATCGTCTATGAACAAAATGATGAACTTATCTAGATATGGTTTGCAGACTCTATTCATGAGATCCATGAATGCTGCAGGTGCATTTGTGAGCCCAAAAGGCATCACCAAAAATTCATAATGACCATGACGAGTCCTGAAGGCAGTCTTGAGAACATCCTCAATTCTAACCTTCAGTTGATGATATCCTGATCTTAGTTTGATCTTAGAGAAGTAACTAGCCCCTTGGAGTTGATCGAACAAGTCATCGATCCTGGTCAGAGGATAACGATTCTTGATCGTTATTTTGTTTAGTTCGCGGTAATCAATGCATATCCGCATTGAACCATCCTTTTTCTTAACAAAAACAATAGGAGCTCCCCAAGGTGAGGATCTAGGCTGAATGAAGCCTTTCTCTAAAAGTTCGTCTAATTGTATTCTTAATTCCTTCATTTCTGTCAGTGCTAACCGATACAGAGCTCTTGCAATAGGTGCCGCTCCTGGTAGGATGTCAATACTAAACTCCACTTGTCTATCTGGAGGTAGACCTGGTAATTCTTCAGGGAAAACATCGGAATATTCCGAGATGACTGAAAGGTTTTCAATCTTTGGCTTTGGCTCGTTAATAGTTACTTGTGCCATGTAAATGACATAACCTTTCCCAGACACTTGGATGCCTTAAATAATGACACTTTTTCTGGCAATCCATAGTGTGAATCTCCAAGAATGGTGAGCATTTCAACAGATGGGGTTTTAACTTCGATGAGTTTCTGGCAATGCGGGCTTGGTTATGAGATAACCAATCCATGCCTAAGACTACATCGAACCCCGCCAATTTCATTGGCAGAAAAGAAATAAGAATTAAATGATTTTTAGTGGATATAAAACATCCATCAAGAATAGAAGACGCTGTTTCTAAGGTTCCGTCAGCAAGTTCTACTTCATAAGTTGTGTCTAGTGTTTTATGGGTAAATTTAATAGTTTGCTAAACTTATGGTCCACAAATGATTTATCTGCACCCGAATAAAAAAGAACTCTAGCATATACGTCATTAATGAGGAATGTACATGTTATGACGTTGTTGGCATTAACAGCCTCCCTAGCATTCATCTGAAAGGCCCGAGCATTTCCTTTCTTGGCCTCTCCAGGCTTTGCATTATTACTCTTAGGATTCTTGGGGCAGTTAGTCTTAGTATACCCTTTTTCATTACATCCGTAGCAGACGGCATCCTTAAGATCTTTGCATTCTAGGGTCTTATGCCCCTTTTTCTTGTAGATACCACAGGGTTTAGCCTGTGGATCAGAATTGCACTATCCCTAGTGTCTGCGATTGCGCGTCTTACATGTAGGTTTCTCGCGCGACCTATCTTGGTTCCTTTTGAATCCAAATCTCCCCTTATTCATCTTATTAAATATGTGGGAGTTACCATCCTCTCTCTTCCTTTTCCGGCCAGTCTCAGTCTTGACTGACTTTTCTCTCACCGAATCCAAGGTGAGAGAGAGATAGGTCAATAGCAGACCTATAAGTAGTAGGCTGGGCAGCCTTCACCATGCCTTTTATCTCAGGTGCTAACCCATTTATAAAATGCGCAATGCGCTTGGGTTCAGGTGAAATCAGATAAGATACTAATCTGGATAGGGAATTAAAGGCGGTAACATACTTCCGACAATCCAGATTTTTCATTGTAAGAGTCAGAAAATCCGACTCTATCTTCTCAGCCTCATGAGATGGGCAGTATATTTCCTTCACAAGGTCTGCAAACTTAGTCCATCCTAAGTTATACAGGTGTACTTTTCCTGTGGACTGGACCATGGCCTTCCACCATATTAGGGCATCGCCCTTGAAGGATTGGGATACAAATTTCACCACATCCTTATTAGCATAATCGCTGATATCTACAATAGTTTCCACCTCATCAAGCCATTTCAAGGTTTCTATAGCCCATTTTCTCCATTAAAGTCTTGGGGCTTGCAGGAGACAAACTATTTATAGGTACATTTGTCTTTAGAAGAACAGGACCTATCATGAAACTCTAGTTTCTTTGGTTCACTCTTCGCATTCGATGAGTGAATAGAGCTCTCCTTTTGAGCTGAAGATGGTGGAATAGACAAAGGTTTGGAGCGAGTAGCGGTCGACTCCTTAAATTTTTTCATGGCCTTTTCTATGGCCTTTCCAACAGCTACATCAATGCGAGCTTGGAAATCATCATTATTGATGGCTATATTTTCAGCTTTATCAATACTATTATCACGACGACTACTTTGTGACTCATCTGAATTAGCCATCTCTGATGTTTTGGTACTGAATTTTAAATTAAAATTTCACTAGCCATGGTATTAATAACCATATAGGCTGTAAAGTTTATATAAATCCATTGCCTATTTGAACCAGTGTGCATAGAATTACAATTGTCAGGCTTAACATTTTAAATGAATGTTCTTTGAGATGTTTAGTTATAATTGGCCTAGATCTCAAATACACCATCAAAGGCTTTCTAAATTTAGACGTAGTCCATATACTATTAGACAGTGGATCTTAAAGTCACAACTATCATGGTCATATTTGACAAAATAATATGGCCCGTAGGCAAATCAATATAATAAATCAATTAACATCTCTTAAGATGTTAAGATAGGTAATCATCGTACTAATGATATTAGTCATGATCTCATTGATTATATCGACTATGAGGGGCTTGAGTATAACTCACCACCTTGGACAGGGAACCATAAGTTTACAGCTGTCATTGTCTTAATTAAAAATATAGTATTGCTGATAGGCAGATCATCACTAATGGATGTTAATTTATAGCATGTAGGTACTTCATCACTAATGGATGTTTAATCATGGCCCGTAGGCACGACATCACTAATGGATGTTTAATTATGGCCTGTAGGCACTACATCACTAATGGATGTTTAATCATGGCCCGTAGGCACTACATCACAATGGATGTTTAATTGTCGCCCGTAGGCACTACATGGATGTTTAATCATGCCCATAGGCACTACATCACTAATGAATGTTTAATCTTATCATCGCATTCATGATATTATCCTAGATCAAGTTTGATAACATAGGCTATAAGGTCGGGACATAGTCCATCACCTAGACGGCTAGCGTGGTTCCTCAAGTCACACTGCCAGGAGTATTAACATTGCTTGAATGTTAAAACAAAATTATCTTAATGGTCAATTAATAATGG
Organism: Scalesia atractyloides; assembly: GCA_947069175.1. Classification (NCBI taxonomy): domain Eukaryota; kingdom Viridiplantae; phylum Streptophyta; class Magnoliopsida; order Asterales; family Asteraceae; genus Scalesia; species Scalesia atractyloides. Next base: position 41,079,032 of record CAMTDV010000116.1, read on the forward strand.
TCATGGTCGCATTGACCTTAACGACTTGGAGGCTTGAACATAGTTCACCACCTCTGGATAGAAGGGATAATCTTCCTTAACTATCATGATAGAAGCCTATTCATCCTTAACTATCTTTTATAATTTGGCCAATTAATATGGACTTTGCCATTTGGTAATCAAAACCATTAAGAAGATCTTTTGGAATTATATAGCGGATCATAAATTTTGAGTTAAAATCGAGACGATCGCTTGAAGAGGATATGATTACATATATATATATAATTCCAAATATTTCATTAAATAACAATAGAAAACTACAATACTTGAAATAATTTGAACTGATTGTCCTTGCAAGGACTAAAAGAAACAACATGTACACGTATTGACTAAAGAAATAACATGTCCACGTAGGGACTAATGAAATTACAATGTCCACGTAGGGACTAAAGGAAAGATTACAAAACTTAAAAATAGAAGAAACTTCATTCATCATTCTTTCCTTTGACTAACTTGGAAAGTTTCTTAAAGAACTTATTTGTTTTCTTCTCCGTCTTCTCAGCCTATTGTTGCATTTCCTTCATCTGCTCTAAGGCTTCATTAATGGCCTCAAGAGGTGGCGAAGGTTGTGTTTGTGGTTGAGGTACAACAGGATACTGGTACCCATAACTTGGTATCCAGTAGGTGGATAAGCAGGTGGGAAAGGAGACGGGTAAAGTGCATTATGCATGACCGCTTGAATATAAGTGTCATGTGATAGTGCCTGGTAATCTAAGTATACCGGCGTAGTTGGGTTAAAAGGATTATATCTATACGTATCCGTATATGTAGGAATAGGGTTATTAAAACCCGATGGTGGTGTTTGACTAAAGAAATAACATGTCCATGTAGGGACTAATGAAATTACAATGTCCACGTAGGGACTAAAGGAAAGATTACAAAACTTAAAAATAGAAGAAACTTCATTCATCATTCTTTCCTTTGACTAACTTGGAAAGTTTCTTGAAGAACTTATTTGTTTTCTTCTCCGTCTTCTCAGCCTATTGTTGCATTTCCTTCATCTGCTCTAAGGCTTCATTAATGGCCTCAAGAGGTGGCGAAGGTTGTGTTTGTGGTTGAGGTACAATAGGATACTGGTACCCATAACTTGGTATCCAGTAGGTGGATAAGCAGGTGGGAAAGGAGACGGGTAAAGTGCATTATCCATGACCGCTTGAATATAAGTGTCATGTGATAGTGCCTGGTAATCTAAGTATACCGGCGTAGTTGGGTTAAAAGGATTATATCTAGACGTATCCGTATATGTAGGAATAGGGTTATTAAAACCCGATGGTGGTGTTTGAACCACAGGCTGTGGTGTCGATTCCACCACAGGTGAAGAAGGGTCCACCCATTTGTGGGTCCTCAGGAATGGTAGAGTAAGTTTTGGGCAATGGTGGTAGCGAAGCCGACCGTTGTCCCGCACGTATCGACATACATGCTCCACGTTTCCTCCTCGGTGGCTCAGGTGGTGGCTAAGGTTGCTCCACGGGTTCCATTTGAACGTCTTCTTGTGTAGGAGGCGGTGTTGGAGAGTGGTACGAAGGAGTGTTAACAAAAGTGAATTGACTCCAATATTGGTCCCATTCATTAGGACCTTATAAAGTAATCCTTCATAATAGTTCGAACCGCTAGAGATTTCAATGGGGTGTTCATGCGATCCTGACGGTGGCATCTCCGGGTCGGAGTCCTCATCCATAGGATTTGGTTGATCTAAGTGATTCTGATCAGCTGGAGGTGGGTTAAAATAAAGATCTGGCTTAAACTCTTCATGGTGTGAATGTGAATGGGAATGATGGGAATGGTGAGAGTGGTGTGAATGATAGGAGTGGTGAGAGTGGTAAGAATTTTGGGAACGTGGGGGCGAGTATTTATGAGAGACAGAGTGTCTCGCTGGTTGTCAAGGAGATGAATCTCCCGAATCTTGGTAGGAATCTGAGTTGTGAGATTGTGAAGGGATGCGCCCTGATGGTCCTCCTCTCATTGGATCTTTTCCTCTTCCATTTGTCCTCTAAATCTTGGCGGCATTTTCCTATTAAAATCAGGTCAGAACAATAATAATAACTTAATAATGAGATGAGTAATCCTAGGTCAAAGCATAGACTCGGAAGGCTAAGGAATGTGCTATTGTGTAAGTTTGAGATTAAACACAAAAGGCTAGTGTTTAATTCTCTCAAACGTTTGCTCTAATACCAACCTGTCACACCCCGAATTTCTAACCAAACCTCGGTTGGCCCCAGTGGGGAGTAATGTGACGTAAGTTGATGATATCATAGTCAATTAACACAGCACAACGGAAGTCTTGGAGTTTAAAATACTATTACAAACTAAATGTTCAAAGTACGAAAATAATATACAGATGGCTTGTAATGAAAGATCCACAGGCGGATCGTAAAATATACAAAAATGTGTAACAGACTTTAGGACAGATCTAAGGATTTGCAAGATCCTCTTATATCACTACCAAGCAGCTTCCAGCCTATTTCGTATTGTACCTATGACTTAGTATTTTGAAAACACGTCAGCTTTCGCTGGTAAATACAATTAACTGACTCGTTTTGAAAACATTTCAAAAATTGATTTAAGTGCAAGAGGCACGAAAAATCTTTTATAACTTGGGAAAGTTATACTTATAACCTTGTTAACAGGTTCACATGTTTATCAATACATATGGGGCCCAGTACAGAGACAGAGACATGAATATTTGACACATCACTTATGAACCCACGAAGGAGTTATCCCCAACTTGTGGGTAAAAATATTATGCGCATCTGTCGGGTGTATGCTTATACCCCGTGCTTTAGTCGTGGCCAATAATAACTTAAATGAGCCTAGAATATCTAGGACACGGTTGTTAACCCCCAATGTTTAAGTTATAAAAAAAACTTATCAAAATGGAAAATGCGGATTTACTAGCCACAATCCGGCATTCGATTGATCCCATTTCCGACCGAGCGTTAATAATTTATCGTAATCCAAGCCCGTATAGGGGAAATAAGTCAAGAGTATTTACCTGAGCTAGCACTTGATTTAAATGAAAGTTTATATTAACTCAGTCATTAAATCAATTAGATAATGTAAATAACATTTACTAGACGGCTTTACTCTAGAATATGACATAAGCTAACCAATTAGAATGCTAACAGTCCTATTTAAGCCATAGACTTAGACCGACTAGCTTAAAGGATCAAAACCGTACAGTACGCTAGATTAAGCAATCACCTGATAGAATGTAGCTTAAAGCCAACAAATACTTAAGACTTGTATGTCATGGGTAAACAATTAACATTCTGGAATTTGAGATTAAAATGATAAGGTTATACCCGTTTTGGTTTGTAAACTAGTTACATATACTTAACCGTACGCATATAAGCGATACGGGTAACCGGATGAGTCATAAACAATTTCTATATGTCATTATACTTTAAATAAGTTGTAATATCAGTAGGATATCAAGTTATATGCCCGTTGAGGTTTTAAAATGAAACTACGCCTTATAAGGCGTTTTGACCATTTATGTGTCATATACAAGGAACTTGAGTATATTTTGAGGTTATGATCATAAACACTTTGGAAAATACTTAATTTGTTATATATGATCAGTAATATATCACAAATAAGTGTGATTTATGGTTTAACACCAAACTATGCACCGAAAGAGCATTTTGGTCTTTTAAAAGCATAATTTACAATATTATATTAAAATTAGTTTATGATCAGAATAATACCATTATAATGTGTTAATTACATTAACATATCAGTAGGTAATTCATTTGCAAGTTCATTGTTGATTAAAATCTTGTTTTATGTAAAAAGGGCATTTTAGTAAAACTTTGACATTTAGCAGAACTTGTGCATAAACTCATATTATGATTATGATCATGATCATGTAATATAATCTCAAATGGTTATGCTACATTGTATTATGATCATAATGCAACCATAAGTCAGAAGTAAACTAATCTAAAGCGGGTCAGAATCGGAAGTCAAAGCAGAAGTCAAACTTCGTGACTTTCGGTTGCGAACTGACCCTAGGACTGGAATTGACGAGCCGAACATGTTCTCACATGTCCTAATAATTATTACCAACTTGTTTAAGTGTCAAAAACATATTTATAACATGTATAAGCTCATATTATAATATTTATAAAATCTTACCCGTTTGACTTTTTAAAACATAAACTTTGACCTGTCAATTGACCTAGTAAACGTGATCCTTAGGATGTGCCCTTTTAAGGGATTAATACCTTCCTAATTAAGTTCACTTAGCCATGTTCATTTCAAACAATGGCTGGACCATAATGGTCTTAACTGGAAGTCAAGGCATTTGTCGAAAATGCTCGACTTTTGGCTGTTAAAATCCTATAAAAAGAAAAGAGCAAAGATGGAACACTTACAAGTGATGCGAGGGAAACTTAAAACTCAAAGGGAAGCTCCTATATGGTCAGGAACTTCCAAGAGTGTAATAGAGAGGAGAAAGAGTGAATGAACAAAGAATGAGTGAACTTAGTGGGCTTTTTATAGTGCAAGAGGGTGTGTGAGGATGAAGCCAAGTGTTAGAGGTGATGTAGGATCATCACAAGTGTCTAGCAAGGTGTCAAGAGCTGCAAGAGTGTAAAAATTTGCAAGCTAGGTGGCATCTTGACAAAATTTTGGAGTTTTGACACATTTAGTCCCTCAAAAATAGATTTGTTAAATGTCATGAATTGTCCCTTGACTTTTATTCCATGACATAATGACATAACTAGTTCTTTTCATTCAACACGAGATGTATGAAGAAAAGTACGAATACCCGAACATTAACGGGTGTCACACTAGGTGTTTTTATGACTTATAAGTGTTTACTAGCTTAAACGTGAAAGATACGAATACTTATGGTTTCATGGGTCAAAGTACCCAATTTCGTAAAGTAAAGGTTCGGTGAAGGAGCAGAATGCTCAAGGATGGTAAATCAAAAGATATCATCTCAACCGAGAGACTTTCGGGTCTAAAGGTAGCTTAGTAACACAAGAAATATGAAAATAACAAAGTCTAGGGGCCTTTGGGTCATTTACTGATAGTTAAAATGGTGAAAAACTAAGGCTTCAGGGTCTCGTCATAGGCTACGGTCGCCAGACCGTAGCTTACGGTAAGCTTAAAATCAAAACAACAGCACTAAACCATAGCCTGCGGTCCTAGACCGTAGGTTACAGTTAGTTTTAAAAAGAATTTCAATTTTGGACATGTTTAAGGTTAGTTGAATGGCTAACTCTTTTGAAGTATTATCCGAGGTTTCGTACACGTGTCGGTATATTACTGAACGTGAATTTTATGAGGTGTTAGAAAAAGTAGAATACTTTATGCGCAAATTTATTTATTAACTTAGTTACAAACCCTCCCCCTTTTTTAATTGCTCAGTTGGTGAAACGCATCATTTTTAAAAGGTCTACAAGCACCTTGAATCTCGAGTTGTTGGTAGGTTTTGTAAAAAGACTTGTTGTATTAGCACCAGTATAGATCTGTTCAAGTTTAAACAATCCTCTGTCATAGCAATTTCGATTGAAATGAAGTTTGATATCAATGTGCTTGGTTTTGGAGTGAAAATTAGGGTTTTTGATAATTTTGATAGCGGCATTGTTATCAAAATAGATAGCAAGTCAAACCATAATCCTCGACCTGGTGTTGCATCCAAATAACCTTGGACGTAGCAAGCGAATGCTGCAACGTATTATGTTTCTGCAGTTGAGAGCGACACTGTTTGTTACTTTTTGCATTGCCACGAGATGAGTCTGTCTCCCAAGTATTGGCATCCAGCTGATGTAGACTTCATATCCCTGTCTGTCCCTCCAAGATTACTGTCAGAAAAAGTAAACAAATCAAAGTTTGAATCTCTAGGATACCAGAGTCCAAGTTTTGGGGCTCCCTTCAGGTATCTAAAGATTTGTTTAATGGCAGTAAGATGAGAAAGTTTAGAATTGGCCTGAAAACGAGCACATTGACAGACGACAAACATAATGTCTGGCCAACTTATAGTCAAATACATCAGTGAACCAATCATAGATCGGTACAATGTTGGATTGACCGGACTGCCTTCAGCATCTTCATTTAGTAGTGGTCGTTCAATAATGGGGGAGTCCATGGGCTTGGAGTCTATCTGTCGAATTTTGCAATAATATCCTGAACACATTTTCCTTGATGAATCAAAATTCATTGACTACTTTGACAGACTTGCAAACCCAAGAATATTGTCATTTCACCAAATGAGCTCATTTCGAACTTCTTCTTCATTACCTCCCCGAATTTCTTGCATAAATCTTCATTGGTTTACCCGAAAATGATATCGTCAACATATATCTGAACAAGGATGAGATCCTTGTCAACGCGTATAATGAATAGCATTTGATCTATTGTCCCCAGGGGTATATCCGTGTGTAAGAAGATACTTTGTTAAGGTTGCATACCATGCACGAGGTGCTTGGTACAGTCCATACAAAGCTTTATCTAACTTGTAGGAATAGCCTTGCTTTCTTGCATCAACAAACCCAGGGGGTTGAATGAAAATTTCTTCCTTGACCTTCCCGTACAGAAACACCATCTTGACATCCATCTGATAAAAGATGAACCCCATCTAAGATGCATATGCCAAGAAGATGTGAATGGCTTCAATCTTGCTGCGGGAGCGTACTCTTCGTCATAATCCAGACCTTCAATTTGCTTGAAACCTTGGACAACTAATCGCGCTTTGTTTCTTACTATCACTCCAGTATCATCCTGTTTATTCCATAATCCCACCGTGTTCCAAGAGCACATTTTCCTTGAGGCAGCTTCACCACTTTCCATACACCTAACTTTTCGAACTAATTGAGCTCTTCATGCATTGCATCGACCCATCCAGGTTCCGGCAAAGCAACATCAATGCTTTTAGGCTCAATCTGTGAAATGAAGCATGAATATAAACATGTGTTAATGGTTCCTGATCTACTGCGGGTCTGTACACCAGCAGTTACAGGACCAATAACGTTTACAATTGGATGGTTTCTCTAAACATGTTGTGGAATTGCTACAACAGGAGCCTGCAAGTTTGGTTGCAAATTTGAAAAATTTTCTAATACTATCCAAGTTTGCTCCACCACATTTGATGCAGTAGCAGTGTTGAACACCGGTGGATCTACAGTGCATTCTGACGGAATCGGCTCTGGAAACAGTGAAGCTCCTTGGATATTGAATTTGAGGGACCCACAGTCGTTTGTTGTGTGGAGGCGTCAGCGTTGTGAGCTTCATCATCTTGAGTAGCTGTTGTAGTAGATTCACGAACCGACTCCTGAGTTGGTGAAGTATGATGCGGTTAAGTAGCAACTTTGTGAAATCCCGATGGATCAACAATAAGTTTCTTGAAAGCGTCTTGTAGCTGCACGACATCATCTTCAGCGACAACGGGAATAGGTATCTCCGTACTTGAGACATTTGTAGTAACAATCGGATTAGATAGAATACTAAACGAATTAAACAAAGAGGAATAATCATATAACCAATTAGGTCCAATTCGAGCATCTTTGGGATTTTCTTCTAGCCAATCCACGTAGTACGTCTCCACGACCTGCTTCTTGATCTTGTTGTATACACGATATGAGATGTTTTTGCGTAGCCGATGAAATAGCATGGATCTTCTCTCACTTCAAATTTGCCTTTGGTATCCATGGTTAGGAGAATGCAAGGACAACCAAAAGTGTTGAAATGTTGTACAGAGGGTTTATGTACTTCAACTTCTTCATAAGGCGTCTTCATGTGACGTTTGTTGATTAGAGCATGATTTTGAACATAGCAGGCGGTGCTCACTGCTTCTGCCCAAAATATCAGTGGAAGGCCAGATTCTATCAGCATTGTGCGAGCAGCTTCAATGAGAGTTCGATTACGTCTTTCAGTGACTCCATTTTGTTGAGGAGTTCGAGCTGCATTGTATTGACGATCAATTCCCTTCAAGGCATAGAAATTATTCAGCTCAGCATTCTTAACTCCGTCCCATTGTCGCATCAAATGATTTTCACTCGCTCGTTTTCCTGATTCTCCATGAGAGTGACAAATTTCTTTATCAAACCAGCAGTTTCACCTCTTTTGTTCCAAGAAAAACACCCAAGTGAAGTGACAGTAGTCATCAGTGATAACCAAGCAATAAGCCTTCCTCCAATACTTAACACATTAACAGGAACAAAAAGATCCATGTGAAGTAGTTCCAGAACTTTAGATGTTGTGCACGAGTTTGGACCTGTGAGGTTTACGATGCTGTTTCCCACGAGCGCATGATTCACGTTTCTCAATCTGCATGAAATCCTTAATTGGCAGATTTCTGACTAATCCTCCTTTGTCCAGTCGATTTAGATTCTTCATGTTTAGATGACCTAAACGACGATGCCACAACATAGCATCATGTTCGGAGATTTCAGAGAACAAACAGGTAAGTTGATTAAAGGGAGCTTTGTTCATGTCAAGCACGTAAGAATTTCCATGACGTTCGGCTTCAAGCAAGTACTAATCTACCGATATAACTATCCCTGGCTTTAAAAGTACGCATCCACGTTTTGTGAAGAGAACGTCTAGACCTTTATCGCATATTTGAGAGACGCACAAGAGACTGTGTTTGAGTTCAGGAACATAATTGACATCGGAGAAGCTGAGAACTCCATTTTTTACTGTACCCTTCGTAATTATTCTTCTAGTTTCTCATCATGCAAAGTTGACAAGTCCGCCATCAAAGATTTTGATGTCGTTCAATTGGGGGATGTCCCTTGTCATGTGTCCAAAGTCTGACGATATGCCTCCACAGTCGTTCCTGCACGCATAATAGGATTAGTGAGAAACTAGAACCCATACCATATTCGATCTAAGTTGATCATCACTCTTTGTTCGTGAAACCTCATGAAAGATCATATGACTTTTCATAGAGTTGGAGGTGTGAGAAGAAGAGGATGTAGAGTTTGACTATTGAGAACACTGAGACTAAGATCTAGGAAGAATTTTGGGTCTCTAGATTTTTGGATCAGTGTTGTTGAAACAAATTTGGTTGATGCTGCATTTAAGTTCTTGGAGTGATTTTGGAAACCATCTAGATTCCAGTCTACATCAGAGGGCTTGGCTCGAGTGAATTGATGTCCATGACATCGATGGTGCGAAGCCATCTGATGACAGGTGTTCCTGGAATGGTAAGACACGAGAGGACGTTGAACACGGTTTCTAGCTATGTGCCCCGAAATTCCACAATTAAAATAAGTTTGTCTTTTCAAGAAAAAGACATTTAGTTCTGCTTGTTATATTTTGGGGAGTTGATTGGGTCTCTTCTTTCCACTAGGTGCTGATTACTTGTGTGCATATTTACTCTTGGATGAAACCTGCTCACAATCATCAGCACAAGATTGAGTATCGATAATTTTACCCTTCAACTTAGGTTCAGTTAGCTTTTGAGGTGGGTTTTCCTTTTGACTTTTATTAACAACATTTGAGGAGACTTCCTTTTGAGTTTTCTTTTGTGTTGTTTTCTAATTTTTCGTGATTGGCCTTTCTTTGCGGGAGTGGATCCTTTAGGCTTAGTATCATTTGAAACCTTTTCTTTAGAAACTGAACTTTTGGAGACGACTAAATTAGTTTCTTTAGAAACTGCTTCATCAGACACAAAGCATTCAGGGTCATCTGATTCGTGTTTACCAGATGATTAGCAATTTTCGTCAACAATTTGACTTTCATAGACACCTTGCTCATTATCTGATGAGTTAGAATCTTCAATCTGATCCTCAGATATATCAGACAATTCCTGCTTATCAACACTTTCATTCACACAATCCACCACAATAATATTTTCAATTTCATAATGTTCAGAGAGATCTGATGTATCAGTTGAGGTTTCAGGGAAACTAGAATAGTTGTTTGGATCACTCGAAACAAATTCCTAAGACTCCTCTGATAAAATAGTTAAATCACAATTAGAATAAAAAAACAAACAACTTTAAAAGGTTCAGTTTTAACAACTTCTTCAGAAAAACCCGAGTCTCAAAAACCATGGACTGAACATAGTTCCAAACATAAATATCATATTTATCACATAAAGAAACATCTGAACCATCAGCATAATTTGGATGTGGTTCATCATCCACTTTCGACCGCTCCTCAACTATCACTTACTCTATACATGCACTAAAACAGTTAATATTGTCTACAGACTCAGAGGTTGATGCATTTTCCTGAGATTCATCTGATGGAGTTTTCATTGACTCTTTTTCTTGTTCTAGATTTTCAACTGATCATTTAAGCATTCTCGATTAATGTTTTTAACAAAACTCATGGGCTTTTGAAAATCAGTGGGTCTGGCGTTCTTTGGTTTGAAAGGTTCCCATGGAATGTAATCACTTGGTTTTCCATACATCATTTTATCATAATTTCTAGCTCTTGTTTAGTAACAGGCATTCAAGAATAATTATGATTATATGGTAGAGGAACTTGTGTATAACCCAACCATTTGCCCTTGTTTTCCTTGAATTCCAGTTGAACATTGAATAGATTATGAACAATGTTGCTGGAAGTATCAAATTTCTTTAAATTTAACTCATTTTGTTGATACTTTCTAGTGAGAAGTTCCAGCTCAGCTCTCGCAGAGTCGCATTCCATAGTTTTTCTATTTAGTCTATTTTTGTAATCATGAACCCAACATTTCTGTTGATTATCGTCCAAGTGGAGCTGAGCTATGTCCTTCTTCAGTGTGTCATTCTTTTCATAGAGAATTTTATTGTTCTCTCGAAGACCAACGCACTTAAATATGGCACTATTGTAATAGTTGGTAAGAGCTCATCTGGGTAATTTTATTACTATAGTGCTTGGAACATAAAAGAGAGTTTACCGTTTTGGAGAGAGTTTTGGGTTCCTTGGTTTATGCCATCGAACATTGGTGGTTTGTTTCAGAAACTTAGAGATCTTGAGAGATTCCACCTGAGCTGCAGCATCCACCCAACTAAAACCACGTTGCTCTTGAGCCATTAACGCTTTTCCTGCTCCAGTGCGTCCTGGCTAGATGAAGTTGATGTTTGAGCTGGAGTAACTGTAACACCCTGTAAAATCGTGTCCGATAGTATAGTGACACGTGTTGTATTTTAAATATAGTCTATTAAAGACCAATAAGGACTAAAGGCATCAACATGCTCAAACTGAGCCTCTGAGTGACGGTCCGATGTCAACATGCATAAATAACAGCCTCTGAGTGACTTATATGTCAACATGCTTAAATCATTAGCCTCTGAGTGACTAATATGTCATGCTTAAAACTTGGCCTCTGAGTGACTGATATGTTAACATGCCCAGCCTCTGAGTGACTCGGAGTCAACATGCTTATAATAAGCCTCTGAGTGATACTTTGCGAAGTCCTAACTCTCATACGTGCCATTTGTTGGACGAGAGGATTCAATTCTATAAATATGTGAAAGTTGGATATTAGAGGTATTAAAAGTGTCAACATGTTAATTTATACCTCTGAGTGACCTTTAAACAAACCGCGAGCTTGACAATCTCTGGGCATAATCCCGGGTATGCCAAATATTGGCTACAGAGGGCTAAAAGTGCCAAAAAGGTGTTTTAAAAGGTTTTTAGAAGCTTTATTAAGTTAAGGGGTTAAAAGTGTCAAAAATTGAAACTGGCCACAGGGCAGTCGCGGGTCGCGAGAGACTAGGCCTAGGTCTCTCGCGGGGTGCGAGAAAGCCTCTGCTGCAGAAAGTTTTGCTTGGCTACCAAACAAAGCTCCAAAAACCATTTAATCGAAACTATGGTTTCCCAAACTCCTATGCCACGTTTTGGGACACTTGTAAGCTCCCTCTTACACCCCTAACACCTGGCATCACCTCCTTTGAGTTCTCCAACTGTAAATAGGTGTTTAAGTTCACCATTTCAACTTGCACCTTTCTCATTCATACACTCTTCTCCCTCCTCTGGAAGTTCCTAACTGAAAGGAGCATCCAACATAGTTCTTTTGCACCCTAGAATCACTGGTAAGTGTTCCTTCCTTGTGCATTTTCGTTTATAGGCTTTTATAGCCAAAAGTCAAGCGTTTTACGGAAAACGCTTTAACTTTCGGTTAACACCATTATGGTGTAGCCATTGTTCAAAATGAACATGGCTAAGTGATCGTAATAAGGTAGGTGTTAATCCCTATAAAGGGCACCTACTAAAGATCACATTTGCTAGACCAATTGACGGGTCAAAGTTACGATATTAAAAAGTCAAACAGACCATTTTTCAGAAAAATCATAAATTAATTTTATATATGTTATGAAACCTGTTTTGATACTTAAACAAGTTGGTAATAATTATTATGTAAGAACATGTTCAGCACGTCAATTTCAGTTCTAGGGTCGGTTCGCAACCGAAAGTCGCGAAGTTTGACTTCTGCTTTGACTTTCGATTCTGACCCGATTTAGATTAGTTACCTACTGATCTAAAGTTGCATTATGATCATAATATAATGTAGCATAACCCTCTGAGGTTATATTACATGATCATAATCAGAATTTAAGTTTATGCGCAAGTTCCGTGATTATGCCATATTTGACCAAAATGTCCTTTTTGCATAAATCAAGGTTTTAATGATAATGAACTTGAAAATAAGTTTCTTACTAATGTAATATTATAAGTAGGATTATTTGGGATGTTAAATCAGATTATAAACTGAGTTTACAAGCAGGTCCTTAAATTATGTCGATCAATGACGATTTAGCCCTCGTGGCTCATAAAACGGTTTTAATCAAATCTTTTCAAGGTAAATCTTTTACCTACTAATATATTATATTAAATAACATATCTAAGACATCTTAATCTAACCTTAACATCAGTTTTCATAAAACAACGCATAACACGTCATTTGACGACATAAGCGCCGTTTCGGCGCATAGTATGGTCTAAAACCATATTAATTGACCAAGATTTGTTACCTACTGATTTTAAAACTTATTTTAAACATATTTACAGTAGGTACCTATTATAAACTCTGAATCCCACATAATTTATAAACTCTGTAAAATGACCAAAATGCCCCTTCGGTGCATAGTTTGGTCATAATTACACATAAAGTTAATATCCTACTGATATTATATCATAAATAAATTATTTTTCCAGAATACTTATAGTTATCACATTAAATCATATTCAAGTTCCTTTTATACGGTATGAAATTACCAAAATGCCCTTATGAGGCATAGTTCCATTTTAAAACCATAATGGGCGTATAAGTTGATATCTATCCTAATGAATTTACAACTTATTTAAAGTATAATGGCATATAGAACTTATCCATGACTAATCCGGTTACCCGATATCGCTGATATGCGTACGGTTAAGTATATGTAACAAGTTTATGAAAATTAACCGAAACGGGACTAACCTTGTCATTTAAATCTCAAAATCCAGAATGTTTATAGTTTATCCATATTACACAAGTCAATGTCCTTGTTGGGATTAAACTACATTCTATCCAATTATCGTTTAATCTAGCGTTATACGTTTTGATCAAGTACGCTAGTCGGTCTAAGTCTATGACTTAAATAAGACCGTTTGTATTTAATTGGTTAGCTTATGCCATAATCCAGACTAGAGATATTCCAGTAAATGCTATCTGTACTTAGCTCATTTTGAATACGGCTGGGTTATAATCTTGCATTTTCAACAAGGCTAATTCAGGTAAATACTCTCGACTTATTTCCCCTATACGGGCTTGGGCTACGGTAATTTATTACCGCTTTGTCGGAAATGGGATCAGTCGAATGCCGGATTATGGCTGGTAAATCCGCATATTCTGTTTTAATCAGTTTTGTTTGATAACTTAAACATCAGGGGTTAAACTACCGTGTCCTAGATATCCTCGGCTCATTACATTAGAAATGGCCACGACCTTAGCGCGGGTGTAGGCATACACCCGATAGACGCTCAATAATGCATTCCCACATGGTTGGGAGGAATTGACTCCTTCGTGAGTCCAAAGTGGTGTGTACGTTAATCATGTTTCGGTCTCCGTATCGGGCCCTGTATGTATGGAAAAACATGTAAATCTGTTAACAAGGTTGGACGGTCAACTTTCCGAAGTTATAAAAAGATTTTGTGCTGATACGCACTTAAAACATTTTTGAAATGTTTTCAAAATTTGTCAGTTGGGTGTATTTACCAGCGAAAGCTGATGTATTTTCAAAAGACTGAGCTTGCAGGTACAATACGAAAATAGGCTGGAAGTGCTCGATAGTGATAGAGGATCTTGCAAATCCTAGATCTGCCAAAGTCTGTTTTACATTCTTTCCATGTATATTTTATGATCCGCCTGTGGATATTCTATTACGAGCCTGTATATTATTTTTGTATTTCAAACATTTGGTCTGTAATAGAAATTTTACTCCAAGACTTCCGTTGTGCCGTGTTTAATTGACTATGATGATTACCACTGATGTCACGATACTCCCACCCGGGCCCACCGGTGTATGGATTTGGGTTGGAAATCTGGGGTGTGACAGTAACAGGAACCATGGATCTCTTTAAATTCCTAGTAGCAACAGCCTGAGTTGCTTCATAACTCACTGGGATCTTCTTGTAATCCCTTGCAAAGTGTCATGGTTCATAACATTTGTAGGACCTCAGCTTGTCTTTTTTACAGATCTAGTCCGAATATTTGACATGGGACGTCGACCGTATCTTTTCTGAAACTTCTCCGTTCGAAAGCTGCCATAGCCAAGTTCCAAGATGCATCCAGTTCTTCAATGTCTTCTTCGGCCACTGATTAATCTATGTGGCAAGAACAAATGGGGCAAAAGATCACCTGCGAGAAAGGCGTTCAAACTGTTAAGCGTAGAAGCTGCGAGGGCCAACTTTTCTTCATTCTGCTTGGTCAGAAAAGTTAGATTTTCCGCAGAGGGAGTGGATGGGACATTTTGAGGTGATGAAGAGTTCACTGGACTGAAAACCACATTGGCATGCTGAGGGTATTGCTGCGCAGGAGTAGGTGTAGCTGAGTTGTTTGTAGCAATTAGCTTGGTGAGTGTGACTACATTCAAGTTTGTTACACGCTTTATCATCGAGACATCAGCATCCCAGCTTTTTGTTAATGAGCTAAGAAGTTGGCAATTCATCCCACTTTTAGTAATTGTGATGCCAACATATATCATTTATGAGACTAATTTGGCGAAATTTCTGATTTGGTTCTCCACAGTCTCCCCGTAAATGTGATTGAACGAACTAAACTACTAGTTTAGCATGTTTACCATGCTAGCCTTCATGTTAGTGTTTCCTTCATACGGATTCTTAAGCACATCCCAAATCTCCTTCGCTTTCGTGCAGTTTCTAACAACGATTGAGATATCCGGACCAAGAGCCATAGTGAGATTCGCCATTGCCTCTTCGTCTTTGATTCTTCGATCATCGTCTTTACACAGATTCTCATGTTTAGGAATCTGAGTTAGAGGATCAATCTTAAGTAGTGTACATAATTGTATGAGGACTATCTTGAATACACCTCCAGACCCTAGGCTCCTTTGCCTTACAATACTGCTCAAAACGCTTGGTCCAATCAAAGTAATCATCTCCATACAACAGCTTCAGAATTTTGACAGATGTGCTGATGATCTGATAGAGTTCTCAATGCAACGCTAGAGTCTGAGATTGGATGGTAGCTAAGGTAGCGTTGGTGAGACCCGCAGTAGTCAAAACACCGTTCGGGTTCATCATTTTTAAGTTTACCGAATAGAAATTAAGTAATTTGAAAATTAAAGTGAATTGATCAAATTAGTCTAATTGAAACAGTAACCAATCCGAAATGAAAAGTCAATTCGGAACAGTGATTCAAACCCGAAACCGTGATTCGAATTCGGCATAGTGATTTGAACTCGAAAGAGTGATTCGAACTTGGAATAGTGATTCGAACTCGGAATAGTAGCTTATCAAAAAATGACATACAATTGATCAGAAATGTAGGCAAACTTCAACAAGGATTATCCGAAATACGTTCGAGTCTTCAAGCATTGATCCGAAATCTATTTGAATCTTCAAAGTATGATCTGAGATGATGTGCCGATGATCTGAAATGAAAACTGAACCTTCAAATATCTCCGTAACAGCAGCACACTAGTAACAACCATGATCCGAATCTGTGTGATATCAGATCTAAGCTTGGAAACTGGTTCAACAGGCTCTGATACCAATTGTAAGTCCCGAAAAACCAGATCTCATGTACCTTGATTGGTGGCGGAATCACACAAACAAGGTATGAATCGAGATAGAAGAAATAAGATGAAATAAATGAAAGATTGACCTGCATAAAAATATGAAATTTGTCTAATACAAGTTATAAGAGAACCACCAAAAAGCCACAATCCCAAAACAACATTTATGATTTATAGTAAGGGATTTATGCACCATTACCCTAAAACCCTAGGGCCAAATGCCTTCACAAGCCCAATTAATACAAGTTAGCCCAAACTACTAAAGTAACTAATACATAAACCTAACAGGCCCTAACACTTGGATAACATCTTCAAGTGACACTACAGTCTCTCCTTTGAACAATGCTCTGTATCTTTATTAGATTTCATTTTAAAGAACAAACACATGTATCCATGCACAAAAAATTTCTCAATAGTCTCGTTGGTCCGGTTCACATTCGACATTATCAGGTATCCATGGAAGAATAAAATCTTTTTGGATTTTTTAAATTGAATGTAGAAATGTAAACATGCCAGAGGATCATATCAGCTTACAGAGACATATCAGCTGCACCGTTCATCTAAGAAACACTCAGTTTAAACAATTCACATGGATTCTCGATATTGTTTATCCACGTAAACTCAATCTAAAACTTCCGTACTACTTACCAGTATGATTAAGGTACTGTATGAACTATGTTCTTATGAGCCCTACGATCTCAGCAAATCCCCTCATCATGTAATACACTAACTCAAATAACGCCTCTAAACATCATCAACTGTGATTTTTGCAAAAATAACAAAGAATTTATTAACCTTAACAATCCAGTCGATCTTTGGATACGCAGAGAAAGTCCAATGTTTAAACCAAATAAGATTTAAAAACAAATTGAAATTGTTTAGATATTAACCACTAGTTCTATATTCTCATATACACAGAGGTGATCCAAGATTTAAATGAAACATCAAGTAAAATAAAGTAGAAATGTTTAGGCACTAACATCCAGTTCGATACTTTCGTATACGTAGAGGATATCCAATGCTTTAACAAAATAAAGAAATAGAACAAGTTTAAATCTTTTGAAAATGAAAACACAATCACAGTGACTTTTTTAATAAGTTGGGAAAGTTTACAAATTGACCGGCTTTTATGATTTGCAGCATTCAACGATTACCGAGTAAAGTACACAGTCACGAAGGGCAAAAATAAGTAATATGCTTTGAATCGATTTTCCCACTAGAACTAGACTTTTCTATTTATTTTGTATCGTTTTCACAAAACTACTAGTCTTGCTTAGCCTACCGACACATCTTTAGTGAGATTGTATAACCATTTTAAACAATACAAACCTTTAGCATGCATTGATAGTTTACTGATGCTCTATCATTTCCACTTTTTGCAACAATAATCTCACATTCATCTTTCAATATTTTTGACATTCTTTAGATTTTCTATTGTTTTTGGCTTTTTAAAAATTTATGAATATGAAATGATTTTTAAATGATGTTTTTTAATTTTACAAGAATTTTGGATTTTAACAATTATTTTTAAAAATTTTCTCCCACTAAAATCTAAAAGATCTTTTCAAAATCGAAAATAAGAAGCTTCCATTTTAACCAACATCGAATTTTTACGAATGTGAACGTGAGACTACCATTTTGTTTGTGTGGAACACCAAACCTTTCATCTCATTTCCATTCCACGAATAACCACGGCTTCTGAAAATACATTTGCTTGAAGTTTGGTTATCCTACACACGTAAATGAATTTAATTAGTTCGAATTAGAACCCAATCCATATTGCTTTGGTTTTGCAACTGTTTGATGAATAACATTCTTTTCCACTATTTTCTTTTTTTTGTCCGACAATTTGTATTTGAAGAATTCGTTTTTCTTGAATGGTAACTTTTAGAACTGTTATCTGAATCAACGGTCGTATTCGAGGACAAAATATTTTCTAGGTACTCTCTCGCTTTCTTTTTCTTCTTTCGCAATCTACTTTTCTGCCCTTGTGATAATTTGACTTTCCGTTCTTTGGGTTTTTTATTTATTTCATTGTCTTCTTTATATATTTGTCTTTTTTCAGTTTTCTTTAACTCCCCCCCCACCCCGAGATTCATCCAACGATCCTCTTCTCGAGCTTATCGAACAATCTCTGACGACATGGCCTTTTGTTTGACATTTAAAGCAATTTCGCATGTCGTTTCTATGTCTCTGTTCATTTCTTGATCTCTTGCAATACAGAGCAATGTGCCTGATTAATCCACAATTGGAGCACATTCTGTTATTGCACCATTCTTTCCTTTCAAACCATACTCCTAGATTGTAACATTGGCTTGACTTGTAGTACTCATCACTCCACTTTCTTCGGTTATGGTAATGATTTGACTCTGAAGAATCTTCATTCCATCCTCTTCGGTTATAATGATTTGTCTTTGAAACATTATGGTCAAACCTGCACCACTTATTCTGAAATTTTTGTGAGTTTTATAATAAATGGATGACTAAACTGATGATCCTTTATTTTTGTTTTGAAAGTTGTAGAATTTTTAGTATTTTGTTTTTGGTCCCCAATTTGTTTACAAGATTTTCGTATCGAACACTCACCTTTTTCGACAAACGACGGATTTATTTAAGGTATTTTTCTTTTATTTCAAGAATAATTCTTTTTTTATCAATTTTATAATCATTGTATCATCATTACAAAGAATTCAGACTAAAGTATATTTTTTATTCATAATAATCTCAAAACACCTACTGCCATTATATAGGCTATACATAAGTTGAAGAAACTAGTAAATAATCTAACCACCCACTAACGTATTATCTACTACTAACTAATAATTAAAAGAAATACATGTAGGTATAATTAAACTTAATAATAACTTAAATAATGTGAATGCATGATGGACCACTACTTGGGTTTCATGGCACACATGAAGCTCCAAGTCTCTAAATCACAAACTTGGAAGTAATTTAACATACATACAAAAATCAGTTACGGCGAGTGAGTTATTACAATTAAATTTAAAGTGATTATGTCAACAATGAAAACTCTTTAGTATCATTCAAAACATCATGGAGTCCACTATACCCTATCAAGTAACCGCCCATAGAATTTTCCTTAATCAACTAGACCCTCTGCCTGTCCCACTACCTCTTATGCATAACCCATTTGTTCCTTGGGCATAACATGTAACATCACACTTAAATGCACCTCTAGAACTGACATTCGGTGTAACTAGACACCCAATTTTATAACACAGCATGTAGGTTAGATATTAATATCACAATCAACTATCATACACCTTGGCTCATCATATTAACTATACAAAACACATAAGTCACATTAGGCAGATCCTAACACATACTTCGATCACATCACAAAGATGTGACAAAAACTCATCATTACCATGAAGGTAAACGACTACTAGGACACATTGTATCAAAAGAGATAATGATGGTCCACTCTCATCATCACCATAAGGTAACACCTACTAGGACATATTGCGTCAAAAGTCAATGACGACCCACTCCTACAAACTCATCGCCACCATGAGGTAACGACTACTAGGACACATTGAGTCCATAGACTACAATGGATTACGCCACATCGAGTCAAAAGACAATGATGAGTCACGACTCTAATATCTCAAGGATGCTACTTCACACATAATCAAGTAGACACACATTAAATGTCAAGGACCTCAACGACATCACATCATCGTGGATTAACCACGCAACCCATTTAATCATTATTTAACCCATCCCTTTATCTTCTAAGGACACAGCAAACCACTGACACATACGTTCCTATTAACATATTACGCTCCCAACTACTCACCTCATAGTTTAATCGCATTAAAGTAATAACTCACATTGTCTCTTTTACCCTTCCCCATCTAGGCACCTAACAACCCTTGAACCATCAACAGTTAAGCTCTTACCTGTCACACCCCGAATTCCCAACCAAACATCGGTTAGCCCGAGTGCAGAACATCGTTACGTAAATTGATATCATCATAGTTAAATAACACAGCACAGCGGAACTCTTTGATTTTAAATTACTATTACAAACCAAATGTTCAACGTACGAAAACAATATACAGACGGCTTGTAATGAAAGATCCACAGGCGGATCGTAAATGTGTAACAAACGTTGGGTAGATCAAAGGATTTGCAAGATTATCTTATATCACTACCAAGCAGCTTCCAGCCTATTTCGTATTGTACCTTCAACTTAGTCTTTTGAAAATACGTCAGCTTTCGCTGGTAAATACAATTAACTGACTCGTCTGAAAACATTTCAAAAATTGATTTAAATGCACAGGGCACGAAAAATCTTTTATAACTTGGGAAAGTCAACCTTGTAACCTTGTTAACAGATTCACATGTTTGTCAATACATATGGGGCCCAGTACAAAGACCGAGACATGATTATTTGACACACCGCTTATGAACCCACGAAGGAGTTATCCAAACTTGTGGGTAAAAATATTTTAGCATGCGCATCTGTCGGGTGTATGCCTATACCCCGTGCTTTAGTCGTGGCCATTAGTAACTTAAATGAGCCGAGAATATCCAGGACACGATCGTTAACCCCCAATGTTTAAGTTATCAAACAAAACTGATCAAAATGGAATATGCGGATTTACTAGCCAAAATCTGGCATTCGATTGATCCAATTTCTGACCAAACGGTAATAATTTACCGTAACCCAAGCCGGGGGGAAAAGGGTAAATGCACGGTACCCCTGACCGCGGAGGGTTCTCCATCCCCAAGCTAGCTTAGCCCCATAGCTGCCTGGCGGTTACTACCCAGCAGGATTATTCGGGCCGAGTTGGACTCGAACCCGCGTCCTCCCGTTTGGAATGGGTGAGGCTGGCCACTAGGCTGACACCCCGTGGTTAACCCAAGCCCGTATAGGGAAAATAAGTCGAGAGTATTTACTAGAGCTAGCACTTGATTTAAATGCAACTTTATATTAACTCAGTCGTTTAATCAATTAGATAAGTGCAGATATCATTTACTGGAAGGCTTTAGTCTGGAATATGACATAAGCTAACCAATTAGAATGCTAACAGTCATATTTAAGCCATAGACTTAGACCGACTAGCTTAAAGGATCAAAACGGTACAATACGCTAGATTAAGCGATGACCTGATAGAATGTAGTTTAAACCCAACATGTACTATGACTTGTATAATATGGGTAAACCATGAGCATTCTGGAGTTTGAGATTTAAAATGATAAGGTTAAACCCGTTTCGGTTAATTTTCGTAAACTAGTTACATATGATTAACTATGCGCATATAAGCGATATCGGGTAACTGGATGAGTCATGAACAAGTTCTATATGTCATTATACTTTAAATAAGTTGTAATATCAGTAGGATATCAACTTATATGCTCGTTGAGGTTTAAAATGAAAGTATGCCTCATAAGGACGTTTTGGTAATTATATATCGTATAAAAGGAACTTGAATATATTTTGATGTTATGATCATAAGTATTCTAGAAAAGTATTTAATTTATGATATAATATCAGTAAGATATTGATCATATGTGTAATTTATCATTTATGGCCAAACTATACACCGAAGGAGCATTTTGGTCATTTTACACATAGTTTGATAACTTATTTGGGATTCTAAGTTTACATTATGTACCTACTGTAAAATACCTTAAATGAGTTTTAAAAATCAGTAGGTAACAACTCTTGGTTGATAAATATGGTTTAAAACCATACTATGCACCGGAACAACGTTTATGTCGCAAGATGACGATTTGTACGAAGTTTAATGAAAACTGATGTTAGATCAGGTTTATATGTTTTAGATGTGTTATTTAATATAACACATCAGTAGATAAAAAGTTTGGTATAAAAACTATGATTAAAATCGTTTTATGCAGCATAAGGGCTTTATCGTCATTTGTCGACATAATGCAAAAACTTTTACGTAAACTAAGTATATTAACTGACTTCCCAAATAATCTTATTATGATATTATATAAGTAGAAAATTCATTTTCAAGTTCGTTATTGATTAAAACCTTATTTTATGTAAAAAGGGATTTTAGTGGAAATGGACATTTTACGGAACTTGTGCATAAACTCAGATTTTACATTTATGATTGTGTAATATAACCTTAGAGGGTTATGCTACATTATATTACGATCATAATGCAAACTTAGATCAGTAGCTAACTAATCTAAATCGGGTCAGAATCGAAAGTCAAAGCAGAAGTCAAACTTTGCGACTTTCGGTTGCCAACCGACCCTAGAACTGAAATTGACGAGTCGAACATGTTCTCACATATTCTAACAATTATTAACAACTTGTTTAAGTGTCAAAACATGTTTCATAACATATAAAACCTCAGATTACAATATTTTCAAAATCTAGCATGTTTGACTTTTAATATTAAAACTTTGACCCGTCAATTGGTCTAGTAAACGTGATCTTCATGAGGTGCCCTTTCTAGGGATTAACACCTAGTTTATTACAATCACTTAGCCATGTTTGTTACGAACAATGGCTGAACCATAATGGTCTTAACCGAAAGTCAAAGCATTTTCCGTAAACGCTTGGCTTTTGGCTATAAATAGCCTATAAACGAAAATGCAAGAGAAAGGAACACTTATCCTTGGATGAAGTAGAACTAAGCTGGATGTTCCTTTCAGTTAGGAACTTCCAGAGGAGGGAGATAGAGTGATTATGAGAAAGGTGCAAGTTCAAGTGATGAACCAATGCTCCTAATTATAATTGGAGAGCTTGAAGAAGGTAATGCCAGGTGTAGAGGATGTCTACAAGTGTCCTAAAACGTGGGATAGCAGATTAGAAACCCATGATTTCGAATTGAATGGGTTTTGGCAGCTTGTGTGGCTGCGAAGCAAAAATTCTACAGCAGAGGCCCTTCGACGGCTCACGAGAGACCAGGCCATGTTTCTCGCGGCCCGTGAGCGGCCTGTAGAATCTTTCAGAATTTGCCACATTTAGCCCCTTAACTTATTAAACTTCTAAAACACCTTTATAAGCATAATTAGCCCTCTGTAGCTAATATTTGGCGTACCCGGGAGTATACCCGGACATTGTCAAGCTCTCGGTTCGTTAAAAGGTTACTCAGAGGTATAAATTAACATGTTGACACTTTTAACCCCTCCATCGTCTAACTTTACATATTTACACAAATAATCCCTCTCGTCCAACCAGTGGCTCATATGAGAGTTAGGACTTCGTAAAGGGTCACTCGGAGGCTTAGTTTAAGCATGTTGACACTAAAGAGTCACTCAGAGGCTTTTAGTCCTTATTAGTCCTTATTAGACTTAATATAAAAGTAATGGCATGTGTCACTATATTATTGAACACGATTTTATGAGGTGTTATATCACCTGACTCTTCATACGACTAATCGCCACTCTATGTAGAAATCCTTACCACCTACTAACTCTATTATTTCTTGTGTGCATACTTACGCACCCTAACAGACATAATACCCATTTAAGGCTAAACCCTTAAAGCTACTAACTCTCATAACTATTTGAAACACAGGCTTGTTGAAAGATACGATTAATAGACATTACGACATAAATCTCCCTAATTTAACAAACACATGTATGCTAGACCAAAACTTGTAAAAAGGGCGCTAGAAGTCACATGGAAATAATGCTCATTTCCTGAAAGCTGAAAATTTGTGTAATGTGTAACCGAGAACTCACATGCTGTCACATGAATAAGACTACTAAAATTCTCTTGGGTTCACAAAACTTTCACCAATTCGTAACCTAGTCTGAGTTATGCCACAATAAGTTCGGTGCACTCATTTATATATTTGAATATATAAATACGCTAGAAATAATGCTACCAAAAAACGTTCTCAAATGAAGTCCGTGATAATTTTCCCACATCCACCCCTAGCTCTCCAAACTTAACACCCCCTCCCTTAGACTATCTGTAATAATTGTTGCTCTCTAAGGGGCATTTTCGGTCACATCACCATCATAAACATCTTAAAAATGTTTAATAATTAACGTTACTTAATTGACTTTCAATCATTACTATTCAATATTTTTTTCTCCTCATTTGGCGTTATGTTAGAAGCATCCATCCCTCTTAATACCCCTCTAACGCGTAGAGGGGCGGTGTTGGGGCGTTATCAAGCACTTTCAAGTCCCTATAATGTTCAAACACATGATCATATGGTCGTCTAGCCACTTTAATCATGGAGGGAATGGGATTAAGATAAACCTTGAAACAAACAATATAATTTCATATCGTAATAATAAATTAATATGCGATTTTCAAACTAAAAGTAATTAATATGCGATTTTCAAAACAAATTACATGCATAAACACACTAAGCTACTACCTTGCTTTCTTAATTTCCCTTCTACATTAAATAGGCAATGAAAAAGGAACCCGAATGGAAATATTCAAATTATTTGAGATGTGTATTTAGGTACGGAACAATCTTACGATCATTCAATTTGTTATACTATATCGATACATCGGTTTAAACACATAGACCAGTTTTAGCCATTAACAAATCATTATATAGTTATCTATTGAGTTTTTCGTAAAATAAAGCTCTTTATTATATATTTTATCTTCCAAAATGATTTTTCACCTTAGTTATCCTGTAAAATTCACCTCATTCGTTTTCTAAAATAATTATTGTGACGTTCAATATCATAGATTTTCCACATACATAAAAATGCAAAACAATATGTATTATATGCACACATCATGTACATACAGGGGATGATTATTTCAAAACTTCTAAATCTTGCAAGAAATCATGAAAACCAATCTGAAGTATGCATTTGTTTGAATTTGTCTTAAGTATTAATATTAGTATTAAGTTAGCCTACAAGAGAGATTTTTTTGTACGAATTGTAGGTGATAAAATTAGTTACTGATCTTTTAAGATTAATGGCTCAAAATAAGGCGGTGACATTCTCATAAATATGAGGTTCAAACAATTGAATAAACAAAAAGAGTGAGTATTCTGGTCATTTCTCACTTGAACCCCCCCCCCCCTCGATTTTCAAACGTCTATAACTTTTTCATACATTAATATTTTTTAAAACAATTATACTTTATTAACAAACATTTCATTCTTTTTAACTCAAGCAGCCTACTTTTCTTAAAAAAATTTAGAGGATTTGAATACCCAACACATGACGTGATTTTGAATACCCATTAGGTGATTACATGATTTCATTATAGTATGTGAAGCCATAATAAGTGATTACGTAATTATGTAAAAATGGCTATGTATTATTACGTGACTACGTGATTTTGAATACTCATTTTGTGATTACGTGATTTCATTATAGTATTTTATGTGAAACCACATTGAGTGATTATGTATTACGTAAAAAAATATAATACATAATATTTCAGGTCTAATCACATATGAAGGATAAATTATATACAAAACATTAGTCAAAACCAACCTATAATAACCACATAATGTCGTATATTATAGATTTAATCACGTAATAAAGCATAACTAATCAAGTTCTTATTATTTGAGTTTGTAATCATGTAATAAACATAATTGTAATCATTAGTTAAAATAGATTATATTGAATGTGTAATCATGTAATGGTTTATGTTGAATGTGTGACCACGTAATGGGTATTGTAGCAATGTGCTGGATATTCAAAATCACGTAAACATGTAATGGAGTAACGGGTATTCAAAATCTTGTAAATTTATTTTTAAAAACTATAGCAATGTGCTGCTCAAATTAATTAGAATTCAATGCTCGTTAAAACTGTGTATTTTTTAATATTAACGTATGAAAAAATTATTGCCGTTTTGAAAATCAATGGGGAGGTATTCAAAATCTTGTAAATTTCTGCCAATGACAGTTGTCCTCCTCTAATTCTCACGTATACTTCATACGTAATTTGTGACAAATGGCAAACTAACCGGTGATTCGGTACAATTTAATCACTGATTTCATATTATAATCTCATGCATAGTTATCATAATTTAATTGTAAAACTGAGTCGTACGTCATTAGGGCAAGTACACCTGATCATAACACATACTGGTTTCCGTTACGACGAGAAACAGACGAAAACAATGCCCTAAAAGTGTTGGTAGAAAATGTTGGACGCACTAATTGCGGTGACAATAACTGTGTCGGAAAACTCGCTGAAACGAATCAAAACATGAAATAACGGCATGTTAATGCCATATTTGAGTCCATATACAAATGAAAACACATATTTGAGAACAACTATTACAAAAATACATAACTTCACGGTATAACGCCTAAATTGCAAAATTGTCCGTTTCGACCAGAAAGGCGACAAATGGCGATTTGTCCGCAAGACTAATTCGAAGGATTCCGGATGTCAAGATAAGAATAAAACAATGCTAAACATCCTAAAAAAATGTGAGAATAGCAAAAATGCACAAAAGACATCGTTTCCGGTCATTCGTCAAACAGCGCACAATTCGATCGAAAAACGGGCGATCGTCGAAACGACGAATATTTTAGTGGCCGATAGCCTCATCCGAGCGTCTAGTGAACTAGTTAAGCATTATTTGGAACTTGGAATCCATTCAACTAACATGAGGTCACGGAAACACAACTTTCGGAAAAGTTCGACGGCGGATCATAAAAGTGCTGATATCAATCGAACGGTTGAACGGAACACATATCGGCAACCCTAATTCATCATGTATTCATCTAGCGAACGAACGTGAATATTTTTGGACCTGAAATGCACTAATTTGACACCATATTAGTTGTGGTAAGCGAAATCAAACACTTCCGGTAATAAATATATAGTTCCGTTTATTAGCGAATACTTTGACGATGAATGATCTAGCGACATATCCGTCATCCGAAACTTATTTTGGAGGATCATATGGATTAAATGCCATATAATTACACCTAAACACAAGTCTTATGCTTAAGATGCTAGAAGATTAACCCTAATCACTATACTTAATTTAATCACCTAAATATCTATCCTTTTTAACATGT
This sequence comes from Scalesia atractyloides, assembly GCA_947069175.1. Lineage (NCBI taxonomy): Eukaryota > Viridiplantae > Streptophyta > Magnoliopsida > Asterales > Asteraceae > Scalesia > Scalesia atractyloides. The sequence goes on from CAMTDV010000116.1 coordinate 41,106,243, forward strand.
GGTGAAAAATAATTTACACTTACCCCCCCCCCCCCATCAAGTTCACGGCTCAAGTGGGTCCCACCCCACTTGATTTTGTTGAAATTTTGTGATCTTAAGTATGACATTTTTAGATCTTGATGAGATAGGAAATGATGTGCATGATTATATAAAATAAATCCTCACATATTCCTTATCATTTTCCTTCAAAAATTTGCACCTTTCTCCTCCCTTTTCCCCCTACACCCACGGCTACCATACATCCACCATATGACCATCATTAAGCCACCTTAGAACACCACTTTAAGCACCCTTTGAAGCTTGATCAAGACCTCTAAGGGAGCTTGCATGGATGGAGTTCATTAAGGTCTTCTAAGGAGCTTATTTTCTTCCATAATCTTTAAGAATCTTGTGCTCCCATTGTGAACTAATCTCATCCATAATCTAACTTATTCTTATGCTTAGATTATTAGTGTACAAGTTGATCATCTTGAAAATCAAGAAAAGATACATCAAAACCCTAAAATACAACATAATATTACCAATAAATATTGATTATTTTGTGTTTATTACATGCTTATATGATTGTTAGAATGTATATTGAAGTTGTTTATGTTGATATTATGAGATAAAAGTAAGATGATCTTGTATGATTTAGTATAAAAATAAGGATTTAAACATGATAAGGTTTAAATCTAACCAAGATCATCACCTACATCATCCATGTAAAATACTACAACTAAAAGATAATTTTTATACATATGAATGATTTTTATGAGAAGTAAACATTTTTATTTAAATTGTAATCACCTTAAAAATGTGTAGTAATCAAGGGGCCAAGTGCATAAACTTGTCTAAACAACATGCTAAAGTATTGTTTTGAAAAGGTTAATAAATATTTAAAACCTCATTGATTTACTAGGATTTTTAAACCATAAAAAGGTCATATTTTTATCATGTAAAATTAATATTAGATGATTTGTTGATGATGATTATGAGCTTAAACAGGTTTTAAATACGTTTTTAAAACGTGGAAACGCCATAGTTTAAGGGAAACTATGGCGAAATTTCCTAAAAATCTAATCGCGATTAAGACATGATTAGTGGGACTAAACGCGATTAGTAACTTAAATCGTCATTAAGTAGACGCTAATGACAAGGGTTATCCCTAAATAGCAAAATGTTTAACAAAGTTATAAATATATATTTATAAGCAAAAATAAACACTTTTTTTGCAAGTATATTTCTACTTGAAAAGTAATACAAGTATATATATATTTCTATACAATAAATTGTATGTATACATGTGAGTATTGAATGTGTATGTATTAGAAACTTAGGGTATTCGCAATAAAAATACCCAATCTTATACAAAATACCAACACTTGATCAATACACTAAGTGTTGGTAACATAATAAATATATTCTCACAATGCGTCGAAACAATAAATCAGACAATCAAAACAATGCGAACAATAGGCGAACATTCAAGATGTCATCGTCGTGTCGACAACCAACGGGTGAATCGCCGGCACGAAAGGTCGTCACGACAATGGGCGATTCTCGATGAAAATGAACATATAACGAATGACGCCGACGACGAGTCTAAATATATATTTAGACGTTCAACATATATATATACATATGTTATCGAAATGAAAAATCCGGAAAGTTAAGTATATAAAAAGTTAGAAAAATTATAAGTAAATACTTATAAGAAAAATGGCTTATAAATATATACGTTTGGGCTAGGCCCAAATTGTGAAAATTACATATTAGGCCCAAATTCCATAATATTATGGAGGTGGCCCAAAAACTAATAAAAGCCCAAAATTATATAAGAATACGTGGGCTAGGCCCAAGGATATAAAAATACATGGGCTAGGCCCAAAGACAAAAAGACATGGGCTAGGCCAAATGACAAGAAAACATGGGCTAGGCCCAAAGTCATAAAATTTCATGGGCTAGGTCCGGTGACAAGAAAACATGGGCTAGGCCCAAAGTCATAAAATTTCATGGGCTAGGCCCGGTGACAAGAAAACATGGGCTAGGCCCAAAGACATAAAATTACATGGGCTAGGCCCGGTGACAAGAAAACATGGCTAGTCCCAAAGACATAAATAACATGGCTAGGCCCGGTGACAAGAAAACATGGGCTAGGCCCAATGACATAAGAAGGGCAAGGCCCAGTTCACACATTGTTTGAAAACAATAATATATATATATATATATATATATATATATATATATATATATATATATATATATGAGAAATATATATAACAATTTTAGTCAAACTAACTAACTACCAACACTATAATAACATTCTAAGTTGTTCAATCCTAACAAGTAAATAAATAACAAGGATTCAAGATGAACAACGTGTACAAGGTCCATTGAGACCTAGGTGTCTAATGAAACAAATACGCATGTAGGTTGCCTACGTTGCAGACACCGAGAGTTAGACTGTACGACTTAAAAGGAACGCAAAAACTGTGAGTTCATGTCCCTCCTTTCATTTATTTTAAGTTTTGTTTTAAACTATCGAGGGGAAATACATGTCATGTCAAAACAGTATGTTAGCTATGAGTTAGCAGATAACAGATCACTGTGCGTAAGTAGGAAAGAACAGTAGTAACCATTAATCACTTAGTGACCAAGATGCAAAAGAAGTAGATCTATTGAGTATGAGACCCGCTCCACTCCTGGTTGGTATACCCATTAGAGTGCTTTTGTGATACCAACATGTCAAAGAAGTCTCGGTTTGGTTACTTACTTATGGCACTAGTATGTCAGGGTGCTCGCGACACACTGATAGATCCTAAATTAACTCATTGATGCAAATAACATACTTGGATTTCAATACAGGTTTTCAAAGATGGCATTTGGATACGAAAACAATAAACTACATGAACTCGCCAACTTTATGTTGACTTTTTAAATTACATGTGTTTCAGGACACATGACTTGAGATGGTGATGAGGTCCGGGTTTGGGAACTGTCAAGACAATGATGCATTATTTTTTTGGAGGGTTTGCCTTTTATATCTCAACTTCGTTTGGGTATATAGAGGTCAAAGCCTCAGCATGAAATTGTGATGAAAACACTATCCTATTTTGGAAAAATGTCTTTTAAACTATGTTTGTACGGGTGACTGAAACTGATAACAATGTGACTTTACTTTTGATGATTGTAAATATGAAGTGAAACTTATGAATGGCATGCATCATTGTTAATTTATAATGTTTACTATATTGGATGCAATGATTACCTAATAGTCACACACTTGCGCTTCCTCTACGACCAAGGGTGTGACAGGCTGGTATCAGAGCTTCGATTGTAGTGAACCGGGGAAAAACTTTTTATTAAAAGTTGGTCTACAATCACCAGGGTCTCACACATGAAAACAAAGTTTAAAACATAATAGAAATGTTTTGGGATTATAACAAGATAACAAAAAGGTTTTCATGTGTCACGATAACATGAGGATCTATCACACGAGCTCAACGATAAGTAACGAGCAGGATAAATCCATGATTAGTCTATAGTGGATAGACATAAAACAGTAAGATTACATGTGAAAACAAAAGAGAACAAATCTTGCATGAGGATCTATCATATGTAATAATGGATTACTAACATGAATATATATATATATATATATATATATATATATATATGCATTGTACGGAATATTTTGCCAAGAACGAAATACCTTCAACTATGGATATTATTATTATCCTTGACTCGCACGATGAGAGTATCGATCTCGCGTCTATTACGGAGCTTATGGCAAACGTGGTTCCTAAGTGACACCTTAGGATTTATTTCACATAAGGTGGTTGCTTTTCCCGCGGATGCGAAGATGCCTGGCTTCGGTAGTGACGAAGAGGCAGAGGTTGTAGCCTTAGACGACAACTCTATTAGTGGGACGAGGTCCCTGTGATCCATATGAATCATTAATAATGACACTCTTGTCTAGACAAGGAAGGTGAAGTACTCATCTTGAAGGTGTTCCTCCAGTTGTTATTGTTGCAAATTCTCTCTATTTCTAAATCTGTCTAACGACGTGCCTTTCGCGAGTAATGTCAAGGGAAGATAGCACGTGGACCAACCATGAAGGTCCCTTATATGTTGAAGGTATGTAGACAATATCGTCCTCTTTCTGATTGATCGTCGTCTTTGAACTGTAGAACACTAGGGTGACCATGCAAGGCAATTTGTTATTACGGGGGCCCACGTAATAATAACTTGCAGTGCATGAGAATCCTGGTGGGCTATGCGGGTCAAGTTAAAGATCACTACTCATTCGAACTTGTTAAGTTGTTCGAGTTTCTATCTAGTGGGACGCTAACCGGGGTGGTTGTTATAACACCCTACGATACAGAAGTAACACACGTATTTCTTCACATCTAACGTTCGATCTATATCACGAGTTGATTGAGACTAGTCATCTAAACAGACAAAACTGGTTGGCCACCCAAGGAGGATATTTCCTTAACGACCTAGAGTTCTTGTACATGGGTTGGTCCCATGGTGTCTTTGGTACCTCATCTTATTTATTGGAAAGAGATTACACCAACCTACGTTGTTTGACATTTGTCTTATTCCAAGGGAGAGTATGGCACGAACCATGCTTCAACGCCCCCATAGCATTCTATTCGATATATATGGAAATTATAACAATCTAACTGGAGCTCGTGGAGCTCAAGGGTTATCAACGTATTCGTCACACGGGTTGATGTGGCGAAGGATTTTTTTCTCCTACTTTGGGCAATTGAAGTCCGCTAAGTATAGAATACATGCTATAAGGTTGAAGACAACCGTTTGGTTTCTTCTCCTTTACGAGTTATTTCCTTTCCAATTAGGCATATGGCCGATACACGCAAGATGTACTATGAATGTTGAATTGTTGTTATTCACATTATCATTGTTTCAAACATGTATGAAGAATACAAACTTGAGGTTCCCATGACCGATGGCATCCTTTATTCTTAGGCGTATGGTAGACTATATTTATTCAAATATATGTCTAGCTTCTTTTAATTTTGGGTATTAAGAAGAAACATGACGGATCATAAAAGTGCCGATATGGATCGAACGGTCGAACGGAAGACATATCGGCAATCTAATTCATCATGTATTCATCTAGCGAACTAATCGTGAATATTTTTGGACCGGAAATGCACTAATTTGACACCATATTAGTTGTGGTAATCGAAATCAAACGTTTCCGGTAATAAATATATAGTTCCGTTTATTAGTGAATACTTCGACGATGAACGATCTAGCGACATATCCGTCACCCGAAACTTATTTTGGAGGATCACATGGATTAAATGCCATATAATTACACCCTAAATACAAGTCTTATGCTTAAGATGCTAGAAGATTAACCCTAATCACTGTACTTAATTTAATCACCTAAATATCTATCCTTTTTAACATGTGGTGAAAATTATTTACACTTACCCCCCACCCCATCAAGTTCACGGCTCAAGTGGGTCCCACCCCACTTGATTTTGTTGAAATTTTTTGATCTTAAGTATGGCATGTTTAGATCTTGATGAGATAGGAAATGATGTGCATTATTATATAAGATAAATCCTCACATATTCCTTATCATTTTCCTTCAAAAATTTGCACCTTTTTCCTCCCTTTTCCCCCCTACACCCACGGCTACCATACATCCACCATATCACCACCATTAAGCCACCTTAGAACACCACTTTAATCACCCTTTGAAGCTTGATCAAGACCTCTAAGGGAGCTTGCATGGATGGAGTTCATTAGGGTCTTCTAAGGAGCTTATTTTCTTCCATAATCTTCAAGAATCTTGTGCACTCATTGTGAGCTAATCTCCTCCATAATCTAACTTATTCTTATGCTTAGATTATTAATGTACAAGTTGATCATCTTGAAAATCAAGAAAAGAAACATCAAAAACCCTAAAATACAACATAATATTAACAATAAGTATTGATTATTTTGTGTTTATTACATGCTTATATGATTGTTAGAATGTATATTGAAGTTGTTTATGTTGATATTATGAGATAAAAGTAAGATGATCTTGTATGATTTAGTATAAAAATAAGGATTTAAACATGACAAGGTTTAAATCTAACCAAGATCATCACCTACATCATCCATGTAAAATACTACAACTTAAAGATAATTTTTATACATATGAATGATTTTTATAAGAAGTAAACATTTTTATTTAAGTTACAATCACCTTAAAAATGTGTAGTAATCAAGGGGTTAAGTGCATAAACTTGTTTAAACAACATGCAAAAGTATTGTTTTGAAAAGGTTAATAAATATTATAAACCCCATTGATTTACTAGGATTTTTAAACCATAAAAATGTCATGGATGATGATATTTTTATTATGTAAAATAAATATTAGATGATTTGTTGATGATGATTATGAGCTTAAACAGGTTTTAAATACGTTTTTAAAACATGGAAAACGCCACAGTTTAGGGGAAACTATGGCGAAATTTCCTAAAAATCTAATCGCGATTAAGACATGATTAGTAGGGTGATTAGTGGGACTAAACGCGATTAGTAACTTAAATCGTCATTAAGTAGACGCTAATGACAAGGGTTATCCCTAAATAGCAAAATGTTTAACAAAGTTATAAATATATATTTATAAGCAAAAATAAACACTTTTTTTGCAAGTATATTTCTACTTGAAAAGTAATACAAGTATATATATATTTCTATACAAGTGTTGCCAATAAATTGTATGTATACATGTGAGTATTGAATGTTTATGTATTAGAAACTTAGGGTATTCACAATAAAAATACCCAATCTTATACAAAATACCAACACTTGATCAATACACTAAGTGTTGGTAACATAATAAATATATTCTCACAATGCGTCGAAACAATAAATCGGACAATCAAAACAATGCGGACAATAGGCGAACATTCAAGATGTCATCGTCGCGTCGACAACCAACGGGTGAATCACCGGCACGAAAGGTCGTCACGACAATGGGCGATTCTCGATGAAAATGAACATATAACGAACGACACCGACGACGAGTCTAAATATATATTTAGACGTTCAACATATATATATACATATGTTATGAAATGAAAAATCCAAGTTAAGTATATAAAAAGTTAGAAAAATTATAATTAAATACTTATAAGAAAAATGGGCTTATAAATATATACATTTGGGCTAGGCCCAAATTGTGAAAATCATATATTAGGCCCAAATTCCATAATATTATGAAGGTGACCCAAAAACTAATAAAAGCTCAAAATTATATAAGAATACATGGGCTAGGCCCAAGGATATAAAAATACATGGGCTAGGCCCAAAGACAAAAAGACATGGGCTAGGCCCAATGACAAGAAAACATGGGATAGACCCAAAGTCATAAAATTTTATGGGCTAGGCGGGCCAGCAAAAAAACATGGGCTAGGCCCAAAGTCATATATATATATATATATATTTGAGAAATATATATAACAATTTTAGTCAAACAAACTAACTACCAACACTATAATAACATTCTAAGTTGTTTAATCCTAACAAGTAAATAAATAACAAGGATTCAAGATGAACAACGTGTACAAGGTCCATTGAGACCTAGGTGTCTAATGAAACCAATACGCATGTAGGTTACCTACGTTGCAGACACCGAGAGTTAGACTGTACGACTTAAAAGGAACGCAAAAACTGTGAGTTCATGTCCCTCCTTTCACTTATTTTAAATTTTGTTTTAAACTATCGAGGGGAAATACATGTCATGTCAAAACAAGATGTTAGCTATGAGTTAGCAGATAACAGATCACTGTGCGTAAGTAGGAAAGAACAGTAGTAACCATTAATCACTTAGTGACCAAGGTGCAAAAGAGGTAGATCTATTGAGTTTGAGACTCGTTCCACTCCTGGTTGGTATACCTATTGGAGTGCTTCTGTGATCCTAACATGTCAAAGAAGTCTCGGTTTGGTTACTTACTTATGGCACTAGTATGTCAGGGTACTTGCGACACACTGATAGATCCTAAATTAACTCATTGATGCAAATAACATACTTGGATTTCAATACAAGTTTTCAAAGATGGCATTTGGATACGAAAACAATAAACTACATGACCTCGCCAACTTTATGTTGACTTTTTAAAATTACATGTGTTTCAGGACGCAGGACTTGAGATGGTGATGAGGTCCGGGTTTGGGAACTATCAAGACAACGATGCATTATTTTTTTGGAGGGTTTGCCTTTTATATCCCAACTTCGTTTGGGTATATAGAGATCAAAGCCTTAGCATGAAATTGTGATGAAAACACTATCCTATTTTGAAAAAAATGTCTTTTTCAACTATGTTTGTACGGGTGATCTGAAACTGATAACAATGTGACTTTACTTTTGATGATTGTAAATATGAAGTGAAACTTATGAATGGCATGCATCGTTGTTAATTTATAATGTTTACTACATTGGATGCAATTATTACCTAATAGTCACACACTTGTGCTTCCGCTACGACCAGGATGTGACATAATTATTATCTTGTACAAGATCCAACCTCTTAGTATTAAAATATAGTATTGTTATGCGAAATAGTATTTGAAAACTTACCTATATTCATATATTATAAACATATAAACATGTAATTAGGTTTATTATAATTCTCTAATCTATACATATGTATAGAAACATGTTATGACTAATCGATAGATGAGAGTGAGGATAAAAACTAATTAAAGAGATAGATAAATCATTTATTTAATATTTTACGTTTATATATTTTTATAAGAGTTACATAGTTAGTCCTTATGGATTATGAAAAATAACAAGGTCAGGTATTAATAGTTTAAAGTCATACTCTAAGGCTCTAACATTTTATTATGTAACAATTTATGGTATTAAGACTAACAAATGTTAGTTTTTATGTTAGGTTTAAGGGCATTTTAGTCATATTTTTATATTGTTATTTGTTAATAATCCTTAAAGATCTACATTTTCAATCCTTATGCTTATTTGCATTTATCACCGAAATTTCAGTTATGTCCGGAAGCTGTGAGGTTAACAACAGCAACAGAGACGACTGTTATGACTTGTTTAGGTTCTTGTGGTTATCAATAAAGCAGTCAAAAGGTTTCGATGACGTTTACATGCTGTAACTCACAACCCCCAATCTTGTGGAATTCAAGTTATTACGATCAAAATAATAATAAAACATATAAGTTCTTAACATACTTCAAGCAATTAATTACTTTATTGATAGATGTTCCGAAACGATAAGCCAGACGGATTGAAAGAATACAAATCTCGAGCTGTTTCCTCGTATCGGGAGGCGCGTGAGAACACTATCGGCTGATGAGACTGCATCCATCAATCCAGAGGGAACATACATCCGAAGCACTCTGATCTCCATATGATTCATTGCGTATTCGAATTTCATTTTAATTTCCACGCACATTATTGTTTCCTTGATCAATCATCTCCCTACATTAGAACAAATTTCAAATATGTACCAAATACTAACCAAATTGAAACTTTTTAAAGAAACAAATCTAAAGAACTCATTCCTTTGCTTTAGAATATTTTATCTCATTTATAAAAGTTAAACAGATAAAGGCCTACCATATCTGATTTAATACGCAAGAACTACATATTGGTTAAGGCCACTAAGTGGCGAAGTTTGAGATTTCCGGCTGGGGGTCGAAACATATATACCAAAAATTTCTATAAGACCAGGGGTCGAAAACGTGTGTACCTAAATATGAAAACTACATACTCCCCACTACTGAGCGAAAAGTTCGGGGAATCGCCCGCCCCCTCCTGCCCTATGGAAGCTATGCCCCTGAGACCGCTTACTTTTCCATAAGGTGGTTTTTGGTCGGAGGTTGTGGTGGTCACCGGAGATAGTTCGTAAGCGGGTGGTGACCGATTGTCTGCTTTCAAGGTAGGGGATAATAATTGTTGTTATATTTACTTTAATTATTTATAAAAAGTAGAATATATTCAAAAATAGCCCCTCTGGTATTAAAGGGTCTTTTGGTCATTTTAGAAAAAAAATAGCTGAAATTTGACGGAAGTTAGCGTTGATACCTAAATTCGTTACAAAATGAAACGTTAGAACCTCAAAGTGTGATTTTAAACTATTGATACATGTTTTTGTTACTTTACATAAACCATCAGCTAACTGTGTAATTAACTCTTTTTATAATAAGTAAACAATTTAAATTCGTTCTCATGATTTGTCGCAATATTTGTAGTTCTAAACTGAACATATATATATATATATATATATTTATATATATCCAGATAAGAGATCATGTATAAGAGAGGGATTTCATGTAAAAGAGAATCATTACAACACATTTGTTTTTCTCATTTTAAGAAGGGAAGGGTATGATGGTCTTTTCTCCCTTTAACTAATTTCCTCCTTGATTTCAAACGGCTATAACCTATTCATATGTTAATACTTAATAAAAAAAAATTACATCGTATTAACGAGCATTTCATTCTCTTTAATTCGATCCCCTATTGCCATAGTGTTCTTAAAAATAATTTATAGGACTTTGAATGCCCTTTACGTGATTATGTGATTTTAAATACCCAGTACCCATTACGTGATTTTAAATACCCGGTACATGACTACGCGATTTTTAAATACCCATTACCATTCAACATTCATCATTACGCATTCAATCTAAATTCATTACGTGATTACACATTCAATATGGTTTGTTATAACTAATGTTAATACAATTATGTTATTACATGATTACACATTCTATAATAAAAACTTGATTGTTTATGCTTTATTAAGTGGTTAAATCTCTAATAGACGACATTATGTTTCTATTGTATGATGGTTTGGCTAATGTTTTGTATTAAATTTATCCTTAATACATGATTATACCTTAAATATTAGGGATTCCATATGAAATATTATCTATTACATCTTTTGTTTATACAATTATGTAATCACTTAATAAGGTTTCACATAAATACTATAATGAAATCACGTAATCATGAAATGGGTTTTTAACATCATGTAGTCATGTAATTTAATACTCAACTATTGTTACGTAATTATGTAATCACTTAGTGTGGTTTCACATATAATACTATAATGAAATCAAGTAATCACGTAATGGGTATTCAAAATCACGTAGTAAGTGGGTATTCAAAATCACGTAATCACATATGGGTATTCAAGGTCCTGTAAATTATTTTTAAGAGCACTAAAGCAATAGGCTGCTAGAATTAAAGTTTAGTAGGACTTTATTGCCTACTTGAAATTCCAATGGTTTGCGGCATTGATCGGCATAACTCTTTTGACGATTGCGAGCTGCCGCCATGCGGTTTCTGATTTGCACAATCTTTTCCTTCACTTCGAGTATCAAATCAGGACCGGTGAGCTGACTATCACCAACTTCCACCCAACACACGGGTTATCTACATTTCCGTCCATACAACCCCTCAATTAGTGCTACTTGAATGCTTGTGTGATAGTTGTTGTTGTATTAAAATTTCACTAATTGTAGATGTCTTTCCCAACTATTGCCAAAGTCGATGACACATGCCCTGAGCATGTCTTTGAGGGTCTGAATGTTATGCTCACTCTGACCATATGACTGGGGATGGTATGCAGTACTCATATCCAAACACGATCCTAGAGATTTCTCTACTTGTTGCCACATTTGGGATGCAAAGCGTGGATCACGATCGAAGATTATTGACACTAGCACTCCGTGCCTGGCAATTATTTCTTTCATATAGATCACGATAAGCTTGTTAAACTTGTCTGTCTCTTTGATGGCTATGAAGTTAGCTGATTTAGTTACATAGTCTATGATTACCCAGCTGGTATCATTTCTGCTAGGCATTCTTGGTAAGCCCGTAATGAAGTCCATTGAGATCTTTTCCCATTTCCACACCGATTTCTTGTTGTTGCAGTAACCCTGATGGGTTCTGATATTCGACCTTAACCGTAGAGCAAGTCAGACATTTGCTTACATAGGTGGTAATTGCATCCTTCATGTTTGGCCAGCAGTACGTTGTCTTGAGGTCATGATACATCTTATTCGATTCAGGATGGATAGAGTATCTAGATTTGTGAGCCTCATCCATTATGAGTTCCCTCAGGTTCCCGTAGAGAGGAACCCACATACGTGTCATGAAGTATCAATTGCTGTCTTGTTTTACTTCCAAATCGAGTTCCATCTTGTGTAGGGACTTTACTTTCAGATTCTATTCTTTCACAGATTCAACTCTTCTAGGTAGCACGGAGTGCATAGTGAGTTGAAGATCTCGAACTCGTCTGGGTTTCAGATTTTCCTTTTGGCTAAGGGCGTCGGCTACCACATTAGCCTTGCATGTGTGGTACTGGATGGCACATTCATAATCATTCAGGAGTTCGACCTAGCGACACTATTGCATGTTCAATTCCTTCTAGTTGAAAATGTGTTGAAGGATCTTATGATCTGTATAGATGATACACTCCGTACCATATAAGTAGTGTCTCTAGATCTTCAGTGCAAACACAACTGTTCCTAGCTCCGAATCATGAGTACTGTAATTTTTCTTGTGTACCTTTAGTTTTCGGGATGCATAGGCGATGACCTTATCACGTTGCATGAGTATGCATCTTAGCTCCTGAATTGAGGCGTCACAGTACACAATGAAATCGTCTGTTCCTTGTAGCAAGGATAGAATAGGTGCACTGCAAAGCTTTTGCTTTAGCAGCTAAAATGCTTCTTCTTGCTTATCACCCCAGATGTACTTTGAACTCTTCAGGGTTAAGGTAGTGAGTGGCTACACGATCTTTGAGAACCCTTCAATGAAGTGGCGGTAGTAACTCACTAAACCTAGAAATTGTCGAACCTCTGTTGGTGTCCTTGGCGCATCCGAACTTTTGATGGCCTCTATCTTGGCTGGATCAACATGGATACCCTTTTCGTTAATTATGTGCCCGAGGAATTGGACTTCGCGAATCAAGAAGTCACCATTAGAAAACTTCGCATATAGTTTTTCTAGTTGGAGCAGTTCTAGAACTAACCGTAGATGCTCCTCATGTCAGTCTTTGGTATTGGAGTATACAAGTATATCATCGATGAAAACAATGACAAACTTTTCAAGGTAAGACTTACACACGCGGTTCATGAGATCTATGAAAACTCCGGGTGCGTTAGTTAGACCAAATGGCATGACCAAAAACTCGTAGTTGCCATACCAAGTGTGGAATGTTGTCTTAGAAATATCTTCTTCTCTAACTCGAAGTTGGTGATATCCCGACCTTAAATCGATCTTCGAGTAGTAACTTGACCTTTGCAGATGATCAAATAGGTCATCGATTCAGCGTAAGGGGTATCGATTCTTGATCATAACCTTGTTAAGCTCTCGGTAATCAATACACATGCAGAAGGTTCTATCCTTCTTCTTGACAAACAGGACTGTAGCTCCTATTGCGATGAACCGGGACGGATAAAACCCTTATCCAATAACTCTTGTAGCTAAGTAGATAGTTCTTGTAGCTCAGAAGGTGCTAGACGGTAAGGAGCTCTGGCGATTGGAGCCACATGATTTTCCAGCTGAATCTCGAATTTGACTTGTTTATGGGGTGGAAGACGAGGCAAGTCTTCTAGGAAACATCCGGGAAGTCACGTACGATTGGAATGTCCTTGATGACAATGCTTCGATCTTGCATACAAGAAATGATGTCCGTGACGACCCTGCTTCGATCACTCTGAATGGATAGAAAGAGGCATGCGAATAACCTTTTCATGACAAACTATTTCGGCTCGGTTTTCGAACAATCATTCCATACCAACTACCACGTCGAAACTACCCAACATAGTTGGCATAAGGTATATGTCGAACGTGTGACCAGGGAGATATAGCTGGCACCCATTGAGAATATGAGTTACTTCTGCTTGCTTACCATAAGCTAATTCTATAGTGTACTTTGTTTTTATCTGAGTTTGATATTGTTGTGAATGTTTAAGATGAAATCAATGGAAGTGGATAAACATGTATGAATATTGCAGCGGAAATAATAAAATGTCAAGGTGAAGCGATCAATAGAACAGTACACCCACTGTTCTATTTATAGTACAGAGCAAACCGCTGAGCATCTTATGCTGACTTCACATTAAAAGTGACATGTAACAAATTAAAGCAAACTACAATATCTGCTAAGCTAAACTCTGCTATAGACTATATAATACAACATTTTATAGTAAGCACTGATGAGACATCCTCTATTGGGCTTCAGCAGAGCTTTGCCTTGGCAGACCTAGCTTTAGTCTTCAGCAGAGCTTTGCCTTGGCATGCCTTTGAGTCTTCATCAGAGTTTTGCTAGGGTAGACCTTTGACCTTTGTCTTTAACAGAGCTTGGCTTCAGCAGATGTTCATTTATTATAAAGATCTGAGCTTGAAGAAAATTTTGGCTTTTTATCATCTGTTCTTTTTGTAAGGATCAATTTCCAACAAACGTAGTTTCTAGTGACATAAGGGTAACGTCAAACAGTTTCCTAAACGACTCTAATTTGAAACTCCTATCAGCACCGGAATTAAATAACACATTTGCAAAATGTTTGTTTAGCGGAAACTTAACGGTTACAACAATGGATTCGTTCCTTGATTCGCCTTCTCCCAAGGTGAAGGCGCGTCCTTTAGCTCCGCCACCATTACCCTCGTTGTTGTTATTGTTGTTGTCACTCTGGTTCTAGCGTCCACCACTGCCTTTTCCTTTGTTTAGCTGAGGGCAAACCTTCTTAAAATGAGTGTCGCTACCATACTGGTAGCATGCTCTGGTAACCCCCGGTTGCTGGTTTTGATTCTGCCTTGGTTGGATTTCACCCCAACAATCCTTAGCATCATGACCATCATTACCGTACCTTTGGCAACGAGTGTTAACACACTATCTATAGTGATGAAGGTTGCACTTGGGTTTTGATGTCTGAAATGTGTATTAATTAAATTCAGACAAGTTTTAAAATTTGGTAAAACCCGTAAACCACACACTACCGGCAAGTATAGCGGTCGTAAGTAGTAAAACAAGTAAGTCCAAGTTATCGAACCGTGGACACAATTTAGCACTTTTGATTCTAGACCTCTATCGACCCCTAGCCTAATAATTTGGTTTTGTTTTGAGAAAAGTATTTTGAATTTACAAAGCAAATTAAGCAAATAGACAGCCAAGCAAACAGTAAGCGCAGACTAGTGGACACTGAGCTGGAACTCATGTATGCGAAAAGTAGGTTACCTAGGCAAGAATCTGTAGACTTATGAATAAAATCCTAACCATGTTTTGAATGAAGACTCTACCTAACCCGATAAATCCCGAAAGGTAAACCGAACCCGACAGTATGACAAGTGATGAAGTGCTAAAATGGACTGACTTAAGTTATCGACTACCAAGTCCCACAACTATTACGTATATAGTAATTTATGTACTAAAACCCTCAAGTTTTGAAGCGCGAAACCCTCTGAAACTCTAGACGCGAATAAACAGATGAACTCGAGTGATCGGCCAGCTAAACTGCCTAACAACGCCCAGCTAATAACCTAGCAATTTTAGATTAGATTTCTCACCTCTAGGAAAGATTACATGTTTAAATTAATTGGTTTTAATAATTATTAAACGTGAATTAGATTTCTCACCTTAAAGGTCTAGACCTAGATTGAAAGATTAATAACATAGACCGACTCTCGGCTTTAAAGTATACTTCTAAGTTTCTAGAGCAATAGAATCAACAAATATATCGAACCAACCAATACCAATACACAATTATTTAGACATAGTTTTCTAAGTTATAACATATAAGTCATCACGTTAACTTAAAATCCAAAGTTAATCATTTAAACAAATCGTCTAGTTCATCAATCCTAAGCAACCATACAAGTTTAGTTACTCATAATCGAAAGTGAAACAAAAATAAATTTAAAGCAATAAAATTCAGCAAACATATTTAGTATATCAAGTTTAAACAATTTAAAAATAATAAAAGATATGTAACCAAACAAAAGCAATGTTAAATAAACATTTTGCTAAAACCTTCGATCCCAAACCACACTCTTTTTCAGCCTTCACAAATCGTCCTCTGCTTTCTTTTTGTCTTCGTACAGCCGTCGAATGATAGTATATACTCCCGTCACGATATATATAATATATTTAAGATTAAACACACCCTTCACGAACTGGGCTTTCATCCACCGAGTTGCTAACATCACTTGGGCTCATCAGGTGGATCTTTAAAGATGTGGGATTGGCTTCATATGGCATTCATGGTAATTTGTTGAATTCATTAATGTTAATTTGGGAATTTTGCTCCTTTTCCTTTCTAAACGTTTGGTGCACATGTCTCCTTTTTTCCAATTGCCATTCTCTAGTAACTTGTTGGTCCCACCATCCTCTCGTATGAATTTTTTCCTTTCTCTAAAAGTCACCTACAACAAGAATATAAATAAGGTTTCAAGTCTTGTGTGATTTGTTTTTTCGTGACTTTCAAAAAAATACACTCCATGATTTATTGTTAAAATTGATTTCTCTAAACAACGTTAAATCACTAATCTTTCAATTTTTATATTGTTAGTTAATTAATCATCCGTTTAGCTCCTTTCCAATTAAAACCAACAAACTTTAAATATGAACTAGGAACGAGTGGAATTCAATATAAAAACACTCTTAAACTACTCGAAAGTGAAAGAAACATTGATATAAAGATATGTATAATTTAGAGCATATCAGGTTTGTTGTCTGAATAACCGCTTTGGTTCTGGGAGTTGTTATTGGACGACTGATTGTTGTAGTTTCGGTTGTTGTTGAATTTCTTATGGGAACCATGTTGTAACTGACCAGAAGGTTGTTGTTTGGAAGAACTATCCCCCATTCCTTTCGTTGTCGGGGGCAACAACAGACTCGCCCCTCTTCGACAGTTTTCCTTGTTCAACTGCCTTGTTTGTTAGTTTATGTGCCAACCGCACTGCCTGCTGAACCGTCACTGGATTGCTAGACATAACCATTCCTTAAATCTCAGGGACCAATCCTCCCAGGTAGAGCTCTATTTTCTTGTTTACCGGTCTAGCATCTCCCGACATAAAAACACTAGGTCGTAGTGATTTGAGGTGTATTCTTCAATTTCTAATCCCCGCATCTTGTGCCCCCACAAACTTTGCTCTAGTTGATAAATGCGGTCTCTCGGATATTATTCTTCTTTGATCTAATTCTTGAAATCATCCCATCTTGTGCCTCCACAAATAAGTGTCAATCATTAATGATGGCTGAATTCACAGATTTAGTTTACAGTTATAAGATAGTTCGTTTTTACAAATTTCACTGTTTCAATCCAAACAGTAAGTGTTATATTAGTATGTAGCTAACCCGTGTTACGTCAAGAAAGAGTTCAAAACCGAACCTGACTGTTGTTGCCTTTGTTTGCAAGGTCTATCACTGACCATGGCGGTATGTTAGGCTAATTCTACACCCAAGGACCATTATCAGTTTACCTAGCACGAGTAGCTCGAGTGGGGCTTGTCGGGCCCAGTAGTATTACTCAAAATTCCCCTGCTATTAACCCAATACTAACAGTCCGAGGTTACAAGGACTTTATGTGATAATTGCTACTTTGTGCCCATAACGTTATAACAACATGCTATTAAATAAAGGTGTTATATTTCCATAACGTTACGACATTACATTACCGTAATGTGCTCATGTTTCCTTTCCCTAGGTTTCACAACGTTTAAATACAGGGACCCTGAACTCAACTTAGTGTTGCTCGATAACATATAAGTGGGTGAGTTAGGATGGTCAACCACGCCCTGTTATGGTTACCATGGATTATTAGTGGATGTTTACGCAAATCATAAAAGTCCTACACATACCTAGCAAATAGCATGTGTGCAAGTTGACACATAATTTTTTATCATGTGGTTTCATGCACATGTACACAACGTTTCCTACGACAAGTTCTACAACGTTTATATAGAGTCCAAATAATTGTAGGCACCTAAAATTGCAAGATCGACTCTTATAAGTTTATAAATCACGCATAGCAAATTCACTAAAATTAGTATGTTTTCGGGGACTCGTTTACCATACTTACGGAGTTGTTAAAATTATGATTTTTTATGCGACATGCCTCTCGGTGGGCTAGGCCTTGTATAGAATTTTAAGGGGCTAACTCTTTATCGAAAAATTAAGAAAAATCATTTACTAAGTTGTGGCTAGATACATCACTTTCTGACTACAGCTTACCAAAAAAATTATTTAAAAATCCTCGGTTATCCGATTGACACGATTCACTTGGAGATTCATACAGACACATAAGTACTATATAAATTTCATAACCTAACTCCAAATATTCACCAAGATATAACATAAAAATATAACATAAAAATTCTCTAGAAAATTACAGATTAAACCTTCTAAACGGTTTAAATCTTTTAACTGTCCAAACGAGGTCCAAAAATTATGAAACCAAAGCGATTAGAAGTATTTAGCCATCATACAACCTAACGACCTTATATATTTCAAATTATACATGTCAGCTATCATATTCATCATAGAAACCCCCCAACCCCCCGTAAATGTTAACTATTATCAAGAACACTAACCCTACTATGCCTATTCATGCAACTACACTACTTATACATAATCGAATCTGTAAAATCGTGCCCATGCAACTTTTTTTATAACTACAACCCTTCAACATACCAACTAATCATCACTACGTATGTATATTTTTTCTTTTTAGCAAATAAAGACATGTATCACGTATAAACATATCAAGAATCAATATGCATCACGACACATAATTTGGCTGATCCTCCCACCCTTTAGGGCCGATCACGACTGCTCCCTTATCCCTATACATAACACGATTGTAACACCAAAATAAAACGATAGAGAACACGTGAAGGTACCTAGTGGATCCTTGGTAGTTGCTGGCCGGAAGAGTGATGCAAGAGAGGGAGAGCCGAGAGTGAGAGGGAGAGAAAGAGATGGTAAGGGAGTTGAGGGTGCACTAGGGTTTGAGATTTGGGGTTTGCATGCCAAGATACAAACACGCACACACCCTTTATGGTTTAGGGGTTTTTGGCCGGGGTGGGCTATTGGTTTGGGCCGAGGTTTTGGGTTTCACAAAACTTAAATGGGGTTGGGCCAATCGTGTGTGTGGGGTTTTCGTAATAGGTTGGGCTAATCCAATAAGGGTGTGTGTGTATGTGTTTTGGGTTTCGTTTCATGAGTCGTTATAATCTATAAATACACCTTTTATAAACTACCACACACACACACACACACACACACACACACATATATATATATATATATATATATATAGGTGAAGGATAAAACGAAAAACTCACTTGAGTTGAAAAAACTCAAAAAACCTTTGTAAAAACCCCATGTAACATTTTTATTTTTTTCTTAAAAAAATAGAAAATGTAACATACATATATTTGAACATTTTTATAAAAGAAACATAAAAAACTCTGAGTAGTTTATTTTTTAAAAAATGTTAAAAATTTCATGTTACATAATATATATGTCCAAAAAAAGTAACATACAAATTTTGAACATTTAAAAAACAAGTAGGCGCTTTTTACATTTTTTTTATAAAAATGATCAAGTACATTTATGTTACATTCCCCTATTTTTTAGAAAAAAATGAAAATGTTAAATAGGGTTTTCTTGAGTTTTCTAAACTTAAGTGGGTTTTCGTTTTATTTTTAACCTATATATATATATACATACACACACACACACACATATATATATATATATATATATATACTATTCACATATTTTATACACACATTATAATATATTTTATAAACTAGACATATAAGAAAAGTAAAATCAGGAAAGTACCTGATTTTTCAGGATGTCCCAAATATGCAGTTGTACATGGTTATTAGTTATAACCCGTCTCTATTATGATCGCTCTTAATAAGACTTATGAGTAATCGACCTTTAGTTATAGGATCCTTAAGCATATCATGAATGTATTCAAAACAAATATTTTGTTTCCTCAATTCGTTCATAAACAAATAATTAATTGCGTATTAATTACCTCTGGGTAGAATTAGAACATCAAATATAATTCAAGTTAAGCTATTTGGTTATTTAAAAATTATTTAATTTTATATTTACAAAACCCTTATCAAATCACCTTAAATTTAGTTCACGTTGACAATTCATGAGATAATGAGTTTTCGAGAACTTATGAGATTTCGACTTATCTTATGCAATCTGGTTCTTGAAATCTTAGACGATATCGAGTTTGTGATGAAATCTCGAGTTTTATGAAATTTTGAGTTTGCTTATGAAATCTCTAACTCCTATAAGATTTCAAGAGTTAACCGATGATTTCGAGTTCTCTTGTGTTTTCGACTTTTGAGATTTCGAGTCCTCTTATGAAATTTCAAGTTTATTTATGAAAGCTCGAAATCTTATGAGATTTCGACTTTTTATGAGATCTCGAGTTCTTTCAAGATTTTGACTCTTATTATGAGGTTTTGAGTTATCTTATGAAATCTCGAGACATCTGTGAAATCTCAAGTTTTATTGAGATTTCAAGTTAATGATAAGATCTCGAAAAATCTTGTATACCAATTTCGAAAACTATTTATTATCTCTTATGACTTTTTTGAAAAGTGAAGATGATTTCAAAAATTTTATAGATTATTTTTTTTCGAAAATTAATTTTTGTTAATAGTTATCCTTCATTTCGAAATCTTTCTACAAATAAACTTTAACACTTATTTCGAAATCTTATGGATAGAAAATAATCAAACTTAGGAAAAAAACATAATCTTTTAATCGATTCATCCTAAATCTTAGTAATTCTTCGAATTTCATGATGAACACGAAGAAGACCATCGAAAGTTTTTTATGAGTTTTTCATCTGGAATCGAAACGTTAAACATAATTTTGTGTGTAGATTCCTATTTTAACAATGATTCAGATTTTTAATAAAACTTAATTTTCTTCTAGATTTCTTGTTGAGAAAATATGAACATTATATTTTAAATTCAATTTTCATCAAACAATTAGTTTTCAATTTTAATTCCAGATTTAGGGAAAACTAACAGAACTGATTTGAGCAACATACGCTATGATATCACATGTTGATCAGTTCTGTTAATATGTAATGAAAACATGTAAATATGATAGCTGTTACAGCATTTTTGCGAGCAGATTATCCATAATAGAAGGAGTCATGGAGTTCGACATGTCAGTCAGCTTGATCTGGTTTCCCTTTAGGATGTATGTAAATGATGGTAATACCGAATTCCTTAGGGTTAGGAATTCATGATTATGGAGATAGTGGAGGTTGAGATTTGTGATGTTATGATTGAGAATCTCACCTAAAACCCTTTTTAATCTTCTCCTTAAAGACACCTAGTGGGAAAACTTTATTAGTTAAAAAGAAATAATAATTCAAAACTTATATAAAAGGCCTTGTGGGCTAAAAATAATAATTAATAATTATGTAAATAGCTAGGAATATGTATAACGTGCTACTAAAGCTTCAAAGAAAAACTAATCTAACCCACCCACTTTAATAAGTTCTTACACACTATAAATTCACATCCACAATTCCACCAACAAACCACTCACACATACGTTCCTATCATCGTATTACACTTGTAACTTCTCACCCCCATTATTAATCACATTAAAGTAATAACTCCCCTAGTCTACACTTTACCCTTCCCCGTCTAGGCACCTAACAACCCTGGGACCATCGACAATTAAGGTCTTAACTAACTTGTGAAACGACTAATCATCACTCTAAATAAAAAATATCCTTACCACCTACTAACTATGTTTTTCTCGTGTGCATACTTACGCACCCCAACCGACATAATATCCATTTAAGGCTAAACCGTTAAAGCTACTAACTCTCATAACTATTTGAAACACAGGCTCATTAGAAAATCAATTAGAAAAACAATTAATAGACATTACGACGAAAGACTCCCAGAGTTAACAAACACACGTAAACACATGTATGCTACCCAAAATTGTGTATAAAGGGCATTAGAACTCACATGGAAAGATTGCTCACTTTGCATAATGCGTAACTGAGAACCGACATGCCATCACATGGATAAGATTACTACAATTCTAGGGAGGGTCACAAAACCTTCATCAATTCCTAGCCTAGTCTGAATCATGCCATAATAAGTTTGGCGCGTTCATTTATATACATATGTGTGTATATTTAAATATATAGATACCTTAAAAATAAGTTTACCAAAAACGTTCTCAAATGACGTCCCCGACAATTTTCCCACATCCACCCTTAGCTTTCCAAACTTCACACCCGCTTCCTTAGACCATCCGTAATGATAGATGCCCCATGAACGACATTTTTTGCTAATTCAGCATCATAAAACCTCTTAAAAATGTGTAATGGTTAACGTCATATAATGTCCTTTGAATCATTACTTTCCAATATTGTGCTCCTCATTTGACATTATATTAGAAGTTTCCATCCATCTTAATGTCCCTATAACGCCCAAAGGGGCGGTGTTGAGGCGTTATCAAGCACCTTCATGCTCCTATAATGTTCATTACACATGATCTTATAGTTGTCTAATCATTTTAATTGTGGAGGGATGAGATGAAGGAAAACCACAATTTATGTATGAAACAAACAATATGATCTCATATCGTAATAATCCACTAATATGTGATTTTCAAACTAAAAGTAATTATTATCTTTTTCATTCATTTAATAGTCCTAGTCAAAAGAAAACAATTACCTCCATAAACACACTAAACTAATTAGGTGAAATAGTTTATTGTCTATGAATGTTAATTCAAAGTGTAAGTATAAGAACTATTAATCGGATATCACAATACACCTAAACAAGTTGCGGAAAAACAAGTAAGATGTAGAAGAAGAAGGATTTGTATTGATTGAATATAACAAGTGCACACGATCTCTAAGGGATCGTATGGTACTAGTTTTAGTGTTTGCAAAACAATCAACAACCAAAAACCAGATATGGTGCATCCTATTTATAACATATAGATGACCTAACAAACCGGGCAAAGCCCAAACTCTTATTCCCACGTACATAACATCGACCAAGCCCATAACCTACTAAACCAACCCAGACAAACATATAAAAGACAAACGTAAACCTATAAAGCCCTTACAATATCCCCCTAGGCTTATGTTGTCTTGGCAATTCAAGCTCTACTTGGGTTTCTGCTTCTTCTTTAAGTCAGCTTCTAGTATCTTCTTACCGATATACGGACCAAACAGCTGAGTTTCAACTCAGCCTCTAACCCCTGACCACAACTTCAATTTTAGGCGCTAATGCATGTGTAGTAGTGCTAGAGCCTTTGCATCAATATCAACCTTTTCCTGATCCTCTTCACTGTATTATGTTGTAGGCTTGACCGAAGTAGTTCCTTTTGCCCCATCTACTACGTAAGTGTTCACTGTTGGTCCATTGCAAATAGACCTACAAGCCTTTGGATCCTTGATCCTCATGTACTGAATAAACCTAAACTTCCATTCTGAAAATGATCCCCCTAATAGCAGCATGGGGATCCTGTTGTTGGTTCCTATGATGTTATCAAGATCCTGGTTTATTGCTGCTTTATCCCTTAACGGGATCTGGTTAGTGAGTTCCATTGCTGAAAAGAGAAACTATTAGTAATTATTGAATATCAATTAATTTTAATAGTTTTATATTTTTCAGTTGTTAGTATGGGTCCCACAGTTCAATAGTAAACAATTCTAATTAGGTCAAACAGTCCAGCTTAGGTCGCACAGTCCAAGGTTAAACAGTTCAAAAGGTCGCACATGTCAATTGGTCACACACTATCCTTTAAGCGACACCCTACTTGACTGGACCGCACACTCCTTAGAGATTTGGGTTGCACACTCTCAGGTTTTGGGCCGCAAACTTAGTTGAGCCTGGAAACAGTGACGTTGAGTTATTGAGTAACCACACACTGATTTGTAAACCGGACACGTTATTAATGGGCCACACACACCTTTAATTGGGCCGCACACTTTGTTCTGGCCCAGTTAAACGTATACCAGCTCACACACTTACTCTGTTGCACACTTCGCCTTGCACACCAATTCAAGTACACTATTTCCTTTGCTGATTTTGTCAACAACTAAATCCCAATAAACTTGGAAAAAAAATTTGTAACCAAAATTATGAGATTTTTTTATCAACAACAATTTCGTAAAACCTGCAAACAAGATGTTATCCTACCCAAAACAGATGAAATATCAATTTTTTAATGGAATCAACAAGAATTCAATAAACTGTTCTTTAAGTTTCTGTATTTTTCAAATTTTCTTCTCAAACTTTTCAAGACACAACCTGCTAACAAACTAAAAACAGAAAAATTAGTTGAATAAGAAAATATTAAACACAAAACTAGAATAAAAATAAACCTTTTTTGTTTCTTCGAATCAGTAAACTTCAAACAGCCTTGTTCTTCAAGCAATATCCTATAAAACCGAGCCTTCGAAAGACTTCTTAGGCTTTGATACCAATTGTAAGTCCAATAACTATCAATCGGATATCACAATAAACCTGAACAAGTTACGGAAAAACAAGAAAGTTGTAGAAGAAGATGGATTTTATTGATTGAGTATAACAAGTGCACACGATCTCTATGGGATCGTCTGGTACACATTCTAGTGTTTGCAAAACAATCAACAACCAAAACAAGACCTAGGTGCATCCTATTTATAATATATAGGATGACCTAATACAACCGAGCCTAGCCCAAACTCCTATTCGCACATATATAACATCGACCAAGCCCATAACTTACTAAACCAACCCAGACTAACATACAAGACAAATGTAAACCTATAAGTACATGCCCTTACACAAAGTATTCGAAAATAAAAAAGGTAAGGCTAAAGTGGTTAAAATACCATTACATGACATTTGTTCTAGAGAGGAGGTTACCATAAGAACGCTAAATATTACGAGAATCGTGAGAACGAATGAGAAAACCAATCAAAATCAATTTTAATTTAATGCAAACCTCAATATAATTAAAATACAATTTTCATGCAGATGGTTCCATGGCCTTGCTTCGGTGGACTTCTCCATTACATTCAACACGGTCGACCATACAACCTTCCTTAAAGAGGTTCATTAGCATTGCCCGTCGATGTATTGTAAAATACATCTATTTATCATGTATTGTTTGTATGAATTTTGTTAGTTGTAGTTTCGTTTTTAGTTAGAATGTATAAAATTTTGATCTAGTTATGTTTTGCAGGTCTTGGTTGATGGAATGTATTAAATTTTGATCGAGTACCGAACGTAATTGGAGGTTCGAGGGACAAAATGGCATGGAAATCCATAAATCCTAGTCTCTGGCAGGCTGCGAGACAGTTGTGTTATCCTCTCACGGGGTGCAAGAGGGTTGTTGATTGTTGTTGACTATTGACACGGTCGTGGGGCGCGACACTCCACTCGCAAGGCACGAGTGGTTATTTTTATCCGAAAGAATCGAGAGTCGGGCATTTTTAGATGGGTAGAAAGGTATAAATACATAATGTTCGTATAAACTTAACGCTAGACGAATTCAGGCGAATATAGACAAATTGGAAGCTATTTCTGCACGGTTTTGAAGTATAGGACGCCCAAGAATCAATTGGTAGGAGTCGGAAGCATCAAGAGCGAAGATTTACAGGTTTTGTCTTTCCGGTTCATCTTGTTTTCTTTGATTTTCATCTTTTATCAATGAATTCCATGTTTAAGATTATTGTTTTTATTTCCATAACTATGATTCTTGGCTAATTGCCTAAACTACCTAGGTTAGGATGAAACCTTGTTTAAGATTTGATTTTTATTGGATATTGATGTTGAATTTGGATTTTCTAGTAAAGTAAAAGACTTTAGTTCCTTGATTTGGTGTGTTTGCGTATTTACACTTAATTGATGATTGTTTATCTACTTCACATGAATTTTGTTGAATGTCTTTCATAAAATGAATTTGTGTTAATTATCGAGTCCAGGCGGGTTTGGATAATCTTTTTGGTGAATTAGCCAATAAACCATAGAAACAGTATTAAAGAGTTAATTCGGTTTAAGTATTCTACTAACCTTAGTTACTCAGAAGTGCTAAGTTGTTAATAGGTCTAGGTTGGTAAATTACAAGGACTAGGTTTTGAGAAAAGCAGGTTTTAGTTGCCTTGCCATTATCTTGTCTATTAAACCAAATCGAGTTCCTTAGTCGCCTTAGACTTTCCGCTAAGAGGTAGTTAGTCACTTTAGGGCACTTTCGTAGAAAATAGATAACCGAAAGAGAGTCTAGTTCACTGGTAGTTGTACAATTCTTTAGAGTTCCATAGGTGTCTTCCCAACAAGGGTCGGGGGTCATGTTCGGTTTCTCTTAGGGTTTAGCATCCAAAGATCCCGGTTCCACATCACATTAGTATCCGATAGAAGGCCTTTCGATAGCAAGTGGGATTCCAACCTAGGTAGTCTTTCATCACCACTGAGTTTGACCTTGTTTCGAGTTGTGTGTTAGTTCATCTTAGTTAATTAGAATTTAAGTCCCTTGCAATTTCAGTATTTTCAGTAACTCCCCCCCCCCAACAAATAAACAATTAGTTCATGTCCGTGTTAGTGTCAGTCTAGATAGAGTCATTAGCGTAGTTAAATAGAGTCTTGTGGTTTCAATATCCGAGCTTACTTAGCTTTACTAGAGTCAATCGGTTCACTTGTTCGTTAGTAGTTTAGTCGAGCTTAGAGAGTCTAGAGTATTACTTCGTGTCTAGATTAGGTTAATTTAGTTTGTTTTTACTAAACTACTTTTTGCACATCAAGTTTTTGGCGCTGTTGCCGGGGACTCTTTGGCAATTGCGTTGATTACTTGTTTGGACTTAATTGACATCATACATGCTACTTGTCTTGTTTAAGTCGTAGGAGTCTAAGTAGTTTTAGTGTCTTTTATATTTTGTCGAGTCATTTGTTAGAGTCTTCTTACTTGTTTATTGTCAGTTTTGTAGTGGATGCCCCATACACGTTCACAAGGACCACCGCCGAAGCCACCAACGGACAAGTCTTCCTTCTCCTCATCTTCATTAAAGCTTAATACTTCTTCATCTTTATCTTCCACCCTTCCATCTAAATCATCGAGCTTTGACTTCACACCGAAGTCATCACGCCATAATTCCCCCACATTCCCGTCCTCGAGTCTGCTACCCATTGTCCAAATCGCCAACAATCAAACCGTTTACCAACAAGCAACCCGCCGGTTTCACCGGTGCGAACTCACCCATCACCCTTCCCACATTAAACAATGACAAATCTTGGCAGATCCCATCCTATAGCATGACCGCGATCACCAACTCGTGCCAATTTCATGGTCGTGACGACGAGCATGCCCCAACTCACATAAACCGCCTCTTCAGCACATTCAGTATGGAAGGTGTTGGGAATGACGCTCGCTTCCTTCTGATCTTCCCTTTTTCACTTGTAGGCCGAGCAGCTATCTGGCTTGATTCGCATCCAACGAACACTTTCACCACATGGGCTAGCCTTCGAGATGTTTTCCTTGCTAAATACTTTCCAGTATGGAAGGTGTTGGGAATGACGCTCGCTTCCTTCTGATCTTCCCTTTTTCACTTGTAGGCCGAGCAGCTATCTGGCTTGATTCGCATCCAACGAACACTTTCACCACATGGGCTAGCCTTCGAGATGTTTTCCTTGCTAAATACTTTCCACCCGCTAAAGCATTCGTTCCGCATGGAACCTGATGAGCCATACCATTTAGCATGGGAGCATTTCCAAACCCTACTTGCTTGTTGCTCTTAACACGGCTTATCTGACTAGGCACTTGTAGAGAAAGTCTACAATGGTCTCACTCCCGAGACCTGAGCCCGTTTTGACACTTGTGGAGAAAGTCTACAATGTATTTTGTAGACGGCTTATCTGACTAGGCACTTGTAGAGAAAGTCTACAATGTATTTTGTATATGACTCATACGAAAGAGTCAGATGACTCGTACAAGTGACAGTCTGTCACTCGTACGAGGCAACTACTCGCACGAGTCACAGTCTCTGTTTCACACACTCCAGTGCGAGTCATGTCGACCTATAAATAGAGGAGTGTGGGGAAAAGTGTTAGTTCAGTTGGTACGGCGAAGCCCTGCTAATTTGTTTACTTGCCCTATACTTTGCACATCAATCAATACAATTCAGAGCAGTTCTCTAGCAATGAATTCCGCCTCTGCTACCTGAGTTAGATCAGACAAGTTGCTCATTGGAGGAGCCGATCCCCCATTCACACTTCTGCAGGAGGCCAACTTATGGGTAAGAAAAAGGTAGCCGAGTGCAATGACCTATTCGAGAGTTTCGCGCATTCTGACACTGATTATTGAGCTACCACCAGGAATTCCATTCCTATGTTTAGTACTCCCTCAGCCACTCAAGGAGTAAACCAAGTTAGCTTGGAAACAACGGTAGCTGCTACCTTAGATACCTTTCGGAAAGAGGTGAGTAAAGATATCCAAGAGTTGAAGGCTATAGTAGATAAGTGTGAGGTTTGTAGGGGGTCATGGTACAATTGAGAGTCCAATGCTCACTCTAGAGCAAGTTGAATTCATCACTGGTCAGACCTGAGGTCCCACTAATCTGTTTAATAATAATAATAATAATAATTCCAACTATAACTTGAACTGGCGTAATAATAATAACAACTTCCGTTCTTCCGACAACCCCATGGTTTCCAATCAAGTCAATATCAAAACAGGGGGCATGGTCGATATTATAGTGAGGGTTCGAATCAGTAGGTCAGTTTAGTATTTCAGGTTCAGGGGATCAGTTTGCTAGTGGGGGTTCAAACCAAGAGGGTCAGACTAGAAGTGGGGGTTCAGATGGTTGTTTGGATAGGATTGTGGAAGTTCTTTATCAATTAGTAGTTAAGGACTAGGTCACTCAGAAAACGTTGGCAGAACATGATCTTCTCTTGAAAAATCAGCAATCCGCACTCTTAGATCTATAGAGGTCCGTAGTATCACTAAGCAGTTGCAAGAGCAACCACATGGTCAATTCTCGGGTAACACTCAAACCAACCAAGCGAACCAACATGCAAAAGTGATCACCACCTGTAGTGGTAATAGTCTAGGAGAGGTAGTTAGAGAGGAAGTTGAGGTTGAAGAGGATGAGGAATTAGTAGACGAGGAGATAGAGATGGAGGCTCTGGTGAGGGTACAAAACATGCTAGACCTAGAATGTACCGTACCTAACCGTGAGCCCCAAGTTGAGAGTATGGTAGAGAAGAGGCCGATAGAGGTTAGGTCGTCACCACATATAGATCATTCACACATACCCTACCCCGCACGCCATAAGCAACAAAAGTATGCTAGGGAATATGGGAACTTCCTTGACATTTTCACGCAACTCAAGATCAACCTTCCTTTCATTGAGGCCCTCCAGGACATGACAAAATACGCCAAGTTTTTGAAAGACCTTCTTAAACGTAAGGACAGGCTAGGGGAGATCTCAAATGTTCCATTGACTGGAGGTTGTTCCGAGGTGGTCTTGAATAGATTACTAGAGATACTAACGGACCCGGGTTTCTTCACCATTCCTTGTCTTTTTGGAGGTGCCATCACTCCCGCTCATGCGCTAGCGGATCTAGGTGCCAGCATCAACTTGATGCCATTCTCCCTTTACAAAAAGCTTAACTTAGGAGAGCTCACTCCCACTCGCATGTCACTATCTTTGGCCGATAGCTTGGTCAAGTATCCTCGTGGGATCATAGAAAATTTGCTATCCAAGGTCGATAATTTTGTTTCCCCAGTCGACTTCGTCATTATAGATACGGAGGCCGACGAGAGAGTGCCCATCATTTTAGGTCGTCCATTCCTACGCACCACTAACGATGGTAGAAAATGAACTAAAATATGGAAAAATCGAGTACCGGAGCGTAATTGGAGGTTCGAGGGACCAAACGGCACATAAATCTAGAAATCTTAGTCTCTAGCTTGCCGTGAGACAGTTAAGTTATCCTCTCACGGGGTGAAAGAGGGTTGTTGACTGTTGCTAACTTTTCACACTGTCGCGAAGCGCGACAGACATGATCATTCTTCTCGCGGGGCACGAGAGGCTGTTTTATCAGAAAGAATGAGAACTAGGCAGTTTTAGTTGGGTAAAAAGGTATAAATACTTAATGTTCGTCCAAACTTAATCCTAAACGAATTCAGGTGAACTTGGAAGCTATTTCTGCATGATTTTGAAGTATAGGACGCCCAGGAATCAATTGGTAGGAGTCAGAAGCATCGAGAGCGACGATTTACGGGGTTTGTCTTCCCGTTTCATCTTGTTTTCTTTTATTTTCATCTTTTATCAATGAATTCCATGTTTAAGATTATTGTATTGTTTTCCATTACTATGATTCTTGGCTAATTGCCCTAAACTACCTAGGTTAGGATCAAACCTTGTTTAAGATTTGATTTTATTGGATATTGATGTTGAATTTGGATTTCCTAGTAAAGTAAAAGACTTTGGTTCCTTGATTTGGTGTGTTTGTGTATTTACACTTGATTGATGATTGTTTATCTACTTCACATGAATTTTGTTGAATGTCTGTCATATAATGAATTCATGTTGATTATCGGGTCCTTGGGGGTTTGGGTAATCTTTTTGGTGAATTGGCCAATAAACCATAGAAACAGTGTTAAAGAGTTGATTCGGTTTAAATATTATACTAACCTTAGTTACTGAGAAATGCTAGGTTGTTAATAGGTCTCCGTTGGTAAATTGCTAGGACTAGGTTTTGAGAAAAGCCGATTTTAGTTGCCTTGCCATTATCTTGTCTATTAAACCAAATCGACTTCCTTAGTCACCTTAGACTTTCCGCTAAGAGATAGTTAGTCACTTTAGGCACTTTCCAAAAAAGTAGATAACCGAAAGGGAGTCTAGTTAACCGGTAGTCGTAACAATTCTTTAAAGTTTCGTAGGTGTCTTCCCGAGAAGGGTCAGGGGTCCTGTTTGGTTTCTCTTAGGGTTTAGCATCCAAAGATCCCGGTTCCATATCACATTAGTATCAGATAGGAAGCCTTTAAATAGCAAGTGGGATTCCAACCTAGGTAGTCTTTCATCACCACTGAGTTGACCTTCGTCTCGAGTTGTGTTTTAGTTCGTCTTAGTTAATTAAAATTTAATTCTCTTGCAATTTCAGTATTTTCAATACCCCCCCCCCCCCTAACAAATAAACAATTAGTTCATGTTTGTTTCAGTGACAGTCTAGATAGTAGTTTAGTCGAGTTTAGAGAGTTTAGAGTATTACTTCATGTCTAGATTAGGTTAGTTTAGTTTGTTTTATTAAACTTTTCTTGCACATCACTCGTCAATCTATCGGTGGGTCCAGTTCCTTTACGCCCAGCCTGCTCGGTTGTATGTCACACCCTGACACGCAGCGGATATAGTAGTCAGGGCATGATTGGGTTTTCATCAAAGCTCATGACATTTACTATTATAAAAGTTTCATATTTTTATTTCAAATTAAAATGAAATATTCCAATCAACACAAACACAAAATGTTCTAAACAAATCTTTCAAGTAACATTTTATTTTCTTCTAAGGCCCATGTCCTATGTGTTCCTTGCTTCAACCTGTTCACCTGCATCATGTGTAAAAATAGAGATTTGGGTCAACATAAGTTGGTGAGTGAATCCCATTTAATCGTTAAGAAAAATGATATGTTTATTATCTTTAATAAAATATGCATTAACCTAATATGAGAAACGTATATGCTATCTAAATTACAAACCACACAATCAAATAGCTATGTACATGTGAGCACGATAAGCGGTGTGCTGTGAGATCAAGGCTCAATCAAACGGAGTCGATGTAATATATTAGGCAACGCGACACTCCACCCATAAGTAACGGGGAACAAATGGGCCTATTGTGAGAAGTTGACTGTAATGAGAAATATAAACACAAATAACAATAACAATCATATCACATAGTACGTTAATTCACATAATGGTAATAGCAAGAGATTTGGATTTGTGAGATAAACAAAAGCGACACATGATACACGCCAAAAACATGAATAAAAAGGGGAGTTGTATGAATTCACTCACAGTGGGTGCGATTATGATTCGACGAAGATTACGCACAATTGAGATGCCAAGCGACGGTAATGGCTAACCTGAACATTCGTATAATAATTTAGATAAATATGTTCTTTTGGTTAAGTTTACTATTTTTTAATTAGCTTGTTATTTGTTAAATTATTTAGATATATATATTTTAATTTTTGAATAAAATTTAATATATAAAGAATATATTTTTAGGGAAAATATTTAAAAGTTTTGTTAATAAAAAAATATGTTTTTTCCCTTGGATCGGACCGGTCGGCTTATATGCAGCGTGTGAGATTCGAACTCATGACCTCTCGTTTACGTGCACGTAGCTCGAGCAACTGAGCTACGTGTCTAACCCGGGATATATCAAGATTCAATTACATTTATACACTTACTTGTTTAAACCATATTTTGATTAATTTAAAAAGGTTTGATATTTTATAAAGATAGTGCGTGGAACCGGACTCGAACATGTGACCTCTGCTTCATGTTGCACATAGCCCGATCAATTGGGTTGTGTGTCTAACCCGAAGAATATAGGTTTTTCATTAATCTTATATACATACTACAGCCAACCTTAATTTTATTTAATTAAAAAGGTTTGGTTTATTATAAGAACAGTGCACAGAACCGGGTTCGAATTTGTGACCTCTACTTCGTGTTGCACACAACCCGACCAATTGGGCTGCGTGTCTAACCCAAAGGATATAAGATTTTAATTAATCTTATATACTAACTGGGTCGTTTCATGTGTGGGTTATAAAAAGGTTTTGTAACATTTAGGGAAATCAGAATGTATCATGACTCGAACCGGAGTCCTTATACTTCAAATGCACACAATCCACCACTGGACTGTGTGTTTAACCCGGTTTAAATACGGTTTTTAATTTCATTTATACATTGACTCATTTGTCTTCTTCATTTCAATAAAATACATAAACTGATCTGCTTAATCCGATTTGTTTGGTTAACAAACAATCTTTTAAACTTGTACAGATGAGATTTAATAACAGAATGAAAGGAATTAAGCATAGT
This sequence comes from Scalesia atractyloides, assembly GCA_947069175.1. Lineage (NCBI taxonomy): Eukaryota > Viridiplantae > Streptophyta > Magnoliopsida > Asterales > Asteraceae > Scalesia > Scalesia atractyloides. The sequence continues at coordinate 41,139,368 of CAMTDV010000116.1, forward strand.
GGTATACCAAACATAGATTTTCTTCGATATTCCGGCGAAGTTCCGGCGGCTTAGCAGATTCCGACGTAGGATCTTGATAACATAAGTTTGCAGAGAGAATTTCGAGAGTGTGCGTGTTCTAAATGGGTTCAGAGGATCACTATTTATAGTTGAATTTAGTCGCAGAACTTGAGCTTAAGTTTTTGGTCAAAAACAGTTATGAGCGAAATGATTGCTGATCATTATTGACTATGATTGATTCGGTTTTGAAATTAGATGCAGGATTGAGAGTCCGTTTTGGAGAATTGATGTCCTTGCCGGACATACCGCTTCAGTTACAGAGTGATTCAAGAAGAAGACTTAAATAAGGAGGTTTAAAAGATTATATCGATGGGTTTTAGCCAAAGTTGTGTGGGTGTTGTATTGGTGTGCTGTGTGTGCGGTTAGGGTGGAGACCCGGGTTCGATCCCGCGGTCCACCCTTGATGTATTTTTTTTGAACTTAATAAGTATTATACTTATATATTTCATTTGTTATTATTATTTTATTACCTTTATTATTATTTATTTTATTAATTCTAATAATATAACGAATTCCTTAAACGTTTATTATAAGTGCGTAAAGAAAAATCATAGCATATACTTGATTAAAAATGTAGCGGGTTTTAGAACCCGTTCTTCATCAGATGTTACAGTATCCCTTACTTTTAGAAATTTTGTCCCGAAATTTAAGTGGTAGTAGGATTATCTTGAAAACGATGAGGGTATTTTTCGCGCATCGAGTCTTCACGTTCCCAAGTGAATTGCGGTCCTCATTTTGACTCCCAACGCGCCCTCACTATAGGAATTCGACTTCGTCTTAAGCGTTTTTCGCCGAAGTCCATGATTTCTACAGGTCATTCTACAAAGTGCATCAACTCATCAATCTGAATATCTTCTAACGGTATATGGAGGCAAGGCACTTTTTCATGTTATATACATGGAACGTTGGATGGATCTTGCTGAGTTCTTATAGTAAGTCAAGCTTGTAGGCTACATGACCAACTCTCTCAAGTATTTTAAATGGTCTAACATAGCGAGGTGCTAGCTTGCCTTTTTGTCCAAAATCGAACAACTCCCTTCCATGGTGATACTTTCAAAAGTACTTGGTCACCAACACAAAACTCAAGCAGCTTTCGTCGTTTGTCAGCGTAACTCTTTTGACGAATCTGAGTTGCTAGAAGATTGTTGCGGATTTGAAGAATCTTATCGGTTGTTTCTTGGATTAATTCCGGTCCGATGATCTGTGCTTCACCGATTTCGTACCAACATACAGGTGATCGGCACTTACGACCGTATAATGCTTCAAAAGGAGCCATATCGATGCTCGAGTAGTAACTATTATTTTAAGAAAATTCGACCAACGGTAGATGAGTATCCCATTGCTCGAGTGGTAACTATGATCGTAGCATGTCTTCAAGAGTCTGTATGGTGTGCTCAGATTGACCATTGGTTTGAGGATGAATGGCGGTGCTGAGGTCTAAGCGAGTGCCTAACGCTGATTGCACGGCTTGCCATGTTCATGAAGTAAAACGCCCATCTCGATCCGAGATGATGCTCAAAGGCACACCGTGTCGGCTTACAATTTCATCAATGTAAATATGAGCAAACTTCGCGTTTTTGTAATCTTCACGGATCGGAATGAAATGAGCGGATTTAGTAAGGCGATCGACAATAACCCAAATCATATCATGCCCACTAGAGGTGCGAGGTAACCCGGTAATAAAATCCATGGTTATGTTTTTCCACTTCCAAACGGGTATTTCAGGTTGAACAAATAATCCTGAGGGTCTTTGATGTTCGGCTTTAACTTTCGAACATGTGAGGCACTTGGAGACAAAAATGGCGATATCCTTTTTCATTCCGGGCCACCAGTAGGCGTATCGTAGATCTTGATACATCTTATTAGCACCCGGATGTATGGAGTATCGTGTTTCGTGGGCCTCATTCATGAGAAATGTACGAATATTGTCACGATAAGGTACCCAAATACGATTCAGATAATAAAGAATACCATCGGATTTTGATTCTAACTTGGTTTCAGCTCCACAAGCTAATTGATCACGCACGTCATTTTCTGTGACAGAGGTATGTTGAGCTTCGCGAATGCGTTTCCGGAGGTCAGTGATGATTTGAGAGCACAATAGGTGAATGGAGTTAGCATATTCTCTTCGAATAAGAGCATCTGCTACACATTGGCTTTATCATGATGATAACGAATTTCACAATCATAATCATTTAAGAGTTCGACCCATCGTCGTTGTCTCATGTTTAACTCATTCTGGTTGAAGATATGTTGAAGGCTCTTGTGGTTAGTGTAAATCTCACACTTTGTACCATAGAGATAATGTCTCCATATCTTTAGAGCAAACATGACTGCTCCGAGTTCCAGGTCGTGAGTGGTGTAATTCTTCTCGTGGACATTGAGTTGCCTTGAGGCGTAAGCTATCACCTTATCCCTTTGCATTAAGACACACCTAAGCCCCTGCCCTGATGCGTCACAATAGACCACAAAGTCATCACAACCATCAGGGAGAGTGAGAATAGGTGCATCACAAAGTCTCTGTTTCAAGGTTTGGAAAGCCTCCTCTTTTTTGGGCCCCCAAATGAAGGGCTTGCCCTTATAAGTCAAGGCTGTGAGCGGTAAGGCAATGCGGGAGAAATTGGCTATAAAACATCGATAATAACCCGCTAAGTCGAGGAATGATCTAACTTTAGTAGGAGTGCGTGGCGCCTGCCTTTCATGAACAACTTTGATCTTTGCAGGGTCGGCATCAATTCCTTTGTCATTGACGACGTGACCAAGAAATTGAACTTCTTTTAACCAGAATTCACATTTTGAAAACATAGCGTAAAGTTTTTCCGTTTTAAAAAATGTTAGAATAAGACGAAGATGTCGTTCATGATCTGACCTAGTCTTAGAATAAATTAGAATATCATCGATAAAAACAATAACGAAACGATCGAGGTAGGGTTTGCACACCCTATTCATTAAATCCATGAAAACGGTGGGAACATTGGTCAACCCAAAAGACATGACCATGAACTCGTAGTGACCGTAGCGAGTTCCAAAGGCAGTCTTTGGGATGTCTTCCTCATGTACTCTAAGTTGATGATAGCCAGATCGAAGATCGATTTTTGAGAAACAGGTGGCACCCTGAAGTTGGTCTAGAAGGTCATCAATGCGAGGTAAAGGATAACGGTTCTTGATGGTTAGTTTGTTGAGCTATCGATAATCGATGCACATTCGAAAGGTTCCATCCTTCTTCTTGACGAAAAGAACCAGTGCACCCCAAGGTGACGAGCAAGGGCGTATGAATCCTTTGTCAGTCAGCTCTTGTAGCTGACTAGCTAACTCTTGCATTTTAGATTGGGCTAACCGATATGGAGATTTTGCAATTGAAGTGTCACCATGTACAAGATCGATTCGAAATTCGACTTCTCGCATAGGAGGAAGTCCTGAGACATGTCTGGGAAGACCTGTGGAAAATCTCTAACAATCGGAATATCTTCGAGTTTCTTCTTCTTGTCTTCTTTCTTGACAATTTGGGCTAAGAATGCTATGTAATCCTTGCGAAGATACTTTCGAGCTTGAAGACACGACATTAACTTGAGTCCTTTAGATAGGGTTTCACCAAAATACGATGAGTTTGGCCGTCGTCGAGTGGAATTCGAATGCATTTTTCATAACATACAACTTGGGCATGATGCTGACTGAGCCAGTCCATACCAATGATGATGTCGAAGCTGAATGAGATCGATTGGAAAATCATGATCATTAAGAGTAAGAGTGCAGTCACGAATGATAGAATCCAACGTAATAGGTTCACCGTCTGCTACTTCCACTGTAAATGATTCAGCTAGACTAACGCTAGGTAAACCAAGAATAGATTCGAACTCTAAGGACACAAAACTCTTATCCGTGCCAGTGTCAAAAAGAATAGATGCATAGCTATCATTAATGAGAAACGTACCGTTGACCATGTTGTTATCCGCTCTAGCCTGATTGGCGTTGATGTTAAAAGCTCTACCTCTTGCTGGCGGATTGGCTTGCTTGGCTTGGTTCATAGGATTAGCTTGGGCTTGCGCATTGATGATGTTCACTAAACGCGGGCAGGTGTTGCGGAAATGAGTTGGATCACCGTAATTGAAACAAGCTCTGACGTGTAGCATCACGGGGTAGTTAGGTTGGTAGAAGGGTTGGGCTATGGGTTGAGCAGGTGGTAACATTAGTGGTTGTTGGTAAGGCACTTGGCCCACCATTTGGTTGTTGGGTTGGGCTTGGGGTTAGTTGCAGGTTTGTCTTTGAAGTGAACGGCAGGTTTGAATTGTATGACCTACTCGGCCACACCTTGTGCGTGGAGACATGGGTTCTCAAGAGGGTGATGTTATTGGCATTGATTTCACTCCGGATGAGGTCCTGTGTATTGCTTCTTAAATGGAGCGGTAGGGGGAGCAACTTGGGTGATTGGAGCGGCTGCAATGGGTTGGTTGAGTTGAGTTGGCCGATTAGCTTGTGTGACGGCAAAATTCTTCCCATTTTGCTTTCTCTTGCCAGTGAATCGAGAAGAGGATCCAGCTTGAGTTGGGTTAGGGGTTTCGGTTGGTGTTTATCTTTCTTCTTCTCATCTTTGAAATCCCCATTCCTGATATGGTTTTCAGTGAGCTTAGTAGCTAGCTCCATTGCTGCTTCCAGAGTTGTAGGTGTAGTACTCAGCACAGAGTCCTGAATCTTCAAAGGAAGACCCCGAATGTAGTGCTCGATCAGACAGTAGAGGGGGGTGAACAAATTTGGAACCATTTGATTCAACTCGAGAACCTTTTGTGTCACACCCCGGCTTTCCACAGCTAATAAACACTGGTGGGCCCGGGTGGGGAATATCGTGACGTAAGTTGATAACATCATAGACAATTAAACACAGCACAACGGAAGTCTTGGATTTAAATTACTATTACAAACCAAATGTTCGATATACAAAGTAATCCACAGGCTCGTAATAGAAGATCCACAATCGTATCATAATTTGTACAAAGAAAGAATATAAAACAGACTTTAGGCAGATCTAGGATTTGCAAGATTCTCTTATCACTGTCGAGCACTTCAAGCCTATTTTCGTATTGTACCTGCAAGCTTAGTTTTTTGAAAATATGTCAGCTTTCGCTGGTAAATACACCCAACTGACTCATTTTGAAAACATTTAAAATAAGTTTAAAGTGCGTATCAGCACAAAATCCTTTATAACTTGGGAAAGTTGACCGTCCAACCTTGTTAACAGATTTACATGTTTGTCCATACATACAGGGCCCGGTACAGAGACCGAGATATGATTAACGTACACACCACTTTGGACTCACGAAGGAGTCAATTCTTCCCAACCTTGTGGGCAATGCATTTTGAGCGTCTATCGGGTGTATGCCTACACCCGCGCTAAGGTCGTGGCCATTATCTATTGTAATGAGTCGAGGATATCCAGGACACGGTAGTTAACCCCCGATGTTTAATTTATCAAACAAAACTGACTAAAACAGAATATGCAGATTTACTAGCCACAATCCAGCATTCGATTGATCTCATTTCTGACCAAGCGGTAATAATTTACCGTAACCCTAGCCCATACAGGGGAAATAAGTGGAGAGTATTTACCTGAGCTATTCTTCGTTTAAACGCAAGATTTAATAACTCAGTCGTACACAAAAGTACTAAGTGCAGATAACATTTACCGGCAAGTCTCTAGTCTGGATTATGGCATAAGCTAACCAATTAAATACTAACGGTCTTATTTAAGTCTTAGACTTAGACCGACTAGTGTACTTGATCAAAAGATATAACGCTAGATTAAACGATTATTGGATAGAATGTAGTTTAATCCCAACAAGTACCTTCACTTGTGTAATATTGATAAACTATAAACATTCTGGATTTTGAGACTTAAATGACAAGGTTAGACCCGTTTCGTTTAATTTTCGTAAACTAGTTACACATGCTTAACCGTATGCATATCAGCGAAATCGGATAATCGGATAATCGGATAAGTCATGAACAAGTTCTATATGCCATTACACTTTAAATAAGTTGTAATATCAGTAGGATATCAATTTTTATGCCCGTTATGGTTTTAAAGTGAAACTATGCCTCATTAGGGCGTTTTGGTAATTTCATACCGTATAAAAGAAATCTGAATATAATTTAATATTATAACTATAAGTATTCTAGAAAAATAACTTATTTATGATATAATATCAGTAGAATATTAATTATATGTGTAATTTATCTTTTATGACCAAACAATACACCGAAGGGGTATTTTGTTCATTTTACACATAGTTTATAAATTATTCAGGACTTTGAGTTTGTATCATGTACCTACTATAAAAGTATTTAAAATAAGTTTAAAAATCAGTAGGTAACAAGTCTTGGTTAATAAATATGGTTTAAAACCATACTATGTGCCGAAACGACGCTTATGTCGTAAAATGACGATTGTGTGATATTCAATGAGACCTGGTGTTAAGGTCAGATTAATATGTCATAGATATGTTATTTAATATAACATATCAGTAGGTAAAAGATTTACTTTGAAAAGATGTGATTAAAACAATTTTATAAGCCACAAAGGACTTATCGTCATTTATCGACATAATATAAGAACTTACTTGTAAACTCGGTTTATCATCTGATTTGACTTCCCAAATAATCCTACTTATAATATTACATCAGTAGGAAACTTATTTTGAAATTCATTATCATTAAAACCTCTTTTTATGCAAAAAAGGGCATTTTAGTCAAAATGGCATAATTACGGAACTTGTGCATAAACTCAGATTCTGATTATGATCATGTAATATAGCCTAAGAGGGTTATGCTACATTATATTACGATCATAATGCAACTTTAGATCAGTATCTAACTAATTTTATTCGGGTCAGAATTGAAAGTCAAAGTAGAAGTCAAACTTTGCGACTTTCGGTTGCGAACCGACCCTAGAACTGAAATTCAACAGCCGAACATGTTCTTACATGTTCTAATAGTTATTACCAACTTTTTAAGTGTCAAAAAAGGTTTCATAACATATATAAGATCAATTTATGATTTTTCCGAAAATTGGGCTGTTTGACTTTTTAATATCATTACCTTGACCGGTCAATTGGTCTAGCAAACGTGATCCTCAGGGGGTGCCCTTTATAGGGATTAACAACTACCTTATTACGATTACTTAGCCATGTACATTATGAAAAATGGCTGGAACATAATGGTCTTACCCGAAGTCAAGGCGTTTTCCGTAAAACGCTTTACTTTTGGCTATAAAAGCCTATAAACGAAAATGCAAGAGCAAGGAACACTTACAAGAGGTTCCTAGAATGTATTGAACTTAGTTGGATGCTCCTTTCAGTTAGGAACTTCCAGAAGAGGGAGATAGAGTTGTAAATGAGAAAGGTGCAAGTTCAAATGGTGAACCTTGGCACCTAATTATAGTTGGAGAGCTTGAAGGAGGTGATGCCAAGTGTTACGGGGTGTAAGAGGAAGCTTACAAGTGTCCTAGAACGTGACATAGCAGTTTGGAAGACCATAGTTTCGAATCAAGTGGTTTTTGGCAATTTTTGTGGAGGCCAAGCAAATTTTCTACAGACAAAGACCTCTCGCGCCCCGCGAGCGCCTCATGGCCAGTTTCAAAGTTTGACACTATTAGCCCCTTAAATTATAAAACTTTCTAGAACACCTTTTTTACACTTTTAGCCCTCTGTAACGAATATTTGGCGTACCCGGGAGTATGCTCGGACATTGTCGAGATCTCGGTTCGTTAAAAGGTCACTCAGAGGTATAAATTAACATGTTGACACTTTTAACCCCTCCATCATCCAACTTTCACATTTTTACAGAATTAACCTCTCATCCAACAACGGGCACGCATGAGAGTTAGTACTTTGTAAAGGATCATTCAGAGGCTCATTATATGCGTGTTAACATATCAGTCACTCAGAGGCTAGGCATGTTGACATATCAGTCACTCAGAGGCCAATGTTTAAGCATGTTGACATATCAGTCACTCAGAGGCTAGGCTTGTTGATATATCAGTCACTTAGAGGCCAATGTTTAAGCATGTTGACATATCAGTCATTCAGAGGCTAGGCATGTTGATATATCAGTCACTCAGAGGCCAATGTTTAAGCATGTTGACATATCAGTCACTCAGAGGCTAGGCATGTTGACATATCAGTCACTCAGAGGCCAAGTTTTGAGCATGTTGACACCTTTAGTCCTTATTAGTCTTTATTAGACTAAAAAATACATGTGTCGCTATACTATTGGACACGATTTTACGAGGTGTTACATCCTCACCCCCTTAAAAGAAATCTCGACCTCGAGATTTTATTCAAAACGATGGGGGTACTTTTGTTGCATAGTGGACTCAACCTCCCATGTATACTCGGGACCTCTAAAGGCGTCCCACTTAACTTTTACTGTAGGTATTAATTTTCTTTGGAGCTTCTTAACCTGTCGATCCTCGATCGAAATTGGTTTCTCAACGAACCTCAGGTTTTCATCTATATGCAATTTTTTGTGTGACATTGCTAGCGACTCATCTGCTAGACATTTCTTAAGGTTAGATATGTGGAATACATCATGGATTCCACTAAGCTCCTCTGGCAGCTTAAGCTTATAAGCTACGGTGCCGACACATTCGAATATCTCAAATGGTCCTATATATCTTGGGCTCAATTTACCCTTCTTTCCGAATCTCATTACACCTTTCCAAGGTGATACTTTCAGCATGACTTTGTCCCTACTTGGAACTTGAGAGGTTTACGCCTCTTGTCAGCATAGCTCTTCTGCTTATCACGGGCAGCTTTGAGATGATCACGGATTTGCACAATCTTTTTCGTGGTCTCCAGGACAATCTCTGGTCCTGATAGTTGGTCTTCCCCAACTTCTGCCCAACACACGGGGTTCGAGACTTTCTCCCATACAAGGCCTAATAAGGAGCAGCCTTGATGCTCGTATGATAACTATTATTATAGGAGAATTCTATTAGGGGTAAGTGATCTCCCAACTTCCACCTAAATCAATCACACATGCCCTAAGCATGTCTTCCAATGTCTGAATAGTACACTCACTTTGACCATACTTCTGCGGGTGGTAAGCCATACTAAAATTTAATCTTATGCCTAAAGATTATTGGAAACTTTTCCAAAAGGATAGGTATATCTAGTATCTCTATTAGATACAATATATGCCGGCACACCGTGTAGGGACACAATCTTGTCCACATACAACTTAGCCAATTTGTCTAAATTATCCGTTTCCTTAATTGGCAAGAAATATGCTGACTTAGTCAGCCTATCTACGATGACCCAAATCGTGTCATTACCAGGTTTGGTCTTAGGTAAATTGGTAATCAAGTGCATAGATACCATTTCCCATTTCCATGTGGGAATTTACAATTGTTGTAGAAGTCCTGACGGCTTCTGATGTTCGGCCTTAACTTGCGAACACAAGTGGCTATGGATTTCTTCAAACCCATCCACCAATAATTCTTTTTAAGACCCTGATACATTTTTCACCTCCTGGGTGAACTAAGTATCTCGTGTTATGCGCTTCTTGAAGGATTAACTCTCTAAATCCTCCAAAGATTGGAACCCAGATTCTACCATTAAATATAAGGATTCCATCCTTTCCAGGCGTTAATTGATCGACAGTTCCGCCTAATCCCTCATTAGGAATGTTAGCCTCTAATAGGGCTTGCTTTTGCGCATCCAATAGCTCTTGGCGTTTATTCTTATAGGCTTAAATCTTTCCTTGTGACTTAAGGCATCAGCAACGACATTTGACTTACCCGGATGATAGCGAATTTCGCAATCATAATCGTTAAGTGTTTCCATCTAACGACACTACCGCATGTTCAATTCTTTCTGATTGAACAAATGTTGGAGGCTCTTATGGTCGGTGTATATAATACACTTTATGCCATACAAGTATTGTCTCTATAACTTATGTGCAAATACAACGACACCCAATTCCAAATCATGGGTGGTGTAGTTTCTTTCGTGCACCTTTAACTGTTGTGATGCATAAGCAATTACCTTGCCTTTTGGCATTAGCACACAACCCATGCCAATGTGCGAAGCATCACAATAGACTACAAAATTCAAAACACCCTCAGGTAGAGATAACACAGGAGCATTGCTCAACTTGTGTTTAAGAATCTCAAAGGATTCTTGTTGTTTCGGACCCCAAACAAATTTGACATTCTTACGGGTTAAAGCAGTCAAAGGAGTGGCTATCCTTGAAAAGTTCTCAATGAACCTTCTATAATAACCAGCCAATCCTAGAAAACTACGAATCTCCGATGGGGTCTTGGGCACTTCCCAATTTATTATGGCTTCTATTTTGGCGGGATCCACCTAGATACCATGCTCACTTACAACATGTCCAAGAAATTGGACTTCTCTAAGCCAAAATTCACACTTAGAAAATTTAGCATAAAGCTTTTCCTACCTTAGCAATTCTAGAATGCACCGAAGGTGTTTCTCGTGATCAACTTGATGACGAGAATAGATAAGTATGTCGTCTATGAAGACAATGACAAACTTATCCAAATACGGTTTACAGACTCTATTCATGAGATCCATGAATGTTGCAGGTGCATTTGTGACCCCAAAAGGCATCACTAGAAATTCAAAATGACCATATCGGGTCCTGAAGGCAGTCTTAGGAACATCCTCGTTCCTAACCTTCAGCTGATGATATCCTAATCTCAAATCAATCTTAGAAAAGTAACTAGCCCCTTGAAGGTGGTCGAGTAAATCATCGATCCTGGGCAGAGGATATCGGTTCTTAATTGTTAACTGGTTCAACTCTTGGTAATCAATGCACATTCGCATTGAACCGTCTCTTTTCTTTACGAATAAAATAGGAGCTCCCCAAGGCAAGGAACTCGGCTGAATAAACCCTTTCTCTAAGAGTTCATCTAACTGTAATCTCAGTTCCTTCATCTCCGTCGGTGCTAACTGATATGGAGCTCTGGCTACCGATGCTAATCTAGGTAGGATATCAATTCTAAACTCCACTTGCCTATCTAGAGGTAGGCTAGGTAATTCTTCGGGGAAAACATCGGAATACTCCGAGATAACTGGAGGGTCTTCAATACTTGGCTTAGGCTCATTGATAGTTACTTGTGCCATATAAATGATACAACCTCTCCCCAAACACTTGGATGCCTTAAATAACGACACCTTGTCTGGCAATCCGTAGTGCAAATCTCCAGGGATGGTGATCGTTTCACCAGATGGGGTTTTACTTTCGATGAGTTTCTTATCACAGGCAATGCGGGCTTGGTTATGGGATAACCAATCCATGCCTAAAACTACATCAAACCCTGCCAGTTTCATTGGCAAAAGAGTGATGGGGATATAATGATTCTTAATGGATATAGAGCATCCATCAAGAACGGAAGATGCTATCTCTAACGTTCCATCAGCGAGTTCTACCTCATAAGTTATATCTAGAGTTCTTATGCGCAAGTTTAATAGTTTACTAAACTTATGATCAACAAAAGATTTATCTGCACCCGAATCAAAAAGAACTCTAGCATATACATCATTGATGAGGAATGTACCTGCTATGACGTTATTGTCATTAACGGCCTCCCTGGCATTCATCTAAAAAGCACGTGCATTTCCTTTCTTAGCATCTCCAGGCTTTGCATCATTACTTTTGGGGTTCTTGGGGTAATTGAACGTAATGTGCCCTTTTTCATTACAGTTGTAGCAAACTGCATCCTTAAGATCCTTGCACTCTAGGGTCTTATGCCCCTTTCTCTTTCAGATACCACAGGGTTTAGTCTGTGGATTTATACTACACTGTCCCCAATGTCTATATTTACAGTTCTTGCACAGAGGTTTGTCATTAGACGCGTGCTGGTTCTTCTTAAACCCGAAATTTCCTTTCTTTTTGAACCTTTGGGAGTTATTATCCCCCCGTTTCCACTTTCCATCAATTTCAGTCTTAACTGACCTTTGCCTCACTAAATCTAAGGTGAGGGAGAGAGATAGGTCGACATCAGACCTATAGGTACTAGGCTGAAAAACCTTTACCATACCCTTTATCTCAGGCGCTAACCCATTAATAAAACACGCAATGCGTTTGGATTCAGGGTGATTAGATATGAAACTAACCTAGACAGGGAATTGAAGTCAGTAACATACTTCTGACAGTCTAGGTTCTTCATTGAAAGAGTTAGAATGTTTGTCTCTAATTTCTCCACCTCATGAGGTGGACAGTAAGTCTCCTTGACTAGTTCTACAAACTTAGACCATCCTAAGTTGTAAAGGTGTACTTTACCTGTAGATTGGATCCTGGCCTTCCACTAAATCAGAGCATCGCCCTTGAAGGACTATGATACATACTTGACCACATCCTTATCAGCACAACCGCTGATATCTACAATCGTTTCCAACTCCTCAAGCCATTTCAAGGCTTCTACTGCTCCTTTTTCCCCATTAAATCCCGGGGTTTATAGAAGACGAAATATTGGTAGGTACATCCGTCTTTAGAAGAGCGGGACCTATCAGCAAATTCTATTTTCTTTGGTTCACTCTTTGCATTAGAAGAGTGAACTGAGCTCTCCTTATGAGCTGAGGATGGCGAGATTGATAATGGTCTGGAGCAAGTAGCACTCGACTCCCTAAGTTTTTCTATGGCTTCCATGGCCTTTCACACAGCTGCATCTATGCGAGCTTGGAAGTCATCATTATTAACGGCTATATTTTCAGCCTTGTTAGAGCTAATCTCTCAGTGGCTACTCTATGCCTCGTCCGAGTTTACCATTTTGAAGCTTTAGCTCTAAACACTAAATAAAACTTCTCTTAGCCATGGTATAACAACCATACTGGGTTAAACACTAGATATAACAATCCATCGCCTATTTAAGCTAGTGTGAATAACATCACAACTCTTAGGCTTGCCATGGTATAACAATCATATTGGCTTTAAACATTGGATGTAACAATCCATTGCCTATTTAAGCTAGTGTGAATAACATCACAACTCTTAAGCTTATCATATCTATATTTGGCCTAGATCTTAATAAGACCATCAAAGACAAATTACAATCTGGACATAGTCCATATATTATTAGACAGTGGATCGTAAGGTCACAACTGTCATTGTCATAATTGACAATTACATACATCTTATAAGCTTGTCACTAATGGACATAAAAAATGGGCACATTGGCCTACATCATAATAGATGTAAATTATGGCACATTGGCCTACATCATAACAGATGTAAATTATGGCACGTTGGCCTACATCATAACAGATGTAAATTTATGGCACATTGGCCTACATCATAACAGATGTAAATTTATGGCACATTGGTGTGTCACCTTGGACATAAAATTGGGTACAATGGCCTGTCACCTTGGACATAAAATTGGGCACATTGCACCTTGGACATAAAATTGGGCACATTGGCTTGTCACCTTGGACATAAAATTGGGCACATTGGCCTGTCATTTGTCATCGCATTGATGACATTAGTCGGGATCACACTGATCATATAGGCTATATAATAGGTCTTAGGACGTAGTCCTTTTCACCTAGACGGCTAGTGTGGTTCCTCAAGTCACACTACCAAGAGTATGAACATTACTTAATGTTAATATAAGAGTACCTTAATGATTGATTAATGGTCCCGGTTACCTTCGATCTTAACGACCTTGGAGGCATGAACCTAGTTCCCACCTCTGGATAGAAGGATAACTTCCCTTAACTATCCTGATAGAAGGTTCCTTCTCCTTAACTATAATTACTTGGCCAATTGTGTCTACACCACTTGGCATAATTAAACCCACTAAGGTCTTTTGAAGAGCATAAATTTCGAATAAAATCGAGACGCTCGCTTGAAGAGGATAATACATACATATATGTATATATATATATGTATGTATGTATGTATATATATATATATATGTAAGGACTGTCATGCAAGGACTAAAGAAATAAATATGTCCACGTAGGGACTAAAGAAATAACAATGTCCTCGCAGGGACTAACATATATTAGAAGAGACTTCACTCGTTCTTCTTTCCCTTACCAGTTTGGAGAGTTTCTTGAAGAACTTGTTTGTCTTCTTCTCCGTTTTCTCCGCTTGTCGTTGCATTTCTCTCATTCATTCTAAGTCCTCATTAATGGCCTCAAGTGGCGGCGGAGGTTGTGGTTGTGGCATAATAGGATACTGGTTCCCATAACTTAGATATCCAGTAGGTGGAAAAGCAGGTGGGAAAGGAGACGGGTAAAGTGCGTTATGCATGACCGCTTGCATGTAAGGGTCTTGCGACAATGCTTGACAATCAACAGGTGTAGTTGGGTTAAAAGGATCATATCCAAACGTATCCGGATATGTTGGGATAGGGTTATTATAACCCGATGGTGGTGGTTGAACCATTGGTGGTGGTGGTGGTTCCACCACATGTGACGTATTAGAGGGTCCACCCATTTGTGGGTCCTCGTGAATAGTAGGGTAAGGTTTGGGCAAAGGTGGGAGCGATCCCGACCGTTGGCCCGCACGTACTGACATGCGTGCTCCTCTTTTCCTCCTTGGCGATTCAGGTGGCGATTAGGGTTGTTCCACTGGTTCCATGTGGATATCTCCTTGCACATGAGGTGGTAGGGAATGATGGGAAGGAGTGGTAGCGAAAGTAAATTGGTTCCAATATTGGTCCCATTCATTAGGACCTTGATAAGGTGATCTGGCATAAGAGTTCGAATCGCTTGAGATTTCAATGGGATGCACATTTGAACCTGACGGCGGCATCTCCGCATTGGAATCCTCGTCCATTGGGTTTGGTTGATCCAGCTGATTCTGATCAGCTGGGGGTGTGTTAAAGTATTGGTTGGGATTAAACTCATGATGGTAAGAATGATGAGAGTGGTGGGAGTGGTGTGAATGGTACGAGTGGTGTGAATTTTGAGTGTGGGTAGGCGAATGTTGTGGTAGTGGCCATGAATCCCCCGAATCTTCATAAGGGTTTGGGTGATGGGGATGTGAAGGGATATGTCCTGAAGGTCCTCCCCTCGTTGGTCCTTTTCCTCTTCCTCGTACACGTGGTGGCATTTTACTGTTAAAAATCAATTCAAAAACAATACTAATAACTTAATAATGAGATGAGTAATCCTAGGTCAAAGCCTAGACTCGGAAGTCTAAGGAATGCACTTGTGTAATTTGAGATTAAACACAAAAGGCTAGTGTTTAATTTTCTCAAATGTTGGCTCTGATACCAGCTTATCACACCCCGGCTTTCCACGGCCAATCAAACACCGGTGGGCCCGGGTGGGGAATATCGTGACGTAAGTTGATAATATCATAGACAATTAAACACAGTACAACGGAAGTTTTGGATTTAAATTACTACTACAAACCAAATGTTCAAAATACAAAGTAATATACAGGCTCGTAATAGAAGATCCACAGGCGGATCATAATTTGTACAAAGAAAGAATATAAAACAGACTTTGGGCAGATCTGGGATTTGCAAGATCCTCTTATCACTACCGAGCACTTCCAGCCTATTTTCGTATTGTACTTGCAAGCTTAACCTTTTGAAAATACGTCAGCTTTCACTGGTAAATACCCCTACTGACTCATTTTGAAAACATTTAAAATATGTTTTAAGTGGTATCAGCACAAAATCTTTTATAACTTGGGAAAGTTGACCATCCAACCTTGTTAACGAATTTACATGTTTGTCCATACATATAGGGCCTGGTACGAAGACCGAGACATGATTAACGTACACACCACTTTGGACTCACGAAGGAGTCAATTCTTCCCAACCTGGTGGGTAATGCATTTTGAGCGTCTATCAGGTGTATGCCTAAACCCGCGCTAAGGACGTGGCCATTATCTATTGTAAAGAGCCAAGGATATCCAGGGCACGGTAGTTAACCCCCGATGTTTAAGTTATCAAACAAAACAGACTAAAACAGAATATGCAGATTTACTAGCCACAACCCGGCATTCGATTGATCCCATTTCTGACATAGTGGTAATAATTTACCGTAAGCCAAGCCCGTATAGGGGAAATAAGTCGAGATTAGTTACCTGAGCTATTCATCGTTTAAACGCAAGATTTAATAACTCAGCCGTACACAAAAGTACTAAGTGCATATAACATTTACCGGCAAGTCTCTAGTCTGGATTATGGCATAAGCTAACCAATTAAATACTAACGATCTTATTTAAGTCATAGACTTAGACCGACTAGCGTACTTGATCAAAACGTATAACGCTAGATTAAATGACGATTGGATAGAATGTAGTTTAATCCCAACATGTGCCTTGACTTGTATAATATGGATAAACTATAAATATTCTGGAATTTGAGACTTAAATGACAAGGTTAGACCCGTTTCGGTTAATTTTCGTAAACTAGTTACATATGCTTAACCGTACACATATCAGCAACATCGGGTAACCAGATAAGTCATGGACAATTTCTATATGTCATTACACTTTAAATAAGTTGTAATATCAGTAGAATATCAACTTTTATGCCTGTTATGGTTTTAAAGTGAAACTATGCCTCATAAGGGTGTTTCGGTAATTTCATACCGTATAAAAGAAATCTAAATATAATTTAATATTATAACTATAAGTAGTCTAGAAAAACAACTTATTTATGATATAATATCAGTAGAATATTAATTATATTGTAATTTATCTTTTATGACCAAACTATGCACTGAAGGGGCATTTTGGTCATTTTCACATAGTTAATAAATTATTCGGGATTCTGAGTTTGTATCATGTACCTACTGTAAAAGTATTTAAAATAAGTTTAAAAATCAGTAGGTAACAAGTCTTGATTAATAAATATGGTTTAAAACCATACTATGCGCCAAAACGGCGCTTATGTCTAAATGACGATTTGTGTGATATTCAATGAGAACTGGTGTTAAGGTCAGATTAATATGTTTTAGATATGTTGTTTAATATAACACATCAGTAGGTAAAAGATTTACTTTAAAAATATGTGATTAAAACCTTATAATATTACAGCAGTAGGAAACTTATTTTGAAGTTCATTATCATCAAAACCTCTTTTTATGCAAAATAAGGGCATTTTAGTCAAATGACATAATTACAGAACTTGTTCATAAACTCAGATTCTGATTATGATCATGTAATATAACCTTAGAGGGTTATGCTACATTATATTACGATCATAATGCAACTTTAGATCAGTATCTAACTAATCTAAATCGGGTCAGAATCGAAAGTCAAAGTAGAAGTCAAACTTTGCGACTTTCGGTTGCGAACTGACTCTAGAACTGAAATTGACGAGCCGAGCATGTTCTTACATGTTCTAATAGTTATTACCAACTTGTTTAAGTGTCAAAAAGGTTTCATAACATATATAAGATCAATCTATGATTTTTTTCGAAAATTGGCCTGTTTGACTTTTTAATATCATTACCTTGACCTGTCAATTGGTCTAGCAAACGTGATCTTCAGGAGGTGCCATTTATGGGTATTAACACCTACCTTATTACGATCACTTAGCCATGTTCATTATGAACAATGGCTGGACCATAATGGTCTTATCCAAAGTCAAGGTGTTTTCCGTGAAACGCTTTACTTTTGGCTATAAAAGCCTATAAACAAAAATGCAAGAGTAAGGAACACTTACAAGAGGTTCCTAGAATACAACAGAACTTAGTTAGATGCTCCTTTCAGTTAGGAACTTCTAGAGGAGGGAGATAGAGTTGTGAATGAGAATGGTGCAAGTTCAAATGGTGAACCTTGGCACCTATTTATAGTTGGAGAGCTTGAAGGAGGTGATGCCTGGTGTTAAGGGGTGTGAGAGGAAGCTTACAAGAGTCCTAAAACAGGGCATAGCAGTTTGGAAGACCAGGGTTTCGAATCAAATGGTTTTTGGCAATTTGTGTGGAGGCCAAGCAAATTTTCTGTAGACAGAGGCCTCCGCACCCCGCGAGAGGCACATGTCTTGCCTCTCGCGCCCCGTGAGCGCCCCATGGCCAGTTTCAAAGTTTGACACTTTTAGCCCCTTAACTTATAAAACCTTTTAGAACACCTTTTTAGCACTTTTAGCCCTCCGTAACCAATATTTGGCATACCCGGGAGTATGCCCGGACATTGTCAAGATCTCGGTTCGTTAAAAGGTCACTCAGAGGTATAAATTAACATGTTGACACTTTTAACCCCTCCATCATCCAACTTTCACTTTTTTACAGAATTAATCTCTCTCATCAAACAACGCGCACACATGAGAGTTAGGACTTTGTAAAGGATCATTCAGAGGCTCATTATATGCGTGTTGACATATCAGTCACTCAGAGGCTAGGCATGTTGACATATCAGTCACTCAGAGGCCAATGTTTAAGCATGTTGACATATCAGTCACTCAAAGGCTAGGCATGTTGATATATCAGTCACTCAGAGGCCAATGTTTAAGCATGTTGACATATCAGTCACTCAGAGGCTAGGTATGTTGACATATCAGTCACTCAGAGGCTAGGCATGTTGACATATCAGCCACTCAGAGGCCAAGTTTTGAGCATGTTGACACCTTTAGTCCTTATTAGTATTTATTAGACTAAAAAAATACAACATGTGTAGCTATACTATTAGACATGATTTTACAAGTTGTTATATCTTGTTGCAGGTTATACGATCTCCCTCTTTTTATTTCAGAAAATAGAACTCATCCTCCAGGTTCTTAATTCGCTTCTTGGGCAGAAACGTCTTGTCATGAGTTCACTCAATTCTTCCCAAGTTAGGGCTACTGCGGCTTCGGCGCCTCTTCTACCCTTTTCAGCATTCCACCAAGTTAGTGATACCCTAAATAGATGACCAGTAGCATAACGAACCTTACGGTCGTTGGGACAATCATAATTGAGAAAGATACTCTCCATTTCTTCAAACCATCGAAGGAGAGAGCAGTGACCCCTTCAGTTCCCTCATACTTTGGAGGGTTACATGAGTTGAAGTGCTTGTAAGTGCACTTAGTGGTGTTTGTGGGAGGGTTGGCATCATTTGTCCCTCTTGGTTAATTGGGTTGACAAGGTTAGCAGCAAGAGCTTTTTGAACTTGAATTATGATATCAGGAATCACGACGGCCATTAATTGGGCTATTTGAGCAGCCATGCGCTCGCCTGATCTTCCTGATCTCCTACTTCTGTGAGAGTGCCTAGAAGACATCTACAGGAATACGTAACGAGATTATGAGCTTGGCGTATAATTGTCATGTGTGTCATATAAAATTAAACAACCTCAAAACTAAATAAAATCCATTGCATCCATAGGATGTCTTGGGCTTAGATCCTGCTTGGGCCTCCATATGTCCTCCACACTTGGCTTAGGTAGTCATGTGGCCCCATAACTACTGGGCTTTGTAGGGTACACATTGGTTTTGGCCTGTTAACACTCGCACCACCCGAATGAAAATCGTAAAACATGATTGCGAGTTGTAAGGTCGGAAGGTGTCCTAGTGTAGGCATAGTGACAACTCAAAGTGGGGTTAGTTCACACAACGTTTGGTGTGGCATGCTTTGGCCTAATAGGTCCTGTGTACTCTCATCGTTAGTCCCCAGGTAGGCAAACTGGTCCGTTATTTTGGATTTATATGAGTGCCAATCCTAGACAGGACGTTTCGACTACCGGTACTTGTACCCTTCTAGTTACTATATGCCCGTCGTAGAACTCACTTTGATGAGATTGAAAAATAAAAACATCACAAATTATTGAAAAGAAAAGCAAAAAATGTTTAAATGTGTGAGAATGAAAACGGGTGTTAACATGATAATATATGCGTATATATATTCATGTTTTATTGACAATATTTATAACACATTAAATGTCACACAAAATTATATAGAAATGAAAGAGCTTGCATGTAATTGTGTGTGAAAGAGATGTAAAACAAGTAAATGTCATAAGTTTGCATGTACCAACTTAACACGTAAGCAACTAAATTCTAACTGACTATAGTATAGGCTCTAAGGGTCTAATAGCCTATCCTATATCCCTACCGTCACACGCTCTGATACCAATCTGTCACATCCTGACCCGCAGCGGATATGGTAGTTGGGGCATGATTGGGTTTTCATCAAAGCTCATGACATTTACTATTATAAAAGTTTCATATTTATTATTTCGAATTAAAATGAAATATTCCAATCAACACAAACACAAAATGTTCTAAACAAAGCTTTCAAGTAACATTTTATTTTCTTCTAAGGCCCATGTCCTATGTGTTACTTGCTTCAACCTGTTTACATATATCATGTGTAAAAATAGAGATTTAGGTCAACATAAGTTGGCGAGTGAATCCCATTTAATCATTAAGAAAAATGATATGTTTATTATCTTTAATAAAATTTGCATTAACCAAATATGAGAAACGTATATGCAATCTAAATTACAAACCACACAATCAAATAGCTATGTACATGCGAGCATGATAAGCGATGTGCTGTGAGATCAAGGCTCAATCAAACGGAGCCGATCTAATATATTAGGCAACGCGACGCTCCACCCATAGGTTACGGGGAACAAATGGCCCTAATGTGAGAAGTTGACTGTAATGAGAAATATAAACACAAATAACAATAACAATCATATAACATAGTACGTTAGTTCACATAATGGTAATAGCACGAGATTTGGATTAGTGAGATAAACAAAGGTGACATATGATACACCCCAAAAACATGAATAAAAAGGGGAGTTGTAAGAATTCACTCACAGTGGGTGCGATTATGATTCGACGAAAATTACGCACGATTGAGATGCCAAGTGACGATAATGGCTAACCTAAACATTCGTATAATAATTTAGATAAATATGTTCTTTTGGTTAAGTTTAGTATTTTTAATTAGCTTGTTATTTGTTAAATTATTTAGATATATATATATATATATATATATATATATATATATATATATTCTAATTTGTGAATAAAATTTAATATATAAAGAATATATTTTCAGGGAAAATATTTAAAGGTTTTGGTTGATAAAAAAATATGTTTTTCCCTTGGATCGACCGGTCGGGTTATACGCAACGTGTGAGATTCGAACTTGTGACCTCTCGTTTACGTGCACGCAGCTCGACCAACTGAGCTACGTGTCTAACCCGGAATATATCAAGATTTAATTACATTTATACACTTACTGGTTTAAACCATATTTTGATTAATTTAAAAAGGTTTGATATTTTATAAGGACAGTGCGTGGAACAGGACTCGAACCTGTGACCTCTGCTTCGTGTTGTACACAGCCCAACTAATTGGGCTGTGTGTCTAACCCGAAGATTATAGGTTTTTCATTAATCTTATATACATACTATAGCCAACATTAATTTTATTTAATTAAAAATGTTTGGTTTATTATAAGAACAGTGCACTGAACCAGGTTCGAACTTGTGACCTCTGCTTCGTGTTGCACACAGCCCGACCAATTGGGTTGTGTGTCTAACCCGAAGGATATAAGATTTTAATTAATCTTATATACTAACTGGGTCGTTTCATGTGTGGGTTATAAAAAAGGTTTTGTAACATTTAGGGAAATCGGAACGTATTATGACTCGAACCGAAGACCTTATACTTCAAATGCACACAGTCCACCACTGGACTATGTGTCTAACCCAGTTTAAATACGATTTTTACCTCATTTATACACTGACTCACTTTGTCTTCTTCATTTCAATAAATACATAAACTGGTCTCCTTAATCCGATTTGTTTGGTTAACAAACAAACTTTTAAACATGTACAGATGAGATTTAACAATAGAATGAAAGGAATTAAGCATAGTAGTATACCGAACAGAGATTGTCTTCGACATTCCGGCGGACTTCCGGCGGTTGAGCAGATTCTGGCGAAGGATCTTGATAACATAAGTTTGCAGAGAGAATTGCGAGAGTGTGCGAGTTCTAAATGGGTTCAGAGGATCACTATTTATATT
This sequence comes from Scalesia atractyloides, assembly GCA_947069175.1. Lineage (NCBI taxonomy): Eukaryota > Viridiplantae > Streptophyta > Magnoliopsida > Asterales > Asteraceae > Scalesia > Scalesia atractyloides. The sequence goes on from CAMTDV010000116.1 coordinate 41,161,374, forward strand.
TGAATTTAGTCGCATAACTTGAGCTTAAGTTTTTGTTAGTTTTTGGTCAAAAACAGTTACGAGCGAAATGATTGCTGATCATTATTGATTGTGATTGATTCGGTTTTGAAATTAGATGCAGGATTGAGAGTCCGTTTCGGAGAATCGATGTCCTTGCTGGACATATCACTTTAGTTACAGGGTAATTCAAGAACAAGACTTAAATAAGGAGGTTTAAAAGATTATATCGATGGGTTTTTAACCAAAGTTGTGTGTATGTTGTAGTGGTGTGCTGTGTGTGCGGTTAGGGTGGAGACCCGGGTTCGATCCCGCGGTACACCCTTTATTTATTTATTTTTTGAACTTAATAAGTATTATACTTATATATTTCATTTGTTATTATTATTTTATTACCTTTATTATTATTTATTTTATTAATTCTAATAATATAACGAATTCCTTAAACGTTTATCATAAGTGCGTAACGAAAAATCATAACATATACTTGAATTACAAAAACGGAGCGGGTTTTAGAATCCGTTTTTCGTCAGATGTTACAGTATGTTGGTAATGAGTGTATTGGAGCTACTACCAGGTGCAACAAGGGGATTCCTTGGGGCCCCTTCTCTTTGCCCTTACCTTACACCCCTTCATTCTCCGTGTGTAGGACCGCTGTAACCTTCTGTTTCATGCTTGGTACTTGGATGATGGGACGATTATCGGCAATGAGACTAAGGTTGCTAGGGCTTTAGACATCACCAAAGACGATGGGGCCTTACCTCAACATTAAGAAAATAGAGGGTTTTTTTTTGTCCGACATGTGATGGGCGGAAAGTTCAGGATGAGCTTTTCCCGAGAGGGATTGGCAGACCAGAGAGGGGGGTTAAGCTCCTTGGTGGAGCTGTTAGCCGTGATCATAGCTTTATTGGGGAGTTGGCAGGGCGGCGGGCCTCGGAAGTGTAAATTTAAACGTGTAAATTTAATTTTTAATATTGTTTTCGAATAATAATAACAAGTGTAAGAAAATTTTTTAAATTTAAAATGTTTTTGGTCAAGTTCTTATATATTTTTATTCGTTCTCACGGTAATCGTGATATTTAGAATTCTCATTTAAACCCTTCTTGTAGATAGCTTTTTTAAAATACGAGTCGCTCCCCTTCCCACCATTAATATATTATGTTTTCTACTTCAAGAGAATAAAACTATAGTATATTTATTTATAACGTATCCCAGGGGCATTTAGTTTGAAAATTACGAGTGTAAACGGATGACCTTGACTTCATAATTTCCATAAGACATAATTTCACTACGACCTTGCTTTCTTAATTTCCCTTCCACCTTGACTTCGTAAGGCCATTTATACCTTCTACATTAAGTAGGGATGAAAAGGAACCCGAATGGAAATCAAAGTATTTGGGAGTTAGGTGTGTTATGGGAACAATCTTACGACCATTCAATTTGTTACCTAATGAGTTTTAACGTGCAGACCAGTTTTAGCTATTAACAAATCTTTATATTGTTACCTAATGAGTTTTTTTTGTAAAATAAAGCTATTTATTATATATTTAATCTTCAAAATGATTATTCAACTTAGTTATATCGTAAAATTCACCTCATTCATTTTCTAAAATGATTATTGTCATGTTTAATATCGTAGATTTCAACATACATAAAATGAAAACAATAAGTATGTATTATATATACACACATGTACATACAGGGAATTATTATTTCAAAACTTTTAAGAACTCATGAAAACCAATCTGAAGTACGCATTTATTTGAATTTGTCTTAGATACTAACATTATTAGTATTAAAATATAGTATTGTTATATGAAATGGTATTTGCAAACTTATCTATATTCATATATTATAAACACATACACACATGGTAAGTACATCGGGTTTGATGGGCTCAACAATCCGGAAATTGTGACCACAGATCCAGCCATCTCATTTCGTGCCGCCTTATGGTTTTGGGTGAACAATGTTCACTCATTCATTGGTCAAGGGTTTGGAGCTACTATTCGAGCTATCAACCGAATGGAATGGAATGTAATGGTGGCAATTCAAATAGTGCAACTTCTCGTGTCCAGTACTAGACTCAATATTGTAACCAACTTGGAGTTGCACTGGGCGATAACCTTCATTGTTAGACAGACAGAGAGATCAAACATTAAATCTTGATACTTATACCATCGTTGTTGAAATAAGATAAATATACACATACCTCTTTGGTATATATATTATGTATGTTTTACACCATATTAATAGAAATAAATGAAAAAATTATAAGTTAGGCTGAGTTTCAAAGTTTATAATGATCTGTATGTGACTAGGGAGATGTTTGGGGGTATACAACGCCTATTTTTACCAATAGATCGGGTAATGCTTTTTGAAGCGATTGTCTAATCCACCATCTGAACTTCTTTTGAAACTGGGTTGCTTTTAAGGATACAAATCTAGTTATCTCGTATTTTTGTAGTAATGACATGCTACAATTATGATGTTTTTTAATCCTTAATTATTATCAAACAAAAAACAAAAGATATAACCCAAAGCCTAACACCTTTTATGTTCTTGAAGGCGACTAAACCTACCTTAATACCATGATTAGGATGTCTAAACAAATTTAGAAACCATCTTAACTTGTTGAGTAACAAATTTTCAACTATTGCCTGGTTTCATGGGATGCTACCAAATAAAATCCAATGATCTGTTAGGTCTAAATGAAAATCAATGAGAAACCAAAATTTATGGGATTTAAAAAATCACGAGAAAATCCTAATCCTTTGTGCTATACAATTTATACCTGATGGATTTTAACTGAAAGTTAAAATACATTATTTAGACAAAGAAATGAGGAAAGTATCCAAAACTTTTAAGGGGTTTACTGCCGGGTTAATCGAGATAATCCGTTTAAGTTAAATTTAGAGTTAAAGGTCAGCTAGTAAAGTTTAATTATACAATCTTGATCAATGAAAACGAAGTACGATTATCTTAGTAATAATCCCGAAGGACCTTGGTTTTAAGGATAAGTCATAGTCAATAGTCACATGGTCAAGAAGTCAAGTCCACTTAATAATTACCATTTAATTATTCAAGAATTAAGTTTTAGAATTAGTCAAAGTACATTTGTGTATTCTTAGTATGAACACGCCATTGCTATTTAGTTGTAAGCATCCTTTTCTCAATCCAATTTTGTACACCAATATATGGTATTATAGCATCACTAGCTCCAACGAGAGTCGATCATATTCTTTGTTTTTTCCTTCTAAACCTTCGACCGGATTACCATCACTATTTATCATTGACAACGGCGAACATTGTTAATTGAATCACAACCAAAACCCAAAACCATTGGACCAATCCTCAGTCGACACAGGAGTTCTTCAACCCATGGAAACAAAATTGTCCACTAATGGACTCATTCTTCAAATGAGAACAAAGGTAATCACTACAATCACTACTCTTTTTATCATCAATTTTGCAATGTATCAGGCCATGCGGCAAAAGATTGTCATGAGCGTGACCGGTTTCTTGGTGAAATCAATATTGCTTTGGCTACAACAATGAATCCAATTACAAAAGTGGCTGGCACTCACACCACACCAGTTTTACCAACGTGGATGTTTTATTCTGGTGCATCTAAGCATTGAGGCTTCGATCAAGTGGCCCTTGGAGACGGTAAGGCTCTCTCAACTCCCTGCACCAATAACACTCAACTACACATTCCTTTTGGTTCACTTTAATTATCATATCAAACATTCTACGTGTTCCTCAAATACAAAAGAATCTTATTTTAGTTGCTAAACTTGGTAAGACTAATCATGTTAGGTTAAATTCTTTCCTACACATTTTCTTTTGAAGGAACTTCACACGGGGGGGGGGGGGGGATAATTTTGATGTCTACTACGCCAACTTTAACTCGTTATCCCATTTTTTCGAGTCTTCAAATTTTTAATGAAATGTTTAGGGCTTCAAACTAATATTAAAGTGTAAATTACAAAAACTGTCCTTTATGTTGACACCAGATTGCAAACTATGTCTTTTGTATTCAGAACGTAAAAAAACCTACTCGATGTATGCAAACCCTTGGACAGTATGTCCTTTAGCCCTAACTCAATTTATTTTTATGATTAAATAAGGGTATATTGGTAATTTTACTACTTTGTTTAAAATATCAAAAATAAATAAAACAAAAAAAGAACTCTCTCTCTAATTTCATCTTCTTACCACCACTCTAGCATCACCACCATAAACAACCCTCACCAGAATTTATTCCACACACGTTTAATCAACAAATTCCAAAGGTAACCTAGAATTTAATGGTCCAATAAACAACATACAAACAGGTTCAATAAATCTTTGTTAATGGTTTTAGATTTTGTCCAAAAAGGGATGTAATACCTTAATGATTTAGTCTAGAAGCAGCATAGGAAGGTGAATGGTTTTAAATTTTGTCCAAAATTTACCTTAAATCACCAAGAATTCTCTTATCAAATGCTTAAATATCCAAGAAATTACGTTAATGTCTTTGAGAGATAACTAAACCCACCACCGCAGCTGTCACTTCCAACCTCTACCACCCCGTCACCGAACCCGCCTTCAATTCGAACCACACTACCGTCATGGCGCCGTCTTTGTTGTATCTGAAAGCCACCTCGTTCCAGATCTAGTGAAATGAGACGTGTTTGGCCGAGACCATCGCCGTGGTTGAAACCATCAGTTGCCAAAAAGTCGACCTGGGTGAAATGTTGTAACCTTTGGGCTGAAATCGTCGCCGTGGTATTCAGGTAGAGGGAGGAGATTGGTGGCAGGTTAGGGGTTGGTTGTGGGGGTGCTATGCCGGTAGAGGGAGGGAGATAAAGAGTTAAAGAGAGAAAGAGGAGAGAGTTATGATGGGAATCTGATTTATTCTTTTTTATATTTTTAATTTTTCAAAATGCTTTTTTGTTTTATATATGAAAGATATTTTAAATAAATTAGTAGAATTACAAATATACCCTGATCTAACCATGAATATAAATTGAGTTAGGGTTAAAGGACATAACATGCAAGGTTTGGATACATCAAGTACATTTTTGTATTTTTTGAAAACAAAGGACATAGTTTGCAATTTGGTGTCAACATAAAGGACAATTTTTACTAAATATTAAAAAAATCATTGCATCCCATGCTCTTTAAAGAAAAAGTCACAAATTTCCGTTTCGTACCGACTCATCTAGGAACTTTTATATTCGAATATGTGGAGACCAACTGAAAAATCCATAGATGGTTCTACTTTATAAGTTATTATTATGTATTTTTACTCCAAATATGTATGGTTATATCCAATAAAATATAAGTCTAATCTTTCCAAACTCTTTCCTAGTTTAAGCTTTTGGTTGAAAAATATTTTCAAACTCCTTTATTCTCACTTTTTACTGATAATGGTGTTGAGTATCAAAGACAAATCCCATATCTTCAATCACGAGACATCTCACACTTTACCACACCACCGCATACACTAGAACAAAACGATGTTTCCAAGAGACGACCTATACGCATTGTTAAAACAGGACTAGCTATCCCCGATTATGACAATATTCCACTTTCTTTTTTGGCCTCATGCATTTCAAATCGCTAGATTCCAAGAAATTTCTTTTTTCATAGTTTGTGTTTTGTGTTTTTGTGTTGTTGTAGATTTTGTAGGAATTCATCACCATCATGAAGTCGTATTCGACGAAGAATCAGAGTTTCAGGTAAGTTTATATGTCTCAAAAGGGTTTGCAAAGGATTTGGGAAGGTTTGGTTAAATATAAAAAAAATTCTAAGGCATGAACCAACAAAATGGAAGAAACTTTCTAATTAAAAAGGGTTCTCGCCACCCGCGAGAGACCCCACCTTTACCTGTTGCAGCCAGCTAGAGGTCTCATGACCCAGGTCAATAATCACACGGTCGCGGGGCGCAACACAGGAGCTTTAGCCTGTCGCGACTCGCGAGAGGGTGGCGAATCATGACAGCAGCGTTTATACCTAATTTTCTACACATTTTCCCCTTAATTTATGCTTTCCACTCGCCGGCCACCTCCCATAATCACCATAAACCACCACAAGTCGCCTCCTTTCACCCTCTACTTCTACCACCACTTCACTACCTCGTACCGCATCCGATATCCACCACATCGTACCACATCCGTTGTTAGTTAGTTTGGTTGCATGTTTAGGTTTCGGGTCTTGTGTAGGTCTAGTGTTAGGTTTGTTATGAGTATATTTGAGGCTGATGATGGGATGGTTTTGGTAGTAAGGCGAAATGCAGGTTGCGGAAGGGTCGGTTTGGGTTACAATGGTTGTGATTTGAGGATGGCTTGGTTTGGGAATGGTTAGACATTGAGTTTGGAATTCGGGTTGGTGAGTTTTGGTATAAAAATGGAATTTTGAACAAAATTTTAACACGTTTCTACTGCGGACACATTAACGTTTTTAACTTTGGTTTATTCGGACTCAATGTTGTTTTGTTTAGGCACTTGGGTATTAATTGAGGACAATTAAGGTGCCGAGAGAAGGTAGTTTACATTGAGTCTAGGTTATGAGTCGGTTTATTTTGAGTCTAGTTGGTGTGTCAATCATGTCTTGTGTGTCTAGAATGAGCCTCAGGTTTTCTTACGGTTTTGTTATGCGTTTATGAACAAAGACCACTCGCCCGTAATCAATCTCCATTCGAGCGAGATTTATATTATAATTGGTATTATTGCTTACGGTCACCCAAAATGTATTTTGTAACTTATCCTTTTCGGTGGCTACCGCGAATGAAATGCTATACGGTCGTTTCCCTTCCTTGAAAAAAAAATTAAAAAAAATCGAACATTCCAAAAATAGTTTGTTTTCTAATGGTATGTTTTTCTTTGCCTTATTGAATTAAATTGTTTTGCAGAATGTCAGGTGATGGATCATCGAGCAGGCCTAGAAAGAAGAAAAGAGGACCCACTGCGCATCCTCAAGGGGACCCGGCTGAAACACAGCCGTCACCGAATTTCGGAGAAAGGAAAATCAAATATCGTGCTGATCCAATCATTCCTCATGGGAGGAGCACGAGGCTTAGGGATAGCCCATTGTTGCAATTCAATCTCGATTCGAATGAGTATGCTAGGTTGAGTGATATGATTATGGTAGATCTGCTGCCATTCAGGAGGATTGATTGGGATATGTTAGAACATCTGAGTCAGGGGGATAGGATTGAGCATTTGTTGGGGGACAAGTTCAGGATTGCACTAGATTGTGATGTTCGCCAATACAAAGAGCTAACTCTAGAGTTTCATGCCACTTTTGAGTACAAGCAGGGGAACTATGGGCATCATGATGCGGTATCTTTCCCTATGGGTAGACAGGCTTTTGAGATGACTATGCCTCACTTTGCGGTTGCTACACAGTTTTATACTCAGGAGGAGGTATAGTCATAGGAGTTTTTCACTAGTCTAAGGGGTGTGTTTGTGAAGAAACATCCGTACGTTTGCAGAAGGGGGAGTTAGTGAGGTTTTGGAGCACTATTTCCACCGCCCTGTACACAGCTAGTTTGGTATCTTTAGACATTACTGATCCAGTATACAGGTTTTTGCGTAAGATTTTAGCAACTACTTTAGTGGATCGAGGACAGGGGGATAACAAAGTGAACCAGGTTAGCTTGTTCTGTTTGATGTGTATGGTTGAGTAGAGGCCAACGAATGTGGCCAATGTGTTAGCGTGGTCAATGAAGAGATTTTGGAGGGATGGACCAGGGGCGCGCATTTATTATGGCCCGTATGTGACGTGGAGTGCTGATAGTTTGGGTGTATTTGGTAGGTATGAGAGAGATATGTTAAGAGAGGAGCCAGATCCATGTTTGATGAGTGTGAAGGATTTACAGGCTTTAGGTATTCTGACCCAGACCGAGCCAATTACTTGGGAGCCCATTAGGTCGGGTCCACAGGTCCAACCATCACCCGGTATTGATGTTGCAGCGTCTATGAAGTCTTCTATTCCTACCCGTTATCAAAGACCAGCGACTCGTGCTGAGTTACCAGGAGACACTATCCCATGGCACAGCCTCGACCGGATCCACTTACATTGGATTTGGTGGTGTTAGGCAAGTGATGGACGAGAGTAGAAGGATGCATGAGCAGGGTCAGAGACAGTTGGAGGACAGTATGAGATACATGATGGAGAATTTGCACATCGGTGTTCCGTCCTATTTTCAGCATCCCGCTTAGCCGGGACCGAGTGGGATGGAAGGTGTTCAGCCGTACCAGGTACTTCAGGCATCCGAGGAAGAAGAAGAAGAAGAAGACTAGTGTGGAGATGCAGCAACGGTTCTAGGATATATATCTTTTTATTTTTCTTTTTATGTTGTTTTCATCCTTTGTGGTCTGTACTTGTGTTTTGAATACTTTTAATTGGTTGGTAAGGTCGGGTTGGTTGGTGATGTTTGTTTGTGTTGGTTGTTTAGACATTTTTATCTATCCGTTATATTACGCATTTTGGTATATTTTGTGGTTGTTGATAGGTATGGTGTCGTTGTTGCCGCTTCCGTTTGAGTGTGAGAATTAGGAAGTGTTTGTTGAGCGTGTTCGGTATGTAGGGCATATGTGGAATTGACTGGCACATTGACAGTCTCGCATATCAGCTAAGTCGTTTCACTTGTATATTTTGTATACTTCTATTTCGTTTTTAATTTTTAGTGGTAATTTAGTTAGTTTAGTTTTGTGTTCTCATTCTTGCATTAGGGACAATGCAAATTAAGTGTGGGGATGAGACACTTGAGTCGTAGTGTTAGCTTAGTTATTTGAGTCAGTTTTTGAGTCTGAAAATTTGAAAATTTTGAAAAATAGAAAATCCAAAAAGCCACAAAAAATTGAAAAATCAGGAAATGTTTCTTGTTCTTGAAGTTTGCAAATAAAGACGGGAAATGATAGAAAAGTCGGGTTTGTTCGGGTTTCGAATAATGATAATATGAATTTAATATAGTTGAGCTTGTGTCTAGTTTGGGATGTGTGAGTAGGCCCGATTCGGTTTCTACGTTCCTTTGATATCAATATACCTTAATTGTCGGTTTACTAGTGGGTGCTCATATAGGAAAAATGGGAAAGCCGAAACCGCCAAAAATAGTGTAAGGAATGACGTTATAAGCTAAAATTGTTAGACTTTTTATCAAAGAGAAAAATATAATAAATTGAGCTAGATTGAAAAGAAAGAAGAGGCCTGTGGAATCTCCCTTGGGGATGTGACTCTGATCGAGAATCCCTCTAGGTTAAGTTAAGAATAATGCAAAAGTACCGACGCTCACGCTGTTGCTCTCGAGGATGGTTATCTGGTTGAGACAGCCTCTAGGTTAGGTATGCAAAGTCTAGTACTCAAAGTAAAAAAAAGAGAAAAAGAGAAAAAAATGATGTTAAATTCTTTTAATTTTGGTATAAAACGGTTAGGAAAGAGTCGAATGATTAGTTCCATTTGTTACATGAGCTCGATGCGGGAGTAGGTGAAACTGCAGCTTTTTGTGTGAGATCCTAGGTAGACTGACCGAACTTGAACTTAAATTGCATGATGAAGGCTTGGAACCGGGTTTGGGTTTAAGTGAATACATATAATGGCAATCGTGGTTAATACAAGTTTCAATCTTAATAAGTAATCTAGCTTTTGAGCCAAAATATTTATCTGTCTATGATTCTGTTTGCATAATTCTTTCTCAGGGATAAAAAAGTAATTGTAGGGATATTTGATGTATTGTAAAATAAATCTATTTATCATGTATAGTTTGTACGATTTTCGTTAGTTTTAGTTTCATTTTTAGTTAGAATGTATATACTTTTGATCCGGTTATGCTTTGCATGTCTTGGTTGACGAAAACAACTAAAAAGGGCAGAAAATGAACTAAAATATGGAAAAATCGAGTACCAGAACATAATTGGAGGTTAGAGGGACGAAATGGAACGGAAATCCAGAAATCGTAGTTTCTGGCGGGCCGCGAGACATTTGGGTTATCCTCTCGGGGGGTACGAGAGGGTTGTTGACTATTGCTGAATTTTGACACTATCGCGGGGCGCGACAGACATGATATGTCCTCTCGTGGGGCGCGAGAGGCTGTTTTTATCAGAAAGAATCGAGAGTTGGGCTGTTTTACATGGGTAGAAAGGTATAAATACTTAATGTTAGTCCAAACTTAATCCTAGACGAATTCAGGCGAATATAGGTGAAGTTGGAAGCTATTTCTTCACGGTTTTGAAGTATAGGACGCCTAGGAATCAATTGGTAGGAGTCAGAAGCATCGAGAGCGAAGATTTACGGGTTTCGTCTTCCCGGTTCATCTTGTTTTCTTTTATTTTCATCTTTTTTCAATGAATTCCATCTTTAAGATGATTGTTTTTATTTCCATAGCTATGATTCTTGGCTAATTGCCCTAAACTACCTAGGTTAGGATGAAACCTTGTTTAAGATTTGATTTTTATTAGATATTGATGTTGAATTTGGATTTTCTAGTAAAGTAAAAGACTTTAGTTCCTTGATTTGGTGTGTTTGCGTACTTACACTTAATTGATGATTGTTTATCTACTTCACATGAATTTTGTTGAATGTCTTTCATAAAATAAATTTGTGTTAATTGTCGAGTCCTTGCGGGTTTGGGTAATCTTTTTGGTGAATTAGCCAATAAACCATAGAAACAGTGTTGAAGAGTTAATTCGGTTTAAATATTCTACTAACCTTAGTAACTTAGAAGTGCTAGGTTGTTAATAGCTCTCAGTCGGTAAATTGCTAGGACTAGGTTGTGAGAAAAGCCAGCTTTAGTTGCCTTGCCATTATCTTGTCTATTAAACAAAATCGAGTTCCTTAGTCGCCTTAGACTTTCCACTAAGAGGTAGTTAGTCACTTTAGGGCACTTTCCAAGAAAGTAGATAACCAAAAGGGAGTCTAGTTAACCGGTAGTCGTAACAATTCTTTAGAAATCCATATGTGTCTTCCCGAGAAGGGTCAGGGGTCCTGTTTGGTTTCTCTTAGGGTTTAGCATCCAAAGATCCCGGTTCCATATCACATTAGTATCCGATAGAAAGCCTTTCGATAGCAAGTGGGATTCCAAACTAGGTAGTCTTTCATCACCACTGAGTTTGACCTTCGTCTCGAGTTGTGTTTTAGTTCGTCTTAGTTAATTAGAATTTAATTCCCTGGCAATTTCAGTATTTTCAGTACCCCCCCCCCAAACAAATAAACAATTAGTTCATGCTCATGTCAATGTTAGTCTAGATAGTAGTTTAGTCGAGCTTAGAGAGTTTAGAGTATTACTTCATGTCTAGATTAGGTTAACTTAGTTTGTTTTTATTAAACTACTTTTTGCACATCTCCCGTCAATCTATCAGTGGGTACAGTTCCTTTACGCCCAGCCTGCTTGGTTGTATGTTTGTAATGAGTGTATTGAGGCTACTACCGGGATGCAACAAGGGGATCCCTAGGGGCCAATTGTCTTTGCTCTTCCCTTACACCCCCTCATTGTTAAGCCTCAGTGGGCAGAGTTTTGTTTTTGATAGATTAGGGTCTGCAATTAAGAAAGGAATAGCGGGTCAGCTTGTTGCCTGTTTACCTTCTGTTTTGATGTAGGTTGGCAAGTATGTAGCAGTTTTTTGTTAATATTAGAAGTTTTCATTTTGTTAAAAAAAATACAACTTTAAAACAAGAATTTACTCATAATAATTCATCTCTCCTTTTAAAATTACTATTGATAAGTTTTTTACACATATGTAAATATAATAAATTTTCAAATGGCAAGAACACATGTAAATTTAAACGTGTAAATTTAATTTATAATATCGTTTAATAACAAGTGTAAAAAGAAATTTTAAATTTAAATAGTTTTTACTAAATTCCCATAATTTTTTAATTCTTTCTCAATGTTACTGTCATGTTGATTCTCATTTAAACCCTTTGTAGATAGCTTTTTTATAATAGAATCGCTCCCCTTCCCACCATTAATATATTATGTTTTCTACTTCAAGAGAATCAAACTATAGTATATTTATTTATAACGTATCCCAGGGGCATTTAGTTTGAAAATTACGAGTGTAAACGGATGACCTTGGCTTCATAATTTCCATAAGACATGATTTCACTACGACCTTGCTTTCTTAATTTCCCTTCCACCTTGACTTCGTAAGGCCATTTATTCCTTCTACATTAAGTAGGGATGAAAAGGAACCCGAATGGAAATATTCAAAGTATTTGGGAGCTAGGTGTATTTAGTTATGGGAACAATCTTACGACCATTCAATTTGTTACCTAATGAGTTTTAACGTGTAGACCAGTTTTAGCTATTAACAAATCTTTATATTGTTACCTAATGAGTTTTTTTGTAAAATAAAGCTATTTATTATATATTTAATCTTCAAAATGATTATTCAACTTAGTTATATCGTAAAATTCACCTAATTCATTTTCTAAAATGATTATTGTCATGTTAAATATCGTAGATTTTCAACATACACAAAAATGAAAAACAAGAAGTATGTATTATATATACACACATGTACATACAGGGAATGATTATTTCAAAAGTTTTAAATATTGCATGAAATCATGAAAACCAATCTGAAGTATGCATTTATTTGAATTTGTCTTAGATACTAACATTATTAGTATTAAAATATAGTATTGTTAAATGAAATGGTATTTGCAAACTTATCTAGATTCATATATTATAAACATATACACACATGTTAGGTTTATTATAATTCTCTAATATACACATACATATAGAAACATGTTACAGGTAATCAACCAATAGATAAGAGAGGGGATTAATACTAATTAAAGAGATAGATAAATCATTTAATATTTATGAGTAACCAACCATAGATGAGAGAGGAGATAAAATTTAATTAAAGAGATAGATAAATCATTTAATATTTATAAGTAACTAACCGATAGATAGACGAGAGAATGGATAAAAACTAAATTAAGGGATGGATAAATCATTTAATAGTTTACCTTATACATTTACATAATAAGTAAACAATATAGATTAGTTATCCTAATTTTTCGCAACATTTATAGTTCTAAAGAGAACCATGTATACTCAAATATGCTTGATTTTGATCTTATCCTAAAATCATGGGTAATGGTTTAAGCTTCTTATAGGTTTTTTCTGCTATGTTAACATCACATCAGCATTAACATTTTTAATCAAAAAATGATGTATTGATTCAAACCCCTTTCATGCCCCTTAAATCATACCCAATGATTTAATAATTCAAAACTTCTTATTTAACTATTTTTAAAATAAAAATGAAACCTAAAAATACAAAATAATGTGAAACACAATCAATAAAACAAAACCTTCGTAGAATCTATAATTGTATTAAATCAAGTAAAGTAACAAAAAAAATAGAAATAAAAAATAAATAAAACCATATAAGGGTTAAAAAATAGCTATCTATATTAGGACAGAGTAGGTTAGAAGTAGAATTACTTCATACTTATTTCATCATCTACTTGATTTATTGAATTTTGTTTTCCTGATTTATTTATTCTTCATACTTATTTCATCATCTACTTGATTTATTGAATTTATTTATTCTTTCATCCATATTATCTTATTCAAAATGATAAGAAGCAGGCGAGCAACTATCTATGTTGCCGGTAAAAAATATGATGTTACTTCACTCTTCTTTTTTTGCTTCATCTACTTCACATACGAGATTTAGGAAGGGTCGAACGGTTTGATTTTTTTTTTCAGAGATATACTCAAGATGGCGTTGTTTCAAAAACGCTCCCACAATAAAGCCCATTTAACGCCAAAGAGGCCCGTCTAGACGACGTTTTCCGGTCATCAATTCAAAAACAACGCTTCATCACGGAAGCCCTCAGTGATTTATTTCATCGTGTGGTACCTTTTCATTTTATTATATTTGGAAATAAAGATAGTAGCTTAACTATATACTTTTACAGCCAAAGCATAATTATATATGACTCCAAATGAAATAATAATTTTTTCAACGAACTTGAATCAGCACAACAAAACATAAGGAGCATGGCTTTATTTATTTATTTATTTTATATTTTTTTGCATTTTTAACCAAAATCTTTAAAATCATCTTGGCATTTTAAGTAACATATTACCTCTTGCATGCATGTGAATTATGGTAACTGATAATTATTTAAAAAAAAGTTATTTCTTTCACGTATATGATTTTTCTTACTTGAAAAAACATATACGTAAGGTTTAGAAATTTTAAAACCGGTTTATACAAAAAAAATTCAAATTTTTTATAAAAGGCCTTAAATACCAATTACTGGGACAAAAAAATATCATAATAAATAAATAAGCTAGGACTACAATGTGCAACGAAAACTTCAAAGAAAACTAATGTGAACCCTCCCACTTTAATGAGTTCTTACACACTATAAATTCACATCCACAATTCCACCAACTATATCAAACAACCATGAAAACTTACGGAATCCTTCTAGTTGCCGGAGTTCTTTTGGCTGGAATCCTTGACTCCGCTGCCCAAAACTGCGGCTGCACTCCGGACTTGTGCTGCAGCAAGTACGGTTTCTGTGGCAGCAGTGATGAATACTGTGGAGCTGGCTGTCAGGCAGGGCCATGTTCATCGACTCCAACAAATGATGTATCAGTTAGTAGCATCGTGACGGATGCATTCTTTAATGGGATCGCAGATCAAGCAGGCGGAGGTTGTGCTGGAAAAGGATTTTATACACGCGCCACCTTTCTTGATGCTCTCGGAAACTATGGCCAGTTCGGTAGGGTTGGTTCCGAGGATGATTCAAAAAGGGAGATTGCTGCTTTCTTCGCACATGTTACCCATGAGACCGGACGTAAGAACTCTCTTTTATTGTATGTTATATTTGTTATGTATAAACCAGGAATCTATATAAGGTAAAGCTTTAAAAAATATATATATTACTACAATTTTTGATACATTATTAATCTCTATACAATATAGGACTACTTTTCCATCATCAACTCTAGATATATACTGATTATTTAACGGATTTTATATATCCTGATTATTTAACTGATTGTATATATATACACGTAGGGAAATGGGTAAAATGAGAACTAACTTGAGTTGTGGTAACAATGAAAACTAGCCCTTCCAAGAGGTTTTTAGAAAAAAAAATTCTCAAAAATATTAAAAAAAATCACGAGTTCTAACGAAAAAATAAAAAAAATGTCACATGCAAAAGTTGATATCACATGTAAAAAAAATTATTGGTGATGTTAAAAAATTTAAATCGCCGTAAATTTTTTTTACCTCAGGCGTAACTACCGACTCAACAAATTTTATTGTTTTTTTTTTACAATTATGTTTATAACAGTTTTATTTACGTTTGTGCAAAAAATTGTGGCCCAACTCATATGAAAAGTAAGAGTTCTGATAGTCCTCACAACTCATGGTGGTTCTTAATAGAACTGAATCATATATATACATGGTTACACAAATAATGAGAGAGATCTATAACTAATAACACAAAATTGGTTGTTATTTTAAAGTTAACAAAAAAATTGGATATTAAAATACTACACAAATTAGTATCACTGGTTACCCAATAGATTATCTACAGGAAGCCAACAATCACCAAGATACATCTGACGTGGGTAGATCTGGTATAGTTGTTAATTCGTCCGTAAAAGTGAAATATGTCGAAAATAGTTGTTAATTCGTCCGGTCAATTCCATCCAACGTAATCCACCATTAAACATGTCATCGGTAACCCGGTTTCTTTTGTAGCGAGGAAAGAGGTGATCGATATAATTCTTCCAAAAAGTCATTAAAGTCTTATCAATTAACTATAAATATTTTCCATGTGTTTACAGGTTTTTGTTACATTGAAGAAATAGATGGTCCTTCACGCGATTATTGTGATGAGAGTAAGACTCAATACCCATGCAACCCTAGCAAGGGTTACTACGGGAGAGGTCCACTCCAATTAAGTTGGAATTACAACTACGCTCTAGCTGGTAAGGAAATCGGGTTTGATGGGCTCAACAATCCTGAAATTGTGGCCACAGATCCAGCCATCTCATTTCGTGCTGCCTTATGGTTTTGGATGAACAATGTCCACTCAGTCATTGGTCAAGGGTTTGGAGCTACTATTCGAGCTATCAACGGAATGGAATGTAATGGTGGTAATTCAGATGGTGTAACTTCTCGTGTCCAGTACTACACTCAATATTGTAACCAACTTGGAGTTGCACCAGGCGATAGCTTTCAATGTTAGACAGACAGAGAGATCAAACATTAAATCTTGATACTTATAGCATCGTTGTTGAAATAAGATAAATATACACATACCTCTTTGGTATATATATTATGTATGTTTTACACCATATTAATAGCAATAAATGAAAAATTATATGTTAGTCTGAGTTTTCAAAGTTTATAATGATCTGTATGTGACTAGGGAGATGTTTGGTTTTAACTTATGAAAAAAAAATGGCTTCAAATTAGTTATTAGAGCTTTTCTTTATTTGATGTCAATATTTTGAACGCAGCTATTTGAGCCAATTGTTTACCAACAAAACCGGTTCAGATTCTTTAATTGCCTACCCACTTTTTGGGGGTAAACAACGTCTATTTTTACCAATAGATCGGGTAATGCTTTTGAAGCGATTGTCTAATCCACCATCTGAACTTCTTCTGAAACTGGGTTGCATTTAAGGACACAAATCTAGTTATCTCGTATTTTTGTAGTAATGACATGCTACAATTATGATGTTTTTTTAATCCTTAATTATTATCAAACAAAAAACAAAAGATGTAATCCCAAATCCTAACACCTTTTATGTTGTTGAAGGCGACTAAACGTAACTTAATACCATGATTAGGATGATCATTTCTATCAGATCGGTGAATTAAGTAAATCAATTATACAATCTTGATAAATGAAAACGAAGTACGATTATCCTAGTGATAATCCCGAAGGACCTTGGTTTTAAGGATAAGTCATAGTCAATGTTCACATGGTCAAGAAGTCAAGTCCACTTAATAATTACCATTTAATTATTCATGAATTAAGTTTAGAATTAGTCAAAGTACATTTGTGTATTCTTATGTATAAACACACCATTGCAATTTAGTTGTAAGCATCCTTTTCTCAATCAAATTTTGTACACCAATATATGGTATTAGCGCATCACTAGCTCCAACGAGAATCGATCATATTCTTTGTTTTTTCCTTCTAAACCTTCGACCGGAGTACCATCATTATTTATCACTAACAACAGCGGACATTGCTAACCGAATCACAGCCAAAACCCAAACCATTGGACCAATCCTCAGTCGACACAGGAGTTCATCAACCCATCAAAACAAAATCGTCCACTATGGACTCATTCTTCAAATCAGGACAAAGGTAATCACTACAATCAATACTCTTTTTATCGTCAATTTTGCAATGTATCAGGCCATGTGGCAAAAGATTGTCGTGAGCGCGACCGGTTCCTTGGTGCAATCAATATTGCTTTGGCTACAACAATGAATCC
The DNA here is from genome assembly GCA_947069175.1 of Scalesia atractyloides. Lineage (NCBI taxonomy): Eukaryota > Viridiplantae > Streptophyta > Magnoliopsida > Asterales > Asteraceae > Scalesia > Scalesia atractyloides. The sequence continues at coordinate 41,178,859 of CAMTDV010000116.1, forward strand.
AATTACAAAAGTGCTTGCCACTCACACCACACCAGTTTCACCAACTTGAATATTTTATTCTGGTGCGTCTAAGCATTAAGGCCTCGATCAAGTGGTCCTTGGAGACGGTAAGGCTCTCTCAACTTCTTGCACTAATAACACTCAACTATACACTCCTTTTGGTCCACTTTAATTATCAAACGTTCTAGGTGTTCCTCAAATACAAAAGAATCTTATTTTAGTTCCTAAACTTGGTAAGACTAATCATGTTAGGTTGAATTCTTTCCTACACATTTTTTTAAGGAACTTCACACATGCTCATGTCTAATAGGGGGGGGGGGGGGGGGATAATTTTGATGTCTACTATGCCAACTTTAACTCATTACCACAACCCAACCCAACCCAACTGAAACGCTACAACTTCATACCTTGAATGGCAACATAAAATTCATCACCCATTTTTAATTAAAAAGGTTTGGTTTATTATAAGAACAGTGCACTAAACCGGGTTCGAACTTGTGACCTCTGCTTCGTGTTGCACACAGCCCGACCAATTGGGTTGTGTGTCTAACCTGAATGATATAAGATTTTAATTAATCTTATATACTAACTGGGTCGTTTCATGTGTGGGTTATAAAAATGGTTTTGTAACATTTAGGGAAATCGGAACGTATTATGACTCGAACCGAAGACGTTATACTTCAAATGCACACAGTCCACCACTGGACTATGTGTCTAACCCATTTTAAATACGATTTTTAACCTCATTTATACACTGACTCACTTTGTCTTCTTCATTTCAATAAATACATAAACTGGTCTGCTTAATCCAATTTGTTTGGTTAACAAACAAACTTTTAAACATGTACAGATGAGATTTAACAATAGAATGAAAGGAATTAAGCATAGTGGTATACCGAATAGAGATTATCTTCGACATTCCGGAGAACTTCCGGCGGTTGAGCAGATTCTGGCGAAGGATCTTGATAACATAAGTTTGCAGAGAGAATTGCGAGAGTGTGCGAATTCTAAATGGGTTCAGAGGATCACTATTTATAGTTGAATTTAGTCGCATAACTTGAGCTTAAGTTTTTGTTAGTTTTTGGTCAAAAACAGTTACGAGCGAAATGATTGCTGATCATTATTGATTGTGATTGATTCGGTTTTGAAATTAGATGCAGGATTGAGAGTCCGTTTCGAAGAATCGATGTCCTTGCTGGACATATCACTTCAGTTACAGAGTAATTCAAGAACAAGACTTAAATAAGGAGGTTAAAAGATTATATCGATGGGTTTTAACCAAAGTTGTGTGTATGTTGTAGTGGTGTGCTGTGTGTGCGGTTAGGGTGGAGACCCGGGTTCGATCCCGCGGTACACCCTTTATTTATTTATTTTTTGAACTTAATAAGTATTATACTTATATATTTCATTTGTTATTATTATTTTATTACCTTTATTATTATTTATTTTATTAATTCTAATAATATAACGAATTCCTTAAACGTTTATCATAAGTGCGTAACGAAAAATCATAACATATACTTGAATTACAAAAACGGAGCGGGTTTTAGAATCCGTTTTTCGTCAGATGTTACAGTATGTTGGTAATGAGTGTATTGGAGCTACTACCAGGTGCAACAAGGGGATTCCTTGGGGCCCCTTCTCTTTGCCCTTACCTTACACCCCTTCATTCTCCGTGTGTAGGACCGCTGTAACCTTCTGTTTCATGCTTGGTACTTGGATGATGGGACGATTATCGGCAATGAGACTAAGGTTGCTAGGGCTTTAGACATCACCAAAGACGATGGGGCCTTCCCTTAACATTAAGAAAATAGAGGTTTTTTTTGTCAGACATGTGATGGGCGGAAAGTTCAGGACAAGCTTTTCCCGAGAGGGATTGGCAGACCAGAGAGGGGGGTTAAGCTCCTTGGTGGAGCTGTTAGCCGTGATCATAGCTTTATTGGGGAGTTGGCAGGGCGGCGGGCCTCGGAAGTGTAAATTTAAACGTGTAAATTTAATTTTTAATATTGTTTTCGAATAATAATAACAAGTGTAAGAAATTTTTTTAAATTTAAATTGTTTTTGGTCAAGTTCTTATATATTTTTATTCGTTCTCACGGTAATCGTGATATTTAGAATTTTCATTTAAACCCTTCTTGTAGATAGCTTTTTTAAAATACGAGTCGCTCCCCTTCCCACCATTAATATATTATGTTTTCTACTTCAAGAGAATAAAACTATAGTATATTTATTTATAACGTATCCCAGAGGCATTTAGTTTGAAAATTACGAGTGTAAACGGATGACCTTGACTTCATAATTTCCATAAGACATAATTTCACTACGACCTTGCTTTCTTAATTTCCCTTCCACCTTGACTTCGTAAGGCCATTTATACCTTCTACATTAAGTAGGGATGAAAAGGAACCCGAATGGAAATCAAAGTATTTGGGAGTTAGGTGTGTTATGGGAACAATCTTACGACCATTCAATTTGTTACCTAATGAGTTTTAACGTGCAGACCAGTTTTAGCTATTAACAAATCTTTATATTGTTACCTAATGAGTTTTTTTTGTAAAATAAAGCTATTTATTATATATTTAATCTTCAAAATGATTATTCAACTTAGTTATATCGTAAAATTCACCTCATTCATTTTCTAAAATGATTATTGTCATGTTAAATATCGTAGATTTCAACATACATAAAATGAAAACAATAAGTATGTATTATATATACACACATGTACATACAGGGAATTATTATTTCAAAACTTTTAAGAAATCATGAAAACCAATCTGAAGTACGCATTTATTTGAATTTGTCTTAGATACTAACATTATTAGTATTAAAATATAGTATTGTTATATGAAATGGTATTTGCAAACTTATCTGTATTCATATATTATAAACACATACACACATGGTAAGTACATCGGGTTTGATGGGCTCAACAATCCGGAAATTGTGACCACAGATCCAGCCATCTCATTTCGTGCCGCCTTATGGTTTTGGGTGAACAATGTTCACTCATTCATTGGTCAAGGGTTTGGAGCTACTATTCGAGCTATCAACCGAATGGAATGGAATGGAATGTAATGGTGGCAATTCAAATAGTGCAACTTCTCGTGTCCAGTACTAGACTCAATATTGTAACCAACTTGGAGTTGCACTGGGCGATAACCTTCATTGTTAGACAGATAGAGAGATCAAACATTAAATCTTGATACTTATACCATCGTTGTTGAAATAAAATAAATATACACATACCTCTTTGGTATATATATTATGTATGTTTTACACCATATCAATAGAAATAAATGAAAAAATTATAAGTTAGGCTGAGTTTCAAAGTTTATAATGATCTGTATGTGACTAGGGAGATGTTTGGGGGTATACAACGCCTATTTTTACCAATAGATCGGGTAATGCTTTTTGAAGCGATTGTCTAATCCACCATCTGAACTTCTTTTGAAACTGGGTTGCTTTTAAGGATACAAATCTAGTTATCTCGTATTTTTGTAGTAATGACATGCTACAATTATGATGTTTTTTAATCCTTAATTATTATCAAACAAAAAACAAAAGATATAACCCAAAGCCTAACACCTTTTATGTTCTTGAAGGCGACTAAACCTACCTTAATACCATGATTAGGATGTCTAAACAAATTTAGAAACCATCTTAACTTGTTGAGTAACAAATTTTCAACTATTGCCTGGTTTCATGGGATGCTACCAAATAAAATCCAATGATCTGTTAGGTCTAAATGAAAATCAATGAGAAACCAAAGTTTATGGGATTTAAAAAATCACGAGAAAATCCTAATCCTTTGTGCTATACAATTTATACCTGATGGATTTTAACTGAAAGTTAAAATACATTCATTTAGACAAAGAAATGAGGAAAGTATCCAAAACTTTTAAGGGGTTTACTGCCGGGTTAATCGAGATCATCCGTTTAAGTTAAATTTAGAGTTAAAGGTCAGCTAGTAAAGTTTAATTATACAATCTTGATCAATGAAAACGAAGTACGATTATCTTAGTAATAATCCCGAAGGACCTTGGTTTTAAGGATAAGTCATAGTCAATAGTCACATGGTCAAGAAGTCAAGTCCACTTAATAATTACCATTTAATTATTCAAGAATTAAGTTTAGAATTAGTCAAAGTACATTTGTGTATTCTTAGTATGAACACGCCATTGCTATTTAGTTGTAAGCATCCTTTTCTCAATCCAATTTTGTACACCAATATATGGTATTATAGCATCACTAGCTCCAACGAGAGTCGATCATATTCTTTGTTTTTTCCTTCTAAACCTTCGACCGGATTACCATCACTATTTATCATTGACAACGGCGAACATTGTTAATTGAATCACAACCAAAACCCAAAACCATTGGACCAATCCTCAGTCGACACAGGAGTTCTTCAACCCATGGAAACAAAATTGTCCACTAATGGACTCATTCTTCAAATGAGAACAAAGGTAATCACTACAATCACTACTCTTTTTATCATCAATTTTGCAATGTATCAGGCCATGCGGCAAAAGATTGTCATGAGCGTGACCGGTTTCTTGGTGAAATCAATATTGCTTTGGCTACAACAATGAATCCAATTACAAAAGTGGCTGGCACTCACACCACACCAGTTTTACCAACGTGGATGTTTTATTCTGGTGCATCTAAGCATTGAGGCTTCGATCAAGTGGCCCTTGGAGACGGTAAGGCTCTCTCAACTCCCTGCACCAATAACACTCAACTACACATTCCTTTTGGTTCACTTTAATTATCATATCAAACATTCTACGTGTTCCTCAAATACAAAAGAATCTTATTTTAGTTGCTAAACTTGGTAAGACTAATCATGTTAGGTTAAATTCTTTCCTACACATTTTCTTTTGAAGGAACTTCACACGGGGGGATAATTTTGATGTCTACTACGCCAACTTTAACTCGTTATCCCATTTTTTCGAGTCTTCAAATTTTTAATGAAATGTTAGGGCTTCAATCTAATATTAAAGAGTAAATTACAAAAACCGTCATTTATGTTGACACCAGATTGCAAACTATGTCTTTTGTATTCAAAACGTAAAAAAACCTACTCGATGTATGCAAACCCTTGGACAGTATGTCCTTTAGCCCTAACTCAATTTATTTTTATGATTAAATAAGGGTATATTGGTAATTTTACTACTTTGTTTAAAATATCAAAAATAAATAAAACAAAAAAAGAACTCTCTCTCTAATTTCATCTTCTTACCACCACTCTAGCATCACCACCATAAACAACCCTCACCAGAATTTATTCCACACACGTTTAATCAACAAATTCCAAAGGTAACCTAGATTTTAATGGTTCAATAAACAACATACAAACAGGTTCAATAAATCTTTGTTAATGGTTTTAGATTTTGTCCAAAAAGGGATGTAATACCTTAATGATTTAGTCCAGAAGCAGCATAGAAAGGTGAATGGTTTTAAATTTTGTCCAAAATTTACCTTAAATCACCAAGAATTCTCTTATCAAATGCTTAAATATCCAAGAAATTAGGTTAATGTTATTGAGAGATAACTAAACCCACCACCGCAGCTGTCACTTCCAACCTCTACCACCCCGTCACCGAACCCGCCTTCAATTTGAACCACACTACCGTCATGGCGCCGTCTTTGTTGTATCTGAAAGCCACCTCGTTCCAGATCTAGTGAAATGAGACGTGTTTGGCCGAGACCATCGCCTTGGTTGAAACCATCAGTCGCCAAAGAGTCGACCTGGGTGAAATGTTGTAACCTTTGGGCCGAGATCGTCGCAGTGGTATTCAAGTAGAGGGAGGAGATTGGTGGCAGGTTAGGGTTGGTTGTGGGGGTGCTATGACGGTAGAGGGAGGGAGATAAAGAGTTAAAGAGAGAAAGAGGAGAGAGTTATGATGGGAATCTGATTTATTCTTTTTTATATTTTTAATTTTTCAAAATGCTTTTTTGTTTTATTTATGAAAGATATTTTAAATAAATTAGTAGAATTACAAATATACCCTGATCTAAGCATGATCTAAGCATGAATATAAATTGAGTTAGGGTTAAAGGACATAACATGCAAGGTTTGGATACATCAAGTACATTTTTTGTATTTTTTGAAAACAAATGACATAGTTTGCAATTTGGTGTCAACATAAAGGACAATTTTTACTAAATATTAAAAAAAAATCATTGCATCCCATGCTCTATAAAGAAAAAGTCACAAATTACCGTTTCGTACCGACTCATCTAGGAACTTTTATATTTGAATATGTGGAGACCAACTGAAAAATCCATAGATGGTTCTACTTTATAAGTTATTTTTATGTATTTTTACTCCAAATACGTATGGTTATATCCAATAAAATATAAGTCTAATCTTTCCAAACTCTTTCCTAGTTTAAGCTTTTGGTTGAAAAATATTTTCAAACTCCTTTATTCACACTTTTTACTGATAATGGTGTTGAGTATCAAAGACAAATCCCATATCTTCAATCACGAGACATCTCACACTTTACCACACCACCGCATACACTAGAACAAAACGATGTTTCCAAGAGACGACATATACGCATTGTTAAAACAGGACTAGCTATCCCCGATTATGACAATATTCCACTTTCTTTTTTGGCCTCATGCATTTCAAATCGCTAGATTCCAAGAAATTTCTTTTTTCATAGTTTGTGTTTTGTGTTTTTGTGTTGTTGTGGATTTTGCAGGAATTCATCACCATCATGAAGTCGTATTCGACGAAGAATCAGAGTTTCAGGTAAGTTTTCATGTCTCAAAAGAGTTTGCAAAGGATTTGGGAAGGTTTGGTTAAATATAAAAAAAATTCTAAGGCATGAACCAACAAAATGGAAGAAACTTTCTAATTAAAAAGGGTTCTCGCCACCCGCGAGAGACCCCACCTTTACCTGTTGCAGCCCGCTAGAGGTCTCATGACCCAGGTCAATAATCACACGGTCGCGGGGCGCAACACAGGAGCTTTAGCCTGTCGCGACTCGCGAGAGGGTGGCGAATCATGACAGCAGCGTTTATACCTAATTTTCTACGCATTTTCCCCTTAATTTATGCTTTCCACTCGCCGGCCACCTCCCATAATCACCATAAACCACCACAAGTCGCCTCCTTTCACCCACTAGTTCTACCACCACTTCACTACCTCGTACCGCATCCGATATCCACCACATCATACCACATCCGTTGTTAGTTAGTTTGGTTGCATGTTTAGGTTTCGGGTCTTGTGTAGGTCTAGTTTTAGGTTTGTTATGAGTATATTTGAGGCTGATGATGGGATGGTTTTGGTAGTAAGGCGAAATGCAGGTTGCGGAAGGGTCGGTTTGGGTTACAATGGTTGTGATTTGAGGATGGCTTGGTTTGGGAATGGTTAGACATTGAGTTTGGAATTCGGGTTGGTGAGTTTTGGTATAAAAATGGAATTTTGAACAAAATTTTAACTCGTTTCTACTGCGGACACATTAACGTGTTTAACTTTGGTTTATTCGGACTCAATGTTGATTTATTTAGGCACTTGGGTATTAATTGAGGACAATTAAGGTGCCGAGAGAAGGTAGTGTACATTGAGTCTAGGTTATGAGTCGGTTTATTTTGAGTCTAGTTGGTGTGTCAATCATGTCTTGTGTGTCTAGAATGAGCCTTAGGTTTTCTTACGGTTTTGTTATGCGTTTATGAACAAAGACCACTCGCCCGTAATCAATTTCCATTCGAGCGAGATTTAAATTATAATTGGTATTATTGCTTACGGTCACCCAAAATGTATTTTGTAACTTATCCTTTTCGGTGGCGACCGCGAATGAAATGCTATACGGTCGTTTCCCTTCCTTGAAATTTTTTTTTAAAAAAATCGAACATTCCAAAAATAGTTTGTTTTCTAATGGTATGCTTTCTTTGCCTTATTGAATTAAATTGTTTTGCAGAATGTCAGGTGATGGATCATCGAGCAGGCCTAGTAAGAAGAAAAGAGGACCCACTGCGCATCCTCAAGGGGACCCGGCTGAAACACAGCCGTCACCGAATTTTGGAAAAAGGAAAATCAAATATCGTGCTGATCCGATCATTCCTCATGGGAGGAGCACGAGGCTTAGGGATAGCCCATTGTTGCAGTTCAATCTCGATTCGAATGAGTATGCTAGGTTGAGTGATATGATTATGGTAGATCTGCTGCCATTCAGGAGGATTGATTGGGATATGTTAGAACATCTGAGTCAGAGGGATAGGATTGAGCATTTGTTGGGGGACAAGTTCAGGATTGCACTAGATTGTGATGCTCGCCAATACAAAGAGCTAACTCTAGAGTTTCATGCCACTTTTGAGTACAAGCAGGGGAACTATGGGCATCATAATGCGGTATCTTTCTCTATGGATAGACAGGTTTTTGAGATGACTATGCCTCAGTTTGCGGTTGCTACACAGTTTTATACTCAGGAGGAGGTATAGTCATAGGAGTTTTTCACTAGTCTAAGGGGTGTGTTTGTGAAGAAACATCCGTACGTTTGCAGAAGGGGGAGTTAGCGAGGTTTTGGAGCACTATTTCCACCGCCCTATACTCGGCTAGTTTGTAGCTTTAGACATTACTGATCCAGTATACAGGTTTTTGCGTAAGATTTTAGCAACTACTTTAGTGGATCGAGGACAGGGGGATAACAAAGTGAATCAGGTTAGCTTGTTCAGTTTGATGTGTATGGTTGAGTAGAGGCCAACGAATGTGGCCAGTGTGTTAGCGTGGTCAATGAAGAGACTTTGGAGGGATGGACCAGGGGCGCACATTTATTATGGCCCGTATGTGACGTGGATTGCTGAGAGTTTGGGTGTATTTGGTAGGTATGAGAGAGATATGTTAAGAGAGGAGCCAGATCCATGTTTGATGAGTGTGAAGGATTTACAGGCTTTAGGTATTCTGACCCAGACCGAGCCAATTACTTGGGAGCCCATTAGGTCGGGTCCACAGGTCCAACCATCACCCGGTATTGATGTTGCAGCGTCTATGAAGTCTTCTATTCCTACCCGTTATCAAAGACCGGCAACTCGTGCTGAGTTACCAGGAGACACTATCCCATGGCACAGCCTCGACCGGATCCACTTACATTGGATTTGGTGGTGTTAGGCAAGTGATGGACGAGAGTAGAAGGATGCATGAGCAGGGTCAGAGACAGTTGGAGGACGGTATGAGATACATGATGGAGAATTTGCACATCGGTGTTCCGTCCTATTTTCAGCATCCCGCTTAGCCGGGACCGAGTGGGATGGAAGGTGTTCAGCCGTACCAGGTATTTCAGGCATCCGAGGAAGAAGAAGAAGAAGAAGAAGAAGAAGAAGAAGAAGAAGAAGAAGACTAGTGTGGGGATGCAGCAACGGTTCTAGGATCTATATCTTTTTATTTTTCTTTTTATGTTGTTTTCATCCTTTGTGGTCTGTACTTGTGTTTTGAATACTTTTAATTGGTTGGTAAGGTCGGGTTGGTTGGTGATGTTTGTTTGTGTTGGTTGTTTAGACATTTTTATCTATCCGTTATATTACGCATTTTGGTATATTTTGTGGTTGTTGATAGGTATGGTGTCGTTGTTGCCGCTTCCGTTTGCGTGTGAGAATTAGGAAGTGTTTGTTGAGCGTGTTCGGTATGTAGGGCATATGTGGAATTGACTGGCACATTGACAGTCTCGCATATCAGCTAAGTCGTTTCACTTGTATATTTTGTATACTTTTATTTCGTTTTTAATTTTTAGTGTAATTTAGTTAGTTTAGTTTTGTGTTCTCATTCTTGCATTAGGGACAATGCAAATTTTAAGTGTGGGGATGAGACACTTGAGTCGTAGTGTTAGCTTAGTTATTTGAGTCAGTTTTTGAGTCTGAAAATTTGAAAATTTTGAAAAATAGAAAATCCAAAAAGCCACAAAAAATTGAAAATTCAGGAAATGTTTCTTGTTCTTGAAGTTTGCAAATAAAGACGGGAAATGATAGAAAAGTCGGGTTTGTTCGGGTTTCGAATAATGATAATATGAATTTAATATAGTTGTGCTTGTGTCTAGTTTTGGATGTGTGAGTAGACCCGATTCGGTTTCTACGTTCCTTTGATATCAATATACCTTAATTGTCGGTTTACTAGTGGGTGCTTATATAGGAAAAATGGGAAAGCTGAAACCGCCAAAAATAGTGTAAGGAATGACGTTATAAGCTAAAATTGTTAGACTTTTTATCAAAGAGAAAAATATAATAAATTGAGCTAGATTGAAAAGAAAGAAGAGGCCTGTGGAATCTCCCTTGGGGATGTGACTCTGATCGAGAATCCCTCTAGGTTAAGTTAAGAATAATGCAAAAGTACCGACGCTCACGTTGTTGCTCTCGAGGATGGTTATCTGGTGGAGACAGCCTCTAGGTTAGGTATGCAAAGTCTAGTACTCAAAGTAAAAAAAAGAGAAAAAGAGAAAAAAATGATGTTAAATTATTTTAATTTTGGTATAAAACGGTTAGGAAAGAGTCGAATGATTCGTTCCATTTGTTACATGAGCTCGAAGCGGGAGTAGGTGAAACTGCAGCTTTTTGTGTGAGATCCTAGGTAGACTGACCGAACTTGAACTTAAATTGCATGATGAAGGCTTGGAACCGGGTTTGGGTTTAAGTGAATACATATAATGGCAATCGTGGTTAATACAAGTTTCAATCTTAATAAGTAATCTAGCTTTTGAGCCCAAATATTTATCCGTCTATGATTCTGTTTGCATAATTCTTTCTCAGGGATAAAAAGTAATTGTAGGGATATTTGATGTATTGTAAAATAAATCTATTTATCATGTATAGTTTGTACGATTTTCGTTAGTTTTAGTTTCATTTTTAGTTAGAATGTATATACTTTTGATCCGGTTATGCTTTGCAGGTCTTGGTTGACGAAAAAAACTAAAAAGGGCAGAAAATGAACTAAAATATGGAAAAATCGAGTACCAGAACATAATTGGAGGTTAGAGGGACGAAATGGAACGGAAATCCAGAAATCGTAGTCTCTGGCGGGCCGCGAGACATTTGGGTTATCCTCTCGGGGGGTACGAGAGGGTTGTTGACTGTTGCTGAATTTTGACACTATCGCGGGGCGCGACAGACATGATATGTCCTCTCGTGGGGCGCGAGAGGCTGTTTTTATCAGAAAAAATCGAGAGTTGGGCTGTTTTACATGGGTAGAAAGGTATAAATACTTAATGTTAGTCCAAACTTAATCCTAGACGAATTCAGGCGAATATAGGTGAAGTTGGAAGCTATTTCTTCACGGTTTTGAAGTATAGGACGCCTAGGAATCAATTGGTAGGAGTCAGAAGCATCGAGAGCGAAGATTTACGGGTTTCGTCTTCCCGGTTCATCTTGTTTTCTTTTATTTTCATCTTTTTTCAATGAATTCCATCTTTAAGATGATTGTTTTGATTTCCATAGCTATGATTCTTGGCTAATTGCCCTAAACTACCTAGGTTGGATGAAACCTTGTTTAAGATTTGATTTTTATTAGATATTGATGTTGAATTTGGATTTTCTAGTAAAGTAAAGACTTTAGTTCCTTGATTTGGTGTGTTTGCGTACTTACACTTAATTGATGATTGTTTATCTACTTCACATGAATTTTGTTGAATGTCTTTCATAAAATAAATTTGTGTTAATTGTCGAGTCCTTGCGGGTTTGGGTAATCTTTTTGGTGAATTAGCCAATAAACCATAGAAACAGTGTTGAAGAGTTAATTCGGTTTAAATATTCTACTAACCTTAGTAACTTAGAAGTGCTAGGTTGTTAATAGGTCTCAGTCGGTAAATTGCTAGGACTAGGTTGTGAGAAAAGCCAGCTTTAGTTGCCTTGCCATTATCTTGTCTATTAAACAAAATCGAGTTTCTTAGTCGCCTTAGACTTTCCACTAAGAGGTAGTTAGTCACTTTAGGGCACTTTCCAAGAAAGTAGATAACCAAAAGGGAGTCTAGTTAACCGGTAGTCGTAACAATTCTTTAGAAATCTATATGTGTCTTCCCGAGAAGGGTCAGGGGTCCTGTTTGGTTTCTCTTAGGGTTTAGCATCCAAAGATCCCGGTTCCATATCACATTAGTATCCGATAGAAAGCCTTTCGATAGCAAGTGGGATTCCAACCTAGGTAGTCTTTCATCACCACTGAGTTTGACCTTCGTCTCAAGTTGTGTTTTAGTTCGTCTTAGTTAATTAGAATTTAATTCCCTGGCAATTTCAGTATTTTCAGTACCCCCCCCAAACAAATAAACAATTAGTTCATGTTCATGTCAATGTTAGTCTAGATAGTAGTTTAGTCGAGCTTAGAGAGTTTAGAGTATTACTTCATGTCTAGATTAGGTTAACTTAGTTTGTTTTTATTAAACTACTTTTTGCACATCACCCGTCAATCTGTTAGTGGGTACAGTTCCTTTACGCCCAGCCTGCTTGGTTGTATGTTTGTAATGAGTGTATTGGGGCTACTACCGGGGTGCAACAAGGGGATCCCTAGGGGCCAATTGTCTTTGCTCTTCCCTTACACCCCCTCATTGTTCAGCCTCAGTGGGCAGAGTTTTGTTTTTGATAGATTAGGGTCTGCAATTAAGAAAGGAATAGCGGGTCAGCTTGTTGCCTGTTTACCTTCTGTTTTGATGTAGGTTGGCAAGTATGTAGCAGTTTTTTGTTAATATTAGAAGTTTTCATTTTGTTAAAAAAAATACAACTTTAAAACAAGAATTTACTCATAATAATTCATCTCTCCTTTTAAAATTACTATTGATAAGTTTTTTACACATATGTAAATATAATAAATTTTCAAATGGCAAGAACACATGTAAATTTAAACCTGTAAATTTAATTTATAATCTCGTTTTTGCATAATAATAACAAGTGTAAAAAGAATTTTTAAATTTAAATAGTTTTTACTAAATTCCCATAATTTTTTAATTCGTTCTCAATGTTACTGTCATGTTGATTCTCATTTAAACCCTTTGTAGATAGCTTTTTTATAATAGAATCGCTCCCCTTCCCACCATTAATATATTATGTTTTCTACTTCAAGAGAATCAAACTATAGTATATTTATTTATAACGTATCCCAGGGGCATTTAGTTTGAAAATTACGAGTGTAAACGGATGACCTTGGCTTCATAATTTCCATAAGACATGATTTCACTACGACCTTGCTTTCTTAATTTCCCTTCCACCTTGACTTCGTAAGGCCATTTATTCCTTCTACATTAAGTAGGGATGAAAAGGAACCCGAATGGGAATATTCAAAGTATTTGGGAGCTAGGTGTATTTAGTTATGGGAACAATCTTACGACCATTCAATTTGTTACCTAATGAGTTTTAACGTGTAGACCAGTTTTAGCTATTAACAAATCTTTATATTGTTACCTAATGAGTTTTTTTGTAAAATAAAGCTATTTATTATATATTTAATCTTCAAAATGATTATTCAACTTAGTTATATCGTAAAATTCACCTAATTCATTTTCTAAAATGATTATTGTCATGTTAAATATCGTAGATTTTCAACATACATAAAAATGAAAAACAAGAAGTATGTATTATAAATACACACATGTACATACAGGGAATGATTATTTCAAAACTTTTAAATATTGCATGAAATCATGAAAACCAATCTGAAGTATGCATTTATTTGAATTTGTCTTAGATACTAACATTATTAGTATTAAAATATAGTATTGTTAAATGAAATGGTATTTGCAAACTTATCTATATTCATATATTATAAACATATACACACATGTTAGGTTTATTATAATTCTCTAATATACACATACATATAGAAACATGTTACAGGTAATCAACCAATAGATAAGAGAGGGGATTAATACTAATTAAAGAGATAGATAAATCATTTAATATTTATGAGTAACCAACCATAGAATTTAATTAAAGAGATAGATAAATCATTTAATATTTATAAGTAACTAACCGATAGATAGACGAGAGAATGGATAAAAACTAAATTAAGGGATAGATAAATCATTTAATAGTTTACCTTATACATTTTTCATGATAAGTAAACAATATAGATTAGTTATCCTAATTTTTCGCAACATTTATAGTTCTAAAGAGAACCATGTATACTCAAATATGCTTGATTTTGATCTTATCCTAAAATCATGGGTAATGGTTTAAGCTTCTTATAGGTTTTTTCTGCTATGTTAACATCACATCAGCATTAACATTTTTAATCAAAAAATGATGTATTGATTCAAACCCCTTTCATGCCCCTTAAATCATACCCAATGATTTAATAATTCAAAACTTCTTATTTAACTATTTTTAAAATAAAAATGAAACCTAAAAATACAAAATAATGTGAAACACAATCAATAAAACAAAACCTTCGTAGAATCTATAATTGTATTAAATCAAGTAAAGTAACAAAAAAAATAGAAATAAAAAATAAATAAAACCATATAAGGGTTAAAAAATAGCTATCTATATTAGGACAGAGTAGGTTAGAAGTAGAATTACTTCATACTTATTTCATCATCTACTTGATTTATTGAATTTTGTTTTCCTGATTTATTTATTCTTCATACTTATTTCATCATCTACTTGATTTATTGAATTTATTTATTCTTTCATCCATATTATCTTATTCAAAATGATAAGAAGCAGGCGAGCAACTATCTATGTTGCCGGTAAAAAATATGATGTTACTTCACTCTTCTTTTTTTGCTTCATCTACTTCACATACGAGATTTAGGAAGGGTCGAACGGTTTGATTTTTTTTTTCAGAGATATACTCAAGATGGCGTTGTTTCAAAAACGCTCCCACAATAAAGCCCATTTAACGCCAAAGAGGCCCGTCTAGACGACGTTTTCCGGTCATCAATTCAAAAACAACGCTTCATCACGGAAGCCCTCAGTGATTTATTTCATCGTGTGGTACCTTTTCATTTTATTATATTTGGAAATAAAGATAGTAGCTTAACTATATACTTTTACAGCCAAAGCATAATTATATATGACTCCAAATGAATAATAATTTTTACAACGAACTTGAATCAGCACAACAAAACATAAGGAGCATGGCTTTATTTATTTATTTATTTTATATTTTTTTGCATTTTTAACCAAAATCTTTAAAATCATCTTGGCATTTTAAGTAACATATTACCTCTTGCATGCATGTGAATTATGGTAACTGATAATTATTTAAAAAAAAGTTATTTCTTTCACGTATATGATTTTTCTTACTTGAAAAAAACATATACGTAAGGTTTAGAAATTTTAAAACCGGTTTATACAAAAAAAATTCAAATTTTTTATAAAAGGCCTTAAATACCAATTACTGGGACAAAAAAATATCATAATAAATAAATAAGCTAGGACTACAATGTGCAACGAAAACTTCAAAGAAAACTAATGTGAACCCTCCCACTTTAATGAGTTCTTACACACTATAAATTCACATCCACAATTCCACCAACTATATCAAACAACCATGAAAACTTACGGAATCCTTCTAGTTGCCGGAGTTCTTTTGGCTGGAATCCTCGACTCCGCTGCCCAAAACTGCGGCTGCACTCCGGACTTGTGCTGCAGCAAGTACGGTTTCTGTGGCAGCAGTGATGAATACTGTGGAGCTGGCTGTCAGGCAGGGCCATGTTCATCGACTCCAACAAATGATCTATCAGTTAGTAGCATCGTGACGGATGCATTCTTTAATGGGATCGCAGATCAAGCAGGCGGAGGTTGTGCTGGAAAAGGATTTTATACACGCGCCACCTTTCTTGATGCTCTCGGAAACTATGGCCAGTTCGGTAGGGTTGGTTCCGAGGATGATTCAAAAAGGGAGATTGCTGCTTTCTTCGCACATGTTACCCATGAGACCGGACGTAAGAACTCTCTTTTATTGTATGTTATATTTGTTATTTATAAACCAGGAATCTATATAAGGTAAAGTTTTAAAAAATATATATATTACTACAATTTTTGATACATTATTAATCTCTATACAATATAGGACTACTTTTCCATTATCAACTATAGATATATACTGATTATTTAATGGATTTTATATATCCTGATTATTTAACTGATTGTATATATATACGTAGGGAAATGGGTAAAATGAGAACTAACTTGAGTTGTGGTAACAATGAAAACTAGCCCTTCCAAGAGGTTTTTTGAAAAAAAAATTCTCAAAAATAAATCATGAGTTCTCGCGAAAAAATAAAAAAAATGTCACATGCAAAAGTTGATATCGCATGTAAAAAAAAATATTGGTGATGTAAAAAAATTTAAATCGCCGTAAAATTTTTTTACCTCAGGAGTAACTACCGACTCAACAAATTTTATTGTTTTTTTTACAATTATGTTTATAACAGTTTTATTTACGTTTGTGCAAAAAATTGTGACCCAACTCATATGGAAAGTAAGAGTTCTGATAGTCCTCATAACTCATGGTGGTTCTTAATAGAACTGAATCATATATATACATGGTTACACAAATAATGAGAGAGATCTATAACTAATAACACATAAAATTGGTTGTTATTTTAAAGTTAACAAAAAATTGGACATTAAAATACTACACAAATTAGTATCACTGGTTACCCAATAGATTATCTACAGGAAGCCAACAATCACCAAGATACATCTGACGTGGGTAGATCTGGTATAGTTGTTAATTCATCCGTAAAAGTGAAATATGTCGAAAATAGTTGTTAATTCGTCCGGTCAATTCCATCCAACGTAATCCACCATTAAACATGTCATCGGTAACCCGGTTTCTTTTGTAGCGAGGAAAGAGGTGATCGATATAATTCTTCCAAAAAGTCATTAAAGTCTTATCAATTAACTATAAATATTTTCCATGTGTGTACAGGTTTTTGTTACATTGAAGAAATAGATGGTCCTTCACGCGATTATTGTGATGAGAGTAAGACTCAATACCCATGCAACCCTAGCAAGGGTTACTACGGGAGAGGTCCACTCCAATTAAGTTGGAATTACAACTACGCTCTAGCTGGTAAGGAAATCGGGTTTGATGGGCTCAACAATCCTGAAATTGTGGCCACAGATCCAGCCATCTCATTTCGTGCTGCCTTATGGTTTTGGATGAACAATGTCCACTCAGTCATTGGTCAAGGGTTTGGAGCTACTATTCGAGCTATCAACGGAATGGAATGTAATGGTGGTAATTCAGATGGTGTAACTTCTCGTGTCCAGTACTACACTCAATATTGTAACCAACTTGGAGTTGCACCAGGCGATAGCCTTCAATGTTAGACAGACAGAGAGATCAAACATTAAATCTTGATACTTATAGCATCGTTGTTGAAATAAGATAAATATACACATACCTCTTTGGTATATATATTATGTATGTTTTACACCATATTAATAGCAATAAATGAAAAATTATATGTTAGTCTGAGTTTTCAAAGTTTATAATGATCTGTATGTGACTAGGGAGATGTTTGGTTTTAACTTATGAAAAAAAAATGGCTTCAAATTAGTTATTAGAGCTTTTCTTTATTTGATGTCAATATTTTGAACGCAGCTATTTGAGCCAATTGTTTACCAACAAAACCGGTTCAGATTCTTTAATTGCCTACCCACTTTTTGGGGGTAAACAACGTCTATTTTTACCAATAGATCGGGTAATGCTTTTTGAAGCGATTGTCTAATCCACCATCTGAACTTCTTCTGAAACTGGGTTGCATTTAAGGACACAAATCTAGTTATCTCGTATTTTTGTAGTAATGACATGCTACAATTATGATGTTTTTTAATCCTTAATTATTATCAAACAAAAAACAAAAGATGTAATCCCAAATCCTAACACCTTTTATGTTGTTGAAGGCGACTAAACGTAACTTAATACCATGATTAGGATGATCATTTCTATCAGATCGGTGAATTAAGTAAATCAATTATACAATCTTGATAAATGAAAACGAAGTACGATTATCCTAGTGATAATCCCGAAGGACCTTGGTTTTAAGGATAAGTCATAGTCAATGTTCACATGGTCAAGAAGTCAAGTCCACTTAATAATTACCATTTAATTATTCATGAATTAAGTTTAGAATTAGTCAAAGTACATTTGTGTATTCTTATGTATAAACACACCATTGCAATTTAGTTGTAAGCATCCTTTTCTCAATCAAATTTTGTACACCAATATATGGTATTAGCGCATCACTAGCTCCAACGAGAATCGATCATATTCTTTGTTTTTTCCTTCTAAACCTTCGACCGGAGTACCATCATTATTTATCACTAACAACGGCGGACATTGCTAACCGAATCACAGCCAAAACCCAAACCATTGGACCAATCCTCAGTCGACACAGGAGTTCATCAACCCATCAAAACAAAATCGTCCACTATGGACTCATTCTTCAAATCAGGACAAAGGTAATCACTACAATCAATACTCTTTTTATCGTCAATTTTGCAATGTATCAGGCCATGTGGCAAAAGATTGTCGTGAGCGCGACCGGTTCCTTGGTGCAATCAATATTGCTTTGGCTACAACAATGAATCCAATTACAAAAGTGCTTGCCACTCACACCACACCAGTTTCACCAACTTGAATATTTTATTCTGGTGCGTCTAAGCATTAAGGCCTCGATCAAGTGGTCCTTGGAGACGGTAAGGCTCTCTCAACTTCTAGCACTAATAACACTCAACTATACACTCCTTTTGGTCCACTTTAATTATCAAACGTTCTAGGTGTTCCTCAAATACAAAAGAATCTTATTTTAGTTGCTAAACTTGGTAAGACTAATCATGTTAGGTTGAATTCTTTCCTACACATTTTTAAGGAACTTCACACGTGCTCATGTCTAATAGGGGGGGGGGGGGGGGGTAATTTTGATGTCTACTATGCCAACTTTAACTCATTACCACAACCCAACCCAACTCAACTGAAACGCTACAACTTCATACCTTGAATGGCAACATAAAATTCATCACCCATTTTTTCGAGTCTTCAAATTTTTAATGAAATGTTTAGGGCTTCAATCTAATATTAAAGAGTAAATTACAAAAATTGTCCTTTATGTTGGCACCAGATTGCAAATTATGTCTTTTATCTTCAAAACGTACAAAAACGTACTTGATGTATGCAAACCCTTGGACATTATGTCGTTTAGCCCTAACCCAGTTTATTTTTATAGTTAAATCAAGGTATATTGGTAATTTTACTAGTTTGTTTAAAATATCCAAAATAAATAAAACAGAAAAGAACTCTCTATCTCTCTCTCTCTAACTTCATCTTCTCACCATCACTCTAGCACCACCACCACCACCATTATAAACAACCCTCACCAGAATTAATTCCACACACGTTTAATCAATAAATTCCAAAGGTAACCCAGAATTTAATGGTTCAATAAACAATATACAAACAAGTTCAACAAATCTTTGTTAATGGTTTTAGATTTTGTCCAAAAAGGGATGTAATACCATAATGATTTAGTCTAGAAGTAGAGGAAGGTGAATGGTTTTAAATTTTGTCCAAATTTTAAAATTTAACCTTAAATCATCAAGAATTCTCTTATTAAATGCTTAAATATCCAAGAAATTAGGTTAATGTCTTTGAGAGATAACTAAACCCACCACCGCCACCGTCACTTCCAACCTCTACCACCCTGTCACCTAACCCGCCTTCAATTCGAACCACCCTACCGTCGTGGCGCCGTCATTGTTGTATCTGAAAGCCACCTCGTTCCAAATCTGGTGAAATGACACGTGTTTGGGCCGAGACCGTCGCTGTGGTTAAAACCATCAGTCGCCAATGAGTCGACCTGGGTGAAATGTTGTAACCTTTGGGCCGAGATCACCCCATGGTATTCAGGTAGAGGGAGGAGGTTGGTGGCAGGTTAAGGGTTGGTTGTGGCGGTGCTATTCAGGTAGAGGGAGGGAGATAGAAAGTTAATGAGAGAAAGAGGAGAGAGTTATGATAGGTATCTGATTTATTCTTTTTTATATTTTTAATTTTTCAAAATGCTTTCTTGTTTATTTATGAAAGATATTTTAAATAAATTAGTAGAATTACAGATATATCCTGATTTAACCATAAAAATAAACTAAGTTAGGGCTTAATGACATAACGTGCAAGGTTCGGATACATCAATTACGTTTTTTTGTATTTTTTTAAAACAAATGACATAGTTTGCAATTTGGTGTCTACATAAAGGACGATTTTTGTAATTTAATGAATATTAAAAAAAATCATTGCATCTCATGCTCTATAAAGAAAAAGTCATAAAGTACTGTTTCGTACCAACTCATCTAGTGCATCAAAACCATTGGAACTTTTATATTCGAACATGAGGAGACCAACTGAAAAATCCATAGATGGTTCTACTTTATAAGTTATTTTCGTGTATTTTTACTCCAAATACGTATGGTTATATCCAATGAAATATAAGTCTGATTTTCCAAACTCTATACTAGTTCAAGCTTTTGGTTGAAAAATATTTTCAAACTCCTTTATTCTCACTTTTTACTGATAATGGTGGTGAGTATCAAAGACACATCCCATATCTTCAATCACGAGACATCTCACACTTTACCACACCACCGCATACACTAGAACAAAATGATGTTTCCAAGAGACGACATATATACATTGTTAAAATAGGACTAGCTATCCCCGATTATGACAATATTTTCACTTTCTTTTTTTGGTCTCATGCATTTCAAATCACTAGATTCCAAGAGTTCATATGACATTATTTATGGTAAATCACCCACCTACACAAAATTCAAACCATTTGGTTTTCTTCGCTATCCATGGTTTATTTTTATGCAAAGTAAAAAACTTCACCCATTCTCTACTTGATGTGTATTTCTTTGATATGCCTCTTCCTAGTAGTCATATAAGTGTCTTGATCTCACATCTTATCGTCTTTTCCACTCTTCCTAGTAGGCATACAAGTGTCTTGATCTCACATCTTATCGTCTTTTTCACTCACAACATGTAGAATTTATCCAAAATAAATGTAACATCCGTCGAAAAACGGGTTTCCAAAACCCGCTTCGTTTATTAATCGAATATCAAGTTATAAAATTTCGTTGCGTATTTATGATTTATTTTAATTTTAAACAATACATAATTAATAAACAATCTAGAATTTAAAAACTATAATTATTCAAAAGTAAAAATGAAGTAAATAAAAAAGAAAATAGGCTGCCGGGTTTCGAACCCGGGTCAGCCGGAAGAACAAAGAAACACCTAACCACTCCGCCACTTGACTTGTTTGTGATATATGATAAAACAATTAATACTTATAATAAAACTCAAACTCAAATACGGTGATTCAGCGCGCCCAATTACACTCGCCGGAAATACCGACGATTTCGCCAATTATCGACGGTTTCCTTTGACTAAATGCAAGTATTAACATCGACGTCGGTTATAACCGATGTCTAAACCCGCGACCTCAGTCATAACCGCCGGAGAAAGTCTTGACCACGAATCAAGACCAAATTCAGACCCAATTCATCTTGATTCATCCCTATAAATACACACCCAAGTCTCTGGTAATCTTTTCGCTCAAAATCGCACAAATTCTCGAAGAAATTTCACTCGCCGGAAATATTCTGTATTGTCGGACTTTCGTCGGAAAACCGAGATATACATCAAAACGGTAAATTTCTCGATTCTTTCGTTTTCAATCCATTGTTAGACTTATACTAACTTCAATCCTTCAACCAGAATCGGTCCCAGACGACGTTGCCGGATAATCTGCACTCGCCGGAATTCTCTGCAAGTCACCGGAAAACCGAACCCATTTCATCTCTTCTGCCATACTCTAAAATAAGACTTCCAGAGCTCAGACAGAAAGCACCACACTCACCTCAAACTTCCTGTAGATCCTCTGACGCAAGTTACACGTCGCCGGAAAAGTTTCAGTCACCGGAAATTCGTCGGAAATCACACCTGTTCGGTACAACATCCTTAAAACCTTTCTGTTTAAATTAATTTCGATAATCAGTAATACTCAATCAACTAATTCAACAAGAATTATTGATTAACAGTCGAGTTGATTCACTGGTTTCATAATCCGAAGAAGATGAAGCACTGTTAATATATAAGTTTAATTTAAAACGGATTTTTAAACGGGTTAGACACACAGTCCAGTGGTGGACTGTGTGCAATTTTAAACCACACGTCCCGAGTTCGATTCGTGCACTTAACCAGTTTCCTGCGATAAATCCCAATTTTTTGAAAGGCCCCAGAACACCTTCCAGTTAGTATATAAGGTTAATAAAAACAAGTATTTTAACCAGGTTAGACACACAGTCCAGCGGTGGACTGTGTGCAAAGTTAAACCACAGGTCACGAGTTCGAATCCTGCTTCTGCAACCTGTTCGACATGATTAAAATTCTTTTAAAATAAATGATTCTGAATAATCTAAATAGTGTATAAGTATAAAAAACAGAAATATTTCAGATTAGACACGTAGCTCAGTTGGTTTAGCTGCGTGCACGCGTACGGGAGGTCACGAGTTCGAACCTCACTCAGTGCACACTTAGACCACAGTCCGACCGGTCAACGGTCCAGTCAACGGACCGGTCAACGGTCAACGGTCAACCAAAAAGTCAACATTTTTTTTTATATTTTTATTTATTTATTTAATTTAAAAATCAATTAAAAATACTTACAAATAATATTTTTAAAGTTAGAAAATGACCTTAAACTCACAAAAATAAATCTAAAAATCCAATTAAAATTGTTAATAAAATCCACTTATTTACCGAACCATTTCGTTATATTTTTGGTTAGTTATTCCTCGTCGATCAAATCTCCAAACTCGTGCGCATTCAACATCACCAAACGAGCGCACCCAATGTGAGTGAATCTCTACAAATTCCCCGTTTTAATCACATTTTGGGGTGTATCATGTGTCACTTATTATTTATTACATTTAAACACTTGTGCATCCACCATATCCATGATCAAATGTGTATCCAATATGTATCAATTGTTTGTGTGGTAAATGTTTAGATTAAATTTATCATTTTCAGTACATACATCATCATAGGCTCGTCTGTTCCCCATTACCTATGAGCGGAAACCGTTCCCCATTACCTATGAGCGAAACGTGGCGTTGCCAACATACGATCGGCTCCGTTTGATTGAGCCTTGATCTCACATACATCATCATAGGCTCGTCCGTTCCCCATTACCTATGAGCGGAACGTGACGTTGCCAACATATACATTATCATTCATGTCACATACTCATGCAAGGTGGTTTGTTTTTGTTCGTTTATTTACGTTTGCTCACATATGATTATTGCACAATTTTTCCATATTAAATACAACAAGAAATCAATAACAAATGTTTCTAACAAGGTTCACTCGCCAACTTTTGTTGACCCCAAAACCTCCATTTTTACACATGATACAGGTGATCCAGTTGAAGCAAGAAACATATAGGACGCCTAGAAGAATGAATCAGTTTAGATTTTGGATTGTTTATTTAATTTTCCTTTCCTTGTATGGTATGAATTTGGCTTGAACATTTAAGTTGTAATTTGAATTTAATAAATATGAAACATTTTAGTAAACATCATGAGCTTTGGTGATAACCCAATTATGCCCCGACTCTTATTCCGCTGCGGGTCGGGGTGTGACAGATTGGTATCAGAGCCATGACTATAGGGATATAGGATAGGTTATTAGACCCTTAGAGCCTATACTATAGTTGATTAGAATTTTTAAATCGTTTGTGTGTTACATGCAAAATTCATGATGTTTATATGCTTTATGTTTATTGTTACATTCAATGTTATGCAAGCATGTTCATAAGTACATATTATTATACAATGCTTATCATGAATCATATCCTCATAACATACCATATCCATGAGAGCACACACCTCACAATTCCTATGATTTTTGCAACGATTTTTGAATTTTCAAATCACATCAAAGTGAGTTCTCATGACGGGCATGTAGCAACTGGAAGGGTACGATACAGGTAGTCGGAACGTCCTGTCTAGGCTTGGCATTCGTATAAATCCAAAATAAAGGACCAGTTTGCCTACCTGGGGACTAACGATGAGAGTACGAAGGACCTATTAGGCCAAAGCATGCTATACCAAACGTCGTGTGAGCTAACCCCACTTTGAGTTGTCATTGTGTCTATACCTGGACACCCTCCGACCATACATCTCGCAAACATATTTTATGGTTTTCATTCGGGTGATGCGAGTGTTAAACCGCCAACACCAATGTGAATCCTACTAAGCCAATAGTCGTGGGGGCCCACATGACTACACAGGCGATAGTATGGGGGACATTGGAGGCCCAAACATGAGCAAACCCAAGACATCCTATGGATGTAGTTGCATTATTAATGATTATGTTACTTTGTTATTTTTAACGACACATGACACCTGCAAACTCCTTAAGCTCACAATCTTCCTATGTATGTTCCTGTAGATGTCGGCTAGGCAGCTACGTGGAGGTAGAAAGTCAGGAAGGTCAAACGAACGCTTGGCCACCCAAATTGCAAAACAAATGGACGCGGTGCTTCCTGACATCGTAATTCAAGTCCAGCAAGCTCTCACTGCAAATCCCATTAACCCTCCCAATCAAGAAGATCAGAACGTCGACAACCCTCCCTCCAAGAAGTGCTCCTACAAACACTTCAAGTCTTGCGATCCCCCAAAGTATGAAGGGACCGAAGGTGTCACTGCTCTCCTCCACTGGTTTGAGGAAATGGAGAACACCTTCCTCAATTGCGATTGTCCCGAGGATCGCAAGGTACGTTACGCAACCGGGAGACTGTTTGGGGTAGCCCTGACCTGGTGGAACACAGAGAAGGGCAAGAGATGAATCGAAGATGCAATGGCCTTAACATGGGAAGAGTTAAGGGAAATAATGACAAGACGCTTCTGTCCGAGAAGCGAAATCAAGAAGTTAGAAGACGAATTCCACTCCCTAAAGCAAAAGGAATACTTCCTACAATAAAAGATTTCTCGAGCTGAACCAAATGATCCCCAACTTGTTCACCCCAGTGTACCGCTTGGTTGAACACTACATTCGAGGCCTCCCCTCGAAAATTCAAGACTCGGTTCTAAGCACTTCACCTGCAACACTGGAAGCTGCAATGGAACTAGCTACCGAACTTACCGAGAATCGCATCCGAAACGGTAAATTCAAGGAGGAGAAAAAGAAAGCCCCCATTGAGGCTCACACTTCAAACCATTCTGGCTCCTCTTCGAAGTTTACTGGTAAAAGGAAGCGAAACACCAGAAACTTTGCTGTCACTCAAACAAACCCTCCTATCACTGCCGTACTAATCACCCAAGTTGCTCCTTCATCTGCACCATATAAAAAGCCATACTCCGGCCCATACCCAAAATGCAACCGTTGCCAATACCATCACTTTCCTGATCATCCCTACCAACATTGCACCGGCTGTGGCCGTGCGGGTCACACCATCCAAACCTGTCGCACGCTTCAGCGAACGAACCGCAATCAGCCCTCAACCCAAACCCACCATCAGATAGTGGGTCAAGCCCAACAACCTTTACTCCTACCACCTGCCCAACATGTAGCCCAATCCTACTACCAACCCAACTACCCCATGATGCAACCTATGCGGGCTTGTTACAACTGTGGAGACCCGAACCACTTCAGGAACACCTGCCCACGCTTGGTGAACATCATCCATGCCCAAGCTCAAGCAAATCCAGTAAACCAGGCTAACCAAGCTCCTCCACCTGCTACGGGAAGAGCTTTCATCATCAACGCCAATCAAGCTAGGGCTGACAACAACGTGGTTAACGGTACGTTTCTCATCAATGGTAGTTATGCATCCATGTTATTTGATACTGGCGCGGATAAGATTTTGTGTCCTTAGAATTTGAACCCATCCTCAACCAAACTCGTGATAACTCATGGAATCCATAACGGTAGAAGTTGCTGACGGAAAACCGGTCTCATTAAACTCTGTTATACGAAATTGTACCCTCACTCTAAACGATCACGATTTTCCAGTTGACCTCATTCCTATGAAGTTGGGAAGTTTCGACATTATAAGCCGTATGGACTGGCTCAGCCAACATCATGCTGAAGTGGTATACCGCGAAAAGTTCATTCGCGTTCCTCTCGCAGACGGTCAAACCCTACGAATCTTTGGAGAAACCCCTTCGAAAGGACTCAAATTGATGTCCTGCCATCAAGCCCGAAAGTATCTCCGCAAGAGCTATGTCGCATTCTTAACTCACGTCGTCAAGAAGGGAAACAAGGAGAAGAAACTAGAAGATATACCTGTAGTGAAAGAATTCCCACAAGTCTTTCCCGACGACATCTCAGGACTTCCTCCCATGAGGGAAGTCGAATTCCGCATTGATCTTATACCTGGAGCTACACCAGTTACAAAATCTCCTTATAGGTTAGCCCCATCCGAAATGCAAGAGCTGGCCAGTCAACTGCAAGAGCTGACTGACAAAGGATTCATACGTCCTAGCTCATCGCCTTGGGGTGCACCTGTCCTTTTCGTAAAGAAGAAAGATGGAACGTTTCGCATGTGTATCGACTACAGAGAACTCAACAAATTAACGGTCAAGAACCGCTACCCATTACCTCGCATCGATGATCTTCTAGACCAACTTCAAGGCGCCACCTGTTTTTCAAAAATCGACCTTCGTTCTGGATATCATCAACTCAGAGTACATGAAGAAGACGTCCCAAAGACCGCCTTCCGAACTCGTTATGGTCATTACGAATTCATGGTCATGCCATTTGGTTTAACCAACGCTCCAGCAGTATTTATGGATTTAATGAATAGGGTATGCAAACCCTACCTCGACCGCTTTGTCATAGTCTTCATCGACGACATCCTCATCTACTCAAAGTCTAAATCTGATCATGAACGACATCTTCGACCCATCCTCACACTCTTAAGAACCGAAAAGCTCTACGCTAAATTCTCCAAATGCGAATTCTGGTTAAGAGAAGTACAATTCCTTGGACATGTTGTCAATGACAGGGGAATACATGTCGACCCCTCAAAGATCAAAGCAGTACAGGAATGGCAAGCGCAATGTACCCCTACCGAAGTAAGATCATTTCTTGGTTTGGCTGGTTACTATCGCCGTTTCATTGCGAATTTCTCCCGTATTGCTATACCACTCACGGCTTTGACTCATAAAGGAAAACCCTTCATATGGGGACCTAAACAAGAAGAAGCCTTCCAAACCCTTAAGCAAAAGCTTTGTGACGCACCTATCCTCACACTCCCCGAAGGTTGCGATGACTTTGTAGTATATTGCGACGCATCAGGGCAAGGACTAGGCTGTGTATTAATGCAAAGGGGAAAAGTGATCGCCTATGCTTCTAGGCAACTCAAAGTTCATGAGAAGAACTACACCACCCACGACCTGGAACTTGGAGCCGTTGTGTTCGCTTCTTAGATATAGAGACATTACCTCTATGGTACCAAGTGTGAAATATACACTGACCACAAGAGCATCCAACATATCTTTAACCAAAAGGAGTTGAATATGTGGCAACGAAGATGGGTCGAACTTCTTAATGACTACGACTGTGAAATTCGGTATCATCCTGGCAAGGCAAACGTGGTGGCCGATGCGCTCAGTCGAAAGGGTTATGCGAACTCCATTCGTCTTCTATGTTCGCAAATCATAACCGACATCAAAGATCAAATCCGAGAAGCTCAACATGTTTCTGTAATAGAAAACGACGTACGCAATGGCTGTCTTGTGGAGCAGAACTTAAAATCGAAACCAAATCCGACGGTATTCTGTACTATCTTGATCGTATATGGATTCCCGATCACAATAACCTTCGTGATTTCCTTATGACTGAGGCACACAAAACACGGTACTTTGTACACCCAGGAGCCGACAAGATGTATCAAGACCTTCGATACACCTACTGGTGGCCTGGCATGAAAGAGGATATTGCGGTTTTTGTTTCCAAGTGCGTTACCTGTTCCAAAGTAAAAGCAGAACATCAAAGACCTTCAGGACTTCTAACCCAACCTGAAATACCTGTATGGAAGTGGGAAAACATAACCATGGACTTCATTACCGGGTTACCTCACACCTCCAGTGGGTATGACACTATATGGGTAATCATCGATCGTCTTACCAAATCAGCTCACTTCATTCCGATTCGCGAGGACTTAAAAAACGAGAAGTTAGCTCGTATCTACATCAGCGAGATCGTAAGCCGTCATGGTGTACCTTTAAGCATCATTTTAGACCGTGATGGTCGTTTCACTTCACGAACATGGCAAGCCGTACAAGCCGCTTTGGGTTCACGATTAGACCTCAGTACCGCTTTTCATCCTCAAACTGATGGACAATCTGAACGCACCATCCAAACTCTTGAAGACATGCTTCGAGCATGTGTCATAGACTTCAAAGGGAATTGGGACGCTCATCTACCATTAGTTGAATTTTCGTACAACAACAACTATCATTCAAGTATCGGCATGGCACCTTTCGAAGCTTTATATGGTCGTAAGTGCCGATCACCAATATGTTGGCACGAAATTGGAGACGCACAAATCACCGGTCCAGAATTAATTCAAGAAACAACAGACAAGATCCATTAAATTCGAAACAATCTTCTAGCGGCACAAAGTCGTCAAAAGAGTTATGCAGACAAACGACGAAAGCCCTTGGAGTTTAACATTGGTGACCAAGTTCTTTTAAAAGTATCACCGTGGAAGGGAGTGGTTCGTTTTGGCCAGAAGGGCAAGCTAGCACCACGCTACGTAGGACCTTTCAAGATACTCGAAAGAGTAGGACCTGTAGCATATAAGCTTGACCTACCAGAAGACAACAGAATTCATCCCACATTCCACGTATCAAACTTGAAGAAGTGCCTCGCCGATGAAAACCTCCATATTCCTCTGGAAGACATTTAATTCGATGAATCTATGCATTTCATTGAAAGACTTGTAGAAATTATGGACTTCGGAGAGAAGCGTTTAAGACGGAGTCGTATTCCAATTATCAGGGTACGCTGGGAGTCGAAACGAGGACCTGAGTTTACTTGGGAACGTGAAGACTCAATGCGCGAGAAATACCCACAACTGTTTCCTGTTACCACTACTACTTAAATTTCGGGACGAAATTTCTAAAAGTAGGGGATACTGTAACATCCGTCGAAAAACGGGTTTCCAAAACCCGCTTCGTTTATTAATCGAATATCAAGTTATAAAATTTCGTTGCGTATTTATGATTTATTTTAATTTTAAACAATACATAATTAATAAACAATCTAGAATTTAAAAACTATAATTATTCAAAAGTAAAAATGAAGTAAATAAAAAAGAAAATAGGCTGCCGGGTTTCGAACCCGGGTCAGCCGGAAGAACAAAGAAACACCTAACCACTCCGCCACTTGACTCGTTTGTGATATATGATAAAACAATTAATACTTATAATAAAACTCAAACTCAAATACGGTGATTCAGCGCGCCCAATTACACTCGCCGGAAATACCGACGATTTCGCAAATTATCGACGGTTTCCTTTGACTAAACGCAAGTATTAACATCGACGTCGGTTATAACCGATGTCTAAACCCGCGACCTCAGTCATAACCGCCGGAGAAAGTCTTGACCACGAATCAAGACCAAATTCAGACCCAATTCATCTTGATTCATCCCTATAAATACACACCCAAGTCTCTGGTAATCTTTTCGCTCAAAATCGCACAAATTCTCGAAGAAATTTCACTCGCCAGAAATATTCTGTATTGTCGGACTTTCGCCGGAAAACCGAGATATACATCAAAACCGTAAATTTCTCGATTCTTTCGTTTTCAATCCATTGTTAGACTTATACTAACTTCAATCCTTCAACCAGAATCGGTCCCAGACGACGTTGCGGATAATCTGCACTCGCCGGAATTCTCTGCAAGTCACCGGAAAACTGAACCCATTTCATCTCTTCTGCCATACTCTAAAATAAGACTTCCAGAGCTCAGACAGAAAGCACCACACTCACCTCAAACTTCCTGTAGATCCTCTGACGCAAGTTACACGTCGCCGGAAAAGTTTCAGTCACCGGAAATTCGTCGGAAATCACACCTGTTCGGTACAACATCCTTAAAACCTTTCTGTTTAAATTAATTTCGATAATCAGTAATACTCAATCAACTAATTCAACAAGAATTATTGATTAACAGTCGAGTTGATTCACTGGTTTCATAATCCGAAGAAGATGAAGCACTGTTAATATATAAGTTTAATATAAAACGGATTTTTAAACGGGTTAGACACACAGTCCAGTGGTGGACTGTGTGCAATTTTAAACCACACGTCCCGAGTTCGATTCGTGCACTTAACCGGTTTCCTGTGATAAATCCCAATTTTTTGAAAGGCCCCAGAACACCTTCCAGTTAGTATATAAGGTTAATAAAAACAAGTATTTTAACCAGGTTAGACACACAGTCCAGCGGTGGATTGTGTGCAAAGTTAAACCATAGGTCACGAGTTCGAATCCTGCTTCTGCAACCGGTTCGACATGATTAAAATTCTTTTTAAAATAAATGATTCTGAATAATCTAAATAGTGTATAAGTATAATTAAAAACAGAAATATTTCAGGTTAGACACGTAGCTCAGTTGGTAGAGCTGCGTGCACGCGTACGGGAGATCACGAGTTCGAACCTCACTCAGTGCACACTTAGACCACAGTCCGACCGGTCAACGGTCAACCAAAAAGTCAACATTTTTTTATATTTTTATTTATTTATTTAATTTAAAAATCAATTAAAAATACTTAAAAATAATATTTTTAAAGTTAGAAAATGACCTTAAACTCACAAAAATAAATCTAAAAATCCTATTAAAATTGTTAATAAAATCCACTTATTTACCGAACCATTTCGTTATTATTTTAGGTTAGTTATTCCTCGTCGATCAAATCTCCAAACTCATGCGCATTCAACATCACCAAACGAGCGCACCCAATGTGAGTGAATCTCTACAAATTCCTCGTTTTAATCACATTTTGGGGTGTATCATGTGTCACTTATTATTTATTACATTTAAACACTTGTGCATCCATCATATCCATGATCAAATGTGTATCCAATATGTATAAATTGTTTGTGTGGTAAATGTTTAGATTAAATTTATCATTTTATGTACATACATCATCATAGGCTCGTCTGTTCCCCATTACCTATGAGCGGAACCGTTCCCCATTACCTATGAGCGGAACGTGGCGTTGCCAACATACGATCGAACCTTGATCTCACATACATCATCATAGGCTCGTCCGTTCCCCATTACCTATGAGCGTAACGTGACGTTGCCAACATATACATTATCATTCATGTCATATACTAATGCAAGGTGGTTTGTTATTGTTCGTTTATTTACGTTTGCTCACATATGATTATTGCACAATTGTTCCATATTAAATACAACAAGAAATCAATAACAAATGTTTCTAACAAGGTTCACTCGCCAACTTTTGTTGACCCAAAAACCCCCATTTTTACACATGATACAGGTGATCCAGTTGAAGCAAGAAACATATAGGACGGCCTAGAAGAATGAATCAGTTTAGATTTTGGATTGTTTATTTAATTTTCCTTTCCTTGTATTGTATGAATTTGGCTTGAACATTTAAGTTGTAATTTGAATTTAATAAATATGAAACATTTTAGTAAACATCATGAGCTTTGGTGATAACCCAATTATGCCCCGACTCTTATTTCGCTGCGGGTCGGGGTGTGACAATAAATTTCCCTAGCAAAACCCAAAAAAGAGTCTAAGATCTTTCACCCACCATTGAAGCTTTCTTAAATTGACATACTACAATGCAACCTAAACCTTCTCCCATACCTCCTATCGTACCTCCATCGCAACCCCTTCAATCATACCTCCCACCATTCCATTGTTTCCATCACAACCACCTTATTTGCCCACCCCATTACCTACTTCACCTTCTAATTTACATGAATCCACATTCACATCCTAAACATATTCACCATCGAATTATGTACAAAACTATCTTTCACCCTTACCCTCTCATTCATCACCTATGGCTACCACCTACACCTCACCCTATCCCTTAAAACCCATATGGCTTCCCACCTAATATCCCATCTAACTCATTCGCCACCACTTAACAAAAACCATTTCCCATGTATTACAATCCAATGTTTGTTAATACCTCAACCCTTCATCCCATTTCCATCATTATTGAACCAAATGCCCACATCCGAGTCATAAAAGATCCACAATGGTGCAATGCTATGAACAATGAATTCAATGTTCTCGTTAAAAATGGTACGTGGGATTTTGTCCATCCTAACTCTCATAAACCAATTGATTGAAAGTGGATATTCCGGGTAAATAAAACCCAATGGTTCTATCGACAAATACAAGGCTCACTTTGATGCAAAAGGTTTTCTTTAAAAAACTACTTTTATACTTTTAATCTCGTGACAAAGTCGGTAACAATTTGAAACATTTTGACAATTTCTTTATCTAAAAAGTGGAATCTAAGGCATATAGATGTCAATAATGTGTTCTTGCATGGGAGGTTACATGAAGATGTATACATGATTCAACCTCTTGTTTAACCCTGACTACCCAAATCATGATTGCAAGCTATGCAAGTCACTATACCATAAGCTCACCAATTTTCTCATTGAGTTTGGGTTCCAAAGTCCTTGGCCGATTGTCACACCCCGGCGTGCGACCAATCAGTTGGTACTTGTTTTGAGTAAATTATAGCGAAAACATTTATGTTTTTTTAAACAACTCGTATGTTGAGTAAAATACTATTTCATAAATGGGGATTTATGTACCCCTTTTTTATAGAAAACGTTTCTTTGCAAAAGGTAATCTTTTGCATCATATTTTTTTAACATCTGTACAAAATTCTTATCACAAGGTTTTATTGTGCCTAAGGAGTCACAATCCCTTCACCATCTACCCTTGCTAAATATGATTACCTAAAAACGTTTTGAAAATAATAAGTCAGTGATAAGCTGGTGAATAACATTTAACGGGCACAAAACAATTTTTTTTGACAAGGCGTAGGTAATATTAAAGCTATTTACACATACTAGTATGCTACACATTCAACGAGTATTGATGCGTAGTTGAAAGTCCAAGGCTTTATATATATATAAAGTTGCGTTTTTATGTGAGTTTTAGTTCAAATGGCCTACTTTGATGTGATTGGTGTTTCATAGGTCACATGGAGTTTAAGGAGCTATTTGGGAGCTTTATGGAGCATCGGGGCACGATTGGGACCAACCGGGTGCGAGAAACAAAGAAAACCAGAGTTAAAGATGGTTATCGTGTCGGAGACGGCCTAGTGACGCGTCGCTGACACGTCACGTAGATGGGAAAATTCCGTAGGCAATGACAAAGCTTGTTGTTGCTAAAACTACTGGTATACAACCTAATGCAAAACCAACATTTGTCTCAAAAGTAGTAGTTTAAGAGAAATCAGCAGTTCTTCTTGAGAAACCAACAATCCAATTTTCAAGGAAAAGGAAGATGGTATTACATGATGACCCGGAAGACTCTTACACATCCAACAACATGAATTGCCACAAAAACAACAGATCCAGTGTCAACTACTGTTTTCATAGAAGGTTTAAAAGACACTACTAAAGATCCTTCTCTCTCTCTAGAGTTTATTTTATTACTCAAAAAGCTGTCATTAGTGAAGATTGACAAAAAGCTCAACCATGAAGAAAATACAAAAAGAATGGAAGTGGAAGCAATAAGGGAGTTCACTTACAACATGGCAAGATGACCTCCAGAAATGCCTACTATATCATGGATAAAAGGATGAGGGAGATAAATCCAAAAGGCTCTCCCAAATCCCAACTTTCAAAAATCCCTCAATTGGCAAACTATCAAAACAAAAAAAGTATTGACTAAATAAAAAAGAATGTGCCTTATCCAGTCAAGAATTTCTATGTTTTCCAAATATGGGGATGCCCAAAACCTTATAGTAAAAGTTGCAAGAGTCAAGAACATTTTAGTAATCTAGCCATGAAAGTGATTCCTCCAAATTGGAAGCTTGGTAGTAGAAGAAAACTAACTTCAGAAGAGGCTGCAAGAACCTTCAAGATGAAACAAGAGCTTATCCATGTCAATTGTGCTCCAAAGACTTCAATCTCAAGATGGAAGGAGTCTACTCTTTCAAAAGAGTAGGTGGACTATTTAAGTGCAAGAAAGAAAAAAACTTGAAAAGTTTCCACCAAGATTGACTTGAGAGAACACAAAGATCTACATGGCTGAAAAGAAGAAGAAGTCTGTTGTTTTTCCACTAAAACCCCAAGAAATATTTTCCTACAATCCAAGGATCATAGAGAATTACATAAACAATTAAAAGAAAAACATGGGTATGTCAGATGGATTCCAAACTTGGATAAGGAAGAGAAGATCCTACTTGTAAGTTGTATGTTAGATAATACTCATTTATTCAGAACTATTGAAGATCAAATTGCGTACTTACATAGTAGCACTAGAAGAAGATCCACATGATCTACCAAATCAATTAGTGGCACATCTAGTGGTAACAGTGCATGTCAGCCCAAATTCACCTCCACCCATTGAAGTCCTAGATTTGCCTCAGATGCTCCCTAACCCAAGGATTCTTAGATGGAAAGAAATGAAAGACTTTAATGATGTGGAGATCTTTAGAGAAGATGACTCTATAATCTAGGTAGATGGATATGATGTCCAGAGTAAGTTTAGATGACATTAAATTCATAGCTGACCTGGAACTGTAAAAGATGAAAATGATTTTCAAGCAATGATTTTGGAACTTCACATTAAAGGGATGATCAGAGAAAGACTCTTCAGCATCAGCAAATAAAAGAATAAAAGACAGACACAAATAAGTGTGATTTTGGCATCAGCAGAACTAGGGGAAGATTGTTGTGTAACATCCGTCCAAAAACGGATTTACCAAACCCGCTCCGTTTATCAACCGAACAGTCAGTCAAATTTTTCGTTGCGAATTAAATGCCCAAAATAATTTTAAACGATCCGTAATCACTTATTATGCGGGGATATATATTTAGTTTTTGAAAAACTGATAAAAATAACAAAATAAAAATGTTTGAATCATGCCGGGTTTCGAACTCGGGTCTCTACCGGTTCAACCAAACACTTAACTCACACACCGTAAACCACTCCGCCACTTTGATTTTCTGTTAAGTAAATGGATTTATTAAATCAAATAATGATGTGCGGAATTCAAACTCAGTCAACTCGCGCCCCAAACAGCTGTCGTCGGAAATTCCGACGACTTCGCCCATAAATTACGCAATCGCTCAATTTAACCAATTAGTTGACTCCAGCGACAGCTAGCCAACGTCTGGAAACCGCGTCATCATCCAAAATCGCCGGAGAACAGTTGACTTCGACTATAGACCGAATTCAGACCCCATTCATCTCGTTGCTACCCTATAAATACACCCACAACTCGCCAGAAGTTTTTCACACTCAAATCGCACCCTTTCTCGGCGAAAAATCACTCGCCGGAGATTCTTGATACTTCGCCGGAAAAACGTATCAGTAATCTCTGAGCTTACTGAACCCCCTAAACCTTCACCGAAGTCACCCACAACCTTTTCAAGCCTTCGGAAGACTCTCTGCTGCAAGATACTTGTCGCCGGAAAAAGACTTCTGTCGCCGGAGTTCTGCCGGAAAACAGAGTAAACTCAGTCGGTACCCTTCACGCCTAATTCCTTTCCTTTTTACTTTTATCTCGTTTGTAAATGATCATTTAACGCTAAAGAAACATGAATCAACATTATGAACCAGTCCGTCGTCACTTCCGGTTAAAACCGGTGAAGAAGACGAAGTTCGATAATGGTTAAGTATAATTAAATTCAAGTTATTAACCGGGTTAGACACACAGTCCAGCGGTGGACTGTGTGCACTTTTAACGCTAAGGTCACGAGTTCGATTCCGGTTTCACACACGCCGCCTCGATAAAAATCCTTTTTTTTTAACAAACTGAACCGGAGTCGCCTGGAGTATATGTTAAGTATATTGATAACCGGGTTACAACCAAGTGTGACACACAGTCCAGCGGTGGAGTGTGTGTCCGCTAACCCACAGGTCCCGGGTTCGAGACCTGTGGAGCGCACCGGTTATTGAGATTAAATTCGTTTTTAATAATAAATGATTTCTGTTAATTCTAATTAATATATATATATAATTAAAATCGGATATATAACGGGTTAGACACGTAGCTCAGTTGGTAGAGCTGCGTGCACGCGTACGGGAGGTCTCGGGTTCGAGCCTCACCCGGCGCACAACAATATGCTATAAACCGGTCAACGATAGTCAAAGTCAACGGTCAACGTGTACTGTAGCAATAAAATAAAATATTTTTTTATTATTTTTATTTAATTATTTTAATTAAAAATCAATTATAAATACTTAAAAATAACATTTTTAAGGTTAGAAAATAGCCTCCAACTCACAAAAATACACCCAACAATCCTACTAAAATAGATTAATAAAACCCGTTTACTTACCGAACCATTATGCGATTTATCTAGGTTTAATCTCACTTGTGGTTAAAACCACTTCGCGTGCAATCAACGTCATCAACCGAACGCACCCAATGTGAGTGAATCTTACAATTCCCCCTTTTAAATTACACGTTTTGGGGTGTGTCATGTGTTATGAAATAATTAATTTATTTACTTAAACTTGTGCCATACCACATCGTGACTTAAACTTAGATTGATTTATTGTTGTGATTTACTTATATTCCGTTTGTCAAAATACATGAAACTCATACATTAAGCCCATCAGTTCCTCGTGGGAAACGAGTAGAACATCGCGTGCTTCATTTCAAATTCATTATTGTTCATGTGTGTTGTGTTATTCATATTATCATGTTTATGCAATTCATTCATCAGGCCCCTCAGTTCCTCGTAAGAGACGAGTTGAGCATCGCGTGCCTTTAATTGTTCCATTATTATTCATGAGTGTTTCATTTAACATTCTATGATTGCCGATTAAGTTACATCTATTTTTTTACTCATGTATGGTTGTGCACATATTTCATAATCAATTTAAGTAAATTGTTCAAATGTTTTCCATAGGATTCACTCGCCAACATTATGTTGATCCAAAAACCTTTTTACACATGATACAGGTGAACAGGTTGAAGGAAGAAAAACATAGGATATGCCTTAGAAGAGAACCAAGAAGCTTAGACTGATAGATAGAAGATGTTGTATTTCCTTTAAATTGTATTAATGAATATGAAACATATAATAAATGTCATGAGCTTTGATGATAACCCAATTATGCCCCGATCACCTTTTCCGCTGCGGGTCGGGGTGTGACAGATTGGTATCAGAGCCATGACTATAGGGATATAGGATAGGTTATTAGACCCTTGAAACCTATACTATAGTCTGCCTAAATTTTTAATTGATTAGGTGGTTACATACAAACTTGTGATATTTATTTGTTTCATATTTGTTTACATTTCAGTCAAACATACATGCTCATTCATTATACATATATACATATATCGATGTTCATGTATTCAATTTATTTTCATACTCTCAGTATCCAAAGATTTTGTGCAATTTTCAATTCTCATCAAAGTAAGTTCTGCGACGGGCATGTAGTAACTGGAAGGGTACAAGTACCGGTAGTCGGAACGTCCTGTCTAGGTTGGCATTCGTATAAATCCAAAATAACGGACCAGTTTGCCTACCTGGGGACTAACGATGAGAGTACGAAAGACCTATTAGGCCAAAGCATGCCACACCAAACGTCGTTCGAACTAACCTTACTTTGAGGTGTCACCGTGTCTACACCTGGACACATTCCGAACATCACACGTTGTATACATATTTCTCGATTTTCTCCGGGTTTTGTGTACGCAATCAGGCAGAGACCGTGCGAACCATATGAAAAACCAGTATTCATGGGGGCCCACATGATTACACAGGTAAAGTATGGCGGCATGACGGGCCTAACAGCGAGCAAAGCCCAAGACATCCTATGGATGTAGTAGATTTATTTTTCTATAATTATTTTATGAACGTTCAATCCCAAACACGACCCACGATCCCAAAGGCATTCAACTCATACTCTTGACATGTATTCCTTGTAGATGTCTTCTAGCCTCGCTCGTAGGAAAATGAGAGCAGGAAAAGCCCGTGAACGCATGGCTACCCAAATCGCTCAACAAATGGCCACCGTAATACCCAACATCGTAGTTCAAGTTCAACAAGCCCTTACCGCTAATTCCGTTAACCCAACCCAACAAGAAGATCAAAACACCATCAATCCTTCAGTCACTAAATGCACCTACAAACATTTCAAATCCTGCGATCCTCCAAAATACGAAGGTACTGAAGGTGTCACCGCTCTCCTCCATTGGTTCGAAGAAATGGAGAACACCTTTCTAAATTGCGATTGCCCCGATGATCGCAAAGTGCGTTATGCTACCGGTCGCTTACTTGGAACGGCACTCACATGGTGGAATACAGAAAAGACCAAACGTGGTGTTGAAGAAACTATGACCTTGGCTTGGGAAGAATTGAAGGGAATCATGACAAGACGGTTTTGCCCAAGAAGTGAAATCAAGAAATTGGAGGATGAGTTTCATGCTTTAAAACAAAAGGAAGGCGACCACACCACATACAACAAGAGATTCCTCGAGTTAAATCAAATGGTTCCCAATTTGTTTACTCCCCTCTACCGTTTGATCGAGCACTACATTCGTGGTCTTCCATCAAAGATTCAAGACTCTGTGATAAGTACCTCGCCTACAACTTTGGAAGCAGCAATGGAGCTAGCAACCGCGCTCACTGAGAACCGAATCCGAAACAAAGACTTCAAGGAGGAGAAGAAGAAGGATAAAGCATCAACCGAAACCTCAAACCACACCCGAACCGAATCCTTTGCACCACCTACTTCTAAGAGAAAACGTGATGGGCAAATCTTCGCCGTCACCCAACGTAACCAACCAGCTTCACAAGTTGTACCTCCTCAAACTATCCCAAACGCTCAAGTAGCACCCAACTCATCATACCCAAACAAAAAACCTTACATTGGACCTCACCCTCAATGCAACACCTGTTCCTATCACCATCCATCTACCTTACCCTGTCGACTATGTGCGAATTGTGGACGCTACGGTCATTTGAGCAACGTTTGCCGCACCCCTCAAAACCAAACCTCAACCCCTACTCAACCCATGATCCAAACATATCAACAACCTCAATACCCCATAAACCCATATGTTCGAGCGTGTTTCAATTGTGGCGACCCTACCCATTTTAGAAACACGTGCCCCCGTTTGGTTAACATCATAAATGCCCAAGCTCAAGCAAACCCAGTTAACCAAGCAAACCAAGCAAACCCAGCTCCACCACCAGCAAGAGGAAGAGTTTATAACATCAATGCCAATCCTGTTGAAGATGTTAACGGACCAAACCAACCACTTAACTAGCCTTCTCTCGCCAAGAATCAAGATTCAACTCCTATCGTTTAGTTTTATGTTTTTCCATGTGTAGACTGTTAGAGAAATTATTGGATATTATATATATTGTTTTCAGTACATGCAATTTCATAGGCCGCCGCTCCCCATTACCTATGAGCGTGAGCTGTTCCCCATTACCTATGAGCGTGAACCTGGCGTGCCCACATTTATTGTCATTTTCAGTACATACATATGATCGGCTCCGCTTGATTGAGCCTTGATCGCACATACATTTTCCATTATCAGTATCTTGTGGTTATTATGTTTGATATAAAGTCGCATCGAACTAATCATAACACGCGGATAAAGTCAATGAGAATTTGACAAGAATATGGTGGATACGCCGCTGGTACTTCCTATATATAAGTATTCTTGTCAAAAGATCAGAGGCATTATCTGGCGATTATGAGAAGTTCCATGCATAGGCTGTGTGTGATTGTTGTTTAGATTAAGTTTATCATTTTTCAGTATATGCAATTTCATAGGCCGCCGCTCCCCATTACCTATGAGCGTGAGCTGTTCCCCATTACCTATGAGCGTGAACCAGGCGTTGCCAACATAAGATCGGCTCCGTTCGATTGAGCCTTGATCTCACAGACATTTTCATTTTCAGTACATACAATACGATCGGCTCCGTTTGATTGAGCCTTGATCGCACAGACAATTTCATTATCAGTATGTTGTTGTGTTTGTTTATGTTGTAGAGTCGCATAGAACTAATCATAACTTGCGGATAAAGTCGATGAGAATTTGACAAGAATATGGTGGATACGCCGCTGGTACTTCCTATATATAAGTATTCTTGTCAAATGATCGGAGGCATTATCAGGCGGTTATGAGAGGTTCCATGCATAGGTTGTTTGTTGTGATTAAGTTATTCATTTTCAATACATGCAATAAGCTCGGCTCCGTTTGATCGAGCCTTGAGCACACATACAATTTCATTCTCAATACATACAATACGATCAGCTCCGTTTGATTGAGCCTTGATCGCACAGATATATTTCATTTCAGTATTTTTATGTTTGATGTATTGGTTGTAGAGTTATAGGACTAATCATAATTCACTGATAAAACCAATGAAAATTTGACAAGAATATGGTGGATACGCCGCTGGTACTTCCTATATATAAGTATTCTTGCCAAAGGATCAGAGGCATTATCAGGCGGTTATGAGATGTTCCATGTAGGATTTAGTATTGCCTTGGTTGAAATTGTGTTACATATATATATCATCTCACTATTTAAAGAAATTGGAATGTGATCCATTTCTACATAGACTAACCTCTCCATCATAACGAACGAGAGAGGAACTATCACCATTCAAACATATATGCTATCAGAATGTGGATACAATTGTTAGTTGTTGTATTTATTTGTGTAGATTGTAGAATTTCTGCCTTAGGATATAACCCTAAGCATATTCAAACTCTTATGCATGATATCATTTTAGCGAATCATTCCTGCTTAACAATACTTATACAGTAGGCAACAAAAAGCGATTCCTGTATTAGGATACTTAACCTTTACAAGGAACGTTACCGCCTCAAACAAAAACCTAAACCCTAATTTTCTTCTAAAAATGTAACCGACAAACTCAACACTATCATTCTTTTAGTCAACTATATCCCTAATTAAATTTCGGGACGAAATTTCTAAAAAGCAGGGGATACTGTAACATCCGTCCAAAAACGGATTTACCAAACCCGCTCCGTTTATCAACCGAACAGTCAGTCAAATTTTTCGTTGCGAATTAAATGCCCAAAATAATTTTAAACGATCCGTAATCACTTATTATGCGGGGATATATATTTAGTTTTTTGAAAAACTGATAAAAATAACAAAATAAAAATGTTTGAATCATGCCGGGTTTCGAACTCGGGTCTCTACCGGTTCAACCAAACACTTAACTCACACACCGTAAACCACTCCGCCACTTTGATTTTCTGTTAAGTAAATGGATTTATTAAATCAAATAATGATGTGCGGAATTCAAACTCAGTCAACTCGCGCCCCAAACAGCTGTCGTCGGAAATTCCGACGACTTCGCCCATAAATTACGCAATCGCTCAATTTAACCAATTAGTTGACTCCAGCGACAGCTAGCCAACGTCTGGAAACCGCGTCATCATCCAAAATCGCCGGAGAACAGTTGACTTCGACTATAGACCGAATTCAGACCCCATTCATCTCGTTGCTACCCTATAAATACACCCACAACTCGCCAGAAGTTTTTCACACTCAAATCGCACCCTTTCTCGGCGAAAAATCACTCGCCGGAGATTCTTGATACTTCGCCGGAAAAACGTATCAGTAATCTCTGAGCTTACTGAACCCCCTAAACCTTCACCGAAGTCACCCACAACCTTTTCAAGCCTTCGGAAGACTCTCTGCTGCAAGATACTTGTCGCCGGAAAAAGACTTCTGTCGCCGGAGTTCTGCCGGAAAACAGAGTAAACTCAGTCGGTACCCTTCACGCCTAATTCCTTTCCTTTTTACTTTTATCTCGTTTGTAAATGATCATTTAACGCTAAAGAAACATGAATCAACATTATGAACCAGTCCGTCGTCACTTCCGGTTAAAACCGGTGAAGAAGACGAAGTTCGATAATGGTTAAGTATAATTAAATTCAAGTTATTAACCGGGTTAGACACACAGTCCAGCGGTGGACTGTGTGCACTTTTAACGCTAAGGTCACGAGTTCGATTCCGGTTTCACACACGCCGCCTCGATAAAAATCCTTTTTTTTTAACAAACTGAACCGGAGTCGCCTGGAGTATATGTTAAGTATATTGATAACCGGGTTACAACCAAGTGTGACACACAGTCCAGCGGTGGAGTGTGTGTCCGCTAACCCACAGGTCCCGGGTTCGAGACCTGTGGAGCGCACCGGTTATTGAGATTAAATTCGTTTTTAATAATAAATGATTTCTGTTAATTCTAATTAATATATATATATAATTAAAATCGGATATATAACGGGTTAGACACGTAGCTCAGTTGGTAGAGCTGCGTGCACGCGTACGGGAGGTCTCGGGTTCGAGCCTCACCCGGCGCACAACAATATGCTATAAACCGGTCAACGATAGTCAAAGTCAACGGTCAACGTGTACTGTAGCAATAAAATAAAATATTTTTTTATTATTTTTATTTAATTATTTTAATTAAAAATCAATTATAAATACTTAAAAATAACATTTTTAAGGTTAGAAAATAGCCTCCAACTCACAAAAATACACCCAACAATCCTACTAAAATAGATTAATAAAACCCGTTTACTTACCGAACCATTATGCGATTTATCTAGGTTTAATCTCACTTGTGGTTAAAACCACTTCGCGTGCAATCAACGTCATCAACCGAACGCACCCAATGTGAGTGAATCTTACAATTCCCCCTTTTAAATTACACGTTTTGGGGTGTGTCATGTGTTATGAAATAATTAATTTATTTACTTAAACTTGTGCCATACCACATCGTGACTTAAACTTAGATTGATTTATTGTTGTGATTTACTTATATTCCGTTTGTCAAAATACATGAAACTCATACATTAAGCCCATCAGTTCCTCGTGGGAAACGAGTAGAACATCGCGTGCTTCATTTCAAATTCATTATTGTTCATGTGTGTTGTGTTATTCATATTATCATGTTTATGCAATTCATTCATCAGGCCCCTCAGTTCCTCGTAAGAGACGAGTTGAGCATCGCGTGCCTTTAATTGTTCCATTATTATTCATGAGTGTTTCATTTAACATTCTATGATTGCCGATTAAGTTACATCTATTTTTTACTCATGTATGGTTGTGCACATATTTCATAATCAATTTAAGTAAATTGTTCAAATGTTTTCCATAGGATTCACTCGCCAACATTATGTTGATCCAAAAACCTTTTTACACATGATACAGGTGAACAGGTTGAAGGAAGAAAAACATAGGATATGCCTTAGAAGAGAACCAAGAAGCTTAGACTGATAGATAGAAGATGTTGTATTTCCTTTAAATTGTATTAATGAATATGAAACATATAATAAATGTCATGAGCTTTGATGATAACCCAATTATGCCCCGATCACCTTTTCCGCTGCGGGTCGGGGTGTGACATGTTGGGTTGTATAACATCTGTTGTTGATGAAAGCCAAAATCGGTTTGGAGCCATCTTCTCTGCCTGATGTAATAAGTTTGAAGTATGATCAGTCGTCTAGAAGTTTCCCCCCATGAAAGCTTCTCAAACAATCAATCAAACTACCGGAACAAGAACAACTGATCAAAGTACTTGAAGACAGAAGTACAATTGCTGATTGATAAAGTGCTTGGTTAACAAGTCAACAACTGAGTTAGCAAGTCAAAGCTGAAGACCAGAGACAAAGTCAACAAGTCAATATAAGACCAGAAGTACTGGATTCCAAAAGTGAAAAGTATTGGATTCTTCCGGCAGTTTTGGAATTCCAGCTATTTTCTTTGTATTAGTCAACAGTTTCAATGTAACAATT
Organism: Scalesia atractyloides; assembly: GCA_947069175.1. Taxonomy (NCBI): domain Eukaryota; kingdom Viridiplantae; phylum Streptophyta; class Magnoliopsida; order Asterales; family Asteraceae; genus Scalesia; species Scalesia atractyloides. Next base: position 41,222,861 of record CAMTDV010000116.1, read on the forward strand.
TGTTTCTTTAATTGACCAGCAGTTTTACAAACTGCTGAAAGTTATATCATTTAATAGGTTGTTTAGCGTCGCTTTCATGATGACGCCACTAGCAATTCTCTCCTCAATATATAGAACAGTACCATGATATAATATGTAGAACTCTTAGAGCTTAAAAGCAAAAGAGCTAAGAGAAAGAGAGAGAGAGAGCACATGATGAGGGGGAGCAAATTTACCTTTCATTCTACTTAAAAATATATGAAATCATTTGACAATCCTTCTCAAATACAGTTGTGTTTATTATCTATGTTTGATAGAATTTCATAATTTATTCAATTGTTTTATTAAAAACACACCTTAATACACACTCTCAGATCCAACATTATATAAAATGAAATATAGAATTAATAAAACTTAATTATAAATAATAATGAGCCAAGCTCATGATTTAGAAACAAAGCTTGAACCCGAGCTGAGCTCGTAATCTAGCTTTCATAAGTTAAAGGAGCTGGAGCTTGAGCCTTTGACAAGTTTGGGTTTGACTTGGCTCATTTGCAACATTAATCAAAATCGATTCAGTGCTCAAAGCTAGGCTCAGGAACAAAAATCGGTTCAACATATTAGATCAAAAACAAAATTGAAAAATCGATTTAGAATAATAACCTCAACGAATTAGGACTAAAATTTGACGTCAAGAAGTTCAAAAAGATCACTTGAGTTTTCAGTTTCTAACTGTATTGTATGAAGGATTTTGTGACAAAATCAATTGATTTAAGGCTAAATGGCTAACAACACAATATTGATTTTCGCGCACACATGTGTGCGCTGGTGTTGGTTATATAAAAATAGTAACGGATTTTGGTTCTATTCATAATACTGATCCTCACAAATCATCTAAGATCCCTTTAAACATCTAAACATCAAACTGATACATAAAAAATAGCAATTTTTGGTATGAAATAAACAATATAACGTCATATCTTGATTACCCGTTAAAATTGTTAATCAACCTTAAAGTAATCTAATATATCTTAATTATTTATTAGTTTTAAGAGTTAATTACTGTTTTCGTCTCTGTGGTTTGTCAAAAATCACTATTTCAGTCAATTAGTTTAAAAATTGTGATTTTAGTCTGTGCTTTCACTTTCGTAACCATTTCAGTCCACCAAGTTAACTCCATCCATTTATTATGTTAATTTTGGGTGAAATTTCCAAATTGCCCCTGTGGGTTCATTAAAAAACGGTGATCACAGGTCTCGAACCTGTGTCCTTTCCTTTGAGGAGTAGTTGTTAAACCATTAAGCCATGTATCGAGATTGTTATTGTATTCAGATTGTTTTCCTTATAACATGTTCTATCATCTTTATATCTCTTTCATTCATAACCCTAGCTTTGCAGACCCATTTTATAACACTTGTTTTTGTTCCAGATTTTAAGGTTTAATCATCAACCTGAGACTTTTCTATAGGATTAGGAGATTACCTACGTCCGAAGTCACGACATCTCGACGGAAGGGTTAGCCGGAAAATAGGTGGTGACGGATGCGATGATCTTTTCACAGATCTGATGGGCTACGATGGTCAGACAAGGTTGGAGATGACATATTGTGGTCTAGTTTGGTGAAATCTGATGCAAAAAGTTAGTTTTCTGATGTGAGTGTTCGTCGCCGGAAAAACGGTGTGCAGCGGTTGTGGTTGTTTCATGGCTGAGGGAGGTTAGAGAAGGTGAGACTGAGGGAGGTTAGAGAAGGTGAGACCGAGAGAGGTCAGATGGGAGTCTTGGATGTGTGTTTGTTTCGTTCAGAGGTGACAGAGGGTCGTCGGACTAGAGTTGCAGGTTGTAGGAATTCAAGTAGTCACCGGGAATTATGAATTGAGCTGACAATTTTGTTTGGTTGTTCTGCCATTGATAAATATGAGAGGTTTTAATTTGGAGAAGATGATGGATAGGCATGTTATCAGTAAGACAATCTGAATACAAACACAATCTTGATACATGGCCTGATGGTCTAACAACTACTTCTCAAAGCAAAGGTCACAGGTTCGAGACCTGTGATCACCGTTTTTTTAATGAACCACAGGGGCAATTTGGTAATTTCACCCAAAAGTTAACAGAATAAATGGATGGAGTTAAGTTGGTGGACTGAAATTGTTACGAAAGTGAAACCACATGGACTGAAATCGCAGTTTTTAAACTAACGGACTGAAATAGTGATTTTTGACAAACCATAGGGACGAAAACAGTAATTAACTCTAGTTTTAATTTAAATAAAAATTACCCCCGTAAACAAACAGGCAAAAAGTTAAGCAAATGAGTTAATTCTCAATTTAATGCTTCAGGTGTTAAGTCGCAATGATAAAACACAAACAGGTAAAGATAAAAGAGATAAAAATACCATCATTTGTTCTAAATAACTTTTTTTTGTTATACAAATCACATCCCTGTCGACCACTAACATATTTGCATGGTCTACTTACAACCGATCCCGTACACAATCGAACTGACATTAATTTATAACGTGTCCTACGGGCAACCGGTATTTAGTTTGAAAAATACAAAGGGTAATCTTGTCATAAGACCATGTAAACCGATGATCTTGCCCATAATTATTCTTCGACCTTGACTCTTTAAGGATGTTGACTCCTTCAACAATGTACAAAAGGGATGAAAAATAAACGGAAGCCGTTCAACTGATCAAGACAACTATTAGGAATGGGATTGATAAAGACATTCATTGGTAACTAAAAGGCTTATACATATTTTTCTTTCACCCTTAATGTTTCATTCTTGCAGCTTATTATATATAAAAAAGTGCATTTTTCTTCTAAAATATATATGTGATAATATTATATATAATATAAAAGTAAAAACTTTTACAGTGTTGTTTATTATTATTATTATTATTATTATTATTTTTATTATTATTATTATTATTATTCGTCTTTTAGTTTATTTTATCATTTAATGTAAACTTCCATTTGCACCTTATTTAGTTTAATTATTGTATTTTTTTTCTTTTACTTTGACCAATTTACTTTTATACCCCTAAATATTAAGAAAGTTATTATACAACTCATAAACCGGTCGAATTCTTATCATTTTACCTTTGTTATTTATTGCATTGTTTTATTTTTTAGATATTATTTTGTTATGGTGTGTGATATGTTTTAAATTTCAATCACGTCCCAGCGCAACGTATGGGTGACTACTACCCTAGTTATTTATAATTTCTATTTTATAAAGTAGACCTTTTTTTATTAAGATTTATATCTTCATGAAATTTACATATGTTAGACATTTCAAACGTTTTATGATGACGATGATGATGATATGTATGTTATTTAATATTTTAACTGTTATAGTCGTTAAAAATATAAAATTCAATAACAATTGGAGTGGTAGAATAAGAAACGTATTTGGATTTTACCATGTATGGGTTTTGTTGGATATTTTAGTGTAATTTGAGATTGCATTTGACGTTCAAATAAGAGTGTACGCTTATTTGAATGTCATCGGGACTAACGGGGGATCCAAGGGGGTAGCGCCCCTGGGAGCAGGGTCCAAGGGGCGGCAGCCCCTGACTGGGGTCGAGCTAAAGGTGTTTTTGTTTAAAAATTGAAACTGCAAGCAGTTGCGAAAAACTGAAAATACGCTCCCAAATTTCTGAGATAACACACTGGACGAATTTTCATTCGAGACGAATCCCCAAAATCTCACAATCAAAAAAATTGCCATACAAAAAATCTAGAATTTTTCTGATTTTATCCGATCAAAGATTGGTAGCCACTCCAATTGTTTGATCTGATAGTGATTACACGACTTCAGATTTATCCAAACATTTTCGAATTATTCCCAACAAAGATCAAACAATTCAGTGAAGATGACAAGCGGTGGTGAATCTTCGAAGGCTACGACGAACAAATTTGCGAAATTGGACAAGTTTGAAGGGCAAGACTTTCGTCGCTGGCAAAAGAATATGCATTTTCTGTTGATGACTTTGAAAGTGGTGTACGTTCTGAGTACCCCGATGCCCGAGGAAGTGGTGGATCAACCGCTAGAACAAACTAGGAAGCGTGGAAAGTGGTTGAATGCTGATTACATCTGTCGTGGGCATATTCTGAATGGTATGTGTGACTCTCTTTTCGATATTTATCAAAATGTTGAATCTGCAAAAGAACTGTGGGAATTACTAGAGGTCAAATACATGGCTGAAGACACATCTAGTAAGAAATTCTTAGTCAGTGATTTTATGAATTATAAAATGGTTGATGGTAGACCCATCATGGAACAATACAATGAATGTCTAAGAATTCTGGGTCAATTTGAACAACATGGTTTGAAGATGGATGAAGCAATTTCTGTTCCATCTATCATTGATAAACTTCCTCCTTCATGGAAAGATTTTAAACATACTTTAAAACACAAGAAGGAGGAAATGAATCTGGTTGAACTTGGAAGTTGTTTTCGAATTGAGGAGTCTTGTCGGGACATGGAAAATGTTAACAAAGATAAACACGTTGGTGGGTCTTCTGTTAACATGATGGAAGAAAGTGGTCCTAGTCTTAAAAATTCTAACAAGGGAAACAACAAAAGAAAGTATCAAAGTGGGTTTAACAAGAAGAACAAGGTTGTGAAGTATGCAAAACAGACCAATGATCAAGGCTGTTGGAAGTGTGGTAAACTAGGACACTTCAAGAGAGACTGTCGTGTTGGTAAAGCCAAGAATGAAGCTGGCACTGGTGGATCCTCTAAGGATCCAAAGCAACAAGGATGATTCTGTTGCTTGGTGGTATGACTCGGGAGCAACAAGTCACGTATGTAAGGATCGAAGATAGTTCAAGAACCTTACATTAATTGAAGATGGATCTGTTTTAAAGATGGGAAATGTTGCAACCGAGCCAATCCACGGAATTGGAAGTGTAGTACTAGTATTTACTTCTGGAAAAACTCTAAGTTTAAGTAATGTATTGTATGTACCCGGCATTCGGAAAAACTTGTTATCCGGTATCGTATTAAATAATTGCGGGTACAAACAAGTGTTAGAATGTGACAAGTATATCTTGTCAAGACATGGTTCTTTTATCGGATTTGGTTATTTATGTAATGGTATGATTATGTTAAATCTAGAAGTTCCGTTTAGTGGTAATTCTGTTTGTATGATTGATTTGTCATCTAGTGTAAATTTGTCAAAATCTGAATTATGGCATGCTAGATTAGGATATGTACATTATAAACGACTTATGGAAATGTCTAAGATGAGCTTAATTCCGACAGTTAATTTAACAAATGAAAAGTGCCATATCTGCAAGTTGAATAAAATAACTAGAAAACCATTCTTGCAACATGTTAATAAAGAAAGTAAATTGTTAGATTTGATACATAGTGATCTATGTGAATTTCATGGTACACCATCATTAGGTAACAAGAAGTATGTTGTAACCTTTATAGATGATGCTACTAGGTTCTGTTACGTTTACTTGTTACATGCAAAAGATGAAGCTTTGGATAAATTTAAAATCTATAAACAAGAAGTAGAGCTTCATCAAAGTGAATTGATCAAAACCCTACATACAAATAGAGGTGGTGAGTATTTTGATCTGGAATATTTCCAATCAACTGGAATAATACACCTTACCACAGCTCCTTACACACCGGAACAAAATGGTGTGGCGGAAAGGAAGAATAGGACGTTAAAAGAGATGGTTAATACCATGCTGTCCCATTCGGGTTTAAATAATGGGTTTTGGGGAGAGGCTATGTTGACAGCCTGTTATTTGTTAAACCGGGTTCCTAACAAAAGGAACAAAACAACCCCTTTTGAGCTTTGGTATAAAAAGCCACCCGAGTTGCAAAAATTAAGAGTTTGGGGTTGTAGAGCCGTGGTTAGGCTCAATGATCATAAGATAAGAAACTTAGGGGAAAGAGGTATAGAATGCATTTTCATTGGATATGCTGAGCACTCATTTGCTCACAGGTTCTATGTAATAGAACCAAATGACCACGTTTCAGTACATACGTTATTGAGTCAAGAAGTGGAAATGTAGAATATGATGAAGAAAGATTCACATCTATACCTAGGCCAAAGGATATGAATCTTTCTCTCCAGATTTCTTGTGGAAAAGAAATTATGCCTTCAACTAGCACTGAACCAAAAAGGAGTTCAAAAGAAAGAAAGGCCAAGTCTTATGGTGACGATTTTCAACTGTACTTAGTTGAAGGATCTAGGATTGATATTAATTTTCAATATCAATATTGTTTCAATGTTGATGAGGATCCAAAGATATATAGTGAAGCAATGGCTTCAAGGGATGTTTCATTTTGGAAAGAAGCCATCCAAGATGAAATGGACTCTATTTTGCAAAATAACACTTGAAAATTGGTGGATTTACCTCCTGGTTGTAAACCATTGGGAAGTAAATGGATCTTCAAGAGGAAGATGAAGGTGGATGGTACTATTGATAAGTTCAAAGCCAGATTAGTAATCCAAGGGTTTAGACAAAAGGAGGGTATTGACTTCTTTGATACATATGCTCCTGTAGCAAGGATATCCACCATTGGATTATTATTAGCACTTGCTGCTACACATAATCTTGTAATTCACCAAATGGATGTGAAAACTGCATTTCTAAATGGTGAATTAGATGAGGAGATTTACATGAAACAGTCAGAAGGGTTTGTTATGCCTGGAAGTGAAAACAAGTTGTGTAAACTAATTAAATCTCTTTATGGTTTGAAGCAAGCACCCAAACAGTGGCATCAAAAGTTTGATGAGATTGTATTGTCTAATGGTTTTGCTTTAAACCAAGCAGATAAATGTGTTTATAGCAAGTTTGATGCTTCTGGAAACGGAGTCTTGATCTGTTTGTATGTAGATGATATGTTGATTTTTGGCACTAACCAAGATCAAGTCAATAGAACAAAAGAATTTTTATCATCTATGTTTGCTATGAAAGATATAGGGGAGGCTGAGGTGATTTTAGGTATTAAAATCAAACGTGAGAACATGGGCATTTCAATATCTCAATCACACTATATGAGAAGATCTTGAACAAGTTCAATTTCAAGGATTGTTCTCCCGCAAGTACTCCTGTTGATCCTAGTCTGAAGTTATTACCTAATAAAGGCATTGCAGTATCTCCACTTGAGTACTCAAGAGCGATTGGATCACCTATGTACGCTATGATCTGCACCAGACCAGATATAGCGTATGCTGTTGGAAAACTTAGTAGGTTTACTAGCAATCCTAGTACTCATCACTGTTCAAATACTTGAAAGGAACCATGGATTATGGTCTAACTTACATTGGATTTCCTTCGGTGATTGAAGGATATTCAGATGCAAGTTGGATAAACAATAAGGAAGATCATTCTTCCACAAGTGGTTGGGTATTCCTACTTGGGGGAGGTGCCATTTCTTGGGCTTCAGAGAAACAGACTTGCATAACTGATTCAACAATGGAGTCTGAGTTTGTAGCATTAGCCGCAACTGGCAGAGAAGCTGAGTGGCTAAGAAACTTGATTTATGAGATTCCATTGTGGCCGAAACCAATGGCTCCCATTTCTATAAGGTGTGATAGTGAAGCTACACTGGCTAAGGCGTATAGTCAAGTGTATAATGGCAAGTCAAGACACTTAGGTGTGAGACATAGCATGGTTCGTGAGCTCATCATGCATGGTGCGATTTCGGTTGAGTATGTGAGAACTCAACATAACTTACCTGATCACTTAACCAAAGGGTTAACTAGAGATATCGTGAAAGGATCAGCTGTGAGATTAGGGTTAAAGTCCATCTGAAAACTCTCATGTTAAGATACCCAATTCCCACATAATATGACGTTAGGTGCAGAATTCAATGTAGAAAGCTTAACATCTAGAGTTTGGAACACAACATTAAAATTATCCTAAAGGTATGTGTTTAGATCTGCAAGTTAAGTAAGGTTGAGTTATATCTTCTTAATAGCTCTTTTGAAAAATTGCATTTGCAGGTGCAAGAGTAAAAGAGCTACCTATATGAGCATGAAGTTTAGCTGCTTCAAGAAGCTTGGACTTGGCTTTGATATGCTTATGAAGGATAGGGACATAGGCTAGTAAAAGATAGTGTCAAGTTAGATCTATGTATGTAAACTAATGTGTATATTATCTTCGTGTATTCAGTATGGATATTAAGGGTTCAGTCCTTAGAGACACCATTAAATTCGAATATTTGGAATGTGTAATATACTAATATGAAATTCAATCGTCACGATTCATTTATGCATTAGTTTGTTTGATTGCTGTGAACAAATTAGGTAATTCTTGATTACACTAAAATGGGGGAGGTATGTTGGATATTTTAGTGTAATTTGATATTGCGTGTGACGTTCAAATAAGAGTGCACGCTTATTTGAATGTCATCGGGACTAACGGGGGATCCAAGGGGGCAGCGCCCCCTGGGAGCAGGGTCCAAGGGGCGGCAGCCCCTGGCGGGGTCCAAGGGGCAGAGCCCCTGGCTGGGGTCCAAGGGGCAGAGGCCCTGGCTGGGGTCGAGCTAAAGGTGTTTTTGTTCAAAGATTCAAACTGCAAGCAGTTGTGAAAAACTGAAAATACGCTCCCAAATTTCTGAGAGAATACACTGGACGAATTTTCATTCGAGACGAATCCCCAAAATCTCACAATAAAAAAATTGCCATATAAAAATCTAGAATTTTTTTGATTTTATCCGATCAAAGATTGGTAGCCACTCCAATTGTTTGATCTGATAGTGATTACACGACTTCAGATTTATCAAAGCATTTTCGAATTATTCCCAACAGTTTTTTTACAACCGAACTAACATACTCGGTACACACGAGTTTGCCTAGCCGACATGTAATTATAAGACAAATATCTGATGCTTATTTCGCCGAGAATTACATCAAATCAGTTCTACATCCAGGGCTGTTTGTGTATTGGTTTTGTTTAAATAGGTAGGTCTTTAGATACTTTCTTTATAGGTAAGAAGAATATTTTATTTTTAGATATTTTTTAGATAATAACCTACGCCCATTGTAGATCGTGGATAACTTTTATTGAGATGCACTTAGAATTGAATTGTAATATATGAATTTGATATCTAAATTATAATAAACCAGACAATAACTCTCTGAATGATCCTGATATTATTTTAATTTTGTTTAATGTAACTTATTATTCTAGTTTATCACAATGCTAACTACTTTCATGATTTACAACACTACAATGGCCACCCTGTTGTTGCCACTCTGAAGGGGTATGGCCACCCTGTTGTTTACACACGAGACCATACCACTCTTAAGACCAGGTCTCGTCATCTAGAAAGATCTTGAAGGACCAAGGAACACCTGCGACATAGAGAATATTCCCAACAGACAAGGAAAAGGGCGTCACGTAGCACTGATCGTTAGATGTCAGGGCCTGGATCTTCAAAGGCAACTAGGGGCTACCCAACAGAAAGGACGTTGAGGTGGAACCAATAATTGTGTGCCACGTCAGCCATAGTACAGAATGAGGGACTACAAGAAAACGGGGCAATAGGGGCGACAAGTGTCGCTGCTAAAAACCCTTTATGTTGCTTCTATTAATAATAGTGGCGACATGTCGCCGCTAAAAGTTAGCTAGTATTGCCTTACATGTCTATTGCCGCTAAAAGGTTGACTCAATAGCAGCGAGAGTTGTCGCTGCTAATATATCGTCGCTAAAGGTCTATCTCAATAGCGACGACTTTTGTCGTCCCTAGAAGTGGTTTTTTTTAATTTTTTTTATTTTTCCAGTTTTTTCATATTTAAACCTGCCAATTTCGGGTTCACGACACACAAAAACTAAATAAACAAAATCTATATAAGCATAAACGTCACCATCCGGGTTCAATTTTAGTCACAACACGTCATAAAACTATTAACATATAAAATGTCATAATTCTACATCGTATCCGTATCATCATCCACTTCATCATCAGCATCTTCGTTTCCAAACTTGGCCGCCACTATTGCAGGTATTTCTGTAGTGAGATGAAACAAGATATCAGCCACTTTTGACTTTCAAATATCTCTGATTTGAGCATAAATAAAACTAAGAACAAAGAAAACTAGCAAATTATTAGTTGCATAGAAAGTGTTTGTAGCTCAGATGAACATGGTACAAGTTAAAAGAGTCAAATAGATTAACTCAAAAAAATCTAAAAGAGAGACGGGTCAAATAGGTAATAGACAAAGCGCTCAAAATCAAAATTTCAATACAGTAGACATTTAGACATTAGAAGTCAGTGTACAAACCTCAAACATGAGATCGGTATCATAACGAAGAATTTACCTATGCATAAAAACTTGTTAGACATTTACTTCCTTGGTAGCACTTACGTGCGAGAAAACAAAGAGCTATTAGCAACGAAATGGGAAAACATAAGTCAAGTATCAAAAATATTACGTCAAACATGAAAATTTTGGTGAGACAATGCTTCCCCGCGTTCGCAATAGCTCAAGTAGAAGCTGCCATTAAAAAATAACAATGAAAATATAAGATGCTCATTTAAACTGTCATTAAGTGAAAATATAAAATGTTATGACAATGAAAATAATTTGTTCAGTCGAATCTTCACCACTTATATGACAATGAAAATATAAAATGTTACCATAATACATCCTTGAACCCTTTCATCTAACTTGTGAGAGCATGAGCAACAGAGCAAGCGCTTTATTTTGAAATGACTGCAAAAAAGGATATTCTTGAAACATAAGATGCTCACTTAAACTGTCATTTATTAATGTAAATAGAAAAAAAAAGACAGAGCAGCATATGGAAAATCACCTGCATGAGTGTGTTGAGAACATATTTACAAGACCTTGAAGAGGCACAAATAGGCTAATGTCAAAGTCCTTGCAAAAAAACATACAAAATTATATCCAAGTGTGAAAGATATATAATATAAGTAGAACAACGATTACCTTAGTTGCCAAACAAGATGCAAGAGTGTTAGCATACTAAATGTGTCTGGCCAGTAGTCCACTTGGCGTGAAACATTCTTGCAACATAAATATCTTTTTGAACTTCTGTTCACCTCCACTCGTAGCACCTACTTGCAAGAAAACAAAAGCCTATTAGCAACAAAAAGTCTAAAACATAGCAAGTTTAACAATGAAATAATTTAGTAAGGTTGTCGCTTTCTCAAGTACGCATCAAGTTCATGTAGAAGCTACCATTAACCAAATAACTATTAGCAAGCCAAAGAGTTGAAAACAAAATAAAATAAACATAAACATTTTAAAATTAAGAATTAACATCAAAACAATAATCTTTTCGCTTCTTTGAGCTAGCATAGAAGTCTAGTGCATCATCACTTTCAAAAAACACAAATAAACTTTAGAAAGAAGATAGAAAAGAAAAATAAGTTTTTTAGTATTTGCATCCGAACCAATTCTAGTTTTTCTCTAAGAGTTTTCCCTCAATATAGATTATATATAGACAAAAATCAATGGGTAAAACCCTAGACCAGCTCAACTTCCAACTTCCACTAATTTGCTAAAGTTTCTTTTAGTCTTGTGCATATCGAATTAGTTATAACTAATTGGTTTAGTTGTGTTGCTTCGAATGCATAGTGAGACTCACCAACCCGCTAACAAGACCCGTTTAGAACCTTACGGTAATTTTTACTTATTCTTTGGCCCTTGTTTATAGCTATATATTGTACACCATACCTCAATACAAGGCAATCAATTCACATATTCAAACTGTGTGTACGACTGTATCAATATCCCAATGTAATACTTCATTTGTTCCATAAGATATATGATCAACTTAGGGACTAAATATAACAAGACTTTCTAACATATGGCATCAACATCAAAGATACACACTATAGTGATCATATTATATATGAACAAATAGCTTTCTGTAAAAATTTCTAACATATATCGCATCATAGAAATTCTACTTATCAAGCTGCTAAAAGTCAATTTCATAATCTATATACCATGTTTACCTTAGAACACAAATAACAATTAAAAAAATAACTAGAAAGTGCAATTTAAAAGCATAAAAAATAGAAATATATATGTTAGTGGAATAATTTACAAACATAGCTATGTGACTCATCATCAAATTACTTTCTTTTATGAGCATAAACAGATTTCAAACAAAACGAAAACATATGACGCGATAGTTATAAAATATGAACAAAGTAAAACTGCATATCAACAAATACAATATATACATGTACGTATGCATATTGTATACCTTCAGATCAGCAGTGACTTTGTCCATGTGGGTAAAAACACCGGTTGATTCCTGGACCCGCAACTAGACCCGCAACCTGCAACAACCTGAACAACCAAGCCCAACCCACACCTGGACCCGGACCCAAAACCCTAACAACATTTGTCTTTGACTAAAAAAGTCAAACAACATGGAATCAAAACCTCAAATGGTCAAAAGACCCACCGAATCGACTAGAATGTATGTTTATTAAACTAAAAAAACGACACACATCTACTAAAATTACACAGAAATAGGAATGTAGATACCGATTTTGAATGTTGGTGGGTTGTTGGTGATGAAGACCAGTGGTGGTGGTTTCGGAGCCGCGATGAAGATGGCGGTTGAAGGTGGGGGTGTGACTGGTGCGCGAAGCGTTGAAGGTGGGCTGCGTCTGGTGCTGGTTGGTGTATGTGGTGGTGATTTTGGAGATGGGTCTGGTATGGGTGGTGGTTTTGGGGGAGATGCTGCAATACTGGAGGCAATATTTGGGGGTGTATGAGAGAATTGGTGAAAATAGATGGGAGGGAAAAAGCCCACCTACAATTATATTTCCCCATCCTTTGGAACAGAACCCTAATCAATGGTCATGTTTAATCAAGAAGGGGTGAAAGCGGATCCATGTGCTTGTCACCACTAAAGGGGGATTGCCGCTAAAAGGGGTCACCCCTATTGCTCATGTCAGAGAAGGCGGGATGAATATTCTCCAAGATTGGATAAGTTCCACCTTTTCCTCCTTCACAAGTCTTCGGCTATAAATATAGGGCTTCAGCTCAATGTTTAAGAATTGCTTCTCTCATTCTCTCACTCTATAAACACACAAATTTCTTCACTTATGCCGGAGGGTGGTTACAAAGAAAACCCTCAACCTCTCATCCTTGTAACGAGTTCACTGGTGTTATTTCGTTTTGCAGGATTAATAAAAGAGGATCATACTTGCTTGACGAGGAAATTATAGAGATTGGCTGATATTCACGAGACGAACCGGCTAGGTCTTACCTTAATGTCGACTTAGTGTTTCTTAATTGGCGCCCACCGCATTCTTTACAACCTTTTTATCATTTTATTTCAAAAGATTTGATCAATGGCTGATCCAAACTCTTCTTTTCGCGTCATTGGTGAACTGTAAGTCTAGAAGCCAACGGGGTTAGACGGAAGTTTGGACGGGATAGTGCTAATTCGCTAGAATGTTATTAAGAACGAAGTAGAAGCAGAAGTCGGGTGATTACATTCATACCGAAAGAGTATACATCTTTACAAGCTGGAGAAATTGCATTTCCCATCTCGGAACTCCAAAACTTAACAACCAACGAACACACAACACACTGTATATACTTGAGATTGGAACGGACGTATACCTCCATACGAAGGTAAGTTACCTTCGTGCGAAGGTGGTTAGTCCCTACGGAGGTAATTACCTCCTCACGAGGGTTACCTCTTCACAAGGGTGTTACATCCGTTCGAACCTCTCTTGTCCTATCCAAAGTCATGTGTTCGTATCTAATCTATACAATATTCAACACACGCTCTATCTAGCCTATTCGCACAGTGGCGGACATACAAAATATGCACCAAGAATTTCCTCATTGGCCGTAACTGTCGAATCTTGATCTTGAAATATGAGAGTTGTGTTTGAATATTCAGTAACTTCAATCAGGCATCTTGATATCTCCAATTGATTCCCCCTTAATTGATAATTCAGGCTTGCATTATCTTCATTATACACAAATTCCCCCTGGAATGAATCTTCAGGTCTTTGTTTGCACGGTTCTCGACCTCCTCTAATTTGCTTAACTGGGATTTTCTTAAATAATCACCAACTTGAAACTAATCAATGCAGCTTCTCCGTTTTGACTTTAACGACATCCGTGTTTGGTTTTTGATTTAACGTTTTAGCACATGAGCTGCATCTCTAATGTGTGCAAAATGCAATATAAAATTGCATCAAACAAGGCATAAAATTAACCCTTTTTCAGTACTAATGTTGGAAAAGCATGTTTCGTTGTTTACTTTTAAATTACAGGATCAAAAGAGCTTAAACGAACAAAAGAAGCAAATTAACAGCCAAAACCAACACAAATACAAAGAAGGAGGATTGGCACGACTTGCCAAACCCCCCATTCACATCCAAAACAATAAAAATAACGAAGACAGAAGCTTAGGCACGGGACCGTGACAACCAAACATGGGGTGGTGCCAAGTAAAAAATTCTCTGTAGAAAAAGATAATAGCAACAGACAAACAACACGGGTCGTACTAACTCAACATGGGCCATGGTCAACTTTAAGATTCGTAGAATCTTGGACAGTACAACAAGTACACTAACCACTGGGCCATGCTCTACCACCATGGGGCGTGTTGGTACAACAACCTGACATCTAAAGTTAATGAAGGAAGAGAAAAAGTCCACCACGAGGTTGTGCCAGGTGCACACGGGGCCGTGGTCGCCTTCTGTTTTCAGCTATAAATAGAGGTGCTTGGCTTTGGAGAAAGGCATCCCTTGGCAAACCACTTCTCTCACACTTGCCATAAGTCCACCATCACTACAACACCAACGCCCACTACTATCATCCATATTCATCTTTTAGAGTGTGAAGTCTCGGGATCCAAGATTGATCGCAAGAGTTCTTGTCAAACAAAGGTCATGCTTCGCTAAATCTCTTACATCACTTGGTGAAGACAAATCTTTTATATATTACTTTTGATTTCCAATCTTTGGAAAATTTTATTTGGGAATGTATTAGTGACTTTAATAACTCGTTTTTTATAGTGAAACTGAACTTAATTTAAACATTTCTTCATGTTTCGTTGATTCACTCATTCGTGTCTTTACGGTCTATATAAAGCACGTAAACTACCTGGAAAGGGGTTAGAAGGGTGTTTGGGTAAAGTTCATGTCTCGTTCAGTGTATAGATCCCGCGGTGACTTGGTTCGAGCTTATTAGGACTTCCCTTGAGGCATATAGCATCAAATCGGGGAAAGTAAGAACGGCTTGAACCCCTTATAAATAAACTACTATTAAAACTTTATCCGGCCTTGCGGGACTGTATCCCTGCTAACTCAGACCAATTTAGCCGAGGGTAACGTCGCCTTCACAAGAGGGGCCTACCACTTTTCACATTAATAACTTACTTAATTATCACTGTATCCCTGCTCACTCAAACCAGTAGGTTGAGGGTAACGTCGCCTTCACAAGCAGGGCCTACTACTATAACTAAGATAATCTTTTAAAATGCCCAAGTGCGGAAATCATCAAAGGATATGTAAAAGAGGAGTCAGAACCAAGTGATTCTTTCTTGTCTATTTGTTTTCCTTTTTATTTACATTTCTACTTTTATATTTTTTAAAGTTGCAAAACTTTTATAAAAAATTTGGTTAGATTAGACGTTAACGATAAGCCGATATTAAAAGCTTTAGTGTCCTTAGACGACCTCGGTATCTTACCATTACTATACTACGTCCACGATGGGTGCACTTGCCCTAACGTGTGTAGAGTGGTTGTATTGTATCGTATTTTATAAATTAAAGTTTGATCTACGAGTAAAAAGTACCTAAAATATAACAATTATAACCAGCTCGCACCACATCAAGTTTTAGTATCGTTGCCGGGGACACAAGGATTTTAAGAAAGCTTAAAATTAATGGCCTAATCCATTTTTATCTTTTTCTTTTAATTTTTGGGATTTTTCTTTGTTTTTGCATTATCTTTACACTACAACACGAGGCCATGCCCTGAAATGTAGCTGGCAAAACTATTTTATGTCAAACAATTGTTGCGACACGGGGTCGTGTTAATGCCACACGGGGCCGTGTCTCCCTAACAACAACTATAAAACAGGATCGTCCTATCCCAACGGCTAACAGCATCTGATGCAAACATGGGTGATATCGATTATTTTTACTTCCGCAACTCATACGGTGAATGGTGCAAATTATGTGGTGGGTTTCATCGGGATTTAGAAAGTTACTTTCTAAATTTCAAACCCATTACCAAATAGACCCATCGTTTCCTGTGAAAATCACCTTAAGAGGGTCGAAAGTACAAACGATAACTATCATCCATCTGAATGCCATCAACCCTCTTTTCAAAATAACATAACCTCAGATCACATATGCCAGATACAAAAGAGGATTCTTTAGAAATTGAAAGAAATAGTGTTTATGATGAATATGAGGTGTTCATCACAAAACACTAACAATGGAGAAGAATTGACGAGCCCCCATTCAGAATTAAACAACATCGAGGCCACTACGTGTACCTCGACATCTTGTGAGGGCGAAAGCGATAGACATCCCTGTTTTGATGGTGCCATGAGGGACTCGCTACCGGGTACATCCGATGCATACATAGACCAAAGCGATTCGACTCATACCTTCTTTAACAAGAGCCTGGAAAAGGTAAATAAAGGTTGGTTTCGTCCACCGTATAGTTTAGGATTCTTCCTTTCCGACAACCTCTTGCGTTTTTGTGTAAATCATATGCACCTTAGGTACATACGACACTTTGGTGTTGCTCCTACCAGCAAGGAGCCACCCGATAAAATAAAACACCTTAAATAAGACGAAAACTTCATAAATCTCAAAAACAACACAGGTCGTGCCCATAAGGCACGCCCCCGTGCCCATCTGTTAAAATATCACGGGGTTGTGCCAGACCAACACGCCCCGTGGTCACTAACGGCCAAAAGTCCTTCTGACCCGTTGTAGACCACGGGGCCGTGCCACCCAGGCATGGGGCCGTGACCACTGTGTTGTCGCTTTTTATAAAGTCAGCATGGGGTAGCATGTCTTGGACTCATTCCAAAGACAAAGATGTGAACCGATTTTACACATATAACCCAAAAGGTATATTCTTAAAAAAGTTTCATCAAACCCTTTTTTCTTAGCCACTTTTATCTCTTTCCTTCTTCTCCAAACATTCAAACCTTAATGAAAGCTTGAAGCTTCAAAAGCTTCAAGCTTCATCAACACAAATATATGATTTTAACCCAAGGCTCTCTTAAATTAAACATTTTACAACAATATTTCAAGTTATTTAAGTTCAAAACTTTCATAAATCAAGTTTTAAATAACTTAAAATATAGAATTCTGGGTTCAAAATCATAACAGAAGTGGAGGCACGAGGCCGTTGTGTTGTTCTGCGTAAATGATGGCTTCCTTGTTTTTCTTAGAATGTCAAGCAGAAACAGTGGAACTTCGTTAACTACCTATGGGAACAATAGGAGGAGCAGAAGGCCCTCCACTGAGGCTACTCTTGTCCATTATGTGACCGCGCTAAGGGAGGCCATGGAGGAGATGACATCGGTGGAACAAATCCTAATTGACCGGATCAACTACCTAACAATAGGACTTGAGATTAGCTTTCAAAAAATCAACCTTTTGCACCAAAGGTTGAATATTATTGCAATGCCTCTCATGGAACCAATCTTCCCACAAGAAGATTGGAATCAAACACAAGAAGTCATTGTTGATACACTTTTGTGTCTGTCGCTTGTTCTTAGTT
Organism: Scalesia atractyloides; assembly: GCA_947069175.1. Lineage (NCBI taxonomy): Eukaryota > Viridiplantae > Streptophyta > Magnoliopsida > Asterales > Asteraceae > Scalesia > Scalesia atractyloides. Next base: position 41,240,586 of record CAMTDV010000116.1, read on the forward strand.
ACAGTTGTAATTGTACGATCTTTGCTCAAGTGTCTGTATAAGTTTGGTCATGTCGAACAGATCAAGATATCCTTCTATCTTGGTTTAGTATGACATCTTAGCTTGTCTGTGTTAATCAGTTGCATGTGTGCATACCGTTGAGTCTTGTGTACGTCGTTGCTTCATGCGAAATTGGTTGCTTTTTACGGAAACTAGTTGCTTCATACGAAAACCGGTTGCTTCGTAGGAAAACCGGTTGCTTTGTACGAAAACCGGTTGCTTCGTACGAAACCGGTTTCGTACAAATGACCAGCATGGACACTATATAAGCAGACATGCACCTCTCAGTGAGGTTCAGCCTTTGAGTCTTTCTGCTGACGAACTGATCTTTTGGTGGGATCTCTCAGTCAACATTTCTGGTGAAGACGAAGACACAAGAACACAGCAAGTTTGTTTGAGTCATACGAGCATTGTGTGTATATGTTTGTACTTGTTCTCAATCATTAATCAAGATAGTGAATCTTTGGTTACCCCGTGTTCTTTACTTTGCTTTGGTTGCATGCACACTTGGATTCCACACTTGTGTGTGTGTTATATGAACAAGGAACAGGTTTAACACCATCCGCAGGTGGACCTACAAGTGGTATCAGAGCTTTGGCTCTTTCCTTGTTCAAAACCGGGCTTAGTTGTGTCTGAGCTAGTTTGAAGGTTTCTTGAAGTGTTCTTGAACTCCCAGCAGAAAACTTAAGTTTTAAATAGATAACTAACTTAAACTTTGGTTAAAATCTGTTATATCCAGAAAGTTTTCATTAAAATTTTCTTTTGTTCAAGTTGAACACATTTGTAGAAGAAATTCACCAGAAAACTCATCCGTACGAAATTTTTGTACAAAGGAACTCATCCGTACGAAATTTTCGTACGAAGGAACTCATCCGTTCGAAATTTTCGTGCGAAGGAACTCATCTGTACGAAGTTGTTTCGTACGAAAGAACTCATCCGTACGAAGTTGGTTCGTATGAAAGATCTCATTTGTACGAAGTTGGTTCGTACGAAAGTCTTCATCCGTACGAAGTTGGTTCGCACGAAAGAACTCATCCGCACGAACTTATCCATACGAAACATTGGTTCATACGAATAATCTTTGTTATTGTTTGTTTTTCGTCTTTCAGATTTTAAAAGTTGTCTGCTTTTCAAATATTTTCAAAATTGTGAATTTTTAAGAGGGAACTGTTATTTTCAAACTTTAAACCTTTCAATTTTTCATAATCAAGAAAATATAATGAGTTCTAATCCGTGGGATTGGAGTAGTTCAAGCTCAAATCAAGAGTCTTCGCAAAGCTCTGCAACATCATGGGTTAAGTCTTTGATGCCTCAACATACAGCTATGATCTTTGCAAATCGGTGGGCATGTGTTGCGAATCAGAATCAAAGCATCCAAACTCTGTTAATGAGCGAAAGTGAAACAGGGAGTAATAACCGACCGCCGAAGTTAAATCACATGAACGATTATCCTTCATGGAAAAGTCGTTTTCGTACGTATGTTCTCGGTCAAAACACGGAATTGTGGACGTGTTTCACTACCCCTACAAGGAATCACTTGAAGAAGCTGGATCAAATCCAACCTCATTGGCCAATCTAGTCGAAAGTGACAAGAAAGCTTACGATCTAGAGAAAAAAGCATTTGCTAACCTCACACAAGCTCTGCATAAAGACATTTATCATCAGTTTGTGTATTGTACTACAACGAAAAATTTGTGGGTCACTTTGGAAGCAAGAGGTGAAGGTAACGCTGCTACCAGGAAGATTCGGCATGATCTGCTCAAGAAAGAGTTTGAAGGTTTCATGTTCATGGAGAATGAAACTTTGAATGTACTTGTATAAAGTGTTAGCTGCACCATTAGAAATTGTGATGCGATTTGCTGATGCTTTACCACCAAAATGGGGTCAATTTATTGATCTTTTAAAACATACAGGTGTTTTGGACTCAATAAGTATTTATGAATTTATGCAGACACTGGAGAACAAGAATGAAGAAGAGCTCCGGAAGGCACAACTAGTCAATGTTCCACAAAACCCTGAAATGTATTTTGGAGGTATTAATGCAGGTACAAGCTCAAGTCAACAACCAAAGCTGCAGACCGCGTTTGTGTCAAATGTGAACCCTTTCCTAACCCAACATGTCCAATCAAGTCAGTCTACAGGTTCGAGTAATCAAGCCTATGGACAAGCTTTTGATCCGAAAGCCTTCCTTCCACAGCCAAGGGATTTAGCGCATAAAGCTCCACAGCAAGCTCCTCAACAAGCTTTCTATGGAAGCAACAGTCAATCTGCAAATCCCAACACTGCCAAACTTGACACGTCAAATCTCTCCAAAATCAACGTAGAAGTTGCACAGGAACATGCGGAACTTCTAAATACCATGGTCAATGCATATTGTGGTTTAGTTGCAGGTCAAATAGGGAACATCAATTTGACAAACGAGGACTATGAACAAATTGACGACATGAAATGGAGCTGATGGACATCAAGTGGGCATTTGCAAGCGCTATGAGAAGAGCCAAGGATTATATGAGAAGAACGGGGAGAACCAGTTTGGAAAGCAAGAAGGATACAAAATGCGGCTTTGACAAAACCGCTGTTACTTGCTTCAACTGTGGAGAAAGAGGTCACTTCAAGCGGGAATGCACAAGACCCAGCAAGGAAGGAAATCACAACCCCTTTTGAAATCAGTCTCAACCATCCAACACAGCACAATACAACAATGATAGAAGAATGGTAGCTGTTGGCAACTCTAACAACACCAATCAATCAGGACCTTCAAACACACACAGAGCTTTGGTAGTTCAGTCTGATAAAGGATGTGATTGGTAAGTACAGTTGGGAACTAAGAACAACGGAAGAATTGCATGCTATGCGAAGATCGTGGACCAAATCAAGCATGATCACAGCATCAACACTCCAAATAATGATGATACATCTGGGGATGCTGGTAGTTCTGATGAAGAATGTTCAAGTTCAGATGGTTATGGATCTGATTCTAGTGAGAAGAAAGGAAGTGATGCTGAGGTTGAAAAGTTGCTGAGTGAAGCTGAGTTGTTGAAGAGTGAAAAGGTGGGTATGACGAGGAATGCAGAAGTTGCGGTAAAAGAGACAGAGGCACTCTCTACAGATAGTGCAACTTTTCCTCATCACACTGCCTTTATGGCAAATGTTGAAGGTTCTTTAAAACAGGTAAATTATGACCCTCCTACTGTTTGCAATGACTGTGTTGAGTTGAAAATAAAATATGAAACCATCAAAAGTCATAATCAGAATTTAGTTGTTGAATTATCAAAATGCAAAGAGGCGAATTTGGCGCTAACTAGAAATGAAAAAGAATTCAAATCTGTAAGAAACCCTTAAGAAAAGTGTTTCTGAATTGAAAAAAACAGTTTGAATAAACAGACAGGAATTAATAACTACATTAATCTCCTAGAAGAAACAAAGAAAGAGTTAGCCATCGCCAAATGCGAATATGATTCGATCAAACGTAAATTGGAAAGTTATTCTAACTCCCAATATGTGCTTGATCATATCATTGATGTTCAAAAATTAAAGGGGGATGTTCAATGCATAGGGTATAAGTCGTGTCCACCCCCAATGAAACACAACTATACCAAAAAGCCTGATGAAGAGGAGATGCCTCGTTTTGAACCCTCTGTACCTTTGAATCGTGAAGAATTCGTAGTAGGGTTAGGGTCAAACTAGACAATTCCTCTCAAGAACCGAGCAAGCCAGAAAATTCATCATCTGACGTTGTTCAAAATCCTTCTGATGAAGAGGAGGATGATACATCAGATGATGAATCAAGAAATGATGATCAGGATAAGCCTCTTGATGAAAGGAAAAGAGTAGAACTTTCTGCTACTCCTAGTACTCAATCTGTTAAGATTCAAGAGACCGTTCCTGATAAATCTGTCAAGACACAAGTGTCGACAGATGAAGCAGATAATGTGTTGTACACATTGGTTGGAGATGAGAAAATCAATTCAAGCAATGATTTTCCAATTAAAAACGTATATCCAATCTCTATAGATCAGGTATTTGAAAAGTCAAAAACCAAATTTTTAGAGAAGAAAAAGCCAACCAAACAACGACCATTATCAGCTTCAAAAGAAAAACCATGGAAGCGAGTTGAAAAGCCTACAGTTTCTCAACCAAAGGTTGAAGCAAAAGGCTCTCGTTACAAGAAAAAGGCTAAAACTGTTACATTTATGAGTTCTAAAGGTACCGATAAAGTCGAAACTTTTCAAGGAAAATCTAATGTTGGTTTTGTAAAGAAAGTTAAGTTTTTGAATGAAATAGTCAAAACAATTACACACAACACACTGATGGATGTAATGAAAATGAACCTAGTACCTCAAAACCCACAAGTTCAAAGTCAAGCCGAGAAACACGATCTCCTAGTTTTGTTGAAAGGAGAACTTGTTTCAAATGTGGAGAGTTTGGCCACATTATAAAGGATTGTCAAAATCCAGCCAAATCAAGATGTATGGAGAAAACCCCCCATGAACCAACTTGCAAACGTAAATCTGTTTCTTCGACACAAGATAAACGAATTATTAAAGATCAAAAAGAGAAACAAAAACGTAAACAAGTAAAAGCAATTGAGAAAGCTTTAAAATCGGATTCTTCGAAAAAGGATCAAAGATCTTCAAAGTCAACAAAACCAGACGCTGTTAAAACTGTAAATAATAGTAAACCTGGTAATAAACAAGGATCCTGGAAACAGAAGACCGGTAATTGTTCAAAAGGAGGTTCTCAGTTTGTTAATCATCAAGAAATTGAGATTACATTTCTCGATGATAAGGGACGACCCAAGACCACTAAGGCTTGGGTCCCCATCTCAAACTAATCTATTTTGTGCAATGTGTAGGGTGTTCCAGGAGGAACTATAAACAGTCATTGGATTGTTGACAGTGGAGCATCAAGGCACTTGACGGGTGACTTGCGGCTCCTATATGATGTGAAAAGCATAAGGGGTGGTTATGTTGCTTTTACTGGTGACAAAGGTGGATACATCACTGGAGAAGGAATGGTCTCCAATGGTGTTGTGAGTTTCGACAAGATCAATTATGTGCGGCAAATTGATCACAATCTTCTTAGAGTTTCTCAAATCTGCGACATGAAGTTCACAATACTTTTTGATGATGCTGGATGTTATGTGCTAAAGCTTGGATTCATGATCCCCAAGGAATGGATTCTCCTGTCGGCTCCAAGAATTAATGATTTGTATATTCTTGATATGAGCTAAGCTATTACAACATCTGCACAAGTCACATGTTTTGTCACCAAAGCCACTGAAAAGGAATCAATCTCTTGGCACGGACGTATGGGACACATTCACCTAAGGAAAATGAACTATTTGGTGAAGAACAATCTAGTGAATGGTGTACCAGTCAAGAATTTTCATCTTCAAGACGTTTGTGTATCATGCCAGAAAGGGAAGCAAGCGAGAAAGTCCCGTCCCGTGAAGAAGATCAACACAGTAAATATGCCACTGGAACGTCTTCATATGGACCTCTTTGGACCTATGAAACACAAGACACCCTTTGGTGATTCTTATTGTCTGGTAGAAACTGATGACTATTCCAGATTTTCATGGGTCAACATGCTGGCGCATAAGAGTGAAGTTCCTACTATCCTCAACAATCTCCTGACTCTGCTAGAAAATTTGTATAATCTGAAGGTAAGGAGAATCAGAAGCGACAATGGCACCGAATTCAAGAATCAAGTTATGGATGAGTACTGTTCTTCAAAAGGTATTCTGCATGAGTACAGTTCTCGATACACTCCACAACAAAATGGTGTCGCTGAGAGGAAGAATAGAACTCTTATTGAAACTGCAAGAACCATGTTAGTAGAATCAGAACTTCCCGTTCAATTTTGGGGAGAAGCTGTTGCTATTGCATGCTACATGATGAATAGAGTTCTAACGGTGAAGAGACATGGGAAGACATGCTTTGAGTTGTTACATAAAAGGAAACTGGATGTTTCTTTCTTAGAACCTTTTGGAGCTCCATGCACTATGATCGACCCACATGGAAAGTTTGGTCTGAAGGCCATCGAAGGTTTCTTTCTTGGATATGCTACTCCAAATTTCAGGGTGTGGACTTTGTCTTCGAAGAAGATTGAAGAATGGGGTGAAGTCAAGGTTCAGAGATATACAGAAGCGGTAAGAGCTCTGGGTGCTCCTTGGATGTTCGACTACGATGGGCTGTTTAACTCCTTTAATCTACCAACTTTTGATGATGCAACAGCTGCTGCTCATATGTTATTGGAAAGTGATACAGCAGTTGACTCGTCATTAGTGCGACCAATTATTGTTAATCCTCAAGTATCGACTTCGGTTAACAATCTTGTTCAAAATGAGGAATTCGAAGACGCTGCGGATTATAATGTTTCGTCAGAAGACGATGAGTTTCATGATGCTAATGAAGCTACCTCTGGTGCGGTTCCTAGAATTTCGGATGATACGTCAAATATTAAACCGCAGGGACGACTGAAGGTCATGCATCTACATCCTCATCAAGTCCAGCTCTCGATTTAACTGTTGATCTGAATATCAACAATTTGGGTATCAACTCTCGGGTTCCCGATGTGCCAGAAACTCGAATTCATAATACCCATCCTCAGCAGAATATTATTGGAGATGTCTAGAGTGGTGTGCAGACTCGTAATCAGCTTCGAAACAACCAGAATGCTGGATTGTATTCGGAAATCAGGGAATCAGGGGAGCAGAACGATTGGTCTTTTGCCTGCTATGTGTGCCAAGTAGAACCAAAATCTTGGAAGGAGGCAATGAAAGAAGACTCTTGGGTTGAAGCCATGCAGGAATAACTTCAGCAGTTTCAGAAGTTAGGTGTCTGGAAATTAGTTGACAGGCCTGACAGCTACAAGAAGATTGGTACACGATGGGTGTACAAGTGCAAGAAGGATGACCGAGGTGTTGTTGTGAGAAACAAAGCGCGATTGGTTGTTCAAGGTTTTAATCAAGTCGAAGGGATCGGTTATAATGAAGTTTATGCACTGGTTGCACGACTTGAGGCCATAAGAATCTTTTTGGCTTATGCGTCCTACAAGAAGTTCACCGTTTATCAGATGGATGTGAAGAGTGCATTTCTTCATGGTGTGGTTGAAGAAGAAGTATATGTTGAGCAACCGCCAGTTTTTGAAGATCCACTCCATCCTGACAAGGTTTGGCTTCTCAACAAGGCGTTATATGGTCTTCATCAAGCTCTGAGGGCTTGGTATGAAACGTTGTCTACCTATCTGTTGAAGAATGGTTTTCGACGAGGCTTGATCGACTTTACTCTCTTCATCAAGGAAAGGGACGAGGATTTGCTGCTAGTACAAGTTTATGTTGATGATATTATATTTGGGTCTACTAACACTCGAATGTGCAAAGAATTTGAACAGGTTATGCAGGAGAAGTTCGAGATGAGCGCTATGGGAGAAATGACTTTCTTTTTAGGTTTGCAGGTTCAGCAATCAAAGGAAGGGATTTTTATCCATCAAACCAAGTACATCGGAGATATTATCAAACGATTTCAGATGGAAGACTCAAAGCCTTTGGGAACTCCATTAGCTCAAAATCATGGGATTACTCCAGACAGAATGGGTGAACATGTGGAACCTTCTCTCTATCGTGCAATGATCGGATCTCTCATGTATCTTACTGCTTCAAGAACCGACATAATGTACCGAACATGTCTTCTGGCATGCTATCAGTCTAGTCCGAAGGTTTCTCATTTGATGGCTGTAAAAAGGATCTTTCGTTATTTGAAGGGACGCCCTGACACTGGCCTATGGTACTCTAAGGATGATAACTTTGATCTGACAGCTTTCAGTGATTCTGATCATGGCGGCTGTAAAATCAATGCAAAATCTACAACAACAGGATGTCAGTTCTTGGGAAATCGCCTAGTTACGTGGCAATGCAAAAAAGCAGACTTGTGTAGCTACATCAACAGGAGAGGCTGAGTATATTTCAGCTTCTAGTTGCTGCTCTCAAGTTCTATGGATTCAACAGAAAATGCGCGACTATGGTTTTGAATTTCTTACTACTCCTATTTTTGTTGATAATGAAGCTGCTTTACAGATCACTTGGAATCCTGTACAGCATTCAAAAACAAAACACATTGAGATTAAGTATCATTTCATACATGATTGTTATGAAAAGAGACTTATCGATGTTGTTAAAATCCATGCTGATCACCAACGTGCCGACCTTTTTACCAAAGCTTTTGATAAATCACGTTTTGATTATCTACTTTTGGTCAATGGCATCAAGGTGAAGCCCGAGTAACTCACCCATGGCTAACTATTTTTGTATATCCTTTTCTAAAAATCTAAAACTACAAAAAGATTTTCAGTTTTATATTTTAGGTGGAGTAAATTTCAAGAAAATACAAAAATATGTCTTTTATTTACCTTTTTGTTTATGGGGGAGAAAATTTCAGAAAAAATACAAAAATACAAAAACATTAGAAAAATCAAAAATGAGTTTCTTGGATAAGTGAAGATGATGAAATTCAATGGTAAATCTGTCAGAAATGGTTAAAAGCATAAAAAGAAGATTGATAAGTAGCTTTACTTATGATGTTTCGGTAGGCTCACAATCAGATAAAAATGTGCAGGTTGATATAAACTTAACAAACAGAATGTCAGGTGGGAACCATTCATTGGCATATGGTCTTGGTACCGAAATTTCGTTTGATAGAGTGCCGAGGTTCTAAGATATACGGTCTTTATGCTTGCTTATCATCTGGGTGTCATGGTTGAATCTTTTGCCGAAAAATAACGGTGGCGCAAGTCTAGAACTTCCATGATACCATACATACGTGTACATACTGCATACGACCATCAAATAAGTGATAAAAATATCACATCCCCAAAATAAGTGATAAAATATCACAGCTTTATGCGGGAGCTAAGTTCGTCTCTTTGTCGGTACGATGGTACTAACATGTTCACGGACTTACTCCTGTGCCCTGCATGCATATGAAAATCAAGTTCCTCATCAATAAGTGATTAAATCACAAAGGGCTTGTTTTCAATAAAAAATAAGTGAGTATCTCACATCATATATATACGTCGAAACGGATGATAAAGCAGTATACTCACCGGTAAGATTTTCTCTCATGCATATCTTGATACGGGAATGTGTCGTGATGTGGTTGAACACCGTCTAGTAAGTATAATTCATACCTTAACCATATCTCTTAATCATGATTACATCTGATAAGTCTGAGCTTACGTGGACAACAATACCGATAATCATAGTTGAATACTTATCTGTTTAATTTTGAAGTTTAAACCAAATATTGTTTTTGACAAAGATTAAAATGCTGGTATGATTCCTTTACCTTGAAACTCAAAAAAGATTGTTCAATAGATGTATAGTTTATCTGTATATTTTGATTTTAAGTCTAGTTTACTTAGTTGCTTATAAAATTACTTTTTGAAAGTTAGCCAAAGTTGATACTCGAAAGTTTTCTACCAAGATACTCGAAAACCATTTGTTGATATCGCAACTTCATAAAGTAATATATTGCAACAAGTAATCCATCAAAGAAAACTTAAAATCTGAAATTCATACGAGTATGTGTATCTCGTGTGAATAAATCTAGTCACGTGATTGACTTGGTTTCTTGTTTTTCTCAAAATCAACTGCTGGAATTTATACGAGTGTGTGTATCTCGTTCAGGGAATACAATCCTGCGGAGAAATTATGATAAGTTTTCCGTGTTTACTCCCGTAGAAAGTTGTGTTCTAATTATATTTGTCTATTGAGTACAGATTGATACAAAAGAACATAAACAAATACCAGCAACGTAGAACTCTGACAAGTCAAAAGAGGAATCAAGAAAGATTTGAAATTTCTTAGAAGTTCGAAGACCTGATGCGCTAATCATTGGATAGCAGATCTATCAATGGATACCAGATCTTCAGGGGGAGTTTGTTGATACTCCAATCCATTCAATGTGAAGACCAAAGACCGAAGACCGAAGACCAAGCAACATCCAAGGGGGGGTTTGTTGATACACTTTTGTCTGTCGCTTGTTCTTAGTTACAGTTGTAATTGTACGGTCTTTGCTCAAGTGTCTGTATAAGTTTGGTCATGTCGAACAGATCAAGATATCCTTCTATCTTGGTTTAGTACGACATCTTAGTTTGTCTGTATTAATTAGTTGCATGTGTGCATACCGTTGAGTCTTGTGAACGTCGTTGCTTCGTACGAAATTGGTTGCTTTGTACGAAAACTAGTTGCTTCGTACGAAAACTGGTTGCTTCGTATGAAAACCGGTTGCTTCGTACAAAAACCGGTTGCTCCGTACGAAAACCAGTTGCTTCGTACGAAAATCGGTTGCTTCGTACGAAAACTGGTTGCTTCGTACGAAACCAGTTTCGTACGGATGACCAGCATGGACACTATATAAGCAGACATGCACCTCTCAGTGAGGTTCAGCCTTTGAGTCTTTCTGCTGACGAACTGATCTTTTGGTGGGATCTCTCAGTCAGCATTTCTGGTGAAGACAAAGACACAAGAACACAACAAGTTTGTTTGAGTCATACGAGCATTGTGTGTATATGTTTGTACTTGTTCTCAATCATTAATCAAGATAGTGAATCTTTGGTTACCCCGTGTTCTTTACTTTTCTTTGGTTGCATGCACACTTGGATTCCACACTTGTGTGTGTTATATGAACAAGGAACATGTTTAACACCATCCGCAGGTGGACCTACAGTCATCATCCCCACCGGGTGGGATGAACTTCCACCGGAACCACCTCTAGACGCCCTTTATGAAGTTCCGGTGACCATCAACCCTCTCCCACAAGAATTTGTGGATGATAAGCCTCCCTTCTTTCTCCCTAGGGAGATCGAGGAGATGCTCAACGACATTTGAAAGGGTGCGTCTCACCAAAAAGCTCAAAAGCCATCTAACGTCCGGAAACCACCTCCGGGATTTTTGTTGCACTCTCGAGTATTCTAGAGAGAGCTTTTTGGATTTTTATTTCTTGTCATTAGAAGGCTAATCTATCTTAGGACCTTTAAATTATGTACTTTTACGCTTTCCTTTTAGGTTGTAATGAATGGATGGTATAAATAAAAGGGTGGTGTTTGTAACACTTGAAATGGTGAAATGATGTGAAAACATAGAAAAAAGGACCCCGGGCACGAAAACTAGAGCTTCCCACTTCAAAAACTACAGAACATGGTCTGTAGCATGGGGCTGTGCCCACCAGGCACGCCCCCGTGCCTAGCGTCTAATACAAAAAGTTTTTCTACAGAAGAGGTAGCACGGGTCGTGCCCACCGGGAATGCCCCTGTCTCCCCCACATTATAAGTTTCTGTTATAATTCGTTACTTGTATTTTGGCCACGGGGCCATGCCCTACTGACACGCCCCCATGCGAAGTGACCAGTAACCTTACAATTTATATTGAGGACAATGTGTAATTAAAGTGTGAGGGGAAGTTAAAACATTGAATCGTTTGTCCTAAAATAAAGCTATACACCAAACTCGCCTTGGAAAACCGCTAATCACCCCAAATATTTTTTTTAAACTTTTTCATTTTTTACTTATCTTGGTTTAGTTTGGGAAAAATAAGTTCTAAAAATTATGTTTTTAGAAATTACTGTTGATAGTGTCATGATAAAAAGAACCAATTAAGAAAACTATAAAAACAGGCATAACAAAACTTTGTAAAATTTGATTATATATACACTTTTACGTTATGACCCTTTCCCACAAAAGTGAGTTTTTGAGCCTTTACCGAGCATACAAATACATATCTATACTAATTGCTCAATTTTTAGTTTCTTGTGTGAATAGCCTGTTTGGTTCTTACAAATCTAGAACTTACCGAAGCAATACGTTCCCAATTCTTATCGACACTAATCCAAGTAAGTAAATGATAGAGGCACTAGGACTACACCCAGTTTTCATTTTAAACCTTTATTTTCCTTTTCATATCCCCCCTAGTTAAACCCCTTTGAACTTTAACAGACACTTTTACGCTTTTACCAGTTTTACCAAAAAATACCTACCCCTAGCCAAAACCTACCCATAAGCCCTCTTGATATTAACAAAGATTAAATGTCACAAAGGAGGAAGTTTGATTATTTGTCAAGCCTATGGTAGGCATAAGCACCACATCGGATCTGAGTGATTTCGTTTAAACACATTTAGCCTAATGTTGAGTGACCACTTGTGAGTTATGTAAATTTGTATATAACTAAATAGAATTCAATAAAGGCATCCCATGCCCAATACAAATAGTTTTTCTTAAAATATGTTCTGAATAAATCATGACAAATGAGATTGTAAATAGAATAAAAACAAAATAAATTTGGAACTTAGATTCCCGATACTTAAAGATAAGCCCAAAAACTTCTTTTTTACCAATTTCGTTTGGGTGTGTAAGCTACATTATAGAGTTTTGTTTGAGTACAAGCAAAGATTCAAGTGTGAGGGTATTTGATGTGCACAAAATGCAACATATAAATTACATCAACAAGGCATAAATTAACCCTTTTTCGGTATTAATGATGGAAAAAGCATGTTTCTTAATTTACTTTTAAATTTCAGGATCAAAAGAGCTTAAACGAACAAAGGAAGCAAACTAACAGCCAAAACCAACACAAATACAAAGAAGGAGGATTGACACGACTTGCCAAACCCCCATTCACATCCAAACAAAAATAACAAAGACAGAAGCTTAGGCACAGGGTCATGCCCAGCAGGCATGGGGTCGTGCCAAGTCAAAGATTATCTGTAGAAAAAGACAAGAGCAACAGACAACCAACACAGGGTCGTGCTAGCTCAACAAAGGCCATGGTCAACTTAAGATTCGTAGAATCATGGACAGTACAACAAGTACACTAACCACGGGGCCATTCTCTACCACCACGGGGCGTGTTGGTACAACAACCTGACATCTTAAGTTAATGAAGGAAGAGAAAAGTCCACCACGGGGTTGTGCCAAGCACGCACGGGGTCGTGGTCGCCTTCTGTTTTCAGCTATAAATAGAGGTGCTTGGCTTTGGAGATAGGTATCCCTTGGCAAACCACTTCTCACACTTGCCATAAGTCCACCACCACTACAACACCAACACCCACTACTATCATCCATATTTCATCTTTTAGAGTGTGTAGTAGTCTCGGGATCCAAGATTAATCGTAAGAGTTTCTTGTCAAACAAAGGCCATGCTTGGCTAAATCTCTTACATCACTTGGTGAAGACATATCTTTTATATATTACTTTTGATTTCCAATCTTTGGCAACTTTTTATTTGGGTATGTATTAATGACTTTAATAACTAGTTTTTTATATTGAAAGTGAACTTTATTTAAACATTTCTTCATGTTTTATTGATTCACTCATTCGTGTCTTTGCGGTCTCTATAAAGAATGTAAACTACCTGGAAGGGGGTTAGAAGGGTGTTTGGGTAAAGTTCTTATCTTGTTCAGTGTATAGATCCTGCGGTGACTTGGTTCAAGCTTATTAGGACTTCCCTTGAGGCAGATAGCATCAAATCAGGGGAAGTAAGAACGGCTTGAATCCCTTATAAATAAACTACTTTTAAAACTTTACTCAGCCTTGCGGGACTGTATCCTGCTAACTAAGACCAATATAGCCGAGGGTAACGACGCCTTCACAAGAGGGGCCTTCCACTTTTCACGTTAATAACTTACTTAATTATCTTTTAATATTCTGACCTTGCGGGTCTTTATCCATGCAGACTAAAACCAATAGGATGAGGGTAACGTCGTCTTCACAAGAGAGGCCTACTACTATAACTAAGATAATCTCTTAAAATGCCCAATATGCGGAAATCATCAAAGGATATGTAAAAGAGGATCAGAACCAAGTGATTCTTTCTTGTCTATTTGTTACTTTTTATTTATGTTCTTACTTTTATATCTTTTAAACTTTCAAAACTTTTATAAAAAAATTGGTTAGATTAGACGTTAACGATAAGCCAGTATTAAAAGCTCTTGTGTCCTTGGACGACCTCGGTATCTTACCATCACTAGACTACGTCCACGATGGGTACAGTGGTAGTATTGTATCGTGTTTTATAAATTTAAAGCTTGATCTACGAGTAAAAAGTATCCAAAATATAACAAAATTTATAACCCGCTCGCACCACGTCAATATCATAATCTTCAAAAACCCAACCGACAATTGATAGAAACTTCAAGTGAGCGCACCGGTAAACTTCAAGTTAATGTATATCTATGAAAATCTGAAATCCCATTTTCCGTAATCACAATTAAGCACACTCCTGAATGATTGATCAACAAAACGGTAGTCTCCATAATCTGCAAATCTTCATCAGATATCTAATTATCTTGTAAAACATTTAGATCTGAGAAACATTCTTCCATGATCAAAATCACTTTCTTACTCCTCAGTCACAATAACAGATATAGTATTCTCCGTTAGACCTGGCAACAACTTAATCAACAAACATCATCATTCCCAGGCGGTTAGACCGAAAAACAATTCATCTGCTGACGAAATGAATGACAAGGTATAAGCATAATGAGTACAAGCATGTATGAGTTCAAGTTTGGCACGTAAGCATGTTTAAGGATTGTTTGTGATTAAGTATAAGCATGTTTATGTGATTTTGATAAATTACACGTATTGCACCCAAAGTGTTAAAGATAAAACGGGGTCGAGTATACTCATAGTTTTGCAAGTTTCCCAAGAAATTCGTGAGTCGTTGGTTTGGATTGTTGAAGTGATGAACACCGAAGTTACCCTACAACGGGTAAACAGAGGTGTGTGAATAGATTGTGCATAAAGAAAGATGCGGATTCGGAGTCAGAAAGTACAGTAAGAAAACATGGAAAGCTCCACTTCGTGCGAAGTGGGATGACCACTTCGTGTGAAGTGACTTACACTTCGCACGAAGTGACTGTCCACTTCATGCAAAGTGACAGTTCTGGAATGCTTTAGCTCGTTTAATGCCTATTTCAACACTGTTTTCGGTGAATGGGGAGTTTACGAATGAGATAGAACAGTCTGAGATCACAACACTAAATCATTATTTGATAGTGTCATGATTCTTACTAGTTTACAAGGAAAATACATGTTTTATATCATTCATCAAAGCGCAAAGGTGATAAACCCGGTTGATCATGAATGTACCAAAAGTAAATATACAAAATGTTCAAGTAAGGTGTGAAACTTAATTCAGGTAGCCAAGGCTCCCAACGTTCTCACACTTGCAGAAACGTAAGTCCAATCCTAGTGAGGATGATGAACTTAGTCAGCCTCTACACTTGGTACAAAAGAAAAAAGATGAAGAATTATAAGATGTTGCAAGCAAAAGTGAGTTGAACTCACGTAGAAGGGTCTGGGAATGATCTGCCACGAATCCGAGATTTTGAGTGTATGAGTGAATGTGTATGGAAAGTGTGAAGGTGTGATAGTGCGTCTTATTTATAGAGTTTAGGTTCAGTTCGTACGAGTTGGGGGTCACTTCGTGCGAGGTGAGTACACGTCGTGTGAAGTTAGGTTTGCTTCGTGCAAAGTTGGGTTGGTTTGGGCTGTTTTTGCGTATTTTAGTCGGTTTTAAGTATTTCAAGCATAAGGTGGTAACGTATAAATAATGCATGTATGATAAGTATGATTTGCATGTAAGTATGCACTCAAATGATTGATTGCAAGTATAACAAATTTATGTAAAATAAGTATTTCATTATGATCAACTTCTCAGAATTCACGTTTGGAAAGAAATTACGAATACGACATGAATACGGGCTTCTATAATTAGAAATAGGATTACACTTTTTTAAATAAGGAAAGTACAAAAATACGAAGCGTTGCATTTTTATTCCCCCTCATTTTTGCAAATTCTGACCTCTCTAAAACTTATCACTGAATTTCCCCTCAAATTTGGCCAATTCAGTCCTATCTTTTCATTGAAAAATTCAACTATGCGGAAAATGTGTCAATTTGGTCCACAAAAGTGCGTTTTTCATCAATGCAGATTTTTCTTTAAAGCCTATTAATAGTCACTATACCAAATGATCACCAATTTGCATACATATCAGTGACTACCCCATTATTCAACTCTATGTGATTGTATCATCAAATCTATTCTCTGAAACTCCCGACGGTGTCCCCGAACAACCCGTTGTCTTTAAAATCTTGAAAAAAATTTCAAACACAAATTTTTTTAAGCATTTAGGGTACCTTCATGAAAATTAGTACCTTCATGCGGAGGTAATTCCTTCGTTCGAACAAATCTGGTCACATTTTTTAATCTAAACTCTTTATTTCTTCGACTTTCATGATAATTCTTTCACAGACTAGGTCGAAATTCATTTCTACACAATCCTATGTTTCCAATTTAGTTTTTGTCCATGGATTGTCCGTTTATTTGATTATTTACGTCTAAAACCCCTCAAAAGTCCTTAGTTCATGAGCGTAGGTGATTCAGTCAACTGTTAGATCGATTGAATAGGTACCGTAGCTCTGATACTAATTATAATTCCAGAAAAAAGTGGGGTTAGACGGAAGTTTGGATGGGATAGTGCTAATTCGATAGAATGTTATTAAGAACAGAGTAGAAGCAGAAGTCGGATGATTACATTCATACCGACAAAGTATACATCTTTACAAGCTGGAGAAATTGCATTTCCCCTCTTGGAATACAAAACATAACAACTAACGAACACACAACACACTATATATACTTAAGATCGGGACTGACAAATACCTCTGTATGAAGGTAAGTTACCTTCGTGCGAAGGTGCTTAGTCCGTGTGGAGGTAATTACCTCTGTACGAAGGTGTTACCTCCGCACGAGGGTTACCTCCTCACAAGGGTGTTACATCCGTAGGAACCTCTCTATTCCTATCCAAAGTCATGTGTTCGGATATAATCTATACAATATTTAACACATAGCCTGTTCGCACAGTGGCGGACATACAAAATATGCACCAACATGAACACTCTCCGTTTGACACACACGTCCATAACCACCAAAGGGATGAGCAAACTGGAAAGGAATCCAACAAAGAAGGGGTCACCGATGTCCTAGGTAGTGTTGCTCGCGCCAACCAACATTCTACCACTAGCGTCCAAAACACTGGAGCAGTAAACATCTTTCCTTCATTACCGGAAGGAGAGACACCAACGTCATGGTATGCAAAATCTCAGGCACTTCTGAACATGGCTTACATGCAGATGTGCGCGCAAGCTCAATTCGCGGTAAACAAATGCCAATTCAGCAACAAAGTGATAAAAAACATTGCGCCTCAGTTAGATCAGCACATACAGGCACTTCATCAAGAGTCAGAAATTGAATCGCGTCAACCACAACCTTCACGCGCCACCACGCATGTCATAGGTGAACATCAACAACATCCTCGGAACACGTATCACCATATTAGAAATATGTTTGACACACGTACTATCACACCTTAATCGGTGGCGGAAACATCAGAGTGAGACGAAAACATGACTGCTCAAGACATCATAACTTGCTAATTGTGACAATAATAAAATAATTCAAATTTCATTCATACTAAAGTGAAATACATTGTTTTCAAAAGGGGAATGAAACATTTTGCAAATAAGCGTAACAACATGAAACAAAATACATAAATTAAAGTCTAGTTGTGTTTCTAATTAACCCTAAGTACGTTTTTTAATCGTCTTCAACTAGTTTCCTGCAACAAGTATTAAAATAAAATCAACAAAAGTTGGTGAGTATACAAGTTTGAATACATAGCATAATCGTGTCTAAAAGTTGTCCCATATTCAACATGGTAAATTGCATACACTGTTCATTATCATAGTAGCATGTGTTAACCATATGTTAAACCAAAATATACCATAATCATGCACACCCTTGTCGCCAAAATGACAAGGTCATAATTAGTTACTTAACAATACCACAAGAATATGGGTGGTGCGTTAATCCTATAGCGCTATAATTGTTAAGGGAGGCTAGCAAATTTAATGATCATATTGAACTCAAGCTTAAACAAAACATGTAATAACAAGAATATAACAAGTATCCTGTGTTTAACAGATAAAGTGTTTCATGAGAATAAGTTTAATCATGAATATGTGAGTTGCATATTGTGTACATGTTGCACCCAAAGTGTGCTAAACGGTAAATGAGATTGAGTATACTCATAGTTTTAGTAGTAATTTCCACTAATGTGAGTTGATGCGTTGAGTGGTTAGAGGACCACCGAGTTATCCTACAAGGATGAACGAGGCATATGAGTTTGATGGAGTTAGGATTTGGAATGCAAAATGCAAGATGTTTTATCTAGTATCAAAATACATAAAACTTATCTTTGACGAAATTCCCGAATTTGGACACCATAGTGTAGTGTTCTTCATATCCGTAAGTTTACCTATTGGAAGTCCAAATTTCAAGGAGTTCAATCAAGATAATTTAACCATGTTCCGCATGACATCATACCATGGATTGGTTAGTGTCTTAAGTTCGGTAAATTTGTAGTTATATATATATATATAGCTTGTTTGTAGTTATATATACATGTATATCTTTATATACTTTGTTAGTAGTCCAAGTGTTAGTTAATCAAGTTTAGTCATGCATGGTTTGGATGAATCCATTAACCCGAATATTCACCAATACACAAATATCACAAGGATGATTCGGATGGTCATGGAACATTAGAACATAAGAATATAAATTACTATATCTAAAACAACCAAGTGAGATAGCTAGATGCGTGTATCCCGAACATGGAAAGTGTTCGCAGACGTGATGTAGCCTTGAACTTTGTTGGAAATTATTTTAAGATGTAGTAATCTGAAGATAAACTAACTAATCAAGAAAGTGAAGTAGTGGACTCATAGCTGGAAAGCCAAGGCTTCCATTTGTTCACACTTTGCCAAGAACACAAGTCTTACAATATTGAAGATTGAAGGCTTGGTTTGCTCTTAACACTATGTAGGTTGTTTAAAACCTTTGCCAAAACAGAAAGTTTAGAGGGTGTTTGCACCTATAAACTCATAACAATCAACCATACTTAAACTCACTAACCATAGGCTTAGCTAGAGGCAAGGCATGTGCAATATTTTATAAGATAAACATGTATAAAGAAGGTGTAAGTAAGAGTTTTATACAAAAAAAGAAAGTTTGGGCCTCAAAATGGTGATGTTCCACCTTAGTTTACCATGGTAAACTTGTGGAAACCCTCTTAGAGGTGTTGCAAGATTTCAAGAAGAAGAAGAAGTGATGAAACATGAAGGAAAGTGAGGTAGAAGCTTAATTTTGTACTTAAGTTTAATCTGCCTTCACTTGTATTTTCAGCTGATTAGAAATGTGTTTTGAGAGTGTTTGAGGGTTAGGAAAATTGAAATAAAGATGTAGGAGGCTTGGTTATATAGTAGTGAAGTAGGGTTTGAGTTTTAATGGAGTTAGAAAGTGATTGGGGAAGCAAGAGGTGGGAAATTGGCCAACATGTATACACTAAACAACATTCTGAATAAGGAAAGCAGAGAATGCAAAGCAATACACGTAACAACACAAGGCCTTATAAGGAAGCTCACTATGATCAAACTAGAAGGTGTACTCCTATGCGCGACCATCTAGGTCCTCGCACAATTGAAGTTGAATTTAGCGACACAACATATGAGTTTGATCCACCTTATCATGAAGGTGATATAACTATCATATTCAGCAGCCTCCCTGTGGGTCACAAGGCTTACAAACCATGTCCTCACGTGGGTTACAACCAAGCGGCTGGCTGAATACGATTTCACCTTAGGCTACAGGCTAGCAGGAGTGGCAGAGAAGTCTAAATTCATCAGGGAAATAGCAATGGTATCATTAGAGAAAACAAAGTTACCACATAATTTTGGGAAGTACAATGGTCTTATGGATCCTGACGATCATATTCGAGTGTTCACTAGCGCCACAGTGGTCGGAGGATGGCCACTCGTCGTATGGTATCATATGTTCGTTCAAACCCTAGTCGGAGGAGCACGCGCATGGTTTGGCATCCAACCTGCAGGCAAATCAAGATACTAGAGTGACTTTGAAGAAAAATTCCTCTCACACTTTAGTCAACAATTTCGGCATACAAGAGATCCAGCGGACGTTTTAAAATCTGTCACAGAGACAATGAAGGTCTAGAGGACTTCATTACAAGATACAACAAAGAGTGCTTAGAAATCAGCAGCGCCAGCGATGAGATCCTGTGTGCACACTTCCTGAGCATTGTGAAATGCGATGACCTGACAAGAAGACGAGACAATTGTCCAAAGGATTGGGAAACATTCATAGCGGCAACAAAGGTCATTGCACAAACCGAAAAGAACCTAACTGGTGATAAAGGTCGTAATTATAGTCACAGTCAAAACAACAATTATCAAGAGTCAAGTTGACGTCATAAGAAAGGAAAAAATCCAACTTGGAAGACCCCAATTACAATGAAAAACCCAATTTCAGTGAAGATGCTCGCATAACCACTAACCGAATCGGGTACCAGAAAGAAGTAAAACAGGAAAATCGAGAAAGACAATGGACACCACTACCAAAACATCTACCCATGTTTAAACCACTAAGAATCGTCAATTTAAAGCAGCGCAAAAAATGCGCAACAAGAAAGGACATGGCCCAAATCGGTTTTGTGAATATCACAAGGATTCGGGACACCTAACCGATGATTGCATCAGTTTGAGGCAGGAAATTGAGAGAGCGATAAAAAGTGGAAAACTCACACACTTGATTAAACATGTTTGGAAAGACACACGTCAGATGCAACACAGAGAAGAAGGCCCAACGATAACAAAAATTCAGCGATTAAAAACACACATGGTGTAAGGCGGCCCCTAGAAAGGGAAGAAGAGCTATAACAAACGTGCGCAAGATGACACATGGCGTGAGCAAAAAGTAATATTCCCAATTGTCTGGGGGGCCATGAGAAAAACGCCGTAGTCATTTCAGGTACTCTTGGTCATTATCAGACAGACTTGGTTTTTATCGATCCAGGTAACACTGCCGATATCATCTATGAGCAATGTTTTTACTAGTTTGACCCGGAGGATAAGGCGCACCTAAAACCGGTGGATTACCCGCTTACCGAATTCTGCAATGAGGCTGTCTTTCCACTTGTTCAAATATCATTCCTAGTTATGCTGTCAGATGGTAAACATTCAAGGACAGAAGATGCCACGTTTATGGTTTTACCTGCTACATCTCGCCATGACATGCTTCTCGGACGAGAATCCCCAGGAGACTCTATCATGATTTGCTCCAGCCCTCATTTGGCAATTGGTTTCCTAACTAAAATAGGCTTTGTGATCATTTATGCAAGCAAACAGGTACTGATAACCTAGGCCGTGCACTAATGCAGAAAAGTGGGTACTCAACAGGAATTACCCTGACCAAATAGTTATTATTATGGGCTCAGCAATTTTAGAAAATATTCATACCTTTTTTAAGAAACTATTGTCCAAAAACATTGATATCTTTGCCTGGACCCCTACTGATATAGTGGGAGTCCCACGCGACATCACAGAACACTACCTACAAACCCTTGCATCTGTCAAACCAGTGGTGGAAACAAAATGAAATCTTGGCCTAGAGAAGAACCATGACATGAAAGAACAAGTAACTGAGTTGTTGAATGTCGGCATACTACGTGAAGTACGATACCAAACTTGGGTAGCAAACCAAGCGATTGTTCCAAAGGCAAATGGTGCATGGCGCATGTGCGTAGATTATACAGATTTGAATAAAGCATGTCCACAAGATTGTTATTCTCTGGCTGAAATTGATGAAAAGATTGACTCCTTGGCATCATTTAGATGGAAATGCTTTTTAGATTGTTACAAAGGCTACCAACGGGTACAAATGGCCTTAGAGGATGAAGACAAGACAACACTCAGAACAAAGATGGGACTCTTTTGCTAAACTAAAATGTCGTTTGGTCTACGCAACACAGGTTCTACATACCAAAGGCTAATGGATAGTAGTTTGGTGAACATATCGGGAAACATGTGGAAGTTTATATGGATAATCTGGTCATTATGAGTAGAAAAGAAGATGTTATGTTGCAAAATATCAAGAAAACCTTCAACACACTCTCAAGTCCCACATGAAGCTCAACCCGAGTAAATGTTCATTTGGCATGGAGGAAGGAAAATTTCTTAGGTTCACAGTAACAAAAAATGGATTCAAAGTCAATCCAGAAAAGGTGTAAGAAATTAAGCGCATGCTGTCGGCATCAACCATAAAAGAGATGTAGCCTTTGGCAGGAAGGCTCGCCACATTGAATGGTTTCCTTGCAAATCACGATGCAAAGTCTTTTACATTCATAAAAACATTGCAAAAACTGTGTGAAGACGAACCAATTTCAATGGACTCAAGAAGCAGAAAGTGCCTTCAAAGAGATAAAAGACTGTTTAATATAACTCCCCACTCTAACTACCCCACGAGAAAAAGAATCGTTGACGTTATACTTATGCGCCTATGAGAAGGCTATGGGCGCAATGCTCCTCGTAGATTGATAGGGAGTTCAAACCCCAATCTATTACCAGAAACATGATATTCCATGATGGAAACATTGGCTTTAGCTCTGGTACACGCATGCAGACGATTGCGTAGGTATTTCTCTAGTCACGTAATCAATGTTCTCACAAATTACCACATTGGTCACATCATGGCAAAACCAGAAATCTCAGGAAGATTGGCCAAATGGGCAAAATAGTTGGCCGTACATAATTTGGTTTACAAACCAAGGCCGGCAATTAAGGGGCATGTACTTGCTGATTTCATCACCAAAGTCCCGGACGAAAAAGTTAAGGAGTGCGAATCAATCCCAAAATCCCAATAGACAACTACAGATGAGGTGTGGTCATTATATTCAAACGATGAAGCAAATGACGATGGAGCAAGCGCAGGCCTGCGACTAGTAAGCCCTCAGAAACATGAATTCACGTATACTATGTGACTTTACTCCAAAAGCACAAACAATGAAGCAGAGTATGATGCCTTCTTAGAAAGGCTACGATTAGCAGTAAAACTGGGGGTTAAGAATCTAGAGGCACACGTAAATTCTTTGTTGGTAGTAGGCCAAAGGAACGGTCTATTTGATGCAAAAGGAGAAGCCATGGCGATGTACTTGGAACAAGCAAAGTCTCAGAACTTCCACTTGTTCAAGATCGTCGACATTAACAGGAGTGAAAATAAACCAGCAGATGCGCTTAGCAAACTTGCTTCTACAAGTTTCCATCATTTGGCTAAAAATGTGCGCATAGAAGTTCTAAAAAACCCATTAGTTCCGCTGCGTCAAGTGAATGTCGAACAAATAGGTTCACCTTCCTGGATGTCACCTATTATCATGTATTTACAATAAGGAATACTGCCAACGAACAAAGCAGAGGCCAGAAAGATCCAACATCAAGCATTGCACTATTAAATATCAGATGGTATCTTGTACCGTCGATTGTACTTGGGGCCCTTACTACAATATGTAGATCCCGAAGATGCAAACTACCTCATTAGAGAAATCCATGAAGAAATTTGTGGAATCCATGCAAGCCCATGCATGATAGTAGCGAAAGCAATGAATGCTGGATATTATTGGCCAGGATGCATTTGGACGTAGTAAAGATCTTGAGGAAATGTAATGCATGCTAGTAACGACTACCTAGCCATTAGAACAGTGGGGTATCAATATGGTTGGTCCATTCCCAAACGCCCCTGGTGCAGTAAAGTTCATAATAGTCGTCGTTGACTATTTTACAAAATGAGTATAAGCTAAAGCGTTGGCCTCCACGATAGCCTTGGTAGCACAGATATTTATTTGGGAACACATCATCTGCCGCTTCGGCCTTCCAATGTGCATAGTCATAGATAACAGCACAAATTTCGCAATCAAAGATCTTCAAGAATGGTTCAAGGAGCAGAATATAGAACATGTTGTCTACTATTTGGCGCATCCCAAAGGGAATGGCCAAGTAGAAATCATCAACAAAAGCATTGTTGAAGGGATTAAAGCATGCCTCATAAGAGGCTGGGTAGATGAGCTCCCGAGCATCTTATGGGCTCATCGAATCATGCCCAAAACAAGTCACGGGGAAGCTTCTTTCAGCCTGCTTTATGGCTCAAAAGCATTTATCATGGGGAAACTCCTTTCGCCATGGATGCTATCCATTAACACCATCGACAATGAATCCGAGCGTTATGTTGATTTAGACCTATTAACAGAGAGGTGTGAAGTGGCAGCTATCAACAAGGATAGATACAAAATGAAGCTAGAAAAGTACTACAACACTAAGGTGCATGTGTGCACCTTCAATCCCTGAGATTACATTCTCAGAGATAACGAGGCCTCTAATGCAGAGCGCCCAGGCAACTTGCTCCAAATGGGAAGGACCTTATGTCATTAACAAAGTCTTCTGGAAAGGGGCATATTAATTGTGCACATTAGACGACAAGACGGTCCCTCGGACCTTGAATGCACAACAGTTAAGAAGATGTTACATGTAGTCCACAACCTATCTTTGTAATTTCGGCCCTAGGCCCAACACATTAAAATTAATACAAGAAGTGTTGTCTACATTATATTCAATTCTATTTCCTTTACAAATATTCATTTACAAATGCATGTACCACTTTGGGTACACACGAAACATTATGGCCTACAATGACTATACAAGTACATTGAATCTCCAAGGCTAATCGCACTAAGGTGTACAGCCGGATCCAATTTACTCACTTACCCATCTTCGCCAACTTCATTTGTGTTACTTGTACAAAGTAGCTTACATACGCACAAATTGTGAATAACGTGATCTAACAAATGACCCAAGGCCATAATAATTACAACTATCACAAGTCTTCAAGTTTCAAAAGGTTACATAACCAACATACATCCGGCAGAATGATTACTTGTTTAAACACATACGATTAACAAAACATGGTTAATAGTTACCCAACAAAAAAATAGTACGAGGCCATAAGGCCAATACATGGCATGCAAGCCGGTCTGCTGGAAGTTTCACCCGTCAACTGGGTCACTTGGTCCTGCCCCACCACCTATAGCAGTTCAGTATCTACACCTTCCTCACCGAGCACAGTGCGTAACACATCTACCGCAACCTCGTTTCGAGAACTTCTCGATAGCTTTTAGGATACTAAATTCCAAATTATTAAACTCCCAACGTTTATTGTGGAAGCGGGCAGCGCAAGCCGTTTTGTGGACTCGAACACATAGTTAGGTTTCTTTTCATTCACAAAAGCTTTACCCTCAGCAAACCCGTCTTTCCTTCCATTATCATATGCAGCTTCAGCTAAATCAACCATGTATCTTGCTAGCTCATTGGAAGTCACCAAAGAAGCAGCAAGTTGCAAGCAAGTATAATGTCAAGAGTTATACCAAATGCGGGACCATATATCATCACACAGCTAAACTAAAAAACGAGGTAAAGAGGCACTAACTAGTAGGATCCCCCGGTTAACGAGCCAATTACAGTCTTGGCCCAACTCATAAGCCACGGCCTCGGTAGACTCTTCACATGCTTTGTGATTACCAACAGAGGTTTCCAGGTCAATAACACGCGCTTGTGCTTAATCACGCTCCTTGGAAACAACTACTTGAGAATCTTAACCTCATTCTATGCCTCTAGCTCTTTAATACGAGCCTACAGAGCGATGACCTTGGTATTCTTTTCCTCCAAAATGGTGGAAAGACAAAGTACTTCATGAGAATTTTTCCCACTCGAGTCTTTCCATTTGGCAACTTCATCATGACCAGTCTTCAGGTCTCATTTAGCCTTTATGCAAGACGCAATCAACTCTTGTTGCCTTTCGGCATTTAATTTTTGCTCCTAGGCCAGTTTTTCCTCCACATCAGTCACACGCCAGTGTAAACCTTTCTGTTCAGCATTAAACTTTTCTTGCGCAGCTGCAAATGCCTTTTCTCCTCCTCGAACTCAAAGACCTGCTCGCCTATCCATTTCCGTTCACGAACAATATCTTGGGTAGTGGAAAGTGAATAAACAACATGGTGAACATGGGCATCAAGCAGCATCCAGCGATCTCTGCATTTCTGATACAACCGCTCAGCAGGCGGCACAGACATGGAGTAAACAGGACAGTGTTCCAGATTATCCATGTGTGACCTTAGGAAAAGTGTCCAATTTGGAACATGCAGCAGCTTATCACACGTAGGATAGTGGTGCACCCGAGACTCCTTAACCCCCTTTCTTCTGACACCACTGCCACCTTGCTCGCTAGAGTGACCGCAACCGTCCATGTTGCCCGCGGACTGCGCATGTCGTGTATACTTTATACCTCTCGCAGGGGTCGCCTCACTAGACTCAACATCCGTGTCTAAACCCTTTACTCTTTCCCGAATGACCACTCCCGAAAGCCTTGTGTTTATTACTTCTGCAACATGCACATGTTTTGAAAACTTTTCTGGACCCTTACCCTTCACATCCTCTGCGATAACCGGTTCCCAAGTTAGGGAATCACATAGCAGTACATCAGGCGGGGATTCCGGGCCAGGGATCATCGAAATGTCCGGCAAGGTAGTCTTTGAACGCCGAATTGTTACCTTTAGAGACCTTGGAACAGAAAGGACGAAAATGATACCTTTCTTCCCAGCTGAGGCAACATACATTACCTCCAATTTATTTGATGATTATTTCTTGGTGAAAACACTCAGATCAACTTCAGTTTCAGATCGCGCCGAAGCCTCAGGCTGGTCCATTAGTCGCCTCTTTTTCTCATAAATGTCAAGAGTAACCTCAGCATCCAGCTTGCGTTTGGCATCACCCAAACGCCTCTTCTTCTCCATAATCTGAGTGATTGTGGTTGATCTTCCTCAACCTTCTCTTCAGCATGCGTAACACCTATGTTCAGAAAAGGTGTTAAAAACGACAACATAATCCAGGTATCTTTCACTGGAAGTTGGCTTATCGGTCTGCACGCCTACCAGAGTCTCAGGCACTTCATGGGCTGGCTTTTCAGCACCAGCCTCATGTGCCGTTGCCACATGCTCCACATTCACGACAATGCAAGATACACCAGTCTGACCAACGTTAACACCTGCACAGGTTGAGTGTGATCCGTGCTTGAGCCCATCAGATGAAGCAATAGTCTCCTCACTTGAGAAGAGAATAGTCTCCTCTCCTACGGGGGACACGATAGTTTTTAGTCATGTATAAACAGGAGGGTTCGCACTTGTGCGTGTAGGAGTATATGCCGCTAAACTCTCATCTGAGAGTGATGAAAGTAATCTCTTATCTGCTCTAACCAAGGGAGCTGCCTTTCAGGAAGTATCCGAGAAGCCATCTCCCCAGCAACACCGGATCCAAAGTATTCATCAAGCCATACGCTACAAAACAGATCACATCCCACAATCAAAACAAATATCTATAAGTACAAAAAGGGTTATAAAACTAAACCCTTACATTTACCCTTGTACCCATAGGCAGGAGCGTGTCTCGGATTCTTGGGCGCCCATAGCATACTCATCCTAGCCGCCACTAGCGTCACATCCCCAAGTTGGAGCATAGGATTGGGTCGCTTAACTAAGGTCTTGTACCATTGCTGGTCAGCGAACGCTATAACTAGTTCTTTGGGCACATTCTCATCTGGTCTTCTGAAATGCATCTCAATGGGAATCACACCATGATGGATGAAAAAAATTGGTGTTTCCAATGGTGCAGACTCTTGGGATGATCTTTGCTACAGGGAAGCACGTTCCCAGTGCGAGAATTAAAGGAGTAAAAACCAGCAGTGACAGACACATAGTAAAAGACGTTAGACATCTCAAACATAGGAATCAAAAATTGTGCTCGACAGATAAACTCAAAATGAGTAATCCGAGGCATATCGACATGGGTAATCTGAGAAATACGGAGTCCATACCTAGTAAGAACATCCCCAAGGAACTTTGTAATAGGTAGTTAGAAATTACTCTCCTTAAAAAACGTAGCATACAATGTCATGTATCCAGGTGGCGCGTTATACTCCCAGATGAAGGGAACGTCACCCCCCAACTCACATGTAACTGGAAGATCTGACATATCTGCTAGAATTCATCTTCCCTCCAGTTGAGCATCGCTTGATCTACCCTCAATAGTTCCATCGATTTCTTTCATTTGCGAGAACCTTCAGGTTTACACGAAGTCGAGATGATAAAAGATCAATGATCAGTGAAGATACGTTTCAAGAATCAGATGAAAGTAATATAAAAGATATTGGAGATATTAGGAGAGAATTTGGAAGAAAATAGTTGAAGGATTTATCCAAGTATGAAGGGACTCCAATTTTTATACCAATCACATTTAATGCAATGAGGAACAGTACCGACAAGTGGAGAGCTTCCTCCAATAGGCGAATGACACGTCTAGCAGGAGAAACTGAAAAGATACCACTTTAGGGAGCGTGACGGCCACGCGCCTATTATCGCCCAATGCAACAACCACCTCAACCTGCAGTGCTACATTGATAGATGTCACAATCAATCTTAGCAACCAGGAGCCCACGTGCTTAGCAGAAACTTCACTTAGAAGAAACCTAAATGACTGTTTCCATACGCCATTTCAGCTCATTTGAGTACGCCATTTTCCATGCCTTGTTTCACCTCATTTGAGTACGCCATGTCCCATGTACTGCTTCAACTCATTTGAGTACGTCATGTCAACTCATTTGAGTACGCCACGTCCTATGCGTCGTTTTAACTCATTTGAGTACACCATGTTCCATATACCGTTTCACCTCATTTGAGTACGTCATGTTCCATACACGGTTTCCGCTCATTTGAGTACGCCATTTTCCATACATCGTTTCAACTCATTTGAGTACCGCCATGTTCCATACGCCGTTTGAACTCATTTGAGTACGACATGTTCCGTACGCCGATACAACTAATCCCAGCACACCACTTTACACATGTTGATTTGAATCGGTCAGATACGCTTTCCAAAATGCTAGAATGTCTTATAAGTCCAGAGCTCCATCCACTCGACACACTCATCCAGAAGCAGCACTGGACTAGGGGACTTGAAGGGGTATGGTCTTACATTTAGTGTGCAGGCGTGCACATACGAGACCATACCACTCTTAAGACCATGCCTTGTCATCTAGAAGGATCTAGAAGGAGGAAAGACACACCTGGAGACAGAGAGAATATTCCCAACAGACAAGGAAAAAGACGCCACATGGCACTGATGAATTGATGTCAGGCCCTATCGTAGGATCTTCAAAAGACAATCAGGAACAACCCGACAGAAAGTACTAAAGGACACTGAGGTAGAACAAACAACCGTGCACCACGTCAACCCTAGTAGAGAATGAGGGCCTGGTCATGTCAGAGGAGACATGATGAATATTCTCCACGATCGGACAACTGGCGGACGACAAGCTGGCACCTCTTCCTCCACAAATCTTCGGCTATAAATAGAAGGCTTCACCTACAGGTTTAAGCATCGCTTCTCTTACTCTCTCACTCTATACACACGCCTATTTCCTCAAAGCAAATACTTTTTCTCACGCCGGAGGGTGGTTACATGGAGAACCCCCAACCCCTCCTCTTTGTAACGAGTTCACCGGTGTTATTTCGTTTTGAAGGATTAATAGAAGAGGGTCAGACTTCCTTGACGAAGAAAGAAAAGAGATTGACTGATATTCACGAGACGAACTGGCTAGGCCTGACGTTAGCTGACGTTAGCATCGAATTAGTGTTTATTCACATTCCTAACAGTGGAGGCGGACGTTATGGGGGTGTGGATGCCGATCCCGGTGTTGATGTCTGGCTGGTGTGATCGGGTGTGTATCCGGGACGACGATGGTGTTAGGATATTACCCAACGGTGGTGGTTAGGGCAGTAATGGTAATGGTGGGGGCATGTGTGATGGGGTTACCATACTGGAGTTGTTGGTGCGGCGATGGCTACAGGGTGGATGGATGTGGTGATGGGTGCCGACAACGACTGTGAGTTGTGGAAAATTCTGTATAATTTAGTTGAATTCTTACTCATTATGGAGGGATTTTCAAATTTCTTCAATGAAAGAACAATATGAGATAATTAATTATAATTCGTGGGCCTTAAGAGTACATCCTGGTAATAGGGAATTAATTAAAATTTTGCCAGTCAAATACATTTAAAATGAAATTGATGTTACAATTTATAAACAAATTCTTAAAAGCAAACAAACTATTAAATTTAGATTCCAATGTCATTGAATTCCCGACCCATACACAACCTAAATGACTTCATTAAAGACATGCAAGAATGTATAAAAGTGTTTTATAAGTAACTCACGTATTTATCTCACCTTTTAAATAAAGGTATATAAAAACATGGATAACATATATAAAATCCAATAAATTTGCAAAATATAAAATGGTCCAACGACATTTCAATACACTATGTGGTGTCGTTTTCATACTACAACTTGTTTTCTCAACAATTTATTTAATTTAATTATATTAATTTAAACTCTCCATAAATAGTAAAGGGTTGATAACATGAGCAGCCGACTTATGATTGGTTCAGTGAGACGGACGATGGCTTTTTATTCAAGTTGATTTTTACGATAAATAAAATTGTATGTCAAAGAAAACTCAAAAAACACTCATAAATGTTCTAAAGCCTTAGGTATACTTTAAGTGCGATCACTTATTTTTCCTTATTTTGCTCTTCCTCACTTCAAATAATTGATTTAAGAGGGAACGGGGCGCTCGTGGGAAAGAGAGAGGGGAGGAGGTTTGCCGCACGGGGAATGTGCCGTCGTCCCTGATGTGCCGCGCGAGGAGGAGATTTGGGGTGAGTTGTTGCCGCATGTGGGGAAGATGAGGGAGAGGGGGTAATGGTGGGCCTCACTCTCTTTTAACCAATCATGTCTTTTTTTTATAAAAAAATGATTTTGATGAAACCACTCTTATATTTTTAGGCAAAAGTGATGTATGAGAGGTAAATTAACATGACACATCATAATTAGGTGGGTGAAAATTCTCCTATAAGAGGTGTAGCCTGTTCACCCTTAGTCTAGCACCAGAAATACTACGTCAAACGAGAGTGCTCATGGTAGAAAAGTTAGGAAAATCATCTGGGTATTTGTGTTATTTATGACGCATGTATTTTCATGTATCTGAACAAGGCACACATGCCTCATATATATTCACGATGTTGATCATGTAAAAGTTCTGAATTTAATATAATTGAATTGAATTCACAATAATTATCTGAATGGATTCAGATATTAAGTGAAATGAATTCATCTAGTTTTTGTGTGATATATATTCAAAATTCAATAAAAATGAATTTGCAATAACGGTTTGAATTTAAAGAGTCTTATGTTGATCACACGAGTTATTCCAGTCTCGTACCACAACCAAGCGAACTCGAAGTTACAAGTGATCAAAAATAGTAAAGGCAACTCTCAAGTGGCGGTGCAAGCATACGAAGTTTGCTATCAAAAAGTCAAACTACGTCCATCGTTCCTGTCCCAGTCCCATGCCCATGCCCGGGCATGTCAAGTACTTCATACCCTTGCTTCTGAATGCCATTGGGTGTGTCTTGCTACGTAGGAATAAATTCCTATAAAAATTCTTACTTATAAACCAAGTAAGCAACTAAAAGTTTATCATTCAACCAATGTAGAACAAACTCAATTTCCACAGTTTTAATGTTCTAAACACACACAACTTGAAGCTTCGATATGGCATTCATCTTGGCTTTATTTTATACACGCTTTAATTCGTTTTGATCCATTCACATTTAAAAATAATTATATATGTCTCAAATATAAATAATTATTTGTGTTTAAATAAAAATAACATATTTTCCATAAAATTTCCAATAATAAATAGGTTCAAGAAATATCTATTAGTTCAAAACATGTTTGGAATAAAATGGCATACGTTGAATATAGGGCAAACTAAAGTGAGCCCACCATTATTAATTTTTACACTATAAATACACAACTGCGATTCCCCTAACTATATCAAACAACTCACCATGAAAACATACAGAATGCTCCTCATTGCCGGAGTATTTTTGGCCGGAATCCTCAACTCAGCTGCGCAGAACTGCAGCTGTGCTCCAAACTTGTGTTGCAGCCAGCACGGTTATTGTGGCACTGGTGTTGAATATTGTGGACCTGGCTGCCAACAAGGGCCGTGTACCAGGTCTCCGCCAAATAATGTTGATGTTGGTAGCATCGTAACAGATGCATTCTTCAACGGGATCGCGAATCAAGCAGGCGGAGGTTGCGCAGGGAGAGGATTTTATACTCGCACCGCCTTTCTTGAAGCCCTCAGAAGCCATAGCCAGTTCGGTAGAGTTGGTTCACCGGATGATTCAAAGAGGGAGATTGCTGCTTTCTTTGCACATGCTACCCATGAAACTGGACGTAAGAACATTCTTCTATTTTATACTACATTAGTTATATAAAACTCACAAATCTAAATAAGATTATTATGAACAATATCAGTCGTCTTTTTTTATAACGACAAATATTGCTCCTGCTCGATTACACCAATAATCCAAAAAATTCTTCATTGCCTAGATTTAAACATTGGACCTTCCCTCTTAGAGGCATATGGCTCTATCAAATGAGCTGGTCCAACATTGACTGGCATCACCCTGTTAAAGTGTATCCATTTAACTCAATTTATATAAGTATTTAAAAAATAATGAAGATATGTAACAAGAAAAAAAGATAATGTTTTGTTATTTTTAATTCAAAAAATAAATTAGGTCAGAAGAGAGTTAATATATATCTTTCAACTAGTCGTTTAAGAGATATTTTTCAGAAGAGAGATATTTTATTTAATGTTTTATTAATTATCTTCATGGATTTTCATGTGTGAGCAGAGTTTTGTCACATTGAAGAAATAGATGGCCGCATACAAAATTACTGTGACACCGAATTTCCTCAATATCCATGTAACCCTAGCAAGCGTTACTACGGGAGAGGTCCACTCCAATTGACATGGAACTACAATTATGCTCGAGCTGGTAGAGCCATCGGGTTTGATGGGCTCGGTAACCCTGAAATTGTGGCCACAAATAGAGTCATCTCTTTTCGAACTGCCTTATGGTATTGGATAAATAGTGTGCAGCCGGTCATGGGTCAAGGATTTGGAGCTACTATTCGTGCTATCAATGGACGGCTCGAATGTGATGGTCGCAATTCACCCACCGTAGAGTCTCGTGTCCGGTACTACACTCAATACTGTAACCAGCTTGGAGTTGCACCAGGCAATAACCTTCGATGTTAGACGGACATTGAGATCGAACTTTAACTTCGTATATGAATACTACTGTTGTTAGATGGAATAAGATATATTTACCTATACCTCTGTGGTATATATATTATTTTTGTGCTAAACCATATTTATAGAAATAAAGT
The DNA here is from genome assembly GCA_947069175.1 of Scalesia atractyloides. Lineage (NCBI taxonomy): Eukaryota > Viridiplantae > Streptophyta > Magnoliopsida > Asterales > Asteraceae > Scalesia > Scalesia atractyloides. Next base: position 41,274,001 of record CAMTDV010000116.1, read on the forward strand.
AAAAAAAACTATCTTATGTTTTTGAAGCTGTCATCTATTTTTCCCTTTTTGAAACTCTTTATTTAGGTTGTTTTCAAAAATTTGTATTTTTGGGATATGTGAAATGAATTTGGTTGGTATCGATTCGATTTGTTATTATAAGAGACCAAAACAAGTGATAGATAAATAAATACGTTGTGATATGCCTAAAATAATACCAAAACATAGTCGCACTTTATAGTTTATATTTATACTTTATTGTTAAAGATTTTTTAGTGACGGTTAAAATACAATCTTTCAACATAAAAAAATCATTTCGGGGATTTATAGAATTTAAACATTGGCGGATCCCAAATTTTCACGAGTGGAGTCCAAAATCGGGCCAAGCGAAACGAGTAGAAGGGTATAGTGTTGACCAAAGAATATAATTCAATATACTACAATTATTAAACATGCCATGTGAGAGAAATCACTATAATAACCATATGATCCGTTAAGTTGTGTCACATGGCACAACTTAATCTTTTATTTCACATTTCATATCATGCATTATATATATATATATATATATATGAAGTTTTATTTAAAAAAAAATTAATGTGAGAAGGAAAATAAGAAATGACATAATGGTAAAATATTAAATAATTTATAACACACTCGTTAATTATGTTATCTCTCATTAATAAAACAAAAATATTTTATCTTACACATTTCAAAATTTATCCTACTTATGTCTAACATTTACCGGATTTATCCTACACACATGTAAATTTACCCTACATATTTTAAAATTTATCATACACATACTAAAATTTATCCTACACATGTCGAAAATTGTCCTACACCATAAATTATTTTATCTTGAAAGAGTATATGAAAAAATGAGTTAAAAGTTTAATTAATTAGCTAATTAATCACAATTATAGATTTACCTATATGCCCTTTTTCATAATATTAAATACAGATATTAAATGAAGTAAATAGAGAATTTCTATTGGTTTAAAATTATTCTTTTTATTCTTACAAAATTTTTCTTCTCATTTGAACTCTCCACTATATATATATATATATATATATATATATTATATATATATATATATATGTGGAGGATTTGGTTGTAAAGTTAAAACTAGTGTATTTGCAAACTAAGTGAATAAATTCTGGTCATATATATACACATGTGTATGGCTAGGATTTTATCATCAAATCGTAAAATACACCAGTTTATTACATCATCAAATCCTAACAATTATCCTAATCCTATATATATATATATATATATATATATATAGGATTAGGATAATTTGTGAACAACTTCTTGAAAATAAATTGAGTGAACTAATCTTGACCATTGATTATTTTTTAAATTAAAATGGTAAGATTGACATTTGTTCTCTCTCTTAATTAAAATCCATTAATTTTCTCATTAATTAATTTTCTCTCTCTCACACACATTTTTAATTACTTCTCCATTATTTTAAACTCGTGTAGAATTAGTTGCTAATAACGTATATGAAACTCCTAACAGAACTAGGTACTTGACACCAACTGTTCATTGCGGATTCAAACCGTATATGAAACTCATAACGAAACTAGGTCGTGGACTACAAAATACACAGATGTATCAAAAGTCTGTACACATCTGTATAAACTAACAACTGTGTATCTTGTATAAATTGATAATTAGCGACACTATACACATGTGTATAAACTAACAGTGGTGTATCTTGTATAAATATAATAGTTAGCGAGACTGTACACATGTGTATAAACTAACATCTGTGTATCTTGTATAAACTGATATCGAGACTGTACACATGTGTATACACTAACAACTGTGTATCTTGTATATACGGAAACTAGCAAGATTTTAGGAATTTTGATTATATTGTTTAATAAATGCAATTTGCACAAGACGCAAATACCATTCTGTCAATTAATTTAAAGGGAAGTTATAACATTATAATTATAATCTTGCCGTTGTTTAAAAATCTGTAGATGATATAATCCAATGGCTCAGATTAGTTCACACAGTTAACTCTCAACCTAGTGTTCACTATAGAACCCTACCATATATATATATATATATAGAAACTCACTTGAGTTGAAAAACTCAAGAAAACCATATATAACATTTTTATTTTTTTCTAAAAAAACACGGAATGTAACATACATGAATGTAACTGGTTTTTTTAATGTTGAAAATCTGTATGTTACATTTTTTGGACATATATATTATGTAACATAGAATTCTTAACATTTAAAAAAAATTACTCGGCATTTTTTTCCTTTTTACAAAATGTTCAAATATATGTATGTTACATTCTCTTTTTTTAGAAAAAAATAAAATGTTACATAGGGTTTTTTACAGGGATTTCTTGAGTTTTTTTCAACTCAAGTGGATTTTCATTTTATCCTTCCACTATATACATCTAGATGGGCCGGTTATTGTACAATACCCACTTCGTACAATACGTACGCAATAACCGTATCCGTTGGATCTTCAGTTTATCAAACTCAGCGAAAAGATCGTTAAAATCAAATTATTAAATATAAATCAAATGGAAAGGATAAAAACGGAAGGTGAAACCGGTATCTATTTGTCTTAACATACGATGCGTACGAGATTCAGTTACAACATGCAGATTTTTGTTCATAACATGTAAATTTTTTTTTTACAACAAGCGGACTTTGGTATTTTACAACATGCGGGGTTTTCGTTTTGGGGTTATAAATTGCGGAATTCACATCTCGTTCGCTCATACGATAAGACATATGATACATTACACTTTCATTGTATATCTATGTATATAGAAAGGTTCATGCAATAACACCCCTTAAAGTGTTAGAATTTAAGAATCACTCATAGCTAACTAGAAGCTGACACGTCACCAATCTTACCGTATCTAACCCAAGGCAATTTATTGACAACCACATTTAGTTGTGAGAACCAGGCCATCAAAAAGGTTTTTCTAATTTTTTTCTCAAAAGTCATAAAAAAGATCACTTGTTTTAGCAAAAACATTTTTTTTAAAAATGACGCATACAAACATTTACATGAGCCGTAAAAAATATTTGTCTTTCTATAAAATTCACATCAACACATAAAAAACTTGCATCAGTCAAAACTACCGACTCGACAATTTAATTTTTTTACAGATGTGTTTATAATATTTTTATCTACGTTTGTGCAAAAAAAATTGGCCCAACTCACACGAGAACAAAAAGTTCTCAGGGGTCTCACAACTCGTGGTGGCTCTCATTTGAACCGAGCCCTATATATATACACATACACATACACATACACACACACACACACATATATATATATATAGGGTAGGGTTCTAGAGTTAACACTAGGTTGAGAGTGAACTGTGTGAACTAAGCTAAGCCATTGGATTATATCATCTAGAGATTTTTAAACAATGACAAGATTGTAATTATAATGTCATAACCTTCCTTTAAAATAATTGAAAAAAGGGCATTTTCATCTTTAATAAATTGCATTTATTAAACAATATAACCAAAATCACTAAAATCTAGCTAGTTTCCGTATATACAAGATACACAAATATTAGTGTATACACATGTGTACAGTCTCGCTAGTAACAGTTTATACAAGATACACTATTGTTAGTTTATACACATGTGTACAGTCTCGCTAACTATCAGTTTATACAAGATACACAGCTGTTAGTTTATACACATGTGTACAGTCCCGCTACCTATCAGTTTATACAAGATACACAGCTGTTTGTAACACCCCAAAAACGGGTTTGGTAATCAAACCACGTTAATATTAAAGAGTTGTTAAAAGACCGTTAGTGGTAAAAGTGAACCCGTAAACAAAATTACTAGGAATAAATTAACCTAGTTAATAACACGTATATGAGAAACAAGACAATGAGTTGTAGTCTCATTCATAATCAAAACTAAGCTTGAAGGATCAAAGCTGTCAAAAAGGAAAACTTGATTTTATAAATTTAAAAACCAATACACAACACACACAAAAGGTGTGTGTGTGTGTAACGACTAGGAGCAAGACAAGGGGGAAAACCCTTGTTCATCATGAATCATCAAAATTGAAAGGTGAATAATGGCTAAATCTTATCCATGAACACACAATTGTGATCATCTAGGCTTGGAGATCATGAGGTATGTTGTAAATTATGTTTTAGTAATGATAATTATGTAAATGAACTTGAAGGTGATAACCTCAAGTTCAATACCTTGATAGCATGGTGGAATTGATAATGAAATTATGTGTGTAATCATCATACTTATAAGTAAATGTGAAATACTTGAACAATTTAGAGATTCGAGTAAGTAATCATACATAACTTGAAATGGGTTTTATATGAAATAATGAAATTGATGTTATGTTAATGTTAATAGGTGTTTGAGATTATGTTATCTACTAGTTTGTATGTAGAACTTGATTATATTAGGTATTTGGATGAACGTCTAGTAATATGATGGAATGGGTTTTTACATAAAGATGAAAACCCTTAGTTCTAGTACAATGAATGGATATATTAGCATTGATAATCGAAAGTTAAGTTAACTTGATGTTAACAATTGCTAGAACTTGTTTATGTGAAAGAAATGACATGAACATGGTTGGAAATTTAGATAAAAGGGTAGCCTAAAAATATCGCATGCTGGGTAATTGATAAATGCCTAAATGAGTTCGTTGAACTTAACTGTGCGTTTGCAAATGCTAATAGGCAGTTGACTTTTAAAAGTCAAACTGACCTATAATAGGATCAAGTGGTAATTTTTATATAAAGTCCGTAAAGTGGGATAGTCTTGATAAATAATGACTAATCTAACCATCTTGCAAAATGATAAAAGGTTTGACACTTGACAAGCTAGGTGGGAGCTTGGAGAGAAGCAGGCCAACGGATTGATTACGCATGGAAAAACATAATCGGATTTCAATGTAAGTAATGCTGATATCCCTAAAATAGTAAATTTACTTATGTATATGACTAAGAATAAGTGATTTGGTATTTGGAACGAGATTTTGAAATGCAAGGTTCCGACGCAAATCGATACGGGTCGGAACAAGTGAAATGGTATTAAACCATAACTGATGGTAAAAAGGGGTAAAATAGTAATATAGTCATGTAATGACAAATAAACAAGGAATTATGAAAATCTAGTTAGTTTTGTTAGGTTTTAAAGTGAGTTTTAAGGTAATATGATTTAGTAGCCAAGTTAGTTCGGATAGTAGAGTTAAAGGGTCTGATTTGTAACATTTCAAAACTTTAAATTTAAAAAGAAATATAAAATAGTGGACCAGGGATTCGAACCCGGGTCTCACCAACAAACAAAACACTTGAGCCACTCCACCACATCAAACCTTTGTTAAAATTTCCATTTCCATAATCCTTAAACACTGCAATTCCTTTTGAATTACCTTTACCACCCAAATGTTAAATAGCTGAACGGTTACCTCCTAATTTCGGGACGAAATTTACAAAAGTAGGGGAGACTTTAACATTCGTCAAAAAAATGAATCCTAAAACCCGACCCGTTTTTGTAACTCGATCTGTTTTCATATTCCACGTAATTTTGTTTAATGTGTAAGTAATAAAATGTCTTGGATTCTATGTTTTGACCATACATGTTATTATATCTGGTGATTTATAGTCTTATACATGTTTTAGACAACCTTGTAAATTCATTTCCATGCATTTTGAAGCAACCCTCCATATCTCAAGGTCTAAAACTAAGGTTTTCCTTAAGTTAATCAAAAACTTTGGAGACTTCGTGAACATACCTAGCACATCATATCCTAACCTCTTATCATCCAAACTTCATTATATACATGCCTTAAGATAAGACATTGTGTTTTGGATGGTTTAGATGTAAATGATAGCAAGTAAGAAGCTCTATATGTTGTATTCTTAGTTTTGTCATAAGATGACTTTCGGGTGACTTTCTTGCCAACTTTTCTCCATCCTTGAGCTATCATTCTGGTCTATTCAAAGCCCTAAGATATACTTGGTATACTAAGGATCAAGTAGGTTCAAATGGTGCATAAAACTGAGCTCAAACGTAATGGGAATCACAAACACAAGTTTTAGAACATAACCCTCGACCGGCATCAAGATCCAAGGTTCAACCCCAATTCTCGACACCACGATGTTGGATTACTCTCTTCCATATGATAGTACTCTTAAAATAATGAACGTAGGAGAAAACCATGCGCGAAACAGAATTATAACGAAACGGGAATCACGAAAACAAGTTTGGTGTTTGTTGCTAATTTGAAGGATGCGAAAACCTTGTTTTAAATTCATCCCACATCGCCCCAATTACCATTTTGTGCTCCCTTTCACACCTAAAAATACCTTTGCTTGGTTCTTTATAGATTGCAACACCTAGTTTAAGTATAAACAAGTAGAATAACCAAATTTGGTGGTTCTACAAGTGCAATATCCCTTTGGGTGTTGTGTGTAGTAGTTTTTATTTCCGCTTTTGACGAGGAGGTGCTGCCATTGAAGCTCTTCTCATTTTGTAAAGTTTTCTTTGAGGTAATCTTCATTTTTTTCGTTATTCACTTTATTGCTTTCTTAGTTTAATTAGTTTAGTTTAGGTTCTTAGTTAAGGAGTATTAGGCTCCTTTAGGTAGCCTATTTAGGCTTGCCTTTAGGCTTGACATAGTCTTGTAGAGGCTCGTTAGGCCCAACGAGTCCAACATATCATGTTCATTCATTTAGCTATGCCTAGCTTAACATTTACCCTTTCCTTGTTGTATTCATTAGGTTAAATCACGCTTGTCATTTGGATTTTCTCCTTATTCTCGTGCGGTTTTTCACTAAGAATTAAAAACGCAAACACTGTGAGTGAATCTTACAACTTCCCTTTTTATTACACGTTTTGGGGTGTATCATGTGCCGTATTTCGTTATTACATTTACAAGAATTAAATTCGTGCAAACTCCCTTATGTGAAGTATATGTGTTACATGTGGATTGTTGTTTATCACTTGGTGCATTTCATTCACGTTGGACATCACAACATTATAGGCTCGTCTGTTCCTCATTACCTATGAGCAGAACGTGACGTTGCCAACATACGAGGCGAGCTCCGTTTGATTGAGCTTAGACCTTGCAGCACACCGCATTACCGTGCATCATGCATACATTTATTGATTTGTTGTTTGAGGTTGTTTTTATGAGCTTTGACTTATGACATGCAACATATTTACTTACATTGGTTGATGCACGCTTCTCTCAATAAACCAAATTTAAACATATTATTGTTCTAATAATAATAAGGTTCACTCGCCAACCTTTGTTGACCAAAAAACCATTTTTACAAATGATACAGGTGAACAGGTCTGAAGAAAAGATTGGACATAGGATGGGCCTTAGTTAACAAGAAACGGATTAGTGCAATATATTTGTTAAAACATCATCTTGTGTTTGTAATTGTTTATATAAATTATTTGTATTGTGAGACACTTGATTTCAATTAATGATTATTTAAAACAAGTAATAGCAAGTCATAAGCTCTCGAGTTAACCCAATCATGCCCCGATCACCTATTCCGCTGCAGGTCGGGGTGTGACAAAGGTAACTCTCATAATCTAAATTGCAGACGTTAGGATCTTAGGAGCATAATGATTTTATATGATTATGAATAAAATAAACATGATATTGAAAGTCCTTCGTCGTAAAAGAGGGGTCTAAGTTGACCAAAATGCCCTCCTGTAGCAAAACAAGTAAACGACCCTAAGGCTAGTTTAAAAATGAGTTTTATAATTTAGTAGACCTTTTTGATAGTGTAAAAGCGAAAAGCATAAACATTTTTGGTTTAATATCTTTTAACGGGTCTTTTCTGTAAATTGTAGAATCGAGGGTAGAAATTGGATTAAACGAATTTACAATAACAAATCAACCAGAAGTATAGTTGTGGTGGAAAATAAATTGATATCTTAGTGTAAAAATGATAATTAGACAAAGGTTTGGTTGAAAGAAGCGTTTGATTTCGCTAAGACAACCAAACGGGTCAAATTAATAAAATAAATAAAGGTTTGATTGAATAGAGCGATGGTTTTCGCTAAGGCAGCCAAACGGGTAAAATGGAGTTTTAATGCATACCGAAATGGATGCTTAAATACTTAGTTTGGTTTAAATGCGGAAGAAGAGTAAAATCGAAAAATATGAGCATAAACTGGGAATAGATGCGTAATTCATAAGAAATTAGAATCCGGGTTTAGGATTTCGGGTTAAATAGGTAAGAAAACATTTTACGGACATTTTGAAATATGTTTCACGGGAAACGGATAAAAATTGAATAAGTTACGAAAGTTTCGTAATAAACACGGTAAGACGGAAATACTTGCGGTAGACCAACTTAAACTACGGTGGTCAGCTGTAGCTTACGACAGGTAACCACTGAAAGAAAGCAGAAAATAGTGTTATACGGATATGTCTCCCTAAGTCCCGGGTCGTGTTTAAATGTGCGGGACTTGAAATGAGTCGAACAAACAACCAAAACAACACATCAGCAAAACTGCTGCAGAAGAAGGCATCGCCGACGCCATGTGTAGCCGTCGCCGACGCAACACTGATTGTCCGACGACTTAAGTCACTGCATACGGCAGTAAAGCTCCGACGCAAGTTTTAAAGAGGCGTCTCCGACACGGCTAAGTGCCGTCGCGGACGCCACCTCAGAAATTGTATTTTCTGATTTGATTATTTTTCTAAGTGGATTATGTTATGCTTTCGGTTATTTGCTATAATATTAATAATTGCAAATTTCCAGTTTAGGGTAGTAGCAAGCACCTTTGGATGACAATCAAGCTCAATGAAGAACCGAACACGATCACACTTCAAGCTTTCGTATTTAATTTCAAATATTTTAAGATAGGGTCTTACATTGTTAGTTTTATACACATGTGTATAGACTTTTATACATCTGTGTATTATATTTAGAAATGATTACATATGTGTATAATAACAACATATTTATAAAATACATTTCTAAACATTCTATTATAATTTCTTTTTGAAAATGTAATGCATTCAAAATAAAGTATTTTTTTCTTATTATAAACAATACCAAGTGTCGGTTTCATACGATACTTTTTCTTGAATATTTAATGCAATTATTTATTTTTGCTATTACCAACCTAATCGAACATTTAGTAAAAAACTAATTGATCATAAGTGCAAAGATTATATGTATATAGTATACTTAATCGATACATGAAATAATCAATTTTCTCCTAGGTATCACTTTGATATATAAATGTATCTCACCCTACACACGTAATATCTCGAGTACACATGAATATACAAGATAAATAAATAATTTAATTATACTAAATGAATAATAACTGAATTATATAGGATTCTAAATTCATAAACAACTGGAGAAATAATTGTTGCAATTATGAAAAAGAAAAGTTTACAAACCAAACAAAAACGAGACTTTATTTAAATAAAGAAATATGAAATTCAGTGTATTTTCGGAAGAAGCAGAAGGTTTAGGCCATATCTAAATTCTAATGTTTCAATTTCTTATAATTAAAATAACAAAGCAATGATTAAAAATAAAAAAAAGAGAATTAAGAAATATAAATCGAATGGAAATGATAAAACTCAACGAAAAGATCGTTATAATTAAACTCAGTTTATCAAACTCAGCGAAAAGATCGTTATAATCAAATTAATAAATATAAATCGAATGGAAAGGATAAAAACGGAAGGTGAAACCGGTATCTATTTGTCTTAACATATGATCCGTACGAGATTTAGTTACAACTTGCGGATTTTTGTTCATAACATGTGGATTTTTTTACAAGAATCATTTTTTTACAATACGTGGATTCTTTTTCAACATGCGAATTGTTTCCCAACATTAGGACTTTGGTATTTTACAACATGCGTGGTTTTCGTTATGGGTGTTATAACTTGCGGAATTCACATCTTGTACGCTCGTACAATAAGACACATTATACATTACACTTTCAATATATATATATATATATATATATATAAAGGTATTGCAATAACACCCCTTAAAGTGTGAGAACTTAAGAATCACTCATAGCTAACAAGAAGCCGGCACGTCATCAATCTCACCATATCTAACCCAAGGCAATTTATTGACTACTCTCCCCATCTCAAGCGCAAACTGGTAGTTTTCTCTTTTAATTTCAGTATATAATCAACTCACTCTCCCTCCTCATTTAGTTTTTCTCTTTATCTTCCGTATCTCTCTTTTCTTACCACACAATCAAGATCCAATCTCAGATTTTGAAGGTCCGAATGTTGGTTCGAATGGCGTTCGACGACGATGGTGCTCGCTGATGACGGCGATGGTCATGTGTAACGCTCCGCATTTTTGCACTTTTCTTATTTTGAAAGTGTAACCGTATTTCTATTTTTGGAAACTTGTAATCATATAGTATTCATATTTCATTTTCAACTTTGTAATCCGACCATCATAATGAAATTCATGCTTTATACATACAATAAATCATTAAATATGTGTTTACTTGCAAACAAACACTTGTTATACGTACATATACTCATATGTACCTTCACGATACACGAATCCTAATTACATGCGCATTCCATACATTAAAACATGTCAAATTACCAAGTTTTAGCATAAAATGATAAGGGAATCGAAGTTCAGGGGCCAAAGTGTAACAAATGAAACTTGGGTGGCCTGGTGAAGCAACGCGTCACGCGACTCCCCCTTCTTGCTTGGCGTGACGCCAAGGCTGCTTATCCGCATCGAGTTGTTTCCCTTGAGCTGGTTGGCCAATTTCCTTTATCTCTCTTCTTCCTCAATCATCTTTAAACCTCCGTTAACACTAAACCCTACCTCACCATTATAAAACCAAGCCCCCATCACCTCATTTTCATTTATCCAACTCTCAAAACACTTTTAATCAGATGTATTTGCAAGTTATAGCATAATTATGCAAGTATCAAATGTGAGCGTCTACCTCACTTATCTTTAACTTTCTTCATCTTTTCTTCTTCTTGAAAGCTTGGAACACCTCTACAAGTTTGCCATGCTAAACTAAGGTAGAACATAACCATTTTAAGGTCCAAACTTTCTGTTTTGAAGATTTATGTTGCAAACTCTTTATAAACTTAAGTTTCTTGTATGAATCTTGTGCCTATCTTATTCCTAAACCCATCTATGGTTGTGGGACTTGTATAAGGTTGACTCTTGTGAGTTTAGAAGTGCAAACACCCTCTAAACTTTAGGTTTTGATAAGGTGTTAGATGACCTACAAGTGATGAAACCATCCAAGCTCACCATCTTCAATATGGTGAGACTTGTGTTTGGGTAAAAGTGTGAACCATGGAAGCCTTGGCATTCCAAACTTGTTCCACCACCTCAATGATGTTTTGTTCATATCCAACTAAGTAGTTTCCTAGACCCAAAGTAAGTTAACCCCGCCTCGCCTCCAACATTTGCCATGTTGGGTATGACACGCCCGGGTTGTTCTTATTTGGCTACTTAGTATCTTAGTAGATTAGTTGTATTCTTACTTTCATTCATGACCAACCGGGTTATCAACTATGTTGATAACTTAGTGCTTTGGTGAATCATAAAATGAGGTTAATCATAACCCCATGCTAGACTTATATGATTTCTATTATTATACATGATGGACTAAATAATAACATAATGTATATAATATATAATATATAACCGAATTATTGATGATAACCGGATTATGGTTATATGTCATGAACATAGGTTAATCTATCTTTGTTCTAAATTCCTCGTTTATAATTCTAATGAGCAAGTTTGGACCCATGAAATCACATAAAATCTTAGTGTTAAAACGAGTGTTTAAGACAAGATATATATTTTTATTTACATTCTTAAATGTCCAATCTGAATCTTCACCAAACCTAAATACTCACACACCTTCATTTTCCCAATGTAGGGTAACTTCAATGCTCCAACTCTCAACAAATCATCAACTCTCGGTTAATCGGAAAGCTTTGCAAAACCATGATGTACATGACCCCTTTTCAGTTTTTGTCACTTTGGGTGCAATACGTATACTTTATGAACTCACTCAATCACATACTTTATGATTAAAATATCAAACAATCTGTTATACATGCTTAATAGGTTATGCTAGGAATTCATACATGCTACAAACCTATTTACACTATACTTTGTCATTAACTTCGATCAAGCCTTCCTTAACATATATAGCGCTATAGGATTAACGCACCGCCCGTATTCTTAAGGTCATGTTAAGTTAAACAAAATTGTCTTATTGTTACTACGAGAAGATTACGTTAGCGGGAAACTTTGGGTTGACCAGTAGGACTTGCGTGCTAGTATTGCCATTGTTCTAGGTCACATTTATGCCATGTGGATTTGTTTAACCGTTTTTATACTTATGCTAGTACTCAAACTTGTATGCTTGCCAATACTTTTGTGTTGACATATACTTTAATACGTATTGTAGGAAATTGACGAGGATGATAATGAACGGAATCTAGTAGGATGACTAGAAGCCCACTTTTAATTTAACACTTATGTTGTATCTTGTTTACTTGATTAAGTTGTTGTAATTTGCTTTCAAACAATGTATTTTGAATTTAGCAATGAATGAAATCTTGATTTTTAAATACTTGTAACAATTAGTGGATGAAGTCTCTTGCAATCTTGTTTTCGTCTCAATCTGATGTTTTCGCCATCGGTTGGGGTGTGACATCATTATCTCCGACGACTGTGGTTCAACGGTGATGGCCATGTTCTCCGATGACGGTGATTCGACAGTGATTGTCATGCTTTTGAATGACGAAGACGGTCTTCTGATCTGTTAAGAACTTATCGCCATCGTCCTCAGTCGTCGTCTTCAGATTTGTTACTTAAACATATGTTGTTAATGATAAATTTTATTTTCATAGACAATGATTTTGTTATAACACAGTTTAGAAATTAGAGTTTCATCTTTTTTAGGTGCAAAACGGTAGAGAACATTCAAGATAATGGTAACATCTTTTGGCATCATCGGAATCACAACGGATCTATACATATTTCATTTTTTTAAAACTATCTTTGGTAGATATATACGTTTGTAGATTTTTGTGTTTGTGTGTGTGACGTAATTGCCTAAGGAAAGGTTTTGTCTGACTTCCATGAATAATCACAGAAGAACTTTGAAAAAAGGTTATGGTGATTTTTTTTAATTCAAGTTGATATTTTTTGTAATTATATATTTTAGAGATCTACCCAATATTATTATTTAAATATATGTTTACTACAATTTGAGAGAGATCGGATATAAGAATTATAAAATCCAAAAAAAGAAAAATTTCTGCATGTATAGTTTGTTATACGATGATGGTGCAAAACGATTAATTATTAATTTTTTTTATCGTTTGATAGATAAAAGAATATATATTAAACTCTTTGATTATTTAGTAAGCATTAGAAACTAGTTAGATATATGTATTTGATGATCAATCAAAACTGTTTAAAAACCATACTATTAAAAAGTGATAAATTTAGTGAATTTATAACAAACAGTTGATTATTGTGTTGTTGGTCGAATTGGGTTTGGGTGGGTTTTTTTAGGTGTACACAATGGGTTTGGTTGGTGTACATTGGTCCTTTTTCGATTAGTTTACGTTATGTGAAATGTACTCAGGTTATTTGATATTTTGAGTTGGGGATGCTGGTTTGTTTTGCATTGGGGGTTTATATGTTTTTATACAAGGTTTTGGTTAGGTTATCATGAGTTTTTAGGTTTTACACAAGGTTTTTGATTGGTTTTATATTGCGTTTTCCAAGTTGTACGCCGACGCGGGCATTTTTTCGGGACGAAGGCGATGATGATATAGATTCAAGGATTGAAAACATTTTTTTTACATGTCTATTTGTAAAAATTACTAGCTCTTAGACAAAGCAGGGCTACTTGGTACAATATGTCCATCTTCCCAGTTGGGTCTATATGCTTAGGATCATCGACTACAAACGACAGATTATCAGTGACATGAGTATCAACATTTGCTGTAAAAGCGTAACTCGTGGAATGTTGATCAGAGTTTATCCCAGTAGATATATCAATAAAATGATCAAACTCTGATCATTTTCCCATTCAACCAGATGATCCCTCCTCTCAAAACTAACGTGTTACCAAAAACGTAACTATCAGACACCTTTCAAGTTTCCTAGAGCTTTATCTTTTGGACAAGCTCTCTCAAATTTTAGAAGCTTTTCATGTAGCTGGGTCAAGCTCTTGTCCTTGAAATCTAGGGATGTTCTCATCACTAAAGAAATAGTGTCCCATTTTTCAGGCATAGATCTAAAAAATCAGTTACTTAAACTTGTTTTAGTAAATTCTTTATTAACAACTTGAGTTCACTTATTAGACATGAAAATCTTTCAAATTGCTGAGTAAGGGTCTCCCCTTTGACATGAGTTAAGGCTTCATATAGCTGGTTAAGGATTTCTCGAGTATACTCAATAACATCCTCTGTTCCACCAACATGCTTCTTCAGTGCATCCCACAACTTCTTGGAAGTGTTACAATGCAACAGGCTAGCACAGATATCAACCGGCAGAGCCAAAACCACGACACTGAAGGCTTTCACATCTAGCTTGAATTTTTGATAATCTTGCTCGGAGTAATTCTCTGGCTTCTTTAGCTCAAATATATTTGGGTTCTAGGCATTTGGAACCATTGGAATATGTAGTCTGAAGACGACATACTTCCAACACCCTGTATTTTGTTGAGCTAGTATATGCCCTATCCTACGTTGCAAGATGTTAAATTCGGGTCTGACAAGTATATGTGGTTTATTACTGAAGCCGGTATTTTGGGGATCATTTTGTGCCATTTTCTCTAATTCTTTATCAGAAAAAACAGAGTATGTGAAAGACACTGATTAGTTCTTCACTTTACAGCTCTGAGGTACAAACTGTATTGGATCTTTGTATGTTAAACTGATTTTGAAATCAAGTTTAACGTGACCAAGATCTGATACCAATTGTTAGATCTGAGTTTGATACTTGCAAACAACTATTGATAAGTAACAATAAAATTCACAAGTAGAAAGTGATCATCAACGATTTTTTTTTCAATTATAACTCAATGATTCCAAATTAATTTAAAAAAGTTGATTCTATAGATTCCCCATAAGCGGATCACATAACAAATCAGTTCGTACAAGAGAAAAGGTGATGTATGTGAAAAATATATCACTAACATGTTGAATCTATTTATACTAAGTACGAAAGCTCTATTCATTGATTTGCTAACATCACCCTGATAGTGACATCTAACATTACTAACAGAAAAGATTCCACAGATTTTGCAAATATTCGTACAAATCCTATCATCTGTTCTAACTAGTCTAAACACTGATAAGATAAATAGTATTACATTGGGAAACCACGGTCTACGCTATCCTCTGTTGTAGTTATCCAAACATCTATTTGGCCATAAGGATATTTGGTCTTTTTCAACAGACATTTGGCTTCAACATACTTTAGTCTTCAACAGATGTTGTTTCGTCTTGAACAACGGTTCCAAGTCTTGATCAGATGTTTTCTTTGTTCATGAACAGATGTTATGATTAGGTGTTCAAGATTCACTATCTTTGATGAGAGACTGATTCAATATTTTATTTATATCTTGATCAATGGATTATGTTTTGGCTTCAACATACTTTAGTCTTCAACATATGTTACATCTTGAATAACGGTTCCAAGTCTTGATCAGATGTTTTCTTTGTTCTTGAACAGATGTTATGATTAGGTGTTCAAGATTCACTATCTTTGAGGAGAGACTGATTCAATATTTTATTTATATCTTGATCAATGGATTATGTTTTGGCTTTAGAATATCATCTATTCTTTTGTAGGTCCAACACGATTCAACAACTTTTTGGTTTAGTTAAAGACACGAGAGGTTATTGGCGCGGTGATCTTAACAACTTGGGAGATATGGAAAGCTCGTAACAAGAAGTCTTTCAATAATCAACATATTCACTACAACCGAACAATGGATCTCATAAAGGAAAGATTTTTTTTTCTTTAGATTATAAGTAGATCTAAATTTTGTAATACTAATTAAGACAGATGGTGTGATTTTAACATCCGAGATGTAATCTTGTAATAGCGAGTCCAAGTTTCTTACTGGCCCATGTTATTCTATATTTATATAGAAGTTTCGCCGTTAAAAAAACTTATTTTAAATGACGTATATAGTTGTTATAGTTACAATATGTAGGGTTGGCAAAGTATATATATTATTCGGAAACATTATATATATATTATGGTTGTAAACACAATTTGTGAAGTTGTTTCCACTTTAACACTTGTATTGATTTTTTTTCAAAGAACTAACAAGTACGATCATAGTTTTAATAGCGATTGTTTATAAATGTTCCTAGGAGGTTTGAACTTCTTTCGGATTATAGGGAGTACGCTAACTAAAGAAGCAAACTCATTTTCCTGAGTTTTGCTATGTCAGCAGCATATTTGAGGAGTTTGCTTAACCTGTAAAAACTAGTGTTAATTATGTTGGAAATTGTGATAAATAATTTAGTGATTAAAAAAAATGAATGAGAGATCATAAACTTTAATTGTGTGTTGGAACTTTAATGTGCGTGGGAAGTTGTGTTTGTCCCACATTGGTGGAGAGATAAATCTTTTGTTGATTTATATCCATAATTCTATACACGAATGTATTCCTATGTGAAAAGTCCACCAGTGGCAGCCAAGAGGGTGCGAAGCACCCGACACAAGCCCGCGCCCGCGCCCAAGTTCGGGCACGGGACCGGGACGAGGACGATGGGCACAATGTGACGCTTTGATGGCACACTTTGCACTTTGCACGCTCGCATCGCCACTTGGAGCCGCCTTTAGAATATTTTTTTATATATCTTGCCTTGGTGTTGTCAGCTAGAGACTGTTCAAGTTCTTACATGCAAAATGATTAAGTCATAGAATTCAATATGCCATTGAATTTCAGAATTAATCTTATTGAATAGTGTATTCAATAAAGACTGATCATTTCGAATTCTAGCCAACAGAAATACAAAGCTTTGTGCTTTGTTTTGGTACAGACTGAAAATCGTATGGTTGATAAAACTCAAACTTCCAACAAATTTCCTAACTTTGAATCTCTGCACAGTCTTGTTTCAGGTATTCTTTCATGTGCTAGGCTAATCCCGGTAGTACAATCTGTTTAGACTGTTGTACCCTGGGAAACAGACGGGTTACCTGAGTGACCCACAATCTGTTTTAATGGAAGTGTGTTCTTCACGTGGCTCAGTCACCTTTGGTTTTTATTTTCTTTGTTTCTTTGGAATGTGTTTTTCAGTTCAGTATTGTTGTGTAGTTACATTCTGTCTATTTATGTAATGTAATTCGAATTTGTTTAATAAAATTAATATGTTAGTTTATTTTGTGAACGGTTTCCCTACAAGCTTAAAACAGATTATAAAACCCGTTCACTGTTTTGGTTTTTAAAAATTTTAATAAAGTGTTTCTGTTGATTATTGCAAAACTTTTCTAGTTTACATTGGTTTTCTGTAAACCAATTTGTTTCTACCATAAACTAATTTTCTTTTTTACTCTTGTTTTAGAAATGGCTACTGTTCAAGCAAACACATCAACCACTGTTGGATCCATATCCACAACCATGGGACCATTAGTTGGTACCCAAGCGGCTCAAGTGGTTGCTAACCATGCTGAAAAACTAGAGACGTTTACTTGTTTAAATTTTAAGAGATGGCAATAGAAGATGTTGTTCTATTTGACGACTCTAAACTTTGCAAGATTTCTGACTGAGTCCCCTCGTGTTCTCGCAGAAGGGATATCTGATGTTCAATCAGTGAGTGTTGTTGATGCATGGAAACATTCTGAGTACCTGTGCCGCAACTATGTGTTGAACGGCTTGTCAGATGCATTGTACTGAAGGTTTCAACTACCAAAGAATTATGGGAGTCGTTGGAACGCAAATACAAGACCGAGGATACGAGTACTAAAAAGTATATTGTGGCTAGATTTTTGGACTATAAAATGATTGATTTGAAGACTGTTATGAGTCAAGTTCAAGAATTGCATATTATTCTTAGTAACATTGTGTCTGAAGAAATGAATTTTAGTGAAACATTCCAAGTGGCAGCAATTGTTGAAAAGTTGCCACCTAGTTGGGTGGACATTAAGAATTACCTTAAGCATAAGCGAAAGGAAATGACCATTGAAGACCTTGTGGTTCGTCTTTGTATTGAAGAAGACAATAGGCTGTCACACTAAGGAAGTCAAGTTGAAGCTTCTCCAAAAGCAAACCTGTTGGAACATGGTCCATCCTCAAGGGTTCACAAAGGTAACAAAGGCCACAAGTTTCATGGAAAAGGGAAAAACAAAGGTGTTGACCTTGGGCCAAAGAAAGGTGGTGTGAAGAAGAAGGTTGGTCCCTTTAAAGGGAAGTTGTACAACTACGGACAAACTGGTCATCGTGCTGATCAATGCAAAGAGCTTAAACATGACACTGCTCTTCAGGTTGATGATGATGGTATGCCTTTAGTAGCCATGGTTTCAAACCTCACTGCCATGATGGAGGAGGTAAATTTGGTGGCTAACGAGCCAAAAGGGTGGTGGGTTGACAATGGGGCAACCCGCCATCTGTGCCCAGACAAGTGTCACACCCCGACCCGCAGCGGAAAAAGGTGATCGGGGCATGATTGGGTTTTCATCGAAGCTCATGACATTTATTATAATGTTTCATATTTATTATTTCTTTTTAAAAGAGAATCATTACAATCAATCATACTAGTACAACATGTTCTATACATTTTTCAAGGCTTCATTATTTTTCTTCTAAGGCAAATTCCTATGTGTTCCTTGCTTCAACCTGTCCACCTGTATCATGTGTAAAAATGGTTTTTGGTTCAACAAAAAGTTGGCGAGTGAATCCTATGAAAAACATTTAAACATGTTTATTGTATCGATTATAAAATAAAGTGCATAACCACATATGAGTAAATGTAGATGTAAATTTATTCACAAAACACATAATATTTAATATTGCACACAAATACACCAAATGATTGTTTTTGAGGAACGTGTTGTTCAACTCGTCTCCCACGAGGAACTGATGGGCCTAATGAATGATTTTGAGGCACGCGTTGTTCAACGAACTGATGGGCCTAATGAATGTTTTTGAGGTACGCGTTGTTCAATTCGTCTCACACGAGGAACTGATGGGCCTAATGAATAATTTGCATACAACTTGACAATATGTAATACATCATAACAAACAATATTTACATTCTAAGTTTAGATCATATAATGGTATAGCACGAGTTTGAATAAGCGAATTAATTTAGGTGACACATGATACACCCCAAAACATGAATAAAAAGGGGAATTTGTAAGAATTCACTCACAGTGGTTGCGTTTCTTGGATTGATGATGAATGCGCACGAATTTGGATTTAACCACCAGAGAAACTAACCTAAATAATAACATAATGGTTCGGTAAATAAGTGGATTTTATTAACAATTTTAATAGGTTTTTTAGATTTATTTTTGTAAGTTTAAGGTCATTTTCTAACTTTAAAAAATTATTTTTAAGTATTTTTAATTGATTTTTAAATAAACTAAATAAATAACAGAAAATAAAAATTTTGACTTTTTGACCGTTGGACGGGCCGTTGACCGGTCGGACCGTGTTTATTATATGCGCTGAGTGAGGTTCGAACTCGTGACCTCCCGTACGCGTGCACGCAGCTCTACCAACTGAGCTACGTGTCTAACCCGAAATAATCTCGTTTTTAATTATATATATATACAAATTAGATTAATTCATTTATGTCTTTATTTAAAAACTTGATAATTGCCAGAACCGGTTACAGAAGCAGGATTCGAACTCGGGACCTGTTGCTTAACTTTGCACACGGTCCACCGCTGGACTGTGTGTCTAACCTGGTTAGAATACTGGTTTTTGTTAAACTTAAATACTAACTGGAAGGTGTTCTGGGGCCTTTCAAAAAAATGAGATTTATCACAGGAGACCGTTTAAGTGTAC
This sequence comes from Scalesia atractyloides, assembly GCA_947069175.1. Taxonomy (NCBI): domain Eukaryota; kingdom Viridiplantae; phylum Streptophyta; class Magnoliopsida; order Asterales; family Asteraceae; genus Scalesia; species Scalesia atractyloides. The sequence goes on from CAMTDV010000116.1 coordinate 41,294,035, forward strand.
GAATCGAACTCGGTATCAATAGCATGAAATGCACACAGTCCACCGCTGGACTGTGTGTCTAACTCGTTTAAAACACCGATTTTAATTATATTCATAGACTGATCAGATTTCATCTTCTTCATTTGAAGTTCACTGTTTCAGGATCGATCATTTGAATCTTGTTAATTCGATTCGATCCTGATACAACATTAAACACAAGGATAGAGAAGGTGATTATATACCGAATGGTGGCTGCAGATTCTCCGGTGACACCTCTGATGATTACACCCGAATTCCGGCGTCTTGCGGCGAACTCCGGCGAGTTGCAGATGGACTTTCCGACGAGCAGAAGGTTGAGCAGATAAAATAGAGGTAATTTGTGAAGGAAGTGAGCGGGTTCCTATGAGTGAAAGGGTCGATATTTATAGTGCCCAATATCACACATGATTTCGATTTAAAAATCTCGGTCAAGATGAAATTGACTAACTAATTGCATAACTGATTGGGGATTGTTGACTCCTTGATTGAGTCTATCGGTTACATTCGAGGATTGACGAGAAACATCCGGTTTTCTTGATGATAGCCGGTGATTTAGCGCGGTTGTTTCTGGTTTGAATCCGGATCTCATCTTAAGTTTTATTTGTTTCATAAAATTCACAAAGGAAGCAAGTGGCGGAGCGGTGAAGTGTTTGTTTGGTGAACTAGCTGACCCGGGTTCGAAACCCGGCAGCTTGTTATTATCTTTTTTGCACTAATTTTTAATTTTTAATAATTATAGTTTTTAAATTCTAAAATGTTTATTAATTATGTATTGTTTAAAATTAGTTTGACCTCTAAACATGCAACGAAAATTTTAACTTGATGTTCGGTTAATAAACGAAGCGGGTTTTGGAAACCCGTTTTTGACGGATGTACAGTATCCCCTACTTTTAGAAATTTTGTCCCGAAATTTAAGTAGTAGTGGTATATTTGACTTGGAGGGAGGATGTTTTAATTTGACAATTACATAATTAGAAGAGGGTGAGAGTTTAAATCTTATTTGAGGCGGTAACGTTCCTAGTAAGGGTTGAATACCCGGCTACAGGAATCGATTTTTGATGCCTAAAGTGTAAGAATACGGAACATGGATAAACAGAGTTGATTGACTAAGTATGATTTTATGCATATGAGTTTTTGAGAGATTTGATACGTTTGGAAAGATAAGGTTATATCATATAACAAAACTTCTACCACTAAAACCTACATGGAACCTCTCATAACCGCCTGACAATGCCTCTGATCCTTTGGCAAGAATACTTATATATAGGAAGTACCAGCGGCGTATCCACCATATTCTTGTCAAATTTTCATTGGCTTTATCAGTAAGTTATGATTACTTCTATGTGACTCTAGAACATAAACAAACACAACAGCTTGAGTCTTAATTCTGAAAGTATACATGTTTGAATGATGACAGTACCTCTCTCGTTTGTTATGATGAAGAGGTTAGTCTATGTAGAAGTGAGACACAACCCAACTTCTTTGAATGATGAGATTGAAATACGTTGAGATGTATGATGATATGAATGCTAAAATCAGTGAGTATAAAACAAACTTCAACCATGACATTACTAAATCCTACATGGAACTTCTCATAACCGCCTGACAATGCCTCTGATCCTTTGGCAAGAATACTTATATATAGGAAGTACCAACGGCGTATCCACCATATTCTTGTCAAATTTTCATTGGCTTTATCAGTAAATTATGATTAGTTCTATGTGACTCTAAAACATAAACAAGCACAACAACCAAAACTTGAGTCTCAAATCTGAAGGTATACATGATTGAATGATGATAGTACCTCTCTCGTTTGTTATGATGAAGGGGTTAGTCTAGGTAAAAGTGAGACACAACCCAACTTCTTTAAATGATGAGACTGAGATACGTCGTGAGGTATGATGATATGAATGTTAAATCAATGAGTATAAAACAAAACTGAAATAGTAATTCGCATTAAGATTCTTGGATAAATTTCCAATTTATAATTGAGATACGTGAAGATTGAGATAACATAAAGAAAACGTAAAAACTAACCGGTTGGAGTTGAATCTTGATTTTTGGTGAAGAAAACTAGTTGGGTGGTTCGTTTGGGCCGTTATTATCTTCAACAGGATTGGCGTTGATGTTGTAAACTCTTCCTCTTGCTGGCGGTGGAGCTGGGTTTGCTTGATTTGCTTGGTTAACTGGGTTTGCTTGAGCTTGGGCGTTTATGATGTTAACCAATCGAGGGCACGCGTTTCTAAAATGGGTAGGGTCGCCACAATTGAAACAAGCTCGAACATATGTGAACATGGGGTATTGGGGTTGTTGATATGTTTGGATCATGTTTTGAGTAGGGGGTGAGGTTTGGTTTTGAGAGGTGTGGCAAACCTTGCTCAAATGACCATAGCGTCCACAATTCGCACATAGTCGACAAGGGAAGGTAGGTGGATGGTGATAAAAACAGGTGTTGCATTGAGGGTGAGGTCCAATGTAAGGTTTCTTATTTGGGTAAGTTGAGTTGGGTGCCACTTGAGTGATTGGGATAGCTTGGGAGGGGTACAACTTGTGAAGCTGGTGGGTTGACAATGGGGCAACCCGCCATCTGTGCCCAGACAAGTGTCACACCCCGACCCGTAGCGGAAAAAGGTGATCGGGGCATGATGGGTTTTCATCAAAGCTCATGACATTTATTATAATGTTTCATATTTATTATTTCTTTTTAAAAGAGAATCATTACAATCAATCATACTAGTACAACATGTTCTATACATTTTTCAAGGCTTCATTATTTTTCTTCTAAGGCAAATTCCTATGTGTTCCTTGCTTTAACCTGTCCACCTGTATCATGTGTAAAAATGCTTTTTGGGTCAACAAAAAAGTTGGCGAGTGAATCCTATGAAAAACATTTAAACGTGTTTATTGTATCGATTATAAAATAAAGTGCATAACCACATATGAGTAAATGTAGATGTAAATTTATTCACAAAACACATAATATTTAATATTGCACACACATACACCAAATGATTGTTTTTGAGGCACGCGTTGTTCAACTCGTCTCCCAGGAGGAACTGATGGGCCTAATGAATGATTTTGAGGCACGCGTTGTTCAACGAACTGATGGGCCTAATGAATGTTTTTGAGGTACGCGTTGTTCAATTCGTCTCACACGAGGAACTGATGGGCCTAATGAATAATTTGCATACAACTTGACAATATGTAATACCTCATAACAAACAATATTTACATTCTAAGTTTAGATCATATAATGGTATAGCACGAGTTTGAATAAGCGAATTAATTTAGGCGACACATGATAAACCCCAAAACATGAATAAAAAGGGGAATTTGTAAGAATTCACTCACAGTGGTTGCGTTTCTTGGATTGATGATGAATGCGCACGAATTTGGATTTAACCACTAGAGAAACTAACCTAAATAATAACATAATGGTTCGGTAAACAAGTGGATTTTATTAACAATTTTAATAGGATTTTTAGATTTATTTTTGTAAGTTTAAGGTCATTTTCTAACTTAAAAAAATATTATTTTTAAGTATTTTTTAAATAAACTAAATAATAAAAGAAAATAAAAATTTTGACTTTTTGACCGTTGACCAAGTGTTGACCGTTGACCGGTCGGACCGTGTTTAATATATGCGCTGAGTGAGGTTCGAACTCGTGACCTCCCGTACGCGTGCACGCAGTTCTACCAACTGAGCTACGTGTCTAACCCGAAATAATCTCGTTTTTAATTATATATATACACAAATTAGATTAATTCATTTCTGTCTTTAGTTAAAAACTTGATAATTGCCAGAACCGGTTACAGAAGCAGGATTCGAACTCGGGACCTGTGGTTTAACTTTATACACAGTCCACCGCTGGACTGTGTGTCTAACCTGGTTAGAATAATGGTTTTTATTAAACTTAAATACTAACTGGAAGGTGTTCTGGGGCCTTTTTCAAAAAAGTTGAGATTTATCACAGGAGACCGTTTAAGTGTACGAATCGAACTCGGTATCAATAGCATGAAATGCACACAGTCCACCGCTGGACTGTGTGTCTAACTCGTTTTAAAACACCGATTTTAATTATATTCATAGACTGATCAGACTTCATCTTCTTCATTTGAAGTCCACTGTTTCAGGATCGATCATTTGAATATTGTTAATTCGATTCGATCCTGATACAACATTAAACACAAGGATAGAGAAGGTGATTATATACCGAATGGTGGCTGCAGATTCTCCGGTGACACCTCTGATGATTACACCCGAATTCCGGCATCTTGCGGCGAACTCTGGCGAGTTGCAGATGGACTTTCCGATGAGCAGAAGGTTGAGCAGATAAAATAGAGGTAATTTGTGAAGGAAGTTAGCGGGTTCCTATGAGTGAAAGGGTCGATATTTATAGTGCCCAATATTACACATGATTTCGATTTAAAAATCTCGGTCAAGATGAAATTGACTAACTGATTGCATAACCGATTGGGGATTGTTGACTCCTTGATTGAGTCTATCGGTTACATTCCAGGATTGACGAGAAACATCCGGTTTTCTTGATGATAGCCGGTGATTTAGCGCGGTTGTTTCTGGTTTGAATCCGGATCTCATCTTAAGTTTTATTTGTTTCGTAAAATTCACAATGGAAGCAAGTGGCGGAGTGGTGAAGTGTTTGTTTGGTGAACTAGCTGACCCGGGTTCGAAACCGGCAGCTTGTTATTATTTTTTTTGCACTAATTTTTAATTTTTAATAATTATAGTTTTTAAATTCTAAAATGTTTATTAATTATGTATTGTTTAAAATTAGTTTGACCTTTAAACATGCAACGAAAATTTTAACTGGATGTTCGGTTAATAAACGAAGCGGGTTTTGGAAACCCATTTTTTGACGGATGTTACAACAAGACCTTCTTTAATAGGTTTAAAGAGGTAGTGGGAGAAGAGAAGTTGTACATGGGAAATGCTGCTACAGCTGATATCAAGGGAGAAGGTTATTGTGATCTTAAAGTGGACTTCTAGGAAAGAGCTCACTTTGAAGAATGTGCTTTATGTTCCTGATTTGCGCAAGAGTCTTGTGTCGGGTTGGATGCTTAAAAAGTTTGGCTTTCGTTTGGTTTTTGAAAGTGATACTTTTGTTTTAAGTAAGCGTGGTACGTTTTTTGGAATGGATTATGCCAAAAATGGCATGTTCAAACTTAATATACTGTCTATTAAGAAAAACATGAATAAAAATGCTAGTACTTCTGCTTACTTGGTTGAGTCTCCTAATGTTTGGCATGGACGTCTTGGTCATGTAGATTTTAATTTGATGCGTCATTTACTTAAATTAGATTACATACCAACTTTTGCCATTGACTCTAAAACAAAATGTAAAACATGTATTGAATCCAAACCCCTTGATTTAATACATACTGATGTTTGTGATTTAAAATCAATTCCAACCAGAGGTGGTAATACATATTTTATTACCTTTATCGACGACAATACAAGGTATTGTAATGTATACTTACTTAAGAGTAAGATGAAGGAATTGACAAGTTTATCTTGTATAAAGCTGAAGTTGAGAATCAACTAAACAAGAAAATAAAACGTGTTAGAAGTTATAGAGGAGGTGAATATCTTTCACCATTTGGGGAAGTGTGTGCAAAAAGTGGAATAATACATGAGTGTACCCCACCTTATACACCCCAATCAAATGGCATCGTGGAGCGAAAGAATCCTACACTAAAAGAAATGATGAATACCATGTTGATAAGTTCTGGGATGAGCCAGGAGATGTGGGGGGAGGCTATTTTGTCAGCCAATTTTTTGTTAAACACAATACTTTTCAAGAATAAGGATGTAACACCTCATAAGTTGTGGTGGAGACATAAATCATCCTATAATACTTGAAAGTGCGGGGGTGCTTAGCCAAGGTGATAGTTACACCCCTAAGGCTCTTAGAATAGGGCCCAAAACTGTTGATTGCATTTTCATTGGATATGCCAAAAATGGTAGTTCACATCGTTTTCTTGTATATGAATCCAAGAATCCTGATGTACGCAAGGACTCTATCATAGAGACAAGGCCAAGAAATGTGACTTACTTTGAAGAAGAGTTTCCAATGTTAGAACAAACTTTTATGAGTTCTTCAAATCATACAAGTTCATCGACAATGGTTGATGAGATTGTTCGAGAGGAAACTCAAGAACAATCAGAGGTTGTAGAAGGTGAGCCAAGAAGAAGTAAAAGGCAAAGGACTGAGAAATCCTTTGGTCCTGATTTTCTTACATACATGGTTGAACATGAGCCTCAAACCTATCGAGAAGCAGTCACCTCTTCAGATGGACCTCAATGGAAAGAAGCCATCAAGAATGAAATTGATTCTATCTTGCATAATCATACTTGGGAGCTAGTAGATCTTCCACTAGGGTGCAAGCCACTTGGATATCGATGGATATTTAAGAAAAAGATGAAGGCTGATGGCTCTGTCGACAAGTATAAGGCAAGGCTTGTGATCAAAGGGTTTAGACAAAAGGAAGGTATTGACTATTTTGACATATACTCGCCTGTAACTAGAATAGCCTCTATTAGATTGGTGCTTGCAATTGCAGCTTTGAGAAATTTGGAAATATATTAGATGGATGTAAAAACCGCATTTCTCATTGGGGAATTAGAGGAAGAGATTTACATGGAGCAACAAGAGGGTTTCTCTGCTCCTGGCCAAGAGGGCAAAGTGTGTAAACTCGTCAAGTCATTATATGGCTTGAAGCAAGTTCCAAAACAATGACATCAAAAGTGTGAACAAGTTATGCTTAACAGTGGTTTCAAAATAAATGAATGCGATAAAGTGTCTATGTGAAACACACTTCTAAAGGTTATTTGATCTTTTGCCTTTATGTAGATGATATACTTATCATTGGGAGTGATGATAAGATGATCAGATCTACTAAAGACATGTTGAAAGTGAGATTTGACATGAAATATATGGGTCTAGCTGATGTGATTCTTGGAGTAAAGATCATTAGAACCCAAACTAGTTTGGAGCTAAGTCAATCTCATTATGTTGATAAGATCCTTTAAAAGTTCAATCCAGAGAACATGAGTGTAGCTCAAAGTCCAATTGGTACCTCTCAACATTTGTCAAAAAATAAATGCGAGAGTGTTGCTCAATTGGAATACTCAAGGATCATTGGCAGTCTTATGTATCTCATGTCATGTACTCGGCCAGACTTAGCATATGCTGTGAGTAGGCTAAGTAGATATACTAGTAATCCTAGTTCAGAGCACTGGAAGGGTATGACAAGGTTATTAAGGTATCTAAGATACACGAGAAACTATGGACTGCATTATGGCCAAAATCCAGTTGTTGTGGAAGGATTCAGTGATGGCAACTGGATATCCGATACGAAAGATTCAAGAGCTACAAGTGGTTATGTGTTTACCCTTGAAGGAGCAGCTATATCTTGGAAGCCGTCCAAACAAACAATTAGAGCTAGATCCACGATGGAATCTAAGTTTATCGCGTTAGATAAAGCTGGAGAAGAGGTAGAATGGTTACGTCAATTCTTGGAATATGTTCCAAGCCTAAGCCTATGATGGCTATTTGTATAATTGTGATTGCCAATCAGCTATTGGTAGAGCTCAAAATGCAATGTATAATGGCAGATCAAGGCACATACGACGTCAGCCTAACACGATACGACAACTACTCTCAACTGGAGTTATCACGATTGACTATGTGAAGTCAAAGGATAACATTGCAAATCCGCTTACAAAAGGCTTAAGTAGAGAGTTAGTACATAAGTCGTCAATGGGAATAGGACTAAAGCCTATGGAGTACGTTTGTACAATGAAAAACCTATCCTAGAAGATTGGAGATCCCATGATCTAGGCTCAATAAGACCACCTAACTGTACGAACTGAGGTCATTGTGGGGGAGTACCTCAACATACAAAGGGAGTTACAAACTTCTTAGTCTGTTCCTACTTAAATCAATGATATCAAGAGAGGTTAAGCATATGGCTTTTAATGATTGGTAAATCACTTATGTTAGCGAGAAGTGGGGTCGCTTCAAATAGAATTGGGGGCACAATTTTTAGAGCTCTCGCAGAACAAGGATAGTGTTCCATGATCATAACAGACACAAGTATGAGGGGTTAGCTAGACCAGGAAGAGTAATGTGTAATAACGTCTACGTAAAAAGGAGTTGGTTCAAGGACATCGCGTCTACTAACTGCTAGGAGACTAAGTATATGTCACAAAGGAGGGTTCAAAAGGAAACTTACCTATCCCGCATTACTTAACCACTAAAATTTTATTGTGACACTTGAGTGTGTGGGATGATCTCCATTCATGTGGGGGATTGTTGGAAATTATGATAAATAATTTAGTGATTAAAGCAAAATGAATGAGAGATCATAAACTTTGATTGTGTGTTGGAACTTTAATGTGTGTGGGAAGTTGTGTTTGTCCCACATTGGTGGAGAGATAAATCTTTTGTTGATTTATATCCATAATTCTCTACACGAATATATTCCTATGTGACAAGTCACAACCAGTGGCAGCCAGGAGGGTGCAAAGCACCCGACACACGCCCGCGCCCACGCCACAATTCTTTGACTCGTACGAAGAGTCACTCGTATGAGCGGGTCTATTTAAACTTGAACTATTGCATAAGTATCAATCTGACTTGTACGAATGGTGACTCGTACGAGTGTTAAATTTTTGGAAGAAGTTTGAAAATTTTTCTAAGTGTTGGAAATTTTTTCGTGTGCGCAGGTCAAGAAGTCTTCATTTTCTCCTTTCCACAATATTTGTTTTATATTAGACGAGAATGTTCCTGAGATCGCCGCATACAGAGAAGTTCTTGATTTTTTAGGTCGTTTACCGATTACGAAGGCCTTAACCGATAAACATACGACCTATAGATTGCATGTCGAATACTTCTGGGATGCCGCTGAGTACAATGTAGAAGAAACGCTATCTTTTCTGCGGTAAGGATCAACAATGAAGATGTTCAAGTTAAAATTACTGAAGATTTGATTCGAAAAGTGTTAAAGTTTAAAGACTATGTGGAAGACCCAACTGGTTATCCGTAATATATGGTCAAGGGGTGGTTTTACAAGATGGGATATGTAGGGCATGTTAACGCAGCGCCATTCAAAAAGGGAAATCTCAGTGCACCCTTCTTGTATATTGCACACTACGTCATACATGCTCATAGTCACAGAAAGGGAGGTTTTGATGACATGGCTAACTACCAAATGTCCATGATAGCAGCACTAATCGTCAATCTACCATACAACTTCTCCAAGCTTATCTTCATGCAGATGGTACAGGAGGGTGTGAAGCACGGGACCGGGACGAGGGCAATGGGCGCAATGTGGCGCTTTGATGGTGCACTTTAGTATTTTTTATATGTCTTGCGTTGGTGTTGTCAGCTAGAGACTGTTCAAGTTCTTACCTGCAAAATGAATAAGTCATACAATTCAATATGCCATTGAATTTCAGAATTAATCTTATTGAATTGTGTATATTCAATAGAGACTAATCATTTCGAATTCAGAGACTGATCATTTAGAATTCTAGCCAGTAGAAATACAAAGCTTTGTGCTTTGTTTTGCTACAGACTGAAAATTATGTGGTTGATACAACTCACACTACCAACAAATTTCCTAACTTTGAATCTATGCACAGTCTTGCTTACTACGATTTGAAAGAGATGGGATATAAGAATTATAAATAAAAAAAAATAAAATTCTGAAGGTACTGTTTGTTATACAATGATAGTGTAAAACGATTAATTATTAATTTTTTTATCGTTTGGTAGATAAAAGAATATATATTTAACTCTTTTATTATTTAGTAAGCATTAGAAAGTAGTTAGATATATGTATTTGATGATCAACCAAAACTGTTTAAAAACCATACTATTAAAAAGTGATAAATTTGGTGAATTTATAACAAACAGTTGATTATTGTGTTGTTGGTCGAATTTGGTTTGGGTGGGTTTTTTAGGTGTACACAACGGGTTTGGTTGGTGTACATTGGTCCTTTTTCAATTAGTTTACGTTATGTGGAATGTAATCGGGTTATTTGATATTTTGAGTCGGGGATGCTGGTTTGTTTTGCATTGAGGGTTTATATGTTTTAATATAAGGTTTTGGTTAGGTTACCGTGAGTTTTTTAGGTTTTACACAAGGTCTTAGACTAATTAGGGCTACCTGGTACAATATGTCCATCTTCTCAGTTAGGTCTATATGCTTAGGATCATCGACTACAAACGACAGATTATCAGTGACATGAGTGTCAACATTTGCTGTAAAAGCATAACTCATGGAATGTTGATTAGAGTTTATCCCAGTAGATATATCAATAAAGTGATCGAAACTCTGATCATTTCCCATTCAACAGGATGATCCCTCCAAACTCAAAAGTAACATGTTACCAAAAATGTAACTATCAGACACCTTTCCAGTTTCCTGGAGCTTTATCTTTTGGACAAGTTGTCTCAAGGTTAGAAGCTTTTTATGTAGCTGGGTCAAGCTCATGTCCTTGAAATCTAGGGATGTTCTCATCACTAAAGCAATAGTGTCCCATCTTTTAGGCATAGATCTCAGAAATCAGTTACTTAAACTTGTTTTAGTAAATTCTTTATTAACCAACTTGAGTTCACTGATTAGACATGAAAATTTTTCAAATTGCTGAGTGAGGGTCTCTCCTTTGACATGAGTTAAGGCTTCATATAGCTGGTTAAGGATTTCTCGAGTATACTCAATAACATCCTCTGTTCCACCAACTTGCTTCTTCAGTGCATCCCACAACTTCTTGGAAGTGTTACAATGCAACAGGCCAGCACAAATATCATGCGGCATAGTCGAAACCACAATACTGAAGGCTTTCGCATCTAGCTTGAATTTTTGATAATCTTGCTCGGAGTAATTCTCCGGCTTCTTTAGCTCAAATATATTTGGGTTCTCGGCATTTGGAACCATTGGAATATGTAGTCCGAAGACGACATACTTCCAACACCCTGTATTTTGTTGAGCTAGTATATGCCCATCCTACGTTGCAAGATGTTAAATTCGGATCTCACAAGTATATGTGGCTTTTGTATCTAGCTTGAATTTTTTATAATCTTGCTCGGAATAATTCTCCGGCTTCTTTAGCTCAAATATATTTGGGTTCTCGGCATTTGGAACCATTGGAATATGTAGTCCGAACACGACATACTTCCAACACCCTGTATTTTGTTTAGCTAGTATATGCCCATCCTACGTTGCAAGATGTTAAATTCGGATCTAACAAGTATATGTGCTTTATTACTAAAGCCGATATTTTGGGGATCATTTTGTGCCATTTCTCTAATTCTTTATCAGAAAAAATATAGTACGTGAAAGACACTGATTAGTTCTTTACTATACAACTTTGAGCTACGAACTGTATTGGATCTATGTATGTTAAACTGATTTTGAAATAAAGTTTAACGTGACCAAGATCTGATACCAATTGTTAGATCTGAGTTTGATACTTGCAAACAACTATTGATAAGTAACAATAAAATTCACAAGTAGAAAGTGATCATCAACGATTTTTTTTTCAATTATAACTCAATGATTCCAAATTAATTTACAAAAGTTGATTCTACAGATTCCTCATAAGCGGATCACGTAACAAATCAGTTCGTACAAGATAAAAGGTGATGTGTGTGAAAAATATATCACTAACATATTGGATCTATTTATACTAAGTACGAAAGCTCTATTCATTAATTTGCTAACATCACCCTGATAGTGACATCTAACATTACTAACAGAAAAGATTCCACAGATTTTGCAAATATCCGTACAAATCCTATCATCTGTTCTAACTAGTCTAAACACTGATAAGATAAATAGTATTACGTTGGGAAACCACGGTCTACGCTATTCTCTGTTGCTGTTATCCAAACATCTATTTGGTCATAAGGATATTTGGTCTTTTTCATCAGACATTTGGCTTCAACATACTTTAGTCTTCAACAGATGTTGTTTCGTCTTGAACAACGGTTCTAAGTCTTGATCAGATGTTTTCTTTGTTCTTGAACAGATGTTATGATTAGGTGTTCAAGATTCACTATCTTTGGGGAGAGACTGATTCAATATTTTATTTATATCTTGATCAATGGATTATGTTTTGGCTTTTGAATATCATATGTTCTTTTGTAGGTCAACACGATTCAACAACTTTTTGGTTTAGTTAAAGTCACGAAAGGTTATAAGGCTTGGAGTAAGGTTATTGGCGCGATGATCTTAACAACTTGGGAGATATGGAAAGCTCGTAACGAGAAGTCTTTCAATAATCAACATATTCACTACAACCGAACAATGGATCTCATAAAGGAAAGGCTTTTTTTTCTTTTGATTATAAGTAGATCTAAATTTTATAACACTAATTAAGATAGATGGTATGAATTTAACATCCGATATGTAATCTTGTAATAGCGAGTCCAAGTTTCTTAGTGGCCCGTGTTATTCTATATATATATAGAAGTTTCTCCGTTGAAAAAACTTATTTTAAATGACGTATATAGTTGTTATAGTTACAATATGTAGGGTTGGCAAAGTATATATATTATTCGGAAACATTATATATAGGATTAGTTGTTTCCACTTTAACACCTGTATTGATTTTTTTTTCAGAGAACTAACAAGTACAATCACAGTTTTAGTAGCGATTGTTTATAAATGTCCTTAGGAGGTTTTGAACTTCTTTCGGATTATAGGGAGTACGCTAATTAAAGAAGCAAACTCATTTTTTCCGAGATTTGCTATGTCAACATATTTGAGGAGTTTGCTTGACCTGTAAAAACTGATGTTAATTATGTTGGAAATTATGATAAATTATTTAGTGACTAAAGCAAAATGAACGAGAGACATAAGCTTTAATTGTGTGTTGAAACTTTAATATGTGTGGGAAGTTTGTTTGTCTTACATTGGTAGAGAGATAAATATTTTGTTGATTTATATCTATAATTCTCTACACGAATGTATTCCTATGTGACAAGTCACACCCAGCGGCAGCCAGGAGGGTGCGAAGCACCCGACACACGCACGCGCCTGGGTACAGGACGAGGGCGATGGGTGCAATGCAATGTGGCGCTTTGATGGGGCACTTTGCACTTCGCACACTCGCATCGCCTCTTGGAGCCACCTTCAGTATTTTTTTTATATGTCTTGCCTTGGTGTTGTCAAATAGAGACAATTCAAGTTCTTACCTGCAAAATGATTAAGTCGTAGAATTCAATATGCCATTGAATTTTAGAATTAATCTTATTGAATTGTGTATATTCAATTGAGACTGATCATTCGAATTCAGAGACTGATCATTTCGAATTCAGAGACTGGTCATTTCGAATTCTAGCCAGTAGAAATACAAAGCTTTGTGCTTTGTTTTGGTACAGATTGAAAATCGTATGGTTGATACAACTCACACTTCCAACAAATTTCCTAACTTTGAATCTCTGCACAGTCTTCTTTCAGGTTTTTTTTTTTCAGGTGGTAGGCTAATTCCGGTAGTACAATCTGGTTAGACTGTTGTACCCTGGGAAACAAATGTGTTTACCTGGGTGACCCACAATCTGTTTTAAGGGAAACGTGTTTTTCACGTGCCTCAGTCACCTTTGATTTTTATTTTCTTTGTTTTCTTTGTAATGTGTTTTTCAGTTCAGTATTGTTGTGTAGTTACATTCTGTCTATTTATGTAATGTAATTCGGATTTGATTAATAAAATTGTTATGTTAGTTTATTTTGTGAACGGTTTCCCTACAAATTATTTATTAGAGTGCGCTACCTCGGGTAGAGAACTCTCTAGAAAACCCAAACGCTTCCGAAAACCTCTTAGAAACATTCACTACACGAATTATACAGTATACATACAACATTTATAGCGACAAAATCAGTTGTCACTGGTATAAATATCTTACAATGTATGCATCAAAATCTTTTAAAAAGAGTTCATAAATATGTGACCCAGAATAACAAGAAAGAGTCCGTTCGCAAGTCTCCTTTATTTGTCTTCTAATTAGACTAATGACCAGGTCTTTTTGGGCTCGGACCAGATGGGAGTTGCTCCAACCATAACGACATGCTGAATTTGTTGGCATTTTGGTAAACTGATGAGTAGAGATCGCTGGCTTTGGCAAATTCTTCACACAAGGGTCGTCCTTCAACTACACAAGGACTCATAATAACAATCAAGATAAAAATAGAAACTAAAAGGGCGATGAAAGTTTTCTTGAAAGCCATATTGTTTACGATTATAAACAAAAATAGGCTTTATGAAAGCTAGTAGTGATGGTTAATATGGTAATGGCTTGAATTAATATGAAGGAATTGAGAGTAGGGGTAGATATACATGGAGAGGGTTTGACTAAAAAATTGACGATGGTGCTGCGAAAGAGTGCATATGTTTAAATAAAGAGTTAGTTATAGTTTTGTTCAGTGTTTTGAACTTGTGGTAGACAGTAGACTGGTCAAATATGTTGATTTTATATAAATGACGTTTATTTGTAGTCTGGTCAAATATGTTGATTTAATATAAATTACGTTAATTTACTTTTTTAAAATTTTGTTAAGGTATAATAGGAGGTTTATGATTTCTGTTTAATGTTCGATTTGATATTGAATGTTTGGGCTTTTATTCCCCAATACTTTTATTATCTAGAAAGCTAAGTGAGAGGCTAATCGGTTTGATCTGTACTTTTATGTTACCTCTTCTTTACTCATGAAATGACATAGATTCGTCAAATGACATAAAAATTGCATCTAAGTATATGTGACATGTTATCGCTCAAAATTGATTAACATCATACGATAAAACTAAAAGAACATGTCTTACAAATGGTTTGATACGTTCTACATAATATGTGAGAGACGATCAAAAAATCTTGTTGTCATAACAGTTATTTATAAAAGCCCATTTAGTTGTGATATTCAGTATTTAAGCCAAAAAGAAACAATCATCTTTCGCACGCCCATACCTCAAAACAAAGGAGTTGCATAATCAATTGGTGTCCGAAGAAACACACAATATGCTTAGGGTGACATACCCTCTTGAGGACTTCAAAAGAGTTCGGTTTTGGATGAAGTCCTCATCTTACTTGTTAGGGAGACTCTACAAGGGAAAGCCGAAAATGGAGAAATGCGGCCTTAAAAACAATTTTCATTTTTTGCAAAGTTGATAGTAAAGTGAACATGCACACATGTCCAAAAGAAGAGACCTATATCCATATGTCTAGATTTGACGATAAAAAAATATTTACAATTTTTGCAATAAAAATAGCTCGTTTCACATAGCTACCTTAGTGAAAATTGCGTTAGTTGACCAACTCAAGTTTAACCTTTGACATATTCGTGGCATTTCACTGATTTAATACTAAATTGGCACTGAACACCAATTTTAGGTACTTAATACTGAACACTTGAAAATTACAATAGCAAACTATACCTATATATTATAAGACAGCTTTGCATCTTCCTATTTGACATTTATTGAAACAATACATTTAAGTTAATGACAACACCATAACAATACACAAAAGCTGATACTATTTAATCGAGTAAACTGCTAAAATGGCCTCTGACATTTGACTACATATGCCACTATAGACAGAAAACTACATTTTATCATTGGCACATGGCATTCTTTTATTATGTTTACCCACTTTTCAGGCTGTATTAACGCTAAACGTTAACAGCAGGGGCAAAATGATCATTTTGCTATTATATTCAAAATTTTTGTTATTCCTTTTTCATCCTGCCTCTTCATAAGCGGCTGTTAGAAACCCAAAATTGAAACACACCAACTTCAGTTTCATCCCCCAATTCGAAGAATGGTGTATTGTAATTATAGTTCTCAAAGGATTATTCGAAGTTGTGGATTCGTATGTAGGGCTGGGCCAGCTTTGGTGACCGATTGATACCAGGTTTGCTGAATTCAATCAACGAACAAGAAGTGAAAGCAAGGAATCTGTTTGTCAGAAACAAAGCTTTAGAAGAATTGGTTTAATTAGTGACATCCAAGAACAAGAAGTTTAAATGTGTGTTATTTGTGACTTAGTTTGTAATCATAATGTATTTTATCATGTTTTAAGTTGTCTGTGTCTTGGTGAGTAATCATCATGTAATATTGGTAGAATGTTAATGAATATCAGTTCCCAATGAATATCAATTGTATGTTAATGGAAGTCTGTGTGCGATGAATGAAAAGCGCTCTTAGTTGAAAACACTAAAGAAGCAAGTTGTTGTATGTAACAACCAAATTTTATATGCTCTATTATGATATTATATATGTATGATGTCGTAATGGTAGATAGTGATTTATGACTAACTCAATAATAATAGTCGGATAATTATGTAGTAAGTTTAATTAATTAGAATGAATAAAACTAAACAAGAGAAAAAGTAATCTACATAATAGTTAGGTTTTTAAGTGACATGTTCTAAAAACATAAGGGCTGAATATGACACTTTGGAAAGTGAGAGTTTAAGAAAAAAATGCAGAATTTGTGGGATGTGGGTGTGTCGACAGAGGAGAAAGAGAGGAGAGAAGAACAAGATTAAAATCTGAGTTTCTAACAAATTGAAGGATGAAATTGATGTCAATCTTCTGCATGTGCCCTAATAAGTGATCCTCTATGCTTGTCTAATATGTGGTAAGTCGAAATTCTTGATTTTATGATTTGTAGAAAGTGGATTTCAACCTATCCATGAGTTCATATGAATATTATGAAATTGTGAGTGAGGATCTTACCATAGAACATAAATTATGCCTGAAATTGGGCAAATAGATGATTAAATGTGGAAACCCACTTGAAATGGGGATTTTGTAAATTTTAGTGATGAATTATGTACAAATTAATGTAATGATTATGTAGGAAGTTACTTACAATGAGTATTATATAGATGAGATTTGATTATGAATGAATGATATATGAAATTAGATGAATTTGATGATCTTGATATGTATAAGTGAGGAAATGAATAAGATACTTGTACTCTATGCTTTGTTAGTGGTATGCACTCCAGGTGTTTGATGAAATGCTTGGGGTATTGGTTTTAAGTAATAAAAATGATTTCATATGCATATGATGGTAATTGATTAGAATTGGTAAAATGTTGAGTTGTTAGCTCACAATGTTAGTGTAAATGTGAGATGAAAGCATGAGATTGAAAATGTGAAATTGTAGGTGTGAAGGAAGAAGGTACAAGTCAATCCGGTTCACAAGCAATGCAAAGTAAAGGTAAGTTCATTCGAACTTTGTTTTATATTATTACTAGTTGTTAATTATAGTTAAGTATGGTAATGCGAAATGATGAACATAGAGAAATTTGTTAAATATGTTATTGTAAAGTATGTGCATTATCCCATTGCAAACGGGTCAGAATGGATGGTTAGTAAGGTGATAAAATCACGAACATAAGACCGGTTGTAAATGTGTCAATAAGAATGAAATGTTTGTTGCATGAACCCGAACGATCGGGTCAGATGAACTGTGTATTGGAATTATAAGAATGAAAACTACGATTTCATTGTAGGCGAAATTGTTATAAGTAAGGAATGTAAGTAGGAAGAAAGCTACAACATCATGACTTTGTTTACAGGTCAATTAAGGGAGTAAAGGAAGGATGAAAATTTTATGTTAACAAGTCATACTAATGAATGCATTCGTTTTGTGTATGATAGGAAAATCGAAATCTTGATAATGGCGTACTTGGAACGAACACACACCACATCACCCTAGTTTCACGCTTACGTTTCAAGTTTTGATGCTTACGGATCAAGGAAATACTTTTGGGATGTAATGTCATTCTAAATTACTTATGTATTCATGTGTAAACTTAAAGTCTGAATTTGATACTATAATTTTAGGCTAATGCTCTTTAAGTATTTAAAAGTCGTGTTTGGTTCGTATAAATAGGAGGGGCATTTTGGTCAAAGTTTTACATTACTTTACGAAAGCTTAAAATATATTACGTTTTGACCTTACGACAAAATGGGCGTTACAAGTTGATATCAGAGCCCAGGTTTGAGGGATTCGAACACGAAATAGAGTGCTCGAACTCAAACCAAAAGCTCTCGAAGAGGTGTGTGTGTGTGTTCGCTTCAAGACGCAACAAGAAGGTAAGCATTTAGTTATTCCATTACAGATTTAAATACGAAATAGGTCATGTTATGGGAGGATTAATAAGAAGTGAAATCAAGTAAATGGTATATTTGGAAGACCTTGGGGACTGGTTTAATCAAACCAATTCCGAAATGGGTCGAATAAAAGAAAGATTAGAATCTGTAGGGGAAAATCGTAAGCTACGGTAAGTTCACCGTAGCTTATGGTGAAATACATATGGCTATATAATCAACAGCAAATATTGGCTGTAACATACAGCTAATAGCCGTAGGCTACGGTGAGAATGTACTGTTTATTTTTGTTCAGATGATATATCATTACCGTAAGATACGGTAGACATACCGTAGCTTACGACGGGTATGAAGTGCAGAAATGTAAGATGTCATAGGCTACGTCAGGTGGCCGTAACCTACGGTCATTGGATTCTAGTTAAAAGATCTAATGACTACCGTAAGTTACGGTGGTGAAACCGTAGCTTATGGCGGACCTTACCAAGGTGTAAAATTTTGATTTTTAGTACCCTATTATGTCCCGAAATTTCGTAGTCCCCAAAAGGGCTATACTAGGGACACAATAATACGAATAAATTAAGTTAGGTGATCGCGTTTTGCGGAATGTGTGATATGAATACATAAGTAAGGAGAGATAAGGCTTCTCAATCTTTACAATTAGAATGTATGCATAGTACAACCCACCATGATTGTTAATGACAATAGTGAATAAGAAACCAAAGTTAGTAAAATACATTAACGATGGCATGAGTAAATGTATGATGAAGTAAAGTATGTAAATTAACGAATGAAATGCATGTTCATAAGGATGGTAGACGAATTAAATATAAGAATTGATGCATAAGCACAACGAGAAGCAATGAACGATAAAATTTCGGAAGAAGTAGGGAAGGCCATTCAAGCCAACCTTCCTCAGATGTCTCAAGAAATCGAAAGCCGTGTCTTAGAAGCGGTTGAAGCCATGATGGCAAGTAAGATGGAAGAACTAAAAGAGATGATAAACGAATCTCAAAGAAAGAAGGGAAGTCGGAGGTGCACGTATAAAGAGTTCTGGCTTGTAACCCCTTACCATACAAAGGGGAGATTGATCCTATAGCATGCCAAAGATGGATCTCGAGCACAAAAGCGGTGTTTACAAGAAGTCGATGCGAAAAAGAGGATCAAGTTATGTTTGCAACGGGCCTGCTCCAATTCCAAGCTAAGGATTGGTGGGATGCCTATGTAAAGAGGTGGGAGAAGATAAGATCCAAGCCTTAATGTGGCAAGAATTTAAAGAACCATTCTTAAAGTAGCATTGCCCACAATCTGCTATCGATAGAATCCAAGAGGATTTTATACGTCTTCATCAGAAAGATGAATCAATCGACGAGATCACAAACACCTTCCTCAACAAGCTAAAGTTTTGCCGAGAAATAGTGGGAACAGAAAGAATGAAGATAATTCATTATCATGACATGTTGAAGGCTGAGTATCGAGAATTCATAACTCCTTCTAAATGTGAAACCCTGAACGAGCTCATCAATTGGGCCCGGGATAGGGAAATCGAGTTGAAACGACAAGTGAAGAGGGGTGAGAAAAGAACATATGAGAAATTCCCCAACTTGAGCCCCTCAAAGAAACAGAAGTTTCAAGATCATGACAAGAAGGATAAAGCGAAGGGTGGCATACCCAGATGCAAGACTTGTGGAAAGCTTTACATAGGGGAGTGCCTGATGGGTAAGAAGGGATGTTACAACTGTGGACAAGAAGGGCACCCGTACTATAAGTGTCCTAATCCCTCGGGAACTTGCATTAATTGTTTCCAACCGGGTCACATTAAAGCTGAATGTCCAAACCTTTAACAAAGAACGAGCAAAGAAGGAAAGAGAGAAGAAGCTCAAAAGCCCGAGGCAGAATGTTTCAGATATCGTCAGAAGAAGCTAAGGCACTTCCGAATGTTGTGTCAGGTATATTTTTAATAAATTCGATGCCTACCCGTGTATTATTTGATACCAGAGCTAGTAAGTCATTTGTGTCTAGTGATATTATATGTCACCCATCATTCAGAATAGAAAAGATGCGGATACCCTTAGAAGTAGAAATAGCCAATAGCAAAAGCTATCTATTACTTAAAATATGTAAGGGTTGTAAGATAACAATTGACGACGAAGAATTCGATATGACCTCGTCCCCATGATCTTGGGGGAGTTCAAGGTGGTGGTTGGTATGGATTGGTTGTCTCGGCATCATGCCGAAATCCAATATGAAAGTAAGACCATTCATGTGACGATGCCTAGTGGCAAACAAATAACTGTACATGGGGAAAGAGAAGTAAAACCTACATTTTGCACCCTTATCCAAGTGGTCAAATACGTCCGAAATGGGAGTAAGGCATACTTAGCCTATGTGGTGGATATCCACCATGGGGGCCTAAAATTTGAAGAGCTAAAAATTGTAAATGAATATCCTGATGTATTCCTGGACGATTTACTAGAGCTTCCACACAAACGAGAAGTAGAATTTCGGATTAAATTAAATCCGGATGCAAAACCGGTGGCTAAAGCACCCTATCGATTAGCTCCTACCGAGATGCGGGAATTGATGACCCAATTACAAGAATTACTTGACAAGGGTTTCATACGCCCAAGTGTATCACCATGGGGTGCACCCATACTTTTCATGAAAAAGAAAGATGGCACAATGCGAATGTGCATCGATTACCGAGAATTAAACAAATTGTTAGTTAAGAACCGTTATCCCTTGCCTAAAATTGATGACTTATTCGACCAATTGCAAGGAGCTAGTTGGTTCTCGAAAATTGATTTACGATCAAGGTGTCACCAACTTCGGGTACGTGAGGATGATATAGCCAAGACTGCGTTTAGGACCCGATATGGACATTACGAGTTCTTGGTAATGTCCTTTGGGTTGACTAATGCACTAGTTGCGTTCATGGATTTAATGAATCGAGTTTGTCGGAATATGTTAGACAAGTCTGTCATAGTCTTCATAGATTATATATTGGTATACTCCAGAAGTGAATCAGATCATGCCTGCCATTTGCGTGAGGTGTTAGAAACACTTCGTAAAGAAAAGGTGTATGCTAAATTTTCCAAGTGCGCATTTTGGCTAAGAGAAGTGCAATTTCTTGTCTATGTAATAAATGAAGAAGGTGTTCAAGTAGACCCTTCTAAGGTAGAGGCCGTAATGAAGTGGGCTCCCCAAGAAACCCAAGTGAAGTAAGAAGCTTCTTAGGTTTAGTCAGTTACTATAGAAGATTTATTCAGGATTTTTCTAAGATAGCTCTACCCATGACTAAGCTAACAAAGAAGAATGAAAAGTTTAATTGTGGTACAGATCAAGAGAAGGCCTTTCAGACCTTGAAGGAAAAACTTTCAAGATCGCCAGTGCTAGTATTACCTGATGGTGCGAAAGATTTGGTTGTGTACACAGATGCTTCGCATCAAGTTTTGGGATGCTTCTTGATGCAAAGGGGCAAGGTCATTGCCTATGCCTCTAGCAACTAAAACAACATGAGGGTACCTACCCGACCCATGATTTGGAGTTGGCAACGGTAGTGTTCACGCTGAAGATATGTAGACATTACTTATATGGAACGAAGTGCACGATTTACTCAAATCATAAATGCCTCAAATACTTTTTCGAGCAGAAAGATCTTAATATGAGGCAATGGAATGGCTAGATTTTATCAAAGATTATAATTGTGACATCCTCTATCATCCCGGTAAGGCTAATGTCATGGCAGACGCTCTAAGTAGAAAGGAATACCCGCCCCTAATTCGGGTAAAATCAATGAGAATGATAGTTACACCTCCTTGAAAGTATACGGGAAGGTCAAATTAAGTCGTTAAATGTGGATGATCCAAGGAAGGAAAGAATTAAAGGATTTGCACACAAGCTAGAAGAGAATGCGAAGTGGATTAAAACAAGGTATGGCCGAATCTAGGTACCTTGGCGTTGTGATGTAAAGGAGTTACTCTTTGAGGAAGCTCATAAGTCACGGTACTCGGTTCACTAGGAGCCACAAAAATGTATCGAGATTTAAGAAAGAATTATTGGTAGCCATGAATGAAGCGTGATATTGTTAAGTACGTTGCGAAATGTTTGACATGTTCTTAAGTAAAGGCAGAACATCAGAAATCATCCGGAAAGTTGCAACCTTTGGAAATCCCGGTGTGGAAGTGGGAGAACATGACCATTTGACCTCGTAACTAAGCTTCTGAGAACGCGGAATGGGCATAATGTTATATGGGTCATTGTTGACCGTCTCACTAAAAGTGCCCATTTTCTACCTATTCGAGAAACTTATCCCTCAGAAAAGATGGCGGAAATATTTGTGAATGAAATTATATCCCGTCATGGGGTGCCCGTATCCATTGTGTCAGACCGGGATATGCTGTTTACCTCTCGTTATTGGCAAAAGTCCATGAAAGGATGGGTACTAAATTGCACTTAAGTACCGCTTATCATCCCCAAACGGATGGTCAGTCAGGTAGGACCAATTAAATGCTTGTAGATATGTTAAGCGCATGCGTTATGGATTTTGGGGGAAATTGGGATGAACATCTACCATTAGTGGAATTCTCGTACAACAACAGCTATCACCATAGCATTCAAATGGCACCGTACGAGATGTTCTACGGACGAAAATGTAGAACTCCTGTGTGTTGGGAAGAGGTTGGGCAAAGAGAGCTTGCACCGAAGGATGTGGTAGCTAAAACAAATGAAAAGATTGACCTTGTACGAGCACGTTTGTAGGCGGCACAAGACTGGCAGAAATCATATGCGGACAATAGGAGGCGTCCTATTGAATTTCAAGTGGGAGACCGTGTTTTTTCTGAAAGTCTCCCTTTGGAAGGGTATAATTCATTTCGCAAACGGGGACAGTTGGGACCAATTTATATAGGACCTTTCAAGGTCCTAGCATGGGTAGGAAGAGTAGCTTACCAGATCGAATTGCCTCCATCGTTAGATGGAATACACAACATGTTTCATGTGTCACAATTGAGAAAGTGTCTTGCGGACGAAACGTCTCATGTACTTTTAGATGACATTGAGGTAGACGAGCGAAAGAAATATAGTGAAAAGCCGATAGCAATTAAAGACTCCAAGGTGAAGTACTTACGCAACAAAGCTATTAAGCAAGTGTTAGTACAATGGCAACATAGAAAGGGATCCGACCTTACATGGGAGTTAGAGGAAGAAATGCGAGAGCATTACCCGTCACTATTTGGTAGGTATTCTGGTTTTGGGGACGAAACCTTCTTTAAGGGGGATGGACTAGTAACACCCCAAATTTTATATGTTCTATTATGATATTAATATATGTATGATGTCGTAATGGGTAGATAGTTATTTAAGACTAATTAAATAATAATAGTCGGATAATTATGCTAGTAAGTTTAATTAATTAGAATGAATAAAACTAAACAAGAGAAAAAGTAATCTATATAATAGTTAGGTATTTAAGTGACATGTTCTAAAAACAAAAGGGTTGAATATGACACTTTGGAAAGTGAGAGTTTAAGAAAGAAAAATGCTGAAATTGTGGGATGTGGGTGTGTCGACCAGAGGAGAAAGAGAGGAGAGAAGAACAAGATTAAAATATGAGTTTCTAACAAATTGAAGGATGAAATTGATGTCAATGATGAACATAGAGAAATTTGTTAAATAATGGTGTTGTAAAGGTAAGTTCATTCGAACTTTGTTTATATTATTACTAGTTATTAATTATAGTTAAGTATGGTAATGCGAAATGATGAACATAGAGAAATTTGTTAAATAATGGTGTTGTAAAGTATGTGCTTTATCCTGTTGCAAATGGGTTAGAATGGATGGTTAATAAGGTGATAAAATCACGAACATAATGACTCGTTGTAAACGTGTCAATAAGAATGAAATATTTGTTTCATGAACCCGTACGATCGGGTCGGATGAACTATGCATTGGTGTTATAAGAATGAAAACTACGATTTCGTTGTAGGCGAAATTGTTATAAGTAAGGAATGTAAGTAGGAAGAATGCTACAACATCATGGCTTTGTTTCGGGTTAATTAAGGGAGTAAAGGAAGGATGAAAATTTTATGTTAACAAGTCATACTAAAGAATGCATTTGTGTTTTGTATGATACGAAAATCGCAATCTTAATAATGGCGTACTTGGAACAAACACACACTGCATCGTCCTTTTTTCACGCTTCCGTCTCAAGTTTTGATGCTAAGGGGTCAAGAAAATAGTTTTTGGATGTAATGTGATTCTAAATTTACTTATGTATTCGTGTGTAAACTTAAAGTCTGAATTTGATACAATAATTTTAGGCTAATGCTCCATAAGTATTTAAATGTCGTGTTTGGTTCATATAAATAGGAGGGGCGTCTTGGTCAAAGTTTTACATTACGTTATGAAAGCTTAAAATATATTACGTTTTGACCTTACGACGAAATGGGTGTTACAATGCATATAATGGAAACTGCATAAACAAGAAAAATAGATTAGAATTATTTCCATAGACAACCGTCATTTGAACAGTAGACTGAATCTGAAGCATGCTCTACTTTATAGGGATGATGGTACCAGTCCTCCTACTCTTTCTCCAAACTATCATAATCCCAAGCTTTCTTCAAGACCGTTGGGTCAGAGTCCTTGCATGGATCAATAACATCTTCCTTTCTTGCTTTTATCTCCATTGGTACAACAGTTTTAATATCATGCACCACCTTATCACCTTATACAACAAGTTTAGTATCTTAAACCACCTTATCACCTTGTACAATAGGTTTAGTATCCTACACCACCTTATCACCTTGTATAACAGGTTTAGTATCCTGCACCACCTTATCACCTTGTACAACAGGTTTAGTATCCTGGAACACCTTATCACCTTGTTCAACAGGTTTAGGTTCCATCTCATAATTGAAGACTTTCTTGGCATCAGAATACACAGACCATGCTTCATTTAAATAAAAAAAATCAAGTAGTACATTTAAATCTTGTATCGACCCATTGACCCAATAAATGACTATGCAAGTATTAAGATTACACAAAAGTCCAAGGCTTTCATTCAAAACACTTAAAGTCAAATACATACCTAAATACTAGTAAAATACATACAAAAGTTCAAGACTTCAAGTCAAATTGCATCACCAAAACATAATAGTCAACATACACCACAATGTGACAGTTAAGTTAAATTAACAATTAGATAACAACAACCTATGCACCAAAGTCGATTGATATGTTAGGTTAGGGTGATTCTTTTGAGATGTTTGCCCTTTACCTTGGGTCCCACCATCTTTATTCTTACTACTTCCTCTAGACCTACCCTCTTTACTTGTTGCATTTACTAATTTACCCTTGTGTATATCTGTATTTACTGATTTTTCCCTTGTCCATTATATTTGAGTTAGCATGTTCTATTTCACTAAGGTTTGGAATTACTCCAAAACAAACCAGCCAGAATCTCCTTGCTTCATTTCCAAGTATGGGTAATTGCCTCCTAGACTTCACAACATACTCATTCACCATAACGTTAATCACATCTTTACTAATGGAAACATTACCCAATATAGAGGGGTATTCTATAGTTGGTTTTCCAATTATATTAATTTTCCTAATGCCCCTAAAAACCCTACCAAGTGTGGTGTTATCATCATCACATAAACTACAAAAAAAATATTTGTTTCTAAGCCAGCGACCTCATCTTCTAGCTTACCATTGTCCTCACCCTCATCACTTGCAGAAAAGTCAACAAGAGCCTTATATTCATCCATGTTTATGTTAATATCCTTATCTCCATTGTCCTCGTTAACTATATAATCTCCATCATCACTATCCTCATTTGCATTACCCTCATCACTCCCATGATATTCTTCTTTGTTGGGTGTGAAATCTGGATCATTTGGATCACCATTTACTTCCTAATTAAAAATCTAGCCTTATGGACCACAATGTTTTCACATGTTCAGTAATTACATAAAAGTTACCATTACCCTCAACATTACCCTTAGCACTACCCTCAACATTACCTTTACCCCATCTTCTTTAGAGTTGTGCACTGTTCATCTACTTGAGTAGGATCAACATGAGTTATAACACTTATATCATTAAGATTAGCTTGTCCTGAATTTCCTATATGCTCAATATAAACTTCTATCACTTTAGTATTTCTCACATATTTTACCATTCTAATAAGATCACTATCATTAGCCAATGGTCTTAATCGAAAGTCCAACTCTTCTCCTTGTACCTTAAAATGATATCTCACACAATCTAGATCATCTTTTGAATAACCAAAGGATATCATCATATCACTGACAATTATCCTAGATAACAAATCCAATTGCATGTGGTCAATATGGGTGATTTTACCTTGGTTGCATTCAATTTCTAGGAATTCAGTAAGTTCACCACCACGATGGAACTCCAGTCTAAAAGTATCAAGATTCTTAGCTGTTATGTGAATGTGAAAAACATTAGCAAAAAAATTGAAAACAAAAGGATAAACAACATCATTTGTGTATTATCACTAACTGTATTCCACATCAGGATCAACCTCGGAATCAGCGGCTTGAACCTTTCACCTCTTCACTCAAACTTGAAACAGTCGTTGATTTTGTGTTGTTTGCATTATGGATCATGAATGTGGTATGTCATTTTGTAATTAAGGGTTTTGACAGTGGTTTATAAAGGTTGAAAGGGATAAAATAAATAAAGCTTGAATATAATAATACGAAAAATGACCACTTTGCCGATGCTATTAACGGTCACCGTTAGCACCGTATGAAAAATGGGTGAAAATGGAAATAAAAAACATGCTAGGGCCCTAGTCATAAGAAAAAACTTTTCTATCTAAAGTGGCATATGTGGCCAAACGTTATCTTACGAAAACTTCAGTCTCTTATAAAAACATCGTTATCTTTTTCTTTGAATAATGATTTTTTTTCTAACCAAATCTATACATATGTATTATTTATTCTCAAGTAACATATTCTTTATTCTCAAGTAACATTCAATAACATTATCTTCTTCACTTCAAAACTACTCTGGAGTCATGGGGGGAGGGGTCTCACTTGAAGCAGCCTCTCTATTCCTATGGGCTAGAGGTAAGGATGTCTACATCTTACCCTCCTTAGACCTTACCTTAACTTTGCTATTGGTGAGATTTACTGAGTATGATAATGATGATGATGATCTTCTTCACTGCAAAATTCTCCTCATTCCGTAGCGATAGTTTGTCACTGTCTTAACAGCAAGTAAGTTTTCTCAGGAGAGGATGCAGAGGAAGTCCTGCTAGGAGGAAGACCGAAAATGAAGAATATTACGAATACATTAAAAATCTCTGGAGGTTGAAGCAACTAGAGGCGGAGAGAATAGCTAACGAAGGTAATCACTTAAAGAAACGTGGACAGAAGTCAAGAGCAAAGCTAAAAAAATTTTAGAGAAGACAAGAAGATCTTTATAAGACTTCCACTTTCTTCATATCCAATCTACCTAATTGGTAAGACGAGGATAGACATTGAAAAGCTTTTAAACATTGCAAAAAATCTAAAGGATGCATATGTTACATTCCGGAAAGGTGCTGATGGGTATCGCATTGGATTCATAAGACTCACCAATATTGTGAGAATTAGAGATTGGATATTATAGTTATCAAAGATCACCAACGACGGAGCCAAGATCGGCGTGAATCTTGCAAGGTTTAACAAAGATGGTTCGAGGTTGGGGTCTCAAATTCTAGATGTGGAGAATGTACACCAGAGGGAACATGCTAAGAAGGATCGATCGAAAGATGCAACAATCAGAGGAGTTGTGCGTACAAACAAAGATGTTTCTAATAAAGTTCTTCTAGTGACATAGTGGTTGACAATGTGACCAAGTCCGCTATCCAAACATGTCTTGAAGTCTAGAAGAAACAAATTTTGGTCAGGTTATTTTTGGATTTTCTGACTATGGAATCATTTCAATCTGAATCGATAAACCATAGTTTGGGGTTGATGAGGATTAAATATTTAGGAGGCTTATGGGTGTTGTTGTATTTAGATAGTTACAAAGTTCCCGTCACTGTCACTTTCCTTGAAAAGAAAAAGGAGATATGGGTAGTATGGTTTTCCACCTTAGTCGTGTTAAATGGGAAACCACTTAAGTTTCAAGATCTGTTTTGGCTTTCTATTTTGGGTGTTCCGGCTTCCCTTTGGACAAGGAGACATTTAGTAATATATTAATCTATTTCAAGAAGTTGATACGACCTTCCACCGTGTCTTATCTTAATGATAATTACTTATCGGAAGAGATATGGATAATGGTGTTCATAACAAACACATCAATATGGAGATAATTATTAGGTCTTGCGGAAACAACCACACCAATTATATTTCTAAAATTGATAATGGTTGGGAAATCCCTTTACTGAATTACTCAATGAAAAACTTGGAGATCTAGGAGGTAAAAGATACCTTGTTATCAGATTATGGTCGGTTGCCAACGATGTATCATGTGCATGTTAGAAGAATTCGAAGAGATGATAGTATCAAGTTTAAAAACAAGCGCACGTATGAATTTTTCAATGAAAAGGGAATTAATCATGAATTTAGCGCTCCGTATACTCCACAAACAAATGGGGTTGCTAAATGAAACAATTAAACTTTAATCGAAACATCAAAACAATCTTAGTTGACTCGAAACTTCCTGTAAGTTTCAAGAATGAAGAGGTTGCTAAAACTTGTTATACTCTTAATCGAGACTCATAGTAAAGAAATTCAGGAAGACATGGTTCGAATTGTTAAACAATCGAAAACCTAATCTCCAATGGTTGGAACCATTTGGGTCTCCGTGTAAGTTGATTGATCTAGATGGTAAGGTTGGGGATAAAGCGCTTGAAGGGTATTTTGTGGGTTACGTGAGTCCTTTGAAGCAGGTTTATTTACCAAGTATCAATCAAATTGTTTAGTCTCAGCATGTTACATGTCAGTGTTACACGACTCTCCAACATAGAAACCGGGTGAACTACGGATCTTTGACTATAAAAGCTTGTGGCATTCTCTTAATCTATTTCTAGAACCGAGAGAGATATCTACATGGTATTATCAACAACAAAATGTAATTGAACCTACGATTCCTAGACCGATTATTGCCACACAAAGGTAATCTGATATAGATGTTGGTGAATCAAGTTCATCTCAGAATGTACAAAATGTTCAAAGCCCTATTACAAACGAAGATACTATGTCTGATGATTTCTTTAAAAATGGCAATAATCAAGATACATTGTCAATATCCAATGACAAACCAATTGAAGAGGTTCATCAAGAGGCTTAATCAATACTCCTGCAGTTTAAACTACTAAACTTGTCATCGTTGAAAGTGTTGCAGAAACCAATTAAAGTGTTGCAGTTTAAACTACAAACCAATTGAAGAGGTTCATCAAGAGGCTCTAATCAATACTCCTTAAGCAAATGTTCCACGAAATCTATTTTACCATCCTTCGGAAAATAATATCCTAGGAGATTTACAAAGCGGTGTAAAATTCGAAACCAGATCCAACAGGGATTTAGTTGTTTTTACTAAGAAGTTGCTCATAGGAGAATCGGTTTTCGTACCAGTTTTTCATTTCTCAAATAGAACCGAAAATTTAAAGAGATGAGTTAATTGAAGACAATTGTGTAAATGCTATGCAAGAGTAGCTTATGCAATTTGAAAAGCGGGGATGGAAGTTAGTAGATTTACCTGAAGGTCACACAATATTGGAACAAAATGGGTCTTTAAATGTAAAAAAGGATGATCGAGGCGTTATTGTTTGCAACAAGGCAAGACCAGTTGTGCAAGGCTTCAATCAGCAAGAGGGAATTAATTTTACGGATGTTTACGCACAAGTAGCAAGGCTTAAGCTATTCAAATATTTTTAGCTTTCGTGTCGTGGAAAGGTTTTGAAGTGTACCAACTTTCTGTTAAATTTGTGTTTCTATGCGGTAAAGGATAGAAGAGGTCTACATTAGACAACTACCGGGATTTGTGGATCTGCAGAACCCAAACAAAGTCTCCTGCTTGATAAAGCATTATACGGTATTCACCAAGCGGCGAGGGCATGATAAGAAACGTTGTCACAACATCTGCTTGAAAGCGAATATACGCAAGGAACTATAGATTACACTCTCTTCACAAAGGAAAGAAAAAGTTACCTGATAATTATGTAGATATATATATGGATGAGATTATTTTTGGGGAAACTAATAACTCATTGTATAAAGAAACTGAGTCTGTGATGAGAAGCAAATTTGATATGAACTAAATGGGAGAGATGAAGTTCTTAATAGGGTTGCAGGTGGATCAATTACCAACAGTTATTTTCATTAATAAAACGAAGTATGTCAATGATCTCTTGAGTCTGTTCAAGATGACTGACTGTAAAGTTGCCAACACCCCACATCAACTCAACCATGGTATCTGCCTGACAATACAAGTCCATCGGTAGATCCAACATTATATCAATCAATGATTGGTTCGCTCATGTACTCATCCAGACCAGATATAATGTACCCCACATGCTTTTGTGCCAGATACTAATCGAATCTAACAAGTTCACATATGACACCACTGTAAAGAGTCTTATGATGTTTGAAGGGATGTCTAGCCACTGGCCTTTGGTACCCTAGAGATGACAAATTTGAACTGACTACCTACTCAGATTCAGACTATGGAAGCTGCAAGAAAACAACAAAATCTACAACAATGGGTTGTCAATTCTTTGGAAGACGTCTTGTGATGTGGCGATGTAAGACACAAATGATTGTATGTCTTTCAACTTGCAAAGCTGAGTACGAAGTGGCCTCCAGTGTGGTATGCACACATCACAAGTAGTGATACACTACCACTATATGGTGGTACGCGACAAGTGATACCCTCCATAAGTGATGAGCATGAGTTTGAAATTGTATTTGAGTGTCAAAAGTACTTAAACTTGTCGTATTTATGCTTGGTATTTTTATTTTTGTAGATACGTGTAACATCCGTCAAAAAACGGATTTACCAAACCCGCTCCGTTTATTAACCGAACAATCAGTTAAAATTTTCGTTGCGAATTAAATGCCCAAAATAATTTTAAACGATAAATAATCAATCATTATATGGGAATATATAATTAGTTTATGAAAAACTGTCAAAAATAAGAAAATAATAATACTTTGGTTCTGCCGGGTTTCGAACCCGGGTCAGTCACGGTTCAACAACAGACTTAACACACAACACTTGAACCACTGCGCCACTGATGTTCTTTGTTAAAAGTTGGGAGCATTTAATTGATAACGTGTCTTTCCGAATTCAAAACCGGTGCCCAAAGTTGCAGTCGTCGGAAATCCCGGTAATCTCGTGAAACTTAACGATTCTTTCCGTTATAACGTAAACTTTAACTACACATCGGTTATAACCGACGTCTGAGTCCGCGATACAAATTATAACCGCCGGAGTTTTTCTAACCGACGAATCAAGTCGAAAATCGGACCAAATTCATCGACGATTTGCCTTATAAATACCCCCTCGAACCTCTGCAAACATTTTCGCTCAAAACCCCACCCTTTCTCGGCGAAAACTCACACGCCGGAATTCTTCTGCTCATCGCCGGAAAACCGAGTCCTTAACTTCTAAGCCTTACTAAACCCTCTGAACTTATACCGAAGTCACCCACATACTTTGTAAGCTTTCTGAAGACTCTCTGCTGTAAGACACTCGTCGCCGGAAGTGATTGCTGTCGCCGGAGTTCTGCCGGAAAACAGAGGAAGCCAGTCGGTATATCTCACGCCTAATTTCTTCATTCTTTTTATTTATATCTCACCTATGATTAATCATAAAACGCTAAAGAAACCTGAATAAAACTTCGAACCAGTCAGTCATCATTTCTGGATAAAACTCAACGAAGAAGACGATGTTACGGAACACATAAGTATAATTTAAATCAAGAAATAACTCGGGTTAGACACACAGTCCAGCGGTGGACTGTGTGCACATTAAACACACAAAGGTCTCGAGTTCGAATCTTGTTCCACACACGCTGCCTTAATAAAATGCCTTTTTTTTTTGTTAACCGAACCGGAGTCGCCACTGTTATATGTTAAATTTATTAATAATCGGAATAATAACCAAGTTAGACACACAGTCCAGTGGTGGACTGTGTGTATGTTTAAATCGCACGTCACGAGTTCGAGTCCGGTCTACTGCACCGACTCGGACAATTATCTAACTTTTTAAAATAAGACAGAAATGAAAATACTTAATTTGTATTTAAGTATAATAAAAATCAGATTAGTTAACAAGTTGGACACACAGTCCAGCGGTGGACTGTGTGTTACGCAACCCACAGGTCCCGGGTTCGAGACCTGTGGAGCGCACCGGTCCGATTCAATTAAATCGTTTTTAAAAATAAATGATTTTCGGTTTAAACTAATTAATGTATAAATATAATTAAAAACAGAAATATATCGGGTTAGACACGTAGCTCAGTTGGTAGAGCTGCGTGCACGCGTACGGGAGCTCTCGGGTTCGAGCCTCACTCAGCGCACTTATACTCGCATTCGAACCAGTCAACAGTCACTGTTACAGTCAAAGTCAAAGTCAACGGTCAAAAAAAGTCAAATTTTTATTATTTTTATTTATTTATTTTAATTAAAAATACTTAAAAATAACATTTTTAAGGTTAGAAAATAGCCTTAAACTCACAAAAATACACCCAACAATCCTACTAAAATGGATTAATAAAACCCGTTTACTTTCCGAACCATAATGCGATTTATCTAGGTTAATCTCACTCGTGGTTAAAACCACTTCGCGTGCATTCAACATCATCAACCGAACGCACCCACTGTGAGTGAATCTTACAACTCCCCCTTTTAATTACACGTTTTGGGGTGTGTCATGTGTCACAAAATAATTAACTCGTTTATTTAAACTTGTGCCATACCATGTCGTGATTTAAACTTAGATTGTTTATATTGTTGTGATTACTTATTTCATTTTGTCAAATTATATGAAACTCATTCATTAAGCGCATCAGTTCCTCGTGGGAGACGAGTTGAACAACGCGTGCCTCAAATCCAATTCATTATTGTTCATGTGTGTATCATTGAGTTTATATTGTTTGTAGTTTTGTCTTCCATATTATCATGTTTATGCAATTCATTCATTAGGCCCATCAGTTCCTCGTGAGAGACGAGTAGAGCAACGCGTGCCTCTAAATGTTCCATTATTGTTCATGTGTGCTTTATTTAATATCTAATGATTGTTGAATAAGTTTATATCTATTTTTATTCATGTGTGGTTGTGCACTCATTTCATAATCAATTAAATAAACTTGTTCAAATGTTTTCCATAGGATTCACTCGCCAACTTTATGTTGATCCAAAAAACCCTTTTACACATGATACAGGTGAACAGGTTGAAGCGAGGAAAACATAGGAAATGCCTTAGAAGAGAACAAAGAAGCTTAGATTGATAGTTAGAACATGTTGTAATATTTATTGTAAATTTCCATTAAATTGTATTAATGAATATGAAACGTATAATAAATGTCATGAGCTTTGATGATAACCCAATCATGCCCCGATCACCTTTTCCGCTGCGGGTTGGGGTGTGACAGATTGGTATCAGAGCCATGACTATAGGGATATAGGATAGGTTATTAGACCCTTAGAGCCTATACTATAGTCTGCCTAAATTTTTATTGATTAGATGGTTACATACAAACTTGTGATATTTATCTGTTTCATATTTGTTCATATTTACAGTCAAACATACATGCTTATATACATATTCATTATACATATATCAATGTTCATATGTTCAATTCATTTTCATACTCTCATTATTCAAGGATTTTGTTGCAATTTTCAAATCTCATCAAAGTAAGTTCTGCGACGGGCATGTAGTAACTGGAAGGGTACAAGTACCGGTAGTCGGAACGTCCTGTCTAGGTTGGCATTCGTATAAATCCAATATAACAGACCAGTTTGCCTACCTGGGGACCAACGATGAGAGTACGAAGGACCTATTAGGCCAAAGCATGCCACACCAAACGTCGTTCGAACTAACCCACTTTGAGGTGTCACCGTGTCTACATCTGGACACATTCCGAATATCACACGTTGTATACATATTTCTCGATTTTCTCCGGGTTTTAGTGTACGCAACCTGGCAAACCCGTACGAACCATATGAAAAACCGGTATTCATGGGGGCCCACATGATTACACAGGTAAAGTATGGCGGCATGTAGGGCCTAATGGCGAGCAAAGCCCAAGACATCCTATGGATGTAGTAGATTTATTTTTCTATAATTATTTTATGAATGTTCATTCCTAATGCGACCCATGATCCCAAAAGCATCCAACTCATACTCTTGACATGTATTCCTTGAAGATGTCTTCTAACCTCGCCCGTAGAAAGACGAGAGCAGGAAAAGCCCGCGAGCGCATGGCTGCCTTAATCGCTCAACAAATGGCTGTCATAATACCCAACATTGTAATCCAAGTACAACAAGCACTCACCGCTAATCCTGTCAATCAAGAAAACCAAAACATTATCAACTCTCCATCAAATACCACTAAATGCACCTACAAGCATTTCAAATCATGCGACCCTCCGAAATACAAAGGGACTGAAGGCGTCACCGCTCTCCTCCATTGGTTTGAAGAAATGGAGAACACTTTTCTAAATTGCGATTGCCCTGACGATCGCAAAGTGCGATATGCTACCGGTCGATTATATGGGATAGCACTTACTTGGTGGAACACAGAGAAGGCCAAACAAGGTGTTGAAGATGCTATGACCTTAACTTGGAACGAATTGAAGGAAATCATGACCAGACGATTTTGCCCAAGGAGCGAAATCAAGAAATTAGAAGATGAATTTTACTCATTGAAGCAAAAGGAAGGAGACCACACCACATACAACAAAAGATTCCTCGAATTACATCAAATGGTTCCCAACATGTTCACTCCCCTCTACCGTTTGATCGAGCACTACATTCGTGGTCTTCCGTCAAAGATTCAAGACTCTGTAATAAGTACCGCGCCTTGAACTTTGGAAGCAGCAATGGAGCTAGCAACAGAGCTCACCGAGAACCGAATCCGAAACAAAGACTTCAAGGAGGAGAAGAAGAAGGATAAAGAATCGACTGAAACCTCCGACTCCACCCAAACCGAACCCCCTTCTCAACCCAATTCTAAGAGAAAAAGAGACGGACAACTTTTCGCTGCTATCCAACGAAATCAACCCATTTCACACGCCATACCCATCCAAGCTATCCCAATCACCCAAGTGGCACCCAACTCAACTTACCCAAATAAGAAACCATATCTTGGACCTCACCCTCGATGCAACAACTGTTTTTATCATCATCCCCTTACCTTACCTTGTCGACTATGTACAACTTGTGGACGCTATGGTCATTTGAGCAAGGTTTGTCGCACCTTTCAAAACCAAACCTTTTCCCCTACTCAAAACATGGCCCAAACCTATCAACAACCCCATTACCCCGTGTTCCCATATGCTCGAGCTTGTTTCAATTGTGGCGACCCTACCCACTTTAGAAACACCTGCCCTCAATTGGTTAACGTCATCAACACTCAAGCCCAATCAAACCCAGTTAACCAAGTAAACCAAGAAAACCCAACCACTAGGCCACCAGCAAGAGGAAGAGTCTTCAATATCAACGCCAATCCTGTCGAAGATAATGACGGCCCAAACGAAGATACCCAACTAGTCCTCTTCGCCGAAGATCCAGATTCAACTCCTATCGTTTAGTTTTATGTTTTTCTTTATCACATAGAACCAAACATAACTTAAGGATAAAGCCAATGAAAATTTGACAAGAATATGGTGGATACGCCGCTGGTACTTCCTATATATAAGTATTCTTGTCAAATGATCGGAGGCATTATCAGGCGGTTATGAGAGGTTCCATGCATAGGCTGTTTGTGTGATTGTCGTTTAGATTAAGTTATTCATTTTCAGTACATGCAATACGCTCGGCTCCGTTTGATTGAGCCTTGAGCACACAGACAATTTCATTTTCAGTACATGCAATACGATCGGCTCCGTTTGATTGAGCCTTGATCGCACAAACATTTTCATTATCAGTATCTTGTGGTTGTGGTGTTTGTTGTAGAGTCGCATAGAACTAATCATAACTTGCGGATAAAGTCAATGAGAATTTGACAAGAATATGGTGGATACGCCGCTGGTACTTCCTATATATAAGTATTCTTGTCAAATGATCGGAGGCATTATCAGGCGGTTATGAGAGGTTCCATGCATAGGCTGTTTGTGTGATTGTTGTTTAGATTAAGTTATTCATTTTCAGTACATGCAATACGCTCGGCTCCGCTTGATTGAGCCTTGAGCACACAGACAATTTCATTTTCAGTACATGCAATACGATCGGCTCCGTTTGATTGAGCCTTGATCGCACAGACATTTTCATTATCAGTATCTTGTGGTTGTGGTGTTTGTTGTAGAGTCGCATAGTACTAATCATAATTCACTGATAAAACCAATGAAAATTTGACAAGAATATGGTGGATACGCCGCTGGTACTTCCTATATATAAGTATTCTTGTCAAAGGATCAGAGGCATTGTTAGATGGTTATGAGAAGTTCTATGTAGGATTTAGTAGTTTCTTGGTAACTAATCATAACTTGTGGATAAAACCAATGAAAATTTGGCAAGAATATGGTGGATACGCCGCTGGTACTTCCTATATATAAGTATTCTTGCCAAAGGATCAGAGGCATTATCTGGCGGTTATGAGAAGTTCCATGTAGGATTTAGTATTGCCTTGGTTGAAATTTGTGTTACATTTATATCATCTTGCTATTTAGAGAAATTGGATTGTGTTCCATTTCTACATAAACTAACCTCTCCATCATAACAAACGAGAGAGGAACTGCCACCATTCAAACATATATGCTATCAGAATGTGGATTCAAATGTTAGCTGTTGTGTTTATTGATGTTCTATAGTCATAGAACCAATCATAACTTACTGATATTAGCTGTTGTGTTTATTTATGTTCTATAGTCATAGAACCAATCATAACTTACTGATATTAGCTGTTGTGTTTATTCATGCTGTTGTGTTTATTTATGTTCCGTGTAGGTTGTAGTATTAGAAGTTTTGCCTTAGGATATAACCATACTTTTCCAAACGTATCCAAACTCTTATGCATGATATCATTTTTAGCGAATCATTTCTGCTTATCAATACTTATACAGTAGGCAACAAAAAGCGATTCCTGTAATAGGGTACTTAACCCTTACAAGGAACGTTACCGCCTCAAACAAAAAACTTAAAACCTTACTTCTTCTAAGCATGTAACTGTCAAACTAAACACCATCATTCTTTTAGTCAAATATATCACTATTTAAATTTCGGGACGAAATTTCTAAAAAGCAGGGGATACTGTAACATCCGTCAAAAAACGGATTTACCAAACCCGCTCCGTTTATTAACCGAACAATCAGTTAAAATTTTCGTTGCGAATTAAATGCCCAAAATAATTTTAAACGATACATAATCAATCATTATATGGGAATATATAATTAGTTTATGAAAAACTGTCAAAAATAAGAAAATAGAAATACTTTGGTTCTGCCGGGTTTCGAACCCGGGTCAGTCACGGTTCAACAACAGACTTAACACACAACACTTGAACCACTGCGCCACTGATGTTCTTTGTTAAAAGTTGGGAGCATTTAATTGATAACGTGTCTTTCCGAATTCAAAACCGGCGCCCAAAGTTGCAGTCGTCGGAAATCCCGGTAATCTCGCGAAACTTAACGATTCTTTCCGTTATAACGTAAACTTTAACTACACATCGGTTATAACCGACGTCTGAGTCCGCGATACAAATTATAACCGCCGGATTTTTTCTAACCGACGAATCAAGTCGAAAATCGGACCAAATTCATCGACGATTTGCCTTATAAATACCCCCTCGAACCTCTGCAAACATTTTCGCTCAAAACCGCACCCTTTCTCGGCGAAAACTCACTCGCCGGAATTCTTCTGCTCATCGCCGGAAAACCGAGTCCTTAACTTCTAAGCCTTACTAAACCCTCTGAACTTATACCGAAGTCACCCACATACTTTGTAAGCTTTCTGAAGACTCTCTGCTGTAAGACACTCGTCGCCGGAAGTGATTGCTGTCGCCGGCGTTCTGCCGGAAAACAGAGGAAGCCAGTCGGTATATCTCACGCCTAATTTCTTCATTCTTTTTATTTATATCTCACCTATGATTAATCATAAAACGCTAAAGAAACCTGAATAAAACTTCGAACCAGTCAGTCATCATTTCTGGATAAAACTCAACGAAGAAGACGATGTTACGGAACACATAAGTATAATTTAAATCAAGAAATAACTCGGGTTAGACACACAGTCCAGCGGTGGACTGTGTGCACATTAAACACACAAAGGTCTCGAGTTCGAATCTTGTTCCACACACGCTGCCTTAATAAAATGCCTTTTTTTTTGTTAACCGAACCGGAGTAGCCACTGTTATATGTTAAATTTATTAATAATCGGAATAATAACCAAGTTAGACACACAGTCCAGTGGTGGACTGTGTGTATGTTTAAATCGCACGTCACGAGTTCGAGTCCGGTCTACTGCACCGACTCGGACAATTATCTAACTTTTTAAAATAAGACAGAAATGAAAATACTTAATTTGTATTTAAGTATAATAAAAATCAGATTAGTTAACAAGTTGGACACACAGTCCAGCGGTGGACTGTGTGTTACGCAACCCACAGGTCCCGGGTTCGAGACCTGTGGAGCGCACCGGTCCGATTCAATTAAATCGTTTTTAAAAATAAATGATTTTCGGTTTAAACTAATTAATGTATAAATATAATTAAAAACAGAAATATATCGGGTTAGACACGTAGCTCAGTTGGTAGAGCTGCGTGCACGCGTATGGGAGCTCTCGGGTTCGAGCTTCACTCAACGCACTTATACTCGCATTCGAACCGGTCAACAGTCACTGTTACAGTCAAAGTCAAAGTCAACAGTCAAAAACGTCAAATTTTTTGTTATTTTTATTTATTTATTTTAATTAAAAATCAATTAAAAATACTTAAAAATAACATTTTTAATGTTAAAAAATAGCCTTAAACTCACAAAAATACACCCAACAATCCTACTAAAATGGATTAATAAAACCCGTTTACTTACCGAACCATAATGCGATTTATCTAGGTTAATCTCACTCGTGGTTAAAACCACTTCGCGTGCATTCAACATCATCAACCGAACGCACCCACTGTGAGTGAATCTTACAACTCCCCCTTTTAATTACACGTTTTGGGGTGTGTCATGTGTCACAAAATAATTAACTCGTTTATTTAAACTTGTGCCATACCATGTCGTGATTTAAACTTAGATTGTTTATATTGTTGTGATTACTTATTTCATTTTGTCAAATTATATGAAACTCATTCATTAAGCCCATCAGTTCCTCGTGGGAGACGAGTTGAACAACGCGTGCCTCAAATCAAATTCATTATTGTTCATGTGTGTATCATTGAGTTTATATTGTTTGTAGTTTTGTCTTCCATATTATCATGTTTATGCAATTCATTTATTAGGCCCATCAGTTCCTCGTGAGAGACGAGTAGAGCAACGCGTGCCTCTAAATGTTCCATTATTGTTCATGTGTGCTTTATTTAATATCTAATGATTGTTGAATAAGTTTATATCTATTTTTACTCATGTGTGGTTGTGCACTCATTTCATAATCAATTAAATAAACTTGTTCAAATGTTTTCCATAGGATTCACTCGCCAACTTTATGTTGATCCAAAAAACCCTTTTACACATGATACAGGTGAACAGGTTGAAGCGAGGAAAACATAGGAAATGCCTTAGAAGAGAACAAAGAAGCTTAGATTGATAGTTAGAACATGTTGTAATATTTATTGTAAATTTCCATTAAATTGTATTAATGAATATGAAACGTATAATAAATGTCATGAGCTTTGATGATAACCCAATCATGCCCCGATCACCTTTTCCGCTGCGGGTTGGGGTGTGACAATACGGTTAAGACTACTCAAAACAAGGCTTCTGATAAAAAGCATACATTTGTGCTTTACTGAACAAAAATGATGAAAAGGCTGCAAAATTTAAAGTTATTATGTCATTTTCTAAAGCGATCACGTATATTCAAGGCAATGACAGAAGTAAGGGTGCCTTATGAATCACACATTCAATATTTTTTGGCAGAACGCAAGCATGAAAAGTGATCTTACACCACCAAAGATTCACTCAACAATTTAAAAGTAGAAAGTGATTATTCCTGAACAAAGGACTAGAGAGTTATTCGAATTTAAAGATTCATATGAAGCTCCTGTTTCACGTGATGAGAAATTAGTGAAAGGTTGTTTCAAGAGGAGTGGTAATGTTGGAGAAATCAACGTGTAAAGCTAGGCTAAGAGTTGTGTTTCAAGACACTACAAGTTCTTTTTGCACCTGTTGGTTAAATGCTAGGGTCATAGGAAAGGAGGGTATGATGTCGCACCAAAATTATTTTATGTTTGCTACAATTGCTTTATGTTTGAACTCGAAGTTTAATTTGTCAAAGATGATCTTCAATAACATGAAACAAATCTGACTAGTGGTAGATGGTTGATGTGTCCGAGGATTATATAGATGTTCATAGACACACAATGCAAAAATCTTGAATACAAGGAGGAAGGTAAAACGAAGATTGAACATATTAACAACACTTCATTAAAAAGATGTACTCCGTATAAGGGAAAAAAGAGAAAGATATTCCTAAATTCAAGGGTTTGTTTGTGCATCTAAAGAATGATAAGTATGTTGCTCCTAAACAGAACAAATGGAGACACGAGAACAGTGATTCTGAAGATGCATCTGAAGCAATGAAGAAGTTTGATTATTTAAAGAGGAAAGGGGTTTAAATTGATCTTAGTGCATATTATGTATGTCCGCCACTGTGCGAATAAGCTAGATAGATCGTGTGTTGAATATTGTGTATTTGAGTGAGATATTCAAACACGTGACATTTTGGAGAGGATGAGAGTGATTCGTACGGTACGGATGAGACTCATCCGCACAGATGAAGCTCCTCCGCGCAGACAAGCTCCTCTGCACGGACAAGCTATTTTGTCCCAAACATCATGTCTAAATATAGTTTTCATGTGTTAGAATCTGATAGGTTTTGTAGTTTTGGCTGGACCTCTCTCCAGCCTGTCAATGATGTATGCTCTTTGAGTATTAAAGGAAGCTTTCTACTTTTAACTATGGGTCCTAAACGGGTCATGTTCGCGGGTTGGCGGGTTCAACCCGACCCAAACCCGAAAATTTTACACGAACCCAAACCCGAAAATCGTATCATACATATGAACCCGAACACGACCGAAGTTTTGTGGGTTGACCCGAACATGACCCGTTCAACCCGAATTTTTTATATTTTTTTGAAATTAATATATTAAAATTAAAATTTACTTAAAAACACAAATGTATATAACAGAATTATATAAAATTATAAAATCTTATGCTAAGTTCTCTTTTTAAGTTATAATTATGGCATAGAATACACACCCCATTTAATTTATGACATAAAACAATATGTAAAAAATATAATATACTATAAATGTGTTAAACAGGTCAACCCTCCAACGTGATCGGGTTGACCCGAACCCGACCTGTTAACCTAAACAGGTTCGCGGGTTCAACCTGAAACTGACCCGAACCATCTAGACTTAACCTAAACCTGGAATTTCGTTGTTTGAAAAAGATTTAAAATAGATCTTTTTGATAACCGGTTTAAGTAGTGTGAGAAATCATAGTAAAACAATTTTTCTTTGGCATGTTATTTGAAAACCTTGTGTTTGAAAAACTTGTATAACTGTCAACATCCGCATCACATTAACATTTGAGAATTTGTATGTAATAATGTGGTAGGTAAAACGTCTATGAATTTGATGATCATTAATGTTTTGCAAGAACATTAATATGTGTGTTTAAAATCAAAATGTGGTATGTAATGTGGTATGTAATGTTTTCGTGTACCGTGTATCAGACACAACACTAGTGTATGTTTAAAATCAAAATGTTGACTTACTATTTTCGGCCACGGTTGGAACCCATATTCGAGTGCTAGGCGTTCTGTATGTATTCAAGTCTTAATGATCTAATGTCCCCAAAGAAAAGTGAGGTTAAAGCCTAGGTCTCCATAGAAACCTAACTCGCTGAAACCTATGGCTATGATACTTCTCTATTTTCAGAGCCGGGTTTGATACCTAATTCGCTAAAACCTATAGCTCTGATAACACTATGTCACACCCCCATGTTATCCCTTCACATCGGAGCTGGGTGTGAACTAAACTGGTATCTTCATTGCACAACATAAGTAAACGTGAGTGCTAAGACTTCTAATAAGTGAATGTCCGCTAATTACTCGAATTCCCATGGGTTCCACTATTCCAACCGTGCCATACTTGTAATCATAACCTGAGAAAGAACATGCGAAAAATCAACATAAAGTTGGCGAGTTCATAGTTTGTCTGTTTTTGTTTCAAATGAATCATAAAACATTTGAAAGTCTTGCATTCGAAAAACCGGTTTGTGGGATCATAGTATCGCAAAGCATTTGAAATGTCATGTCTGTATAACAGTATTGATATGTTTTCCATGTTGTTTGCAAATCCATGCATATAACTGTTATGTTTATAAACCAGTGATAAAATGTTTTCAATCGTATATGTAAATAAACCGGTATTGAAATGTTTTCTTGTTATATTTATAAACCAGTATTGAAATCGTAGTATGTAGTTTGCCGATGGAATCTAAGGATCAGTCAGTGTGTAGCTAATACACTGGCCAATGTGCCATAAGTAAGTAACCAAACCGAGACAACTCTGACATCATAGGGATCACAAAAAGCACTCCTAACCGGTTAACAAACCAGGAGTGGAGCGTGTCTCAAACTCGATAGATCTATACCTTTTACACCTTGGTCGCTACGTGATTAATGGTTACTATTTTCATCATCCTTCTTACGCACATTAATCTGTTATCATCTAATTCCATAACTACATACCAATTGTTATAAATTTGTTATCTATGTCATTGGGCCTCGCCCATGTTATCTGTGTTATTGGGCCTCGCCCATGTTACCCTTGTTATTGGGCCTAGCCCATGTTTTCTTGTTATTGGGCCTAGCCCATGTTTTCTTGTCATTGGGCCTAGCCCATGTTTTCTTGTTATTGGGCCTAGCCCATGTTATAAATAAAATTGGGGCCTCGCCCCCTAGTTGTGACTATGACAATACCATCACTAGTCATAAAACTCATGCATGTTTCGAAAAGCTTTGTATAGCTGTGAAAACCGGTAAATTTAGTCCAAACCATGCTTAAAACATCGTGTTTATTGTAATCTGTAAGTAATATGGTTTAGAAATATGTGATTTTCGTTATTCGAAACATTGTATACTTTTGCAAAACTTGCATGTCTTTCCACCCCCAAAAACATTTATGAAAATGTAAAACGGTAAAAGGTGGGGGTTATGAACTCACCTTGATATCCTTGTGCAAAGCTAGCTTAATGTGATTTCCATAGTGTTGTCTCCACAACTTGACTCGCTAGCATACAATCTAAGGCATTCCTAAAACGGAATAACTTGTAAGTTTCTAAGAATAACATAGCTATACTACGTGATACCGAGCTCTACCGAATCGTTACTTATACTATTCTATGAAATTGTCATTGTCTTAACTCGGTTAACCAACCTATGGTTTTCTTCGAAACGATTCTGTTTTCGAGAGGCTTGAAATATATGTTTACATATAAACATAACTATATTTCATTAAATCATATTTAGTCGTCATGTACATCGATGGATAATAGTACGACTCTTCGTAGTTTTCGTAAGACATAATGTATATATACTCGAAAATATATCCGTTTTGATAATACATTTCGTATCCGAGCAAGAGTCTGGCATATCGTTTATAATAAATAACGGTGTCATCGTATGCTAGTAATAGTCTTGCGGAGTTACGTCGTACTTCGTTAGGCGTTGAAATCGGATATAACAAATAGCATTTGAAGTTGGCCGGCAAGAAGCCGCCGCCGTCGGCTACCACTGTTGATCCATTGAACCAACCCACAAAACCTGAACCCATAACCAATCACCAGCATCATCATCGTCGCCGGCTGAAACACCCAACCCGACGAAAACTCTGACCAAAATAAAAAACAACCACCACTGCCATCAAGAACCACCGTCGTACCACCTCGTTTCCACCGGCAACACTGCGGCTGCTCCGCCGGCGACGCGCGAAGCCGCGTTGCTGAGAAGCGCTGCCGGAACCACAACCGACCACCGCCGCTCTTTCTCTCTCCCTGTTCTCTCTCTCTACCGGTCTCTCTCTCTTTGTGTGTCTCGATCTGGGTGTATGTATGAGATGGGTTTTGTTTGGCCACCGGAGGAAGGTGTGACCTGCGTGTGTGTTGCCGGAAAGGAGACCGGGATCTGACCGGTGGTCACCACCGGGAAGGCGACTGGAGTCGAC
Source organism: Scalesia atractyloides (assembly GCA_947069175.1). Classification (NCBI taxonomy): domain Eukaryota; kingdom Viridiplantae; phylum Streptophyta; class Magnoliopsida; order Asterales; family Asteraceae; genus Scalesia; species Scalesia atractyloides. The sequence continues at coordinate 41,338,782 of CAMTDV010000116.1, forward strand.
CGTACTCATCGCCGGAGTTTGGCGATCGAAGCAGAGGGGGAGAGAGCAGGGGTTCTTTGGGGGCTAGGGTTTTGAGGTGAAATGAGGAAGGAGATGAGTTTAATTTTTTTATATACTTAGGGTTTTAAGCGGGTTGGACCCAAGGCCCGTTAATCGTTTTCAGTCCCATTTCGTATCCAAAGCCCGTTATCGTTTCCCGAACCTCATAAAATATTTATTTGGATCGAGAGTGCTTAAAATTATGTTGGGGGTCTGGTTTCCACTCGTAAATTCGTTCGTTGCGTTAAAGTTGTGTAAAACGATTCGATGGTTGTTTCTTATCCGTTTTTCGATCCGATTTCGATTGTGAGCATTAAAATTTGAAAAAGAATCCAAATATATCATAATATATTATATTTTAAACGTTACCTTAGTCCGTGGCTTCCGTTTCGTTGTCGGTGCGTTCCGGTTTCCGCCTAACTTCCGCGTTGTGCTTTGCGACGTTCAATGATCTGATTTTATCGCATAATTATAACTGTATGACTAATACAAGTACAAAATTCGTATTTTTAGGTGTTGTCAATATTTGTTTGGCATCAGTTCACTTATCGTTCAATTTCGCGTTTAGTGTTCTCGATTATCGCCATATCGCGTAACGTGAAGCAAGTAGACGTCCTAGGCTCTCCAGAGGCCTGATCGAGTTAATTTATGTCTAATTACACTAATTATAATGGTATTACTGTTTGATATGCGCTTAATTACAACTGGAAACTGCCGATTGTCACACATTCCATAGCTAAACCATACCATCGACACATGTATTTTCCCCGAGAGTTATAAAGCCAAAAACATTTAAGAGAAAAGGGGGACATAAATTCACGGAGTCTATGTGCCTCACACAAATGAGAATGGGCTTAGCCCATTTGATTCTGTAAGCAGGACCAACCCGTCCCCTTATTTGTATGCAAGACAACCCAGTCTCGTTGTAACTAGAACAATCCCATCACTAGTCATGAAACTCATGCACGATTAAAAAATACATGTGTGTTTTGTAAACCGGTATGTTTAGCATAAACCTTTCATAAACCATTTGAGTTAGTTGGAATTCATTTGCAACATGGTTTAGAAATATGTAGTTTTCGTTCATCGAAATATTGTATGTTTTTGCAAACTCTCATGTCTTTCCACCCCCAAAACATTTATAAAAATGTAAAACCATAAAAAAAAGTGAGGGTTATGAACTCACCTCGATATCCTTGTGCAAAGCTAGCATGCAATCTATAAGATTCCTATCAAGTAATTAAATAGTCTCTACTAAAAGCGCAGCTAAACTACGTGTCACCGAGATCTACCGAATTGTTAACGACACGACTCTTTGGGAGTGTTATTATCTTGATTTGAAATGAGAATGGGCTTAGCCCATTTGATTCTGTAAGCAGGACCAACCCGTCCCCTTATTTCTATGCAAGACAACCCAGTCTTGTTGTAACTAGAACAATCCCATCACTAGTCATGAAACTCATGCACGATTAAAAAATACACGTGTGTTTTGTAAACCGGTATGTTTAGCATAAACCTTTCATAAACCATTTGAGTTAGTTGGAATTCATTTGCAACATGGTTTAGAAATATGTAGTTTTCGTTCATCGAAATATTGTATGTTTTTGCAAACTCTCATGTCTTTCCACCCCCCAAAACATTTATAAAAATGTAAAACCATAAAAAAAGTGAGGGTTATGAACTCACCTCGATATCCTTGTGCAAAGCTAGCATGCAATCTATAAGATTCCTATCAAGTAATTAAATAGTCTCTACTAAAAGCGCAGCTAAACTACGTGTCACCGAGATCTACCGAATTGTTAACGACACGACTCTTTGGGAGTGTTATTATCTTGATTTGAAATGAGAATGGGCTTAGCCCATTTGATTCTGTAAGCAGGACCAACCCGTCCCCTTATTTGTATGCAAGACAACCCAGTCTCGTTGTAACTAGAACAATCCCATCACTAGTCATGAAACTCATGCACGATTAAAAAATACACGTGTGTTTGTAAACCGGTATGTTTAGCATAAACCTTTCATAAACCATTTGAGTTAGTTGGAATTCATTTGCAACATGGTTTAGAAATATGTAGTTTTCGTTCATCGAAATATTGTATGTTTTTGCAAACTCTCATGTCTTTCCACCCCCCAAAACATTTATAAAAATGTAAAACCATAAAAAAAGTGAGGGTTATGAACTCACCTCGATATCCTTGTGCAAAGCTAGCATGCAATCTATAAGATTCCTATCAAGTAATTAAATAGTCTCTACTAAAAGCGCAGCTAAACTACGTGTCACCGAGATCTACCGAATTGTTAACGACACGACTCTTTGGGAGTGTTATTATCTTGATTTGAAATGAGAATGGGCTTAGCCCATTTGATTCTGTAAGCAGGACCAACCCGTCCCCTTATTTGTATGCAAGACAACCCAGTCTCGTTGTAACTAGAACAATCCCATCACTAGTCATGAAACTCATGCACGATTAAAAAATACACGTGTGTTTTGTAAACCGGTATGTTTAGCATAAACCTTTCATAAACCATTTGAGTTAGTTGGAATTCATTTGCAACATGGTTTAGAAATATGTAGTTTTCGTTCATCGAAATATTGTATGTTTTTGCAAACTCTCATGTCTTTCCACCCCCCAAAACATTTATAAAAATGTAAAACCATAAAAAAAGTGATGGTTATGAACTCACCTCGATATCCTTGTGCAAAGCTAGCATGCAATCTATAAGATTCCTATCAAGTAATTAAATAGTCTCTACTAAAAGCGCAGCTAAACTACGTGTCACCGAGATCTACCGAATTGTTAACGACACGACTCTTTGGGAGTGTTATTATCTTGATTTGAAATGACCAATTAATGGCTGTTTGATCCCATTTATAGTCGGGAAAAATACTAAGTCTTGGAAACGACTTAGTTTTCGAGTGAATTAGAATATATACTTATATATTAATAATAAATCGCATTAGTCTCGTGAGTAGAAGTACCTAGATGAATAATGGTACGTCTCGTTATAGCCTTCGTAAGATGAAAATACATATATCTATGCATGTACACATATATATGTAAAATGTTGTGTAACCAGAATATAATATATATGTGATATCATGGTAGCTTCGGTAAGACAATATATATATATATATATGGAGAGAATCATGAGAATACTACACATAAATGAGAAAACTAGAAAACTAACTATAAAAATCCTAAAAAACATACCAATTTCTTTTACCTTTTTATAAAAAAAATCGCCACTTTTTATATATAATATTTTAAAAAAACTTGTACTGCACATGTGTATTATATATGTACTTCAGATTTGCATTATATGTATGTGCTGCACATGAGCATTATATGCTTAGATTAAGCTTTTGAGTTAAGTTTAGCTTTTAGGGTTATGTTTTTTGGGCTTTAGTATTAGGATTAGGTTTTTGGTTGTGGGAGGAGGGGGTTTAGGGTTGGGGGAGGGGGTTAGTTTGTTTTAGGGGTGCGGGTGGGGGTTTAGGTTTTTTGGGGATTTTACATTTAGGGTTTAGTTTTAGATTTTTTTTTGGAATAGGGGTGAGGGGTTTAGGTTATTTGGAGGTGGGGGTAGGCTTTTGGTGGGAGGGTGGATTATTTGGGGGTGGCGGTGGGAGGGTTAAAAGTATTTGGGGTGTCATTAGGGGATAGGTTAGGTGATTTAGGTTTTTTCATATTAATGCACGTTAGAAGTTATTATAAATAATTTTATGTATTTTATAAAAAATATTCGAATTCTTGATATTTGAAATAAATATAAATAGTTATATTTACTTTGTAAAACTCTCGAATACCAGACGTTTGGAATATAAATTCCGAATTCTGACGTTTGAAATAAATATAAATCATCATATTTATTTTAAAAATATTTTCGAGTGTTAGTTGTTCGGAATGAATACAAAGAATATTTATCTCATTGAAGTTTTCGAGTTCTAAACGTTTTGAAATAAATATAAATAATTATAATTATTTTAAATAAGTTCTCGATTTCGTTAACTAGTAACTCGCGTTGTCGAACGTTATAAATTTGTTTTGTCAAAATAAATATACTTCTATATTTATTATATAAAAATGCTTAAATCTCGTTAAATGTCATTTTTAGATTATAAATACGCTCCGTATTACAGATTCTTGTAGGTCCCCTAATCCATATGGATCTTCACAGAATCGTCTATCCAACCTAGAGTGCAGAATCCCCTAGATTAGATTATCACAGGAAACCGAACAATATCAAGAACACGAACAATCACTTTCAATCAGTCTTCTATTGATTATCCAACACGAATGTTTACAATCAATTCAAGACTAACAAGAAATCTCTCAGCCACTCTCAGTAGATTTCTTGTCACACCCCGACCCGCAGCGGAAAAGGTGACCGGGGCATGATTGGGTTATCATCAAAGCTCATGACATTTATTATACGTTTCATATTCATTAAATACAATTTAATAGGAAATTTACAACTATAATTACATCATGACCTAACATCAATCTAAGCTTCTTTGTTTTCTTCTAAGGCATTTCCTATGTTTTCCTTGCTTCATCCTGTTCACCTGTATCATGTGTAAAAAGGTTTTTTGGATCAACAAAAAGTTGGCGAGTGAATCCTATGGAAAACATTTGAACAAGTTTATTTAATTGATTATGAAATAAAGTGCACAACCACACATGAGTAAAAATAGATGTAAACTTATTCATAAATCAATTTAATATTAAACAATACACACATGAACAATAAAGGATCGTTTAGAGGCACGCGTTGCTCAACTCGTCTCTCACGAGGAACTGATGGGCCTAATGAATGAATTGCATAAACATGATAATATGAAAGACATAACTACAAACAATATAAACTCAATGATACACACATGAACAATAATGGTTTGGTTTTGAGGCACGCGTTGCTTACTCGTCTCCCACGAGGAACTGATGGGCTTAACGAATAAATTTCATATAAGTTGACAAAATGAAAGACATAATCACAACAATATAAACAATCTAAGTTTAGATCACGATATGGTATGGCACAAGTTTAAATAAACGAGTTAATTATTTTGTGACACATGACACACCCCAAAACGTGTAATTAAAAAGGGGGAGTTGTAAGATTCACTCACAGTGGGTGCGTTCGGTTGATGATGTTGAATGCACGCGAAGTGGTTTTAACCACGAGTGAAATTAACCTAGATAAATAGCATTATGGTTCGGTAAGTAAACGGATTTTATTAATCCATTTTAGTAGGATTGTTGGGTGTATTTTTGTGAGTTTAAGGCTATTTTCTAACCTTAAAAATGTTATTTTTAAGTATTTTTAATTGATTTTTAATTAAAATAAATAAATAAAAATAATAAAAAAATTTGACTTTTTTGACCGTTGACCGTTGACCTTGACTGTTTGACCGGTTCGTATGCGTGTATATGTGCGCTGAGTGAGGCTCGAACCCGAGACCTCCCGTACGCGTGCACGCAGCTCTACCAACTGAGCTACGTGTCTAACCCAGAATATTTCTGTTTTTAATTATATTTATATATTAATTAGATTAATCCGAAAATCATTTTATTTCTAAAAAGGTTTTACTGAATCGGACCGGTGCGCTCCACAGGTCTCGAACCCTGGACCTGTGGGATGAGTTAACACACAGTCCACCGCTGACTGTGTGTTTAACTTGTTATATAAACCGATTTTTATTATACTTAAATACAAACTAAGTATTTTCATTTCTGACTTATTTAAAAAGTTAGATAATTGTCCGAATCGGTGCAGTAGACCGGACTCGAACTCGTGACGTGTGATTAAACATACACACAGTCCACCACTGGACTGTGTGTCTAACTTGGTTATTATTCCGGTTATTATTAAACTTAACATATATCAGTAGTGTCTCCGGTTCGATTAACAAAAAAAAAACATTTTTATTAAGGCAGCGTGTGTGGGACAAGATTCGAACTCGAGACGTTTGTGTGTTTAATGTGCACACAGTCCACCGCTGGACTGTGTGTCTAACCCGAGTTATAACTTGATTTTAATTATACTTATACACAACTGGAACTTCGTCTTCTTCGTTAGTTTTTAACCAGAATCGGAAGTCCGACTGGTTCGATGATTAAATCATGATCATTAGCGTGTTTCAGTTAATTACAGGTGAGATATAAATAAAAAGAAAGAAGAATTAGGCGTAAGGTATACCGACTGGACTCCTCTGTTTTTCCGGCAGAACTCCGGCGACAGCAACAGGTTCCGGCGTCGTGTGTCTTGCAGCAGCGAGTCTTGAGAAAGCTTGAAAAGAATGTGGGTGACTTCGGTATAAGCTCAGGGGGTTCAGTAAGGCTTAGAAGTGGAGGGTTCGGTTTTCCGGCGATGAGCAGAAGATTTCCGGCGAGTGAGTTTTCGCCGAGAAAGGGTGCGGTTTTGAGCGAAAAAGTTTGCAGAGGTTCGAGGGGGTATTTATAAGGCAGGTTATCGATGAACTTGGTCCAATTTCCGACTTGATTCAAAGTCATTACGTTTTCCGGCGGTTATAGTTGGTGTCGCGGACTCAGGCGTCCGTTATAACCGATGTAGCGATTAAGTTTTACGTTATAACTGAAGAAGTCGTAAATTATTGGCGAGTTAGTCGGGATTTCCAACGACTGCAATTTTGGGCGCCGGTTTTGAATTCGGAAAAACATGTTATGAATTAAATGATTCTAATATTTAACAAAGAATACAAGTGGCGCAGTGGTTTAAGTGTTGAGTGTTAAGACTTTGCTGGACCGGTTACTGACCCGGGTTCGAAACCCGGCAGGAACATATTATTTTTATTTTCTTATTTTTAACAGTTTTTCAAAAACAATTTATATATTCTAATATAATAATTAATTATGTATCGTTTAAAATTATTTTGGGCATTAAATTCGCAACGAAATTTTTAACTGATTGTTCGGTTGATAAATGGAGCGGGTTTGGTAAATCCGTTTTTGACGGATGTTACATTTCTCACTCCTCTCTCTATTCTTGTTTCTTTCTCTACTTCCCAAAACCCTAATGCACAACATGTATATATACTATATGTCTGCATACTGGGCTTTGGACTGGGCTAGGCCATTATCCAAGCCCATTACAACTCTAAACAAGCTAAACACAAATGCTAAGCCCAATACAAAATATCCAAAGACTAAATTATTAAACTATTAAGTTGTTGTCACAGATATGCACCGACAGACTCCCCCTTGACAATAGCTTCATAGTGTAATTTTGTCTTCAAACATAATGTGTTCTTTTGGTCTTTGGATAGCTTCAGCTACACACAGATTCTGACATTTACAGACTCTCCCTTAGCTGATACTTCTAATTTCCAAAACTTTCATTCGTTGTAGATTAGTGAACTAGCATTTTCTGGTTAAGCACTTATCTCAACCTTCCTCTATATCTCCAATTGCAATGTAGTAGAAGGATCCTACCATGCATCTTCACACATTCTGCACTCCACTCTTAATATGTACTATACTTGAATTCCGCACTTCATTTTGATAATTGTATCAATCTGTTTAGAAACACAAGCAAGTATCTCGAAAAACCATTAGTTTTTTTCCACATTAAAGATAAACCAATATTTTATCTTATCATGGAAAAATAAACCACTTATCAGTTCAAACTGAGAGACTTTAAAAACAATTTTTTTTATATTTTTATGTTTTCTGAAAACAAATAACTAACAAGAAACTAAACACTCTATTTTTGTGAGAATCACCGGAAAGAAGATCATATCAGCAATATCAAACTGTTTTCACACTATTAGTTAATTCTATATGTAATATTTATGAAAAGCAGTTCAAGATGATTACCAGTATTGTTTATCTACTTAAATAAAATACATGAACATTTCAAGTACCATTACCTAATGATATGTTAAGATAGTATCAAACTGATATATTAGTATGTCCCACATCAGGACATACCCCCGCGATCAAGAAATGCACAGAGATTCCTCGTAGTAGGTGAATATACCAAAATTCATCCTTTTAGATTTACAACGTTAGATAATTGGTGATCATGTCAGTACTTCCGTACAGCAAAGAGAGCAATATCCAACGAGGGTTAGGGAAAATACCAAATTTTGGTACGATTAATGCATTGGGCACATTTGAATGACTCTCTAGGAGAGCTTCTTCAATTTTTGGGATTTGGCATTTTAGCTCTTTTAAGATATCCTGGTTGTGTCTAGGTCAGCATATATCTGAATGCAGCTGAATGACAACCCTAATACCCCGGATGAAATCACGATATAAAGACAAAACCTCAAATGTTGGCAATCTATCAACGCAAGATTTAAGGTTATAAAACCATGCGCCACTGATATGTTACCCACTCATACACAGTTCCTTATATTTATATCACCAAGGTAAGTTGATTATTTCATGCATCTTGCCTACCAGTACATCATACGATGAAGCTGCTATCACACTTAAGCAATTTTAATTTTAATATCAGTGTGATAGTCTAACTTACTAATGTACTATCATTTCTACTTTTCCACACAATGAAAACTCATTTTTGATTTTCTATTTACTCCCCCTAAACTCACGGGCTAACTAAACCTTTTTTGGCTCAGGGAAATTTCTACCCCTAAATTTTTGTTTTTTTTATGGACAAGGTTTTAAAAACAGAAATTTAAACACAAACAGACTCTCACTTTAACCTGACAAAAAGTTTTTCACTGTTAGTAAATATTTTCTATCACAGAAGTAAATAATTCATTACCATGTCTAACCTACAATTCACCTCAGATGCTTTACATGAATAACTGTTGTTGAACACAACAACAGTCCTTCTTGGTCATCCTGCACATACTCAACAACTTAGTTAGACTTGAGAACCCAAACCCTACTGGTTTTGGGTTGACCATGAATGTCAATCTAACTTAATTATGTCCAATAGCCATCACACCCTACGGGTGTCTTGGAAGTCCTCCAAGCTGTTGAATACGATTTATAGTTTCCACGAGATCTTTGATCGCGAGAGTTCCAATAAACTCTCGGATTTTCCGACCTTTCAAAACTATTTTCTTGAAACCTTCTTCTCCCATGATCATAATCTGAACTTTGAAAAATATTTGGATTGTTTTGAACATTTGAGTTACTAAAACTCCTATATTCGTTTCTTCTTTGAAAATTTCAATTACTAGAAGTCTAGTATCGATTTTGATATCCAAAATTTTTCCTTTGAAAAAAAATTGATTGACCATTATAATGACTTGATTTAGGAGAAACGTTTCTTGGACTATCAAATCTTTCCGATGTTGAAGGTTTAGATTGAAATCTCGGTTGTTTTGTCTGACAACTTGGTTTAACATTCTTATTCAACCTAACCTGATTCCTATCCTTAACCTCAACCTTAGCCTCCACTTTGTTACCCTTTTTAAAAGGACAACAACTAGCCACATGTCCTTTGTTGTGACATTTGAAACAAGATCTTTTCTTAAAAACTTGCTTTCTGTTAGATCTCTTTTTAAATGTTTTAACCGTTTTGTCTTTAGTATCCTCATCCACTGTATGAGGTGTACTGTTAGACCCAGCCGATTCTTTCAAAGAAACTGGACTATTAGGTATGTCAACAGTTATCAGATCCCCTACAGCTTGTGTAGTAGGTACAAAATCTGTTACCTCATTTTCATTTGGTAGAAAGGAGTAATTCTGAGATGAAGCTTTACAAAACCCCACTCCCGCTTTATCACTACTCCTTTTCAAACTTTTCTGAATTTGAGTCCTGACTAACGAGGATTTCCAAATTGGTCTAACTTTCCATGAAATTCAACAATTTTGGCTTGTGCACCAGCCAATTCTGTGCACTTTTCTAAAAGCTCGTTAGTCTTATCCTTCACAGTTTCACGAGTTAAATTAATGATCTTTAACAATTCATTTACTTTTTTGTCAAACTGTTAATTTCTTGTTCCTTTGATTTGACTTTATTTAAACAATTTGACTCCCTTTTACTCAAAAGAACATTGGACTCTTTATGTTTTTCTAATTCATCTAACATAATTTTGTTTTGCTCCGATAGTTTGCCAACTTTACCATGTAGTTCAGTGCAATTATGACAAGTATGACTTACAAATTGTAATTATACCTGTACATTTGCTGTAAACTCATCTGCATCATCCATGCACACTGTAGCTTTTGCATCCTTGACTTCCATTTTCTCCTTCTCAGTTTCCTTCTTCTCTTCTTTCTTAGTAGCTACTTCTTCAGTCTTCACAACAGTAGTCTCAGCTACACATGCTTGATCACATGTACTTTGTCTTGAAGGACTCTGATAACGTTTTCCTAAAGCTTCCCACAACTCTCTAGAAGATCAATACCTATTATAAATGTGTTTCATATCAACTGGTAAGGACATCTTTATAGCTGCTAAAGCTTTCTTCTCAGCATTTTACATACGTTTCTCAGAGTATTCCATCTTCTCATATGGAAGTACTAGAATTCTCCCATTAACTCGTCCTGTGGGAGCAATGTACCCATGAATCATACAGTTCCACATCTTAGAATCTTCACATTGAACAAATGCCTCAAACTTCTCTTTCTAGTCTACATCTTGTTCAGCATTTATCAACTTTGGCCAATTATTAACACCCTCACTCATATTGTTCATTATGACCATCTTTAACACGCAGAGTATCAGTTTAAATGGATTTTGGTATACCGGTGTCAATATCAAAATCTAACATCTCTTCTGGTCCTTCTTCGTGTTTTACCGTAATCGGACTGTTAAAAACGTTAAAAAGATTGTCTGAAATTGTGATTACCAAATTGTACCGTTAGACTCGCCTCGACGATACGAATCCAATGATGTATAATGTTCGATAGTGATTTTAGGAATTTTTTTGTCCTAAAAATCACACGAGTCTAACCGTGTAGTCGGTTTGTTAAGATTGTTTACGGGTCAACTTCGATGTATGAAAACGTTTATCTCCAGTTACGTCAGCTGGTTAACTTTGCACCTTTTCCAATACAACTCGGAATAATACCCAATTCAGAACAGTAACTCGGATTGAAAATCTGAGATGGTGATTCAGAAGAGTGATCCGAGATGCTAATCTGAGATGGTGATTCAGAACAGTGTTCCCGGATGGTTTTAGAGATGCATTGTTACAATCCGAGATGCTTCCTTGTTTATCCGAGATACTTCCCAAATTATTCGAAATACATTGTTTTTATCCGAGATACAATCCGAGATGAACACCTATGATCCGAGATGCACTGTTCTGATCCGAAATGCAAGTTTTCCGATCCGAGATGCTAATTCTCTTATCGGAGATGCTTATTCTTTGATCCGAGATGCTTCCCTTATGATCCGAGATATAACTCTGATGATCCGAAATGCCAAGTTTTATTCGAGATGCCTTCCTGTTAATCTGAAATAGTAGCAATAACCCTAGAACAGTCTTCAAACTTCAAACCAGCTGTCAAAACGTCCAAAAACTTCAACTTTTTCTGCTGTTACGATTCTGAACCGAGCAAAACAAGAGCCGAATGCTCTTATACCACTTGTAGGTCCCCTAATCCATATGGATCTTCACGGAATCGTCTATCCAACCTAGAGTGCGGAATCCCCTCGATCACATTATCACAGAAAACCGAACAATATCAAGAACGCGGACAATCACTTTCAATCAGTCTTCTATTGATTATCCAACACGAATATATACAATCAATTCAAGACTCATGAGAAATCTCTCAGCCACTCTCTGTAGATTTCTCACTCCTCTCTCTATTCTTGTTTCTTTGTCTACTTCCTAAATCCCTAATGCACAACATGTATATATACTACATGTCTGCATACTTGGCTTTGGACTGGGCTAGGCCATTATCATTGCCCATTACAACTCTAAACAAGCTAAACACAAATGCTAAGCCCAATACAAAATATTGTAAGACTAAACTATTAAACTATTAAGCTGTTGTCACATATATGCACCAACAATTCTTACGAAAAATGGGCAGGGTTTCCTCTGTTCTTAGAATGCACCAACAATCAAAGTGTCGATATATCTTCAAAACGCAACAACAATTCACAGTAATATATACAAAATTTTTGTTAAATGTGCCAAAAACGTAGCAAATCAATAATCGTATTGGTTCGAGCTCGGTTCACGTTAAATATAAAATATACAAATAATATAATAAAAATTCATGTCGTTCTAGTGTTACCGGGTCTTGCATTGACTGAGTTCACTTGGTTGACCAATAGTTGACCCGTTGACCAGGTTTGACAGAGTTGGCCGGGTTTGACCCGAGTTGACTGAGCTGACCTGAACCGAACCTCATGTTTACTAAATTGACCAAACCAAACTCGAACTAAGGCTGACCATGTTTGGCCAATTGAACGGGTTTGACCCGAACACCAAAACTGAACCGAAACTACCCGACCCCAAATTTGACCCATGTATGTCGTTTGACCGTTGACCTGCCTTGACCGAGTTTGAATTGTTCATGTGAACCAGAGCCGAGACCAAAGCCTGAAACAGAACCGAACTTGTACCATACTAAAACCTGAACCAAAACAACACCACCAATTGTCGTGGTGTCTCCGGCGACGGCAAAACGGCATGCCGCCGTTCGGCCACCACCACCGTCATCACCTCATCCGCCATCTACGTCACCCGAACCACCTATCGCTACTTAAACGAAAAAGAAATCAAAAGAGGAAACTTTTAAAGAAACGAGTCTCCTACCGATCTGAATGATTATGAAAACTAGGCGTGCTTACCGGTGTGTTATAGTGGGGTACACCGCTAATCAATCGTGAAATTTCTGCCATCACCGACGTCGTGCCGTCACCTCATCTGATTACCGGAGTCCGGCTACCAGACATGAAGGAGAGAGAGAGTGGGGGGGGATGCTTGCGGTTAGGGTTGGGGTGAAAAATGAGGGTTTGGAGAGAATGATAAGTATTTATAATTAAAGTTTAGGTAGGTTGGCTCAAGGCCCATTCACCTGTTTCTTGTGTTTTGCTCGGCCCAATGCGTCTACGAGGCTTGTTTTCATAGAACTTTGTGTAATGTCGTAGAATATAATTTTATGATCATAAATATTTAAAATATTTTCGGTAGTCGACGTTTGATGCATTCGTTCGTCGGTTGCGTTAAAATCGCGTAGAATGCTTCGGTTGTCGTTTCTAATCCGTTTTGCGATCCGATTTCGGTTGCGGATATTAAAATTCGAATATGAAGCTAAATATATCATAATATTTTGGTTTTTAAGGTAATACACGAGTCCGATGCTTCCGTTTTGTTGGTGTGTTCCTACATTCGCGTTATTCATTCACGTATGCGTTTTGTAACGTGCGAAAGCATGATATTTCATTAAAACCAATTCATGTGTTTAAAATATATGTATGAGATTCGTATTTTTTGGCGTTGTCATTATTTTTTCCTGTGTCTGTTCGTTACCGTTTAAATGCACGCAAAATTCCCGAAATCACTAATCGCGTAGCGTACAAATGAAATAGACGTTCCTAGGCATTCCAAAGGCCTATTTAAATTAATTTATGTCTTAAAACAATACTTATTATTATCTTAATGTTCGTTATGCGCGTAATTAAAATCCAAAAATTACCGGTTGTCAAATTCTCCTCTATTAAAGAAATTTCGTCATCGAAATTTAGACTATGTTATCTCATTAGGGTTATGTCATGCGTTGGTAATTATAAAAAGTATCAAAGTAAATGACAATGTAATTGTATCAAGACATGCTCGATTTATATGGATATGAGGAGATAATGCAACAATAAAAACCTAGCTGTTCAACTGAATTTGTTTCCGAAATCGATATCAAGTGAACGAGGCATAGCAAAACACTCACCAATATGACTAAGTTTTCCGGGGTCCAACCAAAGAGGAATTCAACCAATAGATGTTCAATTGAACACTCACAACCTACAAATGAATTCTAGAAATAATAGAATTTACTACCAACGGATGCTTGCGTTGGTCATTAAATAAGTGAAATATAAAATCAACAGCTCAAATGAAATAGGAGCACGAGAATGATTTGTCATCTATCAACCATAACATGAATAAAATCAATGTGTTGACATTATTTAATTGCATGGATACACCGATATACAACAGAAGTTAGTGTATCATTGTCTTAATACATAATTAAGACTATTTCAATGATGAGTCAAATGAGAGATATACACAGTTTTGCATGAAACGATTGATCATGATTAGCCCAAGCTACAAGTTTGTACCGACGCCACAAGGTATAATGTTTAGCGGGATAATTCAATTATAGCGGTGACCGGACAAATTAACCATGTTAACAATCAGATGAAAGGTTCAACGAAGTAAATCTGAATATTTGCTCCAAATAAATCTAGAACGATTTTCAATTGATGACGAAAGAACAAATAAATATAGTTTTCGCTTGATAGTGACAGCACAATAAATATCGTAAAATTTTTGACCGCTGTTGAAAGAACCATTAAGATGTACACCGGAATATAACATGAATATGTGTACCATTATCTTAACACCCAATTGTATTAAGATCGCCTTAAAAATAATAAATCAACAAGATGGGTTTAAAAGTAAATAGTTAAATCCGTACATGAGGTGTGCATACGAGATTAGAGCAAGCTTCAAAATAATGAAAATGCCACCCCAAGGTGTCATAACCAACAAACGATTTAAGAGAGGTGAAGACCAAACAAGTCTACAATGGTTCGAAACAAAAGAGTGCTTGTTGAGATTATTTTGAATATGATAGCCTCAATACATTATATGGAACCTTGAATTATAGTGAGCAAGCTCAAACAATTGACCTTGTTGAGACACAATCCAACAATGAATACATGTATCGACAAGGAAATTTCAACATGGTTACAACGAAAAACCATGTATGTAGCTTGACAAGAAAAGTAGTTCCCAAGAATTCGTTGACCTGATATCAAGGAGTCAATATTCACAATAATGCAGGTCATCCAAATCACAAAACAAAAACTGGATGTAGCGAAATAACATTCGAACTATTGATAAAACAACCATTCGGAGTGAGGCCCTTGATGGTCTCCACGAATCAACTAACCACATGCGCAAGAAACAACGCAAGTGTAATATATGACTTTCTCAAGAAATGATGCAAATGGATGTTTGCTAATTATGAAAGGAATTCTCGTTATACGATAACCATTAGGAGGAGTAGAGGTGTGAAAATCTACTCATTATATGCAAAAGTCAGAATTTTAATAGAAAGATATTTTAGGAATTACTTGGAATTTCCTGTGTTGATTTGTTGTTAAGTGACATCACCATGGAATGTTGAACATGGCGTAATCACCATTAATGAAGTAGGGGGAATGTGAAGACATGTGACTTCCTTTGTGATGCCAATCGTTGTGATTACTATTAGACTAAGTATCAAGTGTTGTGAAATCTCGTTTGGACATACCTCGGCGTGATTCGTGTCGCTTACTGGACCACGTGAAAAATTGCCGCATTCTAATCGGTAGTTCTCCCACTAACGGGATTAGCATCGTTGTCATACTTTCTTAAGGTCGTGCCTCAAAAGTCGTATGTGATGTACTTCAATATCCGTTGATGTATAGGTTGAGTTTCATGTATATTCGCATACCCATATTTCGTTTTGCGTAGATTACCTGCTCAGATTAATAAAATGGCATCGACAAAACATATAATGGTGGTTGCCCTAGTTATTAGTCGCAATTTCTACGTAATGACCTTTAATGAATTTTGATGCAAGTTTTCCAAAGGTCCTAAGTGTGTGTTACCAAAACTCTCAAAGTTTTGCTTACTGTATGTAACTGTTTCGTGTACCGTGTATCAAACACAACACTAATTTATGATTAAAACCAAAGTGTTTACTCATTGTTTCAACCACGGTTTTAACCCATGTTCGAGTGCTAGGAGTTCTGAATGTATTCAAAGTCTTAATAATATAAGTCCCTAGAGGAAAGTGGGGTTAGAGTCTAGTATCTCCACAGAAACCTAATTCGCTAAAACCTATAACTCTGATACCAATCTGTCACACCCGCTAAAATCAGAGTTGGGCGTGATTTGGCTGGTATCTTTATTGCACAGCAGAAGTATATAAATGCTAAGACTTCTAAAAAGTGAACGCTCGCTAAGCTTGAATCCCCATGGGTTCTCCTATTCCAACCATGCCATAATTTGAATTTTGTAACATGAGAAAGAGCATGTGAAAAATCAACATAAAGTTAGCGAGTTAATAGTTGTTTGAAAAAATTTTTAAATAAAGCATTTTGATAACCGGTTTAAATAGTGTGAGAAATCATATTAAAACCATTTTTCCCTAACATGTCATTTGAAAACCTTGTGTTTGAAAAACTTGTACAACTGTCAACATCCGCGTCACGTTAACATTTGAGAATTCGTATGTAATAATGTAGTATGTAAAGCGTCTATGAATTTGATGATCATTAATATTTTGCAAGGACATTAATATGTATGACGACATAGGAAGCACTCAACCCTAGACGATTTAACACTGGTCCACTCGGCTGGGTCAACAAAAGCACTACATGCGGCGGCCAATCAAGGACCCATTAGTGGGGCTCGCCTACACCCGATAGATCTACCACTTTTGTTCCGTGGTCTTATAAAAGATTAATGGCGCTTAAGAGAGACCCTATTCACACATGATCTAATATTTCATTCCATAGCTAAACCATACCATCGACACATGTATTTTCCTCGAGAGTTATAAAGCCAAAAACATTTAAGAAAAAGGAGGACATAAATTCACGGAGTTTATGTGCCTCACACAAATGAGAATGGGCCTAGCCCATTTGATTCTGTAAGCAGGACCAACCCGTCCCCTTATTTGTATGCAGGACAACCCTGTCCCGTTGTAACTAGTACAATCTCATCAATAGTCATGAAACTCATGCAGGTTTTGAAAAAACATGTGTGTTTTGTAAACCGGTATGTTTAGCATAAACATTTCATAAACCATTTGAGTTAGTTGGAATTCATTTGCAACATGGTTTAGAAATATGTAGTTTTCATTCATCGAAATATTGTATATTTTTGCAAACTTGCATGTCTTTCTACCTCGAAAACATTTATAAAAATGTAAAACCGTAAAAAAGTGAGGGTTATGAACTTACCTCGATATCCTTGTGCAAAGTTAGCTTGTAATCTATAACCTTTCTATCAAGTAATTAAACTTATAAGTCTCTACTAAAAGCGTAGCTAAACTACATGTCACCAAGATCTACCTAATCGTTAACGAGATGACTCTGTCGGAGTATTATTATATTGATTTGAAATGACCAATCGATGGTTGTTTGATCCCATTCATAGTTGGAATAAATACTTAGTTTGGAAACGACTTACTATTCGAGTGAATTAGAATATATATTTATATATGATTATGAAATCGCGCTAGTCGTCGTGAGTAGAATTACCTAGATGGATAATAGTACGTCTCGTTATATCCTTTGTAAGATGAAAATACATATATCTATGCACGTACACATATATGTGTAAAACGTTGCGTAACCGGAATATATATATATACAAAATATATACAAAATTTTTGTCGAATGTGCAAAAAACGTAGAAAAATCACTAATCGTATTGGTTCGAGCTCGGTTCGCGTTAAATATAAAATATATAAACAATATAAAAAAATTCGTGTTCTTATGGTGTTACCGGGTCTTGCGTTGACTTCGTTGACCGCAGTTGACCGGTTGACCAAGTTTGACTGAGTTGGCGGGTTTAACTCGAGTTAATCGGGTTAACTAAGCTGACCCGAACCAAATCTGATGTTGACCAAATTAACCAAACCGTACCCGAACCCGAACTAAGGCTGACCATGTTTGATCAGTTGAATGGGTTTGACCCGAACACCAAAACTGAACCGAAACTACCCGACCCCAAATTTGACCCTGTGTGTGTTGTTTGACCCGGCGTTGACCTGCCTTGACCGAGTTTGAATTGTTGACGCGAACCAGAGCCGAAACCGGAGCATGAAACAGAACCGAACTTGTACCATACTAAAACCTGAACCAAAACAACACCACCCATTGTCGTGGTGTCTCTGACAAAATGGCCTGCCGCCACTCGGCCACCACCGCCGTCATCACCTCATCCACCATCTACGTCATTCAAACCACCTACCGCTACTTAAACGAAAAAATCAAAAGAGGAAACTTTTAAAGAAACGAGTCTCCTACCGATCTGAGCGATGATGAAAACTAGGCATGCTTACCGGAGAAGATACTTGATCAGTGGCTGTCGGAGTTGAAACTTCCATTTTTGTTGCTCGAACGGGAAAATCATCGTCGGATTCGTGCTCGGAGGGTGCGTTTTAGTGGGGTACACCTTTGAACCATCGTGAAATTTCCACCATCACCGTCACCGTGAGCGTCGACAGCACCGAGATGTCGTTGGCACCGCCATGTTGTCGCCTGATCTGATTACCAGAGTCCGGCTAATGGACATGAAGGGGAGAGAGAGTGTGGGGGTGCTTGCGGTTAGGGTTCGGGTGTAAAATGAGGGTTTGAAGAGAATGATAAGTATTTATAGTTAGAGTTTAGGTGGGTTGGCCTCAAGGCTCATTCGGCCGTTTCTTGTGTTTTACTCGGCCTGTAGGTCCCCTAGTCCTTATGGATCTTGACAGAATCCTCTATCCAATCTAGAGTGCGGAATCCCCTAGATCAGATTTCACAGAAAACACAAGAACACGAACAAGAACACAAAGAATTCCTTCAAACTGTCTTCTATTGATTATCAAACACAATTGTTTTACAATCAATTCAAGACTCTTCTCTCAATCTCTCTGAAGCAATTCTTTCTGCAACTGAACAATAGAACCAGCAACCTTAACCCTAATGCAAACCTTCCTATATATAGTGATAGATTGTGCTCATGGGCTAGGGTTTCCTACATGGACTGCTAATTGGTTTAAAGCCCAATTCGCCTACCAAGTGTTATATTGTGTCTAGTTCAGCCAAGTTACTTCTAATTCACTAATACAAAACTAAACCCGCTAACCGTTTATCAATTTACTAGTTACAAGATATCCAAAGACCAAATCTAAGATGTTATCACAAATATGCATCAACAAACTCCCCTTTGACAATAGCTTCATAAAATAACTTAGTTCAGTCTTCTTGCTATCTTCAATATCTTTGAAAAACGTTGACGTTGGTCTTTGGATAGCTTCAGCTTTAACAGCTTCTGTCAGCAACAGACTCCCCCTAAGCTGATGTATCTAATCACCAAATCTTCTAAATCGTTAGCGTTTGAGTAAACTCCAATTTAGTCCTTGCATAGCAATCTTCTAACTTTTCAACTGTGTCTGCAATGAAGAAAGGAGGTTCTACCATGCATCCAAGCAAACTCCTCCTCAAACTTCTCAGCAACACACTGCTACAACTGTATACTATAAAACAAACATCTCGAGAAACCATAAGAATTTTTCAACACAAGTTAAACAAATTATTATTATTCAAGATATAGTAAAACTGTATCACAGATTAAGCACTTCTCCATTCAAACCATATACTCAAAATTTTAAGCACACATAGCCTGCAAGATTGTAAAAATTTTGAACTCAGCTTCTAACATCATCTCCCCCTATCAGTAACAACTCCTCCACGAACAACCAAAGCCGTACAAGAAGAATTTACAAGAAAATGAAATATTTTTGGATTTTTATATTTTCTGAAAGCAAATAAAGTACTAAAAATTAAACACTCTATTTTTGTGAGTATCACCGATAAGAAGATCATATCAGCACCTTCAAACTGTTTGCACACGTATCTGATTATTTTATATGCAATATTCATTAAAAGCAGTTCAAGACGATTACCAGTATTGTTTATCCACTTAAACAAAATACATGAACCTTTCAAGTACCATTACCTTGTGATCTGCTAAGATAATTTATTACTCATATACTAGTATGTCCCACTTCAGGACATACCCCCGCGATCAAGGTAAGCACAAAAATTTATCGTAGTAGGTGAGTATACCGAAATTCATCCTTTTGAATTTACAACGTTAGATAATTGGTGATCAGGTCAGTACTTCCGTACAGCAAAGAGACCAAACATCCAACGAGGGTTAGGACAAATACCAAATTTTTGGTACGAATAATGCAATTTGCACATTTGAATGACTCTCTAGGAGAGCTTCTTCAATTTTTGGGATTTGACATTTGTAGCTCTTTTAAGATATCCTAGTTGTGCCTAGTTCAGCATATATCTGGATGCAGTAGAAGGACAACCTTGATACCCTAGATGAAATAACGATATAAAGACCTAAAACCTCAGATTTGGCAATCTATCAACGCAAGATTTAAGGTTATAAAACCATACGCCACTAATATGTTACCCACTCATACAAAGTTCTTTTATATTTGTATCACAAAGGTAAGTTGATTATTTCATGCCTTTTGCCTACTGGTACATCATATGATGAAGCTGCTATCACACTTAAGCAATTTTCTTTTATTTTCAGTGTGACAGTCTAACTTGCTGATGTACTATCATTTCTTCTTTTTCACACAGTGAAAAACTCATTTTTGATTTTCTATTTTTTATGTTTTTGAATTTTGAAAAGAAGTAAATTATTTACAAACTATTTTTATGGAAAAATGGTTATTCAGAATGCCCCATCCCGTTGAGTTCGACTAAATGTTCAAAACGAGCCCTGTCAAACGCTTTTGTGTAAAGATCTGCAAGATTATCTAGTGTGTCGACTCGATGCAGTTCAATTAATTTCTTTTCAGCACAATCCCGTATAAAATGATGATGAATGTCAATATGTTTTGTGCGACTGTGTTTTACGAGATTGTTGGTGATTGATATAGTGGCATTATGGTCTATCATAATAGGAGTACGAGTCACACATCTGCTGTTGGATCCAGAGAACTTGAGAGCAACAGTTACCCGCAACAATATATTTAGCTTCACACTTCGAGGTAGACACGCAAGGCTGCTTCTTGCATTGCCATGAGACAGGCCTCCCTCCGAAGAACTGACAACCACCTATGGTAGACTTCCTTGTAGATTGCATCCTCCAAAGTCCGAATCAGTGAAAGCAACAAACTTCAAATCACTAGCAGCTGGATACCATAACCCAAGTTTAGGTTTCCCCTTCAAGTAACGAAGAATCCGCTTCACCGCTTTCATGTGGGACTCCTTTAGATTTGCTTGATATCTGGCACAAAGACATACTGCGAACATGATATTAGGTCTTGAAGCAGTCAAGTACATCAGAGAACCAATCATTGCTCTATATTGAGTTGGATCAACATCCTCCACACTCTCATGATCTGGACCAAGATTGTGATTCTCACAGATAGGTGTATTGAAAGTAGCGCAATCCTCCATTTTGAAGCATGACAAAATGTCATACACATTCTTCGTCTGATGTATGAACATCCCATCCTTCTTCTGTTCAACTTGTAAACCCAAAAAGTAGGATAATTCACCCATCGCAGTCATCTCAAACTTGCTCTTCATTACCTCTTCGAAATCATGACACATGTTATCATCAGATGACCCAAAGATGATGTCATCTACGTATACCTGTACTAACAGAAAGTCTTCCTTCTTCCTTTTGATGAACAGTGTACTGTCAATCTGACCTCTTTTGAAACCATGTTTTAACAAATGTGCTGATAGTGTCTCATACCACGCCCTAGGTGCCTGATGCAGTCCATACAATGCCTTATCAAGTCGATAGACTCGATCTGGATAGTCAGGATCAGTAAACCTGTCTAGTTGTGAGACATACACCACTTCTTGGACTTTCCCGTAAAGAAATTGACTCTTCACGTCAAGTTGGTAAACTTTGAAGCCCTTGAATGAAGCAAAAGCTAGGAACAAACGAATTGCTTCCAACCTTGCTACTGGTGCAAACACTTCATTTTAATCAATCCCCTCTTGCTGATTCAACCCTTTCACTACCAACCGAGCCTTATTCATTATCACAATCCCTCGGTCGTCTTTCTTGCACTTGAACACCCACTTAGTACCTATTTCTTTTTCTCCTTCAGGTAGATCAACTAGCTCCTAAACTTTCAACTTCTTGAACTGAGCTAGTTCCTCTTGCATAGCTCAACCCAACAATTGTCTTTTAGAGCCATATGAACATTCTTCGGCTCCTCTTGGGCAGTAAAGCAGCTATACAAACATTCATTAATCAACCTAGTCTTCTGAATCGAAGTAAACAAACAGGAACCTTCGAGCACACCTCTTCTCGTCTAAACGCCTACAGCAGGATCACCAATGATGTTTTTAACTGGATGATCTTTGTGTACTCTTGTGGTAGCAATGGTGTCAACAACCAGATTATCTCCCAGATTAGATCCAACCTCCCCTGAATATTAGCATTAGCAAACGGATTAATGAAGTCCTCCCCTGAATAGGTTCAGACTCACTATCACTGGAGTCCTCTAGAGCTGCACTGGAAGAAGTTTCTAGAGCATATGTCATCGATACGTTCGGTCTAGGCATGAAGTCACACTCTCCATCTTCACTGATCACAGTATGGAACACTTAAGACTCATCTGCATTAGAAAAATCAGGGATATTAAATGATTTAAAAACACTGTCATAATCATATAATATAGGAGGACCACTCGTTGATTGTTGAGGTGTATAACTAGTGATTTCCATGTTAAACACAATCTCAATTTTACTAGTTTTTAGATTAAAACCCTTTTATTCAGTGTTCCAGGCATATAGCCTAGAAAGTAACCTTCATCAGCCACCTCACCGAATTTTCGCTTATCCTTATTTCGCACAATGGTGCAGGGTAATCCAAATGGTTCAAAACCTTTTAAGTTTGGTTTTCGGTTAAACAATAGTTAGTGACATTTTTTATTAAACTGTTTAATTGTCAAAACTTTGTTCAGGACATAACAAGCTGTGTTCATAGCTTCTCCCCATAAAAGAACTGGAAGCTTTGAATCAGAAAGCATAGTCCTTGCAGCTTCAATCAACGTCCTGTTCTTCCTCTCAGCGACTCCATTCTGTTGAGGTGTATAAGGAGCAGAAAATTGATGTCCAATTCCCTTGCGAAGACAATAGAGATCCAGAACTTGATTCTTGAACTCCATGCTATTATCACTCCTTATCCTCTTGATCCGTGCATCATTGACATTTTCCAATTTTGTAAAAAGATCTATCAGCATCTCTGCTGTCTCATCTTTTGTACCTAAAAAGAAACCCACGAATAACGTGAGCAATCATCAGTGACAACTAAACAATAGTACTTTCCACCTATGCTCCTTATGTTCACTGGACCGAATAGATCCATATGAAGTAATTCATAAGGGGCATCTATGGAATTTATTGTTTTAGACTTGTGAGGTTTCTTATGTTTTTTTCCCTTTTGACATGGAAGACATTTATCTTCCACGTGAAACCTCTGCACTGGCACTCCTTCCACTAAACCATTCTTATATAATTCATTTTCCGATAGTGGATGTGGGCCATGCATCTGTGCCACAACAATGACTCAGCCTTAGATGCTTTTGATAGTAAACACGCGACCATAGTGGAAGAATCCTTAGCACCCATGTCCATGACATAAGTGTCGTTTCTCCTTGGCGCTCTCATCACTATCCAGTCATCCGGTATCACCAAACCAAGTTTCAACACCAAAGCTTCACACTTTGTAAAGTGGATCGAGTGACCCTTGTCGCAAACTTGAGACACGCTCATTAGATTGTGCTTCAGCTGCTCAACATAGTTCACTTTGTCTAGTGTGTTCTTCCCGTTAGTCGCTTTTCCTCGACCGGTAATGTGCCCTCCTTTAGCACCTGCAAAATTCACATAACCACCATTTATATTCTCAAACTCTGTCAACAACCTCGCATTCCCCGTCATGTGCCTGGAGCAGCCACTATCAACATACCACAAGATGATAATCCTCCTTAGCAGCTCCTGCACCATCCAACAAAATTAGTTAGATTGGGGGACCCAAGCCTTAATGGTCTTGGGTCTTCCAGATTCATCAATCATGGGAACATCCATCCAGTATCCTTCACTCCTAACAGGAGTCTTGGATCTTTGACCTGTTGATGGAAATGGTCTTTGATTTCTACTAGGTCTGTGGTCCTGAGGTTTACTAACCAAGTTTGGACTTTGTGACCTTTGGAAATTACGATTTTGGTGCCATGAATTTTATGATAATAATTTCTAAAGCCATCGTTATAAAAATTTCGACTACCAACATTCTGGTATCAATTTTGATATTGACCTTGACCTCTGAAATTATTTGATTTACCATTAAAGCTATTCATTCTTGGTGAACTACTTCTAGGTCTATCATATTTGCCTGATGTAGATGCAGGCTGAAATCTTTGTTGATTTTTTTGAAAACGAGGAACTTGGTTAGTTCCTTTTTCAGCCTTATCTACACCAACAGCAACACTGTATTGCTTGGTAGCAGATATCTTTGGTGAGTTAACCTTCTTCTTACCATTACCACGTTTTGCTGGTGATTTTTCTCTCTGTTTCTCACTTACATGTGTTTCACTCTTTCTGTTAGGACAGCAGCTAACTCATATCCTTTTTCATGACATTTGAAGCAAGATTTTCTAGCTAAAGACTTCTCTACAGAATCCACTTGCTTAGATTCATCAGGCGATTATGATGATGATGATGACGATGCCTTGGAAGGATCTTGTTTAGCTTGCCTAACTTCTGATTTTTCTTTATTTTTATTTTTAGCAAACTGCACATTAGACTCTTTAGTAATAACAGGGACCGTTTCATTCATGTCACTCCCTTTGACAAAATTAACCTTTCTAACAAAAATTTGTTTTTGATTCTTAGGGTGTGTAATTTTTGTTTTCAAAACTGGTTCCCTGTTATTATCCTTCTTGGCATTCTCAGAACCATCAACACTTCCTGATGTGGAACTACTAGGTGTAGTTGCAACAAAGTCTGTAAGCTCTTCTTCATCTGACAAGAAAGAATAGTCATGACCAAGTGGTGGTGGGACTTCATTCAAACCTTTGAAGCCACACAAGTCTTGTCATTACTCTTCTTCAAGCCATTCATCATGTGTTTCATGACAAAAGATGAATCTCTGAATTGATTTAATTTCTTTTCAAGCTCATAAATTTTAAGTTGTGCTTCAGACAACTCTTTGCACTTTTCAGAAACCTCTTTTGTTTTCTCACTCATCGTATCATGAGCTAAGTCAATAACTTGAAATTTTTCGTTAAGCTTATAGGTTAGAATATTAATTTCTTCTTCATAACCTTTAATATTCTTCAAGTATAATGACTCATTTCGTTTTACGAAAAAGTTTGATTCTTTTAAGTTCGAGAGCTCATTAGCCAGACTTTGGTTTTGTTGTGTTAATGTGTCAGCCTCACTTTGCAGTTCACAACATTTCAAACAAACAGAACTACTAGAGTTAGAACATACCTCTCCTGTTGATTTGCTTAGATCAGCCATGAAAGCATCAAAATCAGTAGCCATTTTCTTCTCTGTAGTCATCTGTTCTCCATTATCTTTCTCAGCTACTTTCTCTTACTCCTTCTTAGCATCAGCTTTCACATCTTCATCAACAACTGGAGCTATCTCATCCATAAACACCTGTGATGTGTTGTGATAACTCTCCAGATGAACACTCCAATCATAAGAACCCTCTATAGCAGTAGAAATTAGGGCCTTTGATCCAGTGTTGTTTGATGTATTCCTATTGCTTGAACCATGACCAGGAGAATCTTGAAAGGATGAACTAGAACGAGATTCAGTTTTAGCTCTTTGACACTCTCTAGCGAAATGTCCGTAGTTGTGACAGTTGTAACACTTCACTTTTGACTTGTCAAAGCCTACACTCTTTCCAACGAACTTTCTGCCCGTTCTGTTTAAGAACCTTTTCACCCTTCTAGAGAATATGGCCATCTGCCGTTGCAAATCCATCTCCTCTAAGTCATCAGGGTCAATCTGATCATAATCTTCATCAAACATAGTAGGATCAGATATTTTTCCCTGAATATAGTTCTCGTAGGAAGCAACAAAAGAAGCAAGCAATGCTAGGTGATCTTTAGCACTTTTGACACTCGGAGGCATAGACTTAGAATTGTTGTTACTTGATTGTTGTCTCTTAGCCCCTGACGAGCCTCCTGAAGCAGCAACAAAACATACTTCACCTTCAGAATTAGTCACGATCTGTTCATTCTCACATGAGAGAAACGCCGTTGCAGTATCACTGGAAGCATTGTTGGAAGATGAAGGTGTAAGACCTTTATATATCCCCGGATCTTGAACCTGATCATAACCCGTTTCCTTCTTCTTCATGTTGAGCTCATAAGCTCTCAATTTCCCAACAACCTCTTCAGGTCTTTCTTTTCATAATCAGCTTCACCCTTTATCATCTACGTGTAAATATCCCACTTGGCAGGTAAAGCATCCAACAAGTTGTCGTTTATCTCCACATCTGTGTATCCCTCTATGTCATAATTATTTATTTCTGACATCAGATGATAATATCTCGTGATAATATCTTCAAGGGATTCATTTCTCATGCCTTTGAACACAGCAAACTGTTTCTTCAGCAGATCAACCTTGTTCTTCTTTACATCAGTATTGTCCTCATACCTCTTCTCCAGGGCATCCCACATCTCCTTCGATGTTGTATAACGCTTGAATGTGTGCTTTATGCAATCAGGTAATGACATCTTGATAGCAGCTAAAGCTTTCTTCTCAGACTCATACATTCTCTTCTCAGCTTCAGACATATTCACGTAAGCAGTAACACGTTGTCTGCCCTCAAAATCATGCGTTGGGTTAGCGTACCCATCTTGAATACAGATCCACATTCGTGTGTCCTGATATTCAATAAAGGATTGAAATCTATCCTTCCAAGTAAGATAGTTCTCCACCTTCAGCATCTTTGGAGGTTTATTTGTGGTACCAGCCTCATGCTCCATCCTTAACAGCTCATTTAAGTTTGACATATTCGACATTTTACCGAACCGGCTCGTTAAAAACGTTAAAACTTGTCCGACATGAGTGGTTACCAAATTATAACTTTTTTTCCGAAATATCAACTGAGTCTAACTGTCCATTCGGTTCGTCAAAATTGTCTATGGATCAATTTCTATGTCGAAAACGTTTAACTCTGGTTACGTCAGTTGGTTAACTTTCCAACTTTTTGTATGTAACCCGGAACAATGTAAAATCCGACATGGTAACTCTGAATGACAAATGAAAATCCAGAACAGTAATCCAAATTACGAATCCGAGATGGTGATCCAGAATAGTGATCCGAGATGAAATCCGAAATGCACTGTTCTGATCTGAAAAGGAAATCCGGAATAGACTACTCTGATCCGAATTGGAATCCGGAAATAGTTCCCAATCCGAGATGGAATCCGGAATACAATTCTGATTCGAAGTGTCAATCCAAAATGGCTTTTCTGATCCGAATTGCACTGTTTTCCAGATCCGAAATGCAGATTCTGGTCCGAAATTCAAGTCTTCAATCCGAATTACAATGCTTTTTAATCCGGAATGCCTTTCTTTAATCCGAATTGCTTGCTGTTAATCCGAAATGCCTGCAAAAATTCAAAATACCTGCAAAAACCCTAAAACAGCTGTCAAAACCCTAATTCAGCCGTCACAAACTTCAAGAACAGCCTCCAAAAACGCCCAAAAATCAAATTTTTCTTTGTTGTGACGATTCTGAACCGAGTAATAATCAAGAGCCGAATGCTTTGATACTAATTGTAGGTCCCCTAGTCCTTATGGATCTTGACAGAATCGTCTATCCAATCTCTAGTGCGGAATCCCCTAGATCAGATTTCACAGAAAACACAAGAACACGAACAAGAACACAAAGAATTCCTTCAAACTGTCTTCTATTGATTGTAAAACAATAGATCAGATTTCACAGAAAACACAAGAACACGAACAAGAACACAAAGAATTCCTTCAAACTGTCTTCTATTGATTGTAAAACACAATTGTTTTACAATCAATTCAAGACTCTTCTCTCAATCTCTTTGAAGCAATTCTTTCTGCAACTGAACAATAGAACCAGCAACCTTAACCCTAATGCAAACCTCCCTATATATAGAGATAGATTATGCTCATAGGCTAGGGTTTCCTACATGGACTGCGAATGGGTTTAAAGCCCAATTCGCCTACCAAGTGTTATATTGTGTCTAGTTCAGCCCAATTACTTCTAATTCACTAATACAAAACTAAACCCGCTAACCGTTTATCATTTTACTAATTACAAGATATCCAAAGACCAAATCTAAGCTGTTGTCACAAATATGCACCAACATGGCCCAATGCGTCTACGAGGCTTGTTTTCAAACCTGAACTTTGTGTAATGTCATAGAATATAATTTTATGATCATAAATATTTGAAATAGTGTCGGTAGTCGACGTTTGATGCGTTCGTTCGTTGGTTGCGTTAAAATCGCGTAGAATGATTCGGTTGTTGTTTCTAATCCGTTTTTAAATCCAATTTCGCATGCGGATATTAAAATTCGTTGCGAAGCTTAATATATAATAATATTTTGGTTTTAAAGGTAATACAGAGTCTGATGCTTCCGTTTCATTGTCGGTGATTTCCTATAGTCACGTTTTTCATTCACGTATACGTTTTGTGACGTTCGAAAGGATGATAATTCATCAAAACCAATTCATGTGATTAAAATATACGAATGAGACTCGTATTGTTTGGTGTTGTTAGTATTTTGTCCGGTCTCAGTTCGTTACCATTTAAATGCACGCAAAATTCCCGAAATCACCAATCGTGTAACGTACAAATGAAATAGATGTTCCTAGGCATTCCAAAGGCCTATTTAATTTAATTTGTGTCTTAAAACAATACTTATTATTGTCTTAATGTTTTTTATGTGCGTAATTAAAATCTGAAAATTACCGGTTGTCACACGAAAGAGTCATCCTCTCGAAGGAGTCAGCCTCTCGAAGGAGTCATCCTCACGAAGGGTCATTCACTTGAGGACTTTTACACGTGAAAGAGACTGTTTGATGAATTCACAGACAGAGTGTTGTTAGAGAGTGAGGTAGTCACGAAGACCTATTCATAATGATTATAATCTGATGAATTGAATATTAATGGACCAAATTTGTTAAATCCGCAAGAAACTTGAATTTGCCTATTTTGAGGGGGAAATTCAGTGATGAGTTTAGAGAGGTCAGGATTTGCCAAAAATGAGGGGAATAAAATTTTTCTAATATTAGAACATTTTTGGAAATTCAGACGGGAAAAATGTACAAAAGTTTTCCGGTGGTTCATACACAAATTCTAATTGGTGATGAAGAGTATTTTGATTCTTTAGTCTGTGATCATAGGAAGTTCAGATTCTTAAGATCGTGATTAGATTGATGTCTTAGGGTTTGAGTCTCGAGTCTTCTTATAAGCCGATGTCAGGAGGATGCATCAATATTGTCGATATTTAAAAGATGTAAGAGAGCTTTCAAGATATTAGATACATGACAGCTCAATGATATTCTAAGGGTGTCAGAATGGTTAATCTTTGAGCATATGAGTTGTTTTCTAGACTAACCACTGAGGAATGACGATGTTTGTTGATTAAGTTGCTACCAGGACTAACGGAGAAGGCTATACATCTGTTATCATGACTAAAGAGGAAGAATGTGAATTTGATCGTGGAAGAATGTTTCTTAGATCACAATGTGTACCAGGTGATTTGATATCCAATCAAGATTTGCTGATTGTGGAGATTACTGTTTACACTGATCAATCATTTAGGAGTGTGCTTAAAGGTGATTACGGAATTGTGGGTATTCACATACTTGAAGTTTACCTGTGTGATGTTCTAACTTTCTATCAACTGTTGGTTGGGATTTTGAAGATTAAGAGATTGAGCTAAAGTGGAAAATCAAAAACCAAACAAGGATATGATTAATGTTGAAACGAAGATGCTGCATTGATTAGTTTCACGTTGATGATTATTCATGAAGATTGCAGTTAAGCAAATCAGAGGAGGCTGGGAACCGTGCAAACAAAGAACTAAAGTGTCATTTAAGGGGGGGGGGGGAATGTGGTATTGCAAATACAAACCTGAATCATCAATCAAGGGGGAATTATTTGAAGATATCAAATGCTTGATTGATGTTGCAGAATATTCAAACACGACACTCATATTTGAAGATCAAGATTCGACAATGACGACCAAGGGAGAATTTGTCAGTGCATATTATATATGTTCGTCACTGTGCAAATAGGCTAGATAGAGTGTGTGTTGAATATTGTGTAGTTGAGTGAGAGATTTGAACACGTGACATTTTGGAGAGGATGAGAGTGATTCGTACGGGTAAGACTCATCTACATGGATGAAGCTCATCCGCATGGACAAGCTCATCTACATGAACAAACTACCCAAACATCATGTGTATACGTAGTTGTCATGTGTTGGATTTGATAGGTTTTGGAGTTCTGGTTGGAGAGATTGTCTGATGCTCTCTCTAGCATGTCAATGATGTATGCTCTTTCGATATAAATGGAAGCTTTCTACTTTTGACTATTCTTACAAAATTTCTATTGAATTAGCTTTATCTTATCCAAACTTTCGTCTAAACCCACTGAATCCAGAACTTTCCCTTGAAGATGATGATGATACTTAGGGATCACAATCAAAGAATGCGAAAGCTAATGAGAAAGCCAAAGGTAAAAGAAAGGCTGATGAAGTAGAAGAAGATGTTGAAGTGTTTTCAGCAACATCTAAAAAGTCTTAGAATGAAGATGAAGGAGCTCCAACATATGAAGGTACTTTTAGCAAAACTCAGTGGAAGATTACGATTGAAACTGATGTTTGAAGACGATAAATATAAGGACTACAAACTTGAGGATGATGTGTCTAAAGTTGTGAAGAAGTTTACTGGGAGAAAGAAAACCTACTACAATGACTACATTAAAGAAACGGGTTCACCAATGACAAAGAAGGCAAAGAAAGATTTAGGTCTAAGGTTGGTAGATGAACCTGATGAAGAAGATATTGAAATTTCAAGTGACCTGGTCAATACTGAGAGTGTGGAAGAGAAACAAGGTACTCTGATAGTTGAAGAAGTGATAAACATTGAGAAACCAAAAGTATACCAATCAAGACACAAACACCAATACCAACACCAACACCACTAAAGTTCACATCATCACAACCCACATCATTTAAAGCTCAAGCAGGTCCTTCATCATCACAAACAAGAACCAACACCAAATCTAGATGCTCTTAGAGATTAAGGATATGATTCCTTCAACAAGCCAAATAGTGAGAATATTAGGGAGTTAAAAAGTCAAGTGGAGTTGTTAATGTGAAAGTGATTAGTCTTGCTGAAGAAAAAGAAAGATTGAAAAAGACTAATGAAGAACATCAAGCGATGATTGATGAGAATATTGAAAGAAGAATGAATCATGCAAGTTTAGTATTATAATTCAAGGATTATTTTAAAGTTCTTGAAATTAAGATGAACATGAACTTTGATGAAGAAGTGAAAACAATGAAGGAAATGTATAAACATAATAAGGAAGTTGAAAAAGTTCAAAGTACTGCAGGACCATCAAATGTTGAAGAAATATTCTTTAAAGTTGTTCAACAACCATCAGTCATAGAAAAGCAACCAAAACTGGTAATGTCTGAAGTTGATCCTCTAGTGTTAAATACTAATGAAGAATCATATGTTGAAAAACCTGTTATGAGTCAAGAGAAAAGAATGATTGATGCTTTGTACGACTCAGTTAAACTAGAGGATGAAGAGGAGGAGGAGAAAGTAGATTATGGAGAAAAATATGATGTTGATATGTCAGTTTATGAAGATAATGATGATGATGATGATGATGATGATGATGGAGGTCATGGTCAAGGTGGTTTTGGAATATAAGCTGGAAGAGTTAACAAACATTCTGATGTCGTTGATTCTCTAAGTCAACCATAAGGGAGTAAAAGACCAATGAAGGTGAGATCTCGTCAAAGCGACAAGGGAGTCTAAGAAGAATCAAGATTTAAAAGTGTTTAAGGATGATTTAACATGGGTTATTACAGATGCGACATCATTCACATCTGTTGCATCAAGTAGTCCTATAGTGTTACACCTTGTAAAATCGTGTCCAATAATATAGCGGCACGTGTCATTACTTTTATATTAAGCCAAATAAGGACTAAAGGTGTTAACATGCTCAAACTAGGCCTCTGAGTGACCCCTTACGAAGTCCTAACTCTCATATAAGCCACTTGTTGAACGAGAGGAATTATTTGTGTAAATATGTAAAATTTGGACGATGGAGGGGTAAAAAGTGTCAACATATTAGTTTATACCTCTTAGTGACCTTTTAACGAACCGAGAGCTTGACAATGTCCGGGCATACTCCCGGGTACGCCAAATATTAGCTACGGAGGACTAGTTATGCTTATAAAGGTGTTTTAGAAGTTTAATAAGTTGAGGGGCTAAATGTGGCAAGTTTCAAAAGATTTCATGGACCGCTCGTGCGCCGCGAGAGACATGGCCTGGTCTCTCGCGGCCCGCCAGAGGAGGTCTGTTGCAGAAAAATTTGCTTGGCAACCACGCAAGTTGCCAAAACCCATTCAATTCGAAACCATAGGCTTCCAAACTGCTATGCCACATTTTAGGACACTTGTAGACACCCTCTAACACCTGGCATCACCTTCTTCAAGCTCCCTAACTATAAATAGGAGCATTATTCTTCACTTGAACTTGCACCTTTCACAAAAATCATTGTATCTCCCTCCTGTGGAAGTTCCTAACTAAAAGGAACATCCAACTTAGTTCTATTTCATCCAAGGATCACTTGTCAGTGTTTCTTTCTCTTTCATTTTCGTTTTATAAGCTTTTTATAGCTAAAAGTAAAATTTTTACGAAAAAAACTTTGACTTTTGGTTAAGAACATTATGGTCTAGCCATTGTTCATAACGAAGATGGCTGATAAAGGGCACCTCATAAAGATCACGTTTACTAGACCAATTGGCGGGTCAAAGTGTTATTAATAAAAAGTCAAATAGGCCAGATTTTGAAAATATTATAATCTGAGTTTATATATGTTACAAAACATGTTTTGACACTAAAACAAGTTGGTAATAATTATTAGACCATGTTCGACTCGTCAATTTCAGTTCTCGTTTCGCAATCGAGAGTCGCAAAGTTTGACTTCTGCTTTGACTTTCAATTCTGACCCGATTTAGATTAGTTAGCTACTGATCTAAGGTTGCATTAAGATCGTAATATAATGTAGCATAACCCTTTGAGGTTATATTACATGATCATAATCAGAATCTGAGTTTATGCACAAGTTGCGTTATTATGCCAATTTTTTACTAAAATGTCCTTTTTACATAAAATAAGGTTTTAATCGATAAAGAACTTGAAAATGAATTTCCTACTGATGTAATATCATAAGTAAGATTATTTGTGATGTCAAGTCAGTTTATACACTGAGTTTACATACAAGTTCTTGCATTATGTCGACCAATAATAAAGCCCTTATGGCGCATAAAACGGTTTTAATCATAATTTTTATACCAAACCTTTTTATCTACTGATGTGTTATATTAAATAACATATCTAAAACATATAAACCTAATCTTAGCATCAGTTTTCATTAAACTTCGCAAAAATCGACATTTTTTGAAATAAACGCCGTTTCGACGCATAGTATGGTTTTAAACCATATTTATCAACCAAGACTTGTTACCTACTGATTTTAAAACTCATTTAAAGTATTTTTTTACAGTAGGTACATACTATAAACTCAGAATCCCAAATAAATTATAAAACTATGTGTAAAAGGACCAAAATGCCCCTATGGTGCATAGTTTGGTCTTAAATGATAAAGTACACATATGATCAACATCTCTTTGATAATATACCATAAATTAAATATTTTTCCAGAATATTTATGGTCATAACATCAAAAATATATTCAAGTTCCTTTTTATGCGATATATAATTACCAAAACGCCCTTACAAGGCATAATTTGATTCTAAAACTTTAACGGGCATGTAAGTTAATATCCTACTGATATTACAACTTATTTAAAGTATAATGGCATATAGAACTTGTTCATGACTTATCCGGTTACCCGATATCGCTTATATGCGCAAAGTTAAGCGTATATAACTAGTTTACGAAAATTAACCGAAACGGGTCTAACCTTATCATTTTAAATCTCAAAATCTAGAATGCTTATGGTTTACCCATATTATAAAAGTTATAGTACTTGTTGGGATTAAACTACATTCTATCTGGTCATCGCTTAATCTAGCGTATCGTACTGTTTTTTTTCGTTTAAGCTAGCCGATCTAAGGCTATGACTTAAATAAGACCCATTAGCATTCTAATTGGTTAGCTTATACCGTCATTCCAGACTAGAAGCCTTCCAGTAAATGCTATCTGCACTTATTTCATTTTGAATAAGGCTGAGATATTAAATCTTGCATTTTTAAATCAAGACTAACTCAGATAAATACTCTTGACTTATTTTCCCTATACGGGCTTGGGTTACGGTAAATTATTACCGCTTGGTCGGAAACGAGATCAATCGAATGCCGAATTGTCGCTAGTAAATCCGCATATTCCGTTTTGATCAGTTTGTTTAATAACTAAAACATTGGGGGTTAACGACCATGTCCTGGATATCCTTGGCTCATTACATTAGTTGATGGCCACGACTGAAGCACAGGGTGTAGGCATACACCTGACAGATGCGAATGCTAAATTATTTTTACACACAAGTTGGGAATAACTCCTTCATTGGTTTTTAAGTGGTGTGTACGTTAATCATGTATCGGTCTCTGTATTGGGTCCCATATGTATTGACAAACATGTGAATCTGTTAACAATGTTACAATGTTGACTTTCCCAAGTTATAAAAGATTTGTGCCTTATGCACTTAAATCCAATTTTAGAAATAATTTCAAAACGAGTCAGTTAATTGTATTTACCAGCGAAAGCTTACGTACTTTCAATAGACTAAGTTGCAGGTACAATACGAAATTGGCTGGAAGCTGCTTGGAATTGATATAAGCGGATCTTGCAAATCCTTAGATCTACCCTAAAGTCTGATATTTATCTTTTGTACATTTTACGATCCGCCTGTGAATCTTTCATTACAAGACATCTGTATATTATTCGTACTTTGAACACTTGGTTTGTAATAGTATTTAAATCCAAGACTTCAGCTGTGCTGTGTTAATTGACTATGATGATATCAACTTACGTCACGATATTCCCCACCCGGGCCCACCGGTGTTTGGTTGGAAATCCGGGGTGTGACATATAGGGTCACAATTTCT
Organism: Scalesia atractyloides; assembly: GCA_947069175.1. Taxonomy (NCBI): domain Eukaryota; kingdom Viridiplantae; phylum Streptophyta; class Magnoliopsida; order Asterales; family Asteraceae; genus Scalesia; species Scalesia atractyloides. Next base: position 41,374,140 of record CAMTDV010000116.1, read on the forward strand.
TGAGAAAGATTATGTGCTTGAAGAGGGAGAGTTTATTCATGGATACTCAAAAGCTGAAGTTGCCAAATTGTGTGAAATTCCAGAAGAAGAGTTAGTGTTTTATTTTGAATCAGTTCTTGACAAAGACAAACATGAATAATATTTTTTTTAATCCTGTGTTTGAAGCTGACAGCTACGAGTTGAAAATGAAGAGGTTACTGATGATGAAGAGGTTCTCTATGCTAAAAATGTCAATGAGAAATTTCTAACATCCACAAAATTATTTTCTTAAGAAGCTGGTGATTTCTCAAAAAGATGCGTGAAGAAAGGCAAGGAAATGCACTAATTCAAGCTCAAGATGAGATTAGTGTTGATAAAACAAAATGGTTTAAGGATTGGAAGCCTGAAAGAAAATTCATTAGACCACTAAAATTCTTTACTCATAGCAAAGACATTTCAATGGAAGATATTATAAGTTAGAAGTGGATCCAGAAGTTGAAAAAAATAAAATCAGAAAAGTGTAAGAAATACAATACTTCAGGTTCATAAACGACATTAAAACATTGCCATTATGGGATTTGAAAGAACTATGAAGGATAAAGCTAATTAACTATGAAAACAATGAATATAATCAGCAAGATTTGAGGTTGGTTATGCAAGAATCTAGAATTGGATTCAAGAACTGGAAACCACATTAACCACAAAGAATTGTATCAAGAAATAAGATAGATCCAAAGATGGGGATGTATGTTGTAACTTTGATATTCAAGTGGTGATATTACGTTGAAAAGACTGATGAGCTAGTGATTGTGTTATAAGAAGACAATAACCGGAAAATTATCAGGGTATATGATCCAATGTAGTTGGTAAATATGACGGACAAATATATTGAAGTTTTATTATTTAACCAAATTTATTATGAGTTGAGAGATCGGGAGCAAGCACTATAATTTCAACGTCTAGTCAGAGTGTGTTTTGCTTATGAAATACATCCAGGTAGTATTTGGGACACAATATGGAGAGGGTTAGAGAAGAAAGAAGAGAAAAACAAGGAGAAGCGAAAGCAAAAGTATGGAGTAAAAGAAAGAGTGCATCAAAGTCAAGGAATCAGTTTCAGAAACCCATAAAAAACTAATCAAACACCTTTGAAGAGTTTTGAAGAATATAGAAGTCCATACCAAAAGAAGTATTTTGGGATGGATTAAAGATTGAAGACATACAAGAGACAAGACTGTGTAATACCCAAGGGTGAGTCTCTTAGTAGATAATGCCTGATGCTTACATCTTTAGTATTGGTCATTTTGTTTATTGGTAGCACGTTTGTTCGTTTGTTTTGATGTCTTTTGAATGTAATGCACCAGCGGTACACATGCATGAGTGATGTGTAGCGCAGCACTGCTACGTCACGCATGAGTGGTTTGTTGAATAGGTGATGTGCGAGGTCTATAAATAGGTAGTAATGGTGCGCTAGTGTTATAACTTTGGAGACTTGCATTTTGTAAAGGACCTTGTATACGACGAAGTGCTACCTAAATAAATTCTCAATGTTTATTTATTGTTTATGCGTTATATTCTCACACAATATCATTGATTCTGCACGTGGTATTGTTTATAAGTATATTGTGTTCGTTATACAACGTCTAATAGCATTTACAAGAGCGTTTTTGAACTATCACTTCACACCACTATGGTTATCAAGAACACCTAGAAGAGCAAAGATCAAAACTGAACCACAAGCCTAATTAACGAAGAAGAAGAGTAGAAGGAATTATCAAAGACATAACCCACCACTTTGCCAAAATTTAAACATCTAATTCATATAAAGATTCATCTAAAATCTAAGCAACACTAGATTTTTGCCAAGAATGGCCATAGTAAGTTGTCCACAAGCAATGATCATGGAAAGGATCATGTCAAGTGTAAGAATCAAACAACTTAATGGAACTTTTTGATTACAAGTCTCTCTCCAACTCAAACTAAGCTATTACAAATGTTTTCTTGGAGTGATCCCAAACTCCTTGCGACCTATCAAGACCATAGAGTACGTGTGTGAAAAGTGGGAGATCAATGGTTGCAATTGGATGAGAAAATGGGAAGGCAAAGTCCTCTATTTATAAGCTAAAGAGGCCCAGCGATGCACAGGTGTGCTTGGGGATGTATGGCAATACCCCGTCCTTTCTCCCGACAGGCCGCTATCCTTCTTGTTTTTTCCCGGTACATTATGTTATGGGCACAAGCGTGTATGGACGTACAAGGCTGTGAATGGACAAGCATCTAGATAGGGCTTGAACAGCTGGCATTCTTATCGGATCTCGAAGCTTCCAATATCTGACTCAGTCGGGCATTGGCATGCACGACTGTGCCTCCTCATATAGAGGACTTTTGTTGATCATTGATGGGTTGACTTGTTGACTTTATGTGACTTGGTGTCATGCATTGTCGTGTCCATAGCTGGCACGGTCATGCCTATGTGTCAACTTGCTAATTTCTTGATTGGATTTTTGTCTCGTTTTTTTGCTTGATTTTCACTTCTTTACATCTAAATACTTAAAATCCTACAATTTCCATATAGGAATATTTAGGTACTATTTTTAACTACAAAGAAATAACAAGTACTTAAAAGTGAGGGTAATTATGCACTAAAAACATGTGTAATTGATAGCACATCAATAAGATTATTATAGTAGTAACTATTAGTGAGGTGTGTAGTGTTAAAAAGTCACTACCCTACCACATAACCCCGACCACTCAAGCTATAAACACACCTAACTATCCAGTTTTAAATAACTAACTAATTTACCTATCCCTTGTAATTCAAAGCCTCTATATTTTTTAGTTAGACATATTCACGAACTGAGCGATTCACTATCTATATGACTCAATATTAAACAAACCTTAACTAAATTCCAAACTCTTTTAATCAAGTTCTTCCCATGGATGACCCATGTGCATTACAAATTTTCGAACAAGTGTATCTATTAATTGCTAAGTTTTAAGCCCTAGATTAATGATCCATAGATAATCCAAAGATAGATAAAACATCAAATATGCTTAACCTCATGGAGAAATCTAAATTACCAACATTAACTCATTCAATAATCAATACTCAACATATAGATTAACGCAACACAAGTTCAACGATAAACATTTATCTAAAATCACACTTTCATAAATAAAATTATTCAACTTGAGAAAGTACTAGGATTCATGCTGCCCATGGCACTATAGCCTAGTGGCATCTTTTGGGTGGGATAAGGATTAGGAACCATGAGGTCCTATATTCGATTCCCATAAGGGGGTTTTTCCCTTATAGATTTACTAGGTTTCTTCTGAATTGTTGTATAGGCATTATTATCTTTCCACTCATAGCACCATGATACTCAAGTGGTTCGTCAGTGAAGCAAATTTGTTATTTAGAAAAAAAAACTAGGATTTATCCTACCAAACAGGCTATAAAGCAGTTAGCTAGTCATACACATAACTAAAACACCAGATTTTATCGAATACATGACAAAGATTAAGGAAAACATTAAATATAAGGTCCCTAACTTAGTAAGAATCAATATATAGATCTTCTGTATGCGAAGTCTTTTTGTTCTCGCTTCCTTGGATCTTCTAGATTGATTGAAAACCTTGAACAACCCTTTTTTTGCTCTTTCATTCATTTAACTTTGCATGTTAGGGTTTCTTGGGAGTTTTATTCTATTTATAGGGTCCACATAGGTTCCGGGTCGAATATGACCGGTACTCCTTAACCAGGTACGACCCGTACTCTTCCACATCAACAGCTGGACCCACTAGGGTTTTAACTTCTAAAGGTGGTACAACCCAACTATAAACATTACGACCCATAGTCCTTTGATCCGTATGGCTCGTACTTTCTGATTTCTTCAGTTAAGCTCGAATTTTGACCTGGAAGTCCATCATTCTAACTAAGAACCTACAAAACACCAATAACAAACATTTAACTTTCAACGTGAAATTGCACTAAACAACTACTAAAATTGGGGGTTTTAGACATTAAAGACTGTTGTGTTTCAAACACGCTAGTCAGGTACGGTCGGTAAACATGTTGCGTCAAAATAGATCACATAAGTATGGGTATTTTGGTTCGATTCAAAATGGGTTTAGGACATTAATTGGTAGAATTTAATATTTGAGCTTTATTTTTTATTTATTTTTATTTTAATAACATGTTTGGTATTTTATAATACGTATTCGTCGGGTTAGGCAACATTTCCAGGCAGAACTAGTCACATAAAATGGGTAATTTTGATTCTGGTCAAAATAGTTTCTGGACAGGACAAATTACATAATAATTAATACTTATTAGATAATTGAACTTAATATTTTTATTTTTAATTTCTTTTATTCAGTTTTTTAATAATACATATTCATTTTTCTTTTAGTAACACGTTTGATATTTAATAATACATATTGTTGTGTAGGGTCAGACAACATGTTGTGTCAAAACAGATCACATAAAAAGGGTTATTTTGGTTCGAGTCAGAACAAGTTCGTGTCATTAGTTAGTTTAATTTAATATTTTACTTTTAAATTACTTTTATTTATTTTTCTTTTAGTAATATGTTTGGAATGTAATAATACTTTTTGGTTGGAGTACGTTGAGTAGCACATTGCATCAGAACAGGTCTCCTAAAAAGAGTTATTTTAGTTTGATCAAAACGAATTCAGGTAAAAAAAAAGTTTTGGGTCAGAACAAATCACACAGAATTTAATATCAATTAATTAGTTACGTTTAATATTTTATTTTAAATATATTTTATTTATTTTTCTTAAAATTATACTATTGGAATTTAATAATACATATTGGGCGGGTCAGTTACGCATGTCGATCATGTCAGAACCTAGCAAGTTTCGCAGCGCAACACGGGCTCAATTGCTAGTTATTATTTATATGATTACTATTATTATTCATCTTTAATATTTTTAACAAAAGCAAATTTTTATATAATATTATTGGCATTTGTGGATGATTATTTATCCATTTTACCATGTATTGAATTTGTCTAAGATCTGACATAATATACGCTATCTATTACTTTAGGGTTTTGAATTTCCGTATATCACACCTTATCCACTAAATATAATTTGTCTTGATCACAAGTAACCCGTATATTTCTAAAAGATCTATGGTTGCTCAGTGTTACGACCTACAACTACTGACACTTTTAGCCTCAACAACACTTTGATGATCAGTAGTGGCGGACTCAGGATTTTTTCCTGGCGGTGTGAAATTTTTTTTACAGATTTTAGACCCGTAGCAAAATAAAAAAAAATTGGGTTCATAGCGGGTCGAGTCATGTAAAATAAGTAAACATAAACAAACAAAGTTTCATAGCGGGTCAGGTCAGTTCAATTTCGATTTTCAAACAATCAAACCCTAGTTCCTAACTTTCTATCATATTAACAAATAAAGTTTCAAGTAAAACAAGTCAATATCATAAAAAACCATCATAAGTAAGTAACGTAACAACGAAAAGGCATCAAAGTTCAAAAAAACATACCTTGATCTTTAATTAGAAAAATCCAGCGAAAAAAAGTGGTTCAACCCCTTTCCTTTTGAGAAATCGTGCCATAACTTCCCTACTCATGATTTCTTCCTAACCGATCACATACAAAATAAACAAGGATATTCAAGTGTTCAACCATAGCCCATATTCCCTAATTTTCAATTTAAAGATTTGAATTTCAAACACTAGTAATTGTTGTTTACCAACCAACAATCATATAATCAATAAAACTACCCTACTAAAGATTAGAACAACCCAAAAATACATCAAAACACATAAACTTAAACCTTTTTAACAAATATATATATATGTATATATAGGGTGAGATTATTGTAAGAAAATATAAAAGTGTGAGAAAGATAAAAAAGAATCTAAACCATTAGATATTTAATCTAATGGTTGAGATCATAGTGGCAATTCTGTAAATAGTGTTGACTATTAGACTAATTAATTTTCTAGATTAAGGGTATAAAGGTAAATTTAACATTTTTAAATTAAGAAACTGCCACGTTTGACCATGAAAGAGATGAAGTAAATGTGGTTAACATTGATGTCGAGATTGAAAAACAAACTTTTGAAGGAGACGATGAAAAAAGTTCCGATGATAGTGTTGATCCTGAAGCAAGAGGTGTAGCTGAGAAAACAGAGTTAAGAAATAAAAAGGCTTTAGGTGATGACGATGAAACTTATGTGCCTTCAGAGCCTGACGAGATTATTGAAAGGCATACAAAGAAAGCCAAGAGGGTTAAAAGCAAGCCTTCTGATGTTCAGAAAAAGGCAACATGGTCTATGGCAATTAGGAAAGCGAGGCGAAAATATAGAAAGAGGAAGACACTTGAAGTTGAGTTCGAACAACCACCGTCACCACCACATGAACAACCATCATCACCACTACATCAAGTCACAGGTCTACAAAGAAAGCCAAGAGGGTTAAAAGCAAGGCTTCTGGTGTTTAGAAAAAGGTAACATGGTCTCCGGCAGTTAAGAAAGCGAGGCGAAAATATAGAAAGAGGAAGACAGTTGAAGTTGAGTCCGAACAACCACCGTCACCACCACATGAACAACCATCATCACCACTACATCAAGTCACACCACCACATCCTACTTCACCACCAAAACAACCAACACCTTGTGTACAACAACGATCAACACCTCAATCTACTACTAGAAGATCTTTACATGATCGTTTTCCTGATGACTTCGGTGATATTCCGTTCACAGGTGGATTTGATGCAGGTCTCTTCAATGATAACAGGGTTACTATTCTAGAGAACAAAATCAAATTACATGAGAATAAAATTAAGGAACTTGAAGCTGAGAATGTATAGCTGGTTTCTTTACTTACAAGTGTACTTCTGAGAACGAGAGACTTCACAGAGTTGTTAAAGATCTAGAAGTGGAAATTCGGTGAATGCTAAGAAGTTTGATGTGTTATACAAAGTGTTAGAGAAAATATTCAACATAAACTTTGATGCGGAGTGTAACACACCCCGACCACATAAACAACAAACCGCGGCAGAAACAGAGTCACGTTACATGAATTGTTTCAAACACATGGTATTCAAGGTTCTGTTTTATTGAATTAATAATTTACATTGTCTTTGGATAACACAAACAAAATACAAACAATTGTATTTAAGTTTTAAAGTAAACTAAGGCCCGAGTCCATCCTATGTGTAGCATGCGTTCATAATTGTCACATTAGCACCTAAAACATATGTGGAAAAGACGGTCAACAAAGAATGCTGGTGAGTAACATAGGTCTTGTATATTAAATTCATGGTTTTGTATTAGTATTTGCAATACCTTGTCCGACTACGAGAGTCGTTGAGTGAAAACGTTGTATCCCAATTTGTATAAAAATGTTCGGTATCGCAATATCTTTAACCAACTATAAAAGTTGGTATGAGTATAAAACCTTGTACAAAAAGTGTTTCTTTTGTAAAACCGTATAAGAAGTCGATTTAAAAGAGATCTTTTTATGCTTTGTATATCTTTAACTGAAAATCGTTCGTGGCTTGTCTAAAACTATTCGTCCTTGTTTTAATTGTGTAAACTGTGGTTGTTTTGGTGAATACATTCAAGCATGTGTTGACTCGTCTCGACTAACAGACCACCAAAGGGTCTATTAAAATATTTGACTAACAAACCACCAAAGGATTTATTAAAATACAGTTTCTGTCGTTCCACAAATTTTCACACAAACACCGGGAATTTTGGTAACGGGATTCTCAGTCCTATGGCACTATAATATACTACTGTTTGGCTTGGCCAAAGTTAATGAATGTCATTCGTGTTATGGATAACGCACCAACAAGTTTACCACATTATTGAAAACATAGTGTTATATATAAACCATATACTCATTTTGAAAACTTGAAAATAGTTTAGCACATATGAGTCACCCCAAAACATTTAGAAAACGTAAAAGAGGAGAGCTATGTAACACTTGGATTGCGTAGATGTCTTGTGTAAACAAAGCTCAAGTGTTGAAGTATTTCCTAATATATCGGATAACTAAGGTTAGGGTATAATGTCACTTAATCGGAGGAACGGATAGAATAAGGTTCATAAACCAAACGAGTGGAGGATCTCGTGTATTATGGTTCATAATACCTTACATTCTGATTTGGAAGTATCTAGGAGTGTTTTGACTTGTTACGACTTGTTAAAGTGGTTTACGCCACTTTAACGGGTCGTATGCGTAACTACGTTTTCATATGGTTAAATAAGTCTATGATGAGTCTAACATGTCAAAACTAGTTTAATTACGTTGTATGATCAGTTTATAAGTTAAAAATAATGACCATACATGTTTAAAACTATTTTTGTGCCAAAAGGGCATTTCCGACATGTTAAAAGTATATATAGTTGACTAGTCATTTGACTAACCAAACGACATGACCATAAGGTATAACCTCAGAGAGTTATTCCCTATATTACTATGGTGATGTAAATGGGCTTGGTCGGATCCTAAAGTTGACCAAACGTGTCAGATTCGAAAGTCAAAGCGGAAGTCAAACCGCTCGACTTTCGACTAAGGAAAAAGCGCTAAACTAGAAATGACAAGTTAGACATGTTAAAACATGTCTAATAATGTTATAAACTGATTTGGTGTCAAACTTTAAGTTTTAATACTCGAAAACACTTTGGTCGTAAAATGCATTTTTATGCACTTTTGACTTTTATTTCGTAAAAGTTTGACTCGTCATGTCGCCAACTAAACGTGATGATCAGAAGGTGTAATCGCGAGGGATTAATACCTTCATGATTACGATCACGTTTCAAAGTTCAATTTGAACTTTATGACCAAAATGGTCAGAACCGAAAGTCAAACAGAAAGTCAATCTGCTTGACTTTTGGCTAATAACTAGCCAAAATAATGAAAAGAACTAGATAGAGCACTTACTTATGTAAAGAACACTTTCAGAACTCAGTAGCAGGCTTGCAATTGCTGGAAAGAAGCTCTAAAGAGAAGAGAGAAAGAAATTGAAAGGTGCAAGTTTGGAATGGATACGATTAAGGCTATTTATAGTGATCAAAGGATCACCAATCAATCCAAGTGTCCAATGAGGTGTTAAGGACTGATGAGTGTCATTACACATGTCCAAAGGAGGTGAATTATGACAAAAATCGCGAGCTTGGAGGCCAAGAAATGCAGCTGGAAGGACAACTGCCAATTCTGCTGAATCGGTGTATGCTTACGGACTGTATGGGGTCCAGGTCTTACGGGCCGTAAGACCCCTAAAGGACAATAGTCTGGACTTGTATTATCACATTTTTTGTTTCATTTTAATCCCCTTTAACCTAATATTTCGGTTATATAAAGGTGTTAAGGCATGTGTAACTTGGATTTTGTTCCGAAGTCTTTGTGAATATCGTTCCGCTATATCATGAGATTATGTATTTGATAAATAAAATATAAAATTTTATTAAATACCAAAACGATCGAAATTGTACAATGGTTGAAAATTGTGAGTGTTACATAGAGTATGATGCTATTAAGGTTGAAGAAGCAAAGGTTAGAGCTGTTGAAAGAGCTAGAAAAGCTGAAGCTGATGCTACAGCAGCTGGTAAAGGCAAAGGAAAAATTTATAAGATTAGAGTTGTTACGTGTAAGCTAGAAGTTGAAGCTAAGCCTATAGTGAAGTATGTGTTAGTTAGTGAACCTTTATCACAATATTTAGCATTTCAAGATAATCCTCACTTGCGAGAACCGTGAGAAAGAATAAGAAACCAATTAAAACCATTTTTAACACAATCGTCATTTAATTAAAATACAACATCAAAAAAAGAAATTACAATATCAAATAATTCATTTCTCCTCTTAAAATCACACTTATTAGATTTTTTAGACATGTGTAAGTATAACAAATTTACACAAGTGTAAATGGCAAACTTACACATGTGTAAATTTTCTTTATTTCCGAATTCACGTAAATTTAAATGTGCAAATTAAATTTCTAGAATCGTATTCGAATAATAATGATAAGTGTAAAAAGAAATTTTGAATTTCACTTGTTTTTGACAAATTTCTAGTGGTTTTTTCATTCGTTCTAACGGTTTTCACGATATTTAGCGTTCTCATTTAAACCCTCCCCTATATATATATACACACACACACTAGCTTTCTACCCTTGTGATGCGGCGGCAGAGGCGATTTACAATAGGACAATAGGATACTCGTTTACCATTAGTTTATCGGTCGTTTCGTGATATATTGTAGGAGTGATCACGGTTCAGTTTCAAATCGTAAAACCGCCAAAACTGGTCTTCGCTTTTGTTTCGCGGTCACTTTCTTTCTTTAACTTTTGGCTTGTCAGTTTCAAAATCTTCAAAACATAGCGACTGCTTTATACCAAAACTGGACATATAAAATCAGACCAAACCGTTGATGCTTTAACCATGATTAAAATCTTCAAAACGTAGCGACTGGTTTGATTTTCATGATATGTTGGCACTCGTTTTTCTGTTAGTTTATCGATTTTTTGGTGATATACTTTTATTAATTTTTTAGCTATAAGTTTATCAATCTTTCCATCAAATCAATCATAAATACATAATGCTTTGACCATAATTTATTAACCAATACAAATACGAAATGCAGTATGATGAACTTTATAAATTTGCTAACAAAATTACAACGCTAAAAATTAATCGATAAAAAATAAACATTATAAATTTGTAAGAATAATTACAATGATTTGTTTCTGAGGATCTCTCATCATAATGTTTTTTATAATTTTTCTTTGCTTTGTATGAGGGAAGATGGGTACTTCTCTCCGTAGGGCATACAAGATACAGGTTATTGGAGGGCTGCCGCCAATCTTCTATGCCCTATGAGAGAAGCACCTATCTTCCCCCTACAAAGATGAAACGTGTGGAAGAATCATCCAGTCTGGTATTTACCATTGGGACGATAACATCATCCAGTCCAGTTCTGCGTCGAAGAATCAAACAACATTAAAACAACACCCATTCTGAGATGAACGGCTGAAAACCATTGCTGCGGTTGCACCCGTTTTCAGCCGTTCATCTTGGAATAGGTGTTGTTTTAATGTTGTCCTGTCACACCCTCAAACTCCACATGCGAGGTTTTACCACGAGGCGTGTGACCGACCAAGATCTAGCCACTAATCATGTTGAACCAACCATTTAAAATAATAAAAGTATCACTATGAACATGATTAGCGATAAGGTTTTAATTGTTCAAAAGACAGTTTGTGTTGTAGCGGAAAATAAAGTTAAAAACTAATAGGTATTTAAAACTTCAAGTTAAGTAAATGTTTAAACTAATACGTTTAAAATGAACCACCCACTCCGGCCGATTGCAATGCCCGTCCAAAGTTGTACCTACTTACCTGCAAAGCATGCAACTACATGTCAACAATAAAGTTGGCGAATTCACAAAATTTGAGTTTAGTAAAAGTAAAGTTCACAACGTTTTGATTTAAGTATGACTCGGGTAGCTAACCCTCATCATATGACTAAACTGTATACCGAATGCTGACGTTTCGTTTGTGCCCTCAATAATATCTATCAACAAGCAAGAGTGAAGGTTAGAAGTTCACGCCCGGCCTCCAGCACGGTGTGAGGTTTGTCAAACCTAATAACGCTATCAACTAATACCCCGCGTATGCTCACCCGGCAATATAATCGGTAAAATGTAGGGACTTTCATGATAGAGTTTTCGTTTAGTGTATGTGTACTATCCACCTCCAGCGGATAGCATGTTTTAGTGGTCCACACAAGGGACGCGCGCGTAGCCCAAACCAGGGATACTATAAAAAGTGTTGTCCCAAACCAGGGACGCATGCTTTTAGAAATTAGTTGTAAACTCACCTTAATTTGCTCGGTAGTAAACTTGAAAGGTAATCAGGAAAGTCAATCTCCTCCTGATATGTTTACCGTTTCAAATAGTTTAATTTATGAATCCTACACGTAGTCTAACACATAGTCACAGAATCACATTGTCATACAATTACTCATTTAGATAAGTTTGGGCATATAATCGTCTAATTACATACAGTGCGTTCATAGACACCCGTTAATGATTCTAATAACATACAACACTATGTTGCAACATATAATCATATTTAACACGTTCACAAATACTTTCAGCTTAATGCAGTTTCATGTCAGTTTTAAGGCAGTTTTTAAGAATTAATTTAAAGTACTAAATGAACTCATAAAATTATGATATTTTAACACAACGTGCCACTTAGTTCCCGAATACTTATGTATTTTTTTCATAACGTGAATCTTTACACAAAAATCACTAAAAATAATTCTTTACACCTAGGTCTGATCTACAACTTTCTGATGATAGTTTATGCAAAAAATCATTTAAAATCTTCGTTTATTCTTTTTACGAAATTTTAGTGGGAGATTTTCATGACATCCCAGAAATCCTACAGTAAAAATTTGAGATCATAAATCAGTTCCAACATTGAGTTATGATACTCGTAATGGGCTACAAAGTTTGATGAAAAACGCAGCCTGAACCTTTGACACGAAATAAAATATATAAAATACCAACCGACATCGAAAAATGCGTTTCCAGTTGAATTTAAATGGTATTTCCTAAAAGTTCATCATGGACTCAAGAAACAATGGATTTCATTAAGTTTTGACCTTGTTACAGCCATCAAAAGTCAGTTGTGAAGATTTGGACACAATATGTTTACTTTCAGCTCTTCCCAAAACGTGTTTATGTTCTTGTTTACCCCAAATCCGACCCGTACATCATTCATAAACCCAAATACGTCAGATTACACAACCAAGTATCATCAATATCAAGTTATAATCAAAACCCTAAGGTTTAACTCATGAGACACATCAAATTGATCAAGAAAACTTACTTGTAAGCATTAAAGGGTATCGAAATCGATCAAGCAAGCCACCTCTTAAAACATCCAAGCAACAAATCAAAGTGGAATGGTGTTTTAAAGGCAAAATCTCGAAATTATGGTGGAGGTGGGGCTGGCATATGTATTTTGGGGATTTAGGGTTAGATTATGTATTTTTTTAACTAATTAAAACCCATGGGTGGGCCTTTTAGTGGGCTTTGGTAACTTGGGTTGCCTTTTTCTAGTTAACACAAGCCCACTAAACCATTTTTACTAATTTTTAATAGCTCAAGTCTATAAAAATAAAACCACTAGTTTGTTTATAAAAATAAATATTTTTATAACGTTAGATCACACAAAAAGCACATTGTTCGCAATTACGAGAAACAACTAACAAGTAGTCCATGTAATCAAATAACATATAATTCCACTTGTAGGTCCACTTGGAGGATCAAGATTAACCTACTTCCCTGTTTATGCAACACAAATACGACTGTGGAATCCTCGAAAGTATGCAAACCAAAACGAAGTAAGAACACAGAATAACCAAAGATTCAATATCTTGATTAACTAAAGAGAACTGATACAAACATATACAAACAATGTTCATACACTCTCATGCAACACACTATGTGCTCTTGTGTCTCTCTCTCTCTAGTATAGCTCTAGTCTCTCTCGTCTCAAAACCACTATACTGAGAAGTGCATGTCTACTTATATAGTGTCCACACTCAACAATGGTACGAAGTAAGTTGCTAGTCATACGAAACACCAAAAGACACGAAGAACATCCTCCAAAGATACTCGTACGAACAAGCTGGTTCGTACGAGCATCAACTAGCTCGTACGAAATAAGCATGAGGCTTGTTTAGATGAACACATTCGTACGAATGGTAGGTGGCTCGTACGAAGTCCTCCCATTCACACATAGAGGTCTTCCTTGGAGATCGTGTCATAGACATGACGTACACAAGACTCAACAGCATGCACACATGCAATTGTTTTACACGGACAATCTGATCGTCATACTAAACCAAGATAAGAGGATATCTTGATTTGGTCGACACGACCAAACTATTCAGACACTGTAAACAAAGACCGTACAATTAAAGACGTAACTAAGAACTAGCGACAGACAAAAAAGTGTATCAACAAACTCCCCCTTGGTTGTTTCTTTGTCTTCGGTCTTCAGTCTTTGGTCTTCATACTGAATGGCCTGGAGTATCAACAAACCCACCCTGAAGATCTGCTATCCAATGTTGATAAAACATCAGGTCTTCAAAACTTTTAAGAAACATCAAAAACCTTTCATGTTTCCTCTTGAGTACCAATGGAGGTAACTGGATCAGTCATGATCTGCTGTGCATTAGACTCTACCACTGGAGTTGAAGCAGAAACTTTTAATTGCGAGGATGAGGCCGAAGCATCAGGATTGCAAGTGTCTATATTAACCTGATCATGTTTTCGCTTGATCTCCTGTGCTTTGCATCTATCATACCAAGAATGTTCACCCTCTTTCTGCTCATTTCAAACACGTCTTTAATACCATTAAAGCCTTCAACCAGTGTAGCATTGCGAGAATGATACCATTCTCTCAAGTCGTTATGCTTAGCAGTTAATGTTTCCACAGATCGTTGTACAGCCGCACTACGTTCTTTAAGTCTATTTATCTCAATCCCTCGAGAGTTATCAACTGCTCTCATCTGTTGAAGCTGAGTTGCTCTTTCAGCATCTGTAGCCTTCAGTCACTCATTTTCTTTTCTTAACTGCGCAATTTCAGAATCTTGTTTTCTAACAGTCTCTTTCAAAGAATTTATCTCCAATTGTTGTTTAACAATTGTATTCCGATTTGAAGATATAAACTCTGAATGCTTGTTAATCTAGATTGCCGCAGCTTGCAAAAAGACCAGAAAATCCACTTTCTCATCCTTTTCCAATTCAGAGAACAAACGATTGCTTCGTTTTGCATTTTGTTGATGAGATGTAGACTGGGATTGTTGAGCTGTAGAAGTATTAGGTTGCGATCGAACTGGAGTATCTTTAGCCGAAGGTGTTTCTGCTGTGGTATTAGAAGGTTATGGTTCATAAGTTGTAGTGGGTTCTGTCATTACAGGTTCTGTCTCATCCGTTGTAAAGGTAGGCTGGACTTTTGCAACTGGTTCTCTTGCACCATCATTACCAACATTATCACCGTCATCATCATTACCCTTTCCCTTTTTATGACCAAACTTATCTTCGGTCATCTTTTTCAAGGTTGGTTCTTCATTATCTGAATCATTGTCATCATGGCGCCACTTGTCGTTTTCTAGTACAATATATTGATTATTTGCTAGAAAACCGATCAATTTACAAGGAGGCGTGCTTTCCTTGTATCATTTTACTGCCACACCCCTAAAGATCTTCAACGAATGTTCCATCATAATTTCAACTTTTAAAATATCATTTTCGTTCTTTGGAAGATTCAGATGTTGCACATTCAGGATCATTTGGAGGAAACGAGGATACATCCAAAACTTGTTTCCACCATATCCGATTCTTCTCAGGTTTTCCTTCATGTTTGCAAAAGTATACTTTGAAACACTAAACGGTTTGTTCAATTTCAAAGCTATCTCATACCAACCAAGTCGTTATTTTCCATGTCATAACCACTCCGTCTATTGCTTAAACACTGAAATAAAACATGTAGAAAGAACTTGTATCGGAGTGGTAACCATGCTTTGTTTAGTTGTCCCACGAGGAAATCTCCAACACATTTCATTCTAAGCAAACATCCACGTTGACATTTCAGCGGCACTGAGAAAGGAGCTTCAGGATCATCACCAAGCTGTAATACTGAGTTAATGGTTTCAACAGTGACATCTACGTTCAAGTCATTTACTTTCCCACGGATAAGTTCCTGCCCATTCACTTCAATAACTTTAGCTGAATCCCAAAATCCCTTGATCAACGTCTTGTATACTGTAGTCTTGTGCGTGATAGCATAATGTATCCTTAAGTCGTGCAAAAACTTCATTATACCATTGTACTCAGCAAATTTGTCTTCCGGATCCAAGTAAGCCACCATGTTATGTCTTGGTTCAGACATAATTTCCACTTCTGACTTATTAGTTCTCTTTGTTGCGGGTTTTCTTTTATGTTCCTTTTGTTCCTTTCTGTACACAAACAACAACTAGGATAAGAACACAAATTCATTAGGGAATATACATAAAATGTTATATTCCAAACTTTCTGTATGTATATATTCCCTGAACAAAGAACTACTGACTCATACGAATAACAATTTATTCGTACGAAGAACAACTCATTTTTACGAACTCTTGATTAAAACAAACAACTGTTTCATTCATACAAATAAATGACTCGTACGAACGAAGTGTTATTCGTGCGAATGATGTTTCATTCGTATGAACAATCTCAAAGAGAAGTTACTTGTTTTTCGGTTAAAATGATTCTTCGCTTAAATTTTGTTGTTCAAGTCAGTCAAAGTCACATGGTCAAATAATGTTTAAGTTGTTCAACTTCAAAGTATGGCAACATAGTCAAGTATACCTTAAAGAAATAAAAAACAACTTAAGGAGAGGTGTAAAGATGACATGAGCAAGGTGATAGTGAAGTTCTACCAAAGAACTTCATCACCTTTTATACCATATTATGATACTCGTGCGAAACAACCTTAGTTCGTACGAAGAGCTTTAAAACATATAAGACCCAATGGTTGTTCGTACGAAGCACAATGGCTCGTACAAATGATATGATTCGTACGAGTCCAGGTGTTTCAAAACTAGACTTTCAGTTCTTCGAGGACCTTAGGTTTTCCGCTGACCTGTTTAGAACTTTGCACAGATCCACACTAATTACAAGTTAAGTTAGGAAAAGTGCTTGTTAAACATATTTTGTTCTTTTGAGATGAGTTTACCTGTTGTAAGAAAGTACTTTTATGAAGTTACGATATCAAAGCGAATGGTTTATCGGGCGTATCTTGGTAGAAAATTTTTAAGCTTCAATTTTGGCTAATTCAAAAAGAACTTAAATAAACAACAAGGTAAACTAAACTAGAATAACCAGTAACAGATAAGAGTAAACTATATAATTACTAGATATTCTTTTACAGAGTTTCAAGGTAAGAGAATCATACCAGCTTTTAGTCTTGTCAAAACGAGTTTTGTTTAAAAACATCAAATTAAATAATTAAATAAGCATTCTACTATGATTATCGGTATTGTTGTTCACGTAAGCTCAACTTATCAGATGTAATCATGATTAGGAGATATGATTATGGTATGAATTATACTTACTAGCCGGTGTTCAACCACTTTACGACACATTCCCGTATCAAGATATGCACGAGAGAAAATCTTACCGGTGAGTATACTTTCTTATCATCTGTTTTGACGTATATGATGTGAGATACTCACTTATTTTGATTGAAAACAAGCCCTATGTGATTAAATCACTTATTGATGAGGAACTTGATTTTTATATGCATGCAGGGCACAGGAGTAAGTCCGTGAACAGGTTAGTACCGTCGTACCGACAAAGAGACGAACTTAGCTCCAGCATAAAGCTGTGATATTTTATCACTTATTTTTGGGTGGATGTGATATGTTTATCACTTATTGAAGGTCGTATGCAGTATTTACACGTATGTATTGTATCATGGAAGTTCTAGACTTGCATCACCATTATTTTTCGGCAAAAGATTCAACCATGATACCCAGATGATAATTCAAGATAAGGACCGTATATCTCAGATCCTCGGCATACTATCAAATGAAATTTCACTACCAAGACCATATGCCAATGAATGGTTCCCATCTGGCTTGCAGTACGTTATGTTTATATCAACAGGCACATTTTAATCTCATTGTGAGCCTACCGATACATCATTAGTAAAGCAACTTATCAATTTTCATTTTGTGTTTTTGACTGTTTATCACAGATCACTGGTGTATTTGATCATTTTCTCTTATCTATCCAAGAAACTCTTTTTTTTGTTTTTCGATTGTTTTTGTATTTTTCTAAATTTTATCCACCTTAAATAAAGAAGGTAATCCAAACATAAACTAAATAAAAGACATATTTTTGTATTTTTGCATTTTCTCATGTTTTTGTATTTTCTTGAAATTCTCCCCCTAAAAAATAAAGCTAAGAGAAAAAAGAAAATCCTTTTGTAATTTTAGATTTTGAAGAAAATATTTACGAAAAATGATTAGCAAAGGATGAATTACTCTGGTTTCACCTTGATGTCGTTGACGAAAAATAGATAATCAAAACGAGATTTATCAAAAGATTTTGTAAACAGGTCGGCACGTTGGTGATCGGTGTGAATTTTAACAACATTGATAAGTTTATTTTCATAACAATCTCGTATGAAATGATACTTAATCTCAATGTGTTTGGTTTTTGAGTGCTGCACAGGATTACGAGTGATCTATAAAGCAGCTTCGTTATCAACAAAAATAGGAGTAGTTAGAAATTCAAAAGCGTAGTCGCGCATTTGTTGTTGGATCCATAGAACCTGAGAGCAGTAACTACAAGCCGAAATATACTCAGCCTCACAGGTTGACGTAGTTACACAAGTCTGCTTTTTGCACTACCACATGACTAGGCGATTTCCAAAAAACTGACATCCTGCTGATGTTGATTTTGCATCGATCTTGCAACCACCATGATCAGAATCAGTAAATGCTGTCAAATCAAAGTTATCATCCTTAGGGTACCAGAGACCAGTGTCTGGGCGACCCTTCAAATAACAAAGGATTCCTTTTACAGCCATCAAATGAGAAACCTTCGGACTGGACTGGTAGCGAGCTAGAAGACATGTTAGGTACATTATATCGGGTCTTAAAGCAGTAAGATACATGAGAGATCCAATCATAGCACGATAAAGAGATGGTTCCACATGTTCACCTATCCCGTCAGGAGTAATCCCATGATTCTGAGCTAATCGAGTTCCCAAGGGTTTTGAGTCTTCCATTTGAAATCGCTTGAGAATATCCCCGACGTACTTGGTTTGATGGATGAAAATCCCATCCTTAGATTGTTGAACTTGCAAACCTAAAAATGTCACACCCCCTATAATCCCTTCACAATAGAGCGGGGCGTGAACTAAACTGGTATCTTCATTGCACAGCGGAAGCAAACGTGAGTGCTAAGGTTTTCTAGAAATGAACGCCCGCTAACTACTCGAATCCCCATGGACTCCACTATTCCAACCGTGCCATACTTGTAATCATAACCTGAGAAAGAACATGCGAAAAATCAACATAAATTTGGTGAGTTCATAGTTTATCTGTTTTTGTTTCAAATGAATCATAAAACATTTGAAAGTCTTGCATTTGAAAAACCGATTTGTGGGATCATAGTATCCCAAAGCATTTGAAATGTTATGTGTGTATAACAGTATTGAAATGTTTTCCATGTTGTTTGCAAATCCATGCATATAGTTATTATGTTTATAAACCGATGATAAAATGTTGTCTGTTATCTTTTTAAACCGGTTTTGAAATGTTTTTTGTTATCTTTGTAAACCGGTGTAGAAATCGTAGTATGTAGTTTGCCTATGGAATCTAAGGATCCATCAGTGTGTAGCTAATACACTAGCCTATGTGCCATAAGTAAGTAACCAACCCGAGACAACTTTGACATCATTGGGATCACAAAAGCATTCATAACCGGTTAACTTACCAGGAGTGGAGCGTGTCTCAAACTCGATAGATCTATACCTTTTACACCTTGGTCACTACGTAATTAATGGTTACTATTGTCATCATCCTACATACGCACAGTGATCTGTTATCATCAAATCCCATATCTACATACCAATTGTTATAAATCTGTGTTATTGGGCCTAGCCCATGTTTTCTTGTTATTGGGCCTAGCCCATGTTTTCTTTTCATTGGGCCTAGCCCATGTTTTCTTGTCATTGGGCCAAGCCCATGTTTTCTTGTTATTGGGCCTAGCCCATGTTATAAATAAAATTGGGCCTCGCCCCCTAGAGGTGACTATGACAATCCCGTCACTAGTCATAAAACTCATGCATGTTTCGAAAATACACGAGTGTTTTCTAAAACTGGTATGTTTAGCATACACCTTTCATAAACCATTTGTGTTCATTGAAATCTGTTTGTAACATGGTTTAGAAGTATATGTGTCACCTCCTCAATTTCCACTTGCGGAGTTTTACCGCGAGGCGTTTGATTAAACCAGAATCTCAGACACTAGCAATATCGAACGACTCTCTATGATTTATATAAACGTTTTCCAAAAACATTTTTTGTAAACATTCATAGTCATTTTCAAAATAAGGTTTCAAAGTTTAGCGGAAGCATTAAAATTAAGTAACGGGCGCCAACATAAACGCCAAAACCAAAATCCCAAACATTATTCGTAAATAAGATTCGATAAAAATGTCTTGATCAAATGCAAGTGAGTGCACCTAGCGCTCCTAGCTTCCTGAGAAACATGCAAAGAAACAAGTGTCAACATTAAAGAAGAGTGAGTTCACAGGTTTTTACAAGTTCACAAGTTCGGTTTAAAAGATTGTTTTCCCCGTTATCCCTAACCCGGGATAACGATATAGTTCCATTATTCCTAACCCGGAATAATAATGTTGGTTCGTAGATAAGTTCAATGTTAACATGTAGGTAGCGAGCCTAAAGTTACGTCACATAAGAGTTCGCGATCAAAGCTGACTGTTGTTGCCTCAGTGTTGCCAGGTCTATCACTGACCATGGCGAAAGCTAGGCCAAATTAATCACCCGTTGACCATTCCCGGTCGGCTAGCGCGACTAGCTCGGGTGGGGCTTTTCGGGCCCAGTAGTACTACCATAATTTCCCGCTATCTAACCCAATACTAACGATCCGAGAGTTGGTTGAGGACTTCTGTGATAAAGCTACTTAGTGACATAAGGTATATTAACATTAACTTAGTTACCGAATAGTTAACGACGTTAATTTCGCATAACTTAAAAATATAGAGTTGTAGAGTGTGTACATGTTTCTCCCCCTGTTGTTTAAAACCGGATAAAATAAGGGCCCTGAACTCACCTTAAATTGCTCGGTTAGAATAACGCAAAAGAAGCAAATGATGGAACCACTAATCGCGTCCTAACATGTCAACCGATTTAAAGTTAGTGTGTGAACACACTGACACAAAACCCTACGCATAACTAACACACAGTACGACACACGTCATAACCAATTCGAAACCATAATCATGCATGCAAAGTATCACCATAAAAAATAATGATCAAACCAACTTGTCATAAACACAGATTAATTCATACAACACTTAGGTACACATAAACGCAAGTTATCATGTTTCAGCTTGTATGCTCATAACTGAGCTGTTGTCGAGGATTTTTATAAAATAGTTCCAACATTCCAAAAATTCCAATATTTTTACAGGAGGTGTCAATTAGACTGTAGAATTTTGTGTAAAGTGTTCAAATCCTAAATCTTTACCAATTATTTATAAGCATTTATATACTAGGCTGCAGTCAGAGTTGTCGCTTTCTGACTGCAGTCCACGAGAAAAATTATTTAAAAATCATCGTTCACTCAATTAACAAAATTCCAGTTGGAGATTTTCGGAAATTCCCGTCTCCGGTTACTATAAAAATTTCGTGACCTAACCCCATACAGACTATGATATCCGACTCGATAAAAAACCTGCAAATTCTGCAGAATTTACGCAGCTTCAGCTGCTGCACTAAATGACAACTTAAAAATAGCAAATGACCTCAGAAAAATATGAATCCAGCACCATTTGAAGCGTTTTTCAAAAATACACGTTTTAGGCTTCTGAAAGTCCACTTTTCCGTAAAAATGATCAGGTTACAGCCAACTGAAGTTGGCTGTAAATGCCAATCAGCTTACTGTTTTCGACTTTTCGCACTAGAATATGTTTAAACGGTCATGACGCTTAGTTGTATTGATTAATAGCAGGTTAATTTGTCAAATATCATCATATATATCAATATTCATGCAAACCCTAATTATATATCATGATCTTTATCGATAAAACGCAGCCTACGATTTTAGTATTCAACATAACATCACAACCGCAAAGATTCGTATATTCAACCGAACTAATCATGCACCACAACACTTTTTCATACTAATAATCATATAAGCACAAAATCATGATCAAGATTACACAAAACCTAGTGTTAATCGTAAAACAATTAAACCCTAACCTTGAAACGATGATGATTAGCGAACCGGGACAAGCTTGGAATCAATCCGGAGTAGAATTGCGCGACCGTGAGAGGGGGGGGGGCTGCCATCGACCTTCTTCTAGGGATTAGGGTTTTGTGTTTTTTTTTAAAACATCCCATGCATACATACATATAAATATAACAAGGGGAAGGGGGGTCGCGATAGGGGGGGGGGCGGTTTGGGTTAATGCCTTGGGCCGCAAGTTTGGGTTATTTCCTTGGGCCGCAAGGTGTGTGGGTCGCAAGGTCGACACGTTTCGTGGCTCGGTTCGGTTCAGCTATTATTTTTTTTTTTTTACAATTCGGTAACATAAGGCTTATAACTAATAAATCGCGAAATCAAAGCGTGATACAATAATCTACAAGCGTCTAATAACACATAGCACATAATTCAGATACAACCCGTCTAATAACACATAGCACGTAATTCACCCTATAGATTCACAAAGTTAGCATAGTTATTGTGAGCGTGTAATTTAATTCTCCTAATTAAATCAACGTAGGAGTGAATAACCATAAAGTAGTGCGTTTAAGATACCTGAAAAGCCGGGATGTCACATTATCCCCATGTTGAAAGAATTTTCGTCCCGAAAATTGAGTAAACGCGGTTTAGAATGCAACGCACAAAAGTTTAGTTTGTTAGAATGGTAGAAGTAAATCCCAGGCTGTCACATCATCCCCATGTTGAAAGAATTTCGTCCCGAAATTCAGTTGGCGGTAACGTCAGATTGCTGCTCAGCTGTAAAAAGGTGTGGGTATTTGCTTTTCATTTGGTCCTCTCTTTCTCACGAGAACTCCGGTCCACGCTTAGAGTTCCAACGAACCTTGACGATCGGTATCTTGCTGTGCCTTCGATTCTTGATCTCACGGTCCATGATCTCGATAGGTTGTTCCACAAAATGCAGTTGCTCATCCACTTGAATCTCATCCAATGGAATGACTAGGGTCTCATCTGATAGGCACTTCTTCAGATTGGACACGTGAAAAACGTTGTGAACTCCACTGAGTTCGGCAGGAAGGTCTAACTGATAAGCTACGGGCCCGATACGCTTCGAAATCACAAATGGGCCTACGTACCGTGGATTTAGTTTGCCTTGTTTCCTAAAACGAATTACACCCCTCCAGGGTGACACTTTCAGTAGGACGTGGTCACCTACTTGAAATTCGAGCGGTTTGCGTCGTTGATCAGCGTAACTTTTCTGTCGATCTCGTGCCGCTACCATGCGGTTTCTAATTTGCACAATCTTTTCAGTAGCCTCAAGTATCAACTCAGGACCTGTGAGTTGACTGTCACCGACTTCTGCCCAACAGACCGATGATCTACATTTGCGACCGTATAATGCTTCAAACAGTGCCTCTTGAATACTCGTATGGTAACTGTTGTTATACGAGAATTCCACTAAAGGCAGATGGATCGCAACTGTTCCCGAAGTCTACCACCCATGCCCTAAGTATGTCTTCCAAGGTCTGAATGGTCCTTTCACTTTGACCATCTGTCTGAGCGTGGTAAGCTGTGCTCATATCTAAGTGTGTACCCAACGCTTTCTGAAGTGACTGCCAAAAGTTGGACGTGAAACGAGCATCTCTGTCTGAAATGATGGACGTTGGCACCCCGTTCCGAGAAACTACTTCATTAATGTAGATGCGAGTCAACTTATCCATCTTGTCTGTTTCTTTGGTCGCTAGGAAGTGTGTAGACTTAGTTAGACGATCCACGATTACCCAGATGGTATCGCAACCACTCGGAGTTCGCGGGAGTTTAGTGATAAAGTCCATCGAGATCTGATCCCATTTCCACACTGGGGTCTTAGGTTGTTGACGTAACCCTGATGGCTTCTGGTATTCCACCTTGACTTTCGCACAAGTCAAACACTTGCTCACGTAGGTGGCTATTTCCGCTTTCATGTTGGGCCACCAGTACGTGGCTTTAAGGTCTTGATACATCTTATCCGAACCAGGATGGACAGAGTATCGGGATTTGTGAGCTTCGTCCATAACTAGCTTCCTGAGGTTTCCATAGAGAGGTACCCATATAGGATTCATGAAATACCGGGCACCATTGGGTTTCACTTCCCAATCGCGTTCCATCTTTCCCACAGAATCGGCCTTCATGTTCTCTTCCCTAACTGCTTCTAGCTGCGCATCGCGTATCTGTTCGGGTAACACAGAATGAATTGTGAACTGTAGTGCTCGTACCCGATGAGGTTTCAAGTGCTCCTTCCGACTGAGGGCATCAGCTACCATGTTAGTTTTACCCGGGTGATACCGAATGGCACATTCATAATCGTTCAGGACTTCGACCCAGCGATGCAGTCGCATGTTCAACTCCTTCTGGTCAAAAATATGCTGGAGGCTCTTGTGATCTGTGTAGATTGTGCACCTTGTTCCATATAGATAGGGTCTCCAAATCTTAAGTGCAAACACAACTGCTCCCAGTTCCAGGTCATGTGTCGTGTAGCTTCTCGTGAACCTACAACTGTCGGGATGCATACGCGATGACCTTATCACGTTGCATGAGTACACATCCAAATCCCTGAATGGAAGCGTCACAATATACCACAAAATCATCTGTCCCCTCTATGAAGGACAAAATGGGCGCACTGCAAAGCTTCTGTTTCAGTAATTGAACTGCTGCTTCCTGTTTGTCACCCCAAGCATACTTGGTGCCCTTCTGAGTGAGTGTGGTATGCGGTTGTGCGATCTTGGAAAATCCCTCGATGAAACGTCTGTAGTAACCAGCCAAACCCAAAAATTGGCGGATCTCTGTCGGTGTCCTGGGTGCCTCCCAGTTCTTGATAGCATCGATCTTGGTGGGATCAACGTGAATACCCCTTTCATTCACGAAATGCCCGAGAAACTGAACTTCCTGAATCTAGAAATCACACTTCGAAAACTTGTCATATAGTTTCTCCTGTTGAAGTAGTTCCAGCAATAATCGCAGATGCTCAGCATGTTCTTCTTCACCCTTAGAGTAGATGAGTATATCATCGATGAACATGATGACAAACTTGTCGAGATAAGGCTTACACACGCGGTTCATGAGGTCCATGAACACCGCGGGTGCATTGGTGAGACCGAAGGGCATGACCAAGAACTCATAATGGCCATACCGAGTGCGAAATGCCGTCTTGGAGATATCCTCCTCCCTGACACGTAGCTGGTGATAACCGGACCGTAGATCAATCTTGGAGTAGTAGCTTGACCCCTGAAGCTTGTCGAAAAGATCGTCGATGTGAGGTAATGGGTATCGGTTCTTGACGGTAACCTTATTGAGTTCCCTGTAGTCTATGCACATGCGGAAGGTCCCGTCCTTCTTGACAAAAAGGACCGGAGCTTCCCATGGCGAAGTACTGGGTCGGATAAATCATTTTTCTAACAATTCCTGAAGTTGGGTAGACAGCTCTTGCAGCTCTGCTGGAGCTAAGCGGTACGGGGCCATGGTGATAGGAGTCGCATGGTTCGCCAATTCGATTTCAAACACCACTTGTCGATGTGGTGGAAGACCAGGTAACTCCTCTGGAAACACATCAGGAAAGTCACGGACGACGGGGATATCTTCAATCCGCTTCTCGTCCTTAGACTGCTCGGTGACCAGTGCGAGCAAAGCAAAAGAGTTCTTCTTCCGAAGATACTTCTGAGCTTGCATGTAAGAGATGATGTTCGTGACGACGCCTGCCTTCTCGCCTTGCACCATCAAGACTTCGTCGTTAGAGAGCGGAATACGGATAGCTTTCTCGAAACAGAGAACTTCAGCTCGGACGTCGGATAGCCAGTCCATTCCGGCTACCACATTAAAACTACCCAGAGTAGTTGTCATCAGATCAATTGTAAAGGTGTGACCCGCGAGTTTAAGTTGACAGCCGGTTACTAAATGGGTCACATCTACAGATTTACCATCGGCTAGTTCTATGACGTAAGGGGTCTTTAGTGGTTTAGGTGCGAGATTTAGGTTCTTCCTAAAAGACTCAGATATAAAACTCTTATCCGCACCCGTATCAAAAAGTAAAATAGCAAAATCATCATTAAGGGGAAACTTACCGGTGACCATATTCGAGTCGTTTCTGGCCTCTCCACGGCCCAGCGTGAATGCACGACCTTTGGCACCTCTTGTGCCACCATTTCCATTGTTGCCATTGTTGTTATTGTTGTTGTTGTTGTTGTGGTTGTTGTTGTTATTCCCACCATTGTTATTGTTGCGAAGCTGCGGGCAGTCTCGTTTGAAATGGGCAGTGCTACCGCACTGATAGCATCCCCGGTTATTACCTTGCTGTTGACCCTGGTGCTGATTCTGATTTTGTCGAGACATGATCTCCCTGCGATAATCCTTTGCCGAGTGTCCCGCTTTGCCACATCGTTGGCAGCGATTTCCGGCGCAAGGGCCGTGATGATGGAGGTTACAATGTTTACATTGCGGCTTTCGACCCGCATAGCCGCTCGAGTTCTGGGTGTTGTTGGCAGACTGATTGTTGTGACCCCCATTGTTGTTGAAGTTGTTGGACCGCTTCTGGTTTCCTTGTTGTGGCTGGGCTGATGAAGACTGTCGAGCAGGTGAGTCTTCGAATTTTCTTTTGTTGTTAGGGACAACTTCAGTTGCACCCCTAGGTGGCAACTTCCTTTGCTCCACCGCCTTATCGGTGAGTTTATGCGCCAGCCTAATCGCTTGATGCTCCGTCGTAGGGTTTCTAGACATTACCATGCCCTGGATCTCAGGGACCAGACCCCCAAGATAAAACTCAAGTCGTTTATCGACGGTGTTAGCCAAATCGGGACAAAGGAACACCAGATCATGATGTCACGTTGTGTACGCTTCAATTTCTGACCCGACCATCTTGTGGGTCCATAACGCTTGTTCCAACTGCTGAACTCTGTCCCGCGGACAGTATTCCTCCTTGATTAGGGCCTTAAATTCGGTCCAGGCCATTGCGTTTGCCGCAACAAGTCCACGCGTTTGGACTTGTGCGTTCCACCAAGTCAATGCCCCATCTTCCAATGTCGAGGCAACATACTTGACCTTTTTAGCTTCAAGGCAATTGCACATTTCGAAATCCGATTCCGACTTTTCAATCCAACGGACCAGTCCTATGGGTCCTTCAACACCCGTGAACTTGCTCGGTTTCGCATCGAGGAACATCTTGTAGGGGTTAAGACCCCCTCCTGAAGATAGAGGATAGGTAGTCAGCGAGAAAGTCCACTAGCCAAACTATTAGATTTTCCCATGAAAATGTAATAATGGTTACCTGCTGGTGGGTTAGGAACACCTGCCAGAGCAGTATTCACGTGTTCTTGGATTAAAGCGGCCAATTCTTCAGTTGACATGTTGGGATTTCCGTGACGACCGGTTGCCATTTCAGATCTTCGCAAGATAACACAAACACACACCGATAAGTATATATATCCAATATAGTTATCATATTCCACACTTCAATAATCACACAATTTATGTCAACCCAACAAATTAAACAATCAAAAGGAACATTCGATTAAATAAATTGCAATGTCTCACAAAATACCAACCAAATATCTCAGTTTAATTAAAAAAATTTCAAGTTCAAACATAAGTGGAAACAAACAAACTAAAGAAAACAAAACGGAAATTGGCGTGACAAGTTAGTCATCTATGTCTCCATCTCCCAAGTTGCTATCACTGCCATCATCCTCTTCGGCGTTTTCAGCTTCAACAACCGGGTCCTGTTCCGACTCTTCTTCCTCCGGATCCTCCTCTGGATCCTCCTCTTCGTCCTCTACCGGCGCTGGAGGGGCCGGTGCTGGTGCGGGTACTGGGATAGGTGGTGCTTGGTTCTGGTCCAGTTCGTGAATCCTCTAACTGGACTCAAGAACTTTGTCTTCGAGCTAGTCAGCCCTCAGCCGCTCAGCACGAAAGTCCTTAGCTAAAATGTTTCGAACTCTCTTATTCTCATATTGCTCTTCCTCGAGCTCTCCAGTTTTACCAGTTAGCTGACGTATCAGCCATCCCTATGCTTCGATAGTCTCCTGCTTCTCTCCAGCTGTTCCTGTTGTTTCCTTAACACATCCCTAAGTAGATCGTCCCCCACTCCTGAAGAGTTGACCGGTTTGACCGGTATAGCGGTGGTCGACGGGAGGACGACTCCCCTCCTAGAGCGAGTCTTTTCCTAGCAGCTGAGCGTGTCTCCACGCCACGAGGTGGTGAGGGTTCGACCATGGGTGCCTTCCCCGGCGCACTTGATTGTCGAGATCTGTCGGATGATGATGATGACATAGCCTGCTGGGTTGGTTTAGTTAGTTACGAGTTGCGTATATCACAACATACATATATATCTCACATAGAACAATTGTAGTATAACACATAACAAGATATCACAGTTCGATGCGAACTAAGTCTAGTGTCGTGTAACAGCTATAGTTTAGGTCTACTTTTAATGCAAACCTGGTTCTCTATAGCTAGAGGCTCGGATACCAATCTGTCACACCCTCAATTTCCACCTTCGGAGTTTTACCGCGAGGCATGTGATCAAACCAGAATCTCAGACACTAGCAATATCGAACGACTCTATATGATTTATTTAAACGTTTTCCAAAAACATTTGTTGTAAACATTCATAGTCATTTTCAAAATATCAAGGTTTCAAACTTTAGCGGAAGCATTAAAATTAAGTAATGGGCGCCAACATAAACGCCAAAACCAAAATCCCAAACATTATTCGTAAATAAGACTCGAATAAAATGTCTTGATCAAATGCAAGTGACTGCACCTAGCGCTCCTAGCGTCCTGAGAAACATGCAAAGAAACAAGTGTCAACATTAAAGAAGAGTGAGTTCACAGGTTTTTACCCTATCGCTCCTAGCGTCCTGAGAAATATGCAAAGAATCCACTTTTCCATAAAAATGATCAGGTTACAGCCAACTGAAGTTGGCTGTAAAGGCCAATCAGCTTACTGTTTTTTACTTTATCACACTAGAATATGTTTAAACGGTCATGACGCTTAGTTGTATTGATTAATAGCAGGTTAATTTGTCAAATATCATTATATATATCAATATTCATGCAAACCCTAATTATATATCATGGTCTTTATTAATAAAACGCAGCCTACGATTTTAGTATTCAACATAACATGACAACCACAAAGATTCGCATATTCAACCGAACTAATCATGCTCCACAACACTTTTTCATACTAATAATCATACAAGCACATAATCATGATCAAGATTACACAAAACCTAGTGTGAATCGCAAAACAATTAAACCCTAACCTTGAAACGATAATGATTAGCGAAACATGACAAGCTTGGAATCAATCCGGGAGTAGAATTGCGCGACCGTAAGAGGGGGGAGCTGCCGTCGACCTTCTTCTAGGGATTAGGGTTTTGTGTTTTTTTTTTAACATCCCATGCATACATACATATAAATATAACAAGGGGGAAGGGGGGGGGGGGGGCGGTTTGGGTTAATGCCTTGGGCCGCAAGTTTGGGTTATTTCCTTGGGCCGCAAGGTGTGTGGGTCGCAAGGTCGACACGTTTCGTGGCTCGGTTCGGTTCGGCTATTTTATTTATTTTTATTTTTATTTTTTTTTACAATTCGGTAACATAAGGCTTATAACTAATAAATCGCGAAATCAAAGCGTGATACAATAATCTACAAGCGTCTAATAACACATAGCACGTAATTCAGATACAACCCGTCTAATAACACATAGCAGGTAATTCACCCTATAGATTCACAAAGTTAGCGTAGTTATTGCGAGCGTGTAATTTAATTCTCCGACTTAAATCAGCGTAGGAGTGAATAACCATAAAGTAGTGCGTTTAAGATACCTGAAAAGCCGGGATGTCACAATATGATTTTCGTTCATCGAAACATTGTATGCTTTCGCAAAACTTGCATGTCTTTCCATCCCCGAAAACATTTATAGAAATGTAAAACCGTAAAAAGTGGGGGTTATGAACTCACCTTGATATCTTTGTACAAAGCTAGCTTAATGTAATTCCATAGTGTTGTCTCCACAACTTGAATTGCTAGCATGCAATCTAGGGTATTCCTAAAACGGAATAACTTGTAAGTTTCTAGATATAACGTAGCTATACTACGTGATACCGAGCTCTACCGAATCGTTACTCATACGATTCTATGAAATCGTCATTGTCTTAACTCGGTTAACCACCTATGGTTTTCTTAGAAACGATTCTGTTTTCGAGAGACTTGAAATATTTGTTTACATATAAACATAACTATATTTCATGAAATCATATTTAGTCGTCACGTACGTCGACGGATAATAGTACGACTCTTCGTAGTTTTCGTAAGGTATATATTATATATATATACTTGTAAATATACCCGTATTGATAATACATTTCGTAACCGAGCAAGAGTCGGGCGTATCGTTTATAATAAATAAATAACGATGTAATCTTACGCTTGTTATAGTCTTCCGGTTTTGCGTGTCGTGCTTCGTTGGGCATTGAAATCGAATATAACAAATAGCATTTGAAGTCCCGGAATCGTCGACGTTTGGAATAAATATACTATATTTATTTTATAAAAGTATTCAACGTCTCGACATTCGTATATATATAAGATTATATTTTTGTTATACGATTTCCGAATTGTAGACGCCTTTAATATATGATATTCCGAATTCCGTCGGTTGAAATAATTCGCACCTTGTATTCGTCTTGTAAAAGCGTTCGGAAATATTGGCGTTCGAAATAAATATAAACAGTGTACTTATTTTTATATCATCCTTCGAATAAATTATCGATGTTTGAAATCTAGTTTCCGAGTTTCGACTTTGAATTTAACATAAATAAATATTATTTTTTTGTACTCGATTGGCGAATCTTGTTATCTTGTAATCGCGCTCGATTGTTACAGATTTCAATAGCGTCGGCAAAATAAATATATCTATATTTATTTTATGTCACACCCCGACCCGCAGCGGAATAAGAGTCGGGGCATAATTGGGTTATCACCAAAGCTCATGATATTTACTAATATGTTTCATATTTATTAAAGTCAAAATTACATTCCAAATAATCCAAACATGTCCATACAATACAAAGAAAATAACCAAACAAAATAATTCCAAGCTCTAAATCATTTTATTCTTCTAGTCCAATCCTAAGTGTTTCTGGCTGCAGCTGGTTCACCTGTATCATGTGTAAAAATGGGGGTTTTTGGGTCAACATAAGTTGGCGAGTGAACCTTGTTAGATAAACATTTATTATTTATTTTCTTGTTAGTTTATCAATGAAAAATTGTGCATAATCATAAATGAGCAAATGTAAATAATCAGGCAGTAGCAATTAGCAATCACAACTATAACATACAATAACATATGATAGCATACATTAACATACCAACATCATACGATAAATAACATGAATGAAACTGTGCGATCAAGGCTCAATCAAACGGAGCCGATCGTATTGCATGTACTGAAAATGATAAATGTCTGTGCGATCAAGGCTCAATCCAACGGAGCCGATCGTATGTTGGCACGCCAGGTTCACGCTCATAATGTAATGGGGAACTTGCTCAACGCTCATAATGTAATGTGGAGCGGCGGCCTATGAAATTGCATGTACTGAAAATAATAAATTGAATCTAACAATAACCACACAAACAGTTGAAACAAGCTGAATATACAAGTTCATGACATGATGTATGCACAATGATTTAAATATAATATATAGCAAGACACATGATACACTCCAAAACGTGATTAAAACGGGGAATTTGTAAAGATTCACTCACATTGGGTGCGTTGGATTTGAGATGGTGAGATGCGCACGAGTTGGAAGAGCTAAACAACGAGGATTAACTAACCTAAATAATAACGGAAAATATAGAAAATGAGTGGATTTATTAATAATTTTAATAAGATTTTTAGATATATTTTTGTGAGTTTAAGGCTATTTCCTATCTTTAAAAACATTATTTTTAAGTATTTTTAATTGATTTTTAAATTAAATTAAATAAATAAAAATATAAAAATATGTTGACTTTTTGCGACAGTTGACCGTTGACCGTTTGACTTGTTGACCGGTTTATTGTGTAAATTCATGCGCTGGGTGAGGCTCGAACCCGAGACCTCCAGTACACGTGCACACAGCTCTACCAACTGAGCTACGTGTCTAACCCGAAATAATTCTGTTTTTAATTATACTTATATATTAACTCAATTTATCCAAAATCCTTTTATTTTCAAAAACATTTTAATTCGTTGAACCGGTGCCATGTACAGGTCTCGAACCCGGGACCTGTGCTTTAACGCTACACACAGTCCACCGCTGGACTGTGTGTCTAACTTGGTTATTATACAGATTTTTATTATACTTAACAACTAACGGAGTTAATCCGGTTCAGTTTTAAACAAAAAGGCATTTTATTACATAGAGGGTGCGTGTATCAGGGATCGAACTCGGGACGTATGCGTGTTTTTGTTCGCACACAGTCCACCGCTGGACTGTGTGTCTAACCCGATCAAAATACCAATTTTAATTATTTTTATATTGTTAGCGCAGTTCATCTTCTTCGTTAGATTTTACAGGCAGTAGATTACACCGTTAAATCTTGTTTAGTTCGATTGATAAACATTGTACAAATTAATATGAAATGGCAGAAACGATAATTAGAAGTAAACATACCCATGAACGGTTTATTTCAGAATTCCGGCAAGGTGTCGGTCTCTGTTTTTGTGCACTTCAACTGAAAAAGACAATTAACCGTTTTGATTAGCTAATCGTGGAATTGAAGTGATAAACAAACGTTAACAGAGTGTTTGAATGTCCTTACCGATTCACAGACGAAAATAAAGATTTCCATAACTTTTCCGACGAACTGGTATTATTCGATAGTAGCGTCTGAATTCGATTTCAAGCGAAAGGTTTGAGTTAGAAATAGCTTAACAATTGTTGGACTACAACGGTATTGAAAGACTTACCGTTGTGATGATGAATACGGTTTTCCGGCGAACTTGCATAAATTTCCGGCGAGCAAAATAAACTTCTCCGGTGGACTGTAAAGTGTGCGGAAATGTAATTGGAGGTTTGTGGAATGTTTCTGAGTCGTGAAGAAGATCTTTGATTACAGTAATTCGGATTATTGGATAGCTTCGGTTATAAAACCCATCATCATCCGAATTCAAGTCAATTCAAGTCTGAATTGATTAGAATTGTCGGTGCATCGGTTATAAACCTGAAATCGTGATTATTCAAACGTTTAGACGGTTGAATAGCCGATTTCAGTTTTTCAGTTGGCGCAACCGGTTTATCTAGGTTTGTATATAAGACTTATTTGTTTCCTAGAGTTGACAGAAAACAAACAAGTGGCGGAGTGGTTATGCGTGAGAGTGTTAAATCTTTGGAGTTACAACCCGGCTGACCCGGGTTCGAGTCCCGGCAGCCCCATTTCTTATTTTTATTGCTTTATTTATACTTTTTATCAATTATAACTTTTATGGTTTAGTTTGTTTATTAATTATGTACCATTAAAAATTAAAATAAGCATAATTAGGCAACGAACATTTATAACTGAATATTCGATTACAAAATGGAGCGGGTTTGGTAAAACCCGTTTTTGACAAATGTTACAGTATCCCCTACTTTTAGGAATTTCGTCCCGAAATTTAAGTAGTAGAAGTAGTAGGAAAAAGATGCGGGTATTTTTCACGCATTGAGTCTTCACGTTCCCAAGTAAACTCACGTCCCCGTTTCGACTCCCAGCGTACCCTAACAATTGGAATGCGACTTCGTCGTAGACGTTTTTCTCCGAAATCCATGATCTCTACTGGTCTTTCAATAAAATGCATAGATTCATCAATCTGAATATCTTCCAGAGGAATGTGGAGGTTTTCATCAGCGAGGCACTTCTTCAAGTTTGATACGTGGAATGTGGGATGAATCCTGTTGAGTTCTTCTGGTAGATCAAGCTTGTATGCTACAGGTCCTACTCTTTCGAGTATCTTGAAAGGTCCTACGTAGCGTGGTGCTAGCTTGCCTTTTTGACCAAAACGAACTACTCCCTTCCACGGTGATACTTTTAGAAGTACATGATCACCAATGTTAAACTCTAAAGGCTTCCGTCGTTTGTCTGCATAACTCTTTTGACGACTTCGGGCCGCTAGAAGATTGTTTCGAATTTGATGGATCTTGTCTGTGGTTTCTTGAATTAATTCCGGACCAGTGATTTGAGCTTCCCCAATTTCGTGCCAACATACTGGAGATCGGCACTTACGACCATATAAGGCTTCAAAAGGTGCCATGCCGATGCTTGAATGATAGCTGTTGTTGTACGAAAATTCAACTAATGGGAGATGAGCGTCCCAATTTCCCTTGAAGTCTATGACACATGTTCGAAGCATATCTTCAAGAGTTTGTATGGTGCGTTCAGATTGACCATCAGTTTGAGGGTGATAGGTGGTACTGAGATCTAATCGCATACCCATAGCGGCTTGTACTGCTTGCCATGTTCGTGAAGTGAAACGACCATCACGATCAGAAATAATACTTAACGGTACCCCATGTCGGCTTACGATTTCGCTGATATAAATACGAGCTAGCTTTTCGTTCTTGAAATCTTCGCGGATAGGAATAAAGTGAGCTGATTTTGTAAGTCGGTCAATTATTACCCATATAGTGTCATACCCACCAGAAGTGCGAGGTAACCTAGTAATGAAGTCCATGGTTATATTTTCCCACTTCCATACAGGTATTTCAGGTTGGACCAGAAGTCCTGAGGGTCTTTGGTGTTCAGCTTTCACCTTGGAACATGTAAGGCACTTAGAAACAAAAACAGCAATATCCTTCTTCATTCCAGGCCACCAATAGGTATATCGTAGGTCTTGATACATCTTATCGGCTCCTGGGTGTATAGAGTATTGCGTTTTGTGAGCTTCATTCATAAGAATTTCATGAAGATTGTTGTGGTCAGGAATCCAGATACGATCTAGGTAGTACAGAATACCGTCAGATTTAGTTTCAATTTTAAGTTCAGCTCCACAGGACATCTCCTTTCGTACATCATCTTCTGTTACTGAAACATGTTGGGCTTCTCGAATTTGATCTTTAATGTCAGTTATGATTTGCGAACATAGAAGACGAATGGAGTTCGCATACCCCTTTCGACTAAGTGCATCAGCCACCACATTTGCTTTGCCAGGGTGATACCGAATTTCACAGTCGTAGTCATTTAGAAGTTCAACCCATCTTCGTTGCCTCATGTTTAACTCCTTTTGATTGAAGATATGTTGAAGACTCTTGTGGTCAGTGTATATTTCACACTTAGTACCATAGAGATAATGTCTCCATATCTTAAGAGCGAACACAACGGCTCCAAGTTCTAGGTCATGGGTGGTGTAGTTCTTCTCATGTGTCTTGAGTTGTCTCGAAGCATAAGCTATAACTTTTCCTCTTTGCATCAAAACGCAGCCTAATCCTTGCCCTGACGCGTCGCAATAGACCACGAAATCATCACAACCTTCAGGAAGAGTGAGGATTGGTGCATCACAGAGTTTTTGTTTAAGTGTTTGGAAGGCTTCTTCTTGCTTGGGTCCCCATATGAAAGGTTTTCCCTTATGAGTTAAAGCCGTGAGTGGTACAGCAATGCGAGAGAAGTTTGAAATGAAACGACGATAATAACCAGCCAAACCAAGGAAAGATCTTACTTCAGTTGATGTACGTGGCGCTTGCCATTCTTGTACCGCTTTGATCTTTGAGGGGTCGACATGTATCCCCTTGTCATTGACTACATGTCCGAGGAATTGCACCTCTTTTAACCAGAATTCGCATTTGGAAAATTTGGCGTAAAGCTTTTCATTATCTAGAAGAGTAAGGATGAGTCGAAGATGACGCTCATGATCAGACTTAGACTTTGAATAAATAAGAATGTCGTCGATGAAGACTATAACAAATCGATCAAGATAAGGTTTGCAGACTCTGTTCATCAAATCCATGAAGACAGCTGGTGCGTTGGTTAAACCAAATGGCATGACCATGAATTCATAGTGGCCATAACGAGTTCGGAAAGCAGTCTTTGGGACGTCTTCTTCATGTACTCTAAGTTGATGATAGCCAGATCGAAGGTCGATTTTTGAAAAGCAGTTGGCACCTTGAAGTTGGTCAAGAAGATCATCAATGCGAGGTAATGGATAGCGATTCTTGATTGTTAACTTGTTGAGCTCTCTGTAGTCGATGCACATACGAAACGATCCATCTTTCTTCTTTACAAAAGGACAGGTGCACCCCAAGGCGATGAGCTAGGACGTATGAATCCCTTGTCAGTCAACTCTTGTAATTGACTGGCTAGCTCTTGCATTTCAGAGGGGGCTAACCTATAAGGAGACTTTGCAACTGGTGTAGCACCAGGTATAAGATCAATACGGAATTCGACTTCTCTAATTGGAGGAAGTCTTGAAATGTCGTCAGGAAAAACTTGCGGGAAATCTTTTACTACTGGAATGTCTTCAAGTTTCTTCTCCATGGTTCCCTTTTTGATGATATGAGCAAAAAACGCGACATAATTCTTGCGAAGATATTTTTGAGCTTGAAGACAAGACATTAAGCTGAGCCCTTTCGACGAGGTTTCTCCAAAGATTCGAAGAGTCTGACCGTTTGAAAGAGGAATACGTATAAACTTTTCGCGACATACAACTTCTGCCTGATGTTGACTGAGCCAGTCCATACCAATTATGATATCAAAACTTCCCAGCTTCATAGGAATAAGGCCAACTGAGAAGTCGTGGTCGTTTAATGTGAGTGTACAGTTGCGAATAATAGAGTTTAATGAGACCGGTTTCCCGTCTGCAACTTCTACCGTTATGGATTCCATGAGCTTATCACGATTTTGGTTTAGGATAGGTTCAAATTCTAAGGACATAAAACTTCTATCCGCACCAGTATCAAACAACATGGATGCATATCTACCATTTATAAGGAACGTACCGTTAACCACATTGCCGTCAGCTCTAGCCTGATTAGCGTTGATATTGAAAGCTCTTCCTCTTGCAGGTGGAGGAGCTTGGTTCGCTTGATTCACCGGGTTGGCTTGGGCCTGAGCATGAATAATGTTTACCAACCTTGGACACGTGTTTCTGGCTTGGGTCTCCGCAATTGTAGCAAGCCCGCATAGGTTGAACCATAGGATAATTGGGTTGGTAATATGTTTGGGCTAAATGTTGAGTGGGTGGTAATAGTAGGGGTTGTTGGGCTTGACCCATTATTTGTTGGTGGGTTTGGGTTGAAGGCTGGTGGCGGTTCGTTCGCTGAGGCATGCGGCAGGTTTGAACAGTATGACCTGTGCGACCACAGCCGGTGCAATTTTGGCAAGGATAATCAGGAGAATGGTGATATTGGCAACGGTTGCATTTTGGTAATGGGCCAGAGTATGGTCTTTTGTATGGTGCAGGTGAAGGGGCAACCTGGGTAATGGGTGCAGCAGGAATAGGGAGGTTGGTTTGTGTAACGGCGAAGTTTCTGGTGTTGCGCTTCCTCTTGTTAGCAAACTTAGAGGAGGAGATGGAATGGTTTGAAGTTTGACCCTCAACAGGGGCTTTCTTTTTCTCTTCTTTAAACTTCCCGTTGTGAATTCGATTCTCGGTCAGTTCAGTCGCTAGCTCCATAGCAGCTTCAAGTGTTACCGGTGAAATGCTGAGAACTGAATCTTGAATTTTCGAGGGAAGTCCTCGAATATAATGCTCGATCAGACGATAAGTTGGGGTGAACAAATTTGGAACCATTTGGTTCAACTCTAAGAACCTCTTGTTATAGGTGGTATGATCTCCCTCCTTTTGCTTTAAAGAATGAAATTTGTCCTCCAACTTTTTAATTTCACTCCTAGGACAGAAACGCCTAGTCATAATTTCCCTTAATTCCTCCCAAGTTAAGGCGATTGCATCATCAATTCCCCTCTTCCCCTTTTCAGTATTCCACCAAGTGAGAGCTACCCCAAATAGTCTCCCGGTGGCGTATCGAACCTTGCGATCCTCAGGACAATCGCAGTTGAGGAAGGTGTTTTCCATTTCCTCAAACCAATGGAGGAGAGCAGTGACACCTTCGGTCCCTTCAAATTTAGGAGGATCACAAGACTTGAAATGTTTGTATGAGCACTTGCTGGTAGGAGGGTTTCCGATGTTCTGGTCATTCTGTTGGGGAGGATTAGTGGGATTTGTGGCGAGGGCTTGTTGTACTTGGACCACAATGTCAGGCAGTATCGTGCCCATTAGTTTTGCGATTTGTGTGGCCAAACGTTCGTGAGACCTTCCTGATCTTTTACCCCCTTGTTGTTGTCTAGCCGACATCTACAGGAAACATACATAAGAAGATTGTGAGTTAATGGAGTCTTTTTAGGTGTCATGTGTCTTTAAGAAAATGAAAATAACATAAATATCAATAATGCAACTACATCCATAGGATGTCTTGGGTTTGCTCATGTTGTGCCTCAAATGTCCCCCATACCTTTACCTGTATAGTCATGTGGGCCCCCATGACTATTGGCTTGGTAGGATTCACATTAGTATTGGCGATTTAACACTCGCATCACCCGAATGCAAACCACAAAAGATGTTCACGAGATGTATGGTCGGAATGTGTCCAGGTGTAGACACAATGACAACTCAAAGTGGGGTTAGCTCACATGACGTTTGGTATAGCATGCTTTGGCCTAATAGGTACTTCGTACTCTCATCGTTAGTCCCCAGGTAGGCAAACTGGTCCTTTATTTTGGATTTATACGAATGCCAGCCTAGACAGGACGTTCCGGCTACCGGTACTGGTACCCTTCCAGTTACTACATGCCCGTCATGAGAACTCACTTTGATGAGATTTGAAAACACAAAAATCATTGTAAAAGCAATCATGATGTGGTGTGTGCTTTCATGGATATGATATGTTATGAGAATATGATTCATGGTAGGCATTATATGATAATATATACTTATGAACATGCTTGCATAACATTGAATGTAACATTTAACATAAAACATATAAACATCATGAAATTTGGCATTTAACACACAAAAATCTTATAAGTTTCTAATCAACTATAGTATAGGCTCTAAGGGTCTAATAACCTATCCTATATCCCTATAGTCATGGCTCTGATACCAAGCTGTCACACCCCGACCCGCAGCGGAATAAGAGTCGGGGCATAATTGGGTTATCACCAAAGCTCATGATATTTACTAATATGTTTCATATTTATTAAAGTCAAAATTACATTCCAAATAATCCAAACATGTCCATACAATACAAAGAAAATAACCAAACAAAATAATTCCAAGCTCTAAATCATTTTATTCTTCTAGTCCAATCCTAAGTGTTTCTGGCTGCAGCTGGTTCACCTGTATCATGTGTAAAAATGGGGGTTTTTGGGTCAACATAAGTTGGCGAGTGAACCTTGTTAGATAAACATTTATTATTTATTTTCTTGTTAGTTTATCAATGAAAAATTGTGCATAATCATAAATGAGCAAATGTAAATAATCCAGGCAGTAGCAATTAGCAATCACAACTATAACATACAATAACATATGATAGCATACATTAACATACCAACATCATACGATAAATAACATGAATGAAACTGTGCGATCAAGGCTCAATCAAACGAAGCCGATCGTATTGCATGTACTGAAAATGATAAATGTCTGTGCGATCAAGGCTCAATCCAACGGAGCCGATCGTATGTTGGCACGCCAGGTTCACGCTCATAATGTAATGGGGAACTTGCTCAACGCTCATAATGTAATGGGGAGCGGCGGCCTATGAAATTGCATGTACTGAAAATAATAAATTGAATCTAACAATAACCACACAAACAGTTGAAACAAGCTGAATATACAAGTTCATGACATGATGTATGCACAATGATTTAAATATAATATATAGCAAGACACATGATACACCCCAAAACGTGATTAAAACGGGGAATTTGTAAAGATTCACTCACATTGGGTGCGTTGGATTTGAGATGGTGAGATGCGCACGAGTTGGAAGAGCTAAACAACGAGGATTAACTAACCTAAATAATAACGGAAAATATAGAAAATGAGTGGATTTTATTAATAATTTTAATAAGATTTTTAGATATATTTTTGTGAGCTTAAGGCTATTTCCTATCTTTAAAAACATTATTTTTAAGTATTTTTAATTGATTTTTAAATTAAATTAAATAAATAAAAATATAAAAATATGTTGACTTTTTGTGACCGCTGACCGTTGACCGTTTGACTTGTTGACTTGTTGACTGGTTTATTGTGTAAATTCATGCGCTGGGTGAGGCTCGAACCCGAGACCTCCCGTACACGTTTACGCAGCTCTACCAACTGAGCTACGTGTCTAACCCGAAATAATTCTGTTTTTAATTATACTTATATATTAACTCAATTTATCCAAAATCCTTTTATTTTCAAAAACATTTTAATTCGCTGAACCGGCGCCATGTACAGGTCTCGAACCCGGGACCTGTGCTTTAACGCTACACACAGTCCACCGCTGGACTGTGTGTCTAACTTGGTTATTATACAGATTTTTATTATACTTAACAACTAACGTAGTTAACCCGGTTCAGTTTTAAACAAAAAGGCATTTTATTACATAGAGGGTGCGTGTATCAGGGATCGAACTCGGGACGTATGCGTGTTTTTGTTCGCACACAGTCCACCGCTGGACTGTGTGTCTAACCCGATCAAAATACCAATTTTAATTATTCTTATATTGTTAGCGCAACTTCTTCGTTAGATTTTACAGGCAGTAGATTACACCGTTAAATCTTGTTTAGTTCGATTGATAAACATTGTACAAATTAATATGAAATGGCAGAAACGATAATTAGAAGTAAACATACCGATGAACGGTTTATTTCAGAATTCCGGCAAGGTGTCGGTCTCTGTTTTTGTGCACTTCAACTGAACAAGACAATTAACCGTTTTGATTAGCTAATCGTTGAATTGAAGTGATAAACAAACCTTAACAGAGTGTTTGAATGTCCTTACCGATTCACAGATGAAAATAAAGATTTCCAGAACTTTTTCGGCGAACTGGTATTATTCGATAGTAGCGTCTGAATTCGATTTCAAGCGAAAGGTTTGAGTTAGAAATAGCTTAACAATTGTTGGACTACAACGGTATTGAAAGACTTACCGTTGTGATGATGAATACGGTTTTCCGGCGAACTTGCAGAAATTTCCGGCGAGCAAAATAAACTTCTCCGGTGGACTGTAAAGTGTGCGGAAATGTAATTGGAGGTTTGTGGAATGTTTCTGAGTCGTGAAGAAGATCTTTGATTACAGTAATTCGGATTATTGGATAGCTTCGGTTATAAAACCCATCATCATCCGAGTTCAAGTCAATTCAAGTCTGAATTGATTAGAATTGTCGGTGCATCGGTTATAAACCTGAAATCGCGATTATTCAAACGGTTAGACGGTTGAATAGCGGATTTCAGTTTTTCAGTTGGCGCAACCGGTTTATCTAGGTTTGTATATAAGACTTATTTGTTTGCTAGAGTTGACAGAAAACAAACAAGTGGCGGAGTGGTTATGCGTGAGAGTGTTAAATCTTTGGAGTTAAAACCCGGCTGACCCGAGTTCGAGTCCCGGCAGCCCCATTTATTTTTTTTATTGCTTTATTTATACTTTTTATCAATTATAACTTTTATGGTTTAGTTTTTTTATTAATTATGTACCATTAAAAATTAAAATAAGCATAATTAGGCAACGAACATTTATAACTGAATATTCGATTACAAAATGGAGCGGGTTTGGTAAAACCCGTTTTCGACAAATGTTACATTTTATAACAATCGTTTGAAGTCGGACGTTTTGTCTTTGAAATGTATAACATTTCGTATTGCGTATTTTACGAAAATCGGGCAGAGTTTCCTCTATTTTCAGACGAGCCAGACAATACTAGTTGTCGATTTATTTTTCAAAATGCAATCTTCAATGTACGCAACAATATATAAATAATTTCTCGTCGTGTTTTCGAATATAATTTTCGCTGATTTATAATTTCCTATTTGTTTATTTAACGTCGTCGGTTCGATTTTAACTATTAGTGTTTACGCGAATATTGTACATCGATTCTAATGTTATTTTTAAATGTTTTGGCGATATGTAAATCGTTTAACGGGTCGGTTTTGATCTCGGTTTCGCGATATATATATTAATGTATATAAAATAATATAGTAAAAGTATTTGCGTCGTAATCAAATTTTACCAAGTCTTGATTGACCCATTGACCCGATAGTTGACCGTATTTGACCAGTTGACTGCATTGACTAGCGTTGACCAGATTTGACCGAGTTGACTCGGTGTTGACCAAGTCGAACCGAACACCGAACCGAGACACGCGTCCGAACATGAAAAAACACTTAGATATTTCAATTGAACCAAAGTGAACCCAAATCGAAACCAAACTGAAATATCAAAACTATTTCGAATTGAACCGGGTTAAACCGTGTCGAACCAAATCCGAACCGAGTGTGAACCAATCGCTGTATCTTGAACCTAGTCGAACCCGAAGGCTGACCTGTATCGAACTAGATCTGAGCCGAGGAGCTGAACCAAAATAACCCAAAACA
Organism: Scalesia atractyloides; assembly: GCA_947069175.1. NCBI lineage: Eukaryota > Viridiplantae > Streptophyta > Magnoliopsida > Asterales > Asteraceae > Scalesia > Scalesia atractyloides. Next base: position 41,416,786 of record CAMTDV010000116.1, read on the forward strand.
TCGCCGCGTGGCGGCTGCCACTGTTCTACACCACAGCTATCACCACCGTCTTTGAGTCGAATCCGGTAACACCCAACCCGACCCAAACCTGAGAACCACCACCACTGATGTTGCCACCGCTGGCTGGCCCTGGCGCCGTCGTTCTCTCTCTCTCTCTTTACTCTACCAGGTCTGTCTCTCTCTCTCTGCCGGTCGATGTGTCTGTGTGCGTTCAAAGGAGAAAAGGTGCGGGAGTGTGTGTGTGTTGCGGTTTGGGGGTGGTCAACCGGAGATAAGGGTTCGGTGTGGGTGGTATGCGCCGGAGGGGTGACCGGAGTCACCGGTTTTTGTTGTCGGAGTCCGGCGACCGGAAGGGAGGGGGAGAAGGAGCAAGGGGCTAGTTGTGTGCTAGGGTTTCTTACAAAAATGAGGGAGAAGAGGGAATTAGGGTTAGAGTTTGTATTTATAGGTCTAGGGTTTTTAAATGGGTCGGGCCCAAGGCCCGTTAACGCATTCAAGGCTCAAATGTTTCTTATGGGCCGTTTTCACTTTCGAGTGCTATTATTTACCGAAATTTATTCCTTTTAAACTCGAAAGTGCTTAAAATTATATCGAAGGTCGGGTTTTTACGCGAAATCCATTCGTTACGTTAAAATCGCGTATTTTGCTACTATCACCATTTCTTTCCGTTTTTCGATCTGGTTTCAACCGCGAGTATTAAAATTTGAAAACGAAGCCAAATATATCATAATATATTAATATTTAGAGGTACCTCTAGTCCGTGGCTTCCGTTTCGTTGTCGGTGCGTTCTGATTTTCCGCGTAACTTTCGCGTTGTGCTTTGCGACGTTCAACAATCCAAATTTATCGCATAATCATAACTGTATGATAAATACAAGTATAAAATTCGTGTTTTTAGACGTTGTCAGTATTTGTTCGGCATCAGTTCGCTTATCATTCAAATTCGCGTTTAGAGTTCTCGATTATCGCCAAATCGCGCAACGTGAATCAAGTAGACGTTCCTAGGCTCTCCAGGGCCTGATCGAGTTAATTTACGTCTAATTACGTTAATTATGATGGTATTACTATTTGATATGCGCTTAATTACGACCGGAAAAATTCGGGTTGTCACAAAAAAGAAAGTCATTTCTCCGATAGCGCTCATCTCGAACTTCTCTTGCATCACCTGCTCAAATTCTTTGCACATTTGGCGTTGGTCGACCCAAAAATAATATTATCCAAATACACCTGCACCAGCAATAAGTCCTCATTTTGTTCCTTGATGAAAGATTATAGTCGATCAAACCACGTCGAAAACCATTCTTCAGAAGATAGGAAGAAAATGTTTCATACCAAGCCTGTGGAGCTTGATGAAGACCATATAGCGCCTTATTTAGAAGCCAAACCTGTCAGGATGGATTGGATCTTCAAAACCAGGTGGTTGCTCAGCATATACTTCTTCTTCAACCACACAATGATGAAATGCACTCTTCCAATCCATTTGGTAGACAATAAACTTCTTGTAGGACGCATAAGCCAAGAAAATTCTTATGGCCTCAAGACAAGCTACCGGCGCACAAACTTCATTGTAATCAATGCCTTCTACCTAATTAAATCCCTGGACAACCAATCTTGCTTTGTTTCTCACAACAACACCTCGGTCATCCTTCTTACATTTGTAAACCCATCTTGTACCAATCTTCTTATAGTTGTCAGGCCTGTCAACCAATTTCCACACGCCTAACTTCTGAAACTGCTGAAGTTCTTCCTGCACTACTTCAACCCATTAGTCTTCTTTCATAGCCTCCTTCCAAGATTTCGGTTCAACTTACCAGACATAGCAGGCAAAAGACCAATCATTCTGTTCCCCAGATTCCCTAATAACCGAATATACAAACCATCATTCTGATTATTCCTAAGCTGATTACGTGTCTGCACACCACTTTGGACATCTCCTATAATATTCTGTTGAGGATGGGTATTATGAATTCGAGTTTTGGGAACATTAGGAACTCGAGAGTTTATAACCAGATTGTTGATATTTAAATCAACAACTAATTCGTTTGCTGGATTTGATGAAGATGTAGACGCATGACTTTCAGTAGTCCCTAGATTCTAAATATTTGATGTTACATAAAAAATTCCAGGAACTGGAGCAGAGTTAGCTTCATTTGCATCATGGAACTCATCATCTTCTGACGAAATATTGTAATTAGCAGCATCTTCGAATTGCTCATTCTGAACAAGATTGTTAACCGAAGTGGACACTTTAGGGTTAATAATAATTTCTCATACTATTGACGAGTCAACTGCAGTATCACTTTCTAGTAGCATTTGAGCAGCCACAGAAGCATCATCAAAAGTTGGCAGATTAAAGGAGTTAAATAGCCCATCATAGTCAAACATCCAAGGAGCACCCGGAGCTCTTACTGATTCAGTGTATCTTTGAACCTTGACTTCACCCCATTCTTCAATCTTCTTTGTTGACAAATTCCACACTCTGAAATTAGGAGTAGCATATCCAAGAAAGAAACCTTCGATAGCTTTGAGACTAAATATACTATGTGGATCAATCATAGTGCATGGAGCTCCAAAAGGTTCTAAGAAAGAAACATTTGGTTTCCTTTTATGTAACAACTCGAAACATGTTTTCCCGTGCCTCTTCACTGTAAGAACTCTATTCATCGTATAACATGCAGTAGCAACAGCTTCTCCCCAAAATGAACAGGAAGTTCTGATTCTACTAGCATAGTTCTTGTTGTTTCATTTAGAGTTCTATTTTTCCTCTCAGCGACACCGTTTTGTTGTGGAGTGTATTGAGAACTGTACTCATCCATAATGCCTTTAGAAGAACAGAACTCATCCATAATTTGATTCTTGAATTCGGTGCCATTGTCTCTTCTGATTCTTCTTATCTTCAAATTGTATAAATTTTTAAGCAGAGTTAGGAGATTCTTGGGGATTTCAGGTACTTCACTCTTGTGTGCCAACATATTCACCCATGAAAATCTTGAGTAGTCATCAGTAACTACTAAACAATATGAATCACCAAAGGTAGTCTTGTCTTTCATAGGTCCAAAGAGGTCCATATGAAGACGTTCCAAAGGCATATTTACCGTGTTAATCTTCTTCACAGGATGAGATTTTCTCGCTTGCTTTCTCTTTTGGCATGAACGTCTTGTAGATGAAAATTCTTCACAGGCACACCATTCACAAGATTGTTTTTCACAAAATAGTTCATTTTTCTCAAGTGAATGTGTCCTATTCGTCTGTGCCAAGAGATTGATTCCTTTTTTGTGGCTTTTGAGATAAAACATGTAACTTGTGCAGATGTGGTAATAGCTTGGCTCATGTCAAGAATATATAAGTCATTAATTCTTGGAGCCGACAGGACGATCCATTCTTTGGGAATCTTGAAACCAGGTTTCAGCACATAACATCCGCTATCATTAAATGAACCGTGAACTTCTTGTCGTAGATTAGAGAAACGCTAAGAAGATTGTGATCAATTTGTTGAACATAATTGATCTTATCAAAGCTAACCACACCATTGGATATCATTCCTTCTCCAGTGATGTATCTGCCCTTGTCTCCAGCAAAAGAAACATAGCCTCCTCGAATGCTTTTTATGTCATAAAGGAGCCTTAAGTCGCCTGTCATGTGCCTCGATGCTCCACTGTCAACAATCCAATGACTATTCACAGTTTCTCCTGGAACACCCTGCACATTTCAAAAACTCGATCAGTTTGAGATGGGGACCCAAGCCTTAGTGGTCTTGGGTCGACCCTTATCATCAAGAAATGTGATTTCTATTTCTTGATGATTTGGAAATTTTGAACCTCCTCTTGAACCATCACCGGTCTTTGGTTTCCAAGATTTTTGAAATTTACTAGAATGACTATTATTTACATTTTTAACACCTTCTAGTTTTATTAAATTTGAAGAACTTGGTTTCCTTTCTGAAGGATCCGATTTCAATGCTTTTTCAATTATTTTTACTTGTTTACGTCTCTGCTTTTCTTCTTGTTCTTTAACAATGTGTTTGTCTTGTTTTGGAGAAATAGATCGACGTTGGCAAGTTGGTTTAGGAGGGGTTTTCTCAAAAATCTTTGTTTTGCTAGGTTTGAACAAATTTTGATTATGTGGCCAAATTCTCCACATTTAAAACAAGTTCTCCTCTCAACAAACTTAGGAGATCCTGTTCTGTGACTTGATGTTGAACTTGTGGGTCTTGAGGTGCTTGGTTCATTTTCACACCCATTTGTATGTTGAGTGTAATTGTTTTCATTATTACGCTTTAAAATCTTGACTTTGTTTACAAAATCTATATTAGACATGCATTCAAAAGTCTTGACTTTATCAGTAGTACTTGGTTCACTTTCACACCAATTTGTATGTTGAGTGTAAATGTTTTCATTATTACGATTTAAAATCTTGACTTTGTTTACAAAATCTATATTAGACATGCATTCAAAAGTCTTGACTTTATCAGTACCAGTAGAACTCACAAATTTAACATTCTTAAACTTCTTTTGTGATACCTTAGGTTTTTCAGCTTGGTTTTCTCGTTGTTTTTCTTGTGAACTTGATAATGGTTGTGACTTGATTGGGTTTTTCTTCTCCAAAAATTTGGTTGTTGAATTTTCAACAACTTGATCAATAGAGGTTGGATTTACATTTTTGATCGGAAAGTCTTTGTTAGAATATATTTCCTTGTCTCCAACCAAGGTATACAACACATTATCATTTTCATCTATAGACACATTTGTCTTGACAGATTTCATAGGATCATTCTCTTGATTTTCAATTGTTTTCACACTAGAGTAGCAGACATTTTTATCCCTTTTTCCTCGTCAAGAGATTGATCCTGATCATTTTTCTCGGACTCATAATCTGACGAATCATCCTCCTCTGTAGTAGAGGGATTCTGATCAACAACTGATGATGAGTTCTTGGATTTTCTTGCCTGCTGCAAATTCTTCAGGATTAAGAGGTACCGAGGTTTCAAAGCATGGCATTTCCTCTTCATTAAGTAATTTGGTATAGTTGTGTTTCAACAAAGGTGGACACGACTTATACCCAATGCATTTAACATCTCCTTTTAGTTTTTGAACGTCAATGATATGATCAAGCACATATCGGGAGTTAGAATAACTTTACAATTTTAGCTTGATCGCATCATGTTCGCATTTGGTGATGGCTAACTCTTTCTTTGTTTCCTCAAGGAGATTAATGTACTTATTAATTCATGTTTGTTTGTTCAAAACTGTCTTTGTTAATTCAGGAACGCTTTTCTTAAGGGTTTCTATTACAGATTTGAATTATTTTTCGTTTCGAGTTAAAGCCAAGTTAGCCTCTTTGCATTTTGATAGCTCAACAACTAGCTTTTGATTGTGACAGTTTATTGTTTCAAATTTTGTTTTTAATTTAGCACAATCATTGCAAACTTATGAGAGTCGGAGTTTACCTGACTTGTTGAACCGGAAACATCGCCATGAAGGCAGTATGATGAGGAAAGGCTACACTATTTGTATAGAATTTTTTTGTTTCCTTCGATGCAGCTTCTGCCTTTATCATTAAATCCGCCTTTTGACCTTTCAGCCTTTCTGCTTCTTTCAGCAACTTTATGACCTCAGCATCACTTCCTTCTTTGATATCTGAATCAGATCTATAACCACCTGAATTTGAGCATTCTTCATCAGAACTATCAATGCTGTGAACATGTTTGATTCGATTAATGATCTTGGCATAACACGTAGTTCCTTCATGATTCTCATTTCCCAGTTGCACTGACCAATCGCATCCTTCATCTGCTTAAACTGCTAAAGCTATGTTTGTGTTGTTTGAAGGTCCTGATTGGTTGGTGTTGTTTGGGTTGTTAACATCTACTATTCTTCGATCATTGTTAACTTGACTTGTGTTGGATGGTTGTGATTGATTTCAGAAGGGGTTGTGATTTCCTTGTTTGCTAGGTCTCATGCACTCACGCTTGAAGTGACCTCTTTCTCCACGGTTGAAGCAAGTAACAACATTTTTATCAAAACCATATTTTGTATTTTTCTTGCTTTCCAAACTGCTCTTCTTGTTCTGCTCATATAATCCTTAGCTCTTCTCACCGCACTTGCAAACACCTACTTGATATCCATTAGCTCCATCTCATCTCTGTCTATTTGTTGGTAGTTTTCATTTGTCAAATTGATGCTTCAAATTTGACCAGCCACTAATCCACAATAGGCACTAACCATGGTATTTAGAAGTTCCATGTGTTCCTGAGAAAATTCTACGCTGACCTTGGAAAGATGTGATGTGTCAAGTCTAACTGTGTTGGGGTTTGCAGGTTGAAAGTTGTTTCCATAGAAAGCTTGTTGAGGAGCTTGATGTGGAACTTGAGGTGTAAGATCTCGTGGATGTGGCAAAAAGGCTTTAGGATCAAATACAGGTCCAAAGTTTTGAGTACATGAGCTTGCAGACTGATTTGTTTGAACAAGTTGTGGTAGAAAGGGATTCACGTTTGACACAAACGCGGTTTGAAGCTTTTGTTGCTGACTTGCACTAATACCTGTATTAATACCTCCAAAGTACATCTCAGGATTTTGTGGAACAGTAATTCTTTGTGCCTTTCGAAGTTCTTCTTCATTTTTGTTTTCCAATTTCTGCACGAATTCATAAATATTGATTGAATCCAAAACACCTGTATGTTTCAATAAGTCAATAAATTGACCCGATTTTGGCAGTAATGCGTTAACAATGCGCATCACGATTTCTTGTGGAGATGCTAACACTTTGTACGAGTACATTTCGTTGAGAAAATGGTAGAACCGTGTTGTCATATCATTCAGTGTTTCATTTTCCATGAACATGAAACCTTCAAACTCCTTCTTTAACAAATCATGCCAAATTTTTCTGGTTGTAGCATTATCCTCTCCTCTTGCCTCCAGGGTATCCCATAGATTTTTCGTGGTCGTTCAGTAGACAAACTGATGGTAAATATCTTTATGGAGTACCTGTGTTAGGATAGCAAACGCCTTTTTCTCTAGATCGTAAGCCTTTTTATCGCCTTCATCTAGATTGGCTAAGGAGGTTGGATTTGATACTGCCTCTTCGAGTGATTCTTTATAGGGTGTAGTAAAACATGTCCATAATTCTGTGTTCTGTCCGAGAACATATGTGTGAAAATGACTTTTCTAGGACGGATAATCGTTCATATGGTTCAGTTTAGGTGGACGGTTATTACTCCCGGTTTCACTCTCACTCATCAGAAGAGTCTAAATGCTCTGGTTCTGGTTTGTGACAAACGCCCATTGATTTGCAGTAATCATGGTTGTATGTTGAGGCATTAATGATTTTACCCATGAGGTTGCGGAGCTTTGCGAAGAGTCTTGATTTGTGCTTGTACTACTACTCCAATCCCATGGATTAGTACTCATTATGTTTTTCTTGATTATGAAAATTTAAAAGGTTTAAAGTTTAATTTTTGAAAATAACACTCCCCTTTTAAAGTTCACAATTAAACTTACTAAGGCTTGAAAAACTGAAACACAAAAAATAATCAATGAAGAAGGAGCTTCATACGAATTAATGATTCATACTAATGAGGATCCCATCGTGCGAACCTGTTGTTTCGTACGAAAGGCACTTCTTCGTGCGGACTAACTTGTCTTTCGTGCGAACAAAATTCTTAATGTGCGGATGACTGGTCTTTCACACGAACAATCTTGTTCTTCGTGCGGATGGGTTATTCGCACAGATGTTTTTCGCAGAGGAATCTTTTTGCAGGGCTGGTTGGTGAAAAATTTCCTTTTCTAGCACAAACTGGTTTTTGAAAGTGGTCTGTTGTCTACACAAATTTGGTTAAAAAGACAAACATTCCATATCAGCTTTTTCCGTTTTAACAGTCAAGTCCAAAATGTCAGAGATTTGGTCAACCCTACAACAATATTCCGGTGAGTTTTCTCCTTCAAATATGTTCAACTTGAACTAATAAAAATTTTAAGAAAAACCAGATTTTAACATGTCTCCATGTATTCTAGAAGGTTTTTATGAAAATTTTCTGGATACAACAAGTTTTAACCAAGTTTTAAGTTTGGTATCTTTCAAAAACTTAAGTTTCATGCTGAAAGTTCAAGAACACTTCAAGAAACCCTCAAAACTAACTCAGACACAACACTAAGCTTGGTTTTCAAACAAGGAAGAGAGCCAAAGTTCTGATACCACTTGTAGGTCCACTTGGAGGATCAAGGTTAACCTACTTCCCTGTTTATACAACACAAATATGAGTGCGGAATCCTTGTAAGTATGCACACTAAAACAAAGTAAGAACACAGGATAACCAAAGATTCAATATCTTGATTAACTGAAGAGAAGTGATACAAACATATACAAAAAATGTTCATACACTCTCATGCAAAACACTCTGTGCTCTTGTGTCTCTCTCTGGTATAGCTCTAGCCTCTCTCGTCTCAACAACCACTATACTGAGAAGTGCATGTCTGCTTATAAAGTGTCCACACTCAACAACTGTAGGAAGTATGTTGTTGGTCATACGAAACACCAAAAGACACGAAGAACATCCTCCAAAGATACCCGTACGAACAAGCTAGTTCGTACGAGCATCAACTAGCTCGTACGAAACAAGCATGAGGCTTGTTTAGATGAACACATTCGTACGAATGGTAGGAGAATCGTACAAGCAATATCTTGCTCGTACGAAGTCTTCCCATTCACACATAGAGGTCTTCTTTGGAGATCGTGTCACAGACATGACGTACACAAGACTCAATAGTATGCACACATGCAACTGTTTTACACAGGCAATCTAATCGTCGTACTAAACCAAGATAGGAGGATATCTTAATTTGGTCAACACGACCAAACTATACAGACACTATAAACAAAGACCGTACAATTACAGACGTAACTAAGAACAAGCGACAGACACAAAAGTGTATCAACACCACTCAATTATATTAGTATTTCTATGTTTGCAATACCATATCCATGTTTCACCAACGATCGGGGTCCGACTTACGTGCAGTTTGTTAATTCGGTTGATTCGCTGAATTATTGTTACCTGAGTGTTCGTGTACTAACTGACACACTTAACCAACCAATATGAAATGAAATGCTATAATGAATGTTTTAAGTCATGTTAAAGATAATGGAGTTAACCTGAAAAATCTAAGTTGTCACATCATCCCCAAGTTGATAGAATTTTCGTCCCGAAAATTTGCAAACCGTCGCTGAAGAAGCTAGTGTGGTCGAACGTTTTCATGGGGCGTCACATCATCCCCAAGTTGATTTGGAATTTCGTCCCGAAATTTAGTAGCAACTTCAACGTTTAATGCATTATTTTTTTTGAACAATTGGGGGCATTTACGCATCGTCTGATCTTCCCGCTCCCATGTGAATTCTGGTCCAAGGTTTGCATTCCAACGAACCCGGACTATAGGCATTTTACTGCGTTTAAGCGTTTTGACTCCCGATCCATGATTTCAACTGGTTCTTCAATGAAACAGATTTGGTCATTGATCTTGAGTTCTTTGTATGGAACCACAAGTGTCTCATCAAATAGATACTTATTCAGATTCGATACATGAAAGACATTGTGCACACCACTGAGTTCTTAAGGTAATTCCAATCTATAAGCCACTTTGCCAATCGTTTCCATAATCTCGAATGGTCCAACATAATGCGGATTGAGCTTGCCCCGTTTAGTAAAACGAACAACACCCTTCCAAGGTGAGACTTTTAACAAGACGTTGTCGCCAACTTGGAATTCCAATGGTTTCTTGCGCTTATCAGCGTAGCTTTTCTGACTGTCACGAGCTGCCGCCATCTGGTTTCTAATCTGAACGATTCTCTTCAATGTTTCAAGCAGGAGTTCAGGACCAGTGATTTGGCTGTCGCCAACTTCAGCCCAACAAAGAGGTGATCGGCATTTTCGTATGTACAATGCTTTGAACGGCCGCGGCCAGTGTGCTCGAGTGGTAACTATTTGTGAATGGGGATCGAGCTCCCGAAATGAGTAATCGACCTGATCTCGCTCAACTAGCAGAGACGGAATTCATTTCTAGAGAGGTAGACAAGAAAAACAAGTTAGTACTTACTGGTTAACTGCTTCTGTTGTATTAATGACTTTCAAATATAGATGCGAGTAAACAAACTGATAGAGCTTCTCCGTACAAATTGACAAATCACTCACTAGCTCTAACACAACACTTCCCTATTTATAGGTCGACATGACTCGTACCGAAGTGTGTGTTATAACACTGACCTGACTATACTTCGTACGAGCTTGTGCTTCGTACGAGTAAGACACTCGTACGAAACATGCAGATACTTCATACGAAGCATAGTATCAAAACATATAAAAATTACTTTTTAACAAATAAACATTGACGTGTAAACTCTATAAACATTACAGACATATCCTAGACGTAGGCAATATACATTATGCATCAACAGACTCCCCATTGAATGTTGTCGCAGTCTAGATAGTCTTCAAAAATCTTCCACTAGATTTGACTTTAACGCCCAAAAAATCTCTTTACTGGCTTGCAACGCTCCTCACAAGCAATTGGTGTTTGATCAGTCTGAGGAGGTCGGTTTACAAACTGAAAGCTCCTTAGAGATGCTATTCTCGCACGCTCTGCAATTCGAGCTTCATTTTCTTCTTTTTTCTTTGTCTCTTTCTTTTCAAGCTTCCTCAAAGTCATCTTCCAATCAGACCCAAAATGTATATAATTTTCAAAACAAACATTGACGATCTTCTGAAATTGGAGTGCTTGTTCTTTATCCTTCCCTTCAAAACTGATCTTACTGTAGAATAAACATTCTATATCCTTCTTTGAACAATTGACTAGCCACATCAGGTCTAGTACTCGAATGCCACGCCATAACCCATATATACGTTTGTGGGTTATAACGGCTTCGGTTAGCTCCTCTGTAATCTTCTACGAGTCTTCATCTGGGTGCACACATATAACAGCCTCTCCTGTATTTGAATCATAATGCCACCACTTGAAGATCGTATAAAAATCCTGCTCCATTCGTAACATAGGCATATTTTTCATTACTTTCGGCCTTTTTATGACTAGCGTTACATCTTTTTCTTTTGTCACTGGATCTATCTTTGTGATGCGTCTAGGAAAGTGAGGTTTCCGGTTAATAAATCCATGTAAAGCCTCCAGCTTAATCAACTTCCAAATCCTCTGGTCAAGAAATTTCATTTTGAGATTAATCATTTTTGTTTGCACCAATTCTTTAACATCCCAGTATGGCAAGGACTTGATTTCGTTGAGACATCAGAAGTACTGAATACCAAACTCCCTTTTGCTCGCATAGACATTCAACTCTTCGATCCAACCCCAGCTTATGATATCCCCTAGTGATATATCAACATTTCTAGTAAAGAATGCTAGGGGTCTTTTGAACTTAGGCTCAGCTGGATTAACACGAAACCATTTCTTCTTTTGTCCAGCAATTTCAGCTTTTGACATTTGCTGAGGAATAGTTCCTTCTTTAACAGCTTCAGAAACTTTTCTTTGTAACATATCTGAACTTTCAGCTGCGAATAAATCGGCAAAAGTTGGGGAATCATATGTACCCTGATCGGCAATATTCGCATCGTCATCATAATCACTTTCCACGACAACGTTATCGTACATATTTGCATCTTCCACGTCTTCAAAGACATATGCGTTTGGCTCAAAAGCATCTATCCTGTTTAGTTCGTCTTTGAAGTCAAAATCAAACTTCTCTTCACTAATGCCAAGCATTGCTGCTATTTCTTCCTTTGAGTAACTGTGAACAAACTCTCCCTCCTCTATACCATGCTCAAGATATAACACAAACGGCTTTGGCACGACAGGAACAGAACATATAACATTTTCTGTGAAAATTCCTGCCTGCTACGCATCAGACTCGTCGGCTTTGTTCGTCGTTTCTTCTTCAGTGGTCTGATTCGCAGAATCATCATGATACTCAGAAAGATCTACCGGTTCATTAATACTTAAATCAGTTACAAGAATTCCAGATCCACCAATACTATCATCATTATCATCACCATCCGAACTACTAGAATCATCAATATCAACATCAGCATCCTCTAACTCTGTTCCCTTTTCAATCTCTTCAGTCGCTTCTTCAATTTTTTTCTCAATTTTTTTCTTTAACAGCGAATCCTGATGCCTTTGAGAAATATCAAGCGACGCAATATCAACATCTGTTGGCATCCTATTAAGATAAACTTTCTCTGCTCTTCATAAACAACGATATCCCAACATGTTACTAGCGCAGACTCAGCTTCTGGCGCAGTTTCGTCAATCAGAGGTTCCTCCATTATCTTTTCTTTTCCCTTCCCCTGAGCGTCAGATTGTTGCTTAGATAAACGTTCCTTTTTGGCAACCCGCTCTCTTGCTTCTGCTCGTTCTATCACATCTATCTCGGCAGAAATATTCAATCCCAATTTCTTTTCCAAAATCTTCTCAAACAGATTCATTCTTCTATCATTCCTCAAAAGCTCTTCTTCATATTCTGCCATCCGTAATCGCAACCTTTCATTCTCAGATACAATACTCCCCAACATCGCTTCTAACTATTGCTTATCAACAATCAATCCTCCGATCCGTTCCAGTATTTCGAGCTTTTCAGCAGTTAGCTCATTGATTTGCTCTTGTAATTCAACTATCCTTACAGTATTCATCATATCCTGTTTTTGCAAATCATCAACCCTTGGATCATCAAATCTAAATTCATCACCTCCAAGTAAATCATCTAAACCAATATCATCAAAAAACGATTGTGACTCATATGGCTGCTGAGTTGGATGAGGTTGTTGCAGATGAGAAGACTGTTGTGGTTGCTGCGGTTGTTGCTATGATGGTTGTTGTTGCGGTTGTTGCTGAGCTGGCTCTGGTTGAGGAACTGATTGTTGTTGAGGAGCAGGTTCTAGCTAAACAGGTTGTGGTGGAGATGGAATATGCTGTGACGGTTCATCCACATTTTCTTCAACCATAGGCTTAGCATTAGTTTCCTTTGGAATAACATTTGGCAATACTCTAGCAGCAGATCGCTTCATTCTTCTCTGTTTCTTCTTGATTGGAGTATGAAGAATAGCTTCAGTGTCAGACTCGAATGGAACATACGTCGTATCATCCTCACCTGTTGCTTTACGTTTACGTTCCTCTGCTTTACGCTTAAGCTTAGCCTGTTGTTTCTTTTCTAACTTTTCTGCTCTTTTCTTCTCACCGGCTCGTCTATCTTCTAAATCAGTACTCGAGGATAGAACTTCTTGAGCTACTTTGTTAGAACCAAAAGCTTGACACTCAATCTATGCAGCTATATCTTCAACAGTTTCTTCAACATCTGGTTCGTCTCTTAGACCAAAACTTTCAGCTGTAGTAGTAGCTTTTCTCTTTTGGACTTTAGGAGCAGATGTAGATGCAGCTTTGGGGTTTACTCCTTTTCCACCATCTTTCACAAACCACAGACTTCTTTTTGCCACGAACATATATAAAGCTTCACATTTTTCGGCTTCATCTCCACTATCATCCTTTCTCCAATGACCTGATACTGGTGAAATATAGTCTTTATCAATAACCGCACCAAACATTGGTTTAGCAACAGGAGCCGTCTTAAGGTGCAAATTCATCTTTCTCAGTGTAGATACATCCATATGTTCCATCTTTAACATATCATCTTCATTTTTCTTTAGATCTGGATGAAGATAATCGAGCATCATTTGAACAAATCCCGGATACTACAAGAATTTCTCCTTCTTAATGTTCTGTACCATTTGCGTAAAAATAACTTTTGAAAAGTTATATGGTAGATTCAAGATTAACGTCGTAATCATGCACATTTGATAATCTACAATATCATCGTATCCTCCTTTACGATGACTCAAACCATGAGCTAGCACATGAGCCAAATATCTAAATGGTGCACTCAAGTTTGCTTTCTTGAAAGGTGCAGCGTTAACATATCCAGTATATCCCATCCTATAAAAGCAACCTTTCACCATATATTCAGAATTGCCTGTAGGATCATTTTCGTTATCTTTAAACTCCAAAATTGTTCGAATTAAATCTTTAGTAATTCTAACTTGAACATCCTCGTCATTTATCCTTACTACAGAAATGATAGCATTATCTTCAATACTATATTCAGCTACATTCCAAAAGAATTCCACATGAGATTGATAAACAGTGTGTCTATCTGTCAAAGCTTTGGTCACTCGTACCCGTGTCCGAAAATCGAGAATTTCTCTAAATGCAACAATTTCAGGAATTGATCCATTCGTTAGACAACAAATATTGTGAAATGGTGAAAATGCAGATTTCTTGGCTTGTACATAATCATACAAACAAGTGTTAGAAAATAATTAAACTTTTTCAAAAAACAACACTTTTCATTCGTACGAAATACAGACTTGTACCAAGAAGATACTTAGCAAAAATCTGACTTTCAACTTTTTCTATTTACTTCGCACGAAATAACATTTTGTACGAAGCAAACACTTAAACCAATTTTAACATTCAATATTTCATGCTTACTTCGTACGAAACATTTCCTCGTACAAAATCAGAATAATCAAGATAAAGACCAAACTATTCCATACAAACCATGTCTTCGCACAGAATATCAAAACATTGAAATTTATTCTGTACGATTCATTTCTTCGTACGAAATGCATCGTCGTCCCAAAAAATGACCAAGTGTAATCTGAACTTAAAACTTGTCGATTTTAACAAATTAATAGTCGATTTTCGGGTTATTAGTGCCGATGTTATCATTTTTGAAGTCAATTTTAAGATTTAGCGGTCCAATCTTCCTAGATCTAAGTTCTAAGTCCGATTTGCTCATATATGACATGATAACGACATGATTTCTGCATAATTACCTTCCCCATTGTAAAAGGTGTGCGAATCAACCTTCCCAATGTGATTTGAATCGAAAATAAGCCAAGAACAAGAATTTCAGCAGATGTTTGGTACCAACTTCTCTAACTCGTTCAACAGTTCTCCAAAAACAAATAACCTTTTTCTCGTACGAAGTTCAGAAGCTTATATAGTGGAGACTTGCTTCTTACGAAATAATTGGCGGAATATTTGGTTCGTACAAAAAACTGATCATTTTATTTCATACAGAATAAAGAATTTCATACAAATCATCGCTGAAATTATGACCTTTTGATTTTTATTTTTATTTTTGGCTTTTTCATTTTATCCATTTTTATCTGTTTTAAAATCCACTTGATTAACCAAGTCCAAATCAATGACCCTGGTTATCCAATTTGCCTACAAAGTCCAAGTTAATGACCTTGGTTGACCAATTTGCCTACCAAGTCTAAATTAATGACCTTGGTTGACCATGTTTGACCTAACAGATTTATTTTAACATGTAAAGTTTTAAATTAATGAACTTTATTAACATTCATGTAAATGTTTCGAAAAGATTAGCTCCCAACCCATGCTTTCAGTTTTCCTCAGCAAGATGTTGCTATGAATCCAACCGTTAGTGTCTTTATCATCAGTAAAATAAAAATAAGACTATCAAGCTAAGAAAACTGAAAATCTTTTTTGAGTTTTGAGATATTTTTCGAAAGCAATAACATATTTTTATGAATTTTGTGTTTTTAGAGGATCATTTCAAGCATATATACAAGTCATCAGTGCCGTTGATCTAGAAAAACCCTTTAAGCTTTTAAACAAATTTACTTAGATTACCAATATATTTGTCCATTTAAACCTCTTCTCAATTCTCAACTGTTTCAGGATATGTTATTGTAATATTAAGAACATGAAATAACTGTGTTTCCCATCTCAGAATATACTCCCGCATCGAGATTCCCAGAATGTCATTTTACAGGTGAATATATCGAATTGATATCTGTATATAGGGTGAATGCGAGACCTTGAGAGCTCATGTTAGTACTTCAGTACAGACAAAGAGATGAAGACTCATCTTTAGGTGGTGTTCCATAAAGGAATATTTTGCACTGTAGATGTCGTAATTGCTTATGACATATCCATATTGTTACGTGAGTGTTCGTGTACTAACTGACACACTTAACCAACCAATATGAAGTGAAATTCTATAATGAATGTTTTAAGTCATGTTAAAGATAACAGAGTTGTGCTAACGCAGTTAACCTGAAAAATCTAAGTTGTCACATGTCCGGTTCTTCTACGCAGAACCGGACAGGACGATGTTATTTTTTATTATTATCTTGCGGATGCGCTCGCGGCGGCTCCAATAGTACCATCACTTCCACCAAGATAAGCGTTTCTCAAAGCAACCATCACAAGATTACCACTATACAATCGTGCCATCAGCATAGCCAGCTCATTTGATACGGTTCCAGAATTGACAAAATACACCACTTGCTATATAAATCTTACATTATTATAATATAAAATTTTAAAATTTTAAGCAGCAGGTTATTGTAACATAGAACCTAATGACACTTCTGGATCTTAGCTTTTAATGGTGTTTTAATTTGTGTTTAGAAATTAATCATGTAATAGAATAATAAAAATTAGCTAATCATTAAAATAAATAAATGCAAAATGACCCCTAATAATCAGAACCACTTTTGTTGCATATACCCCTAAACTAATTATTAGGTCAACTTAATCTTGTAGAAATAATAAAGTTACATCATTTAATTTCGTCACCTATTCAGCAAGAAGTGTGACATTGGAGTAAACATTCCGAGATGAACGGGTGAAAACAATCGCTATGGTTGCGCTCACTGCGGCTGCCCCGTAGAGCAGTATACTATAGCAGATGACTTAAGAAACCCGCAAGTAACCCTCTACAGGCCACACATTTCATCTATGAAGGAGGTAACACTGAGCATCCATTAATAAAAACAGATTAAATAATAATTAAATCTAAATATATACTATGTATTAATCCCCAAAGTGAATAAAATAAAATATTTATGCTGAAATAATTATAGAACACTCCTTGATAGCATGACACTTTCTAAGCTAACTTCCCTTCAATATCTACATCCTGCCAAAAGAAAAAAAAACGTATAGATAACGGTTAATTAACACAATCCCTGAAAAATTTTATAACTAATCAAGAAAATAATATATTTTACAAACCTGATCAAGAACAACCTACTCTGTTTGCTTCAAAGAATGAGGTGTATCCAAATTTTCACCTGATGGCATTGATACCAAAAGTTTCCAACTTCACAAAATAATATATATGTTACAACATTTTCACCCAATGGCATTGATATAAAAAGTTTCCAACTTCACAAAATAACAAATATGTTAAAATAATAAATAAACTTCAGGTTGGAGTAGTCGTTAATTATGATCACTAAAACAATATTATTAAACTACTAAAGTGAAAAAGTAAGATCAACCTGCGAAAGTAAGATTATACCTTAAGTACCTTGACGGGCTTAAGATTTGACCGAAATGCCCTTATTAATATCTCACAAGCATAGAGCGCGACTTGGAAAGGTTTTTGCCTTATACCCAGATTGTATCTACATTATGACATGATACAATTAATTAAAACAGAAAGGTTAGAAAACACAATTCGAAATCGTTCAAAATAATAAACCTGCCACTTACGTAGATTCAGGCAATCCTCATTCATAATGCTTTTTTATAAATTTTCTTTGCCTTGTAAGGCGAAGATGGGTGCCTCTCTCCATAGGGATACAAAACACAGGTAATGTGCAGTAGCCCACCTTATCTAACATATAATTTTTTTCATATCTCAAATAAGGCGGGTTGCCGCCAATAACCTGTGTTTTGTATTCCCTAGGAGAGAACCACCTATCTTCCACCTAAAAAGAAAAGAAAACGTATCATGTAATTTAAAACTTCTTTCAATTTCTCTTCATCATAATCAGACATTGTAGACTCAGTTGCTGGTCTAATTTGTCAAACAATAACGATAATGATTAATATTATTGTTATTTCTTGAGATATAGTTTACCAAATCATTTTAGTGAAGTGCACCTATTGCTTACCGTATAAACTTGTTGCGGCTGCACTGGCTGCGGCGTTCCATCTACGTGTAAACAAAGAGGGGACAAGATTTATGAATGGGTCAAGTTTCAGGTTTTGTTTTATCGCAAGTCAAAATCTAACCAAAGTGTATCTCTTTAGCATAAAAACATCTAATTGATTTACAAAAAGCAAGATTATTATTATTTTATTTAATAAGTTTTCCAACATTATTTGACACTAACTACTTAGTTGGTATGTTTGACTTTAAAAGTCCACCCACTATTACTGTTTTTTTAAGTCAACTTACATTGCTTCCAAAGTATTATGCAAATGTATACTTTTAGACCTAGTATTAATCACCTGATTGCATCATGCACAGGATTCAACAATCCATATAAAAAAAGATTGCGAGTATAAAGAGCCGAGCCACGATCACCATCCGATAAGGATTGATCTTGCTGGATGCATTGGGTACTTTTCTCGAAAGCGACTATCTTGCTTCGTCTAACCTGCATCATTAGTAACATTATAACAATAAAGATTCATTTTATATATTAAACTTAAACCCGCAAACAGGTCAAAATAGACCGGTTCAAAATGAGTCGTTAAAAAGTATCAATAAAGCCTGAAAAGAGTATACTACCATTTTTAGAAATGTATATTAACTAAAATAAAAGGTGGCATGTGTGAGTGATGTAACACCTTCACATAAAGGTGTGAACATAAAAGACCTGTGTACCCCCCCCCCCCCCCACCATGGCAATTCTAACCTGTATGAATAAGTAAACAAGAAACATTAGCAAAAAATAATAAAAAAAAACTTTTATAAAACCATCTTGGCTTGAAATTACCGGCTCATTAAGCTTGTCACAAACTTGTGCTCGAGCCTTCGATTCTCCCAACACGGGTTTAGATGTGATACTGTACAATAAAAAAAAGTTTTGAAAGTCATTGTATTTTGTTGGATGATTAGAATCGGGTAACGATGATAATAAAACAGTTAAGAGGACTCACCAAGGATAATCCATCTCCTTCAGTATCACCTCGTGAGCTTCTTGGTCCTAAAGAGAAAACAAAAGTAACACTAAGTTGCATATTTTACATTTTAGCAGACTTTAACCCATTTGACCAGTCTCAGATTAAAAATTACAACCTCTACTATTTTAGCGATAGATGACAAATTGACAATAACCATTCAGTATATTATATACCTAGTGGTCCTCATTTGAACTCTTCCACATGTTTTTCAAAGTAAACACCTTCATACAAGCCTCATCTCTAGCTAAACTATTTTAATTAAATTATCTGTAACCAACGTATTGTTCTATTAAATAACATGATGAAATTTAAAATTTTATATTTAGCATACCAAATTCCTTTTTCACTGCTAATACGAATTGTTGAGTCGCCATTGCTTAAATTTATTTTCAGTCAAGAACAAAATATTGAATTATATCATAAACTCACTTCAATAAACAAACACGTAGAATTTTACCTTATTGTGATGAACATAGCTATCGGAAACCAGAGCCTTGACCTAGACTTGAACATCGTTAAGGCCTAGACTTTTTTGAAAAAAATCAAAAATAAGAACCTGGTGTACATAACTTGTTAGATGTGGTGAATTTTGTATAAGTAGAAACCTAAAAAAGGACGATGGTATGGCTGAATTTGAAGGTTCTTGAACCAAGCTGCAGTGTTCTCTCTTTCACTTGTTCATTGGTCTTCATTTTCAACTGTATTCACATTTCCAGAAAATAAAAACCCTAATCAATACAAAAATATATACTCTCTCCATAGATCCATTCACAAAATATAAAAAAAAACACAAGACCAACACAGATCTGAAAGTATTATAACATATTTGAAAAAGGTGTTTAAAAAACTTACAAGTTATAAAATTTAACAAATAAAAACGATCGATAGGGTAAAAAACGGTACCAATCTGGCCCCAACCAAGCCTTGTGTCATCGTTTTCCACCCACACCGACAGATCTGGCGTTGTATAGAGAGAAACCCTAGATCCACCTTTGATCGCCAGAAAAAGAGAGAGCAGATGGAGAGGAGAGGCAGATAAGAGTGAGAAACCCTAGATCTATTTGTGTCCATGTGTTTTTGTTTGAATGATATAAGGGTATTATTGGAAAGTTACTTCACATATGTGTTTCATGTGCTTAAAAGACTTGTACATCATACATTAAAGGAGTTTTTAGGGAAGTGGCAAATTACCATAAGCTAACCTTTGGATATGCTTATTAATATAGTATAGACTAGATCTATTTGTGTCCATGTGTTTTTGTTTGAGTGATATAAGGGTATTATTGGAAAGTAACTTCACATATGTGTTTCATGTGCTTAAAAGACTTGTACATCATGCATTAAAGGAGTTTCAAGGGAACTGGCAAATTACCTTAAGTTACCCTTCGGAAATGCTTATTAATATGGTATATATACATATATATATATATATTTATTGCTAACACACATTCAAGATGAGAGACTTGTACATGGTCAAACGTAGACTTAAGTGTCTAATGAGTATAGAACATTTGTAGGTTGAGATACATACATGGACCCTGAGGTTGCTAGCACATTCGTATGGATCGCAAATTGTGAGTTCATGTCATCTCTTTTAAACGTTGTTCAGTTTAAAACTTTCGGGGGATATACATGTTACAAGTGGTATGATAAGCTAGGGAATGAAACAAACATAGATCATGTGGTTGTAGGTTAGTTACACAAGTAGCCCTTAATCATACGTACAGACCGAGGAACAAAAGGGGTATATCTGTTAGGTTTTGGCGAGCCCTAATCCCGGCCCGTGAGACCCTTGGTGTGCTTTTTGTCCCATGTGGAGGGTATTCGACACAAAAATCATCCATGGTTGGTTACTTCCTATGTCGGCACACATATTAATGTTTTTGCAAAACATTAATGATCAATGATTTCATAGACGCTTTAGATACCGGATTTTACACTAACATATTTCAAATGTTTTAAAGATTTATTTGATACAAACAAACACATGAATTCACAAGCTTTTGTTGACGTTTTTACTTAACATGTATTTCAAAAAAATTAATGGACTTTGCATGGAACAAGACAAGATCAAGAGTTTGGAAATTCAACGTTATCCTTTTGGAGGGTTTGGTTCACATATTCCGTGTTCGCACAAAATACGGAATGTAAACCATTGATTTGTAGAACTATATATTGTGAACAAGTCCTTTGTCAAACTTATAACTTTTGGGTTGTCTTTCAAGAACATATGTGACTTGTAATTTCATTAAATCAATCCTATGGATAAACATCATACGTATTTCTATAGCACGTTTACTTATTAGAATACAATGATTACTTACTGAGTGGTAGAGCGTGAGTATAATTTTAGATTACAATTTTAAGTACTTTTACAGGTTTATCAAGCTTTAAATTTATAAAACACGATATAACACTATCACTCTCTACAACATGTTAGGGCAAGTGCACCTATGGTTGGTGTAGTATAGTGATTGTAAGATACCCAGGTTGTCCACGGACATAAGAGCTAATACCGGATTATCGTTAACGTCTAATCAACCCAAATTTTAAGAAAATATTTTAATAAGTAAATAAAGAAATAAAACTAAAGTAATAAAAGAAACAAATAGACAAGATAAATTTACTTGGTTGCGACTAATCTTTTATATATCCTTCGATGATTTCGCAGTATGGGTTTTTTAAGAGATTATCTTAGTTATAGTGGCATGTCCCTCTTTTGGAGGCAAGGCTACCCTCGGCCATATTGGTCTTAGTCAGCAGAGATATAGTCTCCCAAGGCCCGGATATTGAAAGATAATTAAGTAAGTTATTATTGGAAAATGTGGCATGTCCCTCTTTTGGAGGTAACTCTACCCTCAGCTATATTGGTCGTCAGCATGGATGTAGTCCCGCAAGGCCGGTTTAAAGTTTTAATAGTAGTTAAGGTGCTTTATATAGACCGTAAAGACACGAATGAGTGAATCAACAAAAATGAAGAGATGATAGAATGAAGTTCACTTTCAATATATAAAACTAGTTATTAAATTCACTAATACAAACCGAACTAAAAAGCTAACCAAAGGTTGGAAATCAAAACTAATACATAAAAGATTTTGTCTTTACCAAGTGATGTAAGAGATTAGCCAAGCATGTCCATAGTTTGACGAAGACTCTAACGATCAATCTTGGATCCCTAGACTACAACACACTCTAAACTCTAATGATTGTGGTAGATGATGGTGGTGGAGTGGTGGCATGTGTGAGTGAAATGGTTTACCAAGGGATGGATTGCAATTGAACCAAGCATCCCTATTTATTGCTGGAAATAGAAGCTTGCCAGCTGGGCACAACCCCGTGCCCCTTTTTTCTTTGTCTTCGTTTAATGGCTTGTGTCAATCTAGATGCTTACACGATCTCATGTGTCAACGACACGACCCCGTGGCCATTGTACTTGCTATACTATCCAAGATTTGCATATCTGGAAGTTGACCACGGGCCCGTGCCACCACGTCTCTTGTCTACTTCTGTTTGGTTTCTTCTTTCTGTATTCTTGAGGAAGGCATGGTCGCATGCCTTAGTGGCACGACCCCGTGCTTTTCTTTTAATTTGTTGTTTTTTTAATTTTGGGGAGAAGCTTGGAGGGTCGGTATAATGTATCAACTTTCCTTCTTTTGTATTCATGTTGGTTTTAGCCGTTAATTTGTTCCTTTTTGTACAATTAAGCTTTTTTAATCCTGAAAATCAAAAGTATAGAAAGAAACGCACTTTTTCCAACATTAGTACTAAAAACGATTGTATTTATACCTTATTTGATATAACTTATATGTTGCATTTGGTGCATATCAAATAACCCCATACTTGAATCTTTGCTTGTCCTCAAGCAAACTCTTTAATATTGCTTGTTGGTGCACATTATGTCCGTCAATGTATGAATAGGATAGATACAGCATGTGTTGAATATTGTATAGACTAGATACAAAACACACGACTCAAGTACGAACGTGAGAGGTATATATGTGTCACTTTGCATGAAGCGGTCACTTCGTACGAAGGTAACTCACTCCTTCGTATGAAGGTAACTCATTTCGTACGAAGGTAATTCGCTTCGTACGAAGTTAAATATGCTCACTTCGGTATTTTGTCTATAGATATCGTCGTTTTTTCATGGTTTTGTAAGTTTTGGAGTTCCAAGAGGGGAATTTCGCCTGCTTAACAAGATATATACTTTTTTAGTATGAATGAATCATTAGACTTCCGCTGCTTCTACTCGTTTCTTAATAACATTCTACCAAATTAGTTTTATTTCTACCTAAAGTTCCGTCTAGAACCGCCAAATCCTGGAATCTCAATTGGCATCAGAGCTACGGTATCGATTCAATCGAACTAACAGTTGATTGAATCACCTACGCTCATGAATTATGGACTTTAGAGGTTTTTGGACGTAAATCATCAAATAAATGGACAATCCATAGACAAAAATTAAAATTGAAACCATAGGATTGTTAGAAATGAATTTCGACCAGATCTATGGAAGAATCATCATGCAATTCAAAGAAATGAAGATTTTGGATCGAAAAATTGTTATCTTCACACAAAATGGTTATCTTTGCACGAAGTGAGACTTCACTTCGCACAAAGAGAGATTATCTTCGCACGAAGGTAAATTACCCTCGTACGAAGATAACAAAATGCCTAAAAAATAAAATAAAATTTGGTCACATTGAAGAGACGAGTGTCTAGAAAAATTGGTGATAGGAAATTTTTTCAGGATTTATGACAAACTTAGGTTGTTTGGGGATACCGTCGAGGGCTTCAGAGAACAGATATGATGATACGATCAGAAAATGTTGAAGATAACGAGGTAGGCATGGATACCTGTGTAGAATGATGATCTTTTGATATAGTGACTATTGATGGGCCTTAACGTAAAATCCGCATTGATGAGAAACTGAATTTCCAGATTTGAGGGGGAAATTCAGTGGTATATTTAGAATTTGTAGAAATGAGGGGGGATAAAAATTTCAGAGAATATATTGAAATTCTGGCATCTTTGAAATTTGTGACTTTGCAACAGTATTCGGGTGGTTCCGACTTCAGATTGTCACCATGCATTTAATCTAGATTCGCTAGTCATGATCACAGGAAGTTTATTGTCTTCGGATCGTGATACAAATTGATGTCTTGTGGTTTGAGTCCCATGTCTTCGTCAAGTGGGTTAGTAGGATTAGCATCAGGAGATGCAAACTGTATTGTCAGCACGTATAAGATATTGCATCTAAGGTGTTAGGAAGTTTAGTCTTCAAGCAGAGGAATTTTTTTTCGGACTAACCGTCGGGATATGACGATGTTTGTTGATTAAGTTGCTGCGGAACTGAAGAGGATGAATGTGAATTTGATCGTGGAAGAATATTTCTGAGATCTTGATGTGATGCCAGATGATTTGATTGTGAAGTAGATTTGCTTGCTGATTAAAAGGGATCGGCTCCTCCGATGAGCAACTGGTCTGATCTAACTCAGCTAGCAGAGGCGGAATTCATTGCAAGAGAGGATGACAAACGAACAAGAGAGATATACTATTTAACTACTCTGTATTGTATTGATTGACGTGCAAAGTACAGACGCGAGTAAACAAATTAGCAGGGCTTGGCCGTACCAACTGAACTAACACTCACTAGCTATGATACAACACTCCTCTATTTATAGGTCGACATGACTCGCACTGGAGTGTGTGAAACGTAGACTGTGACTCGTGCGAGTGGTTGCTTCGTACGAGTGACAGAGTGTCACTCGTACGAGCCAACTAACTCACTAGTACGAGTCTTTACAAAGTATATAAAACAGACAATAACATTTATACCAATGACATTTAAGCCCTATATACAATATCAACATATCCTAGACGTAGGCAATAGACATAATGCACCAACAAGATTACCGTTTTGGTGATCAATCATTCAGGAGTATAATTAAACGTGATTACGGAAAACAGGATTTCATATTTTCATGGGTATTCACAACCTTGAAGTTTACTGGTGTGGTACTTCTAAGTTTCTATCAATTGTTAGTTGGGTTTTTGAAGATTAAGAGATTTTGTAGTGTGGGTTCTCGTGCTAAAGCATTAACTTAAAAACTAAACACGGATGCAGTTATCGTTTAAACTGAGAAGCTACATTTATTAGTTTCAAGTTAGTGATTATTTGTGAAGATTATAGTTAAGCAAATCAAGGGAGGTCGGGAACCATGCAAACAAAGACCTGAATATTAATTACAGGGGAAACATCTCAGGGGGAACATATTTATGAAATTGGAAACCCAAATCATCAATCAAAGGGGAATTTGTTGACGTATTCTACGACATCGACAGATACCTGATTGAAGTTGCAGAATATTAAAACACGACTCTCATATTTCAAGATCAAGATTAAGCTTCGATAGTGACGTCCAAGGGGGAACTTGTTGGTGAATATTAGCGTGTTAAATATTAATAGACCAGATACGAACAAACGACTCAAAGTGGACACTTTGTACGAAGGTAATTCACTTCATACAAAGTTAAATATGCTCACATCACATGAGGGTAGTTTGTCTACAAATAGCGTCATTGTACCACCCTGTAAAATCGTGTCCAATAATTTAGCGACACTTGTCGTATTTTTATTTTTAAGTCTATTAAAGACTAACAGGGACTAAAAGCGTCAACATGCTCAAAATAAGTCTATGAGTGATCTTCTAATGTCAACATGCATAAACCAAGCCTCTGAGTGACCATTAGTGTCAACATGCTTAAAACATAGCCTTTGAGTGACCATTAGTGTAAACATGCTAAAAACTTGGCATCTGAATGACCATCAATGTTAACATGCTAAAACTTGGCCTCTGAGTGACCGTTGTATCAACATGCCCAACCTCTGAGTGACGAGTCAACATGCATATAATGAACCTTTGAGTGATCCTTTACAAAGTCCTAACTCTCATATGTCCCATTTGTTGGACAAGAGTGATCAAATCCGTAATTATATAAAAGTTGGACAATGGAGGGGTTAAAAGTGTCAACATGTTAATTTATACCTCTGTGTGACCTTTTAATGAAACGAGAGCTCGACAATGTCCGGACATACTCCCGGGTGTGCCAAATATTGGTTACGGAGGACTATATGTGCTAAAAAGGTGTTTTAGGAGGTTTTATAAGTTAAGGGACTAAAAGTGTAAAACTTTGATTCTGGCTATGAGGCGCTCGCGAGGCGATAGAGACCAGGCCTGGGTCTCTCGCGATGTGTGAGAGGCCTGGGTCTGCAGAACTTTTGCTTGGCCTCCACACACGTTGCCAAAAACCATTAAATCGAAACCATGGTCTTCCAAACTGCTTTGTCACGTTTTAGGTCATTTGTAAGCTCCCTCTTACACCCCTTAGCACCTAGCATCACCTCCTTCAAGCTCTCCAACTATAAATTGGAGCCAAGGTTCACCATTTGAACTTGCACCTTTCTCATTCACAACTCTATCTCCCTCCTCTGGAAGTTCCTAACTGAAAGGAGCATCCAACTTAGTTCTATTGCATTCTAGGAACCAGTTGTAAGTGTTCCTTCCTCTTGGATTTTTCGTTTATAGACTTTTATAGCCAAAAGTCAAGTGTTTTACGGAAAACGCCTTGACTTTTGGTTTAGACCATTATGGTCCAACCACTGTTTGTAACGAACATATCATAATATGGTAGGTGTTAGTCCCTATAAAGGGCACCTCCTGAAGATCACGTTTGCTAGACCAATTGACGGGTCAGTTTTTATATTCAAAAGTCAAACAGGCCATTTTTCGGAAACGTTATAATTTGATCTTAATATGTTATGAAACCTGTTTTGACACTTAAACATGTTGGTAATAATTATTAGAACATGTAAGAACATGTTCGGCTCGTCAATTTCAGTTCTTGGGTCGGTTCGCAACCGAAAGTCGCAAAGTTTGACTTCTGCTTTTACTTTCGATTCTGACCCGATATAGAATAGTTAGCTACTAATCTAAAGTTGCATTATGATTGTAATAATATGTAGCATAACCCTCTGAGGTTATATTACATGATCATAATTAGAATCTGAGTTATGCATAAGTTTCGTAATTTTGGCATTTTGACTAAAATGACATTTTTGCATAAAATGAGGTTTAAATGATAACGAACTTGAAAATGTAGGATTATTTGGGATGTCAAATCAAAATATAAACTGAGTTTATGAACAAGTCATTGTAATATGTCGATAAATGACGATAAGGCCATTGTGGCTTATAAAATGGTTTTAATCACATCTTTTTAAAGTAAATATTTTACCTACTGATATGTTATATTAAACAACATATCTAAGACATGTTAACCTAACCTTAACATTAGTTTTCATTAATCATCGCATAAATCGTCATTTTACGACATATGCGTCGTTTCGGCGCATAGTATGGTTTTAAACCATATTTACCAACCAAGACTTGTTACCTACTGATTTTAAAACTTATTTTAAATATTTTATAGTAGGGACAAGATATAAACTCAGAATCCCAAATAATTTATAAACTATGTGTAAAATGGCCAAAATGCCCCTTCGGTGCATAGTTTGGTCATAAAAGATGAATTACACATGTAATTAATATCCTACTGATATTATATCATAAATAAGTTATTTTTCTAGAATACTTATGATCATAACATTAAAATGTATTCAAGTTCCTTTTATATGGTATAAAATTACCGAAATGCCCTTATGAGGCATAATTTCATTTTAAAACCTTAACGGGCATATAAGTTAATATCCTAGTGATATTACAACTTATATAAAGTGTAATGGCATAGATGTGATATCCCGGGTTTTTCGGATAACTTAAACGTAATACTTGTCAAACTAATTACGTGCTATGTGTACGAACGTGTACGAATTAAATGAACACGTGATGTGTGTTGTGTGATTGTTTTAGTAATTGAATTATTAGAATAGATATGTACACGAACTGAACCGAACCGCGACGTGAACCAACTTCGATTCATTGTGACTCTAGGAGTAACAAGTTTTAAACTTTAACTCAAGTCAAGTCCTCGGCCAAGATCAAATCCAAACCGAGAGCAAACCTAAACCCTAAACCAAAACACTCTCGGCCGAGATCAAGTTCAAAACCGCGAGTTCAAACCCAAACCGAACCCACCCTAGTACTTGGCCGCGATATCAAATCCAAACCAAACTAACTCACCCTAGTTCCTCGGCCACGAGTCAAACCAAAACCATGATCCTCATCTTGTTGCGCCTATATATACAACTCACATGCACTCATATTACAAAAACACAAAACCCTAAAGCAAAACAGCCGTCGGCTGCCTCCTCATGCTCCATTGATCGGAAAACAGCTTCCATTCCTTCATCATCTCGATCTAATCAGCTGGTTCACTCTCTCGGTCGCTAACAGCCGGTTACCTTCAGTTCCTTTCAGTCTCGGCCGAGAGATCAGCTTTTCTTTCTCTCGGTCGCAGCAAGCAGCAGCCCTCGCCATCTTCCCTCATCGTATTCACGGTTCGTTTACCTTGTTATTAAAAGATTAGAAGTTATCTCTGATTACAAGATCATGTTCGGATATATATATGCTTGAATGATTAGTTGTTTCGGATATATATATGCTTGAATGGTTAGTTGTTTCGGATGTTATTTGCTGAATGAAATCGGCTGAGTTAATTTTTGCTTATATGTATAATAGTTTTCGGAACACATAAGCTTGCCAAGCATGATTGAACGAGAAGTTAGGCTAGCCGGTTTGTTAATGATGTTTACACTAGATGATTGTATTGTTTCGGATTGTTTATACTAGATTGAATGTTGTTTGAAAGCTGAATACATATAGGCTGTGTTTTGTTTGTAATAACTAGAAGTAAGAACTAGGGTTTGCATGGATGAGATATTGGTATTAATCTAGGATTAGAAATCGGTCTTAGATCGCCTAGATTAATCGCATGAACGGGATTACACGAGTTTATGATAAAGATATGCTGAATCGGTTGCTGAGTAATAGTTACAGCCGACTTCATCTGGCTGTAACTCGGTCGATAGTTGTCGAAAAACGGATTTTCTGATGTCTAGAACGTAGAGATTTGAATAAGGAATCTAATGGCGCTGGATTCATAATTTTCTGAAGTCGTTTGATATTTTTAAAGGGCTAAATAAGTTCAATAACTAAAACTGTGAAAATCCTGAAATTTTGCTAGTTGTTTGTCAAGCTAGATTCTAAATTCAGTAGGGAGTTGAGTCATGATTTTTGTACAGCAACTAGGTATAGAAATTTCCGGGCAACTCCAACTGGAATTTTGTTAATCGGACGATCAGTGATTTTTAAATAAATTCTTCCGTGGACTGCAGTCAGAAAGCGGTAAATCTGACTACAGCTTAGTGAATTAATATTTGTGGTTAATTGGTAAAGATTTAGGACTTGGGAAAATTATATAAATTTCTATGGTATAAATGTCACCTACTGTAAAAATATTGGAATTTTTGGAATGTTAGAACTATTTTATAAAAATCCTAGAAAACAGCTGAATAATTGAGTGTTAAGCAGAAAGTTGATAACTTGTGATTTTATGCATTAAAGTGTTGCATGGATTTGGAATATGTTCATGATAAGTTGTTTGATTACTATGATCACATGAGAATACTTGCATGCATGTTTAAGTGTTAGATATGTTGTTTGTGTGTATCACTTTGTGAGTAAATTGCGTGTGGAATTTGTATTGGTGTGATTTCACACTGACGTGTAATTAATTGGTTTGTTAGGACGCAACTAGCGGTCCCATCTCTTATAACATCTTTGCTACACTAACCGAGCAAATAAAGGTGAGTTCACGGCCCCTAACTTTATCCGGTTTTTAAACAACAGGGGGAGAAACATGTATACACTCTCAAACTCAATCTCTTTACGTTATACGAATTTAACGTCACATAACTATACGGTAACTAAGTTAATGTTAATGTAATGTTATGGTCACTAAGCAGCTTTATCACTTAAGTCCTCGACAATCTCCTCGGATCGTTAGTATTTGGGTTAAATAGCGGGGGAATTATAAGTAGTACTACTGGGCCCGACAAGCCCCATCCGAGCTAGTCGCGCTAGCCGACCTGGTATGGTCAATGGGTGAATAATTGGCCTAACACCGCCATGGTCATGTGATAGGCCTGGCAAAACGGAGGCACAACAGTCAGCTTCGATCGCGAACTCTTACGTGACATGACTTTAGGCTAGCTACCTATATATATTAACATTGAACTTAATTACGAATCAACTTAATATTCCGGGTTTGGAATATTGGAAACATCAACTTATTATCCCGGGTTGGGGATAATGGAAATAACAACTTATTATTCCGGGATTGGAATAATGGAACAGATACGTTATCCGGGTTGGGGATAACAGAGTAAACAAACTATAACGGAACAAACGAATTTATGAAAACCTGTGAACTCACTCATCTTTAATGTTGACACTTGTTTCTTTACATGTTTCTCAGGACGCTAGGAGCTCTAGGTGCACGCACATGCATTGAACAAGACATCTTTATCGAGTCTTATTTATTAATAATGTTTTGGGATTTTTCATTTGTTTTGGCGTTTGTGTTGGCGCCCGCATCACTACTTATTTATGCTTCCGCTCAAACTTTAAAAATAATGCTCTGCTAAATATCGGTAATTGATATAAAATCTACAATGAACGATTTTGGAAAACGTATTATCAAATCATGTAGAGTCGTTCGACGAACTAGTGTTTCGGATTCTGGTTTGTTCACACGCCTCGCGGTAAAACTCCGCAAGTGGAAATTGAGGGTGTGACAATAGAGAACTTGTCCATGAATTATCCGGTTACCCGATATCGCTAATATGCGTACGGTTAAGTATATGTAACGAGTTTTCGGAAATTAACCAAAACAGTTCTAACCTTTTCATTTAAGTCTCAAAATCCAGAAGGTTTATAGTTTATCCATATTACACAAGTAAAGGTACTTGTGGGGATTAAACCACATTCTATCCAATCATCGTTTAATCAAGCGTTATACGTTTTAATCATGTACACTACTCGGTCCAAGTCTATGACTTTATTAAGACCGTTAGTACTTAATTGGTTAGCTTATGCCATAATCCAGACTAGAGCCTTCCGGTAAATGCTATCTACACTTAGTTCATTTTGGATACGACTGAGATATTAAATCTTGCATTTTTAAATCCAGACTAGCTCAGGTAAAAACTCTCGACTTATTTTCCCTATACAGGCTTGGGATACGGTAAATTATTACCGCTTGGACGGGAATGGGATCAATAGAACGCTGGATTATGGCTAGTAAATCCGCATATTCCTTTTTAATCAGTTTTGTTTGTTAACTTAAACATCAGGGGTTAACTACCGTGACCTGGATATCCTCGGCTCATTACATTAGATAATGGCCATGACCTTAGCACGGGGTGTAGGCATACACCTGAAAGAAGCTCAAATGCAATTACCCACACTTGTTGGGATAACTCCTTTGTGAGTTCATAAATGGTGTGTACGTTTATCGTGTCTTGGTTCTTATACTGGGCCCTTAATGTATGGACAAACATGTGAATCTGTTAATAAGGTTACAAAGTAACATTCCCAAGTTATAAACATATTTTGTGCCTTTGTGCACTTAAAATCATTTTCAAATAATTTAAAGATGAGTCAGTTGGGTGTATTTACCAGCGAAAGCAGACGTATTTTCAAAAGACTAAACTGCAGGTACAATACGAAATAGGCTGGAAGCTGCTCGGTAGTGATATAAGAGGATTTTGCAAATCCTTAGATCTGCCCAAAGTCTATTTTACATTCTTTCTTTTGTACAATTTATGATCTGCATGTGGGTCTTCTATTATGAACCGTTTGTATATTATTTTGGTACTTTGAACATTTGGTTTGTAATAGTAATTTAAACTCCAAGACTTCCGATGTGCTGTGTTTAATTGACTATGATGATATCAACTTACGTCACGATATTCCCCACCCGGGTCCACCGGTGTATGGATTTGGTTGGAAATCTCGGGTGTGACAGGTTGGTATCAGAGCCAACGTTTGAGAGAATTAAATCTATCCTTCTTGTGTTTAATCTCAAACTTACACAAGCACATTCCTTAGACTTCCGAGTGTAGGCTTTGACCTAGGATTACTCATTTCATTATTAAGTTATTAGTATTGTTTTTGAATTGATTTTAACAAGAAAAATGCCGCCACGTATACGAGGAAGAGGCAAAGGACCAATGAGGGGAGGACCTTCAGGACATATCCCTCCACATCCTCATCATCCGAACCCTTATGAAGATTCAGGGGATTCATGTCCATTATCGCAACATTCACCTTCTCATACCCAAAACTCTTATCACTCGTACCATTCACATCATTCACACCACTCTCACCATTCCCATCATTTTTATGAGGATGAATTTTACCCCAACCAATACTTTAACACACCCCCAGCTGATAAGAATCAGTTGTATCAACCAAACCCAATGGATGAGGACTCCGATCCGGAGATGCCCCGTCAGGTTCAAATGCGCATTCCATCGAGATATCGAGCGATTCAAACTCTTATACCAGATCGCCATATCAAGGTCCTAATGAGTGGGACCAATATTGGAACCAATTTACCTTTGCCAACACTCCTTCCCATCACTCTCAACCACCTCCTATACAAGAAGATGTTCACATGGAACTAGTGGAACATCATCAACCGCCACCTGAGCCACTGAGGAGGAAACGTGGAGCACGTATGTCAGCACGTGCAGGTCAACGGTCGGGTTCGCTACCACCATTGCCTAAACCCTACCCTACCATTCAAGAGGACCCACAAATGGGTGGACCCTCTAATGCCTCACTTGTGGTGGAATCAACGCCATCACCCGCGGTTCAACCACCACCATCGATTTATAATAATCCTATCCCAACATATCCAGATAATACTAGATATGATACTTTTAACCCATCTACACCAGTTGATTACCAAGCATTGTCGCATGACCCTTACATGCAAGCAGTCATGCATAATGCACTTCACCCGTCTCCTTTCCCACCTGCTTAACCACCTACTGGATATCCAAGTTATGGGTACCAGTATCCGATGATGCCATAGCCACAACCACAACCTCCGCCGCCACTCGAGGCCATTAGTGAGGCCTTAGAACGAATGAAAGAAATGCAACAACAAGCGGAGAAAACAGAGAAGAAGACGAACAAGTTCTTCAAGAAACTCTCCAAGTTGGTTAAGGGAAGGAAGGACCAGTGAGTCCTTTTCTAAATATATTTAGTCCCTGCGAGGGCATTGTTATTTCTTTAGTCCCTGCGTGGACATTTGTATTTCTTTTAGTCCTTGCATGGACAATTACTTTTAATTATTTATTTCTATTAATGCAACTTTTATTGACTTTTAATGAAGTATTTTTTGAATTATATATATGTATTCGTCCTCTTCAAAGCAAACGTCTCGATTTTACTTGAAATTTATGCTCTTCGATATAATTCCAAAATGATCTTAATGGTTTTGATTAGCCAAGTGGCATAGACCACATATTTGGCCAATTTATAAATGATAGTAAATGGAAGTTATCCTTCTATCCAAAGGTGGTGGACTAAGTTCAAGCCTCCAAGTCATTATGGTCAAATGTGACCGGGAGTATTAATCAACCATCAAGGTACTCTTATGTTAACATTCAGGAATGTTCATACTCGTAGTAGTGTGACTTGAGGAACCACACTAGTCGTCTAGGTAAATGGACTATGTCCTAAAACCTATTATGTAACCTATGTGATCAATGTGATCCCGGCTAATATCATCATATGATGATAATAATTGACATCCATTAGAGATACAGGCCATTATGCCATATGTATGTCCACTAGTGACAGGCTAATGTGCCATATTTTATGTCCACTAGTGATAGGCCAATGTGCCATATTTTATGTCCACTAGTGACAGGCCAATGTGCCATATTTTATGTCCATTAGTGACAGGCCAATGTGCTGTATTTTATGTCCATTAGTGAAAGGCCAATGTGCCATATTTTATGTCCATTAGTGACAGGCCAATGTGCCATATTTTATGTCCATTAGCGACAAGCTAATGTGCCATATTTTAATGTCCTTCCTGACAAGCATATGAGCTAATTATAATTGCTTAATGACTATGACAGTTGTGATATTACGATCCACTATCTAATAATATGTGGACTACATCCAAATTATAATTTGCCTTTGATGGTCTTTTTGAGACCTAGGCCAAAAATAGATATAATAAGCCTAAGAGTTGTGATGTTATTCACACTAGCTTGATTAGGCGATGGATTGTCAAATCCAATGTTTACAGCCAATATGTTTATTAATACAATAGCTAAAAGAAATTTAAATTTGGTGTTTAGAACCAAAGCTTTAAAGAATGGCAAACTTGGATGAGGCGCAAAGTAGCCACCGGGATGTTAACTCTAATAACGCAGAAAATATAGCCATTAATAATGAAGATTTCCAAGCTCGCATAGACATAGATGTGGGAAAGGCCATTGAAAAGGCCATCTAAAGACTTAGGGAGTTGAGTGCTACTCGCTCCAAACCATTATCAATCACGCCATCCTCAGCTCACAAAGAGAGCTCAGTTCACTCTTCAAATTCGAAGAGTGAACCAAAGAAAATAGAATTTGTTGATAGGCCTCGCTCTTCTAAAGAAGGATGTACCTAGAAATATTTCATCTCCTGCAAGCCCTAGGATTTTAATGGGGAAAAGGAGCTGTAGAAGCCTTGAAATGGCTGGACGAGATGGAAACAATTGTTGATATCAGCGGCTGTGCTGATAAGGATGTGGTGAAGTATGTATCATAGTCCTTCAAAGGTTATGCCTTAATTTGGTGGAAGGTTATGATCCAATCTATAGGTAAAATATACCTGTAGAATTTGGGATGGTCCAAGTCTATGGACTTTGTTAAGGAAACTTACTGCCCACCCCATGAGGTGGAAAAGATAGAGTCAGACTTCCTGACTCTCACAATGAAGAACCTAGATTGTCGGAAGTATGTTTCCGATTTCAATTCCCTGTCTAGGTTAGTTTTCCCTATCTAGGTTAGTTTCTAATTTGATTACCCTGGAGCCCAAACGCATTGCGGTTTCATTAATGGGTTAGCGCCCGAGATAAAGGGCATGGTAAAGGCTGCTCAGCCAACTACCTATAGGTCTGCTGTTGACCTATCTCTCTCTCTCACCTTAGATTTGGTGAGGCAAAAGCAAGTCAAGACCAAGACTGACGGGAAAAGAAAATGGGAGGATGATAACTCCCAAAGGTTTAAGAAAAAGGGAAATTTTGGGTTCAAGAAGAACCAACATAGGTCTAATGATAGACCACTATGCAAGACCGGTAGCCGCTGACATTGGGGGCAATGCAATACCGACCCTCAGATTAAACCCTGTGGTATTTGGAAAAGAAAAGGGCATAAGACCCACGAGTGCAAAAATCTTAAATATGCCGTATGTTATGGCTGTAATGAGAAAGGGCATATTAAGCCTAATTGCCCTAAGAACCCCAGAAATAATAATGCAAAGCCTGGAGAGGCTAAGAAAAGGAATGCTCGTGCTTTCCGGATAAATGCTAGGGAGGCCGTTAATGACAACAACGTCATAACAGGTACTTTCCTCATCAACGATATATATGCTAGAGTTCTTTTTGATTCGGGTGCAGATATGTCTTTTGTAGACCATAAGCTTAGTAAACTATTAAACTTGCCCATAAGAACTATAGACAAAAATTATGGGATAGAACTTGCTGATGGAACTTTAGAAATAGCATATTCCATTCTTGATGGATGCTCTATATTCATTAAGAATCATTCCGTTCCTATCTATTTTTTGCCAATGAAATTGGCGTGGTTCGATGTAGTTTTAGGCATGGATTGTTTATCCCATAACCAAGCCCGCATTGCTTGTGATAAGAAACTCATCAAAATTAAAACCCCATCTAGTGAAATGATCACCATCACTGGAGATTCACACTATGGATTGCCAGATAAGGTGTCATTATTTAAGGCATCCAAGTGTTTAAAGAAAGGTTGTGTCATTTACATGGCACAAGTCACTATCAACGAAACTAAGCCGAATATTCAAGACCTTCCAGTTATTTCAGAGTATTTCGATGTCTTTCCCGAAGAACTACCAGGTTTACCTCCAGATAGGCAAGTAGAGTTTAGGATTGACATCCTACTTAGATCAGCACCCGTAGCTCGAGCTCCATAGACGACACACTTATCTACTCTCGTAATCAAGTTGATCACAAGAAACGTCTTCGGTGCATCTTAGAACTATTAAGGCATGAGAAGCTTTATGCTAAGTTCTCTAAGTGTGAGTTTTGGCTTAAAGAAGTCCAATTTCTGGGACACATTGTAAGTGAGCATGGTATCTAAGTGGATCC
Organism: Scalesia atractyloides; assembly: GCA_947069175.1. Taxonomy (NCBI): domain Eukaryota; kingdom Viridiplantae; phylum Streptophyta; class Magnoliopsida; order Asterales; family Asteraceae; genus Scalesia; species Scalesia atractyloides. The sequence continues at coordinate 41,453,223 of CAMTDV010000116.1, forward strand.
CACCAAAATAGAGGTCATAATGAATTTGGAAGTACCCAAAACCCATCAGAAATACGTAGCTTCTTAGGACTGGCTGGTTACTATAGAAGGTTCATTGAGAACTTTTCAAAGATAGCCACTCCTTTAACTACCTTGACCCGCAAAAATGTTAAGTTTATTTGGGGTCCAAAACAACAAGAATCTTTTGAGATTCTGAAACACAAGTTGAGCAATGCTCCTGTGTTATCCCTACCTGAGGATGTTGAAGACTTTATTGTTTACTGTGATACATTGCACACTGGCATGGGCTGTGTGCTAATGCAAAAAGGCAAAGTGATTGCCTATGCATCACGACAATTAAAGGTGCACGGAAGGAATTACACCACCCATGACTTAGAATTGGGTGCCGTTGTATTTGCACTTAAGTTATGGAGACATTACTTGTAAGGCACAATGTGTATTATATACACTGACCATAAGTGCCTCCAACATATGTTCACTTAGAAGGAATTGAACATGCGACAGCGTCGTTGGATGGAAACACTTGATAATTATGATTGCGAAATTCGCTACCATCCGGGCAAGGAAAATGTAGTTGCTGATGCCTTAAGTCGCAAAGAACGGGTTAAGCCTATAAGGATTAACGCCAAGAGCATTGAACTCAGAAATAGCTTAAATGAGAAGCTATTAGATGCGTAAAAGCAAGCTCTATTAGAGGCTAATGCTCCTAATGAAGGATTAGGCGGAATTGTTAATCAGTTAACGCTTGAAAAGGATGGAATCCTTAGATTTAATGATAGAATATGGGTTCCAATTTTTGGAGGAATTCAAGATCTAATCCTCCACGAAGCGCATAATTCAAGATACTCAGTTCCCCTGGGTTATGACAAGATTTATCAAGATTTGAAAAAGAATTATTGGTGGATAGGTTTGAAGAAATTCATAGCCACCTATGTGGCTAAATGTCTGACGTGTTCACAAGTTAAGGTCGAACATCAGAAACTGTCAGGACTTCTACAACAGCTAGACCAAACGTGGAGTTGGGTATGGGAAATGGTAACAATGGACTTGATTACCAAGTTACCTAAGACCAAACGTGGTAACGACACGATTTGGGTCATTGTGGATAGGCTGACTAAGTCAGCACATTTGTTGCAATTAAAGAAACATATAATTCTGACAAATTGGCTAAGTTGTACGTGGACAAAATTGTGTCCCTACGTGGCGTGCCAGTATCTATTGTATATGATAGAGATACTAGATATACCTCTCATTTTTGGAAAAGTTTCCAACAATCTTTAGGCACAAGATTAAATTTTAGTACGGCTTATCACCCGAAGACTAATGGTCAAAGTGAGCGTACTATCAGACATTGGAAGACATGCTTAGGGTATGTGTGATTGATTTTGGTGGAAGTTGGGATGACCAATTACCTCTAATAGAATTCTCCTATAATAATAGTTATCATACAAGCATCAAGGCTGCTCCTTACGAGGCCTTGTATGGGAGAAAATGCCGAACGCCCGTGTGCTGGGCAGAAGTTGGGGAAGCCCAACTATCAGGACCGGAGATTGTCCTGGAGACCACGGATAAAATTATGCAAATCCGTGATCATCTCAAAGCTGCCCGTGATAGGCAGAAAAGTTATGCAGACAAGAGGCGAAAACCTCTTAAGTTCCAAATAGGGGACAAAGTATTATTGAAGGTATCACCCTGGAATGGTGTGATACACTTCGGAAAGAGGGGCAAGTTGAGCCCGAGATATATTGGATCATTCGAGGTAATCGAATGTGTCAGTTCTATGGCTTATAAGCTTAAGCTACCTGAGGAGCTAATTGGAATTCATGATGTGTTCCACATTAGTAACCTTAAGAAATGTCTAGCTGATGAGTCGCTAGCAACGTTACATAAAGATATGCAAATAGATGAAAACCTGAGGTTCGTTTAGAAACTAATTTTGATCGAGAATCGACAGGTCAAGAAGCTCCGAAGGATATTAATACCTATAGTAAAGGTTAAATGGGATGCCCTTCGAGGTCCCGAGTTTACATGGGAGGTTGAGTCCACTATGCGACAAAAGTACCCCCATCTTTTTGAATAAAATCTCGAGGTCGAGATTTCTTTTAAGTGGGTGAGGATGTAACACCCTGTAAAATCGTGTCCAATAATATAGCGACACGTGTCGTATTTTTATTTTTAAGTCTATTAAAGACTAACAGGGACTAAAAGCTTGGCCTCTGATGTCAACATGCATAAACCAAGCCTCTGAGTGACCATTAGTGTCAACATGCTTAAAACATAGCCTCTGAGTGACCATTAGTGTCAACATGCTAAAAACTTGGCCTCTGAATGACCATTAATGTCAACATGCTAAAACTTGGCCTCTGAATGACCATTGTGTCAACATGCCCAACCTTCGAGTAACATCGGAGTCAACATGCTTATAATGAGCCTCTGAGTGATCCTTTACAAAGTCCCAACTCTCATATGTCCCATTTGTTGGACAAGAGAGATCAAATCCATAATTATATAAAAGTTGGATAATGGAGGGGTTAAAAGTGTCAACATGTTAATTTATACCTCTGAGTGACCTTTTAATGAACCGAGAACTCGAAAATATCCGAACATACTCACGGGTATGCCAAATATTGGTTACAGAGGGCTAAATGTGCTAAAAGGTGTTTTAAGAGGTTTTATAAGTTAAGGAGCTAAAAGTGTGAAACTTTGATTCTGGTCATGAGGTGCTCGCGGGCCGCGAGAGGCCTGTGTCTACAGAATTTTTGCTTGGCTCCACACATGTTGCCAAAAACCATTAGATCGAAACCATGTTCTTCCAAACTATTATGCCACATTTTAGGACACCTGTAAGCTCCCTCTTACACCCCTTAGCCCCTAGCATCACCTCCTTCAAGCTCTCCAACTATAAATAGGTGCCAAGGTTCACCATTTGAACTTGCACCTTTCTTATTCACAACTCTATCTCCCTCCTCTGGAAGTTCCTAACTGAAAGGAGCATCCAACTTAGTTCTATTGCATTCTAGGAACCACTTGTAAGTGTTCCTTCCTCTTGCATTTTCGTTTATAGTCTTTTATAGCCAAAAGTCAAGCATTTTACGGAAAACACCTTGACTTTCGGTTAAGACCATTATGGTCCAGCCATTGTTCATAACGAACATGGCTAAGTGATTTTAATAAGGTAGGTGTTAGTCCCTATAAAGGGAACCTCCTAAAGATTACGTTTGCTAGACCAATTGGGGTTAAAGTTATTATATTAAAAAGTCAAAACAGGCAATTTTTCGGAAATCTTATATATGTTTTGAAACCTGTTTTGACACTTAAACAAGTTGATAATAATTATTAGAACATGTAAAAACATGTTCGGCTCCTCAATTTCAGTTCTAACCGAAAGTCGCAAAGTTTGACTTCTGCTTTGACTTTCGATTCTGACCCAATATAGATTAGTTAGCTAATGATCTAAAGTTGCATTATGATCGTAATAATATGTAGCATAATCCTCTGAGGTTATATTACATGATCATAATCAGAATCTGAGATATGCACAAGTTTCGTAATTATGCCATTTTGACTAAAATGTATTTTTGCATAAAATGAGGTTTAAATGATAACGAACTTGAAAATGAGTTTCCTACTGATGTAATATTAGAAGTAGGATTATTTGGGATGTCAAATCAAAATATAAACTAAGTTTATGAACAAGTCCTTGTAATATGTCGATAAAAGACGATAAGGCCCTTGAGACTTATAAAATGGTTTTAATCACATCTTTTTAAAGTAAATCTTTTGCCTACTGATATGTTATATTAAATAACATATCTAAGACATGTTAACATGACCTTAACATTAGTTTTCATTAATCATCGCATAAATCGTCATTTTACGACATAAGCGTCGTTTCGGCGCATAGTATGTTTTTAAACCATATTTACCAAACAAGTCTTGTTACCTACTGATTTTAAAACATATTTTACATATTTTTACAGTAGGTAGAAGATATAAATCAAAATCCCAAATAATTTATAAACTATGCGTAAAATGACCAAAATGCCCCTTTAGGTGCATAGTTTGGTCATAAAAGATAAATTACACATGTAATTAATATCCTACTAATATCATATCATAAATAAGTTATTTTTCCAGAATACTTATGATCATAACATTAAAATAGATTCAAGTTCCTTTTATACGGTATTAAATTACCGAAATGCCCTTATGAGGCATAATTTCATTTTAAAACCTTAACGAGTATATGTGTTAATATCCTAGTGATATTACAACTTATTTAAAGTGTAATGGCATATACAACTTGTCCATGACTTATCCGGTGACCCGATATCGCTAATATGCGTACGATTAAGCATATGTAACGAGTTTACGAAATTAACTAAAACGGTTCTAACCTTTTCATTTATGTGTCAAAATCCAGAATGTTTATAGTTTATCCATATTACACAAGTCAAGGTACTTGTTGGGATTAAACTACATTCTATATGATCATCGTTTAATCAAGCGTTATACGTTTTAATCATGTACACTACTCGGTCTAAGTCTATGACTTAATTAAAGAAAGTTAGTATTTAATTGGATAGCATATGCCATAATCCAGACTAGAGCCTTCCGATAAATGCTATCTGCACTTAGTTCATTTTGGATACGACTTAGATATTAAATCTTGCATTTTTAAATCAAGACTAGCTCAGGTAAATACTCTCGACTTATTTTCTCTATACGGGCTTGGGATATGATAAATTATTACCGCTTGGTCAGGAATGGGATCAATCGAATGATGGATTATGGCTAGTAAATCCGCATGTTCTATTTTAATCAGTTTGGTTTGATAACTTAAACAACAGGGGTTAACTACCGTGTCCTGGATATCCTCGGCTCATTACATTAGATAATGGCCACAACCTTAGCGCGGGGTGTAGGCATACACCTGACAGACGCACAACTGCAATTACCCACACTTGTTGGGATAACTCCTTCGTGAGTTCTTAAGTGGTTTGTACGTTAATCATGTCTCGGTTTTTGTACTGGGCCCTTAATGTATGGACAAACATGTGAATTTGTTAACAAGGTTACAAAGTAACTTTCGCAAGTTATAAAAATATTTTGTGCCTTTGTGCACTTAAAATCATTTTCAATTAATTTCAAAATGAGTCAGTTGGGTGTATTTACCCGCGAAAGCTGACGTATTTTCAAAAGACTTAGCTGCAGGTACAATATGAAATAGGCTGGAAGCTGCTCGGTAGTGATATAAGAGGATCTTGCAAATCCTTAGATTTGCCCAAAGTCTATTTTACATTCTTTCTTTTGTACAATTTATGATCCCCCTGCGGATCTTCTATTACGAACCGTTTGTATATTATTTTGGTACTTTGAATATTTGGTTTGTAATAGTAATGTAAACTCCAAGACTTTCGCTGTGCTGTGTTTAATTGACTATGATGATATCAACTTACGTCACGATACTCCCCACCCGGGCCCACCGGTGTATGGATTTGGTTGGAAATCCGGGGTGTGACAGTTGTGTGTTCATGGTTTTGTATGTTTTAGAGTTCCCAGTGGGGAAATGTTTGTGAAATTTCTCCAGAATTTCGCCAGCTTGACAAGATGTGTACTCTTTCGGTATGAATGATACATTAGACTTCCGCTTTTACTCCTTTCTTAAGAACATTCTGCCGAATTAGTTCTACTTCTACCTAAACTTCTGTCTAGAACCACTTGATCCTGAAATCTCATTGCTTACACACCCAAATGGAATTGGTAGAGATAAAGTTTTTGGGTCTTGTTTTAGAGTATCGGGAATCCAAGTGATCACTCAACACTTGGCGGAAGATGTCGATTTTCTTTTGAAAACTTCATTTATTTGTGACTTAGGTACAACCTTGAGGTTTATAAGCAATAAGTTTGCTTATTTTATTTCAAGCAACTAGAGGATTTTTTTTATATAATAAATATTTACAAGATAACTAAGTCACACATTTTTGTGTATTTCAAAAAAACCGAATTTTACTAAAATAAAGAGTTGTAAAAATAAAAGTGGTTTTGGGTGATGGGTGATTTATGCAAAATTGTATTTCACGGGTTTTGAAACGAAAGGTTTAGGCTCAAAAGGGTTAAATAAGGGATTTTTTTTTGGTGGGGAGATAAAGAAAAATAAGGTTGAAAAGAAAATGGTTCATAAGCCAAATGCCTCAATGATTTACTTACTTGGATTAGTTTGTAAGAACCGGGAATGTATTGTCTTGTCAAGTTCTAGAATCCTATAAAGGTTATGAGCTTATGTTAGAATCACAAATCAAAAGCAATGTAAAATTTGGTGTAGGTTTTAGAAAACATGACCAAGTTTCTCAAAACATTACTATAAATGGTTGTGAGTTGGATGAATTTATACCAACAAATTTTGCTGGTCAAGAAATTAAAGCTACTGAACCAAATGGTTAAGAAAATTGTTTTAGAAAGACTAGAAGGATCCTCAACTTTTGAGGAAATTGAAAAGTATCAATTCAAACCTACCTGGTCAGATGAGTGTGACATTCTTGACAACTTTAATCCAATGGATTTTTAACCATTGAAGGTGTAAAGGCTCCACAAGTCAAGATCATTCCCTTAAAAGTTCTTGCAGTAGACGTTACAACATCTGCTGACAAAAAAACAGAAAAAGGGAAGAAAAGAGAGAAAATATCAAACTTGTTTTGTGATTTTTGTGAAAAGAAATATCAAACTTTAAGCCAATGGATTTTTCAACCATTGAAGGTGTAAAAGCACCACAAGTGTGATCATTGATTCACCAAATACACCATTTGTGGTAGATCAAACCACAAAACTCTAGAGTGTATTTATATCAAAAATTTAAATCTCAAAAGAAATGAGTATAAATCTAAAACACTTGAGAGTCCAAGAAATGAAAAGACCAGGCAGACTTTTGTCTCTACCAAAACAACTGTTACCAAACAATTGAATATAATCTCTGCTCCTAGAAAGGTTCAGGTAACAGATGCACCACTAGTTAATAAATTTCTAAGGGGATATGGCCAACCTACTTACAAAAGTGTACCACTTGTCTATGAGGTCTATAAAAGACCATCTAAACCAAGAGTTAACAGGCATCCTCATGGTTATGATCAATTGATAGGAAATGGTCCACAGAAGATGTTACCAAAATGTGTTCAAAACACTAACCATATTCCTTTAATTGAGGATGAATGTCTGTTACCCCATCCAAAGCTATCCTGGCTTTGGAAAGTCACCTAAACTAATTGTTTGGTAATGTGAATGGAGCTTCTACTTGCGTTGATAGTTTATGGTATGTAGATATTGGAGGCTCCAGGCACATGACGTGATGTAGAGCCCTACTTAAAGATTTCATGACACATGGAGGGGGTGATATATCCTTTGGTAGCAAAAGGGAAGCTGTTAGGGTCAGGGACTGTCCAAGCTAGGAAACTCAAGTTAACAATGTGAAAGTTAATCTTCTTAGTGTATCTCAAATGAGTGACAAAGGCTATGGGTCATTCTTCACTAAGAAAACTTGTTAGATTGTTGAGCCAGAAGTGATTAAAAAGATTGATCAAATCATAGCTAAGAGCAAAGCATAGCTTGTTGCTCACAGAAGTGGCAATGTGTATGTAGTTGATATGTTGAAAGATAATCAAATGTCCAATGCATGTCTATTCTTAGTTGCTTCTAACAAAGAGAAAGAACTACAGCATGGACGACTTGGTCACACAAATCTTAAAACTATCATCACACTCTCCAAACAAGGTCTTGTAAGAGGTCTTCCATCAAAACAATTCACCTGTGATGAACTTTGTGTTTCCAGTTTAAAAGCTAAACAACATAAAAGTTCATACAAATCAATTGAAGAGTTCAAAATAAGTCCGTGTCTGCAATTGCTACATATGGACTTGTTTGTATCTGTAAAAATCATGAGTCTTCAAAAGAAGAGATACTATCTTGTCATAGTTGATGATTTTTCAAGGTTTACATGGACCTACTTCATGCACTCTAAAGATGAGACTGCAGGAATTTTGAAAAATTTTGTAAAACAAGTTGAAAAGCAATTTGACTTGCCAGTAAAAGTATTTAGGAGTAACAATGGGATAGAGTTTAAAAATAACGAGTTGGATGATTTCTGTGTGTCAAAATAGATTGTTAGGCAATACAGCATCCCAAGGACATTAAAACAATGGGTGGTTGAAAGGAAAAATAAAACTTTGATTAAAGCTGCTAGAACAATGCTTGCAGACTCAGGTTTACCCTTGTCTTTTTGGGAAGATGTTATAAACACTACTTGTTATATAGAACAACGTTTTGATTGTCACACCCTGTAAAATCAGAGTTGATGTGATCTAACTAGTATCTTCATTACACAATGGAAGTATAAAGTGCTAAGACTTATAGAAAATGAACTAACGCTATGTACTCGAATCCCCATGGGTTCCCCTGTTCCTGTCGTGCCATAGTTTGAAAATATGACATGAGAATGAAACATGCGAAAAATCAAGATAATGTTGGCGAGTTCATAGTTTGTTCGAAAAAGATTTAAAATAAATATTTTTAATAACCGGTTTAAATATGTTTTAGAAAATGTAATAAAACCATTTTTCTAGGCATGTAAATTAAAATCTTGTTTTTGTAATACTCGAATAACAGTCGATGTCCGCGTATGACAAATATAACATGCCCGCATGAGCGTATAGCCCACCCCGTGCTAGGAAGTGCCTCGCCAAACCGTTTACTCAAGACGGTAGACTGGCAGGTGGTTATAGTTTCGATATGTCTGGAAGACTTCACTTACAGTTTTAAGCGACCGTACGACCCTTAGGGTTGGGTAGTGGACAATCCAGTCCTTGAGTCTTCGGGTCGCGCATGAGCTAACATAGGTAGGCCTAACCCACTCGAGTCTTTGTGCCTCGCACAAGTTGAGAATGGGCCTAGCCCATTTGAGTCTGTAAGCAGGACCAACCACTCCCCTTATTCGTATGCAGGACAACCTAGTCCCGTTGTAACTAGGACAATCCCATCACTAGTCATGAAACCCATGCACATTTTGAAAATACGCGTGTGTTTTGTAAAACCTGTATGTTGAGCATAAACCTTTGGTAAACCATTTGAGTGTATTGAAATCCATTTGCAACATGGTTTAGAAATATGAATTTTTAGTTCATTGAAATTTTGTGTACTCTTGCAAAACTTGCATGTCTTTCCACCCCCGAAAATATTTAAAAATTTAAAATAGTAAAAGTGGGAGTTATGAACTCACCTGATTAGTAAGCGTATGCTCCAAATACCACAAATAAATAGTAATGTCCACGTGTACGTGCGGTGACCTAACTGTCCCCTAAGTGATATTAAGACACATTTAAAGTCTGTTAGATGTTCATGACATTCATGCCTAACATGTATTCGATTCACCCATCACGACTCGACGTGTTAATATATTTCACTTTTAAAAAGGTTCAACTCATGGGTTCGACCCAATAAGCGTTGGTGTTATGTTACCCGACTACCCAAGTATATATATTTAGACTTGTAAATAAATCTAGACGTAAATATGACCAAAGTAGTTCGTGTCTTGTCTCGACAAATAATTAAGTACATATCATATATTTATTTTCAGACAACGTACTTCCAAGGACGTCCCGTACCGTAGTAAAAGTTATATATATATATATGCTTTATATAAAAAATTAAACATATTTACGAAGCCCCATCACAACGATTAGAAGGGTCGTTATTTTATAAAAAAAATCACTTTGTATTCAAAACCATATTTTTAGTAAAAGCACACTACTAATTTATGATTTCTCATTCTTTTAGTTTATAGGATATATAAATATATATTATGCCATACCACCCAATTATCTTGTGCTATCCATAGTTATTGAATACATGTATAAGTTAAATATAAGTCATAATAATTCATAGATCACCTTTCAAACCTCTATGCCTTAAGTCAACGTTTGGTTTTGTAAATCACAACTTTCTTACAAATTGTAATTGCTTAACATGCTTTTGAAACAACTAGACTTGGGGAAAAATTTTATAAATGTGACTTAACTACAACGAAGTCAGCATAATTGGTTTAAACAAACTTTGTATTATGCTTTTAGTTTAAAATGATTGTTGAGAATACTTTATTATTGTATCAAGTTCAAAAATAATTATACATGATCACGACATATGTAACGAGCAAGATGTTAGGCCTAGTTACAAGTTTATTACCATAAAAATATGTACATATTTATAGAAGATGTAAGAACTCAACGTGAAAACTTATTAACCAAACTTAGAGTCAGGAATACGTACAGGAAGGAAAGCAAGAATTATAATGTGTTGTAGCAAATTCCAAAATCATATATATATATATATATATATATATATATATATATATATATATATATATATATATACACATCTTCATGAAATGGTGTATTTGGTCAAACAAGTTTTCATCTCCTATTTCTTTTTTAAATTTTCAATTTTTGGGTTAGTAAGACTTGATCTAGACAAAGTATTAATAATTATGAATAAGGTTTTAAAAACAAATCATTCCAAAGACTAAGGAGGAGATGGAACACAGTCTAGCTTTAGAGAACTTGTAAACAATCTTCAAGTATTGGAGAATGGTGGTTTGGTTTTGAAAGAGGGAGGAAATGAGATGTAGAGATGTGAATGTGTTCTTGGAGGTGATAAACTCTTGAGAATAACATGACATTGACTTTTACATGAAAGCAATTATGCACTAGATATTCTTTTTGGGTAAGGCAATCACATGATGATGAGTGGTATGGTAGATGGAAGGGTGGGTAGGTTGTTAAGTGACATGGTAAGGGTTGTGGAGTCAAAGATAAGTAACTTCATGGTTTGGTTTTCTATTTGGAAATGGATCAGCAAGTAATCATCTAGTTACTAGACAGATACAAATATTTAAACTTTTTTTTATAATCATGTGTACAATAATGCCTAGTCTTATGTATTATAAACGTACTTTATGCGATACAATATTATTTGATTAGTAAAATACGTGTTTTTAAGTCGTGAATAGCACATGATGCGTATTAACATGTATTATTATATAATAAGATATATAATAACATATTGGGATGCTTTCTAAGCATTCGGGCTATATTCACAAATGTTTGTGTGTGTCAAGTTAACTCATGTGTGATCAGGTAATTTTAGGTAATTTCTAAAAATTCGTGAATGAAAAATGTGACTTGAATAAACATTCTATGTATATGACGACCTAATTTATATAAAAAACTAAGTCTATAATGTAAGATCACGATATGTGCGAGATTCGGGTTTGTACGGATGCTAGTCCAGATTTGCCAGTTGTCAAATTCTCCCTCTATTGAAAAAATTTCGTCCAGAAATTCACTTTTAGTTGATTCTTTAGTGAGTCATTATCATGACCTCTACTAATTTTTGAGGAGGTTACCACAACTTCTACTAGTTGTTGAACATGTATCACAATCATTGTCAGTTGTTGAGTAGATATAACGATCTACACCAGTTGTAGAGAAGGTTATTATAACCGCTACTATGAACTTATAACTTTAGCGATTTATGTAATGTAATTTAATCAATAAAGAAAGTGTCAAAGCACAGGATAGTGCTAGTGTAACGCTTCGCATTTCTAACATTCCGTTTTTAGTAAGTTTGCATCCTGTTCCTATTTTTGAAAAGACCAAACCTTGTAATCGTATTTCATTTTCGAATCATTGTAAATCCAAGGCTTTGATTGTAATCAAATTGATCAATTGTGCGAATTTCACAACCGTTATACATGCTTAAGCTTATGAACGTACGTTATTTTGTTGCTTGATAAATCAATTCAAAATGACTCGTGAATACCTATTGTACGTTTGTAAATCTTAATATTCAAGGTGTTATGGAAATCCAAGGTGGAACAATACCATTTTAAGGGCCAAACTTTCTATTTTGGATGTTAAACTTAACTTTTCTTAAACTTGTTTTAACCATAACAACTCTATGCTACTTGTGCCTCTAATCAAGTTTACGGTTAGTGAGCTAGCTAGACTTGTTCCATACAAAATCTAGAGGTATAACATGCCTCTAAACTTGTGGTTTTTACTAGGGTTTCTAACTCACAAGTGTTGAGCCATCCAAGCTTACAAGCTTACATTTGGTGTTGGTCTGATTACATGGAGGCCTTGGCTATCCAACTTTTCAATCCACCCCTCACTTGATGATTTCTATCCATTAAGCTATGTTTCACCTTCACTTGAGTAACAAGGCTACGACACGTCCCCAAACGTTGCCATGTTCAGGATGCATGCACCTAGCTTGGTTATTGGGTTCGAAGCGTAGCTTATTGAAGTATTTTATTCATGACTATCCGGATTGCCTTGTGGCAATTTGTGTATTGGTGAATCTTACAAAAGAGGTTTAGGATGGTTATCCCCCTACCTACATGCATGACTTTTATGACTTCTGTGACATACATGACTTATATGAAGTCTATGATTTATATATGATAAATTTGTAATAATATATGTAAATAATAAATATAACCGAACCTTTGACGATGACCATATGGTTACTTGTCCTAATATTAGGTTATTTTATCTAAGATCTAACCATCGTTACGATTCTATGCATGACCCATAAAAACACAAACCCCTTCGGGGCTTATAGTGTCAAGGGTCTAGATAAATATTTTCAACTATACATACTTTTTGCATACTTTAAATTCCTAAAATTACCGAACTCCAGCTTCATTCCAATACTCACACACCTACGTTTCCTTGTGTAGGATAACTCGGTGTTCGTCCCCGTAATCAACCTAACGCTTTCACGGAATTAACTTTACAAAACCATGAGTACACTCGACACCCTTTTTACGCTTTACACTTTTGGGTGCAACATGTTAATCTATCATGAACACACCAAATCACACTTTTATTCTATAAAATCATACAAACAATCTATCATACATGCTATAGTTACGTGATACTTTAATTGTTTACTTGGTACATTCTTATGTGATACTATATGTCATTAACTTCGATCAAGCCTCCCTTAACATGTATAGCGCTACAGGGGTAATGCATCGCCCGTATTCTTATGGTCAATGTTGAGTTTTTCACTCTATTATGCGGTACACTTGAGGATTGACTTGTAGTTCACATGCCTTGTTTACATTAATCTCGTATACTAGCTTATCATGTGGATTTGTTTAAACGGTTTTACTACTTATGCTATGATATCAAACTTGTGTACCTGCCAATACTTTGTTACTGAACTATACTTTTTAACATGTTGCAGGTTGATGAAGTTGGTATGATGAAACTTAGTAGGATCGACATAGAAACACGCTTAGAATACTAAGTTAATTATTACGTTTTTTGAACTTATCTCGTTGTTGTTATTTTGTATTCGAATTATGTTGTATTTGACAATTTTATGAATGAAATGAAATGGGTTGTTTAATCAAATATTGTCATAATTAGTGTTATGATGTCTCGAGCAATCTCGTTCGTCTCACTCAGATGTTTCGGCCGTCAGTTGGGGTGTGACAGATTGGTATCAGACCCATAACTATGGGGAATTAGGTAGAATTGCCATGTTTGACCTAGTCTATAGTTTAAGTATCCAACTTGACCTATCTTGATTCTTGCTTAAAATGTTAATTCTTCCTATTTGCTTCTTCCTATTTCTTTTGTCTTAATATATATGCAACGTGTCTTTCCTAAGACACTTACACAACTTACACACTTGAAGACTTGAAGACACTCATACTATAAACGAGACAATCTCACCAAAATAGGGGTGAAACCCGCACTGTGGTGATCACTCTCAATCCGTGTATTCGATTTTACATGAAAAATCACCATCAAGTTAGGAGTGAAATCGACATCTTGATGGGAATTTCCATTTCATACTCTAGTGGACTCTTACCAACGAGTCGGAATTCGCTCCTCGTTTGGTAAGTACCAACCACACTTAGGGTACGATGTTGTCAAGTTAGGGGTAAAACCCGCACCTTGTCAACTAGTCCCATTCCTTGATTTTCAATCTTGCCAAAGTTTTGATTTTTCGATCGGTTAGAGACGTGCAAAAAATGGAAGGGTAAAGTTCCGTTAATCACTTCTCGACGAGAGCACTTTACCTATAGGCCAAAGCACGTTTCTCTAATTTGAAAGGATCTCGATTCACTTTGGAATAGTCGACGTTTCTCAACCCGAAACCCTCTTATGTTTTATTAAGCCTATCTTTTATGTATCTCAATTATCATGTTTTTAATACTTGTTACCTTGTTCATTTCAAGCCCGATGCACAACTCACACACCTTTTGTAACCAAAAATGTAACACCTGACTGCGTAAAACAACAAACCGCGGCGGAAACGTCGGGGATTCATGTCACAGAATTATTGTTTCACAACACATGGAATTTAAAGTTTTTTTATTAAGTTAAATGTTTACATTGTCTTGAGATAAACAGAAACCACACATAAATAAATTTTCTTTCATGTTTTAAGTCACTAAGGCCCGCGTCCATTCCTACATGAAGCATGCATCATATTATCAAGCATTGACTCCTGAAACATATGTGAAAAGAGAGCCAACATAAAAATGCCGGCGAGTACATAGGTTTTGTGAGTGTGTCAAATTCGTGGCTTTGTATACATATTGCAACACTTCGTCCGATCACAAGAGTCATTAAGTGAAAACCTCGTATCAAAAGTGTTTGATATTGCAATATAATTAACCAACTAAACAAGTTGGTTAGAGTTGTGAAAACCTTGTAGCCATGAATCTTGATCAAAACATTTCTTTTGTAAAAACCTTGTAATAGCTTGATTCAAAAGAAAACTTCATATGGTTTATATCTTTAAATGGAAATCATTACGTGACATTGTTCAAAATCATTTGTCCGTGTTATAAACCACTCGTCTGTGTCATAAACCAATCATCCGTGTCATAAACAAATCATTCTTGTTTTTAATTGTGAAAACTTTTGATCGTTGTTTAATGAACACATTCAAACCTGTGTTGACTATACCACCAAAGGGTATATATAATAGACCACCTAAGGGTCTCTTTAACTAGACTAACAAATCAACAAATGATTTGTTAATAAAAAACAGTTTCTGTCATTACCCAAACTTCCACCAAATCCAGTGAACAGTCCGATAATGGGATTGTCAGTCCTATGGTACCATAGATACTACTGATCGGCTCGGCCAAAGCTAATGAATGTCATTCGTGTTATGGATAACGCATCAACAAGTTGTTCACATGATTGAAATCGTATTGTTGTATATATAAACCATAGACATTGTTTTGAAAACTTGAAAACGATTTAGCACATATTAGTCACCCCAAAACATTTTGCAAAACGTAAAGAGGGGAACTATGTACTCACATTGAAAAATCATTTCTGTATATAAACCATGTATATTACTTTGAAATCTTGAAAATAATTATAGGCACATATGAATCACCCTAAAACATTTAGAAAATGTAAAAGAGGGAACTATGTACTCACTTTGAAAATCATTTTATATATATTAACCATGTATATTGTTTTGAAATCTTGAAAATAAATATAGGCACATATGAATCACCCCAAAACATTTGAAAATGTAAAAGAGGGGAACTATGTACTCACTTTGAAAATCATTTTATATATATATAAAACATGTATATTGTTTTGAAATCATGAAAATAATTATAGGCACATATAAATCACCCTTAAACATTTAGAAAATGTAAAAGAGGGGAACTATGTACTCACTTGGGATTGCGAAAGTGTTCTTGATCAACGGAATAAACAAAGCTCAAACTTGTTCTAATGTGTCAGATAAATATGTTAGCGTGCCGGGACTACAAATGGGAGATCAGATAGAATGAATTCTTCTAAACCAAAGGAGTATTGGAACTCATGTGATACGCTTTAACAAACTTAACATTCTGAAAGGATCCTAAGTGCTTTTGACCCATTATGCTTCGGTAAGTTAGTTTATGCTACTTTAACAGGTCATTAGCTTAAACGCGTGATTGGATGGTTAAACATGTCCTATGATATGTCTTAAATACCCAAACCTCTTTGAAAATGTTATAAATCAGTTTATATGTCAAAAATTTGGTTACATGTGTTTAAAATGGATTTATGCGCAAAAGGGCATTTTGGTCATCATTTTTTTAAGAACATAGAAGTAACTTATCATAACACTAACCAAACAATGTGACCACAAGGTATAACCTCAGTAGGTTATTCCATACAACTATGGTCACAAATATGTGTTTGGTCGGATCCTAAGATCGACCAAACAGGTCGGATTCGAAAGTTAAAGCAGTGGTCAAGATCGGTCGACTTACGATCCTAAATAAGCACTAAACTAGAAGTGACGAGTTAGATATGTCAAAATATGTCAAACTAAGTTCATAAAACTTATTTGGTATCAAAACTTGGTGTTTTGATACCCAAAAACAGTTTAGTCGTAAAATGCAGATCATGCACATTTTTGACCGAAACTTTGACTCGTCAATTCGACTAGTAAATGTGGTAATCAAAAGGTGAAATCGTTAGGGATTATAACCTTCATGATTATGATGACGTTGCAAAGTTCAATTCAACTTTGACATGACTAATATATGGTCAGAACCAAAAGTCAATCAGGAAGCCAAATTGTTCGACTTTTAGCTCAAAATAGCTAAAATAATGAAAGAACTAGGAAGATTACTTACTCGTATTGAAGAACACTTTCAAAACTCAAGATATGAGGCTTCCAATGGCGGGAAACAAGCTCCCAGAAGGATAAAAAGAAGAACTTCACACTTTGCTTTGAAGTGTTTTGAAGTGGTGTGAAAAAAATGGAAGAATCATGGGGTATTTATAGTATTTTAGGATTAAGAAGGTGATGACAAGTGTCCTCAAGTGTGGATTAGTGTCCTAACATGTGTCAACACCATATTAAGTGTGGCAAAGTGAGTGCTAGGTGTCAAAAATTAGAGATAGGTGACAAACTTGGTGAAGAAGCAAAAATATTTATTTTTTTTTTTGACATTTTTTGCACTTGGACTTGTATTTTCACTTGTTTGCCATTTTTAACCCCTTTAACCTAATATTTAGGTTATATAGAGGCGTTAAGACATGTGTAACTTGGATTATGCCGGAAAATGTCGTGGATGTCGGTTCGTCCGGTTGTACGGTTACGCGTTTTGCAAAAATACGTTAAACGCTTCAACGAACACGAAAATGATCGAAATTGTGCAACGATTGACATTTTTGCATTCTCATCAATAAAATACAAGATTTTATTGAATAAAAAAATATTGGGATATCATACGCAAATCATACGTGTTTATGCTTTTAAATATTGGGAAACATACGTGTTACAGGATACTTATATGCTAAAAAATGGTTTCTTTTTTTAATAAAACGCATTATGATCAAAGCCTTAATCTCTCTTCTACTGTCGAATCCTTTAGATGTCTTCCTCTCAAAGCGTTATGGGCAAGAAGAAGTCCATGTCAAGGTCCCATTCCGATTCGATGTCCAAAAAGGACTACATGAAGTTCATGGCCGAATAAATGGCCGAGCATATGGCCAAGGTCATACCCGAAATTGTCATCAAGATTCAACCCCCACACAATGTCGAATCACCCTACACCTCCGTTGACTCCAAGGTATAAACACCTAAATTAACCTTTACCCCTAAGCAGTTTTGCTCTTGCAACCCTCAGCCTTTCACCAGCGAAGGGGACGACACCAAGTTACTTCCATGGTTTGACACCATTGAGGTTACTTTTATCTAAAGTGGTTGTCCCGACCACCTGCGTACCATGAACGCTACAGAAGTGTTCCGATCGAGGGCTCTTGATTGGTGGACTTCCGAGCATAATGCTCGTGGTAACGATGCCGCTCACGCCCTCCCGTGGATCGAGCTCAAAAAGCTAATGGAAGATGAATTATGTCCTCCCCACGAACGCCAACGACTCGAGAACGAGTTTTGGAACCTTAAACAGGTGGGGAATGACAACGCCGGCCTCACGGCCTGTTTTAAGAAGCTAAGTGTGATTTGCCCTAGCCAAGTCGAAACGGCCGAAAAGGCAGTTGCCAAGTACATACACTGCCTCCCTCCTCACCTCACGGACCTTGTCAACACCACCTCACCCAAAAACCTTGACGAAGCTTTTCGCCTGTCTGCCTGACTGAACAATAACCACGTCATTCGTGAAGCCTCGAAGGCTTTATCAAGGAAAGCCCACCAAGCCAACACCAAAGCCCTTACCAAACCTACCTCACCCAAACCCCCAAAGAGCAATAACAAAGGCAAGAAGCGGAATGCTTCGAGCCAGAACTACGTGGTAGTCACTCCGCCAAACCCTCAACAGCTAGTCTTAACCTCTCTTGAGCATGTCCAGAAAGCATACACAGGGCCGCATCCCAAGTGTAACACATGCCCTTTTCACCATCCTGTTATCGCCCCTTGCCGCCTATGCACTATCTGCAATAGGTATGGACACTTCGCCCAACAATGTCGAAGTGCTCTGCAAGTCCCTACTAACCAAGCCCGAGCCATAACTGCACCCCAAAACCCTACCGCCAACCAAAACCGACCACTTGCACCTACCGCTCATGCATGCTTCAGATGCGGAGATCCAAACCAATTCGCCAACAACTGCCCGCAGCGCAACAACAACAACCATCAGTAGCAGCAACAAGCTCGCGGTCGATTTAGATATTCGTTATGTGTATGAAATTCTTGAGCATTTGATTCTTTAGATGTCTTTTTCTCATAATAAACCAATCATGTTCCTCCTTGATCATTATTATCATCATCATCACCTTTGTCATCATCAACATGATCAGAACCGTCAGCATCTAACTACTCATCATCCTCTTTCTCTTCTTCCTCTTCTGTTTGTTCAACATTAGGTACAAGTATGAATTTTGTAATATCAATCAGTTCAGGTTCCTTTCAATCACTCTTTCAAGAGATTTTTCTTTCATAGGCTCTACCAATATTTCAGGTATAGCATCAATAGGATTCTTTCCTTTATCAAAAACCACAGGTTCGCTAGCTCTTTCAGCAGCTCTTCTTGCACTTTCAGTAGTACGAGCCTCAGCTTCTTCTATTTCAATCTTTTTTAATTCAGCCTCAAAATCTATTCCCATCTGTCTTTCCAACACTTTGAACAACATCTTCAACCGTCTATCCTTCACTTTCTTAGCTTCTTCCAACTTTGTCGTCACTTTCAAAAGTCGTTCATTCTCTGTTACAAGATTTGCAATAACTGCCGTCATGTGCTGAAATTCATGCACTAAGTCTTTAGTCTTCTTTTCATTGGGATAGAGAAGAAATCAAAATTCATTGATTCAATATTAGGGAATGGTTGACCATCAAACATTAAATCGCTGTTGGAAGGACCAACTAAAGGACTAGCTTGTTCAAGTTGTTGTTAACGTGGTTATAATTATGGTTGTGGTGAAATTGGTGGTGGTATAGGTGGTGAAATAGTAGGAGTAGTATCAATCGGAATATTCATTGTTGTTTCTAGATCAACCACCTCTTCTTCAACTTCCAGTGCACTTTCTTTTTCTTTCACACATGTTTCAACTACCTTTTCAGCAACCACCTTTCTTGCCTTTTTTGGTAGAGGAGATCCTATTTTATTCACAGTCATCGAGGAACTGCTCTTCTTTTTTCCTGTCATCTTCTTCATTACTTACGGATCATCCAAATCAGGCACATATGTTTCATCATCACTATCTTTTGAATGTTTTTCTTTGATTTCTCAGCCATAGCCCTTGGATCATGCATCTTAGAATATATTCTAGATTGTTAGAACATCTTGCTCGATGTTGCAGAAATAACATCTTCATCACTTTCGTCAGTCAGCATTGTCTATGAATGAAAGCTCCGGATCTTGTGGGTTTAGACGAATGTTTGGATAGGATAGATGTGACAATCCGTATTTTCGATGTTAGAACCGTCCATACTATCACTTGCGTATTTATGTTGCGTGACCTTTTTTTTCGCATCATACGATTTAGTCTCACACTATTATATATATATATATATGCATATATATATGCATATAATTATTTGTTTATGGCTACTTAAACCCGGAACGCTATTATTTGTAACTCGATCGGTACCGAAACACGTCACGTAACCCAACCTGAAACCCGTTAGTGCGTGTGGCCCAGTTGCGGCCCACTGTGTGAACGAAGCCTATACTCCTTTTTTAAACCCAAACCGCCCACCCCAACCCCTCTTTTGCGTCATGAGCAGCCCAAACACCCCTTGTCCTCGGCCTAACCCCCAAAATATAAGCCCATGTCTTATTTCTTTGTTTTATCATGTACGCATGCATGTGTGTATGTTCAGTATTTAAAAAAAATAGAAAAAATCTAACCCTACTCCCTCCCTTCGTGTGCGCGGTAGTACCCCCCTCTTCGGCCGTGATCCACTTTCTTCGTTACGATCTCTCTCTCTCACTCCATCTCTCGGTAAGTGTTTACGGTTGTTTTGGATTGAAGTTATTTGATTTCCATGGCTGCGTTTCCTGCGATTGTTGATACATATGATGATATGATGATTATATGAGTTATATACGATATTACTATAAGTTCATGCATGTTTTTTTGTTATCAAACTATTATAACCTGGCTGTGTTTAGTTATATCTTGATGATTATGTTGATGATAATGTTAAACTTGATGAATAGGCCACATGAGAATCATGTATTACGTTCGATTTTACCGGTTAGGTACTCATATGCCTATATAAGTTAACTAGGATTTTGTCTTCGGGTTGGATCATACTTATTTGATAGTGTAGATGTTGTATGGTGATGTAACCTGCTGTAACTAAATGTTATGGGTTGTTGGGTGCATTAGTTATTCGGTTGGGGAGGTTGGATAGCAAAATCCAAATATGTCCGACAGTTACAGCCGAAATAATCAGCTGTAACCTGGTCATAATTTAAATAAAAGTAGATTTTCTTGAGTCTATAACATGGTATTTCGAAATACACTTCTAATGGCATTGGAATCGTAATTTTAGGACGTAATTTGATATTTTAAATAAATTATTTCGTTGCAGCAATTAAAGTTGTTTTTTCTGTAGATTTTACATGTTATGTTTAAGTAATAACTTGGGAAATATTTAGAGTTATACCATGAAATTTATGTTGTAGATGGCCTTAGGTGTCTGTGCGAACCTCCAACTGGAACTACGTCAAGTGGATAACCGACGATTTCTAACTGAAGTTCTCCGTGAGCTAGAGTCAGAAAGTGACAAATCTGATTGCTTCTTAGTAAATGATTTTTTTATAAATTTTTGGTAATGAGTTGAGTTTAAAAATTTAACACAAGGTTAATCCCTCCAAGGGGCACATCACATACAAAGAACATAACTTTTTCAACCTCGTAAGTATGGAAAACGGATATCCGAAAACAACCTATTATCAGTGAACTTATCTATGTATGATTATAAGTTTATAAAGTGTCGAACTTGCTACATGCTTAATGATTGTATAACTGATTTATGTCGTGTCATAGGTTTTATTATGAACATGTGAATGATAACTACGTGGTAAAATATTTGCGACAACTTGTACACATGTTATTTGCTAGATACGTGTAGGATTTGCGTGAAACACATAAAAAACCTCTAATATTCTTGGTAACCATAAAATGACGTGGTTGACCATACTAGCTTGCATAACTTAATTTGCCGAGCTAAACTAAGGCGAGTTCACAACTCTTTACTAAAAGCATTCGTCTCTAGTTTGGGACAACACACTTATTCCCCTGGTTTGGGAAATACATACGATACCCCTGGTTTGTGGCTACACACATGCTCCTTGATATGGAACAACTGAAACATAGCTATCCATAGATTGGAATACTACTAAACAAAACTGTAATTTATATTTCATGTCTTTAGCGAAATAAATGAACTTTATCTGAAAGTCCCCAAGCATTATACCGATTAGGTGCTAGGTTTGGCAAACGGGGTATAGTTGATAGCGCTATTAGGTTCGACAAACCTCACACCATGCTGGGAGTTGGGCGTGAACTTTTGACCTTGACACCCTTTTTATGATGATAGACGTTGACATGGGGCACAACTACTACAACAGTCAACTTTTCGGTACTACACAGTTTAGTAGCTTAACGATGGGTTAGCTACCCATGACATGTCTTATAAAACTAAAGTATTTAAACGAATTTATTTTTGTAAAAACACTGAAAACTGTGAACTCGCCAACTTTATCTTGACACACTATTGCATGACTTGCAGGTCATAAGGTACTACTATGGGCCGGCGTTGCAATTTGCTGGAGCGGTTCGTTAAAGCCTTATGTTTTATTCAGCTTGAGGTTTAAGTTTGATGGGTTTTACTTTATATTTCCGCTGGACATTGAAACTTATCGCTACTCATGTTCATAGTGATGTTTTTATAATTTAAATGGTTGGTTCAACATGATTAGTGGCTAGATCCTTGTCAGTCGCATGCCTAGCGTTAAAACCCCGCATGTAGATTTTGGGGGTGTGGCAAAATTAGACTACAACCATTTTCTTTTGAAAAACCATACCATACCGCACTCTGGATTGCAATGATACGCCTCGTCGTACTTGGCATTTACACGTGCATTATGTGAATATTTTACAACACCATGACTTAAGTGCGAACTAAATATGTAAACATGATATACCTTAGGTGATAATGAATTCCCCTAAACTCTAGTTTGAAACCACAATACGCTAGTGGCAAGGAACCAATCGTTCCGGAACCATCGACTCAATCACAATACTAAACCCATTTAGTCCAAATCATAAGATTGAAAACTCGTCTTAAAACCGTCCCAAACAATATAACCAATGCATCCGTGTTCACGTATGATACCATGATTTAACGTTACCGAAGAATGTTCCCATAAGTCATCCTCAACATTTTTCCCACATTCTAAGATAACCCCTAACAAGAAATATAAGTTTCTACGTAGTTATACCTTTGCGTACATTACGCCCTTGGCGCGTTTATTTTACTCTAAACTCCTTACACAAAATGCGAGTAAAATCTTGTTTCACCCATAACTTGATCATACGACATCCGTTTCATGCGTTCTATCTATTCACGCGATCGTCTCGACGTGTCCGAGATCTAAAAATTATCGGTGCCAGAACGCATATCTGACTCTCTGTTCATTCGATTTTGCATGTCAATATTCCAGTAAACCAGAATCGACCCAAACGAACTCGGATTTAGGTAAATAATATGTCCATGCATTCGTGTCGATGAACCCCATCATCTACACCTATTGTTGTCACCGAAAACCATAGCTACAATCACCAGAAAACAAAATAGTGGCTGGAAGTCATAGTTTTGCCCAAATGTCATCGCAGCTCGAAACCCTATCATCCGAACTCTGTTTTGGACAACGGACAAAGGATATATATACAGTCACCAAGCCGCGTACTTTCATCCCGTGCCATTGTTGTTGTCGGCCTCTGCTGGAATTTTCGCAAGTGATTAGGATAGTTGTCAGAATTCTTTGGTTGTATGCTGGATTCTTTGTTTTTCAATTAATACTTCGCCTGAGCATCACCAACCTACTGTTCTTTTGATCCATAACCGGAATAGCGGAACACTAGCAACCATATCACAATCCCCATTGATCACAAGGCTAGCCCTATTACTCTGTTATGTGGTTAATCCTTAGTGTAACTTGATTTACACCTTAGCATATCCTACTTAGCAAATGGATGTCTCCTAAATGATTAGATGGTCCTGGGACATTGGAAGATGGAGATACGGATTAGTCAACACACAGATGAACGCGATGATTTGATCATTTACCTTACTCCCTTATATTGCAAGAGTCATTATTCTATGAGGGTTTTTTCTTTTTATACGGATCTTTTCAGTAGCCTTTGCATAGGCCGATGTTTATTGTTTAATGCGATATCTAATTACTCCACACAGAAACTCTAATATGATTGCGTTCTAGTTTATTGAATTGGATAAATGAACTTTTGATCCTTGGTGAACGCTTCTTGAACCCTAAAGATGGTGATGTGCTGTTGATACCATCATATCATTTCGAACATGTTTTCGCATCCCCGTAATAAATCCTCTTGACGATGTATGTGATACTTCTAATTCATTCACACGACTTAGTTCAACCCTTTCGAATTTGGTTGCTTATCAGCTTGACAAATCGAAAACTCATTTAAGTTCATAGATGAAGGAGAATTATTCCTCCTTCGCACACGGGCAAGCTCGAAAACTTTGATAGACATTTTAGTTGTAAGTCCCAAAAACCGGATCTCACGATATCACACGTAGCTTGATTGGTGGCGGAATCACCCAAACAAGCTATGAATCGAGATAGAAGAAATAAGATGAAATAAAATAGATGAAAGATTAACTTGCATATAAATATGAATTTGTCTAATACAAGTTATGAGAGAACCACCAAAAAGCCACTAATCCCCAAACAACATTTACTATTTATAGTAAAGGATTAGTGCACTATTACCCTAAAACCCTAGGCCCAAATGCCTTCCAAAGCCCAACTATCACAAGCTAGCCTAACAACTAAAGTGACTAATTCATAAACCTAACATGGCCTAACAATCGCCCCTTAGGTTTACTCCATTAGTGTTGCATTTTGCTCGAAGATCCGCCATATTCACTCCCTCCAAATAGAGGACTAGCATCCACATATAATCTATTTCCGATCACATTTGCCACTGCACTTGTCCATGACTTCCACAAATTTCATATCGATAGTTGGTGCAAATCTGATGCTGACCCAAGATCTTGGTGTCTTCTTCGTGAAAGCTTATAAGATCCAAAGTGTCCTCTAATCGGACAGAGCTTTCTTTTATAATTATCACCGCTTCAGCCATATTTGGATCGTATGCCCAGAACTGGAAGTTCTTGAGCACACCCTTTGGAAATTTAGGAGCAGCTAGAATTATCTTTTCTTTGTTAATTGGCGGCCATATCACGTTGTTGATCGTTCGTTTAGTGTGTGGGTCGCATACTCAAGGACTCTTCTTAAGATATGACTCAACAATTTTCATTGTTGAAACGTTATTTTTTAACTTCCCTTTCAAGTTTGTCACGGAAAGCCCCACCTCTACCTCTCTGATTTAGATCAGAATCATGATAAGGAGCACGCAGTAGGTTTTGCAAGTCGATCTTCATCAAGGACTCATGTTGTGACTGTGTAATTAGCCACATATCTTTGTTATGATCGAACCTCCAGCTAGCAACCTTTGACTTGTTTCCAATCTTATCATAAATGCTCGAACCCAGCTCCATCACATACCAATCAAACGTTTTCATTGGATATTTCAATTGGAAGTTTTCATTAAGCGGATTCACATCTTGATTTTTCATGATTAGCATTTGCTTGTTGGTCTGTTTCTTTTGTGTTAGCTTTCTCTTCATCTTTTTTTTAGCTACTAGATAAGTGTCAAACACACCCGCTAAAATCAAGGTTGGGC
Organism: Scalesia atractyloides; assembly: GCA_947069175.1. Taxonomy (NCBI): domain Eukaryota; kingdom Viridiplantae; phylum Streptophyta; class Magnoliopsida; order Asterales; family Asteraceae; genus Scalesia; species Scalesia atractyloides. The sequence goes on from CAMTDV010000116.1 coordinate 41,478,734, forward strand.
GTGATCTGACTGGTATCTTCATTCCACAACGGATGTGTAAAATGCTAAGACTTCTTGAAAGTGAACGCCTGCTAAGTACTCGAATCCCCATGGGTTCCCCTATTCCAGCTGTGCCCTAGTTTGAAAATATGATGTGAGAAAAAACAAGCGAAAAATCAACATAATGTTGGCGAGTTCATAGTTTGTTCATAAAAGATTTAGAATGAATCTTTTTGATAACCGGTTTAAATATGTTGGAGAAAACATAATAAAACCATTTTTCTCAGCATGCTAATTGAAAACCTTGTCTCTGTAATCTTGAATAGCCGTCGATGTCCGCGTACGACAAAGACAACATGCCCGCATGAGCCTATAACCCACCACAAGCTAGTAAGGACTTCGTCGTACAGTTTTAAGCGACCCTAAGGCCCTTAGTGTTGAGTAGTGGACAATCCAGTCCTTGAGTCTGTGTGCCTCGCATGAGCATATGTGGGCCTAACCCACTATAGTCTTTGTGCCTCGCACAAGTGAGAATGGGCCTAGCCCATTTGAGTCTGTAAGCAGGACCAACCAGTCCCCTTATTCGTATGTAGGACAACCTATTCCCGTTGTAACTAGGACAATCTCGTCACTAGTCATGAAATTCTTGCACGTTTCGAAAATACGTGTGTGTTTTGTAGAACCTGTATGCTGAGCATAAACCTTTATTGAAATCCATTTGCAACATTGTTTAGAAATATGAATGTTCGTTCATCAAAATTTTACATACTTTTGAAAAACTTGCATGTCTTTCCACCCCCGAAAACATTTATAAAAATTTAAAACCGTAAAAAGTGGGGGTTATGAACTCACCTCGAGATCCAGTGCAAAGCTAGCATAATGTGATCCATAATGTTATTTTCAAGACGTAAACTCGCTAGCATGCAATCTACAACAATCCTATCAAGGAATTAAGCTTATAAGCATAGCTAAACTACATGTCACCTAGCTCTACCGAATCACCATCCGAATGATTTGGCGGGAAGGTGTCGTTAACTTGATGGAAACGATAATGTTATACTCGTTTAATTCCATTAATTATCGGTGATAAATCTAAGTCTTGGGAAAACTTAGTTTCCAAGAGATTTAGAATATATATATTTATAATATCATGTTAGTCATTCCGAATAGTAGTACGTGTAGGTAAATAAGCATTTGTATAACGTCTCGTAGCTGAAACAATACTCTTGCATCTCGTGGATAATTATTAAAATAATTATATAATTATACGCTTGTTAGGAATCGACTTTGTTTGTTCATTATCAAATAACTAGATTGATAATACATGTTTGAGATCGTTCTGTAATATATCGTATGCTGTTTAGGCGTTCGAAATAAATATATAACAATTATATTTATTTTATAAAATTGATCGAGTTGTAGACGTTGAAGATAAATATAGCTGGTATTTTTATTTTATGTAATTGTCGAATTATAGACGTTTGAATTAATTATATATAATTATATTAATTTTGTATAAAATTCGAGTTCGGTTAACTTATAAATCACGTTCGTTGAAATGTTATCACTTGTTTTGTGAGTTAAGGAGTTGTCAAAAATAACTATACACTTATATTTACTTTAGAAAATATTTTGAATCCCGATAGGTTTTGTTTTTATATTAAAACACGTTTGTACTATGGATTTTTACGAAAAAAAGGGTAGAGTTCCTCTGTTTTTGGACAATCTCAACAATTCAAGTTTTCGATAAATGTTTTCAAAACGCAACAATCTATGTAATAAATATATATATATATATATATATATATATATATATATATATATATATATATATATATATATATATAACTATCCATCGTGTTTCAAATATAAACTTTTTTGTCGAATACAAGACCGCTTTATATATATAGTAACAACGTGTTGATTCGGTTTTTGTCTAATATGAATATTTGTATATGTATGCAAGATGTATAAGCAAAACCACGTATAAGTTCACGGATTTTATTTTCTTACAATTTTGTTAGTTGCGTCGGGCTAGAGCTCGATGTCGCGTTAAAACGAAACTTAAATAATTATATAATAACTTTGCATTAATATTATTTTACCAAAACTTGCGTTGACCGAGTTTGACCTGAACCCAAATCTGAGTTAACCCGTAGTTGAGTTTGATCGCAGTTGACCACTAGGTTGAACCGATTTGAACTGAGTTGAGCCGCAACTAAACTAAGTTGAACCGCAGCTGAATCGAGTTGAACCCAAAGTTGACTCGAAGCACTTGAAGTTGGCCCGATCTTGAACCGCAAACCAAACCACCATCTCTACCTTCTCCCGACCACCACCACCACTACCGTCGCTACAACGTCGCCATCACCACATCTCACCCCCCTACCCGAGACCATCCCCGTTAACCTTCCTCCAAAACCCTAAGGTCAAAACGAATACTGAGTTGTAACATATCTGAGCAAATATAGAAAGGAAACAAAAAAGAAATTATTCAGGCCATAAGCCTCTTACCGAAACCGCGCTTCTACTGCCGTTGGGATCATCGTAACATTCACACCACTGTACCTCAGGTCAGGCGAGAATCAACACACCAGATCCACCACCTCTGGTGTTTTTGGTTGACAAAAAGACGGCTACGCCATCAGTCACTGCCGCGCTCTCTCTCTCTCTGCTGTCTCTCTATCTTTCTGATCTTTCTCTCTCTCATCGTTCTCGTTCTCTCTCTTAAACAGGGTATGTGTGCATAATGTTATCAAAGGTAGAAGGGGTGGTTGTGAGTGTGGGGGTTCGGCCGAAAAGAGGCCCGCCAGAAATGGGCCACCGCCGCTACCGTGTACGGAGGCGCCACCTCCTCGTCGTCGCCAGTTCCGCCATGGCCCGCCGGTGGCCGGCCGGAATCCAGTTGCCTATTGTGCGTATGAGATAGAAAGTGAAAGGTGTGATATGGGGCTAGGGTTTGGAAGTGTGAGATGAACGAGAAAGATAGGTATATATACTTAGGGTTTTCGTGGATTGGGCCAAAGCTCATAAGCCCGTTTCTAGTGTTTTGAGCGGCCCAATCGCATCTACGAGGCCTGTTTTCGAACCTAAACTTCGTAAATTGTCATATAATATTGTTTTAGGGTCAAAAATACGTTAAGTGATGTTGGTATTCGATATTAGTCGTGTACGTTCGTCGGTTGCGTTAAAACACGTAAAATGCTTCGGTTGTCGTTTCTAGTCAGTTTTTCTGTCCGGTTTCAACCGTGAATATAAAATTTCGACAACAAAGATAAATATATATCCTAATATATAAATATTGAGACATAACTCGAGGTCGGTGTTTCCGTTTCGTTGTTGATTGTCGGTGTGTTATTGTTTCCGCGTAACTTCCGCGTTTGTGCTGTGTGATACGAATGATTCGCATAGTTAAAAATATCTGATAAACATAGGAACAAAAGTTGTATTTTATGCATTATCAGTATTTTGTTTGGTGTCAGTTCATTGCCATTTAAATGAGCGCAAAATTACTGAAATCACCAATCGCGTAGCGTTCGATTCAAATAGACGTTCCAATGCATTCCAAATGCCCAATTAAGTTAATTTGTGTCTTAAAACAATACTTATTATTGTCTTAATGTTAGTTATACGGGTAACTAGATACTGTAAATTACCAGTTGTCACATTTTCCCCCTGTTAAAGAAATTTAACCCTCGAAATTTAGACTATGATGTCATCTTAGAGTTGTGTCATACGTTGGTAATACGAATAATACCTAAGTAATGGACTATATAGTTGAATAATGACATGCTCGAATTATATGAACACGAGGACATACTATAACAATAAGAACCCAACGGTTCAACTGAATTTGTTTTGGAAATCGACGCTAAATGAATAAAGGGTAGTGATTCAATCACCAATGTGTCTAAGTTTACAGGGGTCCAACAAAAGAGGGAATCAACCAACAGATATTCAAATGAATGTTCACAATCTGCAATTAAAAATTTGAAACAATAGAAATTTTTACCAACGGAACTGTCACACCCTGGTCATGGCGGAAGCGCATGTGTGTGACTATTAGGTAATTATTGCATCCAATTTAGTAAACAATCATAATTCAACAATGATGCCATACTAATAATAAGTTGGATTCCATAATTACAACAATAAAAAAGTGATTTCATAGTCTAACTGTTTTCAACTGATCGTTAAGATATTGTTTTCATCGTTACTGCGTAATGAGGTTTTGACTCCTATATACCTATACGAAGTTGGGATTTAAAAGACAAACCCTCCAAAAGATGACACATCGTTGTCTTCACATTTTCCATAACCCGAATAATATCACCAGCTCATGTCTTGTGTCCTGAAATACATGTAATTTTAAAAAGTCAACATAAAGTTGGCGAGCTCATGTAGTTAATGTTTTCATATAAAAATGTCATTCTTGAAATCCAGTAATGAAATACGAGTATGTTATTAGCATCATTGTGTTTTAAGGATCTATCAGTGTGTCGCGAGCACCCTTACATATATGTGCCATAAGTAAGTAACCAAACCGAGACAACTTTGACATCATTGGGATCACAAAAGCACTCCGAAGGGTATACCAACCAGGAGTGGAGTGGGTCTCAAACTCCATAGATCTACTTCTTTTGCACCTTGGTCACTATGTAATTAATGGTTACTATTGTGATCCTCCTACTTAAGCATAAATGATCGTGTTATCAACTAAACCCATAGCTAACATACTGTTTGTTATGACACGTATTTCCCTCGATAGTTTTAAAAACAAAACTTTGAAATAACTGAAAGGAGGGACTTGAACTCACAGCTCTGCGTTTCGTAAGTCGCATTACTCACAGCTGGTGTGCGTACACGTGTGTAACCTACATGTGTATTGAGTTTATTAGACACCTAGGCCTCGATGGACCTTGTACCAGTTGTTCCTCTTGAATTCTTGTTATGTATTTCTTTATTATGATAGAACAACTTTTAATGTTATCATAGTGTTGGTAGTTTTGTTTGCCGATTAATATTGTTATATATATTTCTCAATATATATATATATATATATAATATATTGTTGTTCTTAGATGGTGTGTGAACTGGGCCTTGCCCTTCACATGTCCTCGTGCCTTGCACGCCTGTCATTGGGCCTTGACATGTTATCTATGCCATTGGACCTAGCCCATGTTTTCATGTCATTGGGCCTAGCCCATGTTTTAATGTCATTGGCCTAGCCCATGTTTTCTATGTCATTGGGCCTAGCCCATGTTTTCATGTCATTGGGCCTAGCCCATTTTTTCTATGTCATTGGGCCTTGCCCATGTAATTTATATCTTTGAGCCTAGCCCATGTAACTTATGTGTTTTTGGGCTTTGTCTATATATTTTATACAATTTGGGCCTTGCCCATGTCTTTTATAGCTTGGTCCTAGCCCAAACTCACTTATAAGAGCCCATTTTTAATAAGTCTGAAACTTATAAATTTTTACTAAGTATAGAGTGTAAGTATATATTTTATACTTCTAATAATTAACTTAGTAAATTCTTTTATATTTTTACTTTCCGGGCTTTGATTTCGATAACATATATTTATGTTATGTGTCTAAATATATATTTTAGACTTGTCGTCGTCGTCGTTTATTACATGTGTCTTCTGGTCGACAGTCGCCCATCGTCGTAATAACTCTTCGTGTCGGAGATTTAGTCATTGGTCGACAACGCGACGTGTAATTGTGAACGTTCGCCCATCGTACGCATTGCTTCGTTTGTCCGATTATTGTTTCGACGTATTGTAACAATGTGTTTGTTGGAGTCACCAACACTTGGTATTATTTTCAAGTGTTTGTATATTTTGTATATAGTTGGGTATTGTTATGGTGAATACCCTATGCTTCTAAATACTTACACATACAATACACATGTATTTATACAAAATCCTTGGTGAAAAATATGTATACATATTTTTATTTCCACAAGTAACTATATATATATTTATAAAGATTACTTATATTTACTTGTATATATATATATATATATATTACATATATATATATATATATTTATATATACCTGTTGAACACTTGAGTGTTTAGGGTTTAACCCTTGTCAACAAAACTTACTTAATGACGGTTTAAGTTACTAATCGTGTTTAGTCGCACTAATCATCCTGTTAATCATATCTTAATCACGATTATATTTTTAGAAAATATCGCCATAGTTTCCCCTAAACTATGGCGTTTTCCATGTTTTTAAAACGTATCTAAACCCTGTTTAAACTCATAATCCAAATCAACAATTTATTTCAAGCTTTCTTATTATTTGTTTACAACTTAGGTGTATCATCATCCACGTCATTTCTGTAATCCAAATCTTAATAAAAATGTAATGTGATTTCAATATTTAGTAGCATTTTTAACTCTTCATTTTTGTAACATCATTAGACCATGTCCATTGTTTTAAACCTCTTTGATTACTACACCTTTTAAGATAGTTACATCTTAAATCATAATGTTTATTTATTATATAAGTCACGCATATGTAGTAAAATTATTTTTAGACTGTAGTAATCTTTCATGGATGAAGTAGTTGATGATCTTGTTTAGATTTAAACATTATCATGTTTAAATCTTCATTTTCATACTTGATCATACAATATCATCTAACCTTTACACCTTACTTTAACATAACCAACACCATCATGCTAACTAGCTATCATATAAACATATATCAACACAAAATAAACCATATTTAGTGTTATTATTAAGGTGTGAGTTAAGGTTTTTAGGTTACCTTTTCTTCATTATCAAGATGATCAACTTGTACATCATTAATCTAGACATAATAATAAGCTAGAATATGAAGGGATTTGCCTTACATTGGGTGCCCAAGTTTGTGATGATCCTAGAAGGAAAATGAAGCTCCAAAGAAGCCCTAATGATCCTCCACCTTTGCTAGCTTCTTGTATGGTCTTGAAGAGGCTTTAAAGTGAGTGATATGTTGTAACACCTCATAAAAATCGTGTCCAATAGTATAGTGACACGTGTTTTATTTTTTATTTTAAGTCTATTAAAGACCAATAGGGACTAAAGGCGTCATCATGCTCCAAACTGGGCCTCTGAGTGACTGATATGTCAACATGCCTAGCCTCTGAATGACTGATATGTCAACATGCTTGTTAGCCTCTGAGTGACTGATATGTCAACATGCTTAAACATTGGCCTCTGAGTGACTGATATGTCAACATCCATAAAAATGAGTCTTTGAATGATCCTTTACGAAGTCCTAACTCTCATGCGTGCCCGTTGTTGGACGACAGAGGTTAATTCTGTAAAATTGTGAAAGTTGGATAATGGAGGGATTAAAAGTGTCAACATGTTAATTTGTACCTCTAAGTGACCGTTTAACGAACCGAGAGCTCGACATTGTCCGGGCATAACCCCGGGTATGCCAAGTATTGGCTACGGAGGGCTAAATATGCCAAAAAGGTGTTTTAAGAAGGTTTAAAAACGGTTTTATAAGTTGAGGGGCTAAAGTGTGAAATTTTGAAACCTAACATGGGGCGCTCGCGGGGCGCGAGAGGCATGGCCCTGGCCTCCCGCAGGGTGTGAGAGGTCTGTATCTGCAGAAAATTTCCTTGGCCATCACCCAAAGGTGCCAAAAACCATTTTCTCGAAACCATGGCTTCCCAAACTGCTATGCCACATTTTAGGACACTTGTTAGCTTCATCTTACACCCCTTAACACCTGGCATCACCTCCTTCAAGCTCTCCAACTATAAATAGGTGCCAAGGTTCACCATTTGTACTTGCATCTTTCTCATTCACAACTCTATCTCCCTCCTCTGGAAGTTCCTAACTGAAAGGAGCATCCAACTAAGTTCTATTGCATTCTAGGAACCTCTTGTAAGTGTTCCTTGCTCTTGCATTTTCGTTTATAGTCTTTTATAGCCAAAAGTCAAGCGTTTTACGAAAAACGCCTTGACTTTCGGTTAAGACCATTATGGTCGAGCCATTGCTCGTAATGAACATGGCTAAGTGGTTGTAATAAGGTAGGTGTTAGTCCCTATAAAGGGCAGCTCCTGATGATCATGTTTGCTAGACCAATTAACGGGTCAAAGTTATGATATTAAAAAGTTAAACAGGCCATTTTTCGGAAAAGCTCATAAATTGATCTTATATATGCTATAAAACTTGTTTTGACACTTAAACAAGTTGGTAATAATTATTAGAACATGTAAGAACATGTTCGGCTCGTCAATTTCAGTTCTAGGGTCGGTTCGCAACCGAAAGTCGCGAAGTTTGACTTCTGCTTTGACTTTCGATTCTGACCCGATTTAGATTAGTTAGATACTAATCTAAAGTTTCATTATGATCGTAATATAATGTAGCATAACCCTCTAAGGTTATATTACATGATCATAATCAGACTCTGGGTTTATGCACAAGTTCCGTAATTATGTCATTTTGACTAAAATGTCCTTTTTGCATAAGATAAGGTTAAAAAGATAATGAACTTGAAAATAAGTTTCCTAATGTTGTAATATTATAAGTAGGATTATTTGGGATGTTAAATCAGATTATAAACTGAGTTTATGAACAACTTCTTGTAATATATCGGTAAATGACGATAAAGCCCTTATGGCGTATAAAATGATTTTAATCACATATTTTCAAAGTAAATCTTTTACCTACTGATATGTTATATTAAATAACATATCTAAGACATGTTAATCCAACCTTAACATCAGTTTTTATTAATCATCACACAAATCGTCATTTTACAACATAAGCGTCGTTTCGGCGCATAGTATGGTTTTAAACCATATTTATCAACCAAGACTTGTTACCTACTGATTTCAAAACTTATTTTAAACATTTTTACAGTAGGTATATGATATGAACTAAGAATCCTAAGTAATTTATAAAACTATGTGTAAAATGACCAAAATGCCCTTTTTCATTGCATAGTTTGGTCATAGAAGATAAATTAAACACATAATTAGTATCCTACTGATATTATATCACAAATAAGTTATTTTTCCAGAATACTTATAGTTATAACATCAAAATTATATTTAAGTTCCTTTTATAAGGTATGAAATTACCAAAATGCCCTTATGAGGCATAGTTTCATTTTAAAACCCTTAACGGGCATATAACTTGATATTCTTCTGATATTACAACTTATTTAAGGTGTAATGGCAAATAGAACTTGTCCATGACTTATCCGGTTACCCGATGTCACCAATATGCGTACGGTTAAGCAAATGTAACTAGTTTACGGAAGTTAACCGAAACGGGTCTAACCTTGTCATTTAATTCTCGAAATCCAGAATGTTTAATAGTTTATCCATATTATAAAAGTCAAGGTACTTGTTGGGATTAAACTACATTCTATCCAATCATCGTTTAATCTAGCGTTATACGTTTTGATCAAGAACGCTAGTCGGTCTAAGTCTATGACTTAAATAAGACCGTTAGTATTTAATTGGTTAGTTTATGCCATAATCCAGACTAGAGACTGGCCGGTAAATGCTATACGCACTTAGTACTTTTGTGTACGGCTGAGTTATTAAATTAAAAGAAGACTAGCCATGTAAATACTCTCGACTTATTTCCCCTATACGGGCTTCGGTTACGGTATATTATTACCGCTTGGTCGGAAAAGGGGTTCAATCGAATGCCGGGTGCGGCTAGTAAATCCACATATTCTGTTTTAATCAGTTTTGTTTGATAACTTAAATATCAGGGGTTAACTAACGTGTCCTGGATATCCTCGGCTCATTACAATAGAAATGGCCATGATCTTAGCGCGGATGTAGGCATACACCCGATAGACGCTCAAAATGCATTCCCACAAGGTTGGGAAGAATTGACTCCTTCGCGAGTCCAAAGTGGTGTGTACGTTAATCATGTCTCGGTCTCCGTACCGAGCCCTGTATGTATGGACAAACATGTAAATCTGTTAACAAGGTTGGACGATCAACTTTCCCAAGTTATAAAAAGATTTTATGCTGATACGCACTTAATTTTTTTTGAAATGATTTCAAAATGAGTCAGTTAGGTGTATTTACAAGCAAAAGCTGACGTATTTTCAAAAGACTAAGTTTGCAGGTACAATACGAAAATAGGCTGGAAGTGCTCGGTAGTGATAGAGGATCTTGCAAATCCTAGATCTGCCCAAAGTCTGTTTTATATTCTTTCCATGTACAATTTATGATCCGCCGTGGATCTTCTATTACGAGCCTGTATATTATTTTGTATTTCGAACATTTTGTTTGTATTAGTAATTTTACTCCAAGACTTCTGCTGTGACGTGTTTAATTGACTATGATGATTATCAACAGACGTCACAATACTCCCCACCCGGGTCCACTGGTGTGTGACAAATGTGGTGGTTTATGGTGGCTAAATGGTGGTTTAAGGGTGGATCGTGGTAGCCGTGGATTTGAGGGGAAATATTGAGGATGGTTTCAATATTTCATGTGATAAAAATGAGGAAAATCATATGTAGATTAGGATATATATCAAGCCATCTTTCAAGTGTCTTAACAAAATCAACACACCATACTCCTAATACAACATTTTCAACAAGCAACAAGTGGGTGTGGGACCCACTTGAGCCATGAGCATGGAAGGGGGGTAAAGTGTAACATTTTTTAACACTTGTTATATTTATTAGATATTTTGGTCATTAAGTTAAGTGTTGTGATTAGAGGGTTGATCTTGCATTCTTAGTATATAATTAGGGTTTAGAGTGTTTTTATACGGTATTAATCCAGTTGATCATGCAATATAAGTTTCGGATGACAAAAATGTCGTTAGTTCGTTCGTCGACACAATATTCGCTAATAAACGAACTTTATTATTTAGTACCGGAAGCCTTTGTTTTTGACCACCACATTTGTCGTGGCATTTATTTAGTGCACTTCCCATCTAAAAATATGCATAACTAGTTCGCTAGATGAATACATGTTGAGTTAGAATGACCAAAATGCCTTTCGTTCGATCATTCGCTCGATATTGGCACTTTTATATCCTATCGTCGAACTTTTCCGGAAGTTGCGTTTCCGTGAACTCATGTTAGTTGAATGGATTCCGAGTTCCAAATGAGGCTTAACTAGTTCGCTAGATGTACGAATGAGGCTATCGACCACTAAAATGTTCGTCGATTGGACAAACGATCCCTTCCGGTCGAATTGTGCACTGTTGTCGAATGGCCGGAAATGATGTCTTTCATGCATTTTTCCGTTCTTATATTCTTTTAGGATGATTAACATTGTTCTATTATGATTCTAAAATGCAGAATCCACCAAATTAGTGTTGCGGACAAACTGACATTTGCCGCCTTTTTGGTCGAAACTGACAATTTTGCAATTTTGCAATATATGGACTCAGGTATAGCATTAGCATGCCGTTATCCGTTGTTCTAATAGTTTTAGTGGTTTTGCAGACGTAATTAGTGCCACCGCAAATAGTGCATCCAACACTTTCTACCAACACTTTTAGGGCATTGTTTGGTTTGTTCCACGTCGTAACAGAAACCAATATATGTTATGATCTGATTTATTTGCCCTAATCCTTAGGATATGACGTACGACTCAGTTATGCAATTAAATTATGATAATATGCATGAGATTTTAAAATAAAAATAGTGATTAAATTGTACGGAATTACCGGTTATTTGCCATTTGTCACATACTCCCCTTGTTAAAAAGAATTTTGTCCCGAAATTCAGTTTGAGGCATCCTCTGAAGGGGTCTGCTTGTACAGGTGGGGGTATTTTGACTTGATCTGATCTTCACGTTCCCACGTGTACTCGGGACCGTGACGCGAGTTCCAACGAACTTTTACCAATTGATTTGGCTTCTTCTCGTCTTTTGGACTTTCCAGTCCATGACTTCAACTAGTTCGTCGGTAAATTAAAGTTTGTCATCAACATGAAACTCATCCGGTGGAATGATAACTGTGTCACTAATCGGACTTTTCTTCAGATTAGACACATGAAATGTGTCGTGTACATTATTGAGTTCCTCTGGCAGTTTTAACTTGTAAGCCATTGTACCGATCTTTGCCAGAATTTTTAAAGGTCCAATATATCTCGGGTTGAGTTTTCCGCACTTCCCGAATCTAGCTATGCCTTTCCAAGGAGAGACCTTTACAATACTTTGTCTCCGACCTCGAAAGATAATGGTGTACGTCTCTGATCTGCGTAGCTATTTTATCTATCTTGGGCCATTTTAATACGTTCACGGATCTTGAATATCTTGTATGTGGTCTCTTGTACTAATTCGGGACCAATGAGTTGTCTGTCACTGATTTCTGCCGCACAGAGTGATGATCGGCACTTTCGTCCATATGTGCTTCGAATGGCGCGGCCTTGATGCTGGTGTGATAACTGTTATTCTAGGAAAACACTACCAACGGTAAATGAGTATCCCAGTTTTCGCCTAAATCCATCACACAGGCCTGAAGCATGTCTTCCAACGTTTGGATGGTTTGCTCGCTTTGACCATCGGTCTATGGGTGAAAAGTTGTGCTTAAATCTAAGCGAGAACTAAACGAATTTTGGAATGATTGCCAGATCCGCGACACAAAGCGACCATCTCTATCAGAGATTATCAAGATTGACACTCCATGACGTGCCATGATTTCTTTAAGATACAGTTCAGCTAACTTCTCTGTACTGTCTTTCTCACGGATGGGTAAGAAGTGAGCTGATTTGGTTAACTGATAAATGATAACCCAGATCATGTCATGACCTCGAGAGGTCTGGGGTAATTTTGTAATGAAATCCATTGAGATTTGTTCCCACTTCCAAACAGGGATCTCAGGTTGTTGTAATAGACCAGATGGGTTTTGGTATTTGGCCTCGACCTTTGCACAAGTTAGGCATTTCCCAACATAGGTCGCAATATCTCCCTTGAGATTAGGCCACCAATAATACTCTTTTAAATCCTGATACATTTTATCAGATCCTGGGTGTATCGAGTACTTGGACTTGTGTGTTTCATCCAGCACCAAGTCTCGCAAATCGCCATAATAGGGAATCCAGATCCTTCCCATGAAATATAAAGTTCCATCCTTGTTCGGTTCCAATTGTCTTTCCATTCCCCGTAACGTAACTGCTGGAATGTTTTCTGGTTTCAAAGCTTCTTGTTGTGCATCATGCACTCGAGTTGTAAAGTTTGTCTGGATCGTCATTTCTAAAGCTCGTACCCGTAATGTTTATGATTCGTTCTTTCCTGCTCAAGGCATCTGACACAACATTTGCCTTGCCTGGGTGATACTTGATCTCACAATCATAATCATTCAATAATTCCACCGAACGCCGTTGGCGCATATTCAGTTCCTTTTGATTGAATATATGTTGAAGACTTTTATGATCCATGAATATGGTGCACTTAGTGCCATATAAATAATGAAGCCAGATCTTTAATGCAAATATCACTGCGCCAAACTCTAGGTAATGTGTGGTATAATTCCTTTCATGAACTTTCAACTGACATGACGCGTACGCGATGACTTTTTCACGTTACATTAACACGCATCCCAAACCTTGATGCGATACATCACAGTACACCACAAAGTCTTCGGTACCGTCTGGGAGTGATAATATCGGCGCCTTACATAATTTCTCCTTTAACACTTGAAACGCCGGTTCTTGCTTTTCTCCCAAATCAAACTTTCTATCCTTCCGTGTAAGCGAGGTTAGCGGTTGAGCAACCTTTTGAGAAGTTCTCAATAAATCTTCTGTAATATCCCGCTAAACCTTTGAATTGTCATATTTCCGTGGGGGTTCTTGGCGTGGTCCAGTTCTTTATAGCCTCAATTTTTGAAGGGTCAACATGTATTCCGTTCTCGTTCACCATGTGACCGAGAAATTGCACTTCATGAATCCAATATTCGCATTTCGAGAACTTAGCATATAATTGCTCCTTCTTTAGCAACTCCAATATAGTTCTCAGCTGTTGTATGTGTTCTTCCTCGGTTCGTGAGTATATCGATACGTCATCTATAAAAACGATCATGAACTTGTCGAGATATCGTTTACACACTCGGTTCATCAAATCCATAAACACAGCAAGGGCATTTGTTAGGCCAAAAGGCATAACAAGGGACTCGTAAAGACCGTAACGAGTCCTAAACACCATAATACTCTACTCTTGGATTATTAACTGATGATACCCGGATCTTAAATCAATCTTTGAGTAAAAACTCGACTCTTGCAACTGATCGAATAAATCATCGATTCTTGGTAATGGGTACCGGTTCTTAATGGTAAACTTGTTTAGTTCTCAGTAGTCGATGCACATGCGAAAGGTTCCATCCTTCTTTTTCACAAACAGCACCAGAGCTCCCCAAGGCGAGAAACTCGGTCTTATGAAACGTTTGTCAAGCAACTCTTGCAACTGAGTAGATAATTCCTGCATTTCCGAGGGTGCTAGTCGATAAGGGGCTTTCACCAGTGGTGCAGCTCCTGTCAATAAATCAATACGGAATTCAACCTGTCTTTGTGGAGGTAGTCCTGGCAAGTCCTCCGGAAATACCTCGGGATATTCCTTAACTACCGGTATGTCGTCAATCTTGCGCTCCTCGATCTTCTTATCCACCACATGGGCAAGAAAGGCGATGCATCCTTTCCTCAAACATTTTTGAGCTTTCATGCAGTTTATGACTCGTAGTGGCGTGTTATGCTTATCACGTGAATCATCAAATGCTCTTCGTCAGATAAGGGGATGCAAATGATTTTCTCGTGACATATGACTTCGGCTCGATTATCGGATAGCCAATCAATCCCAATGACGACATCGAAACTATCCAGTTGGTAATAAATCTATATCAAACTTTTGTTCAACCAATTCTAACGTACATTTCTTTATTATTTCACCCGACTCTACCAATATCTCATTAGCTAGTCTAATCGAGTACGGAACATCTAATTTACTCGACTCTACCCCAAGGATATCTCTAAACTCCTTAGAAATAAAACTGAAATCTGCCCCGGTATCAAAAAGAATAAATGCAAAGTGATCATTGATAGGGAACGGACCGATGACCATGTTCGGGTCCTGGCGAGAATCCTTAGCTCCAATCACTGATGCTCTTCCCCGTGCTTGATTTTCTTTAGGGAAATATTTCTTGAAATACCCTTTGTCTCTGCATCCAAAATAACCTTGATCTATAGTATTTGTTCCCCAGCACACATCGGTGCGATGTCCAAACCTACCACATTTTCCACACTTGGGGCCTCGGCATTCCCCATAGTGGTGGAAAGCGCATTTGGGGCATTTCGGTGCTCCACAGTATAAGAATTCTTAGCAGCAGTATTAGTGGTAGTGGTAACATATCCTTGGTTTCTTTAATTCCTCACGTGGCTTGCTTCTTGTTACTTTTATTATTACCTCAAGAGCCTTTCTTGAAATGGGAGAATTTTCTTTTGTTGGAGTCCATAGTCTCCTCGACAGTTTTCTTCTTATTCACACTACATATAGGCAACCTTCCCTGACGTACAACCTTCTCAATAAGGCTGACAGCTAGATCAACTGCTGCTCCAATCTCACTGGGTTTCAAAGAGGTAACAAGACTTAGAATTTCAGGGGCAAGTCCCCAGATGTACCTCTCAATTCGTTTAAATTCAGGCTCCACTAGGTATGGCACCACTCAGGACAAGTCATGAAATCGCTACGTGTACCCAGCAATATCTGAACCAACCATCTTTAAATTCCAGAATTCCGTTTCCAACTTTTGAATTTCCGATCTTGAGCAATACTTCTTTCTTATCATTTCTTTAAGTTCATCCCAGGTCAGGGCGTATGCAGCATCGTTGCCCTTGGTTTGGACCTGGAGGTTCCACCAAGATAAAGCTCCATCCATGAAGAGTCCCGTAACATAAGTGACTCTTTGCTCAACAGGGCACTTGCTCATCCGGATGACTGAATCAGTCTTCTCAGTCCAACGTACAAAGGATACAGCACCTCTGGTACCATCGAAATTCAGAGGTTTGCAGTCTAGAAACTGCTTGTAAGTGCAACCTGAAATCATGGGATAAACCATTTAAGCATGAGTAACCAAAAAGCACAAATAGAATGGATGAGAGTATTGTACGGTTTTATGAATAATCTTGTATTACCAGTTGGAGGATTTCCTCCGGTTGAACATCCGGTACCACTGTTGTGTTCGGAGCGGTTAGCTTAGTACTACGCATTTGCTTGAGAAATGCGTTCATCTAACTCTGCTTGTGTTGTCGGTAGTGTATTATTGTTGGAACTCCTTCGGCTGGGCGGCATCATCTTCTAGCATAAAATGTCGCTCTCAATTAGCCAAATTGGTTTACTAATAATTACATATTTATTATTATATTTATTTATTTATTATTATTATATACATATATATATTTTTTTCAAACATAAATGTATAACACATCGGCACATAATAAATAAGAAATATATATGCATACGTCATATGCACACCCATCATCATCATAAACACATAACTCATCGCATAGATAGTCGTCGTATCGCAAGATATCAATCATAGTATCACCACGACAAAATACATCAACCATAATATCACCACATCATGACACTATCAACCATAACATAAAAGAGATACAATGTGAAATAAAGAAAGTAAACTTTTATACAATGACAACTTGTTACATTTTGTTCATGAAGATCAAAAGGAGTTAGGGATACATAAACATAGTTAGTACAAGTTTTTACATTTCAAAAGTATGGTTTTCTTCTAAATTGCTTCTTTAGGTCATCAAGTTGTTTTCCAAAAGCCGAGATCTTTAAAACTGAGTCTTCATGAGCTAAGTCATCAAAAGTACATCTGATCCCCAAAAGATAATCACAACATACTACTAAGGTGGAGGGGGTGGTGGAGATGGTGTTTGGTGGAGCAAACCTCGATGGTAAGCCACCTCCTCCTCTAGGCCAGAAATACGCCTAGTAACATCAGTCTGAAAATGCTCTAACTCCTTCACTCACACCTCAGATGGGCATGAAGAGTGGTGAAATGGAAAGTAACAGGGTGGGGTCGGTGGTGGTGATAGAGGTAGTGGTGGTGGTGATTGTGATGGGTAAACGGTGTGGCTCTAGCAGCAGCATGAGCAGTGCGCTGGGTCTCTAATTCCCAGATCCTGCGAAAGATCAAGGAGAGTTGAAGGTCATGCGAAGTCACTCTTTCCTCCACAGGTTTCAGATGAAAGTGTGAGGGATGGTAGGTGTCAGAAGGGCTCATACCCGGTGGGGGTATCGGGGTAAACATGCCTGCAGTAGGTGGTATGGGGCATGTAGCATGCATAGGTGGCGGTCCAGCCAAGAAAGAAGGTCCGGCTACAGATGGATTGTAAACATGATGATAAGTGGCCTCCCAGAGAAAAATGAGGGTAGCTGCTCAGGGGCACGCGAGGTACCGCTCTGTGAATAATGTCGGGCGGGTCCGGAATAGGTGGCGGGTCCAGAATAGGGAGTGGGTCCAGCGTATGGAACGGGTCCATGGGTCGGGGTACTAGCTAGAAATGAGCTAACCGGGGCCGGTGAGGCTGCAGGGGGTGAATACATCGATACATGCGTATCTGGGGCGGCAGAAGAGGCATCGTCTGCCATATGCTTACTCTGGGTGGCATCGGACGATGACGAGATGTCAACGACTGGTATGACAGGGGGTGGGATCTCGAGTATAGCTATGTCATCAAAGACCTCGCCGTCCTCGAGGTCATCCTCCAAATGATCGACATGGAACACTGGTATGTCATCATCTTCATCATCCAGATCAATGACTGGAGGTACCACGGAAAGAGGTACGGCTAGGTGTGCTATCGCATGCTCGCCCTCCGGATGGCCAAAAACAATAACATCGTGTGGGGGCTGCGATACGTCTAGCACGTCATCTGCCTGTGGGGCATCATCCTCCATGGGATCAGTAAGAGCAAACGGCTGAAAGTCATCAATGTCTTCATGGTCGGCTCCATCCTCAATGGGTAGGGCCTCAGCATCGGGGTCGTATCCATCGTCGGACACATACTCCATGGGATCTTCCTTGTAGCTCGACGAAGAAGACATAGTCCTGGCAAATAATCCGTATAATGCATATATATACATGTTAGTAATATATTATTACTTATGATATATTTTATATTAATCACCACTTCTCATGCAAGACTTGTTTTCTTTTGTTTTCACGTGTAATCTTAATGTTCCGTGTCTATCCATTATAGACTAATCATGCATTAATCCTTGCTCGTTACTTATAGTTGAGCTTGTGTGATAGATCCTCATGTTATCGTGAGACAATGAAAACCTTTTCGTTATTTTGTCATAATTCCGAAAACATTTTTGTTATGTTTTACACTTTGTTTTCATGTGTGAGCCCTTGGTGATTGTAGACCAAACTTTAATAAAATGTTTTTCCCCGGTTCACTACAATCAGAGCTTTAATACCAACCTGTCACACCCTAGTCGTAGCAGAAGCGCACGTGTGTGACTATTAGGTAATCATTGCATCCAATTTAGTAAAGATCATAATTCAACAATGATGCCATACTAATAATAAGTTGCATTGCATAATTACAACCATACAAAAGTGATTTCATAGTTTAACTGTTTTCAACTTATCATCATAAACATAATTCAACATATATTACTTCAAAATAAGATATTGTTTTCATGGTTATTGCGTAATGAGGTTTAGACTCCTATATACCCATACGAAGTTGGGATCTAAAAGGCAAACCCTCCAAAAGATGGCACATCGTTGTCTTGACATTTTCCCATAACCCGAATCATATCACCGGCTCATGTCTTGTGTCGTGAAATACATGTAATTTTAAAAAGTCAACATAAAGTTGGCGAGCTCATGTAGTTAATTTTTTCTTATACAAATGTCATTCTTGAAATCCAGTAATGAAATCCGAGTATGTTATTAGCTTCATGGTGTTTTAAGGATCTATCAGTGTGTCGCGAGCACCCTGACATATATGTCCCATAAGAAAGTAACCAAACCGAGACAACTTTGACATCATTGGGATCACAAAAGCACTCTGAAGGGTATACCAACCAGGAGTGGAGCGGGTCTCAAACTCAATAGATCTACTTCTTTTGCACCTTGGTCACTATGTGATTAATGGTTACTATTGTCATCCTCCTACTTACGCACAAATGATCGTGCTATCAACTAAACCCATTAACATACTGGTTGTTATAACATGTATTTCCCCTCGATAGTTTTAAAAACAAAACTTTGAAATAACTGAAAGGAGGGACATGAACTCACAGTTTTGCGTTTCGCACGTCGCATTACTCACATTCGGTGTCCGTACATGTGTGTAACCTACATGTGTATTGAGTTTATTAGACACCTAGGCCTCGACGGACCTTTTACCAGTTGTTCACCTTGAATTCTTGTTATGTATTTCTTTGTTTTGATAGATCAACTTTAATGTTATCATAGTGTTGGTAGTTTCTTTGTTTGATTAACATTGTTATCTATCTATCTATATATATATATATATATATATTGTTGTTCTTAGACGGTGTGTGAACTGGGCCTTGTCCTTCACATGTCCTCGTGCCTTGCACGCATGTCATTGAGCCTTGCCCATGTCATCTATGCCATTGGGCATAGCCCATGTTTTCATGTCATTGGGCCTAGCCCATGTAATTCATGTCTTTGGGCCTAGCCTATATTTTCTATGTCATTGGGCCTAGCCCATGTTTTCATGTCATTGGGCCTAGCTCATGTTTTCTATGTCATTGGGCCTAGCCCGTGTTTTCTATGTCATTGTGCCTAGCCCATGTTTTCATGTCATTGGGCCTAGCCCATGTAATTCATATCTTTGGGCCTAGCCTATGTAATTTATATCTTTAGGCCAAGCCCATGTAATTTATGTGTTTTTGGGCTTTGTCCATATATTTTATACATTTTGGGCCTTGCCCAAACTCATTTTTAATAAGTCTTAAACTTATAACTTTTTACTAAGTATAGAGTGTAAGCATATATTTTATACTTCAAATAATTCACTTAGTAAATTCTTTATTATTTTAACTTTCCGGGTTTTGATTTTGATAACATATATTTATGTTATGTGTCTAAATATATATTTTAGACTTGTCGCCGTCGTTGTTTATTACATGCGTCTTTTCGTCGACAATCGCCCGTCGTCGAAATAACTCTTGGCGTCGGCGATTTATTCGTTGGTCGACAATCGCAACGTGTAATTGTGAACGTTCGCCCATCGCCCGCATTGCTTCGTTTGTCCGATTATTGTTTCGACGTATTGTAATAATGTGTTTGTTGGAGTCACCAACACTTGGTATTATTTTCAAGTGTTTGTAATATTTTTTTATATAGTTGGGTATTGTTATGGTAAATACCCTAAGCTTCTAAATACTTACACATACAATACACATGTATTTATACAAAATCCTTGTTGACAAAACATGTATACATATTTTTATTTCCACAAGTAACTATATATATACTTGGCACTTGAGTGTTTAGGGTTTAACCCTTGACATCAAACTTACTTAATGACAATTTAAATTACTAATCGTGTTTAGTCCAGCTAATCATCCCGTTAATCATATCTTAATCGCGATTAGATTTTTAGAAAATTTAATCACAGTTTCCCCTAAACTATGACGTTTTCCACGTTTTTAAAATGTATTTAAACCCTGTTTAAACTCGTAATCAAGATCAACAATTTATTTCAAGCTTTCATATTATTTATTTACAACTTAGGTGTATCATCATCCATGTCATTTTTTAATCCAAATCTTATTAAATATGTAATGTGATTTCAATATTTAGTGGCATTTTTAACTCATCATTTTTGTAACATCATTAGACCATGTCCATTGTTTTAAACCCGTTTGATTACTACACTTTTTAAGATGGTTACATCTTAAATCATAATGTTTATTTCTTAAAAAAATCACTCATATGTAGTAAAACTATTTTTAGATTGTGGTAATCACTCAAATGAAGCTCCAAACAAGCCCTAATGATCCTCCACCTTTCCTAGCTTCTTGAATGGTCTTGAAGAGGCTTTAAAGTAAGTGTAATATGGTGGTTTATGGTGGCTAAATGATGGTTTAAGGGTAGATGGTGGTAGCGTGGGTTTGAGGGGAAATATGGAGGATGGTTTCAATTTTTCATGTGATAAAAATGAGGAAAATCTTATGTAGATTTGGATATACATATCAAGCCATCTTTCAAATGTCTTAACAAAATCAACACACCATACTCCTAATCCAACATTATCAACAAGCATAAAGTGGGTATGGGACCCACTTGAGCCGTGAGCATGGAGGGGGGGGTAAAGTGTAACATCTTTTTAACACATATTTATTAGATATTTTTGTCATTAAGTTATGTGTTGTGATTAGGGGGTTGATCTTGTATTCTTAGTATATAATTAGGGTTTAGAGTGTTATTATATGGTAATTAATCTACTTGATTATCCTATATAAGTTTCAGATGACAAAAATGTCGTTAGTTCGTTCGTTGACACAATATTCGCTAATAAACGAACTTTATTATTTAGTACCGGCAGCCTTTGTTTTTTACCACCACATTTGTCGTGGCATTTATTTAGTGCACTTCCGATCTAAAAATATGCATAACTAGTTCGCTAAATGAATATATGTTGAGTTAGAATGACCAAAATGCCTTTCATTCGATCGTTCGCTCGATATCGGTACTTTTATATCCTACCGTCGAACTTTTCCGGAACTTGCGTTTCCATGACCTCATGTTAGTTGAATGGATTTCGAGTTCTGCATGAGGCTTAACTAGTTCACTAGATGCACGAATGAGGATATCGGCCACTAAAATTTTCGTCGATTCGATGAACGGTCGCCTTCCGGTCGAATGGTGCACTGTTTGTCGAATGACCGGAAATAATGTCTTTCATGCATTTTTTCCATTGTTATATTGTTTTAGGATGATTAACATTGTTCTATTATGATTCTGAAATCTGGAACCCACCGAATTAGTGTTGTAGACAAACTGACATTTGTCGCCTTTTTGGTCGAAACGGACAATTTTGCAATTTAGGCGTTGCGCCGGAAAGTAATGTATTTTTGTAATAGGTGATCTCATATCAATGTTTTCATTTATATATGGACTCAGGTATGGCATTAGCATGTCGTTATTCGTTGTTCTGTTTCGTTTTAGCGGTTTTGCCGACACAATTAGTGCCACCACAAATAGTGCACCCAACACTTTCTACCAACACTTTAGGGAATTGTTTGGTTTGTTCCGCATGGTAACAGAAACCAGTATATGTTATGATCTGGTTTATTTGGCCTAATCCTTAGGATATAATGTACGACTCAGTTACTCCATTAAACTACAATAATATGCATGAGATCTTAAAATAAAAATAGTGATTAAATTGTACGGAATTACCGGTTATTTGCCATTTGTCATAGGAACTTGTGTTAGTCGTTAAATAACTGAAAATTAGAATCAACAAGCTCAATGAAATAGAATCATGAAAATGATTTGTGAACTTTCAACGATAACATGAATAAAGATCAATGTGTTGACATTATTGAATTGCAAGGATACACCAATATACAACAGAACTTAGTGTATTGTTGTCTTAACACATAGTTGCATAAGACTATTTAAATGGTGAGTCAAACGAAAAGTATACATAGTCTTGCATGAAATGATTGATTATGATTAGCCCAAGCTACAAGTCTATACCGACACCACAAGGTGTCGTAGTGATTGAAATAAATCAATGATAACAGTGATCGAACAAATTCACCGTGTTTGCAATCAGATGAAAGGTTCAAAGAAATAAATTTGAATATTTGTTCCAAATAAATCCCATAGGATTTTCAATCAAAGACGAAGAACAAATAATTAAAATGTTTTGTCGATAGTGAAAGAATAACAAATATCGCATAACTTTCGATCAATGATGAAAGGATCGTTATGAGGTACACCGGAATGTAACGTGAATATGTGTACCATTATCTTAACACACAACTGTATTAAGATCATCTTAACATAATAAATCAATAAGAAAGGTTTAAAAATAATAATTAAATCCGTACATGAGGTGTGCATACGAGATTCGCGCAAGCTTCAAACTAGTGAACAAGTTGAACCGCGATAGAAGCAAATTGAACCGAGTTGAACCCAAAGTTGAACCCAAGCACTTGATGTTGGCCCTATCCTGCACCGCGTACCAAACCACCACCACTACCATCACCCAGCCACCACCACCACTGCCGCTGCTACAACCGTCGCAATCACCACATCTCACTAGACCCGAGACCATCCCCGTTAACCTTCCTCTACACCCTTAAGAAAACGAAAAAGAAATTATCCAGGCCACAAGCTTCTTACTGGAATCGCGCTTCTGCCGCAGTTGGGATCATCGAAACTTTCACACCACCGTACCTCGGGTCAGGCGAGAATCAACGCACCACATCCGCCACCTCCAGCGTTTCTGGTCGCCGGAAAGACAGCTCCGCCGTTAGTCACCACCATCGCTGTCTCTCTCTACCGTCTCTCTATCTTTCTCTCTCTCTCTAAAACTAGGTATGTGTGCGTAATATTATCAAAGGTAGAGGCTAGTTGTGAGTGTGGGGGTTAGGTCGGAAAGAGGTTTACAGAAAATGGGCCATCGCTGCCACCGTGTACGGCGGCGCCACCGCCTCACCGTCACCGGTTCCCATGGCCGACTGGTGGCCGGGCGGAATCCGGTTGTGCATATAAGAGAGAGAGATAGTGAAGGATGTGATATGGGGCTAGGGTTTGGAAGTGTGAGTTGAATGAGAAAGATAAGTATATATACTTAGGGTTTTGGTGGATTGGGCCCAAGCCCATAAGCTAGTTTCTAGTGTTTTCAACGGCGCAATCGCGTCTACGGGTACGTTTTCGAACCCAAACTTTGTAAAATGTCGTATAATAGTGTTTTAGGGTTAACAACATGTTAAGTGATGTAGGTATTCCATATTAGTCATGTACGTTCGTCGGTTGCTGTAAAATGCGTAAATTGCTTCGGTTGTCGTTACTAGTCTGTTTTTCGATCCAGTTTCAACCGTGAATATAAAATTTCGACAAAAAAGATAAATATATCCTAATCTATAAAAATCAAGACGTAAATCGAGTTTGGTGCTTCCGTTTCATTGTTGATTGTCGGTGCGTTATTGTTTCCACGTAACTTCCTCGTTTGTGTTGTGTGATATTCGGCAGTCCGAATAATTCGCATAATTAAAAATATCTGATAAACATAAGCACAAAAGTTGTGTTTTTATGCGTTGTCAGTATTTCGTTTGGTGTTAGTTCATTGTCGTTTAAATGCACGCAAAATTACCGAAATCACCAATCGCGTAGCGTTTGATTCAAATAGACATTCCTACGCATTCCAAAGGCTTAATTAAGTTAATTTGTGTCTTAAGACAATACTTATTATTGTCTTAATGTTAGTTATATGCGTAATTAGATACAATAAATTACCAATTGTCACAATAAGCATTCAAACCAGCTTCTCGTTCAGCATCAGCGGTTGCTTTTCTTTAGTGGTTTGTTCATGATGTGCAACATTTTGGGGATCATCATCTCTATCAGTGAATTCACTACCAAACTTCTTTTGCAGCTTTGCTTTCAACTCATAAATCTCTACCATCAGTAAACTCACATCACCCTGAAGCTGTTTGATTACTTGATCTCTAATCGTCACTTGGGTTTGCAGAGATGATACTTGAGCATCCTTTAATGCAGCATCTTGTTCCAACACGATTACTCTTCGTTGCAGCTTCTTGACATTCACATCTTCATCACTATCTAATTGTTCAACACACTTCATTTTGTCTGCAGCGATTCGCATTGTTGCTTCATCGTGTTTAGTAAATCCACCACTAGAAGTACCAGCCTCAAAATCAGCACCGCTCGAGCTTTCTGGCTATGACTCAGTAGTGAAGAAGTCTAGAATGACTGGTTCTTTATTTGTTGTAGTGGTTTCGGGGGTATCTTGCATAATAGGTACGGAAATGGTACTTGATCTTGTGAGCTTGGGATCAATAAGGGTTTCTGGTTCAATTATTTGCTTCTTTCAAGATTATGGATCAACATCTGAGACATCTTCAGCAAGTGTTTCTTGTGTAGGAGCAGTTTCAGAAGGAGGGTTTCCGGAACTGTCCTAAAGCGATGCAAGTAATGCCTCAAGATTCTCGGTAGTTATTAGGTTCAAGTCTCTAACGGTCTCCTAAACTTTCTCCGACTACATATGTTCCAATTCATCCTCTATCTCTTCATCATAAGTAACCAAATCTTCAATTTCAGCTTCTGGCATCTATTTAGCACCAATGACATCATGTTCTTCGGCCACTATGGCATTCAACGGTTTAGGTGCAGGTCCAATCGGTCCAAACTTCTAGTGTTTCTTAAGAGCATACTTTCTAGTAAACTTGATTTTGTACTATCTCGCTATTTGCATGTTGTTTCAAAGCAACTTGGACCCACAGGCTTCAGATTTAAAAAGTTTGTGCCTTTTACCACGTCAGGATACTTCTCGTCGAGAATCATTTGCATAAATCTTGGGTACAGGAGAAAGACTTTCTTCTTGGGATTTTCAAGCATGTTCTTCATGTTATTAAAAATGATAGCCGAGAAGTTGTAAACCCAGCTGTTCACCAGAGCAACTAATGCAGACATTTGTATGTGATTAAGCTTATCCAAGCCGCCTTTGTTTTCTGAAATGCGTTACATGAAGATGTGCGCTAGAAATCTCCAATATGACGGAAACATCTTCTTTAAAACTGTTGGATAAGCGCCCTCGTAGCTCATACGTCGTAAAGCTTTAATAACATAGTCTCTATCAAATGATGTTGGGTAACGATCTAGTTCTTCAAACTTTAAAAACCTCTCATACCACTGCTTCCTAAATAATTACATGCTTTCCTTGAATCTTGGATTCAATGGATCCTTTCCCATCTACTTCACCTCTCTTTACTTTTGCGTTCAACCTAATGTCTTGAACCATGTCGTCGACGATAACTGGATTAATCTTCAATGCATGTGTGATGTGGTAGGAGTTCAAACCAACTATCATCTAATGGAACATCTCATAATAGTCTTCTGGAGGATATGATAAATAGCATGCTTGGTTGTGAAATGCTTCCACGTTGAGTTTTTGTTTTTCCATCATCTTTTGAGCATCTTTCTTCACTTATAAAGAAAACCGTGAATTTTCATCATAATAAATTAACTTAGTTGACCTTGTCGACCATTTAATCTTATATCAAACAGGGCAACAAGTCAATAAGTCAATCATAATTCAAAGGAAGGGTCAAGGGGTCAACCAAACAGGTCAAAAGTTAAAGAGGTTCAAAAAATGATTTAACTGGTCAATTATTGAAAAAGGTTCAAAAATAGTTTGAACTTGTCAATCATTGAAAGGTTCAAAAGTAGTTTGAATAGGTCAACAGCGTTTCAGATGGACAAGGTTTCAAAGGTAATTTGGATGAACCCTTGTCAGGCATCCGAGATGGCCTGACATTTTGGATGGACATGTCAAATTTCGTATAAACAAGATGTTTATGCGAAATGAATGTTTAAGATATGAGATCCATAAAAAATGCATGCCAATCATTCTAAATACATCTGAAATGATATAAAAGTCATCCGAGATCCATCCGAAATGCAAGGGAATCTTCAAACCTTTGAATTCAAGTTGGTTAGTGCGAGAGAGATCCGAAATGTTCAGATGTTTGAAATGGTTCGAAATAATTCGAAATGCCCATATATATAGATTTTAATTGGGCCTGTTCGAGATAATAGGCCTTGCCCATTTTGAAACAGTGTTCCGAAATTCCTACCTGGCCCATTTCAAAACAATGGACCATCCGAGTTGATGGGTCTGTCCGAAATGGTGGGCCTAATTCGAACCCATCCGAGATGGGTGGGCCCAACCAAAACAGTGATGTATTCGAAATGTTGTCGGCCCACTCGTTTCCCTGTTCTTAAAAGTAATCACCTTTTTAAATTCAAGGACCCAACCAACCAGGCAACCCTTTGGCATCCAAAAATTATATATAATAAATTAATAACAAAAAATAAAAATAAAATACTAAATGAGGAGAGTTGTCACGGGATTAAACCGTTCTTGAACTGATTAAGGGAGACTTTTTAGTTCTTGCCTAATCAGACTGGTCCACGCGATTGCCAATATATTTGTCCTCTTAAACTTATCGCTTCAACCTTCAATTTTTAACCTCGTGACTTGATCTGTTCAAGCATACTATAACGTCTGTGTATCCCGTATCATGACATACCCCCGCGATCAACGTAATCACAACAGTTGATCGTAACGAGTGAGTATACTGAGATCATCCTTTGATTTTTACAACGTCAGACTTGTTGGTGTACAGGTCAGTACATCGTACCGAAAAGTGACCAATCAACATTTGACGAGGGTTAGGCATTATACCTTATACGGTATTTTTGACTTTTCAAGCACATGGAATTTTCTCAAGATGAGATTTCCTTTCTTTTAAGGTTTTGGCCTTCAATTTTGGCTCTTGTAAGGATATCTTAACTGTGCCTAGGTCTGCATGTATCCAGATGCAATAGAAGGGCAGTCTTGAAATTCCCGGATGATTCAATAGCATAAAGACCCGAAATCTCAGAGGTTGGCTATCTATCAACGCAATATTTAAGACTATGAAATCATACGCCTATGATATGTTACCCACATGACGTATAGCTTGTAGAATTGTTTTTGTCACTTGATAGCTTTTTGCCCTTTGAGCAATAAGCCTATCAGCACGTTGTAGTAGATCCTCGTGTTATCAGCTTCGATACCTTACATGTGTTATTCGAATTCTTTAGCAAGTATATCTCCCCCTCAATTTAATATTTCTCCCCCGAAATTTGTGCAAAATAAGAATAATTTATGCAAAAAATTATTTATTAATTGATCTAGAAACGCCCCATTTTTTAATTGCTTAGTCGGTGAAACGCATCATTTTTAAAAGGTCCACCAGCACCTTAAATCTCGAGTTGCTGACAGATTTTTTAAAAATATCCGCTGTGTTAGCATCAGTATGTATATGTTCATGTTTAATCCATCATCTGTCATAGCAATCTCGAATGAAATGAACTCTGATATCAATGTGCTTGGTTTGAAGTGAAAAAACAGGGTTTTTGATAATTTGGATAGCGGCATCATTATTACAATAGATAGTAGTGTTTAGATAAATCAAACGGTAATCCTCGAGCTGGTGTTGCATCCAAATAACCTGGGAGCAGCAAGCAGATGTTGTAACATATTCTGCTTCTGCAGTTGAGAGCGACACTCTTTGTTGCTTTTTGAATTGCCGTGATATGAGTCTGTCTCCCAAGTATTGGCATCCAGCCAATGTAGACTTCATTATCCCTGTCTGTCCCTCCAAAATTACTGTCAGAAAAAGAAAACAAATTAAAGTTTTAATATCTAGGATACTAGAATCCAAGTTTTTGAGCTCCTATTAGGTATCTAAAAATTCGTTTAACGGAAGTAGGATGAGAAAGTTTAGGATTGGCCTGAAAACGAGCACATTGATAGACGGCAAACATAACGTCTAGACGGCTTGCAGTCAAATACATCAGTGAACCAGTCATAGATCGGTACAATGTTGGATTGACCGGACTACCTTAAGTATCTTCATTTAGTAGTGGCAGTTCAGCAATGGGGGAGTCCATGGGCTTAGAGTCTGTTATGTCGAATTTAGCAATAATGTCTTGAACATATTTTCCTTGATGAATTAAAATTTCTTGGCTGCTTTGACGGACTTGCAAACCCAAGAACATTGTCATTTCACCCAATGAGCTTATTTCGAACTTCCTCTTCATTACCTCCTCAAATTCCTTGCATAAATCTTCACTGGATGACCCAAAAATGCGTTTAATGCGTTTAAATTGTCAACATAGATCTGAACAAGGATGAGATCCTTGTCAATGCGTTTGATCTATCATCCCCCGGGTATATCTATGTGCAAGCAGATGCTCTGTTAAGGTTGCATAACATGCACGAGGTGCTTTGTGAAGTCCATACAAAGCTTTATCTAACTTGTACGCATAGCCTTGCTTTCTTGAATCAACAAACCAATGGGGTTGAGCCACATAAATTTCCTCCTTGACCTTCCCATACATAAACGCCGTCTTAACATCCATCTGATAATCGGTGAATCCCATGTAAGATGCATATGCCAAAAAGATTTGAATGGCCTCCAGTCTTGCTACGGTAGTGTACACTTCGTCATAATCCAGACCTTCAATTTGCTTGAAACCTTGGACAACTAATCGCGCTTTGTTTCTTACTATCACTCTAGTATCATCATGTTTGTTCCTATAAACCCACTGTGTTCCAAGAGCATGATTT
This sequence comes from Scalesia atractyloides, assembly GCA_947069175.1. NCBI lineage: Eukaryota > Viridiplantae > Streptophyta > Magnoliopsida > Asterales > Asteraceae > Scalesia > Scalesia atractyloides. The sequence goes on from CAMTDV010000116.1 coordinate 41,508,097, forward strand.
CCTTGAGGTAGCTACACTAATTTCCATACACCAAACTTTTGAAACTGATCAAGCTCTTCATGCATTGCATCGACCCATCTAGGTTCCTGCAAAGCAACATAAATGCCCTTAGGCTCAATTTGTGAAATGAAGCATGTATATAAACATGTGTTAATGGTTCCGGATCTACTACCGGTCTGTACACCAGCAATTACAGGACAAATAACGTTTTCAATTGGATGGTTTCTCTGAACACGCTAGGAATTGCTACAGTAGGAGCCTGCAAGTTTGGTTACAGATTTAAAAAACTTCTTGATACTATACTAGATTGCTCCCCCTTATTTGATGTAGTAGTAGTGTTGTTCACCGGTGGATCTATAGTGCAATCTGACGGAATCAGCTCCGAAAATAATGAAGCTTCTTGGATGTTTGCATTTGAAGGACCAGTAGTAGTTTGCTCTTTGGAGGTTTCAGTGTTGTGAACTGCATCATCAGGAGTAGCAGTTGAAGTAGATTTAGGAACCGGCTCCTGAACATGTGAAGAAGGATGCGAAGCAGTAACAACTTCGTGAAATCCCGGTGGATGCAAAGTAAGTTTCTTGAAAGCATCTTGTAGCTGCACGACATCATCTTTAGCGATAACGGGAATAGGTATCATTGTACTTCAGATATCTACAGTAACAACCACATCAGATAGAATATTAAACGACTTAAACAAGGAAGAATAATCATATAACCAATGAGGTCTAATCCGTACATCTTTGGGATTTTCTTCCAGCCAATCCATGTAGCACGTCTCCACGATCTGCTTCTTGATCTTGTTGTATACTTGATATGAGACGTTTTTAGCATAGCTGATGAAATTGCATGGATCTGCTCTTACTTCAAATTTACCTTTGGCATCCATAATTAGGAGAACACAAGGAGAACCAAAAGTGCGAAAATGTTGTATAGAGGGTTTCTGTCCTTCAACTATTTCATAAGGCGTCTTCATGTGACGTTTGTTGATTAGCGCATGATTTTTAACATAGTAGGCTGTGTTCACTACTTTTGCCCAAAATATTAGTGGAAGGCCAAAATCTATCAGCATTGTACGAGCATCTCCAATGAGAGTTTGATTACGTCTTTCAGGAATTTCATTTTGTTCAGGAGTTCAAGCTGCACTTTATTGATGATCAATTCCTTTCAGGGCAAAAAAAGTATTCACCTCAGCATTCTTGAACTCCATCCCATTGTCGCATTGAATGATTTTCACTCATTCGTTTGCCTGATACTCCATGAGAGTGACAAATTTCTTTATCAAGCAAGCAGTCTCACTCTTTTGTTCCAAGAAAAATACCTAAGTGAAACGAGACAAATCATAAATGATGACTAAGCAATAAGCCTTTCCTCCAATGCTAGGTACATTTACAAGACCAAAGAGATCCATGTGAAGTAGTTCCAGAACTTTTGACGTTGTGTGCACGAGCTTGGACTTGTGAGGCTTACGATGTTGTTTATCACGAGTACAAGATTCACATTTCTTGATCTGCATAAAATCTTTGATGGTAAGTTTCTAACTAATCCTCCTTTGGACAATCAATTCAGATTTTTCATGTTTAGATGACCTAAACGACGATGCAACATCATAGCATCATGGGTGGCGATTGCAGAGAACAAACAAGTAACTTGATCTGAGAGAGCTTTGTTCATGTCAAGCACGTAAGCATTTCCACGACATTCAGCTTTAAACAAGTACCAATCTTTTGGTATAACTATCCTTGGCTTTAAAATTACGCATCCACCTTTTGTGAAGAGAACTTCTAGACCTTTATCGCACATCTGGGAGACGCTCAAGAGACTCTGTTTGAGTTCAAGAACATAATTGATATCTGAGAAACTAAGAACTCCGTTTTTTACTATACCGCTCATAGTTATTCTTTCAGTTTCTCCTCCTACAAAGTTGACAAGTCCGCCATTGAAGATTTTGATGTCGTTCAAGTGGGAGATGTCCCCTGTCATGTGTCTAGAACAACCACTAGCGATAAACTAATGTCTAATAATAGCCCTCCATAGTCGTTCATGTACGCATAACAGGATTACTAAGAAACTGGAACCCAGACCATGTTCGATCTGGATTGATCATCACTCTTCGTCGTGACACCTCATGAAAGATTATATGATTTTTAATAGAGTTTGAGGTTTGAGAGGAAGAGGATGTAGATTTTGATGATTGCGAACACTTTGACTGAGATCTAGCAAGTATTTTGGGTTTCCAAATCTTTTAATCAAAGTTGTTTGAAACAAATTTAGTTGAAATTGGCTTAGTTTCTTAGACTGATTTTGGAAACCATTTGTGTTTAAAAACTTTTGATTGACTTTCTTTGCTAGATTCAAGTCTCCATCAGAAGGCTTGGCTAGAGTGAATTGATTTCCATAATGTCCATAGTGTGAAGCCATCTGATGATAGGTGTTCGTTGAATGGTAAGACATGAGAGGACGATGAACACAATTTCTAGCTATGTGCCCATAATTGCACAATTGAAACAAGTTTGTCTGTTTGAGAAAAAGACATTCAGTTATGCTTGTGTTATTCTGGAAGCTGATTGGGTCTTTTCTTTCCACTAGGTGCTGATTTCTTGTGTGAAGTTTTATTCTTGGATGAAGCCTGCTCACAATCATCAGCATAAGAGTGAATATCGATAACTTTACCCTTCAACTTAGGTTCAGTTTGCTTTTGAGTTGGGTTTTTCTTTTGACTTTTATTAACAAGATCTGAGAAGATTTCCTCTTGAGTTTTCTTTTTGTGTGTTTTCTGTTTTTTCATGACCGCCTTTTCCTTGAAGTTGTAGATGCGGTAGGCTTAAGTCTCATTAGAAACCTTTTCTTCAGAAATTGAGCTTTTGGAGATCACTGAATCAGCTACATCAGACACAAAGCCTTTAGGATCATCTGATACTTGGTTACCAGATGATGAACAATTGTGGTAAAAAACGGTCAAAAACGGTTTGATTGACAAGTTTATCAGACAACTCCTGTTTATCGAAAAATTCATTCACGTAATCAGACATAATAATATTTTCATCTTCACAATGTTCAGAGAGATCTGAGACATCAGTTGAGGTGTCAAACATACTATAATAGTTATCTGAATCATTCGAAACAGACGTATTGGATTCAGCACCGGATGCCCCAAACTCCTCAAGTAAAACAGTTAAATCACAATCAGAATAAAAAACTACAACATTTAAAGTTTCAGCTTTAACAACTTCTTCAGAAAAACCCTGAGTCTCAAAAACCAAAGACCAAACATAGTTCCAAACGTAACCATCATGTTTATCACATAAAGAAACATCTGAATTATTAGCATCGTTTGGATGTGGTTCATCATCCACTTCCGACCGCTCTTCAACTATCACTAACTCTACACATGGACTAAAACAGTTAATATTGTCTATAGAATCAGAAGTTTATGTTTTTTCTTGAGATTCCTCGGATGAAATTTTCATCGACGCCTTTTGATGTTCTAAATTATCAACTTATTCTTTAAGCATTTTTGGTTAATGTTTTTAACAAAACTCGTGGGCTTTTGAAAATCAGTAGGTTTGTCGTTCTTTGGTTTGAAAGGTTCCCATGCAATGTAATCACTAGGTTTGCCATACATTATTTATCATAATTTTCTAGCTCTTGCTCAGTAACAGGCATTCTAGAATAGCTATGACTATATATTGGAGGAACCTACATATAACGCAACCCTTTGTCCTTGTTTTTCTTGTATGGCAATTGTACATTGCAATGATTATGAATAGTGTTGCTGGAAGTATCAAATTTCTTTTAGTTTAACTTACTTTGTAGATACTTTACAGTAAGAAGTTCCACGCTGCAGCATCCACCCAGCTCGGTCTACGCTATCAAGAATTGGTGGTTTCTTTTGCAATCCTTGGCTGGTTGAAGTTGAAGTTGAGGTTTAAACTAGAGTAATAGGGAGCATTGACCTCTCCGAGTTCCTAGCAGTAGCAGTAGCCTGTGTAGCTTCATAACCCACTTGTGTCTTCTTGCAATCCCTTGCAAAGTGTCCCGGTTCATGACATTTGTAATCAGTCTGAAAATTTGACATGGGACGTCGACCGTATCTTTTCTAAAACTTCTCTGCTCGAAATGCTGCCATAGTCAAGTTCCAAGACACATCCAGTTCTTCTATATCTTCTTCGACCACTAGATTAATCTCTGTATCAAGAACAGATGGGGGCAAAAGATCAACTACGAGAAACGCTTCAGACTGTTAAACATAGAAGCTGCCAGAGCCAACTTTTCTTCTTTCTACTTGGTCAGAAAAGATAGATTTTCTGCAGAGGGAGTGGATGGGAGATTCTGAGATGATGAAGAGTTCACTGGACTAAAAACCACATTGGCATGCTGAGGGTATTGCCGAGTTCTTTGGAAGAGACATGCTGTACACATAGTTTGTCTTCCGAGCTTGTAGTTGAGCTTGAGTTAACAGACTGAAAACAACATTCGGGTTACTATTCGAAGCTCCATGAACAGGGCTGAAAATAATGTTAGGATAACTCCGAGACATTAAGGTAGTGTTGGAACTAGTCATCTCGGCAGCAATCATAGAATTCTTGTGGTTTAGCTCTTTCTACTGATTGTCAATCTCACTTGACTTGATTGTAGTAATCAGCTTGGTGAGTGTGACTTCATTCAGGTTTGTTTTACGGTTTATCATCGAGACATCAGCATCCAAGTTTTTGGCAATGACTTCAGAAGTTAGCCATTCATCCCACTATTAGAAATTGTGATTCCAGCACTTATCATTTGTGAGACCAGATTGACGAATCTTCTAATTTGGTTCTCAAAGTCTCCTCGTAAATGTGATTGAACAAACTGAGCTGCTGGTTTAGCAGGTTTACCCTGCTAGCCTCAATGTTAGTGTTTCCATCATACAGATTCTAAAGCACATCCCAAATATCTTTCAGATTCGTGCAGTTTCTAACAACGATTGAGATATCCAGACCAATAGCCATAGTGAGATTCGCCATTGCCTTATCATCTTTGTCTTTGATTCTTCGATCATCGTCTGTCCACAGATTCTCACGTTTGGGAATTTGAGTTAGAGGATCATCTTAAGTAGCGTACATAATGATACGAGGACCATCTAGAATACACCTCCAGACCCCATGCTCCTTTGCCTTACAATACTTCTCAAAACGCCAGGCCCAATCAAAGTGATCATCTCCATACAACAACCTTAGAATTTTGGTAGACGTGCCGATGATCTAATTGAGTTCCTGATGGCAGCTATGGTAGGATTGGCAAGATCCGCAATAGTCAAAACACCATTCGGGTTTATCATTTTTAAGTTTACCGAATAGAAAATATGTAATTTTAAAACTAAAAGTGAATAGTCCAAAAAGTGCAATCGAAACAATCCAACTGAAACAATAGCCAATCCGAAATGAAAAGTCAATTCGGAACGATGGTTCGAACTCAAAATAGTGGTTCGAACTCGAATAGTGATTCAAACTCGAAATAGTGATTCGAACTCAGAATAGTGGTTTGAACTTGGAAGAGTAGATTATCCGAAATGATATATAGTTGATACGATATACAGGTAAACTTCAACAAGGATTATCCGAAATGGGTTTGAAATATAAACTATTTATCCGAAATGAATCTGAAACTCAAGACAATTATTCAAAATACATTCTAATCTTCAAAGGATGATCCGAAATACGTACGAGTCTTCAAGTATTGATCTGAAATCTATTCGAATCTTCAAAGTATGATTCGAGATGATGTGCAGATGATCCGAAATGCAAACAGAACCTTCAAATATCTCCGAAACAATAGCAGACTAGTAACAGTAGCGATCCGAATCTATGTGATATCGATCTTAACCTAGAAATAGGTTCAATAGGCTCTGATACCAATTGTAAGTCCCGAAAAACCAGATCTCACGATAGCACACGTAGCTTGATTGGTGGTGGAATCATACAAACAAGCTATGAATCGAGATAGAAGAATAAGATGAAACAGAATAGATGAAAGATTAACTTGCATACAAATATGAAATTTCTCTAATACAAGTTATGAGAGAACCACCAAAAAGCCACTAATCCCTAACCAAAATTTACTATTTAGAGTAAGGGATTAGTGCACCATTACTCTAAAACCCTAGGCCCAAATGCCTTCCCAAGCCCAAGTATTTCAAGCTAGCCCAAACTACTAAAGTAACTATTGCATAAACCTAACAGGGCCTAACATCAGTGAACCTTGACACTACAAACTCGTGCGACAACCATTCTTCTCTTGTTAATTCTTGTTATGCCAACATCATTGAGGTAACACTTTTATCGGTGAGTAACGTTCTTTATTATATTTTATACCACTTGCGTATGACCAACTACATCCTCAACATCGGATGAATCCTTACTACTTATCCTAAAACATTTATGTTTGCATTGAGTTGAACGCATTGATCACAGCTACATTCTGGTATGTTTTCACGTCTTATCCAGTTGTGTATCATGACATTATAGTTCTTGTCTAACCCTATTCTGCGTGAATCCTCACTTGGCTAACTCACCCTCCACAAACATTACTCGAGGAGCAATGAGCCATACCTAAACTCATCAGGTGTAGGAGCACAAAGTAAAATTTTCTACTTTAGTGAGGTACGCCAAGGTCAACACCCTTTTCGCGAGAAAGCACCATACTTATGTATACTCTATCGACTTCTTTGTTTCGTGATTACTACCTCATCGGTCGAAAGATGGTTATCTACTACAACCAAAATACCATGATTGATACCTATGAAAAATGTCATTTCCCTTCGCATGAACGCGTCAGAATGCTACTATCCTGAGCTAAAGGGTACTGAATGCCTGACTAGAGCTGAACAAGGTGACTGTTACGAATCATCATTCTCTTCCGCATTTCGATCATTTGTTTGACCAACTTCAAGGGTCAAGCTTCTACTCCAATATCGATATGAGGTTGGGCTATCATCAGGTGAGGGTCCAAGGCGAAGATATCTCAAAGGCTACCTTCTAAACTCGATACGGCAATTACAAGTTCTTGATCATGCCATTCGGGGTAACCAATGCACCTATGGTTTTCATAGATCTTATGAACCGTGTGTGCAAACCCTACCTCGACAAGTTTGTCATCATCTTCATAGACGATATTCTAATCTACCCTAAGAATAAGGAGGAGCACGCACAACATTTACGACTTATCTTGGAACTTCTGAGGAACCAGCAGCTTTACGCAAAACTATCAAAATGTGACTTCTGGATTCATGACGTGCATTTCTTTGGGCATGTAGTAAACGAATGTCGATCCTATAAAAAATGAATCCATCCAAAATTGGCCTGCGCCTAAAACTCCAACTCAAATCTGCCAATTCCTTGGTTTAGCGGGTTATTATCGTAGATTCATCAATGGATTTTCCAAGATTGCCCAACCTCTCACCACTCTGACATAGAAGGGTACCACTTACAGATCGGGTGATGCTCAAGAGTCTACCTTTCAATAGTTGAAACAGAAACTCTGTAGTATACCTATTACGTCCTTACCAGAAGGTACCGACGACTTTGTCGTGTATTGTGACAGGTCTATCCAAAGTCTCGGTTGCATTCTGATGCAACGAGAGAAGGTAATTGCCTACGCATCGTGTCAGCTCAAGATTCACGAAAAGAACTATATTACCCATGACTTAGAATTAGGAGTCATAGTTTTTGCCCTCAAAACCTGATGACACTACTTGTATGGTACTAAGTGTACGATCTACACCGACCACAAGAGTCTTCAACATATTCTCGACCAAAAAGAGCTCAACATGCGGCATCGTCGTTGGATTGAACTCCTGAATGACTACGACTGTGCATTCATGTACCATCCGGGTAAGGCTAACGTGGTAGCCGATGCCCTAAGTCGGAAAGAAACCAGACCCAAGGGAGATCGAAGCATTGAAGGAGGAAAACCTTCAAGCTGAGTCAATGCAGGACAGGGAAAAGAAACTTGAAACCATATCGAACAAAATTCGCTATTTCATGGAGCGGATATGGGTTTCACTACACGGAAATTTGAGGGATCTCGTTATGGATGAAGCACACTAATCTCGCTACTCTGTTCACTCTAGTTCTAATAAGATGTACCACGACCTGAAGACCCTGACTGGTAGACGAATATGAATTTAACAGTGCCACCTATGTGAGCAAGTGCTTAAGCTGTGCTAGGGTTAAGATAGAATATCAAAAGCCAAAAGGGTTAGTACAACAACCGAAACTACCAATGTGGAAATGGGACCAAATTTCCATGGACTTCATTACCGGTTTACCCAAGACTCGGAGCGGGAACGACACCATTTGGGTGATCGTGGATCGCTAACTAAAATTTCCCGCTTCCTCGCAATCAAGGAATCGAACAAGTATGATAAGCTTGCCAATTTATACTTAAAGGGAGTAGTCTCGCAGCACGGAGTGCCCACCACTATCATCTTCGATCGTAACCCACGTTTTGAGCCTGATATGTGGTAAGCTATGCACAAATCATTCGGCTCACGTTTACACATGAGCACAGCCTATCGCCCACAAACTGATGGACAAACTAAGTGCACCATTCAAACCCTAGATGACATTCTACGAGCATGTGTCATTGATTTCGGTAACGGTTGAGAAAGACACATATTGTATTCAGTTTGTGTCTTATAACAATAGTTATAAGACACTTTGGTGGAATTCTGTTATAACAATATTTACCACACACAAGTATTCAGGCTGCTTCATTCAAAGATTGTACGGACCGAAATGCCGATCACCTCTTTGTTGGGCTGAAGTTCGAGATAGTCAAATCACTGGCCCTGAACTCATACTAGAAACCTCCGAAAAGATTGCTCAAATCAGAAACCAGATGGCAATAGCTCGTGACCGTCAGAAAAAGCTACACTGTAAGATGTATAAAACAGTTTGGCATTCCAAGTTGGTAAAAGGGTCTTGTTAAAAGTCTCACCTTGGAAGGGTGTTGTTCGTTTCGATAAACGAGGGAAACTCAATCAATGTTATGTTGGACCATTTGAGACTATGAAAAGAATTGGTACACTGACATATAGATTGAACTTACCTGAAGAGCTTAGTGGTGTGCATAATGTCTTTCATGTATTGAATCTAAAGAGGTGCCTATATGATAAGACACTTGTAGTTCCACTCAAAGAGCTCAAGATTAATGATCAGTTCCGTTTCATCTAGGAACCATTTAAATCATGGATCAGGAGATCAAAACACTCAAGCGCAGCAAGATTCTGATTGTTCGAGTTCGTTGGAACTCAAAACGTGGCCCAGAGTTTACTTAGGAACGGGAAGATCAAACGACGCGCAAATACACTCAGTTGTTCAAGAATAATACATCTAGTATTGAAGCTACTACTGAATTTCGGGATGAAATTCCAAATCAACTTAGGGCCGATGTGAAACCCCGCGAAAACGCTTAACTGCACTAGCTTCTTTAGTGACTTCACACTAAATTTTGGGACGAAATTTCTTTCAACTTGGGGATGATGTGACTATCCACATTTTCGAGGTTAGATACGTCCATATTATTGCTTGCATATTTTGTTTCGTGACGTTTTTGTCTGCATCGTATGATTTAGTCTCACACTCTTATATATATGTATGCATATAATTATTTGTTTATGGCCACTTAAACCCGGAACACTTTGTAACTCGATAGGTACCGAAACACGTCACCTAACCCAACCTGAACTATAAGAGCACCCAACCTGAACCCCATTAGTGTGCGTAGCCCAGTCGCGGCCCAACTACGAACCAAGCCCATACTCCTTTTTTAAACCCAAACCGCCCACTCACAACCCCTCTATTGCGTCATGAGCAGCCCAAACACCCCCTAGTCCTCGGCCCAACCCCCAAAACACAAGCCCGTGTCTTTTTTTTCTTTATTTTATCTTGTACACCTGCATGTGTGTATGTTCAATATTTAAAAAAAAAACAGAACAAATTAAACCCTACTCCCTACCTTGGTGTGCAACTGCAGTACCCCCCCTCCCCCCGGTCGCGATCAACCTCCTTCATTAATCTCCCTCTCTCGTTCGACCTCTCTCTCGCTCTCGCACTCTATCTCTCAGTAAGTGTTAAGGTTGTTTTGGACTGAAGTTATTTGATTTACATGGCTACGTTTCCTGCGATTGTTGATACATATGATGATATGATGATTATACGAGTTACATTCGATATTATTGTAAGTTCATGCATGTTTTTTGTTGTAAAACTGGGCTCTATTTTGTTATATTGATGATAATGTTAAACTTGATGAATAGGATACATGAGAATCACGAATAACATTCGTTTTTACCGGTTAGATATGCATAGGCCTACATAAGTTAACTAGGGTTTTGTCTTCGGGTTGGATCTTACTGATTTGATAGTGTTGATGTTGTATGGTGATGATAACCTGCTGTAAATAAATGTTATGGTCGTTAGGTGCATTAGTTATTCGGTTGGGGAGGTCGGATAGAAAAATTAGAATCTGTCCGGCATTTACAACCGACTTTAAGTGGCTGTAACCGGGTCATAATATAAAAAAAAACTTGATTTTCTTGATTCTATAACGTGGATTTCAAAATATGCTTCTAATGCCACTGGAATTATAATTTTTGGACGTCGTTTGATACTTCAAATAAATTATTTCATTTTAGCAATTAAAGTTGTGTTTTTCTTCAGATTTTACGTGTTATGTTTTAAGTCATAACTTGGGAATATTCAGAGTTAGACCGTAAAATTTATGTTGTAGATGGACTTATGTGTCTGTGCAAACCTCCAACTAGAATTACTTCAATCGGATAAGTGAGGATTTCTAAATGAATTTCTCCGTGTACTGCAGTCTCAAAGTGACGGATTTGATTCCTGCTTAGTATATGAATTTTCGTAAACTTTTTTAAGGAGTTAGACTCTAAAAATTTAACATAAGGTTAACCCCTCTGAGTGGCACACTACATAAAAAGATCTGACTTTTTCAACTTTTTAAGTATGGTAAACGGACATCCCAAAAAATCCTATTTTCAATTTACCTAGATATGCATGATTATAAGTTTATAAAGTGTCGAACTAGTTACTTTTAATATCCGCACATGCTTAATGATTGTATAACTGATTTATGTTGTGTTGTGGGTTTAATTATGAACATGTGAGTGATAACTACATAGTAAAATATTTGTGACAACTTGTACGTATGTTATTTGCTAGATACGTGTAGGATTTCCGTGAAATACATAAAAAACCTCTAATATTCTTGGTAACCATAATATGATGTGGTTGACCATACTAGCTCACATAACTTAATCTTCCGAGCTAAACTAAAGCGAGTTCACAACTCTTTACTAAAAGCATTCGTCTCTAGTTGGGATAATACACTTATTCCCCTAGTTTGGGAAATACATACGATACCCCTGGTTTGGGGCTACACGCACGCTCCTTGATTTGGAACCACTGAAACATAACTATCCCTAGATTGGAATACTACTAAACAAATACTGTGGTTTATATTTCATGTCTTTAGCGGACCAAACGAACTCTATCTGAAAGTCCCCACGCAGTATACCGATTAGTTGCCGGGTTTGGCAAATGAGCTATAGTTGATAGCGCTATTAGGTTAGACAAACCTCACACCATGCTGAGAGCCGGGCGTGAACTTTTTACCTTGACACCTTGTTAATGATGATAGACATTGACATGTGGCACAACAACTACAACAGTTAAGTTTTCAGTGCTACACAATTTAGTAGCCTAACGATGGGCTAGCTACCCATGGCATGTCTTATAAAACTAAAGTATTTAAACGAAATTATTTTTTTAACAACACTGAAAACTGTGAACTCGCCAACTTTATGTTGACACACTATTGCATGACTTGCAGGTCGTTAGGTACAGCTATGAGCGGACGTTGCAATTGGTTGGAGCGTGTGGTTCGTTAAAGCTTTATGTTTTATTAAGCTCGAGGTTTAAGTTTGATGGATTTTACTTTATATTTCTGTTGCAACATAAACATGTTTTGGACATTTAAACTTTATCACTAGTCATGTTGATAGTGATGTTTTTTATAATTTAAATGGTTGGTTCAACATGATTAGTGGCTAGATCCTAGTCAATCGCATGCTTCGCGGTAAAACCCCGCATGTGGATTTTGAGCGTGCGACAATAGAGCTAATTCGATAGAATTCTCGTAAGAATTGTCATAAGTAGAAGGTTCCATTCATACCGAAAGAGCATACATCATTTTACAAGCTGAATTTCTCTACATTTCCCCTCAATTTTCAAAAGTTATCATCTATGAACAAATGAGCCCTATATATAGATATTGGTTTGTAACGGACCAGGCTTGTCCGTGCAGATGAGCTTTATTCGTGCAGATGAGTCTCATCAGTAGGAACGAGCTCTCGTTCTTGTGACATTTGTATGTTCTTGTGACAAAACGCGACAATACAAGTCTAGGGGCCAAAATTGTAAAAAAAAAAGTTTGCTTCATCACCAAGTTTGGCCACCTATCTCTAATTTTTGACACCTTGCACCCATTTTGCCACACTTAATTTGGTGTTAACACATGTTAGGACACTAATCCACACTTGGTAACACTTGTCATTACCTCCTTTTTGGATTTTTCTGGTGTGGGTTTCACGACACCAGTTGTAGTGTCATGATCACAAGGAGCAGTAGGCTCAGCAATAGAGGTGTGAGCTTGAGATGTGGACTCATCTAAAATTTTCTCATCCCCCTTTGCTTTTGTTTTAGAAACCTTTGACACCATATTTTTTATTTTAGTAAAAGTTTCCATTGTATGACTCTACATCTCAAAAACAACGCCTTGTTTTAAATCTTTTTCTGGAAGTTGTTTTTGTAGATAATAGCTCAAAAGTCTAGGATACAAAAGAAAAACTTTATTTTTTTGATATTTTATTATAGCTTGCCACCAAGTCCATAAACAACACCTGGGATAGATTAAAATCAGATTTTTTCAAAATAGCATAACTCATAAATTGAATATTTTATGGAATCTCATTAAATGAGGTAGTCTTTGATGAAAGACATGTGAGTAGAGTATGGAAAAAATATCTCATTTCAGCAGGAAAGTTTGGTTTAAAAATGGTAACACCAGATAACTGACACTCATACCCATGTTCTATGAACTCAACATGTAATGCCTACTTGCCAAAGGAAGTTTTATCTTCTAGGTCATTTATACCAAAAGTTGTGGAAATTGAGGATGGGCAAATTTGGAAAAGGGTTTCTCCGACCTTGGAAGTAATAGCATATGGCCTTTTCTTTTGAGATTCAACTTTAGCATTTGCCCAGAACTGTCGGAGGGTATCCACATAAATTGGTGTGTTTGCAAGCATGATGAATTTGTATTTTGAGGATGTGAGAACATCAATTATTGGATGGAATGAAGTATTATTTTCGGTTTTCTCGAAAGTGAGAGGTAGTTATGTAGGAGTTTGATGTTAAGAGCCATGATCGGAGTCGAAAGTGAGGAGTAATGAAGAAGATGAGAGTAATGAAAATCGCTTTAGAGAATTTTGAATTCGAGATGGTAAGTAATAACTCTGTTTGGATAAAACAATGATATATAAAGGGAAAAAGTGAGTGCTGACGTGGCAGCGGTTTCAAAGATCTGATGGCTAATCATCTGTCAATGTGTAACCTTTGATGGATAAAAGATGATAGTTGTTAGGGAAACCGCTACTGATAACCAGCAGTGGTTGAGAATAGTGGTAATTTTACTCTATTAGAGGAATATATATAGTGGATAAGGCAAAACAATGGTTTAGACCAAACTGTGGATGGAACAATGGACAGGATAACAGAGGTTACATTTAGCAGTGGATAAATATTTAAGCCAAACAGAGGTTTAAAATAAACTTTTAGGATTATTGAAACTTTCAATTTTAGTTATTTTTAAGGATGGATTTTTTATTTTCTAAAAACATTTAATGCTTTTTATTCATTGAAAACAAAAAATTTTCTTTTAATCCATGTTAAGGATGGCAATTCTAGAGATCAAGCTTTCAAAAGTAGATGTATCTAAAGCCTTTGTTAGAACATCTGCTAGCTGATCCTTAGTTGGAACATGATGCAGAAAAATTAAACCTTTTTCATAGCCATCCCTCACAAAGTGATGTCTGATGTCAATTAGCTTTGTTGTTGAATGTGAAACTGGATTTTTAATGATGTTTCCATCTGCTTGACTATGCAACATGAGAGGAGTATTTAGAGCAGTTACACCAAAATCTGGCAATTGATTTTGTAGCCATAGGAGTTGAGTAGTGCAACTTGCAGCAGCAATATACTCAACCTCAGCTGTGGATGTTGAAATTGCAGCTTGCTTTATTGCTTTGCCAAGAAACTAAGCAATTGCCTGGAAATTGACAACCTCCTGAAGTTGACTTCCTTGTGGCATGGCATCCAGCAAAATCACTATCTGAGTAACCTGAAATCTCAATATTCCCATTAGTAGGATACAAGATACCAAGTGTGGGAGCACATTTTATGTATCCAATATACTTTTCACAGGAATAGAATTTGACTTTCTAGGTGCTGACTGGGATCTGCCACAGACACATGTTGCAAACATGATATCAGGCCTAGACGCAGTTAGGTACAATAAAGGCCCAATCATGCTTCTATAAAGAGTTTGATCAACCAAGTCATCTTTGTCATCAATAGTAACCAACTTAGATGTAGCCATGGATGTACTACATTATTTACAATCATTCATATCAAATTTGGTAAGTAGTTCTTTAACATAATTACTTTGATGAATGGAAGTACCATTTTGCAATTGCTTAACTTGAAGACCAAGAAATCATTGGAGTTCACCCATAGCACTCATTTCAAACTCTACTGTCATGAGCTCTCTAAACTCTTTACACATACCATTGCATGTGGATCCAAAATGATGTCATCTACATAAATTTGGACAAGTATCAAATCCTTTTCTCTCCATTTTAAAAACAAAGTTTCATCAATTTTACACATTGTAAAGCCTATGGATAAGAGAAAGGTGGAAAGAGTTTCATATCAAGCTCTACGAGATTATTTCAAAGCATATAAAGCTTTGTTTAGCTTGTAAAAATGATCTGCATAAAAAGTATCTTCAAAACCAGGGGGTTGGCATACATATACATCTTCCTTGGTCTTGCAATATGAGAATGCACAATTGATATCCATTTGATACACCTTGATGTTGTGGTTGGTAGCAAAGTCTAAAAACAGTCTAATGGCCTCCAGTCTTGCAACATGAGCAAAAGTTCCATCATAATCAATGCCTTCTTCTTGTCTATAGCCTTGAACCACAAGCCTAGCTCTATTTTTTACAACAATGCCCCTTTATCTGTATTGTTCTTGAAGACCTATTTTATGCCTATGGGATATACATCCTGAGGCTGTTGATGCACTTTGTGGTCATCACAGGGCGAATAGTCTAGAAAGAGTGTGTATTGAATATTGTATATATTAGATACGAACACACGACCCAAGTGCGAACAAGTACTGGCTCGTACGAGTGACATGTGCCTCGTACGAGTGACCTTGTGTCCGTACGAGTGACATGTGCCTCGTACGAGTGACCTTGTGTCCGTACGAGTGACTCTTGTTACTCGTACGATTGATAACATCTCACTCGTATGAATGACCCTTCGTACGAGTGACAACATGCTTGGTTCGCACGAGCTGTCATGTCTATATATAGGTGTTGTGTGTTCATTGTTTGTAAGTTTTAGAAGTTTCCTTAGGGGAAACGCTGGCGGATTCTCTCCAGGAACTCCGCCAGCCTATCCAGATGTATATTCTTTCGGTATGAATGAATGAAATGAAGAGCTTCCGCTAATTCTATGCCTACATGTCTATTTCGTTCTGCCGAATCTGTCTATCCCCAAAACTTCCGTCTAGAACCGCCGCCGAGCACGGGAACACAACTGGTATCACAGCTACGATACCGATTCATTCAATCTAACAGTTGATGAATCACCTACGCTCATGAATTTTGGACGTATGAGGGGTTTTAGACGTAAAACATCGAATAAATGGACAATCCTCGATATAACGTAAAACTGAAACTATAGGATTGTTAGAGACTGATTTTCGACCAGATCTGTGCAAAAATCATGTCGAAATTCGAAGAAATGAAGATTCTGGATCAAAAAACGAAATCAGTTTCGTCCGTATGAGCGAGCCTCTATGGCTCGTACGAGTGACAATGGGTCACTCGCACTAAGCATCACTCGTACAAAGCACCACACGTAAAAAGTCTAGTTCGTACGAAGTGGCATTTTTATCGTATTGACGAGATGAGTGTCTAGAAAAAATTTTGTGATTACAATTTTTTTCGAGATTTTAACGTATAACTTGGTTTGTTCGGAGACACTGTCTAGAGCTTCAACGTATAGATTTGATGATACGATCAGAATGGGATGAAGATTTTGGGATAGTCACTGATATCTGCGCAAAATGTTGATCATCTGGTGTAGTGATTATTAATGGGTCTCAACATTTAGTCAGCGTTTGATCAAAACTACAATTTTGGGAAATTTTCCGCAAAATTTGAGTGCCATATGCTGCAGTCGCAACATAATCTTCATTCCCATAAGAACTCAAGACATCAGAATTTGTAAAAATGAGGGAGAATAAAAATTTCACGTATATCTTAAAATTCTAGTGTTTTTGGAATTCGTGACGCTGCCATAGTATCCGGGTGGTTCAGACTGCAGATTATCTTGGAATCACAGAGGATCGAAGATTCATTAGAGATGAGATAACCTTTATGTCTATTCACATAATAGACTATACATTTAGAATGTGTGATCGAAGAATATTCAGAATTTTCAGATCATGATACAAATTGATGCTCAAGGGCTAACCACCTGATCCCCGATGTGGAAGCAGAAGCACACACGACTGCCTATCATTAACTCTGCATTGCAATTGAACTGTTTTTTTGGTGATCGCCAGGAAACAGGGATGTCTTGTAGTTTCAGTGCCCCATTCCAGCGGAGATAGCTATACATCTGTTTTTGTGACTAAAAAGGAAGAATGTGATTCTGATTGCCGATGAATGTTTCTTAGATTTGATGTGTCACCTGATAGTTTGTTTCCGATGATTTGCTGATTGAGACGATTTTTTCAGATATTTATTGATTTGAAGTTTTTCGGTGTGGTATCAAAGTTTTTGTCAATTTCCGGTTGGGTTTTGAAGATCAGAGGATCGAGTATCAGGGGAGTGCGCTAAACCGAACGCGGATATGCTTAACGTCGAAACGAAGAAGCTGCATTGTTTAATTTCGAGTTGGTGATTACTCAAGAAAATTTGTAGATCAAGCAAGTTAGAGGAGATTCTGAACCATGCAAACAACGACCTGATAATCAATTTCTGGAGAAAATTATTTCAGGGGGAATGTTGTTGAAACGTAGATAATGCAATCCCGGATCTTCAATCAAGGGGGAATTACAACGTCAATAGATACCCGATTGAAGTTGCAGAATATTCAAACGCAACTCTCAGATTTCAAGTTCAGGCTTCGATAGTGACGTCCAGGGGAGAAATTGTTGATGCACTTTGTGGTCCTCATTGTGTGAATAGGCTAGAAAGAGTGTGTATTGAATATTGTATAGATTAGATATGAACACACGACCCAAGTGCGAACAAGTATTGGCTCGTACGAGTGATATGTGCCTTGTACGAGTGACTTTGTGCTTCGTACGAGTGACTCTTGTTACTCGTATGAGTGATAACATCTCACTCGTATGAATGACCCTTTGTACGAGTGACAACATGCTTGGTTTGCACGAGCTGTCATGTCTATAAATAGGTGTTGTGTGTTCATTGTTTGTAAGTTTTGAAGTTCCCTTAGGGGAAACGCTGGCGGATTCTCTCCAGGAACTCCGCCAGCCTGTCAAGATGTATACTCTTTCGGTATGAATGAATGAAATGAAGTGCTTCCGCTGATTCTGTGCCTACATGTCTATTTCGTTCTGCCGAATCTGTTCTATCCACAAAGCTTCCGTCTAGAACCGCCGCCGACCATGGGAACACAGAGGCCATGGTACAAGTTCCCATACTTGTTTTCTTTTGAACTATAGGAGCTCTTCTTGTATGGCCTCTACCCAACTATTGTCTTTTAGTGCCTCTTGGTACTTGACATGTTGTGTGAGTGATAGAAAAGCAACAAAAAGACAAATGTTTTGGGATTGACTTCTTGTGAGAACCCCTTCATTGATTTTACCAATGATTTGGTTAGATGGATGGTTTTCAAGGTAGATTAGATCTCCTTTGTATGGAATTTTGGCATTTTAAGCTGAAGGCTGCCGATGGGAATCATATGTGCTAACATCTGTTGGCAATTTTGAAGAGCCAAGGTTGGGAATGTAGGTGGAGGTATAGGTGAAATGGGGGTAAAGGTAGGTTGACTTTGGTTCACAGAAAATGGACTTGTTTCAGCAAAGGTTTGATTAGATGAGCTGGCAGAGGTTTGGGGATCAACAAATGTTGATCCAGCAGTGGTAGAGTTTTCACAGTTGTTAGTAACATTTGTTTCTCTGTTGGATGAAATGACTTTGTATTGTAGAATCACAATGTCATATTCATAATCTTTATGTGAAGACTGTGGTGTACCTACATTGTTAGTCTTGATAGACACATCTTCAAATGTAAATTTCTCTAAAGCAAATAGTTCAACAGGATTTGCTGGGATTTTTAATGAAGAAAGTTCATTGAACTTTACATTCAAGGTCTCTTCCACACACCTAGTCCTTGAATTAAAGACTCTGTAGGCGTTAGCAATGGTTGAGTATCCTAGAAAATAACCACAATCTACTTTGGCTGCAAATTTTGAAATTGAATCTTTTAAGTTTAGAATAAAACATGGACAACCAAAGATTTCGAAATATGACACGAGAGGTTTAATTTCGTATAGAATTTCATGGCAGTCTTTTGATGCCTGGGGTTAATCAAAACTCTGTTCTTTACATAGCAAGACGTGTTTAAAGCCTCTACCCAAAAAAAAACAAGGGTAAACCTAAGTCTACAAGCATTGTTCTAGCAGCTTCAATAAAAGTTCTGTTTTTCCTTTCAGCCACCCCATTTTGTTCTGGTGTCCTTGGGATGCTGTATTGCCAAACAATCCCTTTAAACACACAGAAATCATCCAACTCCTTATTTTTAAACTTTGTCCCATTGTCACTCCTAAAGACTTTTACTAGCATGTCAAATTGCTATTCAACTTGTTTTACATAATTTTGCAAAATACATGCAGTCTCATCTTTGGAGTGCATGAAGTAGGTCCATGTAAACCTTGAAAAATTATCAACTATGATAAGACGGTATGTCTTCTTTTTAAGACTCGTGATTTTTATAGGGTCAAACAAGTCCATATGCAGCAATTGCAGGCACTGACTTGTTTTGGACTTTTCAATTGATTTGTATGAAGTTTTATTTTATTTACTTTTTAAACAGGAAACACAATGTTCATCACATGTGAAATGTTTTGATAGAAGACCTATTACTAGACCTTGTTTGGAGAGTGTAGTGATAGTTTTAAGATTTGTGTGATCAAATCTTCTATGCTATAGTCCTGTCTCTTTGTTAGAAGCAACTGAGAATAGACATGCATTGGACATTGGATTATCTTTCAACATATCAACTACATACACATTACCACTCCTGTGAGCAACAAGTTGTGCTTTGCTCTCAGCGGTGATTTGATCAATCTTTTTAACCACTTTTGGCCCAACAATCTTACAAGTTTTCTTAGTGAATAATGACCTATGGCCTTTATCACTCACTTGAGATACACTAAGAAGATTAAATTTCAGATTGTCCGTCAGATTAACATGTTCAAACTTGAGTTTTCCAGCTTGGACAGTCCCTGACCGTAACACCTTCCCTTTTGAATTGTTACCAAAGGATATATCACCCCCTCTATGTGTCATGAAATCTTTTGAGTAAGGCTCTTCATCCTGTCATGTGCCTGGAGCCTCCACTATCGATATACTATAAACTATAGACTCAGGTAGAAGCTCCCTACACATTAGTAAACAATTAGTTTAGGTGAGTTTCCAAAGCCAGGATGGCTTTAGATGAGGTCATAGACATTCCTACCTAAAGTCTAGGAATATGATCAGTGTTTTGAACAGATTTTGTTAACATCTATTGTGGACCATTTCCTATCAACTGATCGTAACCATGAAGATGCCTGTTAAATCTTGGTTTAGATGGTCTTTTGTAGACCTCATAGCTAAGTGGTACACCCTTGTAAGCAGGTTGGCTATATCCTCTTGGAAATTTATTAGCTGATGGTGCATCTGTTACCTGAACCTTTTTTGGAGAAGAGGTTATATTCAATTGTTTGGACAGGGACAAAAGTATGTCTAGTCTTTTCATTTCTTGAACTATCAAATGTTTTATATTTATACTCATTTCTTTTGACATTAAAAATTTTGAGATAAACACACTCTTTGAGAACGGGGGATCGGCTACTCTGATGAGCAACTGGTCTGATCTAACTCAACTAGCAGAGAAGTAATTCATTACTAGAGAGGATGACAAACAAACAAGAAATATCTTACTGTTTAACTGCTCTAAATTGTATTAATTGACGTGCAAGTACATACGCGAATAAATAAATCAGCAGGGCTTCGCCGTTACAACTGAACTAACACTGCCTAGTTCTGACACAACACTCCTCTATTTATAGGTCAACATAACTCCCACTGGAGTGTGAGTTAAACAGAGACATGGTTTGTACAAGTAGCTACTTCATACGAGTGACTGTGAGTCTTTCGTACGAGCCATCTAATCTAGCTCATACGAGCCATTACAAAACATATAAAATAATCATTAACATTTATACATTCGACTCTTAAGCCCTATATACAATACAAACATATCCTAGACGTAGGCAATAGACATAATGCACCAACAAACTCCCCCTTGGATGTTGCCGCAGTCTTGTTAGCCTTCAAAAAATCTTCACAAAATTTGACACTAACGCCCAAAAAATCTCTTCGGTGGCTTGCGATGCTCCTCAAATGCCATTGGCGTTTGATCTGTTGGATGAGGTTGGTTAATGACGAGTGGTCTTTTAGACAACCCGTAAGTGCGTTAAAATGATAAATATTCCACGCTTTAAACGTTTATTTGTTACGATTTGATGTCTACGGTGTGTTTGGCTTTTCAGGTACCGAAGAGCATAATGAGAGAGCTTAAACATTCTTTTTCGGCCATTTGCAAGAGCCTAGTTGAAGATTGGACTCAAGAGATTGATGGAGGGGCAAAATGGGAATTTCTGCTGACCACCGTAGCTTACGGTGGAGTCTAATCTTAAAAGGCCACCGTAAGACAGAGGCTGACTGCCGTAAAGAAATTTGTACCCAACGTAAGCTACGGTGGGCACCGTAGCTTACGGTGGTGAGCTACGGGAAAGTTGTAACTGCCCAATTGAAGCTGAGTTATGGAGTCCTTTCACATTATCAATCATTTGAACGAGTTGCAGAGCAAATATTTTGGTGTAGTGATAGTTTTAAAATTTGTGTGATCAAATCTTCTATGCTATAGTCCTGTCTCTTTGTTTGAAGCAACTGAGAATAGACGTGCATTGGACATTAGAGTATCTTTCAACATATCAGCTACATATACATTGCCACTCCTGTGAGCAATAAGTTGTGCTTTGCTCTCAGCTGTGGTTTGATCAATCTTTTTAACCACTTTTGGCTCAACAATCTTAAAAATTTTCTTAGTGAGGAATGACCTATAGCCTTTATCACTCACTTGAGATACACTAAGAAGATTAAATTTCAGATTGTCCGTAAGATTAACATGTTCAAACTTGAGTTTTCCAGCTTGGACAGTCTCGGACCGTAACACCTACCCTTTTGAATTGTTACCAAAGGATATATCACCCCCTCCATGTGTCATGAAATCTTTTGAGTAAGGCTCTACATCCTATCATGTGCCTGGAGCCTCCACTATCGATATACTATAAACTATAGACTCAGGTAGAAGCTCCCTATACATTAGTAAACAATTAGTTAGGTGAGTTTCCAAAGCCAGGATGGCTTTAGATGAGGTCATAGACATTCCAGCCTCAAGTCTAGGAATATGATCAGTGTTTTGAACAGATTTTGTTAACATCTATTGTGGACCATTTCCTATCAACTGATCATAACCATGAAGATGCCTGTTAAATCTTGGTTTAGATGGTCTTTTGTAGACCTCATAGCTAAGTGGTACACCCTTGTAAGCAGGTTGGCTATATCCTCTTGGAAATTTATTAGCTGATGGTGCATCTGTTACCTAAACCTTTTTAGGAGCAGAGGTTAAAAGTATGTCTAGGCTTTTCATTTCTTGAACTATAAGTGTTTTATATTTATACTCATTTCTTTTGACATTAAAATTTTGAGATAAACACACTCTTTGAGAACGGGGGATCGGCTCCTCTGATGAGCAACTGGTATGATCTAACTCAACTAGCAGAGACGTAATTCATTACTAGAGAGGATTACAAATAAACAAGAAAGATCTTACTGTTTAACTACTCTGAATTGTATTAATTGACGTGCAAGTACAGACGCGAGTAAACAAATCAGCAGGGCTTCGCCGTACCAACTGAACTAACACTGCCTAGTTCCGACACAACACTCCTCTATTTATAGGTCAACATAACTCCCACTAGAGTGTGAGTTAAACAGAGACATGGTTTGTACAAGTAGCTGCTTCGTACGAGTGACTATGAGTCATTCGTATGAGCCATCTAATCTAGCTCATACGAGCCATTACAAAACATATAAATAATCATTAACATTTTTACATTCGACTCTTAAGCCCTATATACAATACAAACATATCCTAGACGTAGGCAATAGACATAATGCACCAACAAACTCCCCTTGGATGTTGCCGCAGTCTTGATAGCCTTCAAAAAATCTTCACAAGATTTGACACTAACGCCCAAAAAATCTCTTCGGTGGCTTGCGATGCTCCTCAAATGCTATTGGCGTTTGATCTGTTGGAGGAGGTCATTCATGACGGGTGGTCTTTTGGACAATCCGTAAGTGCGTTAAAATGATAAATATTCCATGCTTTAAACATTTATTTGTTACGATTTGATGTCTACGGTGTGTTTGGCTTTTTAGTTACCGAAGAGCATAATGAGGGAGCTTAAACATTCTTTATCGGCAATTTGCAAGAGCCTAATCGAAGATTGGACTCAAGAGATTGATGGAGGGGCAAAATGGGAATTTCAACTGACCACCGTAAGCTACGGTGGCCACCGTAGCTTACGATGGAGTCCAATCTTAAAAGGCCACCGTAAGACAGAGGCTGACTGCCGTAAGGAAATTTTTGCCCACGGTAAGCTACGGTGGGCACCATAGCTTACAGTGGTGAGCTACAGGAAAGTTGTAACTGCCCAATTTATGCTGAGTTATTGAGTGGTTTTTATTGATTCTAACAATTTCTAAACAATATTTTGGTGTTTCTGATTCGTATGAACCAGACAATTGAAGTATGTTTGATTGTGAGAACATGAGTGGCTAAACATTTCGATTATCATCTTGTGTGGAAGGTTCGGTAAGCAATTGTGTTTCGATTTACATTTTTCTAGAATAATTGCTATGTTATGGTGATTATGGTGTTGATTGATTGTTTGTAAATTGTTTGTTGATATTGTGCTTGTTGCTTATTTCGTACGTTCTTGGTGTCGTTGACAATCAAGATATCACGGGAAGGTTACGGGTTGGGTATTAATCAATTGGTCATTGGGTAACACCCTCACATTTCAGTCCGAGTACTTTGTTCCCTTTTATCACAAATAGTTAATCAAACACGAGTCATGTCTATGTGACTCTTTCTAGTAAAATCGAAATACATGTGTTTTGAACCGGAAACCCAAGATGATCATTCTCTTATAAATCCATTAATAAAAACTCTGAAATTGAATTAGTGCAAATTAGGTAATTAGTTCTAGTGGAATAACATTTTGATAACATTTGTTCCACAACTCCTTGTGTTCGATACCCACTTGCCGCTAGCTAATAGCAGTTTTGGGATTAAATTTGCGTGTGACAACGACTTCACGTCAAATTTTGGCACCGTTGCCGGGGACTTGTGCGCAACGTGTGTTATTTCGTGTTAGTATAGTTTGTCATTTTTCCGGGTTTGCGCTAGTTGTGTTAGTGTGTAGGTTCTTACAGGTGTATGCATACTAGAGGATCTAACAAGCTATCACCATTGGTATTTGATCCGGAGATTGAACGAACCTTACGACGCAACAGGGTTTTGTTACGAGAGAATAAAATCACTGGTTCCCCAACAACACCATCAACACCTATTTCACCACTCCACACCATGGAAAATTTGCCTACCACCACAAACTAAACCTCACCATCTACACCTCCACTAAATTCCACAACTCACCCAACTTCGATACATGAAGTTGACCCGTCGAACACCACCATTCTCATCTTTCTTTCCCACATCCGGTCAATCCTTATCTACGAAATACCCTTTACCAACTCAACTTTTACCTAGCTCCACGATTATCCATGCTTCACCTACATTCCAACCATTAAACCAACCGGGTTCGCATAATCCTTCTTCACAGTTCGTGCAAACATCGGGTGTAGGAGGAGATGGGTATGAAGATGGTTATGAAGAGGAATTCGGAGGGTATGAAGATGAAGGTTACTTTTACGGGGGTTATGGAGGTCACTTGGGACCGCAAGGGGGAATGGGTTATCCACCAAGGCAACTTACGGGGGTGCAACAAGTTCGTCCTCAGGGGCCACCATTCCAACAACAAGTGCCTCTACAACAATTCCAAAGACCGATGCATCAACCTCCACCTCAACAACACTTTGTACCTCAAGGGCTAAGAAAAGATCCAGTGGGCCGACCAATAGTACCATTGGGTGCTCCGTGTCGACATCATCGAGAAGTAGCACGGGGGTTTGAAGCGCATTTTCGTTCGGTTATTACCAATAATCCTTCTCCGGTAGTGATACCTCAACGCCCGGATGGGAGGACATTTGAGGTAAGGATGACTGCTTTGCAAAGTTTGCCGAAGTACAAGGGTCTAGCATCGGAGGAACCGTACTTCCATTTGGAGACTTATGATTCCATTTGCAACACTATTGGGGGGCAAGGATTCTCGTCGGATGATGCTAAATTGGTGTTGTTTCAATTCTCGTTGGAGGACAAAGCGAAAAGGTGGTTTCCTACTTTACCGTCCGCATCTATATATACTTGGGCCAATATGCAACAACGATTTCTCGAGGAATTCTTTTCAGCCCTAAAGACAAATGAAGCGAGGCGGAGTATAAGGAGTTTTCAACAACAGCCAAGTGAAATTTTCCATGAGACGTTTGAGAGATTTAACATGATGTTGAAGAATTGTCCTCATCATGGTATAGCGTTGTGGGAATTGTTAAATGCATTTCACGAAGGTTTGAGCTCGGAGGATGCAAGGGATTTAATGTCTATCAAGAATGGTACATTCCGAACAAATTATGAGCAGGATGATTGGGCATTTCTAGAACAAATGGCGGTCACATCAAAAAGGAAAGCACAATCGTCGAGGCGAGCTAGACATGTAATCACAAGGCCTCAAGTGTATGTGGTGGAGGATGGAGAAGCACAAGCATCGAACAAGGTATGTAATGTTTGTACTAATTGTAATGAACTTTGTCATGCAGCGGAGGTGTGCTTGGTGGGAGTAAATGCAAATCAAGTAGAGGAGGTGAATGCAATTGGAGGGGTGGTCGGAACTTTAACCTGAATTCGAACACGTACCATCCCGGGTTCCGGAATCATCCGAATTTCCGCTATGGGAACCCGGCTAATCAGGCTAACCCTAATTTTCAAGGAGCTCAACGGAGTTTTGCTCCTCATACACAATATAACCAAGGGAACTTTAGGGGCGGAAATAATCAAGGGTATCAAGGTCAAAGTCAACAAGGGGGTGACCAAGGTGGAAATATGGGTCAAAATTCATTGAGCGGTAATGAAGTGATGGATATGCTCCACATGATGCAACAAGACATGCAACGGAGAAATCAACTCGATGAAGCTCGTTTGCAAAAGGATGAAGTCCGAGACAAAAGTATCCAAGCACTCACCACACAAATGGGGCAACTTGCATCGGAGGTAGCGGATCTTAAAAAAGGTAAGGATCAACTTCTGAGTGACACAAAGGTAAATCCCTCTCATAATACTTCACGTAATATCAATATTAACCATGTAAGTGTCTTACGAAGCGGTAAAGACTTTAAAGCAAATTTAGAACCCTGTTTTGGTTGATGGGGTTGTTGAGGATATTATGGTTAATGAGAGTGATGAGGATGATGTCTCATCCTCGAATGTGTCAAAGGAACCTTTTGTTGAAAACGTGACTAATAAACCGGGTTTGGGTGAATTATTAAATGAACCAAAGGAGGAAGGGGGACTGAGTCAAGTCCCGTTTCCTTCCGCTTTAGTCGACCCCGAAAAGAAAAATTTTATTTCAACAAGGGGTCCCCAAAAGGAAGAACTCTTAGATGTTTTTAAACAAGTGAAAGTGAACCTTCCATTGCTTGATGCAATAAAGCAAGTACCCGCTTACGCAAAATTCTTAAAATAATTATGCACTCAAAAATGACAACAAAAAAAAGAAGTTGCCTAAGCGGGTAGATCTGACTGCAGAGGTCAGCGCAGTGCTTAAAGGAATTTTTCCTCCAAAGCTCCAAGATCCGAGAACGCCTTTAATAAATATTCAAGTTGGAAACTTTCCAATGTGAAAAGCGTTGTAGATCTTGGAGCCGGGGTAAGTATTCTACCGGGCGGGTTATATGACCAATATGATTTTGGTCCATTGGCTTGGGTTGAGACGACAGTAATTTTAGCCGATTTGTCTCACAAACTACCCCGAGGGATGGTCCAAGATGTAATTGTAAAAGTTGACGAGTTCTACTACCTGGTAGACTTTTTGGTACTTGACTATTCGTCCGCTGACCCAAAACTACAACAAAATGTTAATTTGGGCCGGCCATTCTTAAGCACCGCTCATGCTGTAATTGATTGTCGACTTGGTATAGTTGACATGACATTCGGAAACAGAAAAATGCGTTTAAATGTTTTTACTAACACATCTAATTTTGTTGGGGTTGACGAGTATTTCATGGTAGATTTGGTGGATGGGTGCAACCAACATGAATATACGGAAAATGATACTTGTGTTTGTGTTTGTGATGTGGTTGAACATGTACATGCTAATGATTTGTGGGTGGAGGAGGAGAAGCAAGATGTGATGGCATTGAAAGAGGGCCGACCACCGTGGAGTCATCAGTTCGAGAGTCTTCCGGTGGAAATTGATTCGGGAATAAAACCATCTTTCGAAGAGGCCCCTTTGTTGGAGTTGAAGGAGTTGCCGAGCCATCTGAAATATGCATTTCTAGGGGATAATGACACATTACCGGTCATTATTGCCTCTAATTTAGAGGTGGCTCAAGAGAAGGAATTGCTAAGGGTGCTCAAGGCGAATCTAGCGGCTATAGAATGGACAATTGCTGATTTGAAGGGGATCAGTCCATTTATGGTTATGCACAAGATAATTACAAGTGAGGATGCAAAGCCAACGAGGGAAGCACAAAGAAGGTTGAATCCGAATCTGCGCGAGGTAGTGAAAAAGGAGGTAATCAAATGGTTGGATTCAGGTATTATCTATCCTATATCCGATAGTGCTTGGGTAAGTCCTACCCCAGTAGTGCCTAAAAAGGCCGTATTCAAGTTGTTAAAGATGAAAATGGTGAACAAATCGCCACCCGACCGGTCACCGGGTGGTGTGTTTGTATCGATTATAGAAAGCTGAATACCGCAACCTCCAAGGACCATTTCCCGCTACCTTTTATTGACTAAATGATTGAAAAACTTTCGGGTCAAAAATACTACTATTTTTTAGAAGGGTATTCAGGATACAACCAAATTGCAATTCACCCTGATGACCAACATAAAACCACCTTTACTGGTCCTTATGGTACTTTTGCCATTAGGCGAATGCCATTGGGCTTGTGCAACACTCCGGCAACTTCTCAACGATGTATGATGAGTATTTTCTTGGACATGGTTGGAGAGTCGCTTGAAGTGTTCATGGATGACTTCTCCATTTTCGGCACAATTTTTTAGTCATGTCTCGATGAATTAGAAAAAATTTTAAAAAGATGTGTCGAGAAAAACTTAGTGTTGAGTTGGGAGAAGAGTCATTTCATGGTTCAGGAAGGTATTGTGTTGGGCCATGTTGTGTCCGAAAAAGGGATGGAGGTAGACAAAGCAAAAATTCGGGTAATTTCATCGCTACCTCCTCCTAAAAATGGTAAAGGGGTAAGGTCATTCTGGGGACATGCAGGTTTTTATAGAAGATTTATTAAGGGATTTAGTGTAATTACCAAACCCTTATGTAATTTATTATTGAAATATGTTCCGTTTGATTTTACTGATGAGTGTTTGCAAGCCTTTAATGTTTTGAAGGAACAGTTGGTGAAGGCCCCTATCTTGCAGCCACCGGATTGGTCAAAACCGTTTGAAATCATGTGTGACGCCAGCGATACAACTATTGGTGCGGTTTTGGGGGGAAAGGGTTGATAAGAAACCGGTGGCGATCTATTATGTAAGCAGAACTCTGTCCGAGGCGCAACTGAATTACACCACAACCGAGAAAGAATTATTAGCGGTGGTGTAAGCCTTGGATAAGTTCCGGTCATATATTTGGGGGAGCAAAGTGGTGGTTTATTATTACCATAGCGCGGTGCGGTATTTAATGGAAAAGAAGGATGCTAAACCTCGGTTAATTCGATGGGTACTTTTATTGCAAGAATTTGACTTGGAAATTCGAGACAAAAAGGGAAGTGAAAATGTGGTGGCGGACCACTTGTCTCGAATTTCAATTGAACGGGTTGATGATCCAAGTGAGATTAATGAACGATTTCTGGATGAACAGTTGCTCGCTGTCTCTACTTCTACGGCTCCGTGGTACGCACATTACGTAAATTATCTGGCCACGGGTGCTATTCCTGAACATTGGACAAAGAGAAGACGACAACAGTTCGTGGTACAAGTCAAACAGTATATTTGGGATGAACCGGACTTGTTCAGAATTGGGCCTGATCAGGTAATTAGAAGGTGTGTTCCGGAATCGAAATGGGTTGAAATCTTAACACATGCTCACTCCTCCTCTTGTGGGGGACACTTTAGCGGTCATAAGACGGGGTACCGGGTGCTCACGTGCGGGTTTTATTGACCCACAATTTTTAAAGACGCATGTGAGTTTGCTCGGAATTGTCTGAATTGCTAGAAGTTGGGGAGTATTTCAAAGAGGGACGAAATGCCTATGCAACCTATCTTGGTAGTAGAAATCTTTGATGTGTGGGGGATAGACTTAATGGGGCCGTTTCCAAGTTCAAATAGGTTCTTATATGTATTGGTGGCCGTGGACTATGTTTTGAAGTGGATTGAAGCCATACTGGCGCGGACTAACGATCATTCGGTGGTATGTAAGTTTTTGCAATCGAGTATTTTGCTCGTTTTGGAATTCCACGTGTTATAATCAGTGACGGGGGTTCGCATTTCAAAAATTATAATTTGAGCAAATCGTTAAAGAGATATAATGTGAACCACCGCGTTGCCACACCATATCATCCACAGACCAGTTGACAGGTCGAAGTGTCTAACCGTCAGATCAAAGAAATTCTAATGAAAACAGTGCGAACAGACAGAAGACTCCTATTGGTATGACTCCTTATCAGATGGTGTTTGGGAAGGGGTGCCATATACCAATGGAGTTGGCGCATAGAGCGCATTGGGCCGTTAAAACGGTAAATGCTGATTATGATGAAGCGGGGAAGATCTGGAAACTTCAATTGAGTGAGATCGAAGAGATTCGAGATGAAGCATATGAATGTGCAGCTGCATACAAGGATAAACTCAAGAAGGTTCACGACGCAAAGATTCGAAAGCGAACTTTTGAAACGGGTCAAAAAGTATGGTTGTTTAATTCGCGGTTGAAGATGTCCGTGAGCAAGCTAAAGAGCAAATGGATGGGCCCATATGTTATTACACGTGTGGGAAGGTTTGGAGATGTTAATATCTTGGATGAGCGGACCAACAAGAAGCAAACGGTGAACGGGCATCGACTCAAACCATAGTTGGAGGGGAATGATATCAAGCATCTCGAACTTGATAAAGTAGGCTACATCTTATGGCCCTTGGATGAGAATTAATGCAAAAGGCCCAGGTTTTGTATTCTAAAATACTTTGTTGTTTTTTATGTGTTTAGTTTGTTTCGTTTCTTTATCTATACTTGTTAATTTTTGTTTGAAACAAGTGTGGGGAAGTTTTTCGAAATTTCACGTACATGGTGTAGAGGACAACACGGATTCTTCAACGGGGGGTGGTATTAAAATAGGTTAATTGTTCTTTGTTTTTTGGTGTTAATAAAATAATAATAATAATAATAATAATAAATAAATTTTGCCAAGTACCCACCATAGCTTACGGTCCCCACCGTAAGCTACGCGGGGGTCAAAATCCCTTACGACACTAATGAACTGTTTTACGGTGTTCTTTTATTACCTTGGCCACCGTAGTTACGGTGACCACCGTAAGCTACGGCGGCCGCTGGGCATCTTGGGACCGTAAAATAGTGTTTTAACATGGGATTTTTTCCTATCCACTCATTCCCTGCACAATTTTCAGCCACCACCCCCTTTCTTCTTCTCCTTCATTAACCCTCAAGAACACCCACCTTCATCCACCTCAATCTTTCAATTTCTAACCAAATCAAGCGATTTTTGGGTCTATTTTGGCTAGAATTTCGCAAGGATTTCGATTGTATGCTTGCATTTGATCGAATCTATTGTTTTGGGGTTCAAGTTGGGAACTTTTTGAGCCGAAATTTCTTGGGTTTTGTGGGTTTTTGATAATCTTGAAGTTTTAGGGTTCTTCATCTTCTACAAGACCAAGGTATGCAAGTTCTTACATTTTTATCATTGCATTGTAGGATTTGGAGATTTTGAGATGAACTAGGTTATCGTGAGCCCATACTTGCTTATATTTGATAATTTTGAGATAAACTTGAATTAGTTTTGAATGATTATGGTCATGGAAGTTAGCTAGGTGATAAAGATATGGTTTTTGAGTAAATTTCAATAATTTAGGGGAATTTGTTCAAATTTATGCATATGATGAACTTCAAGTTTTGTCTAGTTTTCATGACCATATTAATAAGCAAGTGTGGGGATAGTGTGGGTGTTTGAAAAGATGAATAATATGTGTTCTTCATGTTTATGTCTTGCAGGATTATAATGGGGCACAAGGGTAAAGAAAAGGTGGGTTCTTCTAGTAACCCGGCTCCAAAGAAAAGACGGTTAGTAGTGCAAGGTGATAGTGAAGAGGACATAGAGGAAGATGTGCCCGATCGAGGGCCAAAGCCACGATGGACATCCGGTCCATTACATGATCAACCGGAAGAGTGGCAGGCTGAACTATTTAATGATCAGATTAACCGATTGGCGCAAAGGAAGGAGGCTTTCATTTGTGAGAAAGAGGTTAGGGAGGTTGATTTTGGTCCGTTTGGGATTACAGACAAATTTGGGGCTTTAGGATGGGAGGCAGCCCTGAAGTGCTATGACTATGAGGGCACAAATCTATATGATACGGAGATTCAGGAGTGGATGCCCACTCTTAGGTGCCCTCCATACAGGGGTGGTGCATCGAAGATGAGATTAATCGGCACTATGAATGGAATTGAGGTAGAGATGTCCTTTGATTCTTTTAGGAGGGTTGCGGAATTTGATAGTAAACCAGTTTATCAATATATGCTTCCAAGATTGGAAGATCTTTATTTCGAGCCCGAAAAGCATCCGAGGTGGAATACCATGTTAGATTACTTGCTCTTACCGGGTACCACTCATGGGAAATTATATCGGAAGAATATAAGGATCAAGGGGAAGCTAATTATATCCATTTGCATGCAAAATGTTATCCCGAGGCGGGGTGATAAAATAGAAGTTCGACGGGCGGAAATGCCGGTTATTTATACTTTGTTGACTGGGGGTCCCATGTTTCCATTCCGTTTCCTGGTTATGAATAATGTATGGATCAGTCGGAACAGTGATCAGCGGAAAATCATTCTGCGTTGCCGCCTAATCACTGCTTTATTGAAGATGTATGGGGTAATTGGTGCAGACGATAAGGGATCTTATAAGAAATTTAAGCCATTTGACATCCGACAGTTAGGAGCGGGGTTAAAATATACTGAGTCTAAGAGATATCATAAGTTGAAGAGTGAGGGTCAACGATGGAGAGTGTTGAAGGTTGATGCGCGACCACTTCGGCCGGGGGAAGAGGATGACCCCGAAAGTGATGAAGAGGGCCCGAGTGGCGATGATGATTATATGGATGAACAACAGGTTGCCCCATCGAATGTGGAGCAAGGTGGGTCGAGTAGTATTCCAACCGGGGGTTCTTTGACTTTTTCTAGATTTCCCTATGAGCCGAATTGGGCTCATGAAGGTACCATGTAGGAAGTCATAGAAAATCAAAGGCCCTCGGTTTTTTTATAGATGTAGTGGGGCCGAGCGGACGTTTTTTGATCACCAAACATATATGGGCGCAAGCATGGAACTTGCATTAAGGCACACATTTGATAGACAAGAATCTTGGAATCGTACACATGCTTACGCCTTTGAGTAGGAGATTAATAACCGGTATTTGGATGATCAACAACGGAGGATGCATGATGATTGGCATGCAGGGCATCCAGTGGTTGTGGACCCACCGCTAGTTGACTACTCGACCCTACCACCCTATGACGGCAGTGTTTCTTACCCAACACCACCGATGCATCATTCTCAGTGGGTGGACCCTCGGTATGGGCAGCAACAGCAACAGAGCTCTGAGCAACAACTAGTAGAGGGAGGAAGTGGTGCATTTGCATTTAACGAATTTTTGGAGATGATGACTTCCATCTTCGGACCTCCTCAGTCGCGCTACTACTGATCAGGTTCTGTTCATCCTTTGTACAGTAGTGTAGTTTTATTTTGTTGCTTTGTGTTTATGGTTGGGAAGGTCGGGGGTGTAACATGGTTGATAGTTTTGTTGGTTGGTGTCTATGGTTGAGTTTTGAGATATATATAAAAAAAGAAAGAAATCTTGGGATTTGAGTGTTGACCGAAAGGTGATTTTGGAGATAACAGGAGTGATCATTCCTCTAAAACCACACATTGGAGACAATGTATCCCAAGTGTGGGGATGGGGGAAAATTTTTAGGAATTTTGGAAAAAAAAATTTGTGAACCGAACGAGAAAGTTGCTAAAGTTTGAAAGTAATGCCATATTATGCATGACACATCATTATCCCAATTCCATTTCTTTCTTGTTAAGGATTGAGCCACACATATATGTAATTGAGAAATTTATTGTTTTATTTGATTGAGTGGCAGTGTGTGATTTTTCTTAATAGAACTTGGATAATATATGCTTGTCAAAACCTAAGTTTACATGCTTGTGAATGATGAGGGCATTTAGGTAGCCTCTTTTGGATGTGTGTTGAGTGTGGGTTTGGGGGGTTGGACCTCATAAGTTACAAATATGAACTTGGTAGTGAGCGGGACGGGGGTTTGGACATTAGTAGCCCAATTTGAGCTTGTAGCCTTTCAATTGTTACCCAAACCTATGTCCTACAAAATTCTACCTTTTAATCGACCCGGTTTATATAGTTGTTCTTGTTATGTCAGTATGTTCTCTTTCAATAGTGTAATGCAATGGATGCTTTGAAAAAAAGAGAAAAAAAAGAAGAAATGAAGAAAAGAAAAAAAGAAGGAAGATTAGTTGTACAAATTGAGTGTGTTATTTATGTTGATGTAATAATGAATCGGGTCGATTAAGCAAGCTAAATTAATATTTCCCACCAATTCCCACCTATACGCATAGCCTTGTTACAACCCGAATGTCCTTCTGATTCACGAGCATGTTAGCAAATTTTTCGGTAAAGACTCGATTGTTATCCAAGCTTATTGTCGCACATTTGCATACTTGCATTAAGTGATCTAGCACAATCTTGCTAGTGTTACTTTGTCGCCAAGAGAAGAGTTTAGTGATGGGTGTGTTATGGGTTATTATGGTAAAAGTTGATAACGGGGCAACTTGTTTGTGTTTGGTTTATATGATGATCACTTGCTTGTTTAAAACTTCTGTGAAATGGTTGCTTGGTGCAAGCAACGTTTAAGTGTGGGGATGTGACGGTGGTCTTTTGGACAACCCGTAAGTGCGTTAAAATGATAAATATTCCACGCTTTAAACGTTTATTTGTAACGATATGATGTCTACGGTGTGTTTGGCTTTTCAGGTACCGAAGAGCATAATGAGGGAGCTTAAACATGCTTTATCGGGCATTTGCAAGAGCCTAATTGAAGATTAGACTCAAGAGATGGATGGAGGGGCAAAATGGAAATTTCTACTGACCACTGTAAGCTATGGTGGCCACCGTAGCTTACGGTGAGTCCAATCTTAAAAGGCCACTGTAAGACAGAGGCTAACTGCCGTAAGGAAATTTCTGCCCACCGTAAGCTACGGTAGGCACCGTAGCTTACGGTGGTGAGCTACGGGAAAGTTGTAACTGCCGAATTTAAGCTGAGTTATGGAGTCCTTTCACATTATCAATCATTGGAACGAGTTGCAGAGCAAATAGGAGGCGATTTTGAGTGGTTTTCATTGATTCTAACAAGTTCTAAACAATATTTTGGTGTTTTCGATTCGTATGAACAAGACAATTGAAGTATGTTTGATTGTGAGTGGCTAAACATTTTGGTGATCATCTTATGTGGAAGGTTCGGTAAATAATTGTGTTTCGATTTACATTTTTCTAGAATAATTGCTATGTTATGGTGATTATGGTGTTGATTAATTGTTTGTAAATTGTTGGTTGATATTGTGCTTGTTGCTTATTTCGTACGTTCTTGGTGTCGTTTACAATCAAGATATCACGGGAAGGTTACGGGTTGGGTATTAATCAATTGGTCATCGGGTAAGGACCTCGCATTTCAGTCCGAGTACTTTGTTCCCTTTTATCACAAATAGTTAATCAAACACGAGTCATGTCTATGTGACTCTTTCTAGTAAAATCGAAATACATGCATTTTGAACCGGAAACCCAAGATGATCATTCTCTTATTAATCTGTTAAAAGAACCAATCTTTGAATCGTTAAGTAGTTAAAATCTACATCCATTAATCAAAAATCTGAAATTAAATTAGTGCAAATTAGGTAATTAGTTCTAGTGACATAACCTTTTGATAACATTTGTTTCCACAACTCCTTGTGTTCGATACCCACTTACCGCTAGCTAATAGCAGTTTTGGGATTAAATTTGCATGTGACAACGACTTAACGTCAATTCACTGTATTGCAAAACCAAAAGCTCCTTAGCGATGCTATACGAGCATGCTCCGCAATCCAAGTTTCTTTCTTCTCTTTCCTTTTCTGCTCAGTCTCCTCAAGCTTCCTCCACGAAGTGTTCCATGTCGATCCTGAATGAATATCATTTGCAAAGCAGACATTAACAATCTTCTAGAATTGTAGAGCTTGTTCTTTATCCTTCTCCTCAAAACTGCTCTTGCTATAAAATAAACATTCAATATTCTTCTTTGTGCAGTTGACTAGCCACATCGGGTCTAGAACTCGAATGCCACGCCATAGCCCGTATATGCGTTTGTGAGCTATGACGGCTTCGGTTAGCTCCTCTGCAATCTTCCACGAATCTTCGTCTAGGTGCACACATATAACAGCCTCTCATGTATTTGAATCGTAATGCCACCACTTGAAGATCGTATAGAAATCCTACTCCATCATAACATAGGCATATTTTTCATCACTTTCGGCCTCTTTACGACGAGCGTCACATCCTTCTCCTTTGTCACTAGATCTATCTTTCTGATGCGTCTAGGAAACTGAGGTTTCCAGTGTGTAAAACCGTGTAAAGCCTCCAACTAATGATCACATAGATGTCCCCTAGTGATATATCAACATCTCGAGTAAAGAATGCTAAGGGACGCTTGAATTTACGCACGGCTGGTGCATTCCTAAACCATTTCTTCCTTATTTCAGCAATTTCAGGGCTGTGTAATTGTTGAGGAATAGTACTTTCCTTTGCAGCTTCTTCAACTTTACGCTTTAACACATTTGCATTTTTGGCTGCAAATAATTCGGCAAAAGTTAGGGAGTCGTTTGTACCCTAATCGGCAATATTCGCATCGTCATCAGAATCATCTTCCATGATAACTCTATCATACTCGTTCGCTTCTTCAACATTTTCAATCACATAATCATTTGGCTCAAATGCACTCATCTCGTTCAGCTCATTCTCAAAATCAAACTCAAAGCTATCTTCATTCACACCTAACATTTTGGCAATTCCTCCTTAGAATAACTATGAATGAATTCTCCTCCTTCAACATCATGCACAAGATAAATGATCTTTGGTTTCTGCACGACAGGAACGGTAGATAAATCAATCACCGAGAAGATTCCTGTCTGCTGAGCATCCACGGACTCTTTAGTACTATCTTTAACTCCTTCTTCAGTAGTCTGATTTGAGAATCATCGAGGTACACTGAATAATCAATTTCTTCATTAACACCCGAATCAGTTACACATACACCTGACCCTCCTACGTTATTATCATCATCATCACTACTATCAGAATCACTAGACAAAACATCATCTAATTCTTCGTCATCTTTCTCAACCTCTTCTTCAAACTCTTCAACAACTTCTTCTATTTCCCTTTCCAACTTTTTCTTCAACAACCATTCATGGTGCCTTTCTGAAAGATCTAACAAGTTAATCTCAACATCTTTCAGTTTCCCAATAAGCACAAACACGTTCGGCACCTGATACACCACAATATCTGTACAAGTAACTGGCACAGACTCATCTTCTGTCTCAGTTTGAACAATCACAGGATCCTCAACAATCTTCTCTTTGCCCTTTCCTTGTGCATCTGATTGCGCTTTGGCGAGACGTTCCCTCTCAGTGACACGTTCTCGAGCTTCAGCACGTTCGATCTCGTCAATTTCGGCAGCAATATTCACTCCTAGCTTCTTAGTCAGGATTTTCTCAAACATAATCATCCTCCTAACATTTAAAAGCCTTTCCTCCTCATACTCTGCCATTCGAAGTCTCAACCGTTCTTTTTTAGACACGATACTAGCCAGCATTGCCTCTAACACCTGTTTATCTTCAGACAAAACACTCATCTGCTCATGCATCTCCTATTTTTCTTCATTTAACACATTAATTTGTTCTTGCAGCTCAGCTATCTTCAACGTATTCAATAAAACCTCCTTTTGCAACTCATCAACACGTGGATCATTAAATGAAAAATCTTCACCCCCAGGAATATCACCGAAGTCAAAATCAAAATCGAAATGTGACTGGGGCTGTGAAGAACGTGATGGCTGCTGTGGTGTAGCTTGCTGTTGTGTTGGCCGTGGCGTTGGTTGTCGTGGCAGTTGTGGATCAGCCTGTCGAGGTAGCGAAACTGGAATTTGTTGAGCTGGTTCGACCACAACCTCTTCTTTAACTGTTTGTTCTGGCATAGTCTCTTTTGATCTGATAGTCGGAGACTCAAAACTTCTTGCAGTTGGACGCTTTAACCATCTTATCTTTTTATTTATAGGTATGTGCATAGGAGTATTTGGATCAGAACCCGAAAGAACATATGTGGTATCATCCTCACCTGTAGCTTTACGCTTTCACTTCTCAGCCTTTTTCTTTAACCCAGCCTGACGCTTTATCTCTATCTTCCGAGATCTTTTCTTTTCACTAGCATGTCTTTCATCTGAATTTGTGCTCGAAGACGAAACGTCTTCATCTGCCTTACCTGCACCAAAAGCTTGATGTTCGATATCCGTAGCAATATCCTCAACATTCTCTTAAACGTCTGGTTCAACACGTAACCCATAACTTTCTGATTCGGGCCTTTTTCTTTTGTTGTGCTGATGTAGAAGATGTAGCTTTTCTTTTAACTCCTTTCCCACCATCTATTATAAACCACGAACTGCATTTTGCAACAAAACTATCTAACGCAGCTAATTTTTCAGTCTCATTGCCACTATCATCTTTTCTCCATTTGCCAGGTGCTGGAGAAATATAATCTTTGTCTACTATCGCACCAAAAACCAGTTTAGCATTCGGAAATGCCTTCAAATGTAGATTCATCTCTTTGGGAGTAGACACATCCATATGTTCAAGTTTAAGCACATCCTCCTTCTTCTTCTTCAAATTTGGATGTAAATGATCTAACAACATTCGGACGAACCGAGGATACTGTAAAAATTTCTCCTGATATATGTTTTGCGCCATCTAAGTAAATATAACTTTTAGTAGTTATATGGCAAATTTAGGACTAGCGCAGTAATCATACACATCTGATAATCCACCAAGTCGCAAAAACCTCCTTTCCGATGGCTTAGAGCGTGAGCCACAACATGCACAATATAACGGAAAGGTGCGCTTAGGTTTCCCTTCTTAAACGGTGCTGCGTTCCCAAAGCCTGCATATCCCATCCGATAGAAACATCCTTCCACCATGTATTCGGAAAAAACCAGTTTGATCATCTTCACTATCTTTGAAATCGAATACTGTTCGAATCAAGTCTTCAGTAATCTTCACTGGAATATCCTCGTCATCAATCTTTACTGCTGCTACTATCGTGTTATCTTTAGCACTCTGAATTCAGCCACACTCCAAAAGTATTCGACGTGCGATCTATAAACTGTGTGACGATCAGTGAGTGCTTTGGTGATTGGGATTCGACTTAGAAAATCTAGCACATCACGATAAGCTGCAATCGCTGGTATAGTCTCGTCTATCAAACAACAAATGTTGTGAAATGGCGAAAATGACGTTTTCTTGACCTGTATATACAGAGAAACAAACCGTTAGAAAATTTTTCAAACATTTCAAATTCACTATATCATTCGTACGAGCTACACATTTGTACGATTCAAAACTTAGAAATTTTTTTACAAGTTTGAAACAAACTATCATTCGTACGAGTCACTACGTATGGATGACTTAAGACATAGAAAATTTTTCATGTTTTTCCAAACTTGCTTGGTACGAATCATGCTTCGTACGAATCATCAATACTTACCACAATTTTGAATGTTTAACTTTTAAAGACATTGCTTCGTACGAATATTTCATTTCTATGAATGAAAAGATATAACAATGCAAAATCTTGATTCATACGAACGACTACTTCGTACGAATGATGAACCGTTCCAATAACACCAAGTTTAATCCGAACTTAAAACGTGTTGTTTTTAACAAATTGATAGTCGATTTATAGGTTATTAGGGCCGATATTAATGTTTTTAAGGTCAACTTTAAGTTTTACCCGTTCAATCTCCCTAAATCTATGTTTCAAGTCTATTCGGTTCAAATCTAGCATTATAACGGCTAAGATTGAGCAAAATTACCTTTCCCATTGCAAGAGGTGTGCAAATTGACCTCCCCAATGTGATAATACTCCAAATATGTCAAGAAATGTGAAGTTCAGAACATATTCATACAAAGTTCTCTCAGTTCGCACAAAGTTCACACAGTAACATTAACTTTGTTTATGTGAAGATGAGACCTTTTATAGTAGTGAGGGTTCGTTCGTACGAACCGTTTGTATGAATGAAACACCAAACCTTGTTCATACGAATTAGTGTGATTCGTACGAATCAGTTCTGAAACTTTTAAACTTTTTGATATTATATTTTTATGCAATTTTTTTATCTGTTTAATACCCACTCAGTTAACCAAGTCCAAGTTAATGACCCTGGTTATCTGATTTTCCTACCAAGTCCAAGATAATGACCTTGGTTGATCATTTTTTTTACCAAAACAGATTTATTTTAAATTGTAAAGTTTCAAATTAATGAACTTTATTGACGTTCAAGAAACTTTTTCGATTAAGATTAGCTCCCAACCCATGGTCTTCGGGTTCCTTTCACCAAGATGTCGACATGACTTCAACTATCTGTGTTTATATCATCGGTAGACTAAAACAAAACTAAAAAGCTAAGGACAGCGAAAATCTTTTTGGGTTTTGGAATTTTACGAGAAAGAAATAACAAGTAAAGATACATATTTTTGTGAGTTTTGTGTTTGAAGAAGATCATATCAAGTTTTTAAGAAGTCACCAGTACCGTTGATCTTGGTTTAATCATTAAGTTTTTAACCATATTTACCTAGATTGCCAATATTGTTATCCACTTAAACCTCTTCTCGTTTCTTAACTGTTTCAAGATATGTTAGGTAATATTAAGAACATGAAATAACTGTGTGTCCCATCTCATAATATACTCCAGTATCGAGATTCCCAGAATTTCATTTCACAGGTGAATATATCTAACTGATATCTGTAAATGGGTGAATCGCGAGGCCTTGAGAGCTCAAGTTAGTACTACCGTACAGACAAAGAGATGAAGGGTCGTCTTTAGGTGGTGTTCCTTAAAGGAATCTTTTGAACTGCAGATGTCACAAAGGTTATGACATAATCATTTTTATGCAGCTTTTTAGGCGAATAATGCGTAAAGTATTATACAAGTTCTAGACCATTGCTGACACAAAATCAGAAGAACTCGGATAATATCCCAGGATTAAATATAAAGACCTAGTATCGCAGAATCTGGCATTCTCTCAAATGAAATTTCAGAGTACTAATTCTATATATCCGAAAGATGTTAACCCACAAGTTATTCATTTTTTTCTTTTAGGTTTATATCTTTAATACAATTTACTGAACAAGTGAAGCCTATTGGCGCATCCTTAGTATGACCTGTTTAATTACTTGTTTAATCATTCCAAGTCTTTAGCATACTGTGATTGTCATATTAATATAATATGATCTCCCTTTTCACAAAAACTGCTTTTGACTTTTATAATGTTTTTGCATTTTCCACAAATTTCTCCCCATGAAATAAAAATATTTTTGGATTTTTAGAGTTTTTTTAAGAAAGAATGTACATAAAATTAGTCAAACCGATGAGTTATCACGTCAATGCGTCGTCATCCTCAAACTCAACCTCGTGTATATCCCCT
Source organism: Scalesia atractyloides (assembly GCA_947069175.1). Taxonomy (NCBI): domain Eukaryota; kingdom Viridiplantae; phylum Streptophyta; class Magnoliopsida; order Asterales; family Asteraceae; genus Scalesia; species Scalesia atractyloides. Next base: position 41,549,238 of record CAMTDV010000116.1, read on the forward strand.
GATGTCAGATTTCGTAAACCATTTAATTTTAAAATATTTTAAAATCTTGTTCTATCAAAGGCTTATGTATAAAAATCTGCTTTTCGGTCATCAGTGTGGATGTTTTCAATTCAAACCAACTTTTTCTCGTAGCAATCACGGATAAAGTGGTGTCGAATCTCAATATGTTTGGTTCGAGAATGTTGACATGAGATTTTAGTGATATCGATCGCAGCCTGGTTATCTACACATATATATGCGTATCAAGAAATTGCAGACCGAAGTCTCTCATCTGTTGTTGAATCCAGAGAATCTGGGCACAATAGCTGGATGCTGAAACGTACTCAGCCTCACAAGAGCGACCGTGGTCTATTTCTTGCATTGCCATGTTACCAAACGGGTTCCAAAGAACTTGCAACCAGTCGTCGTATATTTGGTGTTGAGTTTGCAGCAACCGAAATCAGAATCCGAGTAACCCGCAAGATTGAAGTCGTCATGTCTAGGATACCACAAGCCGGTGCTTGGAAATCCCTTCAAATATCACATGATACGTTTGACAGCGAGCAAGTGCGAATCTCTTGGATTGGAAATTAATGGGCGCACAGGCATGTTGGATACATGATATCTTGTCGAGAAGCAGTGAGATACATCAAGGATCCGATCATGGAGAGGTATAAAGTTTCATCAACTTTGACTACAGTAAGATCTCGATAAATGTCGTGATTAGGAGTTAAGGATCCGATCATGGAGCGGTTTTGCCCCGGCCATATCGATTTCTCCAATATATCATGAACATACTTAGTCTGATGGATAAAGATACCATCAGGCAACTGATCGACCTGAAGTCCTAGAAAGAACTTCATCTCCCCCATCGCACTCATTTCAAATTTGCGCTTCATGACTTCTTCGAAGTCTTTACACAGCTTGTCATTTGTCGATCCGAAGATAATATCATCCACATATATCTGCACGATAATTATATGCCCATCCACTTCCTTTGTAAAGAGGGTATTATCTACGATTCCTCTAATAAAGCCGTTGTATGTAAGATAACTTGATAGCGTTTCGTACCAAACTCTCGAGGCTTGATGCAGACCATATAAGGCTTTGTTCAGAAGGTAGACTTTGTCTTTGTGCATTGGATCGACGAACCCCGGTGGTTGGCCGACATACACCTCCTTTTTTACTTTTCCGTAAAGGAAAGCAGATTTGACATCTAACTGGTACACCTTGAAACCTTTCCACGAGGCAAACACCAAGAACATGCGGATTGCTTCAAGACAGGCGACCGGGGCATAAACTTTGGTGTAATCTATCCTTTCCTACTGATGGAAACCCTGAACCGCAAGTTGAGCTTTGTTGCGCACGACAATCCCTCTATCATCACGTTCGCACTTGAAGACCCATCTAGTGTTAATCTTTTTGTGATGATCTAGTAGATCAACAAGCTTCCAGACTCCAAGTGTCTCGAATTGAAGCAACTCTTCTTGCATTGCGTCCACCCAGCTTTGTTCCTTTAACCCGTCTATCTAGTTTCCCGGCTCAACCTGAGAAACAAAACAACTATTAGAAAGTCTGGTTTGAAGTGGAGCAATACGAGTATAGAAACAGCTTAGATCCTTTTTGATCTGATTGCGAGTTTGCGCTCCCTATAATATTCTCTGACGGATGATATGAAAGCATCCTCGACATCACTTCATTCGGAACATCTACTTGCATTTGCAAATTTGTGATGACTTCATCCACAACCGGTACAGACGAAGAAGCTTCATTCCTGGTGTAAGACTGATCAGCCAGTGTGTTCAAGAAGCTTTCAATCTGTGCAGATTCTTCATCGGAACTGTATCCACCATTGTCGAAAGTTGGTTCCCGTCTTAGTCAGCATTTGGCTGTTGCTGGGCAGATGATTCGGCAGTGTTGACATTAGGTACAGCGATAGAGTCTTGAAGAGTAGTGCTCGAACCTACATAAGACGTGGTAGACACAGGAGGTAACGATTAAATCACTAACAGTCTGGTAACTTGCTCTTGATTAGATATTTGATGCTATTGAAAGAGCATAAGAAGTTCTTCTTCTGATGGCACATAAGGCAGGTCGAAAGAATTCCATAGACTATCGTAGTTAAACAGCCACGGATCCCCAGGTTTCTGCGTTGGCGTAGTATATCTCTGACAATCAACATGCTGCGCAAGAATAACCTGGTTCAAGCTTAGCAAGAAAACACGTTTCAGAGGAGTAGCATAACCATGAAGAATCCATCCAAGAATTTGGCACCAAATTTACCAGCAGGGTCCAATACAGTACATGGTGATCCAAATGGCTCCAGAAATGCAAGGTTAGGCTTTCGCTAATTAAGTAACTCGAAACACGTCTTGTTGTGAGGCTTAACTGTTAATACACGATTCAAGGTATAACACGCTGATACGACTGCTTCACTTTAGAAACTGATTGGCAATTTTGAATCGGCTAACATAGTTCTGGTAGTCTCGGTAAGTGTGCGATTCTTTCGTTCGGCAACTCCATTTTGTTGTGAAGTATAAGGAGCACTGAATTCACGAAGAATCCCCTTCTCATTGCAGAATTCAAGCATCCTTTTGTTCTTGAACTCTGTACCGTTGTCACTTCGGATCCTCTTGATTGGCAAGTGATATAGGTTTTCGAGTTTTCTAAAGAGGATCATAAGAGTTTCTAATGTTTCGTCTTTGCTCTCCAGAGTAACGACTAGCGCTTTATCTTTTTTCTTCGGCTGTTTATCTTCGATCTGCACCATGCGAGTTCTTGGTTGGGGACGGTGGTAAATAGCCTTCTTGTAATAATCATCGGCAAATGGGTTCTGGTTCCCTTGAGCTTCTCTATTTGGGCATTCACGCTTAAAGTGACCCTTTTCCCGACACTTAAAACAAGTAACTTTGGATTTATCAAATCCCAATTTTTCATCCAAACCTCCCAAGTTCTATTGTCCTGTAATTTCCATGAAGCGTTTTGCGCATCGAACGATAGATGCCATGCACCACTTGATGTCAATTAACTCCATTTCAACCTGATCTATCTGGACATAGTCCTCTCTTGTTATCTCAGAATTTCCTATCCTTCATGCTATAAGACTATCATACGATTCGAGAACCGATGCTAATAGAGACATATGTTGCTTCGCGGTTTTCTCATTGAAATTTTATGCATTCTGGAAATCCACTGCGATGTTGCACTTAAGAACCCTTTGAGTAGCATTTGACTGACTGTTCTGGTTGATTTGTGGAGTGCTTGATCCGTGTGACGACTGTGGACTTTGAGACAAGTGAGGATTAACTATAGCAAATGATTGAAGGCCGCTGTTTTGGTTCGATGGTGAGCTTGGCGTGTTGTACGTGCTGAAGGCAGTCTGGATCTTTTGAGACTGAATTTGAGTAGAAGAACTATTCTTGAACTACAGATTAACATCTTGTTGAACTTGGACGGTTTTGTTCTTCGCCAACTTTGGCATTTCAAGTTCATATCCCTCCAGTCTTTCTATGAAACGTGGTAATGAAAAATTACCATACTCGGTTCCATTCTTCAAGATTGTCAAATACGTAGACCATTCGCCTTGCGGTAGAGAATTAGCCAACTTATCAAAAAGTTCTTCGTTGGTCTTGATGATTCATGTTCTCTTCATTTGCACCACCAAATGACAATATCTTTCGATCAATTCTTTCACAATTTCTCCTATAATCAACGTAAAGATATCTAACTCTTTACTCAACAACGCCCATTTACTCTTTTGAAGCTGAGCACTTCCCTGAAACTTCAAACGAAGAGCATTCCATAATGATTGTGCATGATCATCGTGTTGTAATAATGCCAGAATATCTTCTTTGATGGATTGTTGCAGAATGTTCATCATTTTCTTTTTGTTTATGAACCTTTCCCTTTCAACATCTGAGAGTTGAGCTATAGTCTTTTCGAGGCCATTTTTACCTACACGAGCTTGATATTTAACTTCGATAGCGAACCAGCAAGTAAAGTGATTTGTCTGGACCCAATTCATGAACCGTTCACTCCAACTGTTGAAATCTTCAAGGTTAATTAACTTCGGCGGTTGGGTCATGGTACCCATCGCGTTTTCGAGATTCGTGTTTTGAGCCGCTATGGTCGTGACTGCCGATGTAGCAAATGCGTTGTAAAATTCGTCGGACATTTTTCTGTAAAAGTTCAAAAACACACTTTTCGAACAAACTGATTAGTGAGGAAAAATTATTTCGTGCAAATATCAAAACTAATCATGCGATTAAGATCCATTCGTATGAACCAAAAATTTGTACGGACAAGATGACAAAACACAAGTAACTCGTACGAACTAGAATTCTCTTCGTACGGATGAAGTTTCACTCGTACGAACGAGATGCTTGTATGGATGTGTAACTAGTGCGAATCACACTTAAAATTTTGAAACTTGTAAATTTTTAGGAACTTCTGGTTACTTGTTCGTACGAATGGTCTAAAATTGTTCGTGCGAGTGGTCTCTCTACTCGTCCGAAACAACTAGTATCCTAACAGATGAATTTTACCGATTTTAACATGATTAAGCTCGATTTTAGATCTGAAATTGTTAAGGATTATTTAGAATTGATTTTAACGGAATATCCTAGAATCCTAGTCCAATTTGTCCATAATTTCGTCCAAATCCGAGTTCAGTTTGGGAGAAATGTAGAAGTAGAAAGTTGCAACAGTGAATCTGATCTGAAACAGTTGGTAGCCTGTAGAACTTGACGTTTATCAGCAGATCAGGCCTCAAGGCTCTGATACCACTTGAGAACAGGGGGTCGGCTCCTCCAGTGAGCAACTGGTCTGATCTAACTCAACCAACAGAGGCGGAACTCATTGCTAGAGAGGATGACAAACAAACAAGAAAGATCTTTCTGTTTAACTGCTCTGAATTGTATTATTTGACGTGCAAGTACAGACGTAAGTAAACAAATCAGTAGGGCATCGCTGTACCAACTGAACTAACACTGCCTAGCTCTGATACAACACTCCTCTATTTATAGGTCGACATGACTAGAACTGGAGTGTGTGTTAAACAGAGACATGGTTTGTACGAGTAGCTGCTTCGTATGAGTGACTGTGAGTCACTCGTACGAGCAATCTAATCTCACTCGTGCGAACCATTACAAAACATATAAATTAATCATTAACATTTATACATTCGACTCTTAAGCCATATATACAATACAGACATATCCTAGACGTAGGCAATGGACATAATGCACCAACACTCTTGAGTTTTGTGGATTGATCTACCACAAATGGTTCAATTTGGATCAATGATCACACTTGTTTTGTTTATATCATAAGCTTTTAGAAGAAAACAGTTTTTAGTGACATGATTCTTCTTTTCACGAAAATCCCAAAACAAGTTTGATATTTTCTATCTTTTCTTCCCCCTTTCTTTCTTTTTGTCATGGAAGATCTTTTAAGGGAATGATCTTGACTTGAGTTGCCTTTACACCTTCAATGGTTGAAAAATCCAATGGCTAAAGTTGTCAAGAACGTCATACTCACCTGACTAGGTAGGTTTGAATTGATATTTTTCAATTTCCTCAATAGTTGAGGATCCTGCTGGTCTTTCTAAAACAATTTTCTTACCATGTGGTTCAGTGACTTTAGTTTCTTGACCAGGTTAGTTTGTTGGAAAAATTTCAACAAACTCACAATCATTTACAACACTGTTTTGAGAAACTTGGTCATGTTTTCTAAACTCTAAACAAAATTTTACATTGCTTTTGATTTGTGATTCTAACATGAGCTCATAACCTTTGTAGGATTCTACCCACTTTTCAAAAGTAACTTGGGTAGATTTAAGCTCCTTTTTACAAGTTCGATATTTTTCTATCATAGTTTGGAGTTGATCCTTGGTTATGCTTGACTCATATTTGAGGCTACTAATTTTAGACTCTTTTTCAAAAAGTTTAGATTTTCACTCTTTTGCAAGTTTTTCAAACTGAGTTTCATCATCCAAAATTTTATTTCTAAGATTTTCATTCTCCTCTTTTATGTTAGCAAAAGCAATTATGCATTTATCAGAACATAAGTCTTTAAGGTCCTGAGGTGATACCTTAGCATCAACCATCATGGCACAGTCGCATTCACCATCACAAACACTAGTTTCCATTGGGTCTGACACTAAGATCATAGTTTCTTCACCAACTTTCTCTTTTGAAACATCTACCACAACATTTTCACAAACATCATTAGATTTTAACACTACCTCCTCAGATTCATCCCCTTCAAGTATTAAACAAAAATCATCATGTTTCTTTTCAGCATTAGCAACTAGAGCAAAATTTTCATCAATTAGTTCCTCAGGTAAGCTACTCCAATCAACAAAACCTTGTGTAAAGAAGCTCTGTTGACTAGTCTCTAAGAAGCAGAGGTTTGTGTAACTTGTTGTGCAAGTTACACTTGAACCTGAGGACTTGGGGCTTGAACATGTTGTATCTGAGGAACAATGGTTTGGACATATTGAACTGGAATAGTGGTTATAGGGTGTGCAAAATGAGTAGTGTTTTACATATGAGGAGCATGGTTATATTGGGAATAATGGACAATATTTTGTGTGTTTTGATGTCTAGGACTTAAACACTCCCAAGCAATGACCTAACCTGTTACACTTGTAGCATTTAATCTTTGACTTATCCAACCCAACTTTTAACTCACCATGCAACCCTGGGAATTTTCTACTAGTTCTTTTATAGAAATTGCTGGTCCTAAGACTCAGTATTGCTAGTTGGTGTAATATGTCCATTTCTTCTAAATCAGTTGGATCAAAATGTTGAAGATCATTAAGTTCAAAGGATAAGTTGTTAGAAACTTGGTTTTCCCTATTTGCTGCAAAAGCAAAGTTAGGTGAGCAAAAATCAGTGTTTAAATTCCCACTAGATGTTATGTCAATAAAATGATCATAACTCTGGTCCTTGCTACTACTAGAGGTTTCTACTTAACAACAAAGTGTTGTACTACCAAAGGAATAATCATCAACCACTTTTTCTGGTTAAGCTCTCTCTCCTAAATGAGAAGCATACTATGAACCTTAGTCAAACTCATTTCTTTGAATCCAACAGTGGTTCTAGTTACAAAGGCAATAGTTTCTCATTTTTCTTGTAGAGATCTTAGAAATAGACTATTCAAAGTGTAATTTGGATATTCAACTTTTACCATTTTAACTCACTAGTAAGACAACTAAACCTTTCAAATTGTTGAGTTAATGATTTTCCTTTCACATGACAAAATGTTTCATACTGTTGGTTCAAAATTTCTCTGTTATTTTCAATAACCTTTTCAAATTATTCTTTCAGATCATCCCATAACTCCTTTGCATTGTTGTAGTGCAACAAGCCAGCATATATATCATTAGGGAAAGCAGTTGCCATGATACTAAATGCCTTTGCATCTAGCTCAATTTTCTTAAAATCTTGCTCGGAGTAATGGGTTAGGACTCTTTGGAACTTGAACTTTTGGGTCTTCGGAACTCGGTATCATCGGAACATGTTGTCCGAAAATAACAGATTTCTAGCAACCCGTATTCTGTTGTGCAAATATGTGACCCATCCATTGTTGCCAGATATTGTACTCTGATTTGACAAGTATTGGAGGTTTGTGCATGGTGCCAGTGTTGTGTGGATTTTGAGACATTCTGATTATTTACAAATAAATTTTGTTTAAAAACTTTGAACGTAAATAAACTTTTACTTTGTTTTCAATACAATGAACAAACGAATTAGCAGTGAGAGCTGACCAGTTTATGTCAAATTGATTGATAAACCAAATTTGAACGACCAAGCTCTGATACAATTGTTAGGATCTGAGTTTGATATTGAGTGATTGTTTTAGATGACATCAATGGAAGAAGATAATAATCAATGAAATAGTGTAGCGCAAAATGTGTAAAACTTTGAAATCACAACAATAGAAAGATTGTTTTCATTGAGATGCTTTTGTAATATTAATCACGTATTCATGCAAATTACGAACTCCCCTCAGCCTAAGATCACTCTAATTTGTTCGTACAGAATGTGTAGAAGAAGTGATGGATAGAACAGTACAGACACTATTTTATTTATAATACATTACAAACCACTAAGCATCTTTGGCTGACGTCACTATGAAAGTGACATTAACAAACTAAACAAACTTTAAATACTGTTAGACATAAACACTATTACATTAAAATACAATATAAACTCTGATAATAACAACTGTTGAGATATCCTCTATCTGGCTTTATCCGTTGTTAGTCTTCAGCAGACTTTACTTCAACAGATTTTATCTTCATCAGAGGTTCTCATCAGCAGACCTTTGCCATAACAGTTCTTTGGTTTTTTATCAGAGTTTGTCTCTAACAAACCTTTGCTTCTAGTAGAGCTTTATTCTAGCAGATCTTGTGAATAGTCTTTAAGACTCAACAAAGTTTAGAGTAGCATATCTTTTTTATAAAGGATCAGATGTTAGAGATTGTTTTGGCTTTTCAATCATCTATTCCTTTGTAGGGTTCAATAGATCCAACATAATTTCTAAAGCCATTGTTATAAAAAATTTGACCACCAACATTCTGGAATTGATTTCGATATTGACCTTGACTTCTAAAATTAGGTGAATGTCCATTAAAATTATTCATTCTTGGTGAACTACTTTTAGGTCTCTCATATCTGCCTGATATAGATTTAGGTTGAAATCTTTGTTGATTTTTTGAAAACGAGGAACTTGTTGAGTTACTTTTTATCCTTACCTACACCAATACAAACACCTTGTTGTTGCTAAGGAGCAGACATCTTTGGTGAGTTAGACACACTCTGCTCACCATCACCCTTCTTTTTTTGGTGATTTTTCTCTCTTCATCTCACTTACTTGTGCTTCACTCTTTTTGTTAGGATAACAGCTTGCCACATGTCGCTTAATGTGCCACACCCTGGTCGTAGCGGAAGCGCAAGTGTGTGACTATTAGGTAATCATTGCATCCAATTTACTAAACAGTATTAACAACAACGATGTCACACTATTTCTAAGTTTCATTAAACATTTACATCCAGCAAAAGTGAAGCCACATTGTTATTAGTATCAGATTTCCATTACAAACATAGTTTAAAACACATGTTCCAAAATAAGATATTGTTTTTATCACAAAGTCATGCTGAGGCTTTGACCTCTATATACCCAAACGAGGTTGGGATATAAAAGGCAAACCCTCCAAAAGGTAGTACATCGTTGTCTTGACAAATCCCATACCCGGATCTCATCACCAGCTCAAGTCCTGCGTCTTGAGACAGATGTAATTTTAAAAAGTCAACATAAAGTTGGCGAGTTCATGTAGTTTAATGTTTTCGTATCAAAATGTCGTCTTTGAAAACCTGTATTGAAATCCAAGTATGTTATTAGCATCAATGAGTTATGTTGGTACATAATGTCTATTGCCTACGTCTAGGATATATCTGTAATGGTTATAAAGTTTACAAGTTAATGTTTAATTGAGAAAATGTAAATTTTATATATTTGAACATTGTGATTCGCACGAAACATACAGATTTCGTACGATTGAGTCACTCGTACGAAATACAGTTTCGTACGAAACATAGATGTTTGTTTTTGCACGCACTTCGGTACGAGTCATGTCGACCTATAAATAGGGAAGTGTTGTGTTAGAGCTAGTTAGTGATTTGTCAAATTGGTATGGCGAAGCTCTGTCAGTTTGTTTACTTGCGTCTGTATTTTGAATGTCATTAATACATCAGAAAAAGTTAAACAGTAAGTGCTATCTTGTTTGTCATGTCTACCTCTCTAGCAATGTATTCCGCCTCTGCTAGTTGAGCGAGATCAGGTTGATTGCTCATATCGGGAGCTCAATCCCCATTCACAAGTGGTATCAGAGCCATGAGATCTGATCTATAGATAGAAAACAAGTAGTTACAGGTTACTGTGTTCAGACTTCATATATCTTCATTTTCTGACCTTTGCTGGATTTTGGACAAATTGCGGACGAATTCATGTACAAAATGGACTAGGATATTAGTAATACAAGTTAATCTTCAATCTAATCAATCCATATCATAATTCGGACTTAAAATTGAACTAAATCATGTTAAATTGACAAAATTTGGTCAGTTTGAAGTTTGAATCATTTCGTACGAGTTTCAAACTTATTCGTACAAAAATTCAACCGCATAAAATTTACTCGTTCAAAAACATAGGTTTCGTACGAAATGGTTTGATTCGTACGAAATCTTATTTTTATTAGAAAATTTTAAATCGCACAAAATTGTTTCGTACTAAAATGATGTTTTGTGAGTAGATCTGAAACGTACAAAAACTTGTTTCGTACGAAACATCTTGTCCGCACAAAAATTTTTCTAATCTAATCTTTGTGTTTTCGAAAAGTGTGTTCTAAATTTTTCACAGGAAAAATGTCTGAGGAATTTTACAATGCATTCGCCACATCGGTCGTCACCACTACAGCAGCCCAAAACATCAATCTAGAGAATGAAATGGGAACAATGACAAAACCTCCAAAGCTTATGAATCTAGAATATTTTGATAGTTGGAGTGAGAGGTTTATGAACTGGGTTCAAGCTAACCATTTTACTTGCTGGTTTGTAATCGAGGCAAAATATATCGCACAAGTTGGCGAAAATGGGCTTGAAAAGACCCTTGCTCAATTCTCTGATGTTGAAAGGGAAAGATTTATCAACGAAAAGAAAATGATGAACATTCTTCAGCAATCGATTAAAGAAGACATCTTGGCATTACTTCAACATGATGATGATGCGCAATCTTTATGGAATGCTCTTCGACTCAATTTTCAAGGCAGTGCTCAATTCCGCCAAAGCAAAAGGGCATTATTAAGCAAAGAGTTTGATGTATTCACAGTAATCAAATGTGAAACGGTAAAGCAGCTGATTGAGCGATACTTTCATCTGGTGGTTCATATGAAGAGAATGGGAATTGTGAAGACAAATGAAGAGCTTGTTGATAAGCTAGCTGATTCTTCGCGACAAGGTGAATGGTCAACTTACTTAACCATTTTGAAGAATGGAGTTGAATACAGCAATTTCACGCTGCCTCGCTTTATCGAAAGATTGGAAGGTCATGAATTAGAGATGCAAAAGGTGGCGAAAAACAAGACGGTTCAAGTGCAACAAGATGCTAATCTTTATTTCAAAAACAGTTATGCTGCTCAAATCCAAGCGCCAAAGATTCAAACTGCTTTCAGTGCATATAGTTCACCAAGCATACCTCCAACTCAGTCAAGTGGTTTCTAATCATTCCCAATAGTTGATCCGAATACACCTTCAAGTCAACAATCTTCTTTTGGATCAAATCAATCTCAAAAAGATCAAACCACTCCATCATCCAATGCAAGTCAAAGAGTTTTGCAATGTAATATTGCCGTTGACTTTCAGAATGCGCAACATTTTGACGAAAAGACAACAAAACAACATATGTCTCTACTTGCTTCAGTTCTTGAGTCATATGACAGTCTTGTTGCTGGAAAGATTGGAAATTCTGAAATGACATGTGAGGATTACAATCAAATTGATCTAGTTGAAATGGAGTTGATAGATACAAAATGGTGTATGGCTTCGATCGTTCGACGTGCACAAAGATTTATGGAAATTACTGGTAAAGAAAATTTGGGAGGATTGGATGGGAAAGTTGGATTTGATAAATCTAAAGTTACTTGTTTCAAGTGTCGGGAGAAAGGTCACTTTAAAAGAGATGTCCAAACCGAGAGGTTCAAGGAAATCATAATCCTTTCGTAGACGATTATTACAAAAGAGTGATCTACCACCGACCGTAACCAAGAACAAGAATTGTGCCGATTGAAGATAAGCAACCTGAAACTAAAGATAAGGCTTTGATTGTTACACAAGAAGACGAAGGGTTTAATTGGAACAAGTTTATTTCGAAAGGAGAAAGTTTGGCATTGGTGGCTGAAATTATTGAGGAACCGGAAGAAGAATCGGAGGCATCCTTTGATAAAGAACTTGAGGATGATGATTTTTACTATCATACTTCATTAGAGGAAGAGGAGCTGTTGATTGCTCCTTTTAAACAACTTTTGCCTAACGATGTTTTAAAAACTTTTGAAGGATATTTCGCACCTACCCAACATTCAACAGATGAAGAGCAAAAGAAACCGGTTTTAAGATGTCAAAGGTGATGAGAAAAAGGAATTGCTAAAAGAATACATCATTAAAGCGTGCATGGCGAATGGGAATGAGGTAAACAAGTCATCTGAGAATGAAAAATCTTGTTCAAAGTGTGATGAACCATGTGGTGAGTAACAGACAATTTGTCAAGCGATTACAAATCCACAAAGGAAGCTTATGACAAATTGAGTGCGTCTGTTAAACAATATAATAAAGCACTCAGAGAAAATGACGCAACACTTATGATGCTTAAAGCAATAGTGATGGATAAACAAATGGCAATTAATATTCATCTAAATACTACTGCTGAGCTCAAAAGTGATCTTGAGAAAATAAGAATTGAAACCGAACGAGTTAACAAATTGTTAATTAGTTATTCCACAAGCTCATATGTCATAGATCACATTTTACCAAAAATAAAAAAAACTGAGGAATCTAAAAATGGTGAAATAAAAAGTGGTAGTTATGATCGAGTTCCTCCACCCATGTGGAACAGTTATGCATGCAAAAATCCATCTGGGGTGGAAAATGAGCTAAATCTTAAATTAAAAACCGAACAGCTGCCTGAGGATATCGATATAACTTACAATAAAAATGATGGTGAATGTGATTTTGAAGTGGTAAATAATGTGGTTAACAAAGTGTTAAAAAATGAATCTGAAGTGGCAGAGTCTGAACAATCTGAGAAGTCGTCTGATGATATATAAGAAAATATTTAAATGATGATCCCAATGTCATAGTTTATAAAATGAAAGGGTCTGATAAACTATTTTCGGATGAGGATTTTCCAATCAAGAATGTGAAAAAGGATTGTGTAGATAAAATGTTCAAGCTGATGGAGGTAAGTCATGATGATTTAGATAAACATGATGCATCTTTCTATTCTAAATCAAAAACTGACAACCGACCCTACTATCGAAAAAATGGAGATTATCCGAAAAACAAACGAGCAGGGTTGGGTTTCCAGAAGCAACATAAAACCAACGGGTCCCAAAAATTGAATTTTACAAAGAAAATTAATTTTGTGTTTGGGACAACAACCGAGAAGGAAAAAGAAATTATCGGAACTCAATCAAATGATGATTTTCTTAAAGAAAAAGAGAAACAGAAACAGAAAAAGGTTTTGGATACCTTTGTTCATAAGGACAGCAGGACATGTTTTAAATTCAAGAAAGTTGGACATATTGCACAATACTGTTCACAAGAAAGTTCAAAACTGGTTTTGTCTCCGAAAAAGTTTACTAAGGATGAAAAGCAAAAAGCACCCATGTTTATGCCGAAACAAATTCTTAAAAGAAAGACTGAATCTCCTCAAAATGTTAAACCAATTATTCAACCTCAATCTAAGTTTGAAATTGTTGAAACATCACACAAAATTCAACAAAAAGATTCAAATTTTATGTTAAAAGGGCTAAACCATAAACACAGAAATGGGTTGCTAAAATTGTTAAAATCAAATCATCCAAGGTTGAACCTAAACCTGATGTTCCAAACAAAATTGAGCTTAAAAAGATTGAAAAGAACAAAGTGGGTCCAAAGTTCGATATTCTAACCCCACCCAAGACCAAACAGGCTTGGGTCTCTTTGTTTAAATGAATTTTGTTAATCATGTGTGCAGGGGCTCCAACGTTCGATATTGTCAAAATGGATCATGGATAGTGGAGCGTCTCGTCATATGACAGGAATGCTTGCGTTGCTGAAAGATGTTAGAGCTATTCGAGGAGGATACGTAGGTTTTGCTGGAACGCAAGGAGGTAGAATTGTCGGAGAAGGAATTCTCTCGAACGGAGTTATATCGATTGATAAAGTGAACTATATCGCGGAACTTGAGAACAATCTGCTTAGTATCTCGCAATTTGTGACAAGAAGTTCACGACACATTTCAATGATAAAGAATGTCTAATTGTAAAACCCGGTTTCAAGAATCCAGAAGAATGGATTTTGATGCGAGCTCCGCGAGAAAATGATTTATATGTTCTTGACATGAGCATCACTTCTACCACGTCAAAGAAAGTTCAATGCTTTGTTTCCAAAGCTACCGAGAAAGAGTCAATCTTATGGTATAGAAAAATGGGGCACATTCATCTACGAAAGATGAATTTTCTTGTGCATAACGACTTAGTGGAGGGTGTCAATTTGAAAAGTTTTCATCTATCAGACGATTGTCTTAGCTGCAAAAAGGGGAAGCAACATAAGAAATCACACCCGAGAAAGCTGTTGAATTCGATAAAGCTACCACTAGAAAGACTACACATGGATCTCTTCGGACCAGTCAATGTCAAAAGCATTTCTGGAGATTTATACTGTCTTGTCGTTACCGATGATTATTCTCGATTTTCATGGGTATTCTTCCTTGAGAGTAAGGATGAAACTTTTGAAACTCTTATGATCCTCTTCAGAAAACTTGAGAATTTATATCATTTCCCATTAAGAGAATTCGCAGTGATAATGGAACGGAGTTCAAGAACAAGAAGATGCAAGAGTTCTGCAATGAAAAGGGGATTCTTCATGAATTCAGCGCCCCCTATCCTCCACAATAAAATGGAGTAGCTGAACGAAAGAATCGCACGTTGATAGAAACTGCTAGAACAATGTTAGCTGATTTGAAATTACCAATCAGTTTTTGGAGTGAAGCATTAGCATCAGTATGCTATACCCTAAATCGTGTGATGACAGTTAAGCCTCACAAAAAGACATGTTTCGAGTTACTGAATCAATGAAAGCCTAACTTAGCATTTTTGGAACCTTTTTGATCACCGTGTACCGTCTTGGACCCGGCTGGTAAATTTGGAGCCAAATCTTTGGAGAGTTTCTTTGTTGGTTACGCTACTCCTCAAAAACGTGTGTTCTTGCCGAGTCTGAACCAGGCAGTTCTGCGCATTACGTAGATTGTCAAAGATATACAACGCCTAGGCAGAAGCCTGGGGATCCGTGGCTGTTTAACTATGATGTATTGTGGGATTCGTTTGATCTACCAGATGTGCCAACTGAAGAAGAACTTGTTATGTTATTTCAACAACATCGGTTATCTAATCAAGAACAAGTTCCTTGACCTTTGGTGATTTCTACATCATTACCAGTTAACACGTCTGATGTTGGTCAAAGCTCTTCTGTTCAAAATCCGGTCCTGCTACAAATGTCAATGCTGTTGAATCTTCTGCCCAGCCAAATGTAGATACTGACTCTGATTGGGAACCAACTTTCGACGATGGAGGATCCAGTTCTGATGAAGGATCTGAACAGATTGAAGGCTTTCTGAACCAACAGGCTGATCAGTCTAATGCTAGGAATAAAGCTTCTTCATCTGTAACGGCTGTCGATGAAATTCTGACAAATTTGCAACCACAAGTAGATGTTCCAACTGATGTGATACCAAGGACACTTTCATATCATTCATCAGGGAACATCATAGGCAGCTTACAATCTGGAGTGCAAACTCGCAATCAGATTAATAAAGACCTAAGCTGTTTCTATACAAGTATTGCTCCACTTCAAGTCCGATTTTCTCATAGTTGTTTTGTTTCTTATGTTGAACCGGGAAGCTGGAAAGAGGCATTAAAAGAAGAGAGTTGGGTGGATGCAATTCAAGAAGAGTTACTCCAATTCCAGAAACTTGGAGTCTGGACGCTTGTTGACCTGCCAGATCATCACAAAAAGATTAACACAAGATGGGTCTTCAAGTGTAAAAGAGATGATCGAGGAGTCGAAGTGCGCAACAAAGCTCGACTTGTGGTTCAAGGTTTTCACCAGCAGGAAGGGATAGATTATACTGAAGTCTATGCCCCAGTTGCACGTCTTGAAGCAATTCGCATATTCCTGGCCTTTGCCTCGTAGAAAGGGTTCAAGGTGTACTAATTGGATGTTAAATCTGCTTTCCTTTACGGAAAAGTGAAAGAGGAGGAGTATGTTGGCCAACCACCGGGGTTCGTTGATCCAGTGCACAAAGATAAAGTCTACCTCTTGAATAAAGCTTTATATGGTCTGCATCAAGCCCCGAGAGCTTGGTATGAAACATTATCGAGTCATCTTCTGGACAATGGCTTTATCAGGGGAACAGTAGATTCTACCCTCTTCACAAAGGAAGTCGATGGGCATTTAATTATCTTACAGATATATGTGGATGATATTATCTTTGGATTGACAAATGACAAGCTGTGTAAAGACTTTGAAGAGGTCATGAAGCGCAATTTTGAAATGAGTGCAATGAGGGAGATGAAGTTCTTTCTAGGACTTCAGGTTGACCAGTTGCCTGATGGTATTTTCATTCATCAGACAAAATATGTTCATGACATATTGGAGAAATTCAATATGACAGGAGCTAAACCAGCCTCGACCCGTTAGCTCCAAATCACGGCATTTGTCCAGATCTTACTGGAGAGAGAGTTGATGAAACTTTATATCGCTCCATGATCGGATCCTTGATGTATCTTACTACGTCTCGACCAGATATCATGTATCCAACGTGCTTGTTCTTCCATTATCAGTCTAATCCAAAAGAGTCACACCTGCTTGTCGTTAAACGCAAATGAGATATCTGATGGGTTTTCCAAGCACCAGCGTGTGGTACCTGAGACATGATGATTTAATCTTGCAGGTTACTCGGATTCTGATTTCGGGTGCTGCAAACTGAATACAAAGTCTACAACGGCTAGCTGCCAGTTCTTCGGAACCCGTTTGGTAATGTGGCAGTGCAAGAGACAAACTATGGTCGCTCTCTCTACTTGTGAGGCTGAATACGTTTTGGCATCCAGTTGTTGTGCTCAGATTCTCTCGATACAGCAACAGATGAGAGATTTCGGTTTGCAATTTCTTGATACGCCTATATATGTAGATAATCAGGCCGCGATCGATATCAACAAAAACTCATGCCAACACTCACGTACTAAACATATCGAGATTCGACACCACTTTATACGTGATTGCTACGAGAAAAAGGTGGTGCGAATTGAGAAAATCCACACGGATGACCAAAAAGCAGATTTTTTTTTATCAAAGCTTTTGATAAAACAAAGTTTAAAAATTTGTTAAAGCTAAATGGTTTAAAAAATACGATCTCAGGGGATGTTTTTGAGGTTGAGTTTGAGAATGATGATGACTTGATGTGAATTTGTCATCACTTACACATTTTCTGTACATTCTTTCTTATAACTTCTTAAAAAATCCAAAAGTATGTTTTTGATTTTAGGGGGAGAATGTTTGAGGAAAATACAAAAATATTAAAAAGACAGAAAGAGTTTTGTGTAACAAGAGTGATCATAGTAAATCAAAAATGATATTCACAGTATGCTAAAGAATTGTATTGTTTTAAAAGTAATTAAGCAAGTCTTACTATGGATATGCCAATAGACTTTACTCGTTTAGTAAATTGTATTCGAGATATAAACCTAAAACATAAAACTGATTAATTTGTGGGTTAACATCTCTCGGATATATGGACTTAGTACTCAGAAATTTCGTTTGAGAGAATGCTAGATTCTGCGATACTAGGTCTTTATATTTGATTGATATCTTGGGTATTATTCGAGTTCTTCTGATTTTGCGGAAGCAATGGCCTAGAACTCATATAATACTTTCACATTATTTCCCCGAAAGCTGCATGCAAATATGGTTATGTCTTAAGCAATTATGACATTTGTGGTACAAAAGATTCCTTAATGGAACACCACCTAAAGACGAGCCTTCATCTCTTTGTCTGTACGGTAGTACTAACCTGAGCTCTCAAGGTCTCGCATTCACCCTATTTATAGATGTCAGTTCGATATATTCACCTGTATAATGACATTCTGGGAATCTCGATACGGGAGTATATTCTGAGATGGGAAACACAGTTATTTCATGTTTATAATAATACCTTAACATATCTTCAAACAGTTGAGAAACGAGAGGAGGTTTAAATGGAAAAATATATTGGCAATCTAGGTAAATTTGTTTAAAAGCTTAGAGGGTGTTTCTAGATCAACGGTACTGATGACTTATATGTATGCTTGAAATGATCCTCTAAAAACACAAAATTCACAAAAATGTTATTCTTTGAAAAAATATCTCAAAACTCAAAAAGATTTTCAGTTTTCTTAGCTTGATAGTTTTATTTTTGTTTACCGATGATAATAACACTGACGGTTGGATTCATTGCAACATCTTGCTGAGGAAAGCTTGAAATCATGGCTTGGAGCTAATTCTTGTAAAAAGTTTACATAAATGTCAAGAAAGTTCATTAATTTGAAACTTTATATGTTAAAATAAATCTGTTTGGTCAAACATAGTCAACCAAGGTCATTAACTTGGACTTTGAAGGCAAATTGGATAACTAGGATCATTAACTTGGACTTGGTTAGTCAAGTGGATTTTTGAAACAGATAAAATTGAAAAAAAATGGAAAATACAAAAATAAAATTGAAAAATTGAAAAGTTTAAAGTATTTTAGTTTTGATTCACACAAAATCGAATTTCATGCGGAGAGAGTCATTTTTGTACGAAACAAGAACCAAGTTTTTTGTGCGATTCATAATATTTCGTACGAAACATGTGAGTATAAATACTCTGTGTTTCTCACAGAAATGAGGTTTATGTTCTCTTTGCATTGTTGAGCGACTCAGAGTACTTTTTTTGCGATTCGACTCTAAAAACTTCATTTCTTGGGTTTTGTGATTATAATTCACATTGTTGAGGTTGATTTGCACGCATCTTTCAATGGGCAAGGTAATTTCGTCAAAATCACACTGTTATATCGTCAAAATTTAGTACGATTCGGACTAAAAGTTAGATCTATGGAAATTGGACTGGTAAAATGTAAAATCATTAAAATCGGTTCTAGTAACCTGAAAATCGACTATCAATTTGTTAAAAACAACAAGCTTTAAGTTGGGATTATACTTGGACAAATTTTGGGATGACCATGAATTTGGTACGAATGAATTGTTTCGCACGAAATAAAATTTGAAAGAAAAATGATTAAGTGTAGAATTTTTGTACGAAACAAGTGAATCGTATGAATAACATGAATTTCAAATTTTTGATTATATGTATGTTTCGTACGAAACATATGTTTTGTACGTAACAAAGAAGGAAACTTTGAAAGTTTAAAACTTTTGGTTAATTTTTATGTTTCGTACGAGACAGATTTTGTACGAATCCGGAAAGAAATTTTTGAAAGTTTAAAATTTTCTAGCGGTTGATTGTTATTTTCTTGTACAGGCCAAGAAATCCGGGTTTTCTCCAGTGCACAATATATGATGTATCACAAATGCTTCAATCCCAGAGATAGCAGCATATCGAGATATCTTGGATTTTCTCACAAGGATTAGAGTGACTAAAGCGTTAACAGATAGACATACGGCTTATCTTTCGCATGTGGAATATTTCTCGAATGCTGCTGAGTATAGTATAGATGACAACGCCATTATTCAGCAGTAAAGGTTAACGATGTTGATATTCAATTGAAGATTACTAAAGAGTTGATTCGGAAAGTGTTGGAGTTTAAGGATAACAAGGACGATCCAACAGGCTTCACTGAATATATGGTTAAAGGATGTTTTTATAGGATGAGGTATACAGGGTTTGTGAATGCTACTCCATACAAGAAAGGAAACTTGAGTGCGCCGTTCAGTATCTTGCACATGTTATTAATCACGGTTTGGGACATAGGAAAGGTGGTTTCGATGACTTGGTGGATTATCATATGTGTATGATTACTACTCTAGTGCTGAATCTTCCATATAACTTTTCAAAGGTTATATTTACTCAGATGATTCAAAATATTCAGAAGGAAAGGTTTTTGCAGTATCCAAGATTCATAAAGATGATGTTAGACTATTTACATCATGATTTGAAGAAATCCCCAAACGGCGTTCTCAAACTTGAACATATGGATGTTCCATCATTACAAAAGATGAATATGCATCTAAAGTCTGCCTTCGTAGCTAAATCGATGTTTGGTGCTATTCTTGATAAAGATTATATTTCACCAGCACCAGGAAAGTGGAGGAAGGATGATAGTGGTAACGATGAAGAGGAAGTTAAATCATTATCGTTGTTTGTGGCAAAGAGAAGTCCATGGTTCGTAAAAGACGGAGAAAAGGGTGGGAAAGCTACATATAAAGGGATAAAGAGAAAAATTGCGCTTGCTGTTGAAAGTTCAGGGTTGAGAGATGAACCTATAGTTGGAGAAACAGTTGAACAAATGGCTGAAGAGATAGAACGTTAGGCTTTTGGAGCTAACAAAGCAGCTGAAGAAGTACTATCATCTAGTACTGATTCAGAAGAAAGAAGAGCGGGAGAAAAGAAAAGGGCCGAAAAGTTAGCAAAGAAACGTCAAGATGAACTGAAACGTAAAGCTGAGGAACGCAAGAGAAAAGCGGCATGTGAGGATGACAAAACTTATGTTTAGTCTGAATCTGATACGGAATCTGCGTTTCGAACTCCGATCAAGAAAAGGCAAAGAAGAATGAAGCGATCTGCAGCTCGAATATCTCTGATTGTTATTGCAACAGAAGCTGGGGCAGAACAGACTATTGAAGAAAATGTGGAGGAATAATCACAGAATATTCCGTCTCCACCACATCATATGCATCCAGAGCCAGATCAATAACAAGTTTAACCAGATATACCTTTTCAACAATCATCAGTTCTTGAAAAAGAACCCGAACAACAACAACCAGCACCGCAACAATCTGCATCAGAACTAGTTCAACAATCAATGCCTACCACCACAACAATCTGCTCAACAAAAATCTCAACCATCTCATGCTCAACAATCTCGTCTTACACCACAGCCTTTTGATTCACAAGCATTTTTTGATGAGATTCATTTAGACAATCTACCAGGAGGAGATGAGTTTCGTTTTGATGATCCAAAGTTGATGATTTGCAGAAACAGGTGACAATGAACGCATAGCTGAGTTGCAACAGCAGATAAACATGTTAACAGCTGAAAAGTTTGAAATGCTTGAAAGGATTGGGGGATTAATTGTTGACAAACAAAAATTAGAAGCTATGGTAGCAAGTATTATTTCTGAAAACAAGATATTGCAGTTACGAATGACAGAATACGAGGAAGAACGTTTGAGAAATAACCGAAGAATGGATGTGTTTGAGAAGATTCTTGAAAAGAAGTTGGGTTTGAGTATCTCTGGTGCAATTGATGAAATAGAACGTGCAGAAGCGAGGGAAAGAGTTGCTGAAAGAAACGATTGTCTAAACAGCAACCTGATGGGCAAGGAAAAGGAAAAGGTAAGATAGTGGAGGATTCCGTGATTGATGAAGTGGTGCCAGAAGCTGAATCTGAGCCAGTACAATGTTGGGACATTGTGGTGTATGAAGAACCAAAGAATTTTATCTTGATAATCTGAGCCAGTACAATGTTGGGACATTGTGGTGTATGAAGAACCAAAGAATTTTATCTTGATAGGAAAACCAACTGATGTGGATATAGATTCACTTCAAAGACATCGAGATTGGTTGATGAAGAAAAAGACAGGAAAAGACAGTAAAGAAACGGCTGAAGAAACAGAAAAAGGAGGCAGAAGTAGAGGATGCTGAAGATGTTGATGTTGATGATAAAGATTCCAGTAGTTCATATGGTAATGATGATGATAATGTTGGAGGTTTGGGTATTCGTGTAATTGATTCAAATGTTAATGAATTAGTTGATCTTTCCAAGTACTTTGATGATTCTGCAAACCAAACTACTGAAGAGGAAAGGATGGATAAAGCTGATGAGTCAGTAGATGCTCAGCAGGCAGGAATTTTCAAAGAAGGTGTTACATCTTCTGTTCTTGTCGTGCAAAAGCCGTTTGTATTATATCTTGAGCATGGTGTTGAATAAGGGGAGTTTGTTCATAGTTATTCAAAAGAAGAAATAGCAGAAACGCTCGGTATTAGCAAAGAGAAATTCGATTTTGATTTTGAAGACGAACTGAATGAGATAGATGTTTTTGAATCCAATGCTTATGTTTTTGAAGATATTGAAGATGCAAACGTATATGATAACGTTTTCGTGGAAAGTGATTCTGATGACGATGCTAATGATGCCATTCAGGGTACACAAGATTTCCCAACGTTTATCGATTTATTTATAGCAGAAAGTTCTGAGATGTTACAAAGGAAAGTATCTGAAGCTGTAAAGAAGGAACAATTCCTGAGAAGATGACTACAGCTGAGATTATTGAACAAAAGTAGAAATGGTTTCGGGAGAGTTCAGCTGAGCGAAAGTTTAAGAGACCCCTAGCATTTTTCACCAGAGATGCTGATATTTCTTTAAGGGATATTCTGAGTTGGGGTTGGATTGAAGAGCTAAATGTATATGCGATTAAAAGGGAATTTGGGATTTAATACTTTCGATATCTGAGCGACATCAAAACACTGCCTGATTGGGACATAAAGGAACTTGTGCAAACCAAGATGATAAATCTTAAGATGAAATTCCATGACCAAAAGCTGTGGAGATTGATCAAGTTTGAAGCTAAGCATGGTTTTGTTCATGTGAAACCTCATTATCCACGTCGTATTGTTAAAGTAGATCCAGTGACGAAGGAGAAAGATATTACTTTGATTGTTAAAAACCATGGGTGATGAAGAACATGCCGCTGATCAAAATGGAGCAAGATTTTTATACAATCTTCAAGTGGTGGCATTATGATTCGAATACATGAGAGGCTGTTATATGTGTGCACCCAGATATAGATTCGTGGAAGATTACAGAAGAATTAACCGAAGCCGTCATAGCTCACAAAAGAATATATGGTCTGTGGCGAGGCATTCGAGTACTAGACCCAATGTGGCTAGTAAATTGTTCGAAGAAAGACATAGAATGTTTATTCTATAGTAAGATAAGTTTTGAAGAAAAGGATCAAGAGCAAGCACTTCAATTTCAAAAGATCGTGAATGTGTGCTTTTCAAATGATATTCATTCTAGATCGAATTGGAAAACAAATTGGAGAAAGATTGAGAAGAAGGAATCAAAGAAAACGGAAGAAAAAGAAGCTCGGATTGCAGAATGTTCAAGTATAGCATCTTTAAGGAGCTTTCAGTTTAGAGCGACATCCTCTTACTGATCAAACGCCAATTGCTTCTGAGGAACGTCGAAAGCTTGTAAAGAGGTTCTTTGGGCGATAAGTCAAATCTAATTCAAGATTTTGAAGATTTTGTAAAGAGGTTCTTTGGGCAACATCCAAGGGGGAGTTTGTTGGTACATAATGTCTATTGCCTACGTCTAGGATATATCTGTAATGGTTATAAAGTTTACAAGTTAATGTTTAATTGAGAAAATGTAAATTTTATATATTTGAACATTGTGATTCGCACGAAACATACAGATTTCGTACGAGTGAGTCACTCGTACGAAATACAGTTTTTTACGAAACATAGATGTTTGTTTTTGCACGCACTTCGGTATGAGTCATGTCGACCTACAAATAGGGAAGTGTTGTGTTAGAGCTAGTTAGTGATTTGTCAATTGGTACGGCAAAGCTCTGCCAGTTTTTTTACTTGCGTCTGTATTTTGAACGTCATTAATACATCCGAAGCAATTAAACAGTAAATACTATCTTGTTTGTCTTGTCTACCTCTCTAGCAATGTATTCCGCCTCTGCTAGTTGAGCAAGATCAGGTTGATTGCTCATATCGGGAGCTCGATCCCCGTTCACAAGTCAATTAAGGATCTATCAGTGTGTCGCGAGCACCTTGACATACTTGTGCCATAACTAAGTAACAAAACCGAGACTTCTTTGACATTTTGGGATCACAAAAGCACTCCAATGGGTATACCAACCAGGAGTGGATCGGATCTCAAACTCAATAGATCTACTTCTTTTGCACCTTGGTTACTAAGTGATTAATGGTTACAATTGTTATTTCCTACTTACGCACAGTTATCTGTTATCTGCTAACTCATAGCTAACATAATGTTTTGACATGACATGTATTTCCCCTCGATAGTTTAAAAAAATTTAAATAAGTGAAAGGATGGAGATGAACTCACAGCTTTTGCGTTCTGTATAAGTCGTACTATTTATAGATCGGTGTCCGCAACGTATGTAACCTACATGCGTATTGGTTTCATTAGACACCTAGGTCTCAATGGACCTTGTACTCATTGTTCATCTTGAATTCTTGTTATGTATTTCTTTGTTATGATTGAACAACTTAAAATGTTATCGTACTGTTGGTAGTTAGTTGTTTGATTAGTATTGTTATATATATATATATATATATATATAACAATACTAATCAAACAACTAACTATATATATATTGTTGTTTTCAAATCATGTGTCATTGGGCCTAACCCATGTAATTTATGTCTTTGAGCCTAGCCCATGTTTTATGTCATTTGGCCTAGCCCATGTTTTGTATCCCTAGGCCTAGCCCATGTGATTTATGTCTTTGGGACTAGCCCATGTTTTTGTATCTTTGGGCCTAGCCCATGTGATTTATGTCTTTTTGGGCTTTTATGATTTTTGGGCCTCATCCATAAATATTATGGGATTTGGGCCTAGCATATGATTTTTTTTACAATTTGGGCCTAGCCCAAATTTATTTATAAAAAGCTATTTTTCTTATAAGTATTTACTTATAATTTTTCCTAACTTTTTATACTTTTAACTTTCCGGATTTTGATTTCGATAACATATATATATATATATATATGTTGAATGCCTAAATATATATTTAGACTCGTCGTCGGCGTCGTTCCTACATGTTCGTTTTCGTCAAGAATCGTCCGTTGGTCGTCGACGAAGGTGTAATCTTGAACATCCGCCTATTGTTCGCATTGTTTCAATTGTCCGATTTATTGTTTCGACGCTTAACAAAAATATATTTATTATGTTATTAATACTTGGGGTGTTGTTCAAGTTTTTGTATTTTGTATATGGTGGGGTATTTTTATTGTGAATGCCCTAAGTTTCTAATACATACACATACAATACACACATGTATACATACAAATTTATTGGTAACAAATTGTATAAATATATATATACTTGTATTATTTTCCAAATAGAAATATATATTTGTAAAAAGTATTTATTTTTACTTATAAATATATTTATAACTTTATTTAAACACTTGGTTATTTAGGGATAACCCTTATCATTAGAGCCTACTTAATGACGATTTAAGTTACTAATCGCGTTTAGTCCCACTAATCACCCCACTAATCTTGTCTTAATCGCGATTAGATTTTAGAAAATTTCGCCATAGTTTCCCATAAACTATGGCGTTTTCCACGTTTTAAAAACGTATTTAAAATCTGTTTAAACTCATAATCATCAACAACAAACCATCTAATATTTATTTTACATAATCAAACCATCATCATCCATGACTTTTATGGTTTAAAAATCCTAGTAAATCAAGTGGGTTTTTAATATTTATTAACCTTTTCAAAACACTACTTTTATCATGTTGTTTAGTTAAGTTCATGCACTTAACCCCTTGATTACTACGCATTTTTAAGGTGATTATAACTTAAATATAAGTGTTTACTTCTCATAAAAATCATTCATATGTATAAAAATTATCTTTAAGTTGTAGTTTTTTTCATGGATGATGTAGTTTATGATCTTGTTTAGATTTAAACCTTAACATGTTTAAATCTTCACTTTTATACTAAATCACACAAGATCATCCCACTTTTATATCATACTATCAACATAAACAGCTTCAACATGCAATCTAACAATCATATAAACATATAATCAACACAAAATAAACAATATTTATTGTTATTATTATGCTGTGAGTTAGGGTTTATGATTTATCTTTTCTTAATTTTCAAGATGATCAACTTGTACACTAATAATCTAAACATAAATAAGCTAAATTATGGAGGAGTTTAGCTTACAATGAGTGCACAAATATCTTGAAGATTATAGAAGAAAATGAAGCTCCTTAAGAATCCCTAATGATCTCCATCCATGGTAGCTTCTTTAGGGGTCTTGTTTAAGTTTCAAATGGTGTAAAAAGTGGTGGATTGTGGTGGCTAAATGGTGGTCTATGGTGGAGGTGGTGGAGCCGTGAGGTGGAGGTGGTGGAGCCGTGAGGTGAAGGAAGAAGAATGAGAGAATATGTTGCAAATTTTGAAGGAAAAATGATGAATTATTGTAAGTCCCGTTAACGGATCAAACATGTATCACTAACCTAATCAATAGCGGAAAGTATGATTAGGATGAAGAACAACTTGAATAACATGAATAATATAACTTGCATACAACAAAAGATGTCAGATACAAGTTTTTTTTGTCAACTCTCTAACCCCTAACAAATGACCTAACCCCACTATTTATAAGCATCACAAAGCCCAAAAGTACAACCCTAGGCACTAGGAAGCCCAAACTAACCCCAAAAGCCCAAATACACTATAAATGAATAAACCTTTAAAGCTCTAAGCCCAACATTCTCCCCCTAGGTTTCTTCATTTGTCCTTCGGTGCCGCATCCACACCCAAAAATCCAGCAATAATACCAGCAACTGCAGCCATCCAATCTTTAGCACAAACCTCGTATAGCTCTGCAATGCTTATTTTATGAGAAGCAAGAACTTGTAAATCTTCATCATGAAAGCTAACTAGATCCACCACATCATTCACCCTGAATGCCTTCTCTTTCATCACAATCGCAACACTTCTGACCTTTGGATCGTATAACCAGAAGTTAAAGTTCTTCAGAATTCCCTTTGAAAAGGTAAGTGCAACGAAAATAACCAACTCTTTATCTGTAGTAGGCCACATCACAGATTTGAACCTTTTGCCTGTGTGCGCATCACGGACTCCCTTGGCTACTCTCAGATACGGTTTAGCAGTCTTCATACTCTTAAAACCGCTCCTAACCTCCCGTTCAAGCTTCTTAAAGACCTCCAACCAGGTCCACGCTCTGTAGTATCGTCATCAGTGTATGGAGCTTTTAAAAGATTAGTAAGTGCTACTTTAGTCCATGTCTCAAACTGCGACTCTTTCGAATAATATTCCCTCGTTCCGTCCTGTCGTACAATGATCCACATGTTTTTTAATATGATCATACATCCAACTCAGCACCTTCGACTTATTGCCCACCTTACTGTAATAACTGGATCCCAACTCCATCACGTATCTCTCAGATTGATTAGTTGGATCTTTCAGCTGAAAATTTTCGTCCAGAGGGTTCACATTAACATTCTTCATTAATACCATCTGCTTCTTCTTACTCTGACTGGCAGTGAACTTTTTACGTGGACACTTAAGTAATCATCGAGACCGGCTTGACGTTCGGCTGCTAACTGCCCAGCCGCCAACCTTTGCTCTTCGGTTTCTTCTGCCATACGCTGTTGTACTGCACGATGTCGGGTTTCAACATTCATGGGATCATCGGTGGGATCGCTAAACTCCCTGCCAAACTTGTTCTCCAATTTGCCCCTTAAATCGAACACAATAGTCATCAACATCGTCACATCCCCCTACAGCTGATCGATAGTTTGATCTCGAACATCCAAGCGATTCTGTAGGGAGGCAATCTGAGCATCCTTTAACATAGCCTTCTGTTCTAGCACAACAAGCCGTTTCTTTAACTCAACGACATCCACCTCTGTATTGTCATCATCACTGTCTAATCCCCCAAACTCGAATGCCCTCTTCTCAGATCTACACATATAATCGTCATCAGCAGCATCAGAATAACCAACTCCACTACCTCCCGCTTCCGAACCACCAACACCTGATGAACTACCTCCAAATTCCATTATTTGCAACGTTGTGGCAGCAGGAATCGATACAACTGTGGACTGTGTAATGATAGGAACTGTGGGCTATGTAGAAATAATAGGCGTGTCAACCATCGATGTACAAGCAACAGATTCAGCAACAATAGCCTCAGCAGCAGTGATCTCAGCAACAGTGGATGTAATCAAATCAGAAGCAACAACAGTAACAACAACATGAACCTCAGATGTACTAGCTGAAATCCTCGGCCCAGTTCTGCGCCTCTTAATCAACGGTACTTCATCTTCTTCATCACCGTCATCTTCTTCAGGCTGAATAGTTGGAGCAACAACAGACGGAATGTCAAGCGGGGGATCACCCTGTTTCTCTTGAATATCCTTTAATTGAGCGATCAAGGCAGCTAGATTCTCAAACGATAGCTCTGGTAGAACAGGAGTTAACGTAGCATTGAATGCATCAAGATCATCCAGAAAGGCCTGTCCTACATCATCCTCATCATCTGTAACTAAATCCTCGACTTTTCTCTCCTTTTCCTTTGCATGTATATCGTGTTCCTCAGCTACAATGGCATTTACTGGAGGAGGCAGGGGTGGTGGAGCATACAAACCTACAACTTCAGAAAACTTGCCAAACTTCTTCAGAGGAAACCTACCAACAAATACCGTCTTCGAGGTAGAGCGGTTCTTCTTCATAGTTGCAAAAATAGTATGTCCCTTTGGCTTCATATTCAGTAGATTAGCGTCTGTAGCATTCTTTGCTAAATCTAGAAAATGGGCATCGATTATCAGCTGGATAAACCATGGATATAACAGAAACATCCGTTTCTTGGACTGCTCTAATATTTTCTTCATATTATCGAAGATATAACCAGAATAGTTATACTTCCAGTCCATGACTAATGAAACGATCGCAGATGTCTGTGCCTGATTGGGCTGATCCAGTCCACCTTTGTTTTTCGACACACATTGCATGAATATGTGTATTAGTAACCTCCAGTAAGCCGGAAACATCTTCTTCAACAGTGGCAGATAAGATTCATCATATCCCATCTCCATGAGTACCGGCAGCACCTCTTCTTTGACATATGTTGTGGGATCACTGAAGGTATCTGTCAGCTGTAGCACCTCCCTCACACAGGCCTCATTAACCACAATCTCCTTCCCTTGAATCTGTGAATGTGACATCCCGGCTTTTCAGGTATCTTAAACGCGCTACTTTACGGTTATTCATTCCTACGCTGATTTAATTCGGAGAATTACGTGCTATGTGTTATTAGACGTTTGTAGATTTTGTATATTATTGTATCACACCTTGATTTCGCGATTATTAATTATAAAAAAAATAATAAATAAATAGCTGAACCGAACCGAGCCGCGAAACGTGTCGACCTCACCTCCTTGCGGCCCAAGGAAATAACCTAAACTTGAGGCCCAAGCCACTTAACCCAAACCCCCTCCTATTGCGGTCGCGCCCCCCCCCCTCCCCTTTCCCTTGTTATATATAAATGTATGTATGCATGAGATGTGTTTAAAAAAAAAACAACAAAACCCTAGTCTCTAAGAGAAGGCCGACGGCAGCCCCCCCCCTCTCATGATCACAAAATCCCACATCCCCGGATTGGTTCCAAGCTTGTCCCGGTTCGCTAATCATCATCGTTTCAAGGTTAGGGTTTAATTGTTTTGCGATTCACATTAGGGTTTGTGTAATCTTGATCATGATTATGTGTAATGGTAGGATTATTAGTATGAAAAAGTGTTGTGATTTATGATTAGTTCGGATGAATGTCCGAATCTTTGCGATTGTGATGTTATGTTGAATACTAAAATCATAGGCTGCGTTTTAGCTATAAAGATCATGTTATATAATTAGGGTTTGCATGAATATTGATATACATGATGATATTTGACAAATAAACCTATTGTTAATCATTATTACTAAGCATCATGATCATTTAAGCATGTTCTAATGAGATAAAAGTCGAAAACAGTTTGCTGATTGACATTCACAGCCAACTTCAATTGGCTGTAACCTGATCATTATTTATCGAAAAGTGGATTTTCTGAAGCCTAAAACGTGTATTTTTGAAAAACGCTTCCAATGGCGGTAGATTCATATTTTTCTGAGGTTGTTTTCTATTTGTAAGTAGTCATTTAGTGCAGCAGCTGAAGCTACATAAATTCTGCAGAATTTGCTGGTTGTTTATCAAGTTGGATCTCATAGTCTGTAGGGGGTTAGGTCACCAAATTTGTACAGTTACTGGAGACGGAAATTTCCGGAAATCTCCCACTGGAATTTTGTTAATTGGATATACGATGATTTTTAAATAATTTTTCCCATGGACTGCAGTCAGAAAGCGACGAATCTGACTGCAGCCTAGTATATAAATGTTTATAAATAATTGGTAAAACTTTAGGACTTGAAAATTTTACATACAATTCTACAGTCTAATTGACATCTGCTGTAAAAAATTTGGAATTTTTGAAACGCTGGAACTATTTTATAAAAATCCTTGAAAACAGCCCAGTTATGAGCGTACAAGCCGAAACATGATAACTTTTGTTAGTGTGTACCAAAGTGTTGTATGAGTTAATATGTGTTTATAACAAGTTGGTTTGATCATTATTTTTTATGATGATACTTTGCATGCATGATTGTGTTTTCGAATTGGTTATTACGTGTGCCGCACTGTGTGTTAGTTATGCGTAGGGTTTTGTATCAGTGTGTTCACACACTAACTTTAAATCGGTTGGCATGTTAGGACGTGATTAGCGGTCCCATCATTTGCTTCTTTTGCTTCTAACCGAGCAATTTAAGGTGAGTTCACGGCCCCTATTTTATTCGGTTTTAAACAACAG
Organism: Scalesia atractyloides; assembly: GCA_947069175.1. Classification (NCBI taxonomy): domain Eukaryota; kingdom Viridiplantae; phylum Streptophyta; class Magnoliopsida; order Asterales; family Asteraceae; genus Scalesia; species Scalesia atractyloides. Next base: position 41,579,938 of record CAMTDV010000116.1, read on the forward strand.
GGGGAGAAACATGTATACACTCTATAACTCTATCTTTTACGTTATGCAAAATTAACGTCGTTAACTATTCGGTAACTAAGTTAATGTTAATGTATGTTATGGTCACTAAGTAGCTTTATCACGGAAGTCCTCAACCAACTCTCAGATCATTAGTATTGGGTTAGATAGCGGCGAAATTATAAGTAGTACTACTGGGCCCGACAAGCCCCACCTGAGCTAGTCGCGCTAGCCGACCGGGTATGGTCAACGGGTGATTAATTTGGCCTAACTTTCGCCATGGTCAGTGATAGACCTGGCAACACTGAGGCAACAACAGTCAGCTTCGATCGCGAACTCTTATGTGACGTAACTTTAGGCTCGCTACCTACATGTTAACATTGAACTTAATTACGAACCAACATTATTATTCCGGGTTAGGAATAATGGAACTATATCGTTATCCTAGGTTCGGGATAACGGGGAAAACAAACTTTGAAACCGAACTTATGAACTTATAAAAACCTGTGAACTCACTTTTCTTTAATGTTGACACGTGTTTCTTTACATGTTTCTCAGGACGCTAGGAGCGCTAGGTGCACTCACTTGCATTTCATCAAGACATTTTTATCAAGTCTTATTTACGAATAACGTTTGGGATTTTTGGTTTTGGCGTTTATGTTGGCGCCCGTTACTTTGCTTTACTCCAATGCTTCAGCTAAACTTTGAAACTAATGTTTCCGTTAAACTTTGAAACTAAGATATTTTGAAAATGACTATGAATGGTTAAACAAATGTTTTTGGAAAAAGTTTAAATAAATCATATAGAGTCGTTCGATATTACTAGTGTCTGAGATTCTGGTTGGATCACACGCGTCGCGGTAAAACTCCGCAAGTGGAAATTGAGGGTGTGACAGATTGGTATCAGAGCCTCTAGGTATAGAGAACCAGGTTTGCATTAAAAGTAGACCTAAACTATAGCTGTTACACGATACTAGACTTAGTTGGCACCAAACTCTGATATCTTGTTATGTGTTATACTACAATTGTTTTATGTAAGATATATATGTATATTGTGATGCACGCAACTTGTGACTAACTACACCAACCCAGCAGGCAATGTCATCATCATCATCCGACAAATCTCGACAATCAAGGGCGCCGGGGAAGGCACCCATGGTCGAACCTTCACCACCTCATGGCGTGGAGACACGCTCAGCTGCTAGGAAAAGACTCGCTCTAGGAGGGGAGTCGTCCTCCCGTCCGACCACCGCTATACTGGTCGAACCGGTCAACTCGTTAGGAGTAGGGGACGATCTACTTAGGGATATGTTAAGGAAACAACAGGAACAGCTAGAGAGAATGCAGGAGACTATCGAAGCACAAGGATGGATGATACGTCAACTAACTAGTAAAACTGGAAAGCTCGTGGAAGAGCAATATGAGAATAAGAGAGTTCGAAAGACTTTAGCTAAAGATCTTCGTGCTGAGCAGCTGAGGGCTGACTGGCTCAAAGACAGAGTTCTTGAGTCTAGTTGGAGGATTCAAGAACTGGAGCAGAATCAAGCACCTGTCCCAATACCCGCACCAGCACCGGCCCCCCCAGCGCCGGTAGAGGAAGAAGAGGAGGACCCAGAGGAAGACCCGGAGAAGGATCCAGAGGAAGACCCGGAGGAGGATCCGGAGGAAGAAGAGCCGGAACAGGACCTGGCTGTTGAAGCTGAAAACGCCGCAGAGGATGACGGTATTGATAGCGACTTAGGTGATGGAGACGTAGATGTTATGGGTGGTTAAAGGTGGTGAGGGTTCATAGCGTGAAGAGGAGAAGAAGGTGGGACCCCAACGGTTATTATTACTATTATTATTATTATTTTTAAATTTTAGCTTTATTTTTTTTACATGAATTGTAGGTTTAACAATATAACTCGTCTCGCCAATCTCCGCTTTGTTTTCTTTAGTTTGTTTGTTTCCACTTATGTTTAAACTTGAAATTTTATAATTAAACTGAGATGTTTGGTTGGTATTTTGTGAGACATTGCAATTTATTTAATCTAATGTTCCTTTTGATTGTTTAAATTGTCGGGTTGACATAACTTGTGTGATTATTGACGTGTGCAATATGATAACTATATTGGATATATATATACTTATCGGTGTGTGTTTGTGTTGTATTGCGAAGATCTGAAATGGCAACCGGTCGTCGCGGAAACCTCAACATGTCAACTGAAGAATTAGCCGCATTAATCCAAGAACACGTGAATGCTGCTCTAGAAGGTGTTCAAAACCCACCAGTAGGAGGGGGTCTTAACCCCTAAAAGATGTTCCTCGATGCAAAACCGAGCAAGTTCACGGGTGTTGAAGGACCCATAGGACTGGTCCGTTGGATTGAAAAGTCTGAATCGGTGTTCGAGATGTGCAATTGCCTTGAAGCGAATAAGGTCAAGTATGCTGCCTCAACGTTGGAAGATGGGGCATTAACCTAGTGGAACGCACAAGTCCAAACGCGTGGACTTGTTGCGGCGAACGCAATGGCCTGGACCGAGTTTAAGACCCTAATCAAGGAGGAATACTGTCCGCGGGACAGAGTTCAGCAGTTGGAACTGGCGTTATGGAACCACAAGATGGCAGGGTCAGAAATTGAAGCGTACACGGAAAAACATCATGATCTGGTGTTCCTTTGTCCCGATTTGGCTAACACCATCAAAAACGACTTGAGTTTTATCTTGGGGGTCTGGTCCCTGAGATCCAGGGCATGGTAATGTCTAGCAACCCTACGACAAAGCATCAAGCGATCAAGCTGGCGCATAAACTCACCGATAAGGCGGTGGAGCAAAGGAAGTTGCCACCTCGGGGTGCAACTGAAGTTGTCCCTGATAGGAAAAGAAAATTTGAAGACTCACTTGCTCGACAGTCTTCGTCAGCCCAGCCACAACAAGGAAACCAGAAGCGGTCCAACAATTTCAACAACAATCGGGGTCACAATAATCAGTCTGCCAACAACACCCAGAACTTGAGCGGCTATGCGGGTCGAAATCCGCAATGTAACCGTTGTAACCTCCATCATCACGGCCCTTGCGCCGGAAATCGCTACCAACGATGTGGCAAAGCGGGACACGCGGCAAAGGATTGTCGCGGGGAAATCATGTCTCGACAAAATCAGAATCAGCACCAGGGTCAACAGCAAGGTAATAACCGGGGGTGCTATCAGTGCGGTAGCACTGCCCATTTCAAGCGGGACTGCCCGCAGCTTCGCAACAACAATGGTGGGAACAACAACAACAACAACCACAACAACCCACAACAACAACAATAACAAAAATGGCAACAAAGGAAATGGTGGCACAGGAGGTGCCAAAGGTCGTGCATTCACGTTGGGCCGTGGAGAGGCCAGAAACGACTCGAACGTGGTCACCGGTAAGTTTCCCCTTAACGATCATTTTGCTACTGTACTTTTTGATACGGGTGCGGATAAGAGTTTTATATCTGAGTCTTTTAGGAAGAACCTAAATCTCACGCCTAAACCCCTAGAGACCCCTTACGTCATAGAACTAGCCGATGGTAAATATGTAGATGTGACCCATTTAGTAACCTGCTGTCAACTTAAACTCGCGGGTCACACCTTTACCATTGATCTGATGACAACTACCATGGGTAGTTTTGACGTGGTAGCCGGAATGGATTGGCTATCCGACGTTCGAGCTGAAGTTCTCTGTTTTGAGAAAGCTATCCGTATTCCGCTCTCTAACGAAGAAGTCTTGATGGTGCAAGGCGAGAAGGCAGGCGCCATCACAAACAACATCTCTTACATGCAAGCTCAGAAGTATCTTCGAAGAAAGAACTCCTTCGCTTTGCTCGCACTGGTCACCGAGCAGTCTAAGGACGAGAAGTGGATTGAAGATATCCCCGTCATCCGTGACTTTCCCGATGTGTTTCCAGAAGAGTTACCTGGTCTTCCACCACATCGACAAGTGGAGTTTGACATCGAATTGGCGAACCATGCGACTCCTATCACCAAGGCCTCGTACCGCCTAGCTCCAGCAGAGCTGCAAGAGCTGTCTACCCAACTTCAGGAATTGTTGGAAAAAGGATTTATCCAACCCAGTACTTCGCCATGGGGAGCTCCGGTCCTTTTTGTCAAGAAGAAGGACGGAACCTTCCGCATGTGCATCGACTACAGGGAACTCAATAAGGTTACCGTCAAGAACCGATACCCATTACCTCGCATCGACGATCTTTTCGACCAGCTTCAAGGGTCAAGCTACTACTCCAAGATTGATCTACGGTCCGGTGATCACCAGTTACGCGTCAGGGAGGAGGATATCTCCAAGACGGCATTCGTACTCGGTATGGCCATTATGAGTTCTTGGTCATGCCCTTCGGTCTCACCAATGCACCCGCGGTGTTCATGGACCTCATGAACCGCGTGTGTAAGCCGTATCTCGACAAGTTTGTCATCGTGTTCATCGATGATATACTCGTCTACTCTAAGGGTGAAGAAGAACATGCTGAGCATCTACGATTATTGCTGGAACTACTTCAACAGGAGAAACTATATGCCAAGTTTTCGAAGTGTGATTTCTGGATTCGGAAAGTTCAGTTCCTCGGGCATATCGTGAATGAAAAGGGTATACACGTTGATCCCGCTAAGATCGATGCTATGAAGAACTGGGAAGTACCTAGGACACCGACAGAGATCCACCAATTTTTGGGTTTGGCTGGTTACTACAGACGTTTATCGAGGGATTTTCCAAGATCGCACAACCGCTTACCACTCTCACCCAGAAGGGCACCAAGTATGCTTGGGGTGACAAGCAGGAAGCAACATTTCAATTAATGAAGCAGAAACTTTGCAGTGCGCCCATTTTGTCCTTCCTAGAAGGGACGGATGATTTTGTGGTATATTGTGACGCTTCCATTCAGGGATTGGGATGTGTACTCTTGCATCGTGATAATGTCATCGCGTATGCATCCCGACAGTTGAAGGTTCACGAGAAAAACTACACGACACATGACCTGGAATTGGGAGCAGTTGTGTTTGCACTTAAGATTTGGAGACACTATCTATATGGAACAAGGTGCACAATTTACACGGATCACAAGAGCCTCCAACATATTTTCGACCAGAAGGAGTTGAACATGCGACAGCGTCGCTGGGTCGAACTCCTGAACGATTATGAATGTGCCATTCGGTACCACCCAGGTAAAGCTAACGTGGTAGCCGATGCCCTCAGTCGGAAGGGGCACTTGAAACCTCGTCGGCTATGAGCACTACAGTTCACAATTCATTCGGGGTTACCCGAACAGATACGCGACGTGCAGCTAGAAGCAGTTAAGGAAGAAAACATCAAGGCCGAATCTGTGGGAAAGATGGAACACGATTGGGAAGTTAAACCAAATGATGCCCGGTATTTCATGAATCGTATATGGGTACCTCTCTACGAAGACCTCAGGAAGCTAGTTATGGACGAAGCTCACAAATCCCGATACTCTGTCCATCCTGGTTCGGATAAGATGTATCAAGACCTTAAAGCCGCGTACTGGTGGACCAACACGAAAGCGGATATAGCCACCTACGTGAGCAAGTGTTTGACTTGTGCGAAAGTCAAGGTGGAATACCAGAAGCCATCAGGGCTACTTCAACAACCTGAGATCCCAGTGTGGAAATGAGATCAGATCTCGATGGACTTTATCACTAAACTCACGCGAACCCCTGGTGGTTGCGATACCATCTAGGTAATCGTGGATCGTCTAACTAAGTCTGCACACTTCCTAGCGATCAAAGAAACAGATAAGATGGATAAGTTAACTCGCGTCTACATTAAGGAAGTAGTTTCTCGGCACGGGGTGCCAACGTCCATCATCTCAGACAGAGATGCTCGTTTCACGTCCAACTTTTGGCAGTCACTTCAGAAAGCGTTGGGAACACGCTTAGATATGAGCACAACTTATCACCCTCAGACGGATGGTCAAAGTGAAAGGACCATTCAGACCTTGGAAGACATGCTTAGGGCATGTGTGGTAGACTTCGGGAACAGTTGGGAAATCCATCTGCCTTTAGTGGAATTCTCGTATAACAACAGTTACCATACGAGTATTCAAGCGGCACCGTTTGAAGCCTTATACGGTCGCAAATGTAGATCACCGGTCGGTTGGGCAGAAGTTGGTGACAGTCAACTCACAGGTCCTGAGTTGATACTTGAGGCTACTGAAAAGATTGTGCAAATCAGAAACCGCATGGCAGTGGCACGAGATCGACAGAAAAGTTACGCTGATCAACAACGCAAACCCCTCGAATTTCAAGTAGGTGACCGCGTCCTACTGAAAGTGTCACCCTGGAAGGGCGTAATTCGTTTCGGAAAACGAGGCAAACTAAACCCACAGTGCGTAGGCCCATTTGTGATTTCGAAGCGTATCATGCCCGTAGCTTATCAGTTAGACCTTCCTACCGAACTCAGTGGAGTTCACAACGTTTTCCACGTGTCCAATCTGAAGAAGTGCCTATCAGATGAGACCCTAGTCATTCCATTGGACGAGATTCAAGTGGATGAGCAACTGCATTTTGTGGAACAACCTATCGAGATCATGGATCGTGTGATTAAGACTCGAAGGCACAGCAAGATACCAATTGTCAAGGTTCGTTGGGACTCTAAGCGTGGACCGGAGTTCACGTGGGAAAGAGAGGACCAAATGAAAAGCCAATACCCACACCTTTTTGCAGCTGAGCAGCAATCTGACGTTACCACCAACTAAATTTCGGGACGAAATTCTTTCAACATGGGGATGATGTGACAGCCTAGGAATTTCTTGTACCATTACTAACAAACTGAATCTTTGTGCGTTGCATTCTAAACCGCGTTTACTCAATTTTCGGGACGAAAATTCTTTCAACATGGGAATAATGTGACATCCCGGCTTTTCAGGTATCTTAAACGCGCTACTTTACGGTTATTCATTCCTACGTTGATTTAATTCGGAGAATTAAATTACACGCTCGCAATAACTACGCTAACTTTGTGAATCTATTGGGTGAATTATGTGCTATGTGTTATTAGACGTTTGTAGATTTTGTAGATTATTGTATCACGCCTTGATTTTGCGATTATTAGTTACAAAAAATAATAATAAATAAATAGCCAAACCGAACCCACGAAACGTGTCGACCTCACCTCCTTGTGGCCCAAGGAAATAACCTAAACTTGAGGCCCAAGCCACTTAACCCAAACCCCCCCTCCCCTTTCCCTTGTTATATATAAATGTATATATGCATTAGATGTGTTTAGAAAAAAAACAAAACCCAAGTCTCTAAGAGAAGGCCGACGGCAGCCCCCCCCCCCCCCCCTCACGATCACAAAATCCCACATCTCCCGGATTGGTTCCAAGCTTGTCCCGGTTCGCTAATCATCATCGTTTCAAGGTTAGGGTTTAATTGTTTTGCGATTCACATTAGGGTTTGTGTAATCTTGATCATGATTATGTGTAATGGTAGGATTATTAGTATGAAGTGTTGTGATTTATGATTAGTTCGGATGAACGTGCGAATCTTTGCGATTGTGATGTTATGTTGAATACTAAAATCATAGGCTGCATTTTAGCGATAAAGATCATGTTATATAATTAGGGTTTGCATGAATATTGATATACATGATAATATTTGTCAAATAAACCTGTTGTCAATCATTATTACTAAGCGTCATGATCGTTTAAGCATGTTCTATTGCGATAAAAGTCGAAAACAGTTTGCTGATTGACATTTACAGCCAACTTCAATTGGCTGTAACGTGATCATTATTTATTGAAATTGGATTTTCTGAAGCCTAAAACGTGTATTTTTTAAAAAGTCTTCTAATGATGCCAGATTCATATTTTTCTGAGGTCGTTTGCTATTTTTAAGTTGTCATTTAGTGCAGCAGCTAAAGCTGCCTAAATTCTGCAGAATTTGCTGGTTGTTTATCAAGTCGGATCTCATAGTCTGTAGGGGTTAGGTCACGAAATTTGTACAGTAACTGGAGACGGGAATTTTCGGAAATCTCCTACTGGAATTTTGTTAATTGGATGACCGATGATTTTTAAATACTTTTCCCGTGGACTGCAGTCAGAAAGCGACGAATCTGACTGCAGCCTAGTATATAAATGTTTATAAATAATTGGTAAAACTTTAGGACTTGAAAATTTTACATAAAATTCTACAGTCTAATTGACATCTCCTGTAAAAATATTGGAATTTTTGGAACGTTGGAACTATTTTATAAAAATCCTTGAAAACAGCCAAGTTATGAGCCTAAAAGCCGAAACATGATAACTTGCGTTAGTGTGTACCAAAGTGTTGTTTGAGTTAATTTGTGTTTTGACAAGTTGGTTTGATCATTATTTTGTATGATGATACTTTGCATTCATGATTGTGTTCTCGAATTGGTTATTACGTGTGCCGCACTGTGTGTTAGTTATGCGTAGGGTTTTGTATCAGTGTGTTCACACACTAACTTTAAATCGGTTGCCATGTTAGGACGCGATTAGCGGTCCCATCATTTGCTTCTTTTGCATTATTCTAACCGAGCAATTTAAGGTGAGTTCACGGCCCCTATTTTATCCGGTTTTAAACAACAGGGGGAGAAACATGTATACACTCTATAACTCTATCTTTTACGTTATGCGAAATTAAAGTCGTTAACTATTCGGTAACTAAGTTAATGTTAATGTATGTTATGGTCACTAAGTAGCTTTATCACGGAAGTCCTCAACCAACTCTCGGATCGTTAGTATTGGGTTAGATAGCGGGGAAATTATAAGTAGTACTACTGGGCTAGACAAGCACCACCCGAGCTAGTCGCGCTAGCCGACCGGGTATGGTCAACGGTGATTCATTTGGCCTAACTTTCGCCATGGTCAGTGATAGACCTGGCAACGCTGAGGCAACAACAGTCAGATTCGATCACGAACTCTTATGTGATGTCACTTTAGGCTCGCTACCAACATGTTAACATTGAACTTAATTACGAACCAACATTATTATTCCGGGTTAGGAATAATGGAACTATATCGTTATCCCGGGTTAGGGATAACGGGGAAAACAAACTTTTAAACCGAACTTGTGAACTTATAAAAACCTGTGAACTCACTCTTCTTTAATGTTGACACTTGTTTCTTTACATGTTTCTCAGGACGCTATGAGCGCTAGGTGCACTCACTTGCACTTGATCAAGACATTTTTATCGAGTCTTATTTACGAATAATTTTTGGGATTTTTGGTTTTGGCGTTTATGTTGGCGCCCGTTACTTTGCTTTACTCCAATGCTTCCGCTAAACTTTGAAACTAATGTTTCCGTTAAACTTTGAAACTAAGATATTTTGAAAATGACTATGAATGGTTAAACAAATGTTTTTGGAAAACGTTTAAATAAATCATATAGAGCCGTTCGATATTACTAGTGTCTGAGATTCTGGTTTGATCACACGCCTCACGGTAAAACTCCGCAAGTGGAAATTAAGGGTGTGACAGTGAACGTATGAAAGGTCTACGATCTTCACCTCTCGGCTGTATCCGCGCTCTTTTCCAAAATGAGTGAACAAAATCTCTGTATATCACGGGGTTCGCACGGAGGGCGTAGGCAATCCTACACGTGTTGAGCACCACGATCATCGCCTGAAATTCCTGAAAATACTCAGCTGGTGGGTCTGAAAGATATCCAGCCTGGTTTTGAAACTGTTCTTCAACCAACATCACTGCATCGAAAGCTTCTTCCACCATATCTGTAAAAATCAACAGAGTTAAAAGCCAACTAATGGAAGTAAACTGAGTTAACTAAGTTAACAGAGTCAAAACTAATTGGACAGGTTAACAGAAGTCAAGGTTCAAATTAATGCTAGTTCAAATTAGTTAAGGGGTTCAACAATTGAAAATGTCCAAACTTCATGTCCAGATTATAGACGGTTCAGAATTAATCCGGAACACACTCTTATCAATCCAAATTATGTATCTCGGATAGATATGCATCCTAGATAAAGATCCTATCCGAAATGATATCCGACTTCATCATTTCGGATGAATATCCATCCAGAATGAAATCCGAAATGCTAAGTATTTGAAGATCAATCCGGAATGTAATCCGAAATGCATAAATATTCATTAAGTTCATCCGGAATACACATGTACCTAATCCGGAATGAGTAGTCCGAAATGCTTAATTCGAGAGAGAATCAGAGAAGACAAATAGTAATTCGGATTTTGAATAATCCGAAATGAGAACAGAGATGCCAATATAGATTTTCCGAAATGGGCTTGGGCCTGAAAGTTGAATCTGGATTGGGCTTGTGACAGGCCCAATCCGGAACAGTAACACATTCGGCTTGTCCGAAGAGATTTAAATGGGCCTTTCCGGACAAGTCCAATCCGGAACAGTAATCTATGGCCCAAGTGAGCCCAATTCAGAACAGTAACCTTAACTTCAATTTTAAGACATAAAACCAATTTCATTAGCCAGGCCCAAATCCCAAAGCACACTGGGCCAGTCCAATATCTCTTGACAGAAAACCATCCCATCAAAATTCATCAAGTAAACTAACCAAGCATCCAACCATCTTTTAACATATCACAAGGAGAACTTATTAAAACAGACATAAACAATTAACACAACATTGCTAAAGGATCAAATCGTTTCAAATGCTGACTAAGGAACATTTTTCGATATGAGCAGGTTCAGTTGGTCTAAGCGATTGTCAATATACATGTCCACTTAAATCCAAAACTCATCCCTTGTAGTTCAGGCATCATGATATGCTTAAGGTAATATTATACTAAGATACCCGTGTATCCCATACCATGACATACCCCCGCGATCAAGGTAAGCACAACAGTTCATCGTAGCAGGTGAGTATACCGTGATCATCCTTTATTGTACAACATCAGGCTATTGGTGAACAGGTCAGTACTTCTGTACAGCAGAGAGACCAATAGTGACTGACGAGGGTTAGGCAAATACCTTACGAGGTACGTATTAGAAAGAAACTTTTGTTCTCTTAGGTTTTTGGCTTTTCCATTTTGGCTCTTTTATAAAGATATCATGATTGTGCCTAGGTCTGCATATAATCTGGATGCAATAGAAGGACAGTCAAGATATCGGATGACTCAACAACATAAAGACCCGAAACCTTATATGTTGGCTATATATCCATGCAAGATTTAAGACCATAAAATCATATGCCTAAGTAAGTGACCCACTGAGTACAAAATTCGTTATGTTTATATCATTTGACTTTCCCCATTCGATTGAGTTTTAGACCTACCGACACATCACTTTCGATCCAAATCTTTTCCACTTCTATACCTTACATGTGTTAGTTAAACATTTTATCACGAATATTCATTTCATTTTCCTATCCTTGCAAAATCATTTTTTATAGCTTTTTCTCCCCCTAAATTTATGCATAGAGATATGAACAAATTTATGAAGCAATGAAAAGAAAAGAAAAACAGTAAACAAACACGAAGATAGTAAATGCCTAGAAAGAAAACCGACTCATTTTGAGAAGATCCACAAGCACTTGAAAACGTGTGTTGCTAACATGTTTCGTGAACAAATCCGCCACATTTGCATCAGTGTGGATTTGCTCAAGCTTTACGAAACCCTTTTCATAGCAATTGCAGATAAAATGAATTTTAATGTTGATGTGCTTGGTTTTGGAGTGGAAAACAGGGTTTTTAACGATTTGGATTGCGGCATCATTATCACAATAAATTGTTGTGTTTAGATAAGTCAAACCGTAATCCACAAGCTGATGTTGCATCCATAAAACCTAGGAGCAGCAAGCAGAAGCTGCAACATATTTTGCCTCTGCAGTGGAAACCGAAACCGTCTGTTGCTTTTTGCATTGCCACAAATTAAGCGATCTCCCAAAAACTGGCAACCAGCTGAAGTTGAGCACATGTCCCTATCTGTACCTCCAAGATTACTGTCAGGGAAAGCAAAAAGTTCAAATTCAGAATTTTTTGGATACCAGAGGCCCAGTGATGGAGCCCCTTTGAGGTACCAAAAAATTCGTTTAACAGCATGTAAATGAGAAAGTTTAGGAGTAGCCTGACAACGAGCACACTGGCAGACGGCAAACATGATATCCGGCCGACTAGCAGTGAGATACATGAGTGAACCAATCATTGAGCGATACATGGTAGGATTAACAAGCGTTCCGTATGCATCTTCATTTAGCAGAGGCCGTTCTGCAATAGGGGAAGCCATTGGCTTGGAATCTGTAAGCTTGAATTTGGCGAGAACCTCATGTACGTATTTTCCTTGATGAATGAGTATACCATGTGGGCTCTGATGAACTTGAAGTCCTAAAAACATGGTCATCTCTCCCAATGAGCTCATCTCAAATTTCTTCTTCATGATTTCCTCGAATTCGCGGCACAAACCATCATTGGTAGAACCAAAAATAATATCATCAACGTAGATTTGGACGAGAGTAATGTCCTTATCAACGCGTTTCATAAACCGAGTTTGGTCAATGGTTCCACGTGTGTAGTCATGAGCAAGCAGATGCTCTGTAAGAGTAGCGTACCATGCGCGAGGCGCTTGATGCAACCCGTACAAAGCCTTGTCTAATTTCTAGGCATAATCTGGCTTGTCAGGATCAGTAAAGCCCGGTGGTTGTGCCACGTATATTTCCTCTTTCTCCTTGCCATATAGAAACACAGTCTTGACATCCATTTGATAGACAGTAAAGTCCATGTAAGATGCGTATGCCAAGAAGATATGTATAGCCTCCAAACGTGGCACAGGTGCATAGACCTCATCATAATCCAAACCTTCAATCTGTCGAAACCCTTTGACCACCAGTCTAGCTTTATTCCGAATGATAACTCTAGTGTCATCCTGTTTGTTGCGGAAAACCCAGCGAGTTCCAAGCGCGCGCTTTCCCTAAGGCAGCTTCACCAATTGCTAAACACCAAGCTTTTCAAACTGATTGAGTTCCTCATGCATGGCACCAACCCAGCCTGGTTCCTTCAAGACAACATCAATACTTTTAGGTTCAATTTGGGAAATAAAGCAAGAATAGAGAAATGTATTGATATCCCCAGATTGACTGCGTGTGCGAACAACAACGTTTACCGGACCAATGATATTCTCAATGGGGTGATCACACTGTAAACGCTGTGGTATTGGTGTAGCAGGAACTAAAACATCTGTTGGCAAGTTGGTCATACTAGCTGAAGCAGCTCCAGATGTCTCCCTCTCAAAAGAAGCACCAGTAGAAGTATGGGGTGAGGAATCAACCGCACAATCGAGGGGAGTAGGCTCAGGAAACAAATAGGAACCCAAAACGTCAGGAGGAGGGCTGTCATTTATCGTAGATGGCTCTGGAGCAGAAACCACATCCTCAGTAGGATTCGGCTGAACAGGCGAAAAGATAGATGGGTCTTGAGATTGTGAAACTGTGGAGGATGGCGAGACATTGTCATTGAAACCAGGAGGATCCACACTTAGCTGCTTTAGAGTCTCATTTAGCGTGGCAGCGTCAGTATCATCGTTGGAAGTTATTGGCACCATTGGAGGTTTCAACCACCATCTTCTTGATCTTGTTATAAACGTGATATGTCGTATTTTTAGAATAACTAACGAAAATGCAAGGATCTCCGCGTGCTTTAAACTTTCCTTTAGCGTCCATGAGCAGGAGATCATAAGGACATCCAAATTTACAGAAATGCTTGACCGAAGGTTTGCGACCTTCAACTACTTCGTATGGAGTCTTCATGTGGCGTTTGTTGATCAGGGCATGATTTTGAATATAGCATGCAGTCTTAGTTGCTTTTTCCCAGAAGATGAGAGGTACCTCGGATTCAACTAGCATAGTTCGTGCAGCCTCAATGAGTGTGCGATTTTTGCGTTCTGCAACCCCATTTTGCTGTGGGGTTCTGGCTACACTAAACTGTCGGCCAATCCCCTTGGAGGAGCAGAAAGAGTTTAAGGTAAGATTCTTAAACGCTGTCCCATTATCACTCCGAATAGCCGTTACCTTCGAATATGTCTGGTTTTCATAAGCGTGACCAATTGTTTGACTATCTCAGCGGTTTCACTTTATGTGTGAGAAAGAAAACCCAGGTGAATCGAGAGTAGTCATCAATAATAACCAGACAGTAAGCCTTCCCTCCAATGTTGTGGATGTCTGTTGGACCGAAGAGATCCATATGGAGCAGTTCTAAGACTTTGCAAGTGGAGGGTATGGCTTTGGTTTTATGCGGCTGACGGTGGTGTTTCCCACGAGCACATGATTAACATTTTTGATCTGCATGAAGTCACGAACTGGTAGATCTCTGACTAAACCACCTTTTGCAAGACGATTTAAATTCTTCATGTTGATGTGACCCAGTCTGTAATGCCATAGCATGGCGTCATGTTCAGCTGTCGAAGAGAAAAGGCATGTGAGCTTGTCAGAAGGAGCCTGGTGCATATCAATGACGTACATGTTTCCTTTTCTCGCAACTTCAGAAGAATCAAATCATCTGGAATGAAAAGGCACCTGAGTTTGTCCTTTGTGAGACCAGTCTTCAGGTTGGACAAGGGTTGCCTTCCATACTTTTTCTGAAATTGTTGACCCGAAAAGCAGCCATTGCAAAATTCCAGGAGACATCAATCTCACCCAGGTCCTCCTCCATGATCTGATCAACTTCTGTTGGAAGAATAGATGGAGGAGTCAGATCGCCTGCCAGGAAGGCGTTTAAGCTCTTGATCATTGATGCAGCAATCGCCAGTTTCTCTTCGTTCTACTTAGTGAGAAACGCAGAGTTGGGTGCGGGTTGAGTAGAGCCAGGAAGTGGTGCGGCTGTTTGAGGAATAACACATTGCTGCACGGTTTGAGGGGTTGCAGGACTGAACACCACGTTAGGATACTGAGCATGGTACTGTGTTGAACTTGAGCAGCTGAAACCGTTGTGGGATTTGGAGATTGAAAACCATACACATACGGCGTGACAACAGGACTGTACACCACATATGATCCACCCGGTGCTTGTGCAGTTCCTTGCAGAGGACTATAGACGAGATTCTGTGACATTAAAGCTGCGTTCAGACCTGTCATCCCTGCGGCCATCAGACTGCTCTGATGGTTGATCTCCCTCTATTTGTTGTCAAGTTCACATGATTTGATAGTAGCTATCATCTCAGTGAGAGTGACATCATTCAAGTTCTTTGTGTTTTTTATCTTGCCCATGTCTGCATCCCAACTTTTGGGCAGTGAAATAAATAACTGTCGGTTCATGCCGCTGTTGGTGAGGGTGATCTTAGCTGAAACCATCTGGGAAACCAGTTTGACATAGCGACTTATTTGGTTTTTTATTGTTTCCCCATATATGTGATTGAACGAGCTGAATTGCTAATTCAGCTGGTTCACCCTACTTGCTTTCAAGTCAGCGTTTCCTTCGTAGAGATTTTGCAAATCACTCCAAACCTCCTTAGCATTTTTACACCACATATGATCCACCCGGTGCTTGTGCAGTTCCTTGCAGAGGACTATAGACGAGATTCTGTGACATTAAAGCTGCGTTCAGACCTGTCATCCCTGCGGCCATCAGACTGCTCTGATGGTTGATCTCCCTCTATTTGTTGTCAATTTCACATGATTTGATAGTAGCTATCATCTCAGTGAGAGTGACATCATTCAAGTTCTTTGTGTTTTTTATCTTGCCCATGTCTGCATCCCAACTTTTGGGCAGTGAAATCAATAACTGTCGGTTCATGGCGCTGTTGGTGAGGGTGATCTCAGCTGAAATCATCTGGGAAACCAGTTTGACATAGCGACGTATTTGGTTTTTTATTGTTTCCCCATATATGTGATTGAACGAGCTGAGTTGCTAATTCAGCTGGTTCACCCTACTTGCTTTCATGTCAGCGTTTCCTTCGTAGAGATTTTGCAAATCACTCGAAACCTCCTTAGCATTTTTACAGTTCCTGACCGCGATAGAAATATCAGGTCCTAGAGCCATGGTTAGTGTTGAAGAAGCCTTCTCATCTTCCTCTATGATTTTGATGTCCTCTAGAGTCCATAAGTGCATGGGCTTGGGAATTTTCGTGTCAGGATATTGCTCTATGCTGTACACTATGGTTCTTGGACAATTCATGATGCATCTCCACACGCCGGGTTCCTTTGGCTTGCAATACTTTTCAAAACGGATCTTCCACTCGTAATATTCATATCTGTGTAATAAACGAGGCACTTTGGTGGAAGTGCCAATCACCTGATCAAGCTCTTGGTGGAGGGCTAAAGTTTGCGATTGCAGCGCTGCCAGTGTGGCGTTTGTCAGGTCCTGTGCGGTAATGAATCCAGCCATTGAAATTAAATTAATTAATAATTTACCAAAGTTGATTTAAAGTTTAATTAATTTAAGTGATTCTTATGAACAGTGCTTAATCCGAAATGGTCAATTCTGTAGTCAATATGGTCAACCCGGATGATTTTTCCGAAATGGCAATCCGGAAGTCAAAGTTGGTCAACATGGATGGACTATCTGAAATAAGTAATATGGAATTAGGAATCTGGAATGAACAATCCGGAATTAGGAGTCCGATTTGAAGATCCAAAATTGAAAACCCGAGAAGAAATCCGAAATAAGAAGACCGAAATGCAGATCTGAAATGCAGATCCGGAATAATCAACTCTGAAATGAAATTCGAAATCATGAATCCGGAACGAAGAATCCGAAATGCCTGACTTATCTTCTAAAAATCTGGAACAGTGACCCAATCCGTAACAGTGTCCTCGCCTTTTCTGCAATCGAATTCCGGAATTTAAGCAAGTCAAATACAGCAACAGTAACTCGGATCACAATCCGAAATAAAGCAACTGTCAGGGATCAATCCAAAATGGACGATCTCCTTCGTGTTCTTCGGAATCCGGAACAGTAGTGAATCCGAATTATGAAACCTTCTTCGTGTTCTTCGGAATCTGGAACAGTGTCAAATCTGAAATCTTCACAGCTTCTTCGAGTTCTTCGGAACAGTATCCTCCGTCGATGAACAACAATCCAGAATATCAAAAATCAATCCAAACAGCAGCAATACACTTCAAAAACTTCTTCAATCAGTAATACCCGGAGCCTGTATTAGAACAGCAGGCTCTGATACCAACTGTAAGTCCCGTTAACAGATCAAACAAGTATCACTAACCTAATCAATAGCAGAAATTATGATTAGGATGAAGAACAACTTGAATAACTTGAATAATATAACTTGCATACACCAGAAGATGTCAGATACAAGTTTTTGTTGTCAACTCTCTGACCCCTAACGAATGACCTAACCCCACTATTTATAAGCATCACAAAGCCCAAAACTACAACCCTAGGCTCACTAGGCATTAGGAAGCCCAAACTAACCTCAAAAGCCCAAATACACTATCAATGAATAAACCTTTAAAGCTCTAAGCCCAACAATTATTTTTGGAAGGTCATGATATATACATCTAATCTTTCAAGTCCATCAACATCTAACACACCATACTTAAGATCACAATTTTCAACAATTTCAAGTGGGGTGGGACCCACTTGACCCGTGAACTATGATGGGGGGTGAAGTGTAAATTTTGATTTTTACACATGTTAAAATTTTAGATATTTAGGTAATTAGGATAAGTATATTGATTAGGGTTAATCTTCTAGCATCTTAAGCATAAGACTTGAGTTTAGGGTGAATTTATATGGTATTTAATCCACATGATCCTCCAATATAAGTTTCAGATGTCGGATACGTCGCTAGATCGCTCATCGTCGTAATAATCGCTAATAAACGGAACTATTTATTTAGTACCGGAAGCTTTTGTTTTCGACAACCATGATTAATATGGCGTCTAATTAGTGCATTTCTGATCCAAAATAAGCATGACCAGTTCGCTAGACGAATATACGATGAGTTAGGATGGCCGATATGTCTTTCGTTGGACCGTTCGATCGATATCGACACTTTTATGTTCTTCCGTCGAACTTTTCCGAAAGTTGTGTTTCTGTGACCTCATGTTAGTTGAATGGATTTCGAGTTCCAAATAATGCTTAACTAGTTCACTAGATTCACAGATGAGGCTATTGGCTACTAATATATTCGTCGTGTCGACGATCGACCGCTTTCCGGTCAAGTTGTGCACTGTGTGCCGAATGTCCGGAAACGATGCCCTTAGTGCATTCTTGCTATTCTCACATTATTTTTGGATGTTTAATAGTGTTTTATTCTTATCTTGATATCCGGAATCCTCCGAATTAGTCTTGTGAACAAATTTCCATTTGTCGCCTTTTTGGTCGAAACGGACAATTTTGAAATCTAGGCGTTATACCCGAAAGTTATGTATTCTTGTAATAGATGTTCTCAAATATGTGTTTTCATTTGTATATGGACTCAGGTATGGCATTAACATGTCATTATTCCTTGTTCTGATTCGTGTTTGCGGATTTACCGACACGGTTAGTGTCACCGCATTTAGTGCACTCAACACTTTCTACCAACACTTTTAGGGCATTGTTTTGGATTGTTTCGCGTCGTAACGGAAACCAGTATATGTTATGATCAGATTTACTTGCCCTAATATCGTACGACTCAGTTTTAAATTTAAATTACGACAAATATGCATGAGATTATATTATAAAATTAGTGATTCACTTGTACAGAATTACCAGTTATTTTCCAGTTGTCACATACTCCCCCAGTTAAAAAGAATTTTGTCCCGAAATTCAGCTTGAGGCATCCACTAAAGGAGTCTTCTCGAACAGGTGGGGGCATTTTGACTTGATTTGATCTTCACGCTCCCATGTCTACTCGGGGCCGTGACGTGAAATCCAGCGAACCTTCACCAGTTTGATTTGACTTCTTCTTGTCTTTTGGACCTTCCATTCCATGACTTCAACTGGTTCTTCAGTGAATTGTAATTTGTCATCAACATGAATTTCATCTGCTGGAATGATAACTTTGTCATTTGTCAGACTTTTCTTTAGATTAGACACATGAAATGTGTCATGCATGTTATTGAGTTCTTCTGGTAATTTTAGCTTGTAGGCCACTATACCAATCTTTGCCAGAATTTCAAAAGGTCCGATATATCTTGGGTTGAGCTTTCCGCGCTTCCCGAATCTAGCTACACCTTTCCAAGGTGAGACCTTTAACAATACTTTGTCTCCCACCTCGAAGGATAATGGTTTGCGTCTTTGATCTGCGTAGCTCTTTTGTCTGTCTCAGGCCGCTTTGATACGCTCACGTATCTTAAATATCTTGTATGTGGTCTCTTGTACTAGTTCGGGACCAATGAGTTGTCTGTCACCGACTTCCGCCCAACATAATGGCGATCAGCACTTTCGCCCATATATTGCTTCGAAAGGCGCGGCCTTGATACTGGTGTGATACCTGTTATCGTAGGAAAACTATACCAACGGCAAATGAGTATCCCAGTTTCGCCTAAATCTATCACACAGGCCCGAAGCATGTTTTCTAATGTCTGGATGGTTCGCTCGCTTTGACCGTCGGTCTGCGGGTGAAAGGCTGTGCTTAAATCCAAATGAGAACCAAATGAATTCTGAAATGATTGCCAGATCCGTGACACAAAGCGACCATCTCTATCAGAGATTATCGAGATTGGCACACCATGACGTGCCATAGTTTCCTTCAGGTACAGTTCAGCTAGCTTTTCCATGTTATCTTTCTCACGGATGGGTAGGAAGTGAGCTGGTTTGGTTAACCGGTCAATGATAACCCAGATCATGTCATGACCTCGAGAGGTCCGGGGTAATTTTGTAATGAAATCCATTGTATCTGTTCCTGCTTCCAAACCGGGATCTACGGTTGTTGTAATAACCCGGATGGATTTTGGTATTCGGCCTTGTCCTTTGCACAGGTTAGGCATTTCCCAACATAGGTCGCAATATCTCCCTTGAGATTAGGCCACCAATAATATTCTCTCAGGTCCTGATACATTTTGTCCGATCCTGGGTGTATCAAGTATCTGGACTTGTGTGTTTAATCCAGCACCAAGTCTTGCAACTCACCATAATAGGGAATCCAGATCCTTCCCATGAAATATAGAGTTCCATCCTTGTTCGGTTCCAATTGTTTTTCCATTCCCTTTAATGATTCCGCTGGAATGTTTTCTGGTTTCAATGCTTCTTGCTGCGCTTCCCGCCTTCGAGTAGCTAAGTTTGTCTGGATCGTCATCTCTAAAGCTCGTAACCGTAATGTTTTGACTCATTCCTTTCTACTCAAAGCATCTGCTACAACATTTGCTTTGCCCGGGTGATACTTAATCTCACAGTCATAATCATTCAACAGTTCCACCCAACGCGGTTGGCGCATATTCAGTTCCTTTTGGTTGAATATATGTTGAAGACTTTTATGGTCTGTGAATATGGTACACTTAGTGCCATATAGATAATGATGCCAGATCTTCAAGGCAAATACCACGGCACCCAGCTCCAGCTCATGCGTGGTATAATTCCTTTCATGAACTTTCAACTGTCGTGACACGTACGTGATGACTTTTTCTCGTTGCATTACCACGCAACCCAAACCTTGATGTGATGCATCACAGTACACCACAAAGTTATCGTTACCGTCCGGGAGGGATAGTATTGGTGATTTGCATAGCTTCTCTTTCAATGCTTGGAACGTTGATTCTTGCTTTTCTCCCCAATCAAACTTTTTATACTTCTGGGTTAGCGAGGCTAGTGGTTGTGCAACCTTGGAGAAGTTCTCAATAAATCTCCTGTAATATCCCGCTAAGTATAGGAATTGTCGTATTTCTGTTGGGGTTCTTGGCGTGGTCTAGTTCTTTATTGCCTCGATCTTGGAAGGGTCAACATGTATTCCGTTCTCGTTCACCACATGGCCAAGAAATTGTACTTCGTGAATCCAAATTCGCATCTTGAGAACTTGGCATATAATTACTCCTTCTTCAGCAATTCTAAAATGGTTCTCAGGTGTTGTTCGTGCTCTTCCTCAGTGCGTGAGTATATCAGTATATCATCTATGAAAACGATCACGAATTTGTCAAGATATGGCTTACATACTCGGTTCATCAAAACCATAAATATTGCAGGGGCGTTCGTCAGGCCAAAGGGCATAACAAGGAACTCGTAATGACCTTAACGAGTCCGAAATGCTGTCTTAGGAATGCTTCCTCTTGGATTCTCAATTGATGATACCCGGATCTTAAATCAATCTTCGAGTAAAAACTCGACCATTGCAACTGATCAAATAGATCATTGATTCTTGGTAATGGGTACCGGTTCTTGATAGTTAACTTGTTAACTCCCGGTAATCGATGCACATGCGAAAGGTTCCGTCCTTCTTTTTCACATATAGCATCGGAGCTCCCCAAGGTGAGAAACTCGGTCTTATGAAACCTTTGTCGAGCAGCTCTTGCAACTGCGTAGATAATTCCTGCATTTCCGAGGGTACTAGTCGGTATGCAGCTTTTGCCATAGGTGCAGCTCCTGGCACTAAATCAATACGGAACTCGACTTGTCTCTGAGGAGGTAGTCCTGGCAAGTCTTCTGGAAAGACCTCGGGATATTCCCTGACTACTGGTATGTCTTAAATCGTGCGCTCCTCGGCCTTCTTGTCCACCACGTGGGCAAGAAAAGTGATGCATCCTTTCCTTAAACATTTCTGCGGCTTCATGCAGTTTATGATTCGCAGAGGGGTGTCACGCTTCTCACCGTGAATTATCAAGTGTTCTTCGTCAGATAAGGGGATGCGAATGGTTTTCTCATGACAAATAACCTCCCCTCGCTTATTGGATAGCCAATCCATCCCAATAACAACAACAAAACTACCCAGTTGAACTGGTATTAGATCTATATCAAACTTTCGTTCACCCAACTCTGACGTAAATTTCCTTATTATTTCTTTCAAGTCTACTAATATTCCGTTAGCTAGCTCAATCGAGTAGGGAACCGCTAATTTACTCGACGTTACCCCAAGTATATCTCTAAATACAGCTGAAATTTACCCCGGTATCAAAAAGAATAGATGCAAAGTGATCATTGATAGGGAACGTACCGGTGACCACATTTGGATCCTGGCGAGCATTCTTAGCTCCAATTGCAAATGCTCTTCCCCGTGCTTGATTCGCTTTAGGACAATCTTTCTTGAAGTGCCCTTTTTCTCCGCATCCAAAGCAAACTTTGTGACAACCCGTATATTCTCTGGTTAATTATAAAGAGTTACCTGTAAAATATCATGGATTTTTATTTATTGAATAACAATAAACTAGTCACGAGTGAAACATGTTATTTAACCAACAAATTTTGTCAAGCGTATTTATTTTAGCACCTATATATTCTGGATAATTGTTTGTTGATTTAAACTAATAATAAAAACAAATAAGTTAACTATTATATTTATTTGGTATAATTTAAACGAGCGTTTTTATAACTAGGAACGCAATTATAAACGTGTTCGTATACGCAGTGTGCACCCACCTACACCAAAACCCTAGTATATAACCATCTCTTTCTCTATTTCCCCTCATCATTTAGCAAACCCTAACCCCCATCTATATCTCCTCCAAGAAAATACACACTAACCTACACAAATCTCTACAAAACACACGCACATCTACACATACTAGATAGAGAGAGAAAGTGATTCGAAGTTTGAGAGTGTGGCGGAGGTTGAGGGGCGGCTGGCCACCCTCTATGGCGGCAACAGTAGCGGCGCACACCCCCTTACGAAGACGAAGACGGGGTAGGGTGGTTGTAGGTGTGGTGCGACGGTTGTTGGGGTTGGTTGAAGGCAGAGCGGTGGAGGGCAGTGGTTGTGTGCCTAGCGGCGGTGCGTTTAGGGTTCCGCCAAGACCAAGGGAGGCGGCTGATGTGATGGTTTTGATGGCGGCAGGAGGGTGGTGGTTGGTGGTGAGGTTAGGTGACGGAAGTGGGTGAGGTTTTCGAGCTCACGAGGGCGGATTGGCTTGTGAGCGGTTGGTATTTCAGATCTAAAACAAATCCGTAAGCCTAACTCTCGATCTCACATTTTTGCTCAGCACTACCACCCTATACACGATCTCCATGGCTTGCAATGTGTTATTTGTTCTTGTTTAGATCTAACGTTTAGAATCGGGTTTATTCGAGATGTAAGTTTATTTCCAGTCAGTGGTGATACGTTCGGGTAAACGCTGAATGTGGTGGATGTGACTCGAGTGAGGATTCGATGGTGGCAGTGGTATTGGTCCGGCTTCAGGTGGTGGTGTATCGATGGCAGAATGTTGATGTTGGCGATATTCTGTTTTGGTCAACTAGAGTTGTCAAGTCAAACCTGGTCAAAACATGGGTTAAAAAGTCAAAGTTCGTCAAACGGTTAACTGTGGTTAGCGGGTCAGATTTGGTCGTCATGTAGTTCGAGGCTCGTGTGTCGTTTTTCTTAGATACGTCTTGCTTGAAGGTAACGATGTAAATTGACTAAATATATGTTGTATTTGTGTAAATTTGTATACATAATCTTATCGTTGTAATAAGAAGTTAACTCGTGAACGAACCGAACCGACAAGTGGGTCAAGGGAGTAACAATAGTTGATGATTGGGAATCGACTAATCTTGTGATTTATTACTTGCGGGACTTTATTGGACTATATATATATATATACACAAATGGTTTTATAAATATATTCACGAGAAACCCATACTAAGTCCCTATCGTTTCGTCAAGTTAAATCATCTAAATCGAATACTGTTTTGATCTAGACTAGGTAGTTGAATAAACTATCTTTATAACCAAGTTGTGAAACTCTGGACTATTTCCAATAGACTTTAAGGTGTCCTTTATTTGTAGTAGGGCACGGGAAAGTTGGATATTTCAAGCTTCAAGCTTTGCTTGTCTTTTTTTGCTATATGAAGTTTTATACTTGCACACCAGGTGAGTTCACGGCCCCTACTCTTTTAAATGTTTTTAAAACACAGGGGGAGAAAGCATGCACTACATTACGGTAGAGTAATGTCATAACGTTACGGTAAGGTAACGACACAACTGCTAGAGTTTTTGTTATATTAGTTATGGTCATAAAGTAGCATTTATCACATGTCAGTCCCCTTAAAACTTACGATGCCGTTAGTATTGGATTATAGCAAGGGAATTTTTAGTAGTAATACTGGGCCCGACAAGCCCCACTCGAGCTGGTCGCGCCAGCTAGACCGAACGTTGATGGTCACGGGTGTAGAATGTTCCTAACATTTAGCCATGGTTGGTGATAGACTTGGCACAACAGGGGCAGCAACGTCAGCTTCGGATCAAACTCTTTGTTGACATAACTTAGGTTAGCTACCTACAAATATAACATGTAACTGCTAAGTACTACAACTTACTGTTTCGGGTTTGAAACAGTGGAAAACGCTTGAGAAACAACTTACTCTATATCTGTAACTTAAAACCTGTGAACTCACTCATCATTATGTGTTGACACTTGTTCTTGTATGTCTTTCTCAGGTTGCTAAGGTAGCACACATCAGGACTAGGATGCATTTTTGAGTCGCATTGATTTCATCAAACAAATAGACTCATCTTTTAAATTACATTAACTATTTCAGTTTTGTAATTGTTACGCTTCCGCAACTCATGTGTATAAACAATATTTTCTCATGAATGAGCAAAACAGGAAAATTTCTAAATTCATATAGTGGTCGTTCAGTGTGACTAATGACTATGATCCTGGTTTGTCACGCGCCTCGCGGTAGAACTCCGTATGTGGAATTTGAGGGTGTTATAGATTGGTATCAGAGCCAATGGTTATAGTGAATTAGGTTTGCATTAGAGAGTAGACTTAGTCTATAGCCTTAGATAATGCATTAGTCACACACCAACGCAAACACACATACCTGACATACAAGAACACTCATACATGATATGCCTATATACATCGCATCAAAACTTACATTGAAATTGTAGGCATGTCGACATCATCCATTTAACCCTCTACTAACAAGGAACACACCCAACTCTTTGTATCTTCATCCCTAGTGGCGATGTTCGTGGGATCGCCAACAACGTGAATCTACTCCTATCTGAGGGCCATGAGACGGAGCCTCTAGAGGAGCGTTTCCCATCACAATCATCTATACTTCTTCCTACACCACACATATGAGCAAAACACTAGCTTGAGCCTACTGATGGTACTATCGGGTATGGTGAGCTTTCTCAAGTCCATGATTGGGACGACATACAACATTGATGCATATCTATTGGGAGTTGAGTTATCGAAAACGAGTCCTTTCTCTACCTAGAAACGACATTACCCCGGCCCCACTAGTTCTACTTTCTTTCTAGCTGAGCAGGTGGCCCTGGTGTGAGGCACCCTGCGTTAGGGCAGTTTGTTGCACACATTATTGTAGAGACCATTGACATCGAGATGTAATCATTTTTCCTGATCGACGATTCTACATCTTTGGTTGATATTCTTCGAGAGAATGATTGACCACGAAACTAAGAACACTTTGCCTATTGCACACCTGAACTCTAACCTGACTCGGATGGTGGAACAGTTGCCTTGCTTTTCCTGGTAACCTACGTTAATGAACCAGTTTCATCTCTTAAAGTCACAATTCATGTGCATGTTTATTCCATGTGCACTCTAACCTCTACGGTCTGTTGGATTGGATTCTCATGGTGTGTTTCAACTTGAGTAGATCCTCAGATCAATTGATCCTACATTACTCTTTCTGATATAACTCTGAGTTTATCAACATTTGGATTATTAACTAAGCTTTTGATAACCCTATCATTTTGACAACACTTTGTACTCGAAAAATTAAATCTGAGGGACATTTTGACACAAGATAGATGGAATTAGGGTGAACATGCAAACCAACTTATCATTACGGGTGCACACGTAATAGTAATTTGCGATGTATGTGAACCCTTCTGAAACCTTGTGTGTGGATAAATTGTCCTAACCTGTGAATCTCATATTTAGAACTTCCACTGTCAATAGAAGCTCTCGTAACCCATTCAACGACTAACTGGTGTCGTTAAACTTGTCCAGCAGTTGATGGACGCAACTTTTAGATTTAAGATCTTCCCGGACAGATTGAGCTATCGTTAATGGAATCCCTCGTTATTATTTTATTTTATTATTTTTTACTGAAGTACGAGTCTTAGTGAAACTAAGATTCTCATCAGAACCTGTTTTCTTGACTGAAACCCTATTTGAAATCGTATGGTAAACCCTTCAACATCAGCATATAAACGAAATATGAAGAATCTCTCGTATGCTCACACCTTATCCCTTGTGCTCAACTATAAAATTTCCTTTAACCCCATTACTCGGTCTTGTTGCTAATCTTTAGTCTAACCTGATGTACATCGCGGCACACCCAACTCTGCAAACGGTTTTCCACAAAAACGGTCCCATTATCGTAGGGACATCGAAAGACGGAGATACAAGTTAATCAACGCCCAGATAAATATGATGACGTAAACTATAACCTTACTCCTTATATTGCTAGAGTAGTTATTCCATAACAGTTTCCCTTCTAAGCTAGTCTATCCCCTAGCCGTTGCACTGGTCGACGCTTGCCGTTTAATGCGATAGTTAGTTACTGTTGTCAACGTAGACTAATACTATATTTTGAAACTTTACACATTCAATTTCATACATGGATTTTAGTGAATCTATTTTTATTCGCATACGGGCTAGCTTGATGACTGTGGAGAACGCTCCAATTGAATCGAATCGGAACACTACGAATTCGACAAACCATCACTTTTCTACATAATTCATATTACGTCGACACCTTCAATGTAACGCTTCCAATGACCAGTAGCATCACTTTATTTCTATTTATACCTCTTATGTGCAACCAACTATATCCTCATCATCAGATTTATTGTTTCACTAGTAATTCTTAAACAATTATGTGGAACAGAACGATGACAGCCACGTCTTGCTATGTTCTTCGCGTCTTACCTTATTGTGTAAAAATGAATACCATAGTTCTTGTCTAACCCTGTTATGAGCTAATCCTCGTTTGGCAAAATCACTTTCTATAAAAGATACTCGAGGAACAACGAGTCATCCTTAAGTTCACCAAGTGCAGGAGCATAAAATAAAAGTTCTCCATCCCTGAGGTATACCGGGGTCAACACCCTTTCCGTGTGAAAGCACCAGACCTATGTATAGCTTCATCGACGCCTTTGTCCCGTACTTATTCCTGTTTGACCAAAAGTTGGTCGTCTACTGAACCAAATACAACCAAAATATCATGAACAATATCAACCGAAAAATCTCTTTTCCTTCTGTATGAACATATCAAGATGATATTAGTCTGAAATAAAGGGTTTAATGCCTAACTTGAGTTTTCCTCCAATCGGCTGATAAATTACCTGAATCACCTGTTCCAAGCAGTCACTATTTATTTCTAGAAACCTTATGTACGATGACATCATCACTGTTATTTAGTGGTAGTGATTGCACAATTTTTTATCTTCGGTAGCAATACCACACAAAAA
Source organism: Scalesia atractyloides (assembly GCA_947069175.1). Taxonomy (NCBI): domain Eukaryota; kingdom Viridiplantae; phylum Streptophyta; class Magnoliopsida; order Asterales; family Asteraceae; genus Scalesia; species Scalesia atractyloides. The sequence goes on from CAMTDV010000116.1 coordinate 41,607,369, forward strand.
CGAATATCTCTTGCACTCACTATAATTTCTTTCACGTCAGTTACTTTGAGTATATCCTCGATAGTGCAACCAACAAACGTGAGATTTGAGTAATTTGGCCTTTGACAAATTACCTTAACAAAAATCTAGTTCAACCTATTTCATCGACCCTTCTTTCATGACCTATGACATTTATGTCCATTCGAGCAACCTGAAAATATTCCTTAGATACACTTGCTTCGTGAAGCGTTGTTTTTTTTTAGTATTCAGATCACTCCATGATAACTAAATACTGCTTTTTGCAAGCCACTCAAATTCAAATGTGTACAGCTCACCTAAACTATAATTTATGCAACAACACCCCCTCCCCTGTCCATACATGTTAAATACATGATGCAATGTCATACCGATGTATGAATCTTTAGTTGTTCCAACTCTTGTGAGCATCTCCCGTGCCTAGCATAACTTGCTCCAGCCTCCTCAGAACAAGTAAGAATTGACCAGTATCAGTGTTGTCCCCTTTGTTAGCCTAACTGTATCTCTAATTAAGAGCCCCGTATACAAATTTAATCCGATTTATCACATTCCCTTCAAGCCATGGTAGTTTCATCTACTAAATTCTCGACATTAATGTTACTCTAACGAAGACAGCTATATCTGATTACCAAGTAAGTTACAAACTTCATCTTTCTTGTGAAAAGGAATCTGAACCATCAGAATTCAGCACCATGGTACCATTTTGAAATTGCATCAATCTTTTACTTTCGTGTACACGATCATGGTAAATGACTCCCTGTAACTCTTGATAGTTGCACTTATGTACACCAACTCTTGCTAAAATCAATTTGTTGCTTAGACAATCGACTTTTCAATACCTATATATAATCCCTTGTTACTTGTTTAGATGAACATTAGATATCATTTGTCATCAACTGTCATCTCAATCATGTAGTTTGATTCTATCTCAGCTCGTGGTACCGTCATATATCTTGACACTCTCTTTAGTAATGAACTTACAACCATCATTTTAATATATCATAATCTAAATTTTCATGACGAAAATTCTTTCAATAAAGGGATGATGTGACACCCGACATTTTCAGGTTAACACCGTTAACACAAACTCTGTTATCTCAAACATTCATTTATGCTTCACATTTGGTTAGGGTTAATTAAGTGTGTCGGTTATCAAACAATCCCTCGCGTAACGTTAATTCGGGGAACTACGGAATCACAGACGAGTCAGTACTCGAACATTGAAAAGCAATCGGAATAATATCCTTGATCAAATAAATAGATATAAACTATGGGAATTAATATGTTATGTGATTCTACATGTTATGTGAATTATATGTTATTTAGCGAACCTTCAGTAAACCGTATTTATTCACGCATAACAGTGTGTTATTAACGAACACTTATATGGAGAGTATAGTATATCTTGGCCTAAATTTCGAGGTCAAAATTCCTATAACATGAGGAGAATGTGACAACCCGTATATTCGCTGGTTAATTATAAAGAGTTACCTGTAAAATATCATGGATTTTTATTTATTGAATAATAATAAACTAGTCACGAGTGAAACATGTTATTTAACCAACAAATTTTGTTAAGCATATTTATTTTAGCACCTATATATTCTAGATAATTGTTTGTTGATTTAAACTAATAATAAAAACAAATAAGTTAACTATTATATTTATTTTGTATAATTTAAACGGGCGTTTTTATAACTAGGAACGCAATTATAAACGGGTTCGTATACACAATGTGCACCCACCTACACCAAAACCCTAGTATATAACCATCTCTTTCTCTATTTCCCCTCAACATTTAGCGAACCCTAACCCCACCTATATCTCCTCCAAGAAATTACACACTAACCTACACAAATCTCTACAAAACATACACACATCGGCACATACTAGATAGAGAGAAAGTGATTCGAAGTTTGAGAGTGTGGCGGAGGTTGAGGGGCGGCTGGCCACCCTCTATGGTGGCAACAGTAGCGCGCACACCCCCTTACGAAGATGAAGACGGGGTAGGATGGTTGTGGGTGTGGTGCGACGGTTGTTGGGGTTGGTTGAAGGCAGAGCGGTGGAGGGCAGCGGTTGTGTGGCTAGCGGTGGTGCGTTTAGGGTTCCGCCAAGACCAAGGGAGGCGGCCGACGTGATGGTTTTGATGGCGGCAGGAGGGTGGTGGTTGGTGGTGAGGTTAGGTGACGGAAGTGGGTGAGGTTTTCGAGCTCACGAGGGCGGATTGGCTTGTGATCGGTTCGTGTTTCAGATCTAAACAAATCCGTAAGTCTAACTCTCGTTCTCATATTTTTGCTCAGCACTACCACCATATACACGATCTCCATGGCTTGCAATGTGTTTTGTGTTCTTGTTCAGATCTAACGTTTAGAATCGGTTTTATTCGATATGTAAGGCGATTTCCAATCAGTGGTGATACGTTCGGGTAAACGCTGAAGGTGGTGGATGTGACTCGAGTGAGGATTTGATGGTAGCAGTGGTATTGGTCCGGCTTCAGGTGGTGGTGACTCGATGGCGGAATGTTGATCTTGGCGATATTCTGTTTTGGTCAACTCGAGTTGTCAAGTCAAACCTAGTCAAAATATGGGTCAAAAAGTCAAAGTTAGTCAAACGGTTAACTGTGGTTAGTGGGTCAGATTTGGTCATCATGTAGTTCGAGGCTCGTTTGTCGTTTTTGTTAGATACGTTTTGCTTGAAGGTAACTACGTAAACCGACTAAATATATGTTGTATTTGTGTAAATTTGTATACATAATCTTATCGTTGTATAAGAAGTTAACTCGTGAACAAACCGAACCGACAAGTGGGTCATGGGTGTAACAATAGTTGATGATTGGGAATCGACTAAGATGTATTACTTGCGGGACTTTATTGGACTATATATATATATATACACACAAACGGTTTTATAAATATATCCACGAGAAACCCATACTAAGTCCCTATCGGTTCGTCAAGTTAAATCGTCTTAATCGAATAGTGTTTTGATCTAGACTAGGTAGTTGAATAAACTATCTTTATAACCAAGTTGTGAAACTATGGACTATTTCCAATAGACTTTAAGGTGTCCTTTATTTGTAGTAGGGCACGGGAAAGTTGGATATTTCAAGCTTCAAGCTTTGCTTGTCTTTATTGATAAATGGAGTTTTATGCTTGCACACCAGGTAAGTTCACGACCCCTACTCTTTTAAATGTTTTTAAAACACATGGGGAGAAAGCATGCACTACATTATGGTAGAGTAATGTCATAATGTTACGGTAAGTAACGACACAACTGCTAGTGTTTTTGTTATACTAGTTATGGTCACAAAGTAGCATTTATCACATGTCAGTCCCCTTAAAACTTACGATGCCGTTAGTATTGGAATATAGCGAGGGAATTTTTAGTAGTACTACTGGGCCCGATTTGCCGCACTCGAGCTGGTCACGCCAGCTAGACTGAACGTTGATGGTCACGTGTGTAGAATTTGCCTAACATTTAGCCATGGTTGGTGATAGACCTGGCACAACAGGGGCAGCAACGTCAGCTTCGGATTGAAATCTTTGTTGACATAACTTAGGTTAGCTACCTACAAATATAACAAGTAACTGCTAAATACTACAACTTACTGTTTCGGGTTTGAAACAGTGGAAAACGCTTGAGAAACAACTTACTCTATATCTGTAACTTAAAACGTGTGAACTCACTTATCATTATGTGTTGACACTTGTTCTTGCATGTCTTTCTCAGGTTGCTAAGGTAGCACACATCAGGACTAGGATGCATTTTGGAGTCGCATTGATTTCATCAAACTAATAGACTTATCTTTTAAATTACATTAACTATTTCAGTTTTGTAATTGTTACGCTTCCGCAACTCATGTGTATAAACAATATTTTCTCATGAATGAGCAAAACAGGAAAATTTCTAAATTCATATAGTGGTCGTTCAGTATGATTAATGACTATGATCCTGGTTTGTCACGCGCCTCGTGGTAGAACACCGCATGTGGAATTTGAGGGTGTGACAAACTTGATCTCCAGTATTGGCTTGGCACACATCGGTGTGATTACCAAATTTATCAAATTTTACACAGTTGGGGTCTCGACATTCCCCATGGTGGTGGAAAGGACATTTGGGACATTTTGGTGCGTCCCCAGTATAAGCTTTCTTAACTGCAGTGTTTGTGGTTGTGGTAACATACGCTTTGGTCTCCTTGACTTCTCTCACGGCTTGTCTCTTGGAACTGTTGTGGTTACCACGAGAGCCTTTCTTGAAATGAGAAAATTTCCGTTTGTTGGAATCATTGGTCTCCTTAGTAGATTCTTTCTTGTTTCCACTAATCTTTGTTGGTTTTGAAGAGGTAACCAAACTCAGAATCTCTGGGGCAAGTCCCTAAATGTACCTATCCATACGCTTGAATTCAGGCTCCACTAAATATGGCACCACTCGGGACAAGTCATGGAATCGCTGCGTATACCCAGCAATGTCTGACCCAAAAATCTCCTTCTCAGTCCAACGTACGAAGGCTACAGCGCCTCCGGGACCATCAAAGTTCAGAGGTTTGCTGTCACGAAACTGCTTATATGTGCAACCTGAAATCATTGGATACACCATTTAATCATGAGTAAGTAGCACGGATAAGATGGATGAGAGTGTATCGCGGTTTTATGAGAAACCATGTATTACTAGTGGGAGGGTTTACTCCTGTTGAACCTTTGGTGCTACCGCTATGCTTAGAGCGGTTTGCCTCGTACTGTGTAATGGCTTGGGATATACGTTCGTTCAGCTCCTCTTGTGCGGGGTGGCATCCTCTTCTAATACAATATGTCGCTCACAATTAGTTGAATAATAATTTCATGTTATTATTTCTATTTATTTATTTATTATTATATTTTTTTATAAAAATTATATGCCATAGCACATCGGTAAATGATAAAAGAATAAATGAATAATACAAACGCCATACGCACACCCATCGTCATCATACACATAGCTCGCCACATCATAAGGTATAAATCATAATATCACCACGGCGCAATGCATCAATCGTGATATCACCACAACATGACATAATCAACCATAACATAAAAGAAATACAATGTAACATAAAGAAAATACACTTTTATACAATTACAACTTGTTACAATTTGTTCGTGGAGAGCCAAACGAGACTTAGGGATACACAACCCTAGTTAATACAAGTTTTTACATTACAAAAGTACAATTTTCTCCTACATTGCTTCTTCATGTCAATAAGCTGTCTTCCAAAAGCTGGGATCTTCAAGGCTAAGTCTTCATGAGCCAAAACAACAAAAGTATAGCTGATCCCCAAAAGATATCTACAAACATGCTAATGGGGTGGAGGGGGTGGTGGAAATGGTGATCGTGGAAATAAACTGTGATAGTAGGCCATCTCCTCCTCGAGCCTAGAAATTCACCTAATAGCATTTGTCTGAAATTGCTCTAGCTCCTGCACTCGTGCCTCGGATGGGCATGACAAGTGGTGGAATCGGCAGTAGAAAGGTGGAGTCAGTGGTGGTGATATGGGTAGTGGTGGTGGTGATGGAGGTGGTATGATGGTGGGGGTGGTATTGGTGATTACGGCGGTGGGGGTGTCACTCTGGCAGTGGCGTGAGTAGTACGCTGAGACTCTAACTCCCAAATCCTATGAAAGATCAGAGATAGCTGTAGGTCATGTGAAGTCACTCTTTCCTCCACATGAATCGGAGGAAAGTGTGAGGGATAATAAGGGTCCGAAGGGCTCATGCCCGGTGGAGGTGTCGGCGTAAATATGCCTGCTAAAGGTGGGGTGGGACGTGGATCATACATAGGGGGTACTCTATCAGAAAAAGAGGGTCCTGCCATATGAGAGGGTCATGTTACAGGAGGGTTGTAAATGGGGTGGTACGTGGACCTTTAAGAGTAATATGGTGGCGGCTGCTCGGGGGCACGTGGAGTGCCGCTCAGTGAGTAGTAACAAGCAGGTCCAGTATAGTGAGTGGGTCCAGGGGTCGGGACTCTGACTGGGAATGAACTAGCGCGAGCCGGTGAGGCCGCAGGGGGTGAATACATAGGCGATCGTCTGCCTCATGCTCACTCGGAGCAGCATCAGTGGATGACGAGATGTCAACAACTCGTCAACAACTGGGATATCAGGGGTGGAATCTCAAGTACAGCGATATCATCAAAGACCTAGCCATCGCCAAAGTCGTCCTCCATGTGCTCAACGTGGAACACTGGTATCACGTCGTCATCGTCATCTAGATCAATCACTGGAGGGACTACAGCAAGGGGCACGGCCAAATGTACAATAGCATGTTCGCCCTCTGGATGGTCATACTCGATGATATCATGCGAGGCTGAGGGGCGGCCAGCACATCGTCTGCCGGGGGTACATCTACCTCCATAGGGTCGATCAGGGCAAGTTGCTGAAAGTCCTCAATTTCACCGTGTTCGGCTCCATCCCCTAAGGGTAGGGCCTCAGCAGCAGGGTCATATCCATCGTCGGATATGTACTCCTCCGGGTCTTCTTCATAGCTCGATGATGAAGACATAGTCCTGGCAAATAATCCATACAATGCATATATACATGTTAGTAATTTATGATATATTTTATATTAATCACCATTTACTAATCATGTATTGACTCTGTTCATTACTTATAGTTGAGCTCGTGTGATAGATCCTTGTGTTATCGTGACACAATGAAAACCTTTTTCTTACCTTGTTATAATTCCAAAACATTTCTATCATGTTTTAAACTTTGTTTTCATGTGTGAGCCCCTGGTGATTGTAGACCAAACTTTTATTAAAAAGTTTTTCCCCGGTTCACTACAATCGGAGCTCTGATACCAACCTGTCACACCCTGGTCATAGCGGAAGCGCAAGTGTGTGACTATTAGATAATCATTGCATCCAATTTATTAAACAGTATTAACAACAATGATGTCACGCCATTTCTAGGTTTCATTATACATTTACATCCATCAAAAGTGAAGCCACATTGTTATCAGTATCAGATTTCCATTACAAACATAGTTTAAAACACATATTCCAAAATATGATATTGTTTTTATCACAAAGTCATGTTTAGGCTTTGACCTCTATATACCCAAACGAGGTTGGGATATAAAAGGCAAACCCTCCAAAAGGTAGTACATCGTTGTCTTGACAAATCCCATGCCCGGATCCCATCACAAGCTCAAGTCCTGCATCCTGAAACACATGTAATATTAAAAAGTGAACATAAAGTTGGCGAGTTCATTTAGTTCAATGTTTCCGTATCAAAATGTCGTCTTTGAAAACATGTATTGAAATCCAAGTATGTTATTAGCATCAATGAGTTAATTAAGGATCTATCTGTGTGCCGCGAGCACCCTGACATACTTGTGCCATAAGTAAGTAACCAAACCGAGACTTCTTTGACATTTTGGGATCACAAAAGCACTCCAATGGGTATACCAACCAGGAGTGGAGTGGGTCTCAAACTCAGTAGATCTACTTCTTTTGCACCTTGGTCACAAAGTGATTAAGGGGTACTATTATTATTTCCTACTTACTCACAGTGATCTGTTATTTGCTAACTCGTAGCTAACATACTGTTTTGACATGATATGTATTGCCCCTCGATAGTTTAAAACCAAATTTAAACAAGTGAAAGGAGGGACATGAACTCAAAGTTTTTACGTTCCGTATAAGTCTTACTATTTATCGATCGGTGTCCGCAACGTATGTAACCTACATGCGTATTGGTTTCATTAGACACCTAGGTCTCATTGGACATTGTACTCGTTGTTCATCTTGAATTCTTGTTATGTATTTCTTTGTTATGATTGAACAACTTAAAATGTTATCATAGTTTTGGCAGTTTGTTGTTTGATTAATATTGTTATATATATTTGTTAAATATATATACATATATATATATATCGTTTCTTTCAAATCATGTGTGAACTGGGCCTTGCCCTTCACATGTCCTTGGGCCTAGCCCATGTCATTTATGTCCTTGGGCCTAGCCCATGTTTTCTTGTCATTGGGCCTAGCACATGTAATTTATGTCTTTGGGCCTAGCCCATGTTTTTATGTCATTATGCCTATCCCATGTTTTGTATCCTTGGGCCTAGCCCATGTGATTTATGTCTTTGGGCCTAGCCCATATTTTTATGTCATTGGGCCTAGCCCATGTTTTGTATCCTTGGGCCTAGCCCATGTGATTTATGTCTTTTTGCGCTTTTATGATTTTTGGGCCTCATTATGGGATTTGGGCCAAGCATATGATTTTTTTACAATTTGGGCGTAGCCCAAATTTATTTATAAAAAGCGCATTTTTTTATAAGTATTTACTTATAATTTTTCCTAACTTTTTATACTTTTAACTTTCCGGATTTTGATTCCGATAACATACATATATATATATTATATAGATATATATATATATGTTGAATGCCTAAATATATATTTAGACTCGTCGTCGGCGTCGTTCACTACATGTTCATTTTCGTCGAGAATCGCCCGTTGGTCGTCGACGTGAAGGTGTAATCTTGAACATCTGCCTATTGTTCACATTGTTTCAATTGTCTGATTTATTGTTTCCACGCTTAACAAAAATATATTATTATCTTGTCAATACTCGGGGTGTTGTTCAAATGTTTGTATTTTGTATATGGTGGGGTATTTTTATTTTGAATACCCTAAGTTTCTAATACATACACATACAATACACATGTATACATACAAAAATTAGTGGTAACAAATTGTATAAATATATATATACTTGTATTATTTTCTAAATAGAAATATATATTTGTAAAAAGTATTTATTTTTACTTATAAATATATTATAACTTTGTTTAAACACTTAGTTATTTAGGGATAACCCTTGTCATTAGAGCCTACTTAATGACCATTTAAGTTACTAATCGCGTTTAGTCCCACTAATCATGTCTTAATCGCGATTGGATTTTAGAAAATTTTGCCATAGTTTTCCCTAAAGTATGGCATTTTACACGTTTTAAAAACGTATTTAAAACCTGCTTAAACTCATAATCATCAACAACAAACCATCTAATATTTACTTTACATCATCCATGACTTTTATGGTTTAAAAATCCTAGTAAATCAATTGGGTTTTTAATATTTATTAACCTTTCAAAACACTATTTTATCATGTTGTTTAGATAAGTTCATGCACTTAACCCCTTGACTACTAAGCATTTTTAAGGTGATTACAACTTAAATATAAGTGTTTACTTCTCATAAAAATCATTCATATGTATAAAAATTATCTTTAAGTTGTAGTATTTTTCATGGATGATGTAGTTGTTGATCTTGTTTAGATTTAAACCTTAACATGTTTAAATCTTCACTTTTATATTAAATCACACAAGATCATCCCACTTTTATATCATACTATCAACACAAACAACTTCAACATGCAATCTAACAATCATGTAAACATATAATCAACACAAAATAAACAATATTTATTGTTATTATTATGTTGTGAGTTAGGGTTTATGATTTATCTTTTCTTGATTTTCAAGATGATCAACTTGTACATTAATAATCTAAACATAAATATAAGCTAAATTATGGAGGAGTTTAGCTTACAATGAGTGCACAAATATCTTGAAGATTATAGAAGAAAATGAAGCTCCTTAAGAATCCCTAATGATCTCCATCCATGCTAGCTTCTTTAGGGGTCTTGTTTAAGCTTCAAATGGTGTAAAAAGTGGTGGATTGTGGTGGCTAAATGGTGGTCTATGGTGGAGGTGGTGAAGCCGTGAGGTGAAGGAAAAGAATGAGAGAATATGTTGCAAATTTTGAAGGAAAAATGATGAATTATTTTTGGAAGATCATGATATATACATCTAATCTTTCAAGTCCATCAACATCTAACACAACATACTTAAGATCACAAATTTTTAACAAAATCAAGTGGGGTGGGACCCACTTGAGCCGTGAACTATGATGGGGGGTGAAGAGTAAATTTTGATTTTACACATGTTTAAATTTGAGATATTTAGGTAATTAGGATAAGTATGGTGATAAGGGTTAATCTTCTATAATCTTAAGCATAAGGCTGATTTTAGGATGAATTTATATGGTATTTAATCCACATGATCCTCCAATATAAGTTTCGGATGTCGGATACGTCGCTAGATCGCTCATCGTCTAATCGCTAATAAATGGAACTATTTATTTAGTACTGGAAGCCTTTGTTTTCGACTACCATGATTAATATGATGTCTAATTAGTGCATTTCCGATCCAAAAATAAGCATGACTAGTTCGCTAGACGAATATACAATGAGTTATGATGGCCAATATGTCTTTTGTTCGACCGATATCCGCACTTTTATGTTCCGCCATCGAACTTTTCCGAAAGTTTTGTTTTCATGACCTCATGTTAGTTGAATGGATTCCGAGTTCCAAATAATGCTTAACTAGTTCACTAGATTGCCGGATGAGGCTATCGGCTACTAAAATATTCGTCGTTTCGACGATCGACCGCTTTCCGGTCAAGTTGTGCACTGTTTGCCGAATGACCGGAAACGATGCCCTTAGTGCATTCTTGCTATTCTCACATTATTTTAGGATGTTTAATAGTGTTTTATTCTTATCTTGACATCCGGAATCCTCCGAATTAGTCTTGCGGACAAATTTCCATTTGTCGCCTTTTTTGTCGAAACGGACAATTTTGAAATCTAGGCGTTATACCGGAAAGTTATGTATTATTGTAATAGATATGTGTTTTTATTTGTATATGGACTAAGGTATGGCTTTAACATGCTGTTATTCCTTGTTCTGATTCGTGTTTGTGGATTTACCGACACGGTTAGTGTCACCGCATTTAGTGCACTCAACACTTTCTACCAACACTTTTAGGGCATTGTTTTGGTTTGTTTCGTGTCGTAACAGAAACCAGAATATGTTATGATCAGATTTACTTGCCCTAATATCGTACGACTCAGTTTTGAATTTGAATTACGATTACTATGCATGAGATTATAATGTCAAATTAATGATTAAATTGTACGAAATTACCAGTTATTTGCCAGTTGTCACATAATGTGACATTTGAAGCACGATCTTCTTGCCGAATACTTCTTACAGAAACCTTTGGACTAGGTGATGATGATGACGCCTTAGAAGGATCTGGTTTAGTTTGCTCAAATTCAGATTTCTCGATGTTCTTATTTTTAGCAAACTGCACATTTGATTCACTTTCAATAACAGTAGTTTCGTTTTTCATGTTAGTTTCTTGAATAAAATTAACATTCTTAACAAAAGTTTGTTTTTTTAATTTCTAGGAGGTGCATTCTTTGTTTTCAAAACTGGCTCCCTGTTATTTTCCTTCTTGACACTAGCATGATCATAGTCAGAAAAACATCACCATGTTCTGATGTGGAACAACTAGATGTAGTTGACACAAAGTCTGTTAAATCATCTTAATTTGGTAAGAATGAATAGTCATAACTAAGAGGTGGTCGAACTTCATTGGAACCTTGAAAGCCCACACTCTTCTTGTCTTTACTTTTCTTCAAGCCACTCATCATGTGTTTCATTTGAAAAGATGAATCTCTGAATTGATTTAATTTCTTTTCAAATTCAACAATTTTCAGTTGTGCTTCGGACACCTCTTTGCAGTTTTTAGAAATCTCTTTTTTTATCACTCATTGTTTCATGAGCTAAGTCTATAACTTGAAGTTTTTCTTTTTACAAAAAAGTTTGATTCTTTTACGCTCGAGAGCTCATTTACCAGACTTTGATTTTGCTTTGTCAGCCTGCTAACCTCACCTTGCAATTCATGACATTTTAAACAAACCGAACTAACAGGATAGAATTTACCTCTCCTATTGATTTGCTCAATTCGGCCATGAAAGCAACAAAGTCAACGACTTCTTATCTTTAGTGTCTTTTTGATCATCAGACTTAACCTTTTCCTCTTGAACTTCTGTCTTATCAGCATCAACATTTTTAGCTTCTGTCTCCTCTCTATCTCTGCATCTAGCTGTACTTATGCATCATCTACCGTAGCAATCTCTGCTGAAAGTCTGTGTGAAGTTTCCATCACCTTCTAGATAAGTGCTCCAATCATAAGAACCATCAGTAGAAGTAGTGGAAACAAGTGCTCGTGATGCACTGTTAGATGAATTTTGACTGGATGAATTATGAAATGCGGAAGATTTTTGTGATTCTCCTATTTGTTTTTGACATTCTCTAGCTAAATGTTCAAGATTTTGACACTTAAAGTATCGAACTTTTAATTTATTGAATCCAACCTTCTTGCTAATGAACTTTCTTCTCGTTCTGTTTATGAACCTTTTGGCCCTGAGGGTTATCATGGCCATCTTACATTCAATATCCATCTCATCCAAATCGTCTGGATCAATCTGCTCATAATCTTCGTCAAGTACTGTTGTATCAGTTATCTTGCTCTATCTATAATTCTGATATGAAGCCACAAACGAGGCAAGTAGAGCCAGTTGATTCTTAGTTGATTTCACACTGATGGGCATGGAATTGGGAACTTTGCTATTCGATATGGTCTGCTGTTTTTGTTGTTTCTTTACTCCTGATGATCCTCCTGAATCAGCAACAAAGCACACACCACCCTCAGCAATAGTCATAACCGGCTCATTTTCACATGAGAGAAACATAGTTGCTGAATCACTCAAAGCATTGTGGGAAGAAGAAGATGGAATTCCTTTCTTAACTCTCGGGTCCTGAACATGATCATATCCTATTTCCTTGTTCTTCATGTTAAGCTTGTAAGTTCTCAGTTTCCTAGAAACCTCTTCTAAGTCCTTAGTCTCGTAATCAGCTTCACCCTTAATCATGAGAGTATAAATATTCCATTTTGCAGGCAAGGCATCAAGCAACTTATCATTTATCTCAACGTCAGTGTATCCCTCTATGTCATAGTTATCAATTTAAAACATTAGATGATAAAATCTTGTGATGATATCCTCTAGGGACTCATTTCTCATGTATTTGAAAACATCAAATTCCTTTTTCAGCAGGTCAACTTTGTTCTTCTTCACATCAATATTTCCCTCATGCCTCTTTTCTAGAGCATCCGACATCTCCTTCAAGGTAGTATATCCCTTGAAAGTGTGTTCGATGCCATCAGGTAAAGACATCTTTGTTGCAGATACGGCTTTCTTCTCAAATTCATACATTCTCTTTTCTTCCTCTTTCGTGTTAACATAGGCAATGAACCGCCTTCAAAATCATGAGTTGGATTCACATACCCATCCTAAATACAGATCCACATCCGTGTGTCCTGATATTCAATAAACGACTGAAACCTATCTTTCCACGTGACGTAATTCTCTACCTTCATCATCTTTGGCAGTTTGTTCGTCGTCCTAACTTTATGTTCCATCCTTATCAACTCATTTAGATTACACATATTCGACATTTTTACCGAACTGGCTCGCTAAAAACGTTTAAAAACTGTCCGAAAACTGTGTATACCTAATCGTACCGTTAGACTCATCTCGAAAATACGAATACAAAGATAATGTTCGAGACCTTTTTTGTCCTAAAAATCGCATGAGTCAAACCGCGCAGTCGGATTGTTAACATTGTTTATGAGTCAAATTCTACACCTAAATACGTTTAAAACCAAATGCGTCAGCTAGTTAACTTTCCACCTTTAAGAATTCAATTCAGAAAAGCGTCCAATTTGAAATAGTAATCCGAAATACTATCCAAAATGGTGATTCGAAACAATGTCCGAAATGGTCTGAAATAAGTTATCCAAAATATAATTCGGAACAGTGATCCGAAATGGTTCCGAAATGAAGCCTATTAAAAATGGTGTTGGTGCATAATGTCTATTGCATACGTCTAGGATTTATCTGTAATGATTATAATGTTTACAAGTTAATGTTTAAATGAGAAAATGTAAAGTTTATATGTTTTTACACTGTAATTCGCACGAAACAGATGTGTGTTTCGTACGAGTGAGTCAGTCGTATGAAATACTATTTCATACGAATCATAGATGTTTGTTAGTGCACGCACTTCGGTACGAGTCATGTCGACCTATAAATAGGGAAGTGTTGTGTTAGAGCTGGTACGGATTTGTCATTTCATACGGCGAAGCTCTGTCAGTTTGTTTACTTGCGTCTGTAACTTGAATGTCTGTAATACATCAGAAGCATTAAACAGTAAGTATTATCTTGTTTGTCATATCTACCTCTCTAGCAATGAAGTCTTCCTCTGCTAGTTGAGCGAGATCAGGTCGATTGCTCATTTCGGGAGCTCAGTCCCCATTCACAAGTTGTATCAGAGCCGTGAGATCTGATCTACAGATAGACAACAAGTAGTTACTGTTCAGACTTAGACAAATCTTCATCTTCATCAGTTTTCTGACCTTTGCCGGATTTTGGACAAATTTCGAACAAATTCATGGTCAAAATGGACTAGGATTTTGGTAATTCAAGTTAATCTTCAATATAATCAATCCATACCATAATTCGGACATAAAATTGAACTAAATCATGTTGAATCGGTAAAATTTGGTCAGTTAGAAGTTTGAATCAGTTTCGTACGAGTTTCACACGAAATTAAGTGTTCTTGATTTTGGTACGAATCAGCTTAAATTTCATACGGATCAGTTAAAATTTCATAAAATCTTACAATTTTCAGAATTTCAATTTGTTTCGTACAAAATGACTTGATCCGTACAAAATTCATCCGCACAAAATTCTCTTAGTTAAAAACACTTGTTTCGCACAACAATGAATTGATTCATACGAAATCATAGTTTTTTTGTTAAAATTTGAATCGTACAAAAAAAAATTTCATGCAAAATTCTTGTTTCGTACGAAATTTCTTGTCCGCACAAAAAGTTGTCTAATCTTATTTGTTTGTTTTCGAGAAGTGTGTTCTATTTTTTTACAGGAAAAAGTCTGAGGAATTTTCCAATGCGTTCGCCACATCGGTTGTTACCACTGCAGCAGTTCAAAACATCAATTTAGAGAATGAAATGGGAACAATGACTAAACCTCTAAAGCTTATGAATCTGGAAGACTTTGATAGCTGGAGCGAGAAGTGTATGAACTGGGTTCAAGCTAACCATTTTACTTGCTGGTTTGCAATCGAGGCAAAATATATCGCACTAGTTGGCGAAAATGGACTTGAAAAGACCCTGGCCAAATTCTCTGATGTTGAACGAGAAAGATTTATCAACAAAAAGAAAATGATGAACATTCTTCAGCAATCGATCAAAGAAGACATCTTGGCTTTACTGCAGCATGATGATGATGTGCAATCTTTGTGGAATGCTCTTCGACTCAAATTTCAAGGCAGTGCTCAACTCCGCAAAAGCAAAAGGGCATTATTAAGCAAAGAGTTTGACGTATTCACATTGATCAAAGGAGAAACGGTTAAGCAGCTGATTGAGCGATACTGTCATCTGGTGGTTCATATGAAGAGAATGGGAATTGTGAAGACAAATGAAGAGCTTGTTGATAAGCTAGCTGATTCTCTGCCACAAGGTGAATGGTGAACATACTTAACCATCTTGATGAATGGATTAGAATAAAGCAATTTCTCATTGCCTCGCTTTATCGAGATATTGGAAGGTCATGAATTGGAGATGCAAAAGATGGCTAAAAACAAGACTATTCAAATGCAACAAGATGTTAATCTTTATTTCAAAACCAGTTCTGTTGCTCAAATTCAAGCGCCAAAGATTCAAACTGCATTCAGTGCATATAGCTCACCAAGTTCACCTCCAACTCAGTCAAGTGGTTACATCTTCTAGTCAACAATCTTCTTTCGGATCAAATCAATCTCAGAACAATCAAGCCACTCCATCATCCAATGCAAGTAAACGAATTCTACAAAGCAACATTGCTGTTGACTTTCAAAACGCACAAAATTTTGAAGAAATGACGGTAAAACAACATATGTCTCTACTTGCTTCAGGTCTTGAGTCATATGACAGTCTTGTTGCTGGAAACATTGGAAATTCTGAGATGACACATGAAGACTACGATCTGATCCAGTTGAAATAGAGTTGATTGATATAAAATGGTGTATGGCCTCGATCGTTCGACGAGCACAGAGATTTATGGAAATCACTGGTAAAGAAAATTTGGGAGGTTTGGATGGGAAACATGGATTTGTAAATCCAAAGTTACTTGTTTCAAGTGTCGGGAGAATGGTCACTTTAAAAGAGAATGTCCAAACCGAGAGGTTCAAGGGAATCATAATCCTTTCGCCGATGACTATTACAAAAGAGCGATCTATCACCGACCACAACCAAGAACAAGAATTGTGCCGATTGAAGACAAGCAACCTGAAACTAAAGATAAGGCTTTGGTTGTTACACAAGAAGACGAAGGGTTTAATTGGAACAAGTTTATTTCAAAAGGATAAAGTTTGGCATTGGTGGCTCAAATTATCGAGGAACCGGAAGAAGAATCGGAGGCATCTTTTGATGAAGGACCTGAGGATGACGATTATTACTATCATACTTCATCAGAGGAAGAGGAGCTTTTGAATGGTCCATTCAAACATCTTTTTCCTAACGATGTTTTAAAAACTTTTGCAGGATATTTCGCACCTACTCAGCATTTAACAGATGAAGTGCAAAAGAAGCCGGTTGAAGATGTCAAAGTGGATGAGAAAAAGATAAGGCTTTGGTTATTACACAAGAAGACGAAGTGTTTCATTGGAAAAAGTTTATTTCAAAAGGAGAAAGTTTGGCATTGATGGCTGAAATTATCGAGGAACCGAAAGAAGAATCGGAGCATCTTTTGATGAAGGACCTGAGGATGACGATTATTACTATCATACTTCATCAGAGGAAGAGGAGCTTTTGAATGGTCCATTCAAACATCTTTTGCCTAACGATGTTTTAAAAACATTTGCAGGATATTTCGCACCTACTCAGGATTTAACAGATGAAGTGCAAAAGAAGCCGGTTGAAGATGTAAAAGTGGATGAGAAAAAGGAATTGCTGAAAGAAGACATCATTAAAGCGTGCATGGCGAATGAAAATGAGGTAAACAAGTCATCTGAATATGAAAAATCTTGTTTAAAGTGTGATGAATGATGTGGTGAGTGTCTTGTGAAAGACAAAAGATTTGCTGAATTGCAAAGTTTAACAGACAATTTGTCAAGCGATTACAAAACCACAAAGGAAGCTTATGAGAAATTGAGTGCGTCTGTTAAACAATATAATAAAGCACTCAGAGAAAATGACGCAACACTTATAATGCTCAAAGCAACAGTGATGGATAAACAAATTGCAATTAATATTCAACTAAACACTATTTCTGAGCTCAAAAGTGAGCTTGAGAAAATGAGAATTGAAACTCAACGAGTTAACAAACTGTTAATTAGTTATTCCACAAGCTCATATGTCATAGATCACATTTTACCAAAAATTGAAAATACTAAGGAATCTAAAAATGGTGAAACAAAGAGTGGAAGTTATGATCGAGTTCCTCCACCCATGTGGAACAGTTATGCTTGCAAAACTCCATCTGGGGTGGAAAAGGCGCTAAATCTTAAATTGAAAACCGAACAGTGCCTGAGGATATCGATATAACTTATACTAAAAATGATGGTGAATGTGATTCTGAAGTGGTAGAAAATGTGATTGAAAAAGTGTTAACAAATGAATCTGAAGTGGCCGAGTCTGAAAAGTCTGAGAAGTCAAAATCTGATGATAAATTAGAAAATAGTTTAATTGATGATCCCAATGTCATAGTTTATAAAATGAAAGGATCTGATAAACTATTTTCGGATGAGGATTTTCCTATCAAGAATGTGAAAAGAGGTTGTGTTGATAAAATGTTCAAGCTGATGGAGGTAAGTCATGATGATTTAGATAAACATGATGCATCTTTCTATTCTAAATAAAAAACTGACAACCGAACTTACTAACGAAAAAATGGAGATTATCCGGAAAATAAACGGGCAGGTTTGGGTTTCCAGAAGCAACATAAAACCAATAGGTTTCAAAAATTGAATTTTACAAAGAAAATTATTTTTTGTATTTGGGACAACAACAGAGAAGGAAAAGGAAATCATTGGTACTCAATCAAATGATGAGTTTCTTAAAGAAAAAGAGAAACAAAAACATAAACAGGTTTTGAATACCTCTGTTCATAAGGACAACAGGACATGCTTTAAATGCAAGAAAGTTGGACATATCGCACGATATTGTTCATAAGGAAGTTCAAAACCAGTCTCTTCTCCGAAAAAGTTCACCAAGGATGAAAAGCAAAAAGCACCCATGGTTATGCTGAAACAAATTCTTAAAAAAAAGACTGAATCTCATCAAAATGTTAAACCAATTATTCAACATCAATCTAAGTTTGAAATTGGTGAAACATCACAAAAAATCAACAAAATGATTCAAAATTTTATGTCAAAAGGGCTAAATCACAAACACAGAAATGGGTTGCTAAAATTGTTAACACCAAATCATCCAAGGTTGAACTCAAACCTTCTGTTCCAAACAACACTGAGTTTAAAAAAATTGAAAAGAACATAGTGGGTCCAAAGTTCGACATTACAAACCCATCCAAGACCAAATAGACTTGGGTCTCTTTGTTTAAATGAATTTTGTTAATCATGTGTGCTGGGGCTCCAACGTTCGATATTGTCAAAATGGATCATGGATAGTGGAGCATCTCGCCACATGACAGGAATGCTTGCACTGCTCAATGATGTTAGAGCTATTCGAGGAGGATATGTAGGATTTGCTGGAACGCAGGGAGGTAGAATTGTTGGATAATGGATTCTCTCGAACGAAGTTGTATCGTTTGATAAAGTGAACTATATCGCCGAACTTGAGAACAATCTGCTTAGTATCTCGCAAATTTGTGACAAGAAGTTCACGACACATTTCAATGATAAAGAATGTCTAATTCTAAAACCCGGTTTCAAGATTCCAGAAGAATGGATTCTGATGCGAGCTCCGCGAGAAATTGATTTATATGTCCTTGACATGAGCATCGCTTCTACGACATCAAATAAAGTTCAATGCTTTGTTTCCAAAGCTAACGAGAAAGAGTCAATTTTATGGCACAGAAAAATGGGGCACATTCATCTTCGAAAGATGAATTTTCTTATGCATAACGACTTAGTGGAGGGTGTCAATTTGTAAAGTTTTCATCTATAAGACGATTGTCTTAGCTGCAAAAAGGGGAAGCAGCACAAGAAATCACACCCGAGAAAGCTGTTGAATTCGACAAAGCTACCACTAGAAAGGCTACACATGGATCTCTTTGGGCCAGTCAATGTTAAAAGCATTTCTTGAGATCTATACTGTCTTGTCGTTACAGATGATTATTCTCTATTTTCATGGGTGTTCTTTCTTGAGAGTAAGGTTGAAACATTTGAAACTCTTATGATTCTCTTCAGAAAACTCAAAAATTTATATCATTTGCCCATTAAGAGAATTCGCAGTGATAATTTAACGGAGTTTAAGAACAAGAAGATGCAAGAGTTCTGCAATAAAAAAAGGATTTTTCATGAATTCAGCGCCCCCTATACTCCACAACAAAACGGAGTAGCTGAACAAAAGAATCGCACGTTGATAGAAACTGCTAGAACAATGTTAGCTGATTTGAAATTACCGATCAGTTTTTGTAGTGAAGCAGTAGCATCAGCATGCTTTACCCTAAATCGCGTGTTGACAGTTAAGCCTCACAAAAAGACATGTTTTGAGTTACTGAATCAACGAAAGCCTAACTTAGCATTTTTGGAACCTTTTGGATCACCATGTACCGTCTTGGACCCGGCTGGTAAATTTGGAGACAAATCTTTGGAGGGTTTCTTTGTTGGCTATGCTACTCCTCAAAAACGTGTTTTCTTGCCGAGTATGAACCAGGTAGTTCTAGCAAAGCACGTAGATTGTCAAAGATATACAACGCCTATGCAGAAGCCCGGGGATCCGTGGCTGTTTAACTACGATGGATTGTGGGATTCGTTTGATCTTCCAGATGTGCCAACTGAAGAAGAACTTGTTATGTTATTTCAACAACCTCAGTTATCTAACTAAGAACAAGTTCCTCGACCTTTGGTGATTTCTACATCTTTACAAGTTAACACGTCTGATGTTGATCAAAGCTCTTCTGTTCTAAATCCGGTTCCTGCTACAAATATCAATGCTGCTGAATCTTTTGCCCAGTCAAATGAAGATGATGACTCTGATCGGGACCAACTTTCGACGATGGAGGATCCAGTTCTGATGAAGGATCTGAATAGATTGAAAGCTTCTTGAAACAACAAACTGATCAGTCTATTGCCAGGAATAAAGCTTCTTCATCTGTACCGGTTGTCGATGAAATTCTCCCAAATTTCCAATCACAAGTAGATGTTCCAACTGAAGTGATGCCTAGGACACTTTCATATCATCCGTCAGAGAACATTATAGGCAGCTTACAATCGGGAGGCAAACTCGCAATCAGATTAATAAAGATCTAAGCTTTCTATACTAGTATTGCTCCACTTCGAGTCCGATTTTCTCACAGTTGTTTTGTTTCTCAGGTTAAACCGAGAAACTGGAAAGACGCGTTGAAAGAAGAAAGTTGGGTGGATGCGATGCAAGAAGAATTATTGCAATTCAAGAAACTTGGAGTCTGGACGCTTGTTGACCTGCCAGATCATCACAAAAAAGATTAATACAAGATGGGTCTTCAAGTGTAAAAGAGATGATAGAGGAGTTGTCGTGCGCAACAAAGCTCGACTTGTGGTTCAAGGTTTTCATCAGCAAGAAGGGATATATTATACTGAAGTCTACGCCCCAGTTGCAAGTCTTGAAGCAATTCACACATTCTTGGCCTTTGCCTCGTGGAAAGGGTTTAAGGTGTACCAATTGGATGTTAAATCTGCTTTCCTTTATGGAAAAGTGAAATAGGAGGTGTACGTCGGCCAACCACCGGGGTTCGTTGATCCAGTGCACAAAGATAAAGTCTACCTCTTTAATAAAGCCTTATATGGTCTGCATCAAGCCCCGAGAGCTTGGTATGAAACATTATCGAGTCATCTTCTGGACAATGGCTTTATCAGGGGAACAGTAGACTCAACTCTCTTCACAAAGGAAGTCGATAGGCATCTAATTATCGTACAGATATATGTGGATGATATTATCTTTGGAACGACAAATGACAAGCTCTGTAAGGACTTTGAAGAAGTTATGAAGCGAAAATTCTAAATGAGCGCAATGGGGGAGATGAAGTTCTTTCTAGGACTTCAGGTTTATCAGTTGCCTGGTAGTAATTTTATTCATCAGACAAAATATGTTCATGACATATTGGAGAAATTAAATATGACAGGAGCTAAACCAGCATCGACCCCGTTAGCTCCAAATCACCGCATTTGTCCAGATCTTACCGGCAAAAAAGTTGATGAAACTTTATTTCGCTCCATGATCGGATCCTTGATGTATCTCACTGCTTCTCGACCACATATCAAGTATCCAACATGCCTGTGCTCCCGTTATCAGTCTAATCCAAAAGAGTCACACCTACTTATCGTTAAACGCATAATGAGATATCTAAAGGGTTTTCCAAGCACCGGCTTGTGGTGTACTAGACATGATGATTTTAATCTTGCAGGTTACTCGGATTCTGATTTCGAATGTTGCAAACTGAATACAAAGTCTACAACGGCCGACTGTCAGTTCTTCTGAACTCGTTTGGTAACGTGGCAATGCAAGAAACAAACCGCGGTCGCTCTCTCTACCTGTGAGGCTGAATACGTTTCGGCTTCCAATTGTTGTGCTCAGATTCTCTGGATACAGCAACAGATGAGACATTTCGGTTTGCAATTTCTTGATACGCCAATATTTGTAAATAATCAGGCCGCGATCGATATCACCAAAAACTCATGTCAACACTCACGTACTAAACATATCGAGATTCGGCACCACTTTATACGTGATTGCTACAAGAAAAAGTTGGTACGAATTGAGAAAATCCACACTGACGACCAAAAGCATATTTTTATACCAAAGCTTTTGATAAAACAAAGTTCAAAAATTTGTTAAAGCTAAATGGTTTAAAAAATATGATCTTAGGGGATTTTTTGAGGTTGAGTTTGAGGACGATGACGACTTGATGTGATTTTGTCATCGGTTAAACGTTTTTCTGTACTAATTTCTTATAATTTCTAAAAAAAATCCAAAAATATGTTTTTGATTTTAGGGGGAGAATATTTGAGGAAAATGCAAAAACATTAAACCAACCAAAAAGAGTGATCATAGTAAATAAAAAATGATAGACTTCACTCGTTCAGTTAATTGTATTTGAAATATATACCTAAAAACACAAAACTGATTAACTTGTGGATTAACATCTCTCGGATATATGGACTTAGTACTCCGAAATTTCGTTTGAGAGAATGCCAGATTCTGCGATGCTAGGTCTTTATATTTGATTGATATCTGGGGTATTATTCGAGTTCTTCTTATTTTGCGGAAGCAATGGCCTAGAACTCATATAATATTTTCGCACTTTTTCCCTGAATGCTGCATGAAAAATGATTATGTCTTAAGCAATTATGACAGTTGCAGTACAAAAGATTCCTTAATGGAACACCACCTGAAGACGAGCCTTCATCTCTTTGTCTGTATGGTAGTAATAACCTGAGATCTCAAGGTCTCGCATTTACCCTATATACAAATATCAATTCGATATATTCACCTGTAATATGACATTCTGGGAATCTCGATACGGGAGTATATTCTGAGATGGGAAACATAGTTATTTCATGTTTATAATAATACCTTAACATAACTTGAAACAGTTGAGAAACGAGAAGAAGTTTAAATGGACAAATATATTGGCAATCTAGGTAAATTTGTTTTAAAGCTTAAAAGGTGTTTCTAGACTAACGGTACTGATGACTTATATGAATGCTTGAAATGATCCTCTGAAAAACACAAAATTCATAAAAATGTTATTATTCATTGAAAAATTTCTTCAAACCCAAAAAGGTTTTTAGTTTTCTTAGCTTCATAGTTTTAATTTTTGTTTATCAATGATAAAAACACTGATGGTTGGAATCATAGCAACATCTTGTTGCAGAAAGCTTGGAATCATAGGTTGGGAGCTAATTTTTAGCAACAAAGTTTACTCAAATGTCAAGAAAGTTCATTAATTTGAAACGTTACATGTTAAAATAAATCTGTTTCGTCAAACATGGTCAACCAAGGTCATTAACTTGGACTTGGAAGGCAAATTGGATACCAGGGTCATTAACTTGGACTTGGTTAGTCAAGTGGATTTTTGAAACAGATAAAATTATTGAAAATAAAAAATAAAAATAAAATTTGGAATTGAATTAAAGTTTTTAGATTTGATTCGTACAAAATCAAGTTTCATGCGGTTAAGTCGTTTTTGTACGAAAGAAGGGTAAAATTTTGGTGCGATTCACAAAATTTCGTACGAAATATAGTAAGTATAAATACCCTTTGTCTCTCACAGAAATGAGATTTCTGTTCTTTGAGCACTGTTAAGCGATTCAGAGAGATTTTGTGCGATTCGACTCTAAAACTTCATTTCTTGATTCTTGTGCTTGCTATTCACATTGTTGAGGTTTGTTTGCACTCCTCGTACAATGGGCAAGGTAATTTCATCATGATCTAACTGTTATAATGTCAAAATTTCGTACAATTCGGACTAAAACTTAGATCTAGGGAAATTGGACTGGTAAAACTTAAAAATGACCACATAATCGTTAAAATCGGCTCTAATAACCTGAAAATCAACTATAAATTTGCTAAAAACAACAAGTGTTAGGTTCAGATTATACTTGGACAAATTTTGGGACGATGATGTTTTGATACGAGTGAACTGTTTCGTACAAAATGAGATTTCAGAGATAAATGATTAAGTGTAGAATTTTTGTGCGAAATAAGTGAACCGTATGAATAACATGAACTTCAACTTTCATATTTTTGATCAAATGAAAGTTTTTTTGTACGAAACACCGATTTTGTATGAAACTGAGAGAAAGTTTAAAATGTTCAAAATTTTTGATCAAATGAAATTCCGTGCGAAATATAGATTTTGTACAAAACAATAGATAGAAACTTTGAAAGTTTAAAACTTTTGACCAATTTAGTGTTTTCGTACGAAATAGATAGTTTTTCTGGACGAATCAGTAAACTAAAATTTTAATATTTGAAAATTTTCTAACAGTTGAATGTTATTTTCTTGAACAGGCAAAGACCGGATTTTCCCAAGTGCATATTATATGCTGTATCACAGATGCTAAAATCCCAGAGATAGCTGCGTACCGAAGTATCTTGGATTTTCTTACAAGAATTGGAGTGACGAAAGCAATTACAGAAAGGCATACGGCATATTTGTCACATGTGGAATATTTCTGGAATGCTGCGGAGTATAGTCTTGACGACAATGCCATTATTTCAGCAATGAAGATTAACGATGTGGATATTCAAGTGAAAATCACTGAAGAGTTGATACGGAAATTGTTGGAGTTTAAAGATAACAAGGATGATCCAACAGGCTTCACTGAACATATGGTTAAAGGTTGTTTCTACAGGATGGGATATACGGGTTTTGTGAATGCTGCTCCTTTCAAGAAGGGAAATCTAAGTGCGCCATTTCGATATCTGGAACATGTCATTATTCACTATTTGGGTCACAGGAAGGGTGGTTTTGATGACTTAGTTGATTATCAGATATGCATGATTACCGCGCTAGTGCTGAATCTTCCTTATAACTTTTCGAAAGTTATATTTAGTCAGATGATCCAAAACATTCAGAAGGAGAGATTTTTGCAGTATCCAAGGTTTATACAGATGATGTTGGACTATTTACATCCTCACTTGAAGAAATCTTCTGACGATGTTCTTAAACTTGAGCATATGGATGTTCAGTCTCTACGAAAGATGAATGTACATTTGAAGTCTGCTCCCGCTGCTAAACCAATGTTCGGTGCTATTCTGAATAAAGATTACATCTCACCCGCACCTGGAAAATGGTGGAAATACGATAGCGGTGACGATGAAGAGGAAGTTAAATCTTTATCATTGTTTGTGGCAAAGCGAAGTCCGTGGTCGTGAAAGATGATGAAAAGGGTGGAAAAGCTACATACAAAGGGAGAAAGAGAAAAACTGCGTCTACTACTGAAAGTTCAAGGTTGAGGGATGAACCTGAGATTGAAGAAACAGTTGAAAAGATAGTAGAAGATATACAACGTTAGGCTTTCGGAGCTGACAAGATAGCAGCTGAAGAAGTACTATCTTCTAGTACTGATTCAGAGGATAGACGTGCAGGAGAGAAGAAAAGAGCAGAGAAATTGGCAAAGAAACATCAAGATGAGCTAAAACGTAAAGCCGAAGAACGAAAGAGAAAGGCAACAGGCGAAGATGATACTAATTACGTTCCGTCAGAATCTGAGCTTGAATCTGGTTTTAGAACTTCGGTCAAGAAAAGACAAAGAAGAATGAAATGATCGGCAGCTCGCATATCTCCGATTGTTAATTCAACAGAAGTTGGTGCTGAA
The DNA here is from genome assembly GCA_947069175.1 of Scalesia atractyloides. Taxonomy (NCBI): domain Eukaryota; kingdom Viridiplantae; phylum Streptophyta; class Magnoliopsida; order Asterales; family Asteraceae; genus Scalesia; species Scalesia atractyloides. The sequence continues at coordinate 41,632,880 of CAMTDV010000116.1, forward strand.
CAAACTACTGAAGCAAATGTGGAGGAACAATCACAGACTATTCCATCTCCACTACATTATATGCATCCAGAGCCAGATCAGCAACATGTTGAACCAAAAATACCTTCGCAACAACCACTAGTTCCTAAACAAGAACCTGAACAGCAACAACCAACACCGGAACAATTTGTGCTAGAACCTATTCAACAACCTATGCCTGATCCAGAGCCTGTCCAGCAACAAGCACCACAACAGTCGGCTCAACAAAAGTCTAAACCATCTCATGCTCAACAACGTCCTACATCACAGCCGTTTAGTTCACAAGCTTTTTTTGACGAGATTAATTTAGACGATCTACCAGGAGGAGATGTGTTTCGGTTTGATGATCCTAGAATTGATGATTTACAGAAACAGGTGACGATGAACATTGTACGAAGTTTGAGATGCTTGAAAGAATTGGAGGTTTAATGGTTGATAAGCAGCAACTAGAAGCAATGATGGCAAGTATTATCTCTGAAAATGAAATACTGCGTTTGAGAATGACTGAGTACGAAGAAGAAAGGTTGAGAAATAATCGAAGGATGGATGTATTTGAGAAGATTCTTGAGAAGAAGTTTGGTTTGAGTAATTGATGAGATTGAACGTGAAGAAGCAAGAGAAAGAGTTGCAGAGTGAGAACGGTTGGCAAAACAACAATCTGATGCGTTAGGGAAAGGTAAGGGAAAGAATGTGGAGGATTCTGTGACTGAAGAAGCTGTGCCAGAAGCTGAATCTGGGCCAGTACAATGTTGGGATATTGTAGTGTATGAAGAACCGAAGAATTTTATTCTGATTGGAAAGCCTATTGATGTAGATATAGCTTTTCTAGATATTTCCCAACGTCATCGAGATTGGTTAATGAAGAAAAAGATAGGTAAAGACAGTAAAGAAAAGGTTGAAGAAACAGAAAAAGGAGGAAGAGATAGAGGATACTGAAGATGTTGATGTTGATGATAAAGATTCTAGTGGTTCGGATGATGGTAACGATGATGATAATGTGGGAGGATCGGGTATTCGTGTAATAGATTCAAATATTAATGAATTAGTTGATCTTTCCGAGTATTTTGATGATTCTGAGAACCAAATTGCTGAAGAGGAAGGGATAAAAAAAGTTGATGAATCGATAGATGCTCAGCAGGCAGGAATTTTCACGGAGAATGTTACATCTTTTGTTCCTATCGTGCAAAAGCCATTTGATTTATACCTTGAGCATGATGTTGAAGAGGGAGAGTTTGTGCATAGTTATTCGAAAGTAGAGATAGCTGAAATGCTCGGTATTAGCGGAGAAAAGTTTGATTTTGACTTTGAGAACGAGCTAAATGAGATAGACGTGTTCGAACCGAATGCCTATGTTTTTGAAGAAATAGAAGACGCAAACGTATATTATAACGTTGTCGTTGAAAGTGACTGTGATGAAGATGCTAATGATGCCGTTCAGGGTACAGAGGATTTACCAACGTTTATCGATTTATTTATAGCCGAAAGCACTGAGATGTTACAAAAGAAAGTATCGGAAGCTGTTAAAGAAGGAACAATTCCTGAAAAGATGTCTACAGCTGAGATTATCGAACAAAAGAATAAATGGTTTTGGGAGAATACAGCTGAGCGAAAGCTTAAGAGACCCGTGGCGTTTTTTACTAGAGATGCTGATATTTCTTTGAGGGATATTTTGAGTTGGGGTGAATTGAAGAGCTGAATATTTATGCTATTAAAAGAGAATTTGGGATTCAATACTTCCGATATCTGAGTGACATCAAGACATTGCCTTACTGGGACATAAAGGAACTTGTACAAACCAAGATGATAAATCTTAAGATGAAGTTCCATTATCAAAAGTTGTGGAGGTTGATCAAATTTGAAGCAAAGCATGGTTTTGTTCAGTGGAAACTGCATTATCCACGTCGTATTGTTAAAGAAGATCCAGTGACTAAAGAGAAAGATATTACGTTGATTGTGAAGAAACCACGGGTGTTAAAAAACATGCCGATGATAAAAAAGGAGCAAGATTTTTATACAATCTTCAAGTGGTGGCATTACGATTCGAAGAAAGACATAGAATGTTTATTTTATAGCAAGATCGGTTTTGAAGAAAAGGATCAGGAGCAAGCACTTCAATTTCAAAAGGTCGTAAATGTGTGATTTGCAAATGATATTCATTCGGGATCGAATTGGAAAACAACTTGGAGGAAGATTAAGAAGAAGGAATCGAAGAAAACTGAAGAAAAAGAAGCTCGGATCGCTGAACGTTCAAGAATAGCATATTTGAGGAGCTTTCAGTTTTTAAAGCGAAGTCCTCTGACTGATCAAACGCCAATTGCTTCTGAGGAACGTTGAAAGCCGTTAAAGAGATTCTTTGGGCGTTAAAGTCAAATCAAATTGAAGTTTTGAAGATTATCCAGACTACGGTAACATCCAAGGGGGAGTTTGTTGGTGCATAATGTCTATTGCCTAAGTCTAGGATATATCTGTAATGTTTATAAAGTTTACAAGTTAATGTTTAAATGAGAAAATGTAAAGTTTATATGTTTTTACACTGTAATTCGCACGAAACAAATGTGTGTTTCGTACGAGTGAGTCACTCGTACGAAATACTATTTCGTACGAATCATAGATGTTTGTTAGTGCACACACTTCGGTACGAGTCATGTCAACCTATAAATAGGGAAGTGTTGTGTTAGAGCTGGTACGGATTTGTCATTTCATACAGCGAAGCTCTGTCATTCTGTTTACTTGCGTCTGTAACTAGAACGTCTTTAATACATCAGAAGCATTAAACAGTAAGTATTATATTGTTTGTCATATCTACCTCTCTAGCGATGAATTCCGCTTTTGCTAGTTGAGTGAGATCAGGTCGATTTCTCATTTCGGGAGCTCGAACCCCGTTCACAAATGGTCCGAAAAGGTTTTATTTGAAATGGTCTGAAATTAACACTTATGATCCAAAATGCTGCACTGTATATTCGAAATGCATGTTGTTTATCCAAGATGCACATAGTTGATCCGAAATGCACACTGTTATCCGAGATCCTTCACTGTTGATTCGAAATACATAGTTTTTATCTGAAATCCTTTGCTGATGATCCGAAATTCAAGCCTTTTATCCGAAATCCAAGCCTTTTATCCGAAATCCTTGCTGTTTATCTAAAAACATTAGCAAAATCCTAGAACAGTCGTAAAAAACGTCAAAAACCCACGTTTTCTGCAGCAGCTGATTCTAAACCGAGCCAATTAAGAGCCTAATGCTCTGATACCAATTTGGAGGTCCCCTAATCCACAGATCTTGCACAGAATCGTCTATCCAACCTAGAGTGCGGAATCCCCTAGTTTAGATTGTCACTAAAAACATGTAGAAACAGAAATCACCAACAAACCGAATCTTTATTGATTATCTATGAAGTGATTACAATCAATATGTCCAATTCGTTCATGTCACACCCTAACCGATGGCGGAAACATCAGAGTGAGACGAAATAGATTGCTCAAGGCATCATAACACTATTTGCGACAATATTTAAATCAAACCCATTTCATTTCATGACAAAATTGTCATTTACAACACGAAAGTCAAATAAAACAAGCACAACAACATAAGTCTTAGCATTCTAGATGTGTTTCTATGTCGTCCCTACTAAGTTTCGTCATGATCAACATCCTTAACCTACAACAAGTTAAACGTATAGTTCAACACAAAGTATTGGCGACTACACAAGTTTGATATAGCATAAGTATGAAAGATTTAAACGAATCCACATGTTAAGCTAGCATACTAGATTAATGTAAACATGGCATGCGATCTATAAGTCAACCCTCGCATGTCACCGCAAAATAGAATAAACTTAACATGAACTCAAGAATTAGGGCGGTGCATTACTCCTACGGTGCTATACTTGTTAAGGGGGAGGCTTGTACGTAGTTAATGACATATAGCATCACATAAGAATGTTCCAAGTATACAAATATTGTATCATGTAACTATAGCATGTATGCTGGATTGTTTGTGTGATTGCATAAAAGTATAAGTGTGATTGCGGGTATTTTTGATAGACTAATATGTTGCACCAAAAAGTGTAAAGCGTACAAAGGGTGTTCGAGTGTACTCATGGTTTTGCAAGCTTCCAATTGTTATTTCTGAAAAGTGTTGTGGGAGTTTGGAGGATGGAGCACCAAGTTATCTTTTGAAAGTCTTGAACTTTCTTATGAAGAGAGAGATTTAGAGAGAAGAAGAGAAGTGTTTGAGGTGTGAAATGAGAGTGGGAGGAGGTGGATATTTATAGTTGAGGTGAGAGGGGTTGTTAGTTAAGTGCATTTAATGTAGAAAACAGAAATTGGACCGATCCATGGGATAGAAACCACTTTCTCCTGATTATGCCATTTTTAGTCATTAAACTTAGTTTATCTTTCATTTCAGGCTATAACTTGTCATTTTTGCATGTATAAGGTAGATAAGTATGATTTGAGTATCGAGTGTGAATGTGTGAGTCTTTGCATGTATAACAAGTATCAGTTTAAACGATTGAATGCATGTAAGACGTGTATATATAACAAATATGAATTTTTATTACAATTCAAGTCTCGGATTACAAAATTGGGAAAAGAAATACGTACACAAGTTTCCATAAATAGAAATACGATTATACTTTCTAATTAAGAAAAGTACGAAAAAGCGAGGCGTTACAGTTCAAGCCTCTTGCTATTACGAATTCTCTCTCTAAACTCTCTCTAAAGTGATTATAGTGATTAACCTTAAACCCTAATGCAAAGCCTTATTTATATAACACAAGGTTGCAACATGGCTAGGGTTCCATCAAGATGTATACTCTTTCGGTATGAATGAATTAATGCTTCCACTTACTCTGCTTCTACTCCTTTCTTAATAACATTCTACTAGCTTAGTACTATCCCTACCAAAACTTCCGTCTAGAACCGCCGGATCCCGATCCTACAGAAGATGAGGTGTTACAGAAAGGTTCGGATGCTGAAGTAAATGATGAAACAACAGAAAGTGAATTAATGGATGTTTTGAAAATCAGAAAATATACTCTCATGCATGATCCTAGAGCAAGGGTTGACAAAAAGGCTGAAAGATCAAAGAATAAACGTTCTGAAGATAGTGATGATGAGCCTTATGAACCTGAGTTGGACTATACTCTTCCTGTCAAGAAAATTACTAAATTACAGAAGACCAAAGCGGCCATAAATGTTGCCATAAATTTTAAGAAGCCATTTGTTTTATACCTTGAGCATGATGTTGAAGAGGGAGAGTTTGTGCATAGTTATTCGAAAGAAGAGATAGCTAAAATGCTCGGTATTAGCGGAGAAAAGTTTGATTTTGACTTTAAGAACAAGCTAAATGAGATAGATGTGTTCGAATCGAATGCTTATGTTTTTGAAGAAATAGAAGACGCAAAACGTATATGATAACGTCGTCGTTGAAAGTGACTCTGATGAAGATGCTAATGAGGTCATTCAGGGTACAGAGGATTTACCAACGTTTATCGATTTATTTACAGCAGAAAGCTCTGAGATGTTACAAAAGAAAGTATCGGAAGCTGTTAAAGAAGGAACAATTCCTTAAAAGATGTCTACAGCTGAGATTATCGAACAAAAGAAGAAATGGTTTTGGGAGAATACAGCTGAGTAAAAGTTTAAGAGACCCCTGGCATTTTTTACTAGAGATGCTGATATTTCTTTGGGGGATATGTTGAGTTGGGGTTGGATTGAAGAGCTGAATGTTTATGCTATTAAAAGATAATTTGGGATTCAATACTTCTGATATCTGAGTGACATCAAGACATTGCCTTACTGGGACATAAAGGAACTTGTGCAAACCATGATGATAAATCTTAAGATGAAGTTCCATGATCAAAAGTTGTGGAGGTTGATCAAATTTGAAGCAAAGCATGATTTTGTTCACTTGAAACCGCATTATCCACGTCGTATTGTTAAAGAAGATCCAGTGACAAAAGAGAAAGATATTACATTGATTGTGAAGAAACCACGTGTGTCGAAAAACATGCCGATGATCAAAATGGAGCAAGATTTTTATACAATCTTCAAGTGGTGGCATTACGATTCGAATACAGGTGAGGCTGTCATATTTGTGCACCCGGATGAAGATTCGTGGAAGATAACAGAAGAATTAACCGAAGCCGTCATAACACACAAAAGAATATATGGGTTATAGCGAGGCATTCGAGTACTTGACCCCAAGTGGCTAGTAAATTGTTCGAAGAAAGACATAGAATGTTTATTTTATAGCAAGATCAGTTTTGAAGAAAAGGATGAGGAGCAAGCACTTAAATTTCAAAAGGTCGTAAATGTGTGCTTTGCAAATGATATTCATTAGGGATCGAATTGGAAAACAAATTGGGGAAAGATTGAGAAGAAGGAATCGAAGAAAACTGAAGAAAAAGAAGCTCGGATCGCTGAACATTCAAGAATAGCATATTTGAGGAGCTTTCAGTTTTTAAAGCGACGTCCTCTGACTGTTTAAATGCCTATTGCTTCTGAGGAACTCGAAAGCCGTTAAAGAGATTCTTTGGGCGTTAAAGTCAAAGCAAATTGAAGTTTTGAAGATTATCCAGACTACGGCAACATCCAAGGGGGAGTTTGTTGGTGCAGAATGTCTATTGCCTACGTCTAGGATATATCTGTAATTTTTATAAAGTTTACAAGTTAATGTTTAAATGAGAACATGTAAAGTTTATATGTTTTTACACTGTAATTCGCACGAAACAGATGTGTGTTTCGTATGAGTGAGTCACTCGTACGAAATAATATTTCGTACGAATCATAGATGTTTGTTAGTGCACGCACTTCGGTACGAGTCATGTCGACCTATAAATAGGGAAGTGTTGTGTTAGAGCTGGTACAGATTTGTCATTTCATACGGCGAAGCTGTGTCAGTCTGTTGACTTGCGTCTGTAACTTGAACGTCTTTAATACATCAGAAGCATTAAACAGTTAGTATTATCTTGTTTGTCATATCTACCTCTCTAGAAATGAATTCCGCCTCTGCTAGTTGAGCGAGATCAGGTCGATTGCTCATTTCGGGAGTTCGATCCCCGTTCACAAATGGTCCGAAAAGGTTTAATTTGAAATGGTCCGAAATCAACACTTATGATCCAAAATGCTGCACTGTATATCCGAAATGCACGCTGTTTATCCGAGATGCACATAGATGAGCCGAAGTGCACACTGTTTATTCGAGATCCTTCACTGTTGATTCGAAATACATAGTTTTTATCTAAAATCCTTTGCTGATGATCTGAAATTCAAGCCTTTTATCCGAAATCCTTGCTGTTTATCTAAAAACATTAGCAAAACCCGATAACAGTCGTAAAAACATAAAAAACCCAAGTTTTCTGCAGCAGCTGATTCTGAACCGAGCCAATTAAGAGCCTAATGCTCTAATACCAATTTGGAGGTCCCCTAATCCACAGATCTTGCACAGAATCGTCTACCCAAACTAGAGTGCGAAATCCCCTAGTTTAGATTGTCACTAAAAACATGTAGAAACAGAAATCACCAACAAACTGAATCTTTATTGATTATCTATCAAGTGATTACAATCAATATCTCCTATTCGTTCATGTCACACCCTAACCGATGGCGGAAACATCAGAGTGAGACGAAATAGAATGCTCAAGGCATCATAACACTATTTGCGACAATACTTAAATCAAACCCATTTCATTTCATAACAAAATTGTCAATTACAACACGAAAGTCAAATAAAACAAGCGCAACAACAAAAGGCTTAGCATTCTAGATGTGTTTCTATGTCGTCCCTACTAAGTTTCGTCATGATCAACATCCTTAACCTACAACAAGTTAAACGTATAGTTTAACACAAAGTATTGGCGACTACACAAATTTGATATAGCGTAAGTATGAAAGATTTAAACGAATCCACATGATAAGCTAGCATACTAGATTAATGTAAACATGGCATGCGATCTATAGGTCAACCCTCGCATGTCACCGGAAAATAGAATAAACTTAACATGAGCTCAAGAATTAGGGCGGTGCATTACTCCTATAGCGCTATACATGTTAAGGGGGAGGCTTGTACATAGTTAATGACATATAGCATCACATAAGAATGTTCCAAGTATACAAATATTGTATCATGTAACTATAGCATGTATGCTGGATTGTTTGTGTGATTGCATAAAAGTATAAGTGTGATTGCGGGTATTTTTGATAGACTAATATGTTGCACCAAAAAGTGTAAAGCGTACAAAGGGTGTTCGAGTGTACTCATGGTTTTGCAAGCTTCCAATTGTTATTTCTTAAAAGTGTTGTGGGAGTTTGGAGGATGGAGCACCAAGTTATCTTTTGAAAGTCTTGAACTTTCTTATGAAGAGAGAGATTTAGAGAGAAGAAGAGAAGTGTTTGAGGTGTGAAATGAGAGTGGGAGGAGGTGGTTATTTATAGTTGAGGTGAGAGGAGTTGTTAGTTAAGTGCATTTAATGGAGAAAACTGAAATTGGACCGATCCATGGGCTAGAAACCACTTTCTCCTGATTATGCCATTTTTAGTCATTGAACTTAGTTTATCTTTCATTTCTGGCTATAACTTGTCATTTTGCATGTATAAGGCAGATAAGTATGATTTGAGTATTGAGTGTGAATGTATGAGTCTTTGTACGTATAACAAGTATCAGTTTAAATGATTGAATGCATGTAAGACACACATATATATAACAAATATGAATTTTTATTACAATTCAAGTCTCGGATTACAAAATTGGGAAAAGAAATACGTACACAAGTTTCCATAAATAGAAATACGATTATACTTTCTAATTAAGAAAAGTACGAAAAAGCGAGGCATTACAGTTCAAGCCTCTTGCTATTACGAATTCTCTCTCTAAACTCTCTCTAAAGTGATTATAGTGATTAACCTTAAACCCTAATGCAAAGCCTTATTTATATAACACAAGGTTGCAATATGGCTAGGGTTCTATCAAGATGTATACTCTTTCGGTATGAATGAATGAATGCTTCCACTTACTCTGCTTCTACTCCTGTTTTAATAACATTCTACCAGATTAGTACTATCCCTACCAAAACTTCCGTCTAGAACCGCCGGATCCCGATCCTACAGAAGATAAGGTGTTACAGAAAGGTTCGGGTGCTTAAGTAAATGATGAAACAAAAGAAGTCAATGAATGGATGTTTTGAAAACCAGAAAATATACTCTCATGCATGATCCTAGAGCAAGGGTTAACAAAAAGGCTGAAAGATCAAAGAATAAACGTTCTCAAGATAGTGATGATGAGCCTTATGAACCTGAGTTGGATGATACTCTTCCTGTCAAGAAAGTTACTAAACGACAGAAGAGCAAAGCGGCCATTAATGTTAAGAAGACTAGATCGCCTTTGACTAAGAAAGCAAGGAAAATGACTAAGGAACCTGTGATTGAAACAACTACTTGAGTTGAACCAGTAGTAGCAGAAGTAGAAGAAGAAGTGGGTGATCTGGAGACAACGATTAATATTCTGATTGAAACTCTTCCTGCAACATAACAAACAATACCACCAATCTCACCACAACCACAACCACAGCTTTAACCACGTTACCAAGCTGCTTCTTCTTCTTCTACTTCTAACAGAGACTTCATGGTTGATGGCTAGCCATTCCAAAATATTGAAACAATGGATTATGATTTCTTTGCTGATCCAAACGATAAAAAGATAAAACACTTTGAGCATGAAATTGAATAGATGATAGGAGTGATTGCAAGTCTCGTGTATGAGAATGAATGTCTTCAGAAGGTAACGAGAGATTTGGAAGGATACAAGAAAGTGAAAGATAGGAAGCTGGAAAATTTATACAAAGTGTTTGAGATGAGAATGGGAATAGACTTTGAGGTTGAGTTTAATAAGGTTGAGATTGAAGGAACTGAGGCTAGAGATTCTAAATGTGATAGAAAAGTTGCATCTAAATAAGAGGCTGTTGTGGTTGACAAAGGCAAAATTCCAGTAGATGTTATTCTAGAAATACATCCAGAGCCGATGATAGAGAAATCCCCTGAAAGAGTGATAGAGACATAGCCGAAACTGATAGACTTTAAAAAAAATTCATCCTAGTGCCTAGTATTGAGGAACAAAAAGAAGAAGAAGAGAAAGAGGATCATTAAGAGATAGATGATAAAGGTTCTGATCATGATGACCACGATAAGGGTGATGATGATGATGATGATGATGATGATGATAATGATAATGATGATGATGATGATGATGATAACAATTAGGGTGGAATAGGGTTGGTGGTCTATGAGAAGAAAACCACAAAAATAGATGCTCCAGAACGTTCACCTCAGAATGATTATATGAATGATGCCGAAAATAAGGAAGAAGCTGATGGGGAGGGAGAGAATGATGATGTGATGATTGATGAAGACACTTCAGGAATCTTCGCAGATGATGATGAAGATGGTGAGTATGTGCACTTATTCGAAGGAAGAAATTGCAAAGATGTGTGGCATTGATGAAGAATCTTTTGAGTTCGATTTTGAAGAGGGGTTGATGAATATAGATATTGAAAAGGCTGATGAGTATGTGTTCGAACTGATACAAGATGCAAACGACTATGATGCTGTTATCATAGGAGACGATTCGAATAATGAAATTCACGTTATTCGAGTGAAGGAATAGATGATTTTCCAACATTTACAGTGATATTTGCTCATGATGCTGATGATCTTGTGAAGAGAAAGATTGAAGCGAAAATAAAGATGGTGAAACTCCAAGACTGAGTAAAGATCAAATTAGAGAAGCTCGTAAGAAAGAGTTCAAGTTTATCCATGTTGAACAAAAATTTAGAATACTAGGTCCTAATGTGTACTTAAGGATGTGATGGAGACAGTTTATCTTCATACGAAGGTAAAATGCTACCTTCGTATGAGGTGAACCTCACTTCATTCGAAGTTAAACTTAGAAACACAAAATCTAACATTTACACCCTATTATAGACACTAACATGACCTAAAGACGTAGGCGATACACATTCTGTATCAACAAACTCCCCCTTGGATATTGTTGTAGTCTTTGTCACGTGTGAAGAAAGCTAACGGTCATCTGAACTTTCGCTCTTTTGGCAACGCCTTGAACCATGTCTTCTTGGCTTCAAGTATTTCTTCGCTAGATAACCGTTTAGGCACATTATCGTCTTTCATAGTTTCTTCAACTCTTCATTTTACCAAATCATCTGAAGCCTCAACAAACGTTTCCTGAAACGTTTGGAAGTCATATGTACCTTCTCCAGTATATTTAACCGTTTCATCATCAGAATAATCCTCCATGAAAACCCTATAATAATTATTAACAGCAGCCACATACTTATACACATAATCTTCAAGCTTAGACACTGATGTTGTTTAGCTCCTCTTCGAAATCAAAATCAAACGTACCTTCATCAACCTCTAACTTCTTCGCAATCTCCTCCTTTGTGTAGTTGTGGACGAACTCCCCTCTTCCACACCATAATTAAGATAGAAAACTCGCGGTTATGGCAATCAAGAGTAACCATTATAGGATTAACAATTGTGAGGATTCCTGATTGCTCTGCATCGTGTACAGGATCCTTAGTCTCCCCCTGCTTTATGATTCATCTTCCTGATTGGCTTCCTCATTTAAGAATGCATCGTAATCGAATGATTCATTGGTCTTGGCTTGAACTACCAATCAAGTACCTCCCTGATTGTTATCGTCGTTACCCTTATCATCATCATCTTTCTTTCCATCACCACCCAATCATCATCATTTTGATCGTCATCATCATTATCATCATCCTTTTCCTCTTATTCTTCACAAGTAAACAACACAATATCTCTTATTGGCTTTTTAATCTTTTTAGCAACAAACAAACATCAACTACCCCTCCAACAAAAACATAATTCACCAATGGTTTGGCTTCTGCTTCTTGCTTAACAGGTGAAACCACAAGAATACCATCTATTTTCTCTTTTCCTTTTCATGCAGCTGCAACGTCTGCTTTTGTCTTTCTAGCTCTCGCAGCAGCCCTAGCTTTAGCTTCTTCTATCTCGATCAAATCGTATTCGGTATTGATGTAACGCCTTGCTTTTTCGTACTTTCCTTAATTAGAAAGTGTAATCGTATTTCTATTTATGGAAACTTGTATTCGTATCACATTCATATTTCATTTCCCAATCTTATAATCCGAGACTTTGATTGTAATAAAATTCATACCTAATACAAAATTTTCTTACATGTATTTAATTGTTAAATACGTGATTACATACAAACCGTACTTGTTATACGTGCAAATACTCATACATTCATACTTGATACCTAAAATATACTTACATATACGTTATACACTTGAAAACATGCGAAAATATCATGTTTTACCATGAAATGAAAGATAAACTAAGTTCAAGGAATTAAAATAGCATAATCCGGAGAAAGTGGTTTCTTTCCCATGGATTGACCCATTTTGTGTTTGTTGCATTAAATGCACCCAACTAACAACCCCCCTAACCCCATCTATAAATACTCACCTCCTCCCACTCTCATTTCACACCTCAAACACTTCTTCTCTTCTCTCTAAAGCTCTCTCTATCTAAATGCTCAAGGCTTTAAAAAGATAGCTTGGTGTTCCTCCATCCCTCCAAACCCTCGCGAAGTAACAAGTGAAAGCTTGCAAAACCGTGAGTACACTTGACCCATTTTCCATTTTTACACAATTTGGGTTGTAACATGTTAACTTACAAAAATACACGAATACACACTACATGCTTTATACACTCGATCCGTTATACATGCTTATTGCTATACTTAGGTTCATGCTAAATTCATACATGCTTATTGTCATTAACTTAGCTAGCCCCAAATTAACATATATAGCGCTACAGGAGTAGCACACCGCCCGTCGGGGTAATATTAAGCTTAAGCTAATACTTATTCTTATTCATACTTTAGTCTTGTTACTTCGTGTGACGAGGACACTTAATTCTTGTGGAAACTTGGGTTTGACAATTAGTATTGCATGCTAGCCTACCTTCTATACAATTGCCATGTGGATTTGAGTAAACTATCTTATACTTATGCTATGTACTTAAACTTGTGTACTCGCCAATACTTTTGTATTGAACTATACTTTTAACATGTTACAGGTTGATGATGATGCTTATGACAAATCTAGTAGGGACGACAGAGAAACGCACCTAGAATGTTAGGCTATCATGTTGTAATTTTGTTGAAGTTATTGTATTTTGATTTCTGTTGTAAATAACAATTTGTTATATCAAATGAACAAGTATTGATTTAAATATTGTCGCAAATAGTGTTATGATGCATTGAGCAATTTATTTCGTCTCACTCCAATGTTTCCGCCATCGGTTGGGGTGTGACAGATTGGTATGAGAGCCATAACTATAGGGAATTAGGTAGAATTGCCATGTTCGACCTAGTCTATAGTTTAAGTGATCAAACTTGACCATTCTTGTTTCTTGCTTAAAATATTAGTTCTTCCTACCTTGCTTCTTCTTGTTTCTTTTGGTCTTAATGTATACAATATGTCTTTCCTAACATATTTACACAATATACACACTTGGAGACTTGAGGACACTCATACTAACGAGACGATCTCGCCAAAATAGGGGTGAAACCCGCACTTTGGTGATCACTCTCAACCCGCGTATTCAATTTTTTTACGAAATTATGCCATCATGTTAGGAGTGATATCCATACCTTGATGGAAAATTTTCATTTCATACTCTAGTGGACCCTTACCAACAAGTGGGAATTCGCTCATCGTTTGGTAAGTACCAACCACACTTAGGGTACGATGTTGTCAAGTTAGGGGTGAAACTCGCACCTTGTCAACTAGTCCCACTCCTTGATTTTTCAATTTCGCCAAAGTTTCGATTGTTTCAATCAATTAGAGACGTGTAGTAACTGGAAGGTTAAAATGCCATTAATCGCTTCTCAACGAGAGTATTTTATCTATAGGCCAAAGGACGTTCCTCTAATTCGAAAGGATCTCCGATTCACTTTGGAATAATCTATGATTCTCAACCCAAAGCACTCAAATATTTTACTAAGCCTGTCTTTTATGCTATCTCAATTTCTATGTGTTTTAATACTTGTTATTTCATTCATTTCGAACCCGATGCACAATTCGCACATCTTTCGCAATAAAAAACAATAATAGTAATTCTTGCAAACCAACTAAATTTATACTCCTTACGCAATCATATGTGTTTATACTTTTGAATACTTGTTATGCTTATGGCATCTATGTGAACTCATACGTATTACTTACATGCTCAAACATGAATTTATTGTCGATCAATTAGATATATTTTTCGCGAAACTCAAGCTGGAGAAATAAATCAAGTCCAACTTCTACTCGACTATTTTCGTAACAATCACTATATCAAAACTTATACTCAAACCTTTTATCATTGTTTCAATTTTTTTCATTTATGCATAAAACTAAAACCTTATTATTTTATCGAAATAATTTCTCACCCTACAATTTATTTAGGTAGATTACATACACGAAACTCCTAATGATACTTTAAATGTTTCTTTCCCAAATTTTCAAAATCTTATGAAAAGCTATCTATCAAACTTAGACGGTCTAATGAACCTCTTGCCCACGATTTCATAATTCGTCCAATCACTAGAACAAATTAACTTTATACTATCATTATTAAGACATTTTTTCCCAACGAAGGACCAACGAAAACTTTTTCTCACATACATACAAGTACGTTTTGCAAAAAAAAATCCTTCAAAAATCAAAGTTTATCCATGGAATTTTCAAACACAACTTTCTTTATTTTGATATAAAACACCTTCAATGAAGCAAGCTCAATGTTTTAAAGCCTTTTTCAAGAATGTTATTAAGCAATTCTAAATCTAAACACGTGGGCATGAAACACTCACTAGGTCGGACAAGCTTCGACATACTCAAATCCTAAACCTATTTTTGAAACCAATGTAACATTTTTTTACAAACCAAACTTACATAAAAAATTTATACTATTCTCAATACTCACCCGACATTCCTGACAAACCCGACTTATGTTATTTCAACCAACTCAATGTTTTGACTCAAGCAACCATACACAAGCATATCGCCTTACACGTTTCTATTTATACAGTCAATATTACACATATCACCATTACACTTCGTATTTTACACACTCGCAACTTTATGGTAGCCTATATATGCTAAATTCGATTTTATTCCACCTATACTCTCGATACTGCATGCTAATGTTAAACGTATTTGTCTTCAATCATACTCAAACTTTATGCATTGGCACTACTTGGTAGTCATACTTGGAATCTATAAGTAAGCATAACCCGAGTGGTTTCGCTTACGTTCGACACACTCATACATACATACAATCATGCTTACATACTTAATTTTTATATGCTATCTTACATACCCTTTGCATACTAGATGTAACCTGACCCGTACACTACTGGTACAAACTATGCGGATCATGCACAAACCAAAATAATCGCGGGTGCACACGGGATTATATTGGTAGGCGCATGAAAATCATAGTGGGTTCTACTGTGTATCGCAACACGGAACGTAACATGACACCGAATAGCAAAACAACGTAACATGGTGTGAACATGGTGGATACGCCGCTGGTACTTCCCAAATATAAGTTCCCTACCATGTTACGAAACTTTCGTAAAACTTGCCATGAGAAATTCGTTGTTTTCCCCGACCTTGTTAAATAAATTTGATTCATAACATACTTTGGTGACTCCACTTCGAAATGATTAGTACTTGATTACCCATGACAAAGCTGCATTCTTAAGATCGTTAGCTTTAACCGCCACAACTATCACTAGCATCTTTCAACATTCCATGTCGCATTTTATCCGATATTCATACCATTTTACCCCTCACATACACCTACCGAATTATTCACTACCATACGATGATTTTCCCAATTCTTCCCTTAACCTTTCATCCAACTTTATTTACAGCAAATCAGCCTAAACGTTCAATCCATTTTTTTTAAATAAAAAACGTCCCCATCGGCTCAATCTTGTAAAATGTTCCTTTTCTTTAAAAGCATCTTTCACTCTTATCTACGCACAAACTTCAATTAGTCGGTTTATTACCGCCAAAACCTTTTAGAAACCGTAAATACTTACCAGCCAAGTTCTCTTCAATAAATATTTTCTACAAAAAGTGATTTTAATAATACGCCTTAGAAGTGACATAATTTTTCTTACAACTTACGGTGCGGACCACTCGTTTTAATCAAAATACATCCTTAATCATACTAAAACCTTCCTGTTAGGTCGCATTCTTTTAAAAGATTCCTTACAATGAGTTGTCCAGACCCAATCAAACTCACTTTCTTACACACACACATACACGTTTTTACTTATTCTTATACACATTTACGATTTGTGTCTCAAAAACATCTTAGTCAAACAAATTACATTCGCGAACCTACCATTTTTATCCTTCAAGATTTCGATACATATTGACACACTTATACATGAACTCCGCAAAAACTTTAAACTTCAAACTCTTGATTTTGGCCAAACATTTTCACCAAAATGACATCTTTTCCAAAGTCTTCCTCTTGAATAAATTTCGGGATGAAATTTCCTAAAGGAGGGTAGACTGTAACACCTCGCTTTTTCATACTTTCTGTAATTAGAAAATGTAATCATATTTCTATTTACGGAAACTTGTACTCGTATCGCATTCGTATCTTATTTCCCAATCTTATAATTCGAGACTTTGATCGTAATAAAATTCATACCTGATACATACTTGTATTACATGCATTTAATTGTAAAATACGTGTTTGCATACAAACCCATACTTGTTATACATGCAAATACTCATACATTCATACTTGATACCTAAAAATAATTACATATACGTTATACACTTGAAAACATACGAAAATAGCAAGCCTTACCATGAAATGAAAGATAAACTAAGTTCAAGGACTAAAAATAGCATAATTCAGAAAAAGTGGTTTCTTACCCATGGATTGGTCCATTTTGTGCTTGTTGTATTAAATGCACCCAACTAACAACCCCCCTAACCCCATCTATAAATACCCACCTCATCTCACTCTCATTTCACACCTCAAACATTTCTTCTCTTCTCTTTAAAGCTCTAAAGTTCTCTCTATCTAAAGGTTCAAGGCTTTCAAAAGATAGCTTGGTGTTCCTCTAACCCTCCAAACCCTTCGCGAAGTAACAAGTGAAAGCTTGCAAAACTGTGAGTACACTTAACCCATTTTCCCTTTTTACACAATTTTGGTTATAACATGTTAACTTACAAAAATACACGAATACACACTACATGCTTTATACACTCGATCCGTTATACATGCCTATTGCTATGCTTAGGTTCATGCTAAATTCATACATGCTTATTGTGAACGGGGATCGAGCTCCCGAAATGAGCAATCGACCTGATCTCGCTCAACTAGCAGAGGCGGAATTCATTGCTAGAGAGGTAGACAAGACAAACAAGATAGTACTTACTGTTTAACTGCTTCCGAAGTATTAATGATGTTCACATAAAGACGCAAGTAAACAAACTGGCAGAGCTTCGCCGTACCAATTGACAAATCACTAACTAGCTCTAACACAACACTTCCCTATTTATAGGTCGACATGACTCGTATCGAAGTGTGTGCTAAACAACTAACTATATTTTGTACGGGCCTGTGTTTCATACGAGTAAGACACTCGTACGAAACATGTATATATTTTGTACGAAGCATAGTAACAAAACATATAAAAATTACTTTTTAACAAATAAACATTGACGTGTAAACTCTATAAACATTACAGACATATCCTAGATGTAGGCAATAGACATTATGCACCAACAAACTCCCCCTTGGATGCTGCCGCAGTCTAGATAGTCTTCAAAAATCTTCAATTAGATTTGACTCTAACGTCCAAAAAATCTCTTTACTGGCTTGCAACGTTCCTCAAAAGCAATTGGCATTTGATCAGTCGGAGGAGGTCGGTTCACAAACTGAAAGCTCCTTAGAGATGCTATTCTTGTACGTTCTGCAATTCGAGCTTCATTTTCTACCTTTTTCTTTGTCTCTTTCTTTTCAAGCTTCCTCCAAGTTGTTTTCCAATCTGAATCAGAATGTATATCATTTGCAAAACACACATTAACGATTTTCTGAAATTGAAGCGCTTGTTCTTTATCCTTCTCTTCAAAACTTATCTTACTGTAGAATAAACATTCTATATCCTTTTTTGAACAGTTGACTAGCCACATTGGGTCTAGTACTCGAATGCCTCTCCATAGACCATATATTCGTTTGTGCGCTATGACGGCTTCGTTAATTCCTCAGTGATTTTCCAAGAGTCATCGTATGGATGTACACAAATAACAGCTTCACCTGTACTCGAATCATAGTGCCACCATTTGAATATTTTGAAGAAATCTTGTTCCATTTTAATCAGAGGCATGTTCTTCATCACACGCGGCTTCTTCACAATCAATGTAACATCTTTCTCGTTCGATACTGGATCATTTTTAATAATACGACGAGGATAGTGAGGTTTCCAATGTACAAAACCATGCATAGCTTCAAACTTAATCAATCCAAAGCCTTTGGTCATGAAACTTCATCTTTAGATTTATCATCTTTTTTTGAACAAGCTCCTTTATATCCCAATACGACAATGTTTTGATGTCGCTCAAATATCTGAAATATTGGATACCAAACTCCCACTTTATCGCATACACATTAAGCTCTTCAATCCATCCCCAGCTCAGAATATCCCCTAGAGAAATATCAGCATCTCTGGTAAAGAATGCTAAGGGTCTTTTAAATTTACGCTCAACTGGATTCACACGAAACCATTTCTTCTTTTGTTCAGCAATTTCAGTTTTAGACATTTTCTGAGGAATGGTTCCTTGCTTAGTAGCTTCAGATATTTTTCTCTGTAACATTCTGAACTTTCTGCTGCGAATAAATCAGTAAACGTTCGGGAATCATATGTACCTTGATCGACAACATTAGCATCGTCATCAGAATCACTTTTCACAACAACGTTATCATACATATTTGCATCTTCCATGTCTTCGAAGACATATGCGTTTGGTTCAAAAACATCTATCTCATTAGTTCGTCTTCGAAATCAAAATCAAACTTTTCTTCACTAATGCCAAGCATTACTGCTATTTCTTCCTTTGAGTAACTGTGAACAAACTCTCCCTCCTCTACGTCATGCTCAAGATATAACACAAACGGCTTTGGCATGACAGGAACATAAGATATAACATTTTCTGTGAAAATTCCTGCCTGCTGAGCATCAACAGACTCATCGGCTTTGTTCATCTTTTCTTCTTCAGTAGTTTGATTCACAGAATCATCAAGATACTCAGAAAGGTCTACTGGTTCATTAACATTTGAATCGATTACACGAATTCCAGACCCATCAACATTATCATCATCATCCGAGCTACTAGAGTCATCAATATCAACATCAGCCTCCTCTAACTCTGCATCTTTTTCAAGATCTTCAGCAGTTTCTTCACTTTCTTTCACCAACTTTTTCTTTAACAGCCAATCCTGATGCCTTTGAGTGATATCAAGCCACATAATATCCACATCTGTTGGCCGTCCTATCAAGATAAACTTTCTCGGTTCTTCATAAACAACAATATCCCAACATGTTACTAGCTCAGACTCAGCTTCTGGCATAGTTTCATCAATCACAGATTTCTCCACTATCTTTTCTTTTCCCTTCCTCTGGGCATCAGATTGTTGCTTAGATAAACGTTCTCTTTCAGCAACCCGTTCTCTTGCTTCTGCTCGTTCTATCTCATCTATCTCAGCAGAAATATTCAAACCCAATTTCTTTTCCAAAATCTTCTCAAACAAATCCATTCTTCTATAGTTCCTCAAACGCTCTTCTTCATATTCTGCCATCCGTAATCGCAATCGTTCATTCTCAGATACAATACTCGCCAACATTGCTTCTAACTGTTGTTTGTTAACAATCAACCCTCTGATCCGTTCCAGCATTTCGAGCTTTTCAGCAGTTAGCTCCTTGATTTGCTCTTGTAATTCAGCTATCGTTACAATATTCATCATAACCTGTTTTTGCAAATCATCAACCCTTGGATCATCAAATCGAAATTCATCACCTCCAGGTAAATCATCTAAACCAATATCATCAAAAAATGATTGTGACTCATGTGTTGGATTAGGTTGTTGCGGATGAGATGGCTGTGATTGTTGTTGAGCTGGCTGTTGTTGTGGTTATTGCTGAGTTGGCTGTTGTTGCGGTTGTTGCTGAGCTGGCTCTGGTTGAGGTTGTTGCGGAGATGGTATTAGTTGAGGTTGTTTCTGAGCTGGTTCTGGCTGAACAAGTTATGGTGGAGATGGAATATGCTATGACGGTTCTTCCACATTTTCTTCAACAATAGGCTCAACAACAGTTTCTTTCAGAATAACATTTGGAGATACTCTAGCAGCAAGTCGCTTCATTCTTCTCAGTTTTTTCTTATTTTGAGTACGAAGAACAGATTCAGTGTCAGACTCGGATGGAACATTAGTCGTATCATCCTCGCCTGTTGCTTTATGTTTACGTTCCTCTGCTTTGCGCTTTAACTCAGCCAGTCATTTCTTATTTAACTTTTCTGCTCTTTTATTCTCACCAGCTCGTCTATCTTCTTAATCAGTACTCGATGATAGAACTTCTTCAGCTACTTTGTCAGAACCAAAAGCTTGACATTCGATCTCCTCAGCCATATCTTCAACAGTTTCTTCAACATTTGGTTCGTCTCTCAGACCCGAACTTCCAGCTGCAGAAGTAGTTTTTCTCTTTTTTCCTTTATGAACCGATGAATATGTAGCTTTGGATTTCACACCTTTTCCTCCATCTTTCACAAACCATGGGCTCCTTTTCGCAATAAACAAAGATAATGCTTTGACCTCTTCTTCATCATTGCTGCTTTCATCTTTTCTCCACTTACCTGGTGCTGGTGATATGTAATCTTTATTAAGAATTGCAAACATTGGTTTTGCCACTGGAGCAGTCTTTAAATGCACATTCATCTTACGCAATGTCGAGACATCCATATGTTCGAGTCTTAGAATATCATTCTGTGATGTCTTCAGATCAGGATGTAAAAAATCTAACAACATCTGAACAAATCTCGGATACTGCAGAAACTTTTATTTTTGAATGTCTTGAACCATCTGAGTGAATATGACTTTTGAGAAGTTGTATGGAAGATTCAAAACTAACCCTGTAATCATACACATTTGATAATCAACTAAATCGTCAAAACCACCCTTCCGATGACTTAAACCATGAGCTATGACATGTGCAAGATATCTAAATGGTGCGCTCAAGTTTCCCTTCTTGAACGGTGCAGCGTAACAAATCCCGTATATCCCATTCGATAAAAACATCCCTTTACCATGTATTCAGAAAACCCTGTCGGATCGTCCTTATTGTCCTTAAAATCCAAAACCGTCTGAATTAGATCCTAAGTAATTTTCACCGAAATATCAACGTCATCAATCTTCACAGCTGACATAATAGCCTTATATTCAATACTGTATTCAGCATGAGATTGATATGCTGTGTGTCTGTCTGTTAAGGCTTTGGTCACTCGGATCCGTGTTAGAAAATCCAGAATATCTCGATATGCTGCAATCTCCGGAATAGATGCATCTGTGACACAACAAATATTGTGGAATGGAGAGAACGTAGATTTCTTGGCCTGTACAAAAGAATAACAAGCAACCGTTAGAAAATATTAAACATTCAAGATTTTTTCTCAATTATTCGTACGAACTATATGTTTGTACGAATCAAACACTTAATCAAAAATGTAAGTTTGAAATAAGTTTCATTCATAAGGATCATCTTCCTCGTACAAACTACTTTGAAAATTAAACATTTTTGTTTTTCAAAACTTTATTTCATACGAACCAGTTCTTTCGTACGAATTAATCTCACAATTTAATTTTGAAAATCAGCTTTTAAAATTTCTTCGTATAAATTGATTGTTTCGTACGAAATAAACTTCAAATAACTTGACAAATTTTTCATACGAATCAATTTCCTCGTACAAATCTCATCGTCGTCCGAAAATGTCCAAGTATAATCCAAACTCAAAACTTGTTGATTGTAACAAACTGATAGTCGATTTTCAGGTTATTAGAGCCAATTTTAACGATTTTGTAGTCAATTTTAAGTTTTACCAGTCCAATTTCCCTAGATCTAATTTCTATGTCCGATTTATACAAATTTTGGCATTATAAGAGCATGTTATTGTCAAAATTACCTTTATCATTGATAGAGGTGTGCCAATCAACGTCAACAATGTAACACGAAAGTAGAAACAACCAAGAAATGATGATTTTAGTATCAGTTTGCACAAAACTCTCTGAATCGCTCAATAGTGAACTTGAAATGGTAACCTTTTTTCTGTGCGAAGTGAAGAGTATTTATACTAGAGACTAGTTCATACGAATCAATTGAATCGCACCAAAATAACCCTGTTTCGCACCGAAATGATGAGCTTCGTATGAAATTTTGTTTTGTACCAATCAAGACTGAAAATCTTTATACTTTTCAATCTTATTTTTTGTATTTTTCATTTTTACTCATTTTTAACTGTTTTTACAACCCACTTGATTAACCAAGTCCAAGTTAATGACCTTGGTTATCCAATTTGCCTACCAAGTCCAAGTTAAGCCCTTGGTTGACCATGTTTGACCAAACAGATTTATTTTAACATGTAAAGTTTCAAATTAATGAACTTTATTGACATTCATGTAATCTTTTTTATAAGATTATCTCCCAACCCATGATTCCAGATTTCCCTCAGCATGATGTTGCTATAAATCCAACCGTCAGTGTCTTTATCATCGGTAAACAAAAATAAGACTATCAAGCTAAGAAAATAGAAAATCTTTTTGAGTTTTGAGATATTTTTCGAAAGCAATAACATATTTTTGTGAATTTTGCGTTTTAAAGGATCATTTCAAGCATATATACAAGTCATCACTACCGTTGATCTAGAAACACCCTTTAATCTTTTAAACAAATTTACCTAGATTGCCAATATATTTGTCGATTTAAACCTCTTTTCGTTTCTCAACTGTTTCAAGATACGTTAATGTAATATTAGAAACATGAAATAACTGTGTTTCCCATCTCAGAATATACTCCCGTATCGAGATTCCAAGAATGTCATTTTACAGGTGAATATACCGAATTGATATCTGTATATAGGGTAAATGCGAGACCTTGAGAGCTCAGGTTAGTACTTCCGTACAGACAGAGAGATGAAGGCTCGTCTTTAGGCGGTGTTCCATTAAGGAATCTTTTGTACTGCAAATGTCGTAATTTCTTAAGACATAACCATAATTTCATGCAGCTTTTGAGGAAATAATGCGAAAGTATTATAGGAGTTCTAGGCCATTGCTTTCGAAAAATCAGAAGAACTCGAATAATACCCTAGATATCAATCATATATAAAGACCTAGTATCTCAGAATCTGGCATTCTCTCAAACGAAATTTCGGAGTACTAAGTCCATATATCCGAGAGATGTTAACCCACAAGTTATTCAGTTTTGCTTTTTAGGTTTATATCTTGAATACAATTTACTGAACGAGTAAAGTCTATTGGCATATCCATAGTAAGACTTGCTTAATCACTTTTTAACAATACATTTCTTTAGCAACTATCATTTTTGATTTCTATGATCACTCTTTTACACAAAACTTTTTTTGTCTTTTTAATGTTTTGTATTTTCCTCAAACATTCTCCCCCTAAAATCAAAAAAATATTTTTGGATTTTTTAAGATGTTATAAGAAAGAATATACAGAAAAACGTTTACCCGATGACAAATTCACATTAGGTCGTTATAATCCTCAAACTCAACCTCAAATACATCACCTGAGATCATATTTTTTAAACCATTTACCTTTAACAAACTATTAAACTTTGGTTTATCAAAAGCTTTGGTATAAAAAATCTGCCTTTTGGTCATCAGTGTGGATTTTGTCAATTCGCACCAACTTTTTCACGTAGCAATCACGGATAAAGTGGTGTCGAATCTCGATATGTTTAGTACGTGAGTGTTGGCATGAGTTTTTAGTGATATCGATCGTGGCCTGATTATCTACATATATAGGTGTATCAAGAAATTGCAAATCGAAATCTCTCATTTGTTGCTGTATCAAGAGAATCTGAGCACAACAACTGGATACCAAAACGTATTCAGCCTCACAAGTAGAGAGAGCGACCGCAGTTTGTTTCTTGCACTGCCACATTACCAAACGGGTTCCGAAGAACTGGCAGCCAGCTGTTGTAGACTTTGTATTCAGTTTGCAGCATCCGAAAGCAGAATCCGAGTATCCTGCAAGATTAAAATCATCATGTCTAGGGTACCACAAGCCGGTGCTTGGAAAACCCTTCAGATATCTCATTATGCTTTTAACAGCAAGCAGGTGTAACTCTTTTGGATTAGACTGATAACGGGAGCACAGGCACATTGGATACATGATATCTGGTCGAGAAGCTATAAGATACATCAAGGATCCGATCATGGAGCGATATAAAGTTTCGTCAACTCTTTCTCAATAAGATCTGGACAAATGTCGTGATTTGGAGCTAACGGGGTAGATGCTGGTTTAGCTACTGTCATATTGAATTTCTCCAATATATCATGAACATATTTCGTCTGATAAATAAAAATACCATCATGCAACTGATCAACCTGAAGCCCTAGAAAGAACTTCATCTCCCCCATTACGCTAATTTCAAATTTGTGCTCCATGACTTCTTCAAAGTCTTTACACAGCTTATCATTTGTCGATACAAAGATAACATCATCCACATATACCTGTATGATGATTAAATGCCCATCTACTTCCTTTGCGAAGAGGGTAGAATCTACTCTTCCCCCGAGAAAGCCATTGTCCAGAAGATGACTCGATAATGTTTCATACCAAGCTCTCGGGGCTTGATGAAGACTGTATAAGGCTTTATTCAGAAGGTAGATTTTATCTTTGTGCCTGGATCAACGAACCCCCGTGGTTAGCCGACGTACACCTCCTTTTTCATTTTTCCGTATAAGAAAGCAGATTTAACATCTAATTGGTACACCTTGAACCCTTTCCATGAAGCAAAGGCCAAGAATATGCGAATCGCTTCAAGACGAGCAACTGGGGCATAGACTTTGGTATAATCTATCCCTTCTTGTTGATGAAAACCTTGAACCACAAGTCGAGCTTTGTTGCATACCACAACTCCTCGATCGTCTCTTTTACACTTGAGGACCCATCTTGTGTTAATCTTTTTGTGATGATCTGGCAGGTCAACAAGCTTCCAGACTCCAAGTTTCTGGAATTGAAGCAACTCCTCTTGCATTGCATCCACCCAACTTTCTTCTTTTAATGCGTCTTTCCAGCTTCCCGGTTCAACCTGAGAAACAAAACAACTATGAGAAAATCGAGCTTGAAGTGGAGTAATACTAGTATAAACACAGCTTAGATCTTTATTGATCTGATTGCGAGTTTGCACTCCCGATTGTAAGCTGCCTATAATGTTCTCTGACGGATGATATGAAAGTGTCCTAGGCATCACTTCAGTTGGAACATCTACCTGTGATTGGAAATTTGAGAGAATTTCATCGACAACCGGTACAAATGAAGAAGCTTTATTCCTGGCATTAGACTGATCAGCCTGTTGTTTCAGAAAGCTTTCAATCTGTTCAGATCCTTCATCAGAACTGGATCCTCCATCGTTGAAAGTTGGTACCCGATCAGAGTCAGCATCTGCATTTGGCTAGGCAGATGATTCAGCAATATTGACATTTGGTGCAAGAACCAGATTTTGAACAGAAGAGCTTTGACCAACATCAGACGTGTTGACCGGTAATGATGTAGAAATCACCAATGGTCTAGGCACTTGTTCCTGATTAGATATCTGATGTTGTTGAAATAACATAACAAGTTCTTCTTCTGTTGGCACATCTGGTAGATCAAACGAATCCCACAAACCATCAGAGTTAAACAGCCATGGATCCCCAGGTTTCTGCGTAGGCGTTGTATATCTTTGACAATCTACATACTGCGTGTAACACCCCGACCCGCAGCGGAATAAGAGTCGGGGCATAATTGGGTTATCACCAAAGCTCATGATATTTACTAATATGTTTCATATTTATTAAAGTCAAAGTTACATTTCCAAATATCCAAACATGTCCATACAATACAAAGTAAATAAAACAAACATAACAATCCCAAACTCTAAATCATTTTATTCTTCTAGTCCAATCCTATGTGTTTCGGGCTGCTGCTGGTTCACCTGTATCATGTGTAAAAATGGGGGTTTTTTTGGGTCAACATAAGTTGGCGAGTGAACCTTATTAGATAAACATTTATTATAGATTTACTTGTTAGTTTATCAATAAAAAATTGTGCATAATCATAAATGAGCAAATGTACATAATCAGGCAGTGGCAATAGCAATCACAACTATAACATACAATAACATATGATAGCATACATAAACATACCAACATCATACGATAAATATCATAAATGAAACTGTGCGATCAAGGCTCAATCAAACGGAGCCGATCGTATTGAACGTACTGAAAATGAAAATGTCTGTGCGATCAAGGCTCAATCAAACGGAGCCGATCGTATGTGGGCATGCCAGGTTCACACTCATAATGAAATGGGGAACATGCTCAACGCTCATAATGTAATGGGGAGCGGCGGCCTATGAAATTGCATGTACGGAAAATAATAACTTGCATCTAACGATAACCACATAACAATTGAAACAAACTGATTACACATGTTCATGATATGATGTATGCACAATGATTTAAATATAATACTTAGCAAGACACATCATACACCCCAAAACGTGATTAAAACGGGGAATTTGTAAGGTTCACTCACATTGGGTGCGTTTGAATGGAAATGATGAGATGCGCACGAATCGGGATAATTGAACAACGAGAATTTCTAACCTAAATAATAACGGAAAAATATAGTAAATTAGTGGATTTTATTAAGAATTTTAGTGAAATTTTTAGATATATTTTTGTGAGTTTAAGGCTATTTTCTATCTTTAAAAATGTTATTTTTAAGTATTTTTAATTGATTTTTAAATTAAATTAAATAAATAAAAATATAAAAAAAATTGTTTATTTTGCGTTGACCGTTGACCGTTGACCTGCTGACTTGTTGACCGGTTCTGTCAGCGAAATTGTTTGCGCCGGGTGAGGCTCGAACCCGAGACCTCCCGTACGCATGCACGCAGCTCTACCAACTGAGCTACGTGTCTAACCCGAAATAATCTTGTTTTTAATTATATTTATATACTAATTCGGTTTAACCAAAATTCTTTTAATTTCAAAAACATTTTAATTCAACGAACTGGTGCCAGTATCAGGTTTCGAACTCGTGACGTGCGATTCAGTGTTGCACACAGTCCACCGCTGGACTGTGTGTCTAACCTGATAAATATCTCGGTTTTTATTATACTTAGCAACTAACGGAGTTAACCCGGTTTAGTTTCAAACAAAAAGGCATTTTATTACATAAGGAGGGCGTGTATCAGGAATCGAACTCGTGACATGCGACTATGTTTTGCACACAGTCCACCGTTTGACTGTGTGTCTAACCCGTTCATATTACTGATTTTAAATAAACTTATAACTTAACTAACTTCGTCTTCTACATTCAGATTACAGTCAATTGATTCACTAATCCGTTTCTTGTTTTTATGATTAACAAACATTCTTAAGGCTAAAATGAAATGGCAGAGACGGTAATTAGAGGTGAACATACCGATGAACGGTTTATTTTAGAATTCCGACAATGTGTCGGTCCCTGTTTTTATGCTCTTCAACTGAACAAGGCAATTAACCGTTTTTATTAGCTAATCGTGAAATTGAAGTGATCAGCAAATGTTAACAGAGGGTTTGAATGCCCTTACCGATTCTCAGATGAATATAGAGATTTTCAGAATTTTTTCGGCGAACTGAAATTAGCTGAATACAGTGCCTGAATTCGATTTCAATTGAAAGGTTTTAGTTAGAAATAGCCTAACAATTGTTGAACTACAACGTTATTGAAAGATTTAACGTTTGAGGATGAATACGGTTTTCCGGCGAATCTTGAAGAAAATTCCGGCGAGTTGATTTAAGCGTTCTGACGAACTGAAAGTGGGACGAAAGTGAAATGGAATGTTGGTATGATGTTTCTGAGTCGCGAGAGGGGTCTGAAGTTGAAGTAATCTGGACTTGATTATTTTTCGGTTATAAAAACCGATAATGATGTGAATTGATGTTCAATCAATTCCGACTTGATGAGAAATCGTCGGTGCATCGGTTATAACCTGAATATGCGAGTAATCAAACGATTTGACGATTGAATTGCCGATTTCCGTTTCTCAGTTGGCGCAACTGGTTTAACCGAGTTTGTGTATAAAAATTATTTGATTCCCAGAGATGACAGAAAACAACAAGTGGCGGAGTGGTGATGTGTGTGTGAGTTAAGTCATTGAAGTTGTAAACCGGCTGACCCGGGTTCGAGTCCCGGCAGCAACATTTCTTTTTTATTTATTTTGTTTTCACTTTTTATCAAATATAATTTTTATAGTTTAGTTTGCTTATTAATTATGTATCATTAAAAACCAAAATAACCATAAATGCACAACGTGACATTTATAACTTGATATTCGATTACAAAACGGAGCGGGTTTGGAAACCCGTTTTTGACAAATGTTACAGTATCCCCTACTTTTAGGAATTTCGTCCCGAAATTTAAGTAGTAGAAGTAGTAGGAAAAAGATGCGGGTATTTTTCGCGCATTGAGTCTTCACGTTCCCAAGTAAACTCAGGTCCCCGTTTCGACTCCCAGCATACCCTAACAATTGGAATGCGACTTCGTCGTAAACGTTTTTCCCCGAAGTCCATGATCTCTACAGGTCTTTCAATAAAATGCATAGATTCATCAATCTGAATATCTTCCAGAGGAATGTGGAGGTTTTCATCAGCGAGGCACTTCTTCATGTTCGACACGTGGAATGTGGGATGAATCCTGTTGAGTTCTTCTGGTAGATCAAGCTTGTATGCTACAGGACCTACTCTTTCGAGTATCTTGAAAGGTCCTACGTAACGTGGTGCTAGCTTGCCCTTTTGACCAAAACGAACTACTCCCTTCCACGGTGATACTTTTAGGAGTACATGATCACCAATGTTAAACTCTAAGGGCTTCCGTCGTTTATCTGCATAACTCTTTTGACGACTTTGAGCCGCTAGAAGATTGTTTCGAATTTGATGGATCTTGTCTGTGGTTTCTTGGATCAATTCTGGACCAGTAATTTGAGCTTCCCCAATTTCGTGCCAACATACAGGAGATCGGCACTTACGACCATATAAGGCTTCAAAAGGTGCCATGCCGATGCTTGAATGATAGCTGTTGTTGTACGAAAATTCAACTAATGGTAGGTGGGCGTCCCAATTTCCCTTGAAGTCTATGACACATGCTCGAAGCATATCTTCAAGAGTTTGAATGGTGCGCTCAGATTGTCCATCAGTTTGAGGATGATAGGCGGTACTGAGATCTAATCGCGTACCCATAGCGGATTGTACTGCTTGCCATGTTCGTGAAGTGAAACGACCATCACGATCAGAAATAATGCTTAACGGTACCCCATGTCGGCTTACGATTTCGCTGATATAAATACGAGCAAGCTTTTCGTTCTTGAAATCTTCCCGGATAGGAATAAAGTGAGCTGATTTTGTAAGTCGGTCAATTATTACCCATATAGTGTCATACCCACCAGAAGTGCGAGGTAACCCGGCAATGAAGTCCATGGTTATATTTTCCCACTTCCATACAGGTATTTCAGGTTTGACCAGAAGTCCTGAGGGTCTTTGGTGTTCACCTTTCACCTTGGAACATGTAAGGCACTTAGAAACAAAAACAGCAATATCCTTCTTCATTCCAGGCCATCAATAGGTATATCGTAGGTCTTGATACATCTTATTGGCTCCTGGGTGTATAGAGTATCACGTTTTGTGAGCTTCATTCATAAGAGTTTCACGAAGATTGTTGTGGTTAGGAATCCAGATACGATCTAGGTAGTACAGAATACCGTCAGATTTAGTTTCAATTTTTAGCTCAGCTCCACAGGACATCTCCTTTCGTACATCATCTTCCGTTATTGAAACGTGTTGGGCTTCTCGAATTTGATCTTTAATATCGTTATAATTTGCGAACATAGAAGACGAATGGAGTTCGCATAACCCTTTCGACTAAGTGCATCAGCCACCACATTTGCTTTACAAGGGTGGTATCTAATTTCACAGTCGTAGTCATTTAGAAGTTCGACCCATCTTCGTTGCCTCATGTTTAACTCCTTTTGATTGAAGATATGTTGAAGACTCTTGTGGTCAGTGTATATTTCACACTTGGTACCATAGAGATAATGTCTCCATATCTTAAGAGCGAACACAACGGCTCCAAGTTCTAGGTCATGAGTGGTGTAGTTCTTCTCATGCGTCTTGAGTTGTCTCGAAGCATAAGCTATGACTTTTCCTCTTTGCATTAGAATGCAGCCTAATCCTTGCCCTGACGCGTCGCAATAGACCACAAAATCACCACAACCTTCAGGAAGAGTGAGGATTGGTGCATCACAAAGTTTTTGTTTAAGGGTTTGGAAGGCTTCTTCTTGCTTGGGTCCCCATATGAAAGGTTTTCCCTTATGAGTTAAAGCCGTGAGTGGTACAGCAATGCGAGAGAAGTTTGAAATGAACCGACGTTAATAACCAGCCAAACCAAGAAAAGATCTTACTTCAGTTGGTGTACGTGGAGCTTGCCATTCTTGAACCGCTTTGATCTTTGAAGGGTCGACATGTATTCCCTTGTCATTGACTACATGCCCGAGGAATTGCACCTCTTTTAACCAGAATTCACATTTGGAGAATTTGGCATAAAGCTTTTCCTTCTCTAGAAGTGCAAGGATGAGTCGAAGATGACGCTCATGATCAGATTTAGATTTTGAATAAATAAGAATATCCTCGATGAAAACTATGACAAATCGATCAAGATAAGGTTTGCAGACTCTGTTCAATAGATCCATGAAGACAGCTGGTGCGTTGGTTAAACCAAATGGCATGACCATGAATTCATAATGGCCATAACGAGTTCGAAAAGCAGTCTTAGGGACGTCTTCTTCATGCACTCTAAGTTGATGATAGCCAGATCGAAGGTCGATTTTTGAAAAGCAATTGGCACCTTGAAGTTGGTCAAGAAGATCATCAATGCGAGGTAAAGGGTAGCGATTCTTGATTGTTAATTTGTTGAGCTCTCTGTAGTCGATGCACATACGAAACGATCCATCTTTCTTCTTTACGAAAAGAACAGGTGCACCCCAAGGCGATGAACTAGGACGTATGAATCCCTTGTCAGTCAACTCTTGTAATTGACTGGCTAGCTCTTGCATTTCAGAGGGGGCTAACCTATAAGGAGACTTTGCAACTGGTGTAGCACCAGGTAATAGATCAATACGGAATTCGACTTCTCTAACTGGAGGAAGTCCTGAAATGTCGTCAGGAAATACTTGCGGGAAATCTTTTACTACAGGAATATCTTCAAGTTTCTTCTCCATGGTTCCCTTTTTGATGATATGAGCTAAAAACGCGACATAATTTTTGCGAAGATATTTTTGAGCTTGAAGACAAGACATTAAGGTGAGCCCTTTCGACGAGGTTTCTCCAAAGATTCGAAGAGTCTGACCGTTTGAAAGAGGAATACGTATAAATTTTTCGCGACATACAACTTCTGCTTGATGTTGACTGAGCCAGTCCATCCCAATTATGATATCAAAACTTCCCAGCTTCATAGGAATAAGGTCGACTGAGAAATCGTGGTCGTTTAGGGTGAGTGTATAGTTGCGCATAATAGAGTTTAATGGAACTGGTTTCCCGTCAGCAACTTCTACCGTTATGGATTCCGTGAGCGTATCCCGATTTTTGTTTAAGATAGGTTCAAATTCTAAAGACACGAAACTTCTATCCGCACCAGTATCAAATAACATAGAGGCATATCTACCATTTATAAGGAACGTACCGTTAACCACATTGCCGTCAGCTCTAGCCTGATTAGCGTTGATATTGAAAGCTCTTCCTCTTGCAGGTGGAGGAGCTTGGTTTGCTTGATTCACCGGGTTGGCTTGAGCCTGAGCATGAATAATGTTTACCAACCTTGGACAAGTGTTTCTGAAATGGCTTGGGTCTCCGCAATTGTAGCAAGCCCGCATAGGTTGGCCCATAGGATAATTGGGTTGGTAATATGTTTGGGCTAGGTGTTGAGTGGGTGGTAATAGTAGGGGTTGTTGGGCTTGACCCATTATTTGTTGGTGGGGTTGGGTTGTAGGCTGGTGGCGGTTTGTTCGTTGAGGCATGCGGCAGGTTTGAACAGTATGACCTGCGCGACCGCAGCCGGTGCAATATTGACAAGGATGATCAGGAGAATGGTGATATTGGCAACGGTTGCAGTTTGGTAACGGGCCAGTGTAAGGTCTTCTGTATGGCGCGGGTGAAGGGGCAACCTGGATAATGGGTGCAGCAGGAATAGGGGAGTTGGTTTGAGTAACAGCGAAGTTTATGGTATTGCGCTTCCTCTTGTTAGCAAACTTAGAGGAAGAGATGGGATGGTTTGAAGTTTGACCCTCAACAGGGGCTTTCTTTTTCTCTTCTTTGAACTTCCTGTTGCGAATTCGATTCTCGGTCAGTTCAGTTGCTAACTCCATAGCAGCTTCAAGTGTTACCGGTGAAATGCTGAGGACCGAATCTTGAATTTTCGAGGGAAGTCCTCGAATATAATGCTCGATCAGTCGATAAGTTGGGGTGAACAAATTTGGAACCATATGGTTCAACTCCAAGAACCTCTTGTTATAAGTGGTATGGTCTCCCTCCTTCTGCTTTAGAGCATGAAATTCATCCTCCAACTTTTTAATTTCACTCCTAGGACAGAAACGCGTAGTCATGATTTCCCTTATCTCCTCCCAAGTTAAGGCCATTGCATCATCAGTTCCCCTCTTCCCTTTTTCAGTATTCCATCAAGTGAGAGCTACCCCAAATAGTCTCCCGGTGGCGTATCGAACCTTGCGATCCTCAGGACAATCGCAGTTGAGAAAGGTATTTTTATCTCCTCGAACCAATGTAGGAGAGCAGTGACACCCTCGGTCCCTTCAAATTTAGGAGGATCACAAGACTTGAAATGTTTGTATGAGCACTTGCTGGTAGGAGGGTTGTCGATGTTCTGGTCATGTTGTTGGGGAGGGTTAGTAGGATTTGTAGCGAGGGCTTGTTGCACTTGGATCACAATGTCAGGCAGTATCGTGGCCATTTGTTTCGCGATTTGTGTGGCCAAGCGTTCCTGAGACCTTCCTGATCTTCTACCCCTTCGTTGTTGTCTGGACGACATCTACAGGAACATACATAAGAAGATTGTGAGTTTATGGTGTCTTTTTAGGTGTCATGTGTCTTAAAAAAATGAAAATAACATAAATATCAATAATGCAACTACATCCATAGGATGTCTTGGGTTTGCTCATGTTGGGCCTCAAATGTCCCCCATACCTTCACCTATATAGTCATGTGGGCCCCCATGGCTATTGGCTTGGTAGGATTCACATTAGTATTGGCGATTTAACACTTGCATCACCCGAATGCAAACCACAAAATATGCACACGAGATGTATGGTCGGAATGTGTCCAGGTGTAGACACAATGACAACTCAAAGTGGGGTTAGTTCACACGACGTTTGGTATAGCATGCTTTGGCCTAATAGGTACTTCGTACTCTCATCGTTAGTCCCCAGGTAGGCAAACTGGTCCTTTATTTGGATTTATTTCGAATGCCAGCCTAGACAGGACGTCCCGACTACCGGTACTGGTACCCTTCCAGTTACTACATGCCCGTCATGAGAACTCACTTTGATGAGATTTGAAAACACAAAAATCATCGTAAAAGCAATCATGATGTGGTGTGTGCTTTCATGGATGTGATATGTTATGAGAATATGATTCATGATAGGCATTATATGATAATATATACTTATGAACATGCATGCATAATATTGAATGTAACATTAAACAAAAAACATATAAACATCATGAAGTTTGGCAAGTAACACACAAAAATCTTAAAATTTCTAATCAACTATAGTATAGGCTCTAAGGGTCTAATAACCTATCCTATATCCCTATAGTCATGGCTCTGATACCAATCTGTAACACCCCGACCCGCAACGGAATAAGAGTCGGGGCATAATTGGGTTATCACCAAAGCTCATGATATTTACTAATATGTTTCATATTTATTAAAGTCAAAGTTACATTTCCAAATATCCAAACATGTCCATACAATACAAAGTAAATAAAACAAACATAACAATCCCAAACTCTAAATCATTTTATTCTTCTAGTCCAATCCTATGTGTTTCTGGCTGCTGCTGGTTCACCTGTATCATGTGTAAAAATGGGGGTTTTTTTGGGTCAACATAAGTTGGCGAGTGATCCTTATTAGATAAACATTTATTATAGATTTACTTGTTACTTTATCAATGAAAAATTGTGCATAATCATAAATGAGCAAATGTACATAATCAGGCAGTGGCAATAGCAATCACAACTATAACAAACAATAACATATGATAGCATACATAAACATACCAACAT
Organism: Scalesia atractyloides; assembly: GCA_947069175.1. Lineage (NCBI taxonomy): Eukaryota > Viridiplantae > Streptophyta > Magnoliopsida > Asterales > Asteraceae > Scalesia > Scalesia atractyloides. Next base: position 41,667,655 of record CAMTDV010000116.1, read on the forward strand.
CATACGATAAATATCATAAATGAAACTGTGCGATCAAGGCTCAATCAAACGGAGCCAATCGTATTGCATGTACTGAAAATGAAAATGTCTGTGCGATCAAGGCTCAATCAAACGGAGCCGATCGTATGTGGGCACACCAGGTTCACACTCATAATGAAATGGGGAACATGCTCAACGCTCATAATGTAATGGGGAGCGGCGGCCTATGAAATTGCATGTACTGAAAATAATAACTTGCATCTAACGATAACCACATAACAATTGAAACAAACTGATTACACATGTTCATGATATGATGTATGCACAATGATTTAAATATAATACTTAGCAAGGCACATGATACACCCCAAAACGTGATTAAAACGGGGAATTTGTAAGGTTCACTCACATTGGGTGCGTTTGAATGGAGATGATAAGATGCGCACGAATCGGGAGAATTGAACAATGAGAATTTCTAACCTAAATAATAACGGAAAAATATAGTAAATGAGTGGATTTTATTAAGGATTTTAATGAAATTCTTAGATATATTTTTGTGAGTTTAAGGCTATTTTCTATCTTTAAAAATGTTATTTTTAAGTATTTTTAATTGATTTTTAAATTAAATTAAATAAATAAAAATATAAAAAAAATTGTTTATTTTGCGTTGACCGTTGACCTGCTGACTTGTTGACCGGTTCGGTCAGGGAAATTGTTTGCGCCCGGTGAGGCTCGAACCCGAGACCTCCCGTACGCGTGCATGCAGCTCTACCAACTGAGCTACGTGTCTAACCCGAAATAATCTTGTTTTTAATTATATTTATATACTAATTCGGTTTAACCAAAATTCTTTTAATTTCAAAAACATTTTAATTCAACGAACCTGTGCCAGTATCAGGTTTCGAACTCGTGACGTGCGATTCAGTGTTGCACACAGTCCACCGCTGGACTGTGTGTCTAACCTGATTAATATCTCGGTTTTTATTATAGTTAACAACTAACGGAGTTAACCCGGTTTAGTTTCAAACAAAAAGGCATTTTATTACATAAGGAGTGCGTGTATCAGGAATCGAACTCGTGACATGCGACTATGTTTTGCACACAGTCCACCGCTGGACTGTGTGTCTAACCCGTTCATATTACTGATTTTAAATAAACTTATAACTTAACTAACTTCGTCTTCTACATTCAGATTACAGTCAATTGATTCACTAATCCGTTTCTTGTTTTTACGATTAACAAACATTCTTAAGGCTAAAATGAAATGGCAGACACGGTAATTAGAGGTGAACATACCGATGAACGGTTTATTTCAGAATTCCGGCAACGTGTCGGTCCCTATTTTTATGCTCTTAAACTGAACAAGAAAATTAACCGTTTTTATTAGCTAATCGTGAAATTGAAGTGATCAGCAAATGTTAACAGAGGGTTTGAATGCCCTTACCGATTCTCAGATGAATATAGAGATTTTCAGAATTTTTCCAGCGAACTGAAATTAGCTGAATACAGTGCCTGAATTCGATTTCAATTGAAAGGTTTTAGTTAGAAATAGCCTAACAATTGTTGAACTACAATGTTATTGAAAGATTTACTGTTTGAGGATGAATACGGTTTTCCGGCGAATCTTGCAGAAAATTCCGGCGAGTTGATTTAAGCGTTCTGACGAACTGAAAGTGGAACGAAAGTGAAATGAAATGTTGGTATGATGTTTCTGAGTCGCGAGAGGGGTCTGAAGTTGAAGTAATCTGGACTTGATTATTTTTCAGTTATAAAAACCGATAATGATGTGAATTGATGTTCAATCAATTCCGATTTGATGAGAAATCGTCGGTGCATCGGTTATAACCTGAATATGCGAGTAATCAAACGATTTGACGATTGAATTGCCGATTTCCGTTTCTCAGTTGGCGCAACTGGTTTAACCGAGTTTGTGTATAAAAATTATTTGATTCCCAGAGATGACAGAAAACAACAAGTGGCGGAGTGGTGATGTGTGTGTGAGTTAAGTCATTGAAGTTGTAAACCGACTGACCCGGGTTCGAGTCCCGGCAGCAACATTTCTTTTTTATTTATTTTGTTTTCACTTTTTATCAAATATAATTTTTATAGTTTAGTTTGCTTATTAATTATGTATCATTAAAAACCAAAATAACCATAAATACACAACGTGACATTTATAACTTGATATTCGATTACAAAACGGAGCGGGTTTGGAAACCCGTTTTTGACAAATGTTACACTGCGATAGAACTACCTGGTTCAGGCTCGGCAAGAAAACACGTTTTTAAGGAGTAGCGTAACCAACAAAGAAACCTCCAAAGATTTGGCTCCAAATTTACCAGCCGGATCCAAGACGGTACACGCTGATCCAAAAGGTTCCAAAAATACTAAGTTGGGATTTCGTTGATTCAGTAACTCGAAACATGTCTTTTTGTGAGGCTTAACTGTCAACACACGATTTAGGGTAGAACATGCTGATGCTACTACTTCACTCCAAAAACTGATTGGTAATTTCGAATCAGCTAACATTGTTCTTGCAGTTTCTATCAGTGTGTGATTCTTTCGTTCAGCTACTCCATTTTGTTGCGGAGTATAGGGGCGCTGAATTCATGAAGAATCCCCTTTTCATTGCAGAACTCTTGCATCTTCTTGTTCTTAAACTCCGTTCCATTATCACTGCGAATTCTGTTAATGGGCAAATGATATAAATTTTAGAGTTTTCTGAAGAGAATCATAAGAGTTTCAAATGTTTCAACCTTACTCTCCAGAATGAACACCCATGAAAATCGAGAATAATCATCTGTAATGACAAGACAGTATAGATCTCCAGAAATGCTTTTAACATTGACTGGCCCAAAGAGATCCATGTGTAGGTTTTCTAATGGTAGCTTTATCGAATTCAACAGCTTTCTCGGGTGTGATTTCTTATGCTGCTTCCTCTTTTTGTAGCTAAGACAATCATCAGATAGATGAAAACTTTTCAGAATAACACCCTCCACTAAGTCGTTATGCACAAGAAAATTCATCTTTCGAAGATGAATGTGCCCCATTTTTCGATGCCATAAAATTGACTCTTTCTCGGTAGCTTTGGAAACAAAGCAGTGAACTTTCTTTGACGTGGTAGAAGTGATGTTTATGTCAAGAACATATAAATCATTTTCTCTCGGAGCTCGCATCAAAATCCATTCTTCTGGAATCCTGAAACCGGGTTTTAAGATTAGACATTCTTTATCATTGAAATGTGTCGTGAACTTCTTGTCACAAATTTGCGAGATACTAAGCAGATTGTTCTCAAGTTCAGCAATATAGTTCACTTTATCAAACGATACAACTACGTTCGAGAGAATCCCTTCTCCGACAATTCTAGCTCCTTGCGTTCCAGCAAATCTTACATATCCTCCACGAATAGCTTTAACGTCGCTGAGCAATGCAAGCATTCCTGTCATGTGGCGAGACGCTCCACTATCCATGATCCATTTTGACAATATCGAACGTTGGAGCCCCTGCACACATGATTAACAAAACAAATTTAAACAAAGAAACACAAGCCTGTTTGGTCTTGGGTGGGTTTGGAATGTCAAATTTTGTACCCACTTTGTTCTTATCGATCTTTTTAAGCTCAGTTTTGTTTGGAACGGAAGGTTTTTGTTCTACCTTGGATGATTTTATTTTCAAAACTTTAGCAACCCATTTCTGTGTTTGTGGTTTTGCCGTTTTAACATAAAATTTTGAATCTACTTGTTGAATTTTGTGTGATCTTCACCAATTTCAAATTTAGATTGAGGTTGAATAGTTGGTTTAACATTTTGATGAGATTCAATATTTCTTTTAAGAATTTGTTTCGGAATGAACATGGGTGCTTTTTGTTTTTCATCCTTGGTGTACTTTTCGGATAAGAAACTTGTTTTGGAATTTCTTGTGAGCAATATCATATGATATGCCCAACTTGTATGCATTTAAAGCATGTCCTGCTGTCCTTATGAACAGAGGTATCCAAAACCTGTTTCTTTTTTTATTTCTTTTTTTATTTTAGAAAATCATCATTTGATTGTGTTCCGGTGACCTCCTTTCCTTTCTCTGTTGTTGTCCCAAAAAAAAAATTGATTTTCTTTGTAAAGTTCAATTTTCTAGACCTTTTGGTTTTATGTTGCTTCTGGAAACCCAACCCTGCTCGTTTGTTTTCCGGATATTCTTTATTTTTATGATAGTAGGGTCGGTTGTCAGATTTTGATTTAGAATAGAGAGATGCATCATGTTTATCTAAATCATCATGACTTACCTCCATAAGCTTTAACATTTTATTTACACAATACTTTTTCACATTCTTGATCGGAAAGTCCTCATCCGAAATAGTTTATCAGACCCTTTCATTTTGTAAACTATGATATTGGGATCAACATTAAAACTATTTTCGGATATATCATCAGACTTTGACTTCTCAGATTGTTCAGACTTAGACACTTCAGATTCATTTTTTAACACTTTTTCAACCACATTATTTACCACTTTAGAATCACATTCCCATCATTTTTAGTGTAAGTTACATCGATATCCATAGGCAGCTGTTCGGTTTTCAATTTAAGATTTAGCGCCTTTTCCACCCTAGATGGATTGTTGCATGCATAAATGTTCCACATGGGTGGTGGAACTCGATCATAACTACCACTTTTTGTTTCACCGTTTTTTGATTCTTCAGTATTTTTGATTTTCGGTAAAATGTGATCTATGACGTATGAGCTTGTGGAATAACTGATTAACAATTTGTTAAACCGTTCAGTTTCAATTCTCATTTTTTCAAGCTCACTTTTGAGCTCAGCAATAGTGTTTAGATGAATATTAATAGCCATTTGTCTATCCATCACTGTTACTTTAAGCATCATAAGTCTTGCGTCATTTTCTCTGAGTGCTTTATTATATTGTTTAACAGACCCACTCGATTTGTCATAAGCTTTCTATGTGGATTTGTAATCGCTTGACAAATTGTCTGTTAAACTTTGCAATTCAACAAATCTTTTATCTTTTACAAGGTACTCACCACACGGCTCTGCACACTTTAAACAAGGTTTTTCAATCACACTCTTAGATGTTGACTTGTTTACCTCATTGCCATTGGCCATGCAAGCTTTAATGATGTCTTCGTTCAACATTTCCATTTTCTCATCAGCTTTAACTTCTTCAACCGATTTCTTTTGCTCTTCATCTGTTGAATGTTAGCTAGGTGCAAAATATCCTGCAAAAGTTTTTAAAACATCGTTAGGCAAAAGATGTTTGAATGGACCATTTAAAAGCTCCTCCTCTTTTGATGAAGTATACTCGTAATAATCATCATCATCAGGTCCTTCATCTAAAGATGTCCCCGATTCTTCTTCCGGTTCCTCAATAATTTCAGCAACCAACGCCAAACTTTCTCCTTTTGAAATAAACTTGTTCCAATTAAACCCTTCATCTTCTTGCATATAACCAATGCCTTATCTTTAGTTTCAGGTTGCTTATCTTCAATTGGCATGATTCTTGTTCTTGGTTGAGGTCGGTGGTGGATCGCTCTCTTGTAATAGTCATCGGCGAAAGGATTATGATTTCCTTGAACCTCTCGGTTTGGACATTCTCTTTTGAAATGACCTTTCTCCCGACACTTGAAACAAGTAGCTTTGGATTTATCAAATCCAAGTTTCCCATCTAAACCTCCCAAATTTTCTTTACCAGTAATTTCCATAAATCTCGGTGCACGTCGAGCGATCGAAGCCATACACCATTTTATATCTATCAACTCCATTTCAACTGGATCACTTTGATCATAATCTTCACGTGTCATTTCAGAATTTTCTATCTTCCCAGCAACAAGGCTGTCATACGACTCAAGAACTGAAGCAAGTAGAGACATGTGTTGCTTTATTGTCTTTTCGTCAAAATATTGCGCATTCTGAAAGTCAACAGCAATGTTGCATTTCAAAACTCTTTGATTTGCATTGGATGATGAAGTAGTTTGATTGTTCTGAGGTTGGTTTGGTCTGAAAGAAGATTGTTGGCTTGACGGTGTATTGGGATCAACTGTTGGAAATGATTGGAAGCCACTTGTCTGAATTGGTGGTGTACTTGGTGAACTATATGCACTGAAAGTAGTTTGAATCTTCGGCGCTTGGATTTGAGCAGCAGAACTGTTTTTGAAATAAAGATTAACATCTTATTGCACTTGAACAGTCTTGTTTTTTGCCATCTTTTGCATCTCTAATTCATGACCCTCCAACCTTTCAATGAAACGAGGCAGCGAGAAATTGTTGTACTCAATTCCATTCTTTAGTATGGTTAAGTAAGTCGACCATTCACCTTGTGGTAGAGAATCAGCTAGTTTGTCAACAAGCTCTTCATTTGTTTTTACAATTCCCATTCTCTTCATATGAACCACCAGATGACAATATTGCTCAATCAGCTGCTTTACCGTTTCTCCTTTAATCAGTGTGAATACATCGAACTCTTTGCTTAATAACGCCCTTTTGCTTTTGCAAAGTTGAGCACTACCTTGAAACTTGAGTCGAAGAACATTCCATAAAGATTGCGCATCATCATCATGTTGCAGTAAAGCCAAGATGTCTTCTTTAATCCATTGTTGAAGAATATTCATCATTTTCTTTTCGTTGATAAACCTTTCACGTTCAAAATCAGAGAATTGAGCAAGGGTTTTTTCAAGACCATTTTCACCAACTTGTGTGATATATTTTGCCTCGATTGCAAACCAGCAAGTAAAGTGGTTAGCTTGAACCCAGTTGATAAACCTTTCACTCCAACTATCAAATTCTTCTAGATTGATAAGCTTTGGAGGTTTTGTCATTGTTCCCATCTCATTCTCTATATTGATATTTTGAGCTTCCGTGGTGGTAACGACTGATGTGGCGAAAGCATTGTAAAATTCCTCAGACATTTTTCCTATGAAAAATTAAGAACACACTTCTCGAAAAACAAACTGATCAACTAGTAAAATTTTTGTGCTAACAAATTGTTCGTACGAAACAAGTGTTCAGAAAACAATTAGATATTTCTCACAACCAATATTTCGTGCGAATCAAATCATTTTGTACGAGTAAGACACTCGTATGAGTTTAAAATTCGTACGAATTTCTTTGAAATCTGAAAACTTGTAAGATTCTGTGAACTTTTAGCACTCGTTCGTATGAATTTTTTGAATTAATTTGTACAAAAGTTAAGTCAGTTTTTCACGCGAAACTCGTATGAAATAAGTCAGTCTCTAAATTGAAAAATTTTATCGATATCAACATGATTTAGTTCAAGTTTAAGTCCGAATTATGATATCGATTGATTAGGTTGAAGATTAACTTGAATTACTACAATCCTAGTCCATTTTATCCATGATTTCGTCCAAAATCCAGTATAGGTCAGAAAAATGATGAAGATGAAGATATATCCAAGTCTGAACACCTAGTAGCCGGTAACTACTTGTTGACTGTCTGTAGATCAGATCTCATGGCTCTGATACCACTTGTGAACGGGGATCGAGCTCCCGAAATGAGCAATCGATCTGATCTCGCTCAACTAGCAGAGGCGGAATTCATTGCTAGAGAGGTAGACAATACAAACAAGATAGTACTTACTGTTTAACTGCTTCCGATGTATTAATGAAGTTCAAATATAGATGCAAGTAAACAAACTGGCAGAGCTTTGCCGTACCAATTGACAAATCACTAACTAGCTCTAACACATATAGGTCGACATGACTCGTACCGAAGTGCGTGCTAAACAACTGACTATATTTCGTAAGGGCCTGTGTTTCGTACGAAACATTTATATATTTCGTATGAAGCATAGTAACAAAACATATAAAAATTACTTTATAACAAATAAACATTGACGTGTCAACTCTATAAACATTACAGACATATCCTAGACGTAGGCAATAGACATTATGCACCAACACTTATTGTCATTAACTTAGCTAGCCCCAACTTAACATATATAGCGCTATAGGAGTAGCACACCGCCCGTCGGGGTAATGTTAAGCTTAAGCTGATACTTATTTTTATTCTACGTGTGACGAGGGACACTTAATTCTTGTGGACACTTGGGTTTGACAATTAGTATTGCATGCTAGCCTACCTTGTATACAATTGGCATGTGGATTTGAGTAAACTCTTTTATACTTATGCTATGTACTTAAGCTTATGTACTCGCCAATACTTTTGTATTGAACTATACTTTTAACATGTTACAGGTTGATGATGATGCTTATGACATATCTAGTAGGGACGACATAGAAACACACCTAGAATGTTAGGCTTTCATGTTGTAATTTTGTTGAAGTTATTGTATTTTAATTTCTGTTGTAATTGACAATTTGATATATGAAATGAACGAGTTTTGATTTAAATATTGTCGCCAATAGTTTTATGATGCATTGAGCAATCTATTTGGTCTCACTCTGATGTTTCCACCATCGGTTGGGGTGTGACAATTGAAGTTTATATTGAATCATTTCTCCAATACTTTGTATAGCACCTCAAACTTCTTTGCATTTACCAACTTTTCAACTTCAAGATCTTTCACAACTCTATGAAGTCTCTCATTTTCAGCATTGATTGTTGTAAGCATCGAGACTAACTGCATGTTCTCAGCTTCCAGTTGTTTCACTCTATTCTCCTAGTCTTGAACTTTCTGATCGTTAAAAAAGTCTCCCTCAAAACCTTCAAAGTGCAAATCTTCTTCAAATATTGTAAGGCCTGTGGGGTAAGATTGACATCTAGCTTATGGAGGTGTCGATCGTTGTTGAACTGGTGGAATTGTTTGTTTTCGAGTTGTTTGCTTCGGAGGTGATGGTGGATGTGGTGGTGTAGATTGTTTAATAGGAGATAGTGGACGTTGTGGAGATGTTGGTGGTGTAGGAATAACAACTGTTTCGGTAATAACCGACACCTCAGGTATCTCTTTCTCCTGACTAGCTGATTCAGCTTCTGTAGTCTTTCTCTTAAGATATTTCCTTCTAGCTCATTTAACATTCGGAGACCTTGTTGACTTTGCCACATCTTCCACTTTTCTTTTAACTCTGTAGTTTTCTTCGTTGGTCTTTCAATAATCTCTTTAGGTTCCGAAGGCACATTCATTTCATCATCATCTCCCATAGCTTTTCTTTTTCTCAATTCTGCCCTTTTGGTTGCTGCTCTTACTTCAAAATCTATACTTTCATCTGAGCTTGCATCATCTTTATTCTTATCTTTATCAGAAGTTGCTGAGAATGCTTCATCTTTCATTTGTTTCTATTTTAACATTCGTCTCAATCTCAACATTCTCTACAGTCTCTCGCTCTTCATTAGTTGCCTCATCAACCGACATAGTCGCAACTTTCTTAGATGCTCGTTTCCTTGTGCAGCTGGCTTCTTTTTAGGAGTTGATTTCTTTTTCTTTTCTTCCTTCTCGTACCAAAAACCTGTCTTAGGAATGTAATCATCTAAATGATCTTCTTCAGAGTTTTCAGAGTTACTGCCATCATTTGTCCATTTATATTTGGCCGGTGTGTTATAGTTCTTATCTTTAATAGCGCCAAAGAACTTCTTACCAACAGGTTCAGTCTTTTACATCAGATATTGATTCAACCTAATTAGGGATGGATCTGACATGTGTTCTAGATTCAGCAAATCTTTCTTGTCTTTCACAAGATCAGGAAATTGATCATCTAGCATCATCTGTATAAATCTAGGGTACTTTAGGAATTTTTCTTTTATAATGTTGCCCTTCATTTGCTCGAATATCAACCTCGTAAAGTTGTATGGCCTGTTAAGAGTAAGAGAAGTGATCATACACATCTGATAATCTTGAAGTGCATCAAATCCTCCTATTCTATGACTAAGGGCATGGACAATAGACTGAACAAAGAACTTGTATGGTCTTGCCAGAAAAGCTTTGCTGAAGTTGGGCACATTCACCACCCCTTTGTAGCCCATTTGGTAAAAACAACCTTTGCACATTCGTTCAGAATACATGTTGGATCTAATGGACCCCACAAAAGAACAGATGATTGGAAAGCTAAAATAGTCTATAACATGTGATCATCAATAACAGTGCTTTGAAGATCTTCTCCTCACAATGGCAATGACTCAACATCTCCTAACTCTAAATTCTGCTCGACCCAAGGTCTATTCACAAGATCTGTTGAAGATAAGCTCTGCTCAAAGTCAAAGGTCTGCTATAGAGAAACTCTGTTATGAAGATTAAAGATTGTTGAAGTTAAAATCTGCTGAGCACAGCAGATGATAAGACTTAACAGAGGCTTCTAAACAGAGGATTCTCATTCGAGTTTATTTGTATTTCAATGTAACAATACTTAGGTCTAGCAGATGATAGAGTTTGTTAGGTCGTTAGATGCCATTGTCTAGGTGACGTCAGCTTAGATTCCTCAGAGGTTTCATTTGTACTATTAATAGAACAGTGCCTGTACTGTTCAATTTATCACTTCTTCTTTACATTCTTGTATGAACAAATTAGAGTGATCAGGCTAAGGGGGAGTTTGTAATTCTCATGCATACGTAAACTTTTAATTAATAAAAGCATGTTGATGAAAACATTCTTTTCATTGTTGTGATTCAAAAGTTTATATTTCCGCTGCACTTATCATATCTATTTTATTATCTTTCATTGATTTCCATCTTAAAACTTTCACAACAAATTAAACTCTGATCCTAACAATACATTGTCGGATCATCATCTTTATCTTGAGATACAACACTTGTCGAATCAATGCCTCAGTAGTAAGAACCTCTTTGTTACCAATTCTTACGAATGATCTGATCGCTTTCAATTCAGGTACAAACTTCACATGATCCTAGAATCTCTGTACGTGGGATCGGTATGCCTTGTGTTGATTTGTCAAGGCTTTTTTATCGGCACCTCATTAATAAACTTTAGAATATCTTTAAATGGTGCAATTTCTGGGATCTTCTCGTCACGTACACAACAAATGTTGTGCTTTAGCTTGAAATTTAACTTTTTATCTTGCAAACACAATACGAACAAACATTTAGATGAAAATTTCACAAACATACCAAAACACTATTGTGCGAAGTTAGTTTGTACGAAGTGGACATTTATCTTCATACGAAGATAAATAACATTTTTGTCCAAACTCAAAATTCACTTCGTACAAACTAACTTACACATTTTTGCATTTTTACTTCATGCGAAGTGAAATTTTTACTTGGTATAAAGTTAATTTTAACTTCGTTCAAGACTATGTTAAAATCAAACATGAAATTTTGATGATTTTGTGAAATTGTAGGTTCTATCATGTACTAAAAACGTCGATAAGCCTAGATCTATAACAATTTTAATTTTTGTCCATTAAAACTCCCTAGATCTAAGTTTTTAAGTCCGTAACACCGAAAGCATTCAAATTCATTCAATTTATGGTCCAATCTCGGCCAATCTACCTTAGAAATTGTATGTGGTGTGCTAATCAACCACTACAAGTCTAGAATTGGGCAGCACTACGTTACTTGATTTGCAAATTCTTTAGTATGCACAGAGAAGGTAACAGTGAACAATGAAGTCTCTTGGTGTGAAGTGGCTTATATAGTGACAAGCTTTTCACTTCGTACGAAGTGAAGTTTTTACTTGGTGCGAAGTGACTTTTCCACTTTGTGTGAAGTGAACTTCTCACTTTCAAACTTTTCAATTTCTCGTTCATTTTTCTAGTTTTAACGACCCACTCAGTTGGCTAAGTCCAAGTTAATAACCCTGGTTAACTTATTGTCTACCAAGACCAAGTTAATGACCTTGGTTGAACACTTTATGAACAAACTAATGTTTTCAGGCAATTTAGAATAAAAACAACTAAGATCTTTATTGATCTGATTTCTCGTTTAAACTCCAGTCTGCAACTCTCCAATAATGTTTTCTGATGGGTGGTAAGACAACGTCCTCCGCATAACTTCGTTTTAGACACTCACTTCGTGTTCTAGATTAGTGATATTTTTATCAGCGGTTTGATTACTCGTGGATGGTTCTTTCTAAACACCTGAATTTGCAGCTTGATTGTTTAGTAAACTTTGAACCTGTTCTGAACCATTATCAGAAGTAGATATGTCATTATCATATGTCGGCTCAACATCAGAATCAGAATCATCACTTTGATCGAAGGTGGGAGCAGGTTCATTCATCTCTTGATTTGTAGTGGGATCACTTGTTCCAACAGTCTGAGATCCTGGATATCGAGTACTTGTACTAGCTTCAACATCATGAGTACCAACAGGTGTTTGAGTAATCACGATAGGCCTAGGAACTTGTTCTTGTGATGAAGCTTGTTGTTGCTGATAAAGAATCAAAAGTTCCTCTTCTGTTGGTTTGGCTGGAAGCTCGAAGGAATCCCAGAGACTATCATAGTTGAACATCCAAGCATCTCCTGGTTTCTGTGTTGGAGACGTGTGCCATTGACAATCTCTGTTCTGAGCTTCAATAACCCCGGTTTATGCTAGGAAGATATACTCTTCTAAGTAGACTAGCATATCCCACAAAGAACCCTTCCAAAGATTTAGCTCCGAATTTTCCATCAACATCGATTACCATGCAAGGTGACCCAAATGGTTCTAAATAGTTAAGGTTTGGCTTTCACTGGTTAAGTAACTCGAAACACATTTTCTTGTGTAGCTTAACGGTAACACTCTGTTCAATGTATAGCATGTAGAAGCCACTTCTTCAATCCAAACACTGACTCGAAGTTTAGAATCAGCGAGCATGGTTCTTGTTGTCTCTATCAGGGTTCTATTTTTACGTCAACTACATGGTTTTGTTGTGGTGTAGATGGTGCATTGAATTCTTGCAAAACTCCCTTCTCGTTACAAAACACAACTATCTGATTATTCTTGAACTATGTACCGTTGTCTCTATGAATGCGACGAATTAGTAACTGATACAGGTCCTCTAATTATCGGAATATGATCATCAAACTTTCAAATGTTTCATTTTTGCTCTCTAGAAACATCACCCACAAAAATCTTGAATAATTGTTTGTCACAACCAGACAATATAGATCTCCAGATATACTTTTAACGTTGATAGGTCTAAAGAGATCCATGTGTAATCTCTCTAGCTGGAGCTTGATAAAGTTCAGGAGCTTTCTCAGGTGCGACTTTTTGTGTGGCTTGCCCTTTTTACAACTAATGTAGTCATCACTCAGATGAAAACTCTTTAGATTGACCCCCTCAACTAGATTGTTGTGAACTAAGGAGTTCATCTTTCGAAGATGAATGTGTCCCATATTTCTGTGCCACATAATTGATTCTTTTTTTGTTGCTTTTGATACGAAGCATTGTGCAGATTTTGTCGTTGTTGTTGCAACACTCATATCTAAGACATACAAATCATTCTCTCGTGGAGCTCGCATCAGGATCCATTCCTCGGGTATGTTGAATCCTGGTTTCAGAATGAGACATTCTTGATCTGTGAAGTGTGTCATGAACTTTTTGTCATAAATATACGAACTTCTCATCAAGTTGTTCTCTAACTCTGATATGTTGTTGACTTTGTCAAAAGACACCACCCATTTGTTAGAATCCCCTCGCCGACTATCCTTCCTCCTTGGTAACCTGCAAACCCCCAACGTAGCGTCCGTGTATTGAGTTAACATCGTATAATAAGGCCAACATTCCCGCCATGTGTCGAGAAGCTCCACTCTCCATTATCCACTTTGAAATGATTAATCTCGGGAGCCCCTGCACATGCAATTAAGCAATTACTTGAATAGAGAGACCCAAGCATTTAAGGTCTTGGGTGGGTTTGGGATATCATATTTTGGTTCACAAACACTCTTACTTTCTTTCTGGATTTCAACAACATGTTCATCCTTTAACTCAGTTTGAACAGTTGTTTTAATTTCCTCAGATGATGATTTTGTTTTGATCACCCAAGTTTGTTGTTTTAAAAATGCTTGTTTAGGATAAAATTTTGAATATTTTTGTTCTTCTAAAGATTTCTTGACAATGTAAACATGTTTAGAGTTGGTCTGGATACATGGTCTTGCGATATGCCCGACTTGATTGCATTTGAAGCATGTCCTACTACCGTTTCCAAAAGAGGATCTCTGAACCTATTCACAACGTTTCTTTTCGGCATAAAACTCATTGTTTGATTGTGACTTAGCCAAACTTTCCTTCTCACTTTCTGAACTTGTTCCGAAAACAAAGTTTACATTCTTTGAAAATTTTGTTTTTGTAATCTGTCATTATGTTTCTTCACATATCATAACACCTTTCTTTTGTACTTAGGATAAATCTTTCCTTTTTAATCATTATTATAAGAAAATTTGGGTTTAGAATAGTAAGATGCATTCAGATTTTCAAGCTCAGACAGACTCACTTCAATCAATTTAAACACTTGTTCAACTTTTTCAAGATTCACATCCTGAATCGGAAACTCTTCATCAGAATATAGTTTGTCAGATGCTTTCATTTTATATGCAACCATATTAGGATCATCACTCGAACTAGATTCTGATTTTTGAAGTTAATTCTTATGAAAACTTTCTTCATTTTCAGAAGGTGAACTTGAACTCGTTTTATCCAAGTTAGACTCAGCATTCTCAAATTCAGTGCTATCACTCTCACTTCCCAAAACATTTTTGACTACATTTTTAACAACATCCGACTTACACTCATTATCAGACTTGGTGTAAGTTACACGATGTTTTCAGGAAGCTCGTTGTTCTTTTCTGTAAGTCCCGAAAACCGGATCTCACAATATCACACGTAGCTTGATTGGTGGGGGAATCACACAAACAACTATGAATCAAGACAGAAGAAATAGAAAGTTCAACTTGCATATAAATGTGGAAATTTATAAAAGTTGTAAAGAGACCACCAAAAGCTACTAACCCTAATACATCATTTACTATTTATAGTAGTGGTTAGTGCACCATTAGCCTAAACCCTAGGCCTAAAATGCCTTTCCCAAGCCCATTTATTACATGTGTGCCCAAACTAACTAAGTGACTAATGCATAAACGTAACAGGGCCTCAAAATATCCCCCCTAGGTTTACTGCATTAGTGTAGTATTCCGCTTCAAGATTCAATGCTCCGCTTCACGGATACCAGGACTCTTCATGAGATAAGACTCATAATGCTTTCATTTCATAAGTATCTGCCATTAGTAGGCTTACATCACCTTGAAGTTCTTCTATTTCTTGATCTCTACTAGTCACTTCAGCTTCCAGAGATGATATTTAAGCGTTCTTCAACTCATTGTTTTGTTCCAACAGCACCACTCTTCATTGTAGTTTACCAACATCCACTACGTCATCATCATCACTATCACATTGTTCAATGAACTTTTTCTTTTCCGCAGCCATTCTCATTACAGCTTCATCATGTTTAGTAAACTTACCATTAGAACTGCCGGCTTCAAATAGAGCACCGCTAGAACTTCAAATTGATCATCTTGATTTTCCATTGGGGGTACTCCTCTTTGAACATGGTCAGTGGCTTTGACATAGACTCAATGTTGAAAGCATTGTTCCAGGTTTGAAAGTTTGACATATTTAGATAAAAGCTGAGAAGTTGATCATTTGAAAATATCTTATTCAAATTTGCTCTAATACCAATTGTTGGTCCCAGATAGACAAAAAGCTCTTTAATCGTAATATGGCAAGTGATTTCAACAAATGAGAAAATAGTGTGCAGAAACCGAAACCGAACTTTCAAGAAACAACTATAGAATTATCAAGTTTATGTCACTTTGACAAACTAAATGGTTTACAAGGTGATTGTGAGGTTATTGATTAGTACAAACAAATACTTGGGTAATTATGTGGTGAAAGGACAATGGAGTTTTGAAGTATGTATTAAATGCTTGGCTTAACTCATTTTTCTTTCATTGGGTTGATTCTCTATTTATAGAGAGTCCTTCGTATGAATAAACATTAGTTATACGTGCACTTGCTCTGCATAAAGTAGCTTCTTAGCATATTCATTGAATCAACTATGATCAACTTGCTACCCTTCGAATGTGACAGAGCTCAAATTTGTAGACAAGTTGGCCCATCAAAATCTTTGAGAACCACCTCATAAAAAAATCTGATGAACTGATCAACAGAAATTCTGATGATCAGATTTTACAAGAATCTGATGATAATCATCAGAATTATCATCAGATCCATCAGAACGGCCTCATCTGATCGTCTTTTCTTACATTTGATCTTTTTCTGATGAATGTTGAAGATATGTCCCTTTTCTTGTGTCCAGATTGCCTTGTTTCTTCTTTCAGTTTGGCTTTCATGACTTTATCTTCAGCAGTTAGTTAGATAGATCATATTTTTCTTCAATACTTACAAAACGTGTCCTAACAGTTTCCCCCAAAGTATTGTACGGAAATTAACAACTCCTATCAAGGAACAAATTTAAAAAAGAACTTTCAAAACATCAAAATCCAAATAACAGAGACAAACATTGTTCAAAACAAAAACTGTTGATGCATAATGTCCATTGCCTACCTCTTAGGGTTATGTCTATATTTTGTAATAGGGCGAACATGTTAGATTTTACATTGTTTCGCACAAAGGTAAAGTCTATCCTTGCACGAAGGTAAACTACCTTCGCACAAAGGTAGCATGTCTATATATAGCTAGTATGAGTTGTTAGTGAGGAGAACTTTTGCGACTAAGACGATGAAGATCTATCGGATTTCCTGATCATTTTTAATTGTTAAACATTAAATGAAATCAGTTAATTGATGAAATAATCTTGTTAATTGTCACTAATTCGTGTGAATTCCATGCTTGTGGACTAGATACTATAATTAGGACCTTTGCTATTAGAAAAAACGATCCTACAAGAGGTGTCAGAGAACAGGGAGCTTGATTTGAAGACAATTGTTCAAGATTCAGCCTAGAAGACTTCTTATTCTACTCATTCTTCACTTTTTAAAATGAATCCATGGTCAAATTGAATTGATTTTCAAGTATAATACGTAAAAATATGTTTACATAAACCCTTTAGAAAATCAAAGCTAAAAACAAACTAATTCATGTTGAAAATTGCAAAAAATGTCGAGTTTTGAACCTATCTTCGCATGAAGGTAAACCTATCTTTGCATGAACATAATTTTACCTTCGCACGAAGATTATTTAATCTTCATACAAAGATCAAAATTTGTAAAGATTTAAATCTTTTACCTTCGCACGATGATAAATCAAGTTTTAACATTTTTACTTCACTCAAATTGAAATCTTATTAGTTTTAGCATTTAACATTGTTTCAGGCTAGTAGAATGGAGAACAAGTTTTAAAATGCATTTGCTATGTCAACTATTAATGTATCAGCTGCAGCCGCAGAGAATCTGAATTTCGAGAACGAAATGGGGAAAATGGTGAAACCCCCAAAGTTGATGAATTTGATGGATTATGACAATTCGAGTGAACGGTTTGTTAACTGGGTGCAAGCGAACCATTTAACTACCGGTTTGCTATAGAAGAAAAATATACCACACCAATTGGGGAAAATGAAATGGAGAAGATGTTGACTCAGTTCACACCGGCTGAAAAAGAAAAATTCGTCAATGAGAAGAAAATGATGAGCATACTGCAATAATCAATCAAATAAGATATCTTAGCATTGCTGCAACATGATGATAACTCACAATCATTATGGAATGCATTAAGGTTGAAGTTTCAGGGAAGTTCACAATTGAGGAAGAGCAAAAACACACTTCTTAGAAAATAGTTTGATATTTTTAACCTCTTGAAAGGCGAAACTATGATGCAATTGATCTAGCATTATTGTCATCTATTTGTTCAAATGAAGAGGTTGGGAATTCAGAAAATAAATGAAGAGTTAATCTACAAGTTGGCAGATGCTTTACCTGAGGGAGAGTTGACTATGTACTTGACGATTCTGAAAAATGGTGCAGAGTATAGTGCTTACAGCTTATCAAAGTTCATAGAAAAGCTTGAAGGTCATGAACTAGAAATGCAGAAGATGGCCAAATCAAAAGGTGCTCAAACGCAACAAGATATAAACCTTTACTTTAAAGGTAGTTCTATTGGTATTCAAAGTCCAAAAGTACAAACCACCTTCAGTACTGATAGTTCTGCAAGTCCATATTCTAATCAATCCAGTTTTCAGTCATTTTCTAGCTTTGAACCAGATTCACCCAAAACACCTCAGTCTTCAGAGAGCTCAAACAGTTTCCAAAGTCAACAATCTGGTCAATCAAACTCAAACTAGAAGATTTTACAGTGTAACATAGCTGTGAACATCCAAAACGCCCAAGATTTTAATGAACATACCGCCAAACAACACATGTCATTGCTCGCATCTACTCTTGAATCTTACGAAAGCCTGGTTGCTCGGAAGATAGGAAATCCAGATATGACCAAGGAAGTTTATGATCAGATAGATTGAGAAAAATTAGAGCTTTTTGACATCAAATGGTGCATGGCTTCTATAGTTCGAAGAGCTTAGAAATTTATAGAGATTACGGGTAGAAATAGTTTGGGAGGTTTGGATGGGAAGCTTTGATTCGACAAATCAAAAGTTACATGTTTAAGATGTAGAGATAAAGGACATTTCAAACGGGGATGTACTAACCAAGAAGTCAACAATAATCAAATTCCTTTTGGCGATGATGACTACAAGAAAGTTATCTATCATAAGCCGGCACCACCACAATCAAATTCAAAGATGATTCAAATAGAAGATGGTTCATCTAATGCTAAAGACAAAGCTTTAGTAGTGGCCCAAGAAGACAAAGGATTAAACTGGAGCAAGTATATTTCTAAAACGAAAGTCTTGCACTTCTCGTAGAGATAATTGAAGAGCCTAAACCTGAACCAGAAGATTATTTTGAAGTAGTATTCAATGAAGCTCTTGAGGAAGCTGTTCTTGAAGGATATATTCATGAAAAACATGTTGAAGAAGAGAATATATTGCATAATGCTTTTAGAAATCTGTTTCCACCTAAATGTTTCCATTTTTTGCAAGATATTTTTATTCAAATTATCAAGTGTAAGCAGAAGAGGAATCAAAGACTGAATGTGTGGAATTGATAGATGTGAAAAAAGTGATTAATGCCGTGAATTTGACATAGATTGCAAACAAAGCAATGATGGCAAACCTTAAAGAGGTAGTTTCTAATGAATTCAAGGAAGAGTCAGTGATTGAATTTGTCAAAGAGTCGGTAAGGGAGGTTGTCAAAGTTCAGGTTGTTTAGATTGGAAAACCATGTAAGAGATGCCAAGAACCTTGCAAGGAATGTGTCGAGAAAGATAAAAACTATTCAGATAATTTGTCAAGTGATTATAACAAAACTGAAGAAGCTTATGACAAATTATCTAAATGAATTAAACATATAAAAAGGTTAACAGTGAAGATAGTACAAGTTTGTCGATGCTTAAAGTAAGTATTATGGACAAACAAATGGCAATTAACATTCATATTAACAAAATTGCTGAACTAAAAAATGAGCATGAAAAGGTGAAAATCGAAACGGAAAGGGTTAACAAATTGTTAATCAGTTATTCCACTAGTTCATATGTTGTTGATCATATTCTTCCGAAAATTGAAAAAGAAGAAAATGATAAGAACGGTAAGAACAGAAGTGTTGGTTACAACAGTGTTCCACCACCCATGTGGGAAAGCTACTCTAGAAAGAAACCATCAGGGGTGGAAAAGGCACTCAATCTAAATTTGAAAACTGAAAAGAAAAATGAGTTGCCTGAGAACATTGATGTAATATACACTAAATCAGACAATGACTGTGAATCTGATGTGGTTAAAGCTGTTGTTGAAAAGGTTTGGGAAGTGACAGTGATAGCACAGAGTATAAAAGTGATGAGTCGAACTTGCAGAAAACTAGTTCAAGTTCACCTTCTAAAAATAAGGAGAGCTATCACAAGAATCATCTTGAAAAATCGGACTCTAGTATGGATGATGATTCTACATTGGTTGCTTATACCATGAAAGGATTAGACAAACTATATTCTGATCAAGAATTTCCGCTTTAGAATCTGAATCTTGAGAAAGTAGAACAAGTGTTTAAGCTAACAGAAATCAATCTTTCTGAAGTGGAAAATTTGAATAACTTTTACTACTCTAAACCCAAATTTTTTTCGGAAAAATGATCGCAAAGGTAAAAATTATACTGAAAACAAGCGTAAAGGGATGGGCTATGTTAAAAATAAAAATGATATGTTTCAAAAATAAAATTTTCAAAAGAAAGTAAACTTTGTGTTTGGTTCAAGCACGGTAAGTGAAAAAGAAAGGTTAGGAAAGGCACAATCAAACGACGAGTTCCATGCAAAAAAGAAACTTCATGAGCAGAATTTGAGCTCATCTACTGTATGTGACAGTAGAACATGTTGGAAATGTAACAAAGTTGAGCATATTGCACGGCATTGTACTCAAAGTAACTCAAAACCTGTTTACAATTCAAAGAAATCCATACAAGATTAGAGACAAAAGAAACCTGAGTTTGTTCCAAAACATATCTTGAAAAGAAATAACGAATCCAATAAAATTGTGAAACCAATAATTCTAAATGTTTCAAAATCTGAAATTGGTGAAACTTCAACCAAAACGGAACAAAAGAATTCAAAATTTTATTCGAAAAAGGCAATTGTAATAACACAAATATGGGTGGTTAAAACCAAAACATCTTCTATAGAAATCAAAACACCTGTTAAATCTAAAGTTACACAGGATGTTAATGTCAAAGTTCCAATGTTCGATATTCTGAACTCACCCAAGACCGAGAAGGCTTGGGTTTCATTGTTTAGGTAAATGCTTAATTACATGTGAAGGGGCTGCCAAGGTCAATCATATCAAAATGGATAATGGACAATGGAGCTTCTCGTCACATGACAGGAATGCTAACCTTACTGTATGATGTTAAGTCTATTCAATGGAGTGGTCTCATTCCACAAAGTGAACTACATTGCTGAATTAGAAAACAATTTACTAAGCATTTCACAGATTTGTGATAAGAAGTTTACAACACACTTCAATGATAAATAATACTTAATTCTGAAGCCGGGATTCAAAATTCCTGAGGAGTGGATTCTCATGCGCGCTCTACGAGAGAATGATCTTTATGTTCTAGACATGAGTGTCGCATCCACTACATCGAAGTCGGCACAATGTTTTGTCACAAAAGCAAATGAAAAAGAATCGATCTTATGGCATCGAAAGATGGGGCAAATCCATTTGAGAAAAATGAATTATCTGGTGCACAACAATATAGTGGAGGGTGTTAATCTCAAAAGTTTCCATTTGAATGACGATTGTCTTAGTTGCGAAAGGGGAAGCAGCATAAGAAATCACACCCGGGAAAACTTCTTAATTTTATCAAATTACCACTAGAGAGGCTTCATATGGATCTTTTCGGGCAAGAAAACGTCAAAAGCATATTTGGTGATATATACTGCCTCGTTGTGACAGACGACTATTCGAGATTCTCGTGGGTTATTTTCCAGGAGGGTAAAGATGAGACATTTGTAATCTTATGGTTCTCTTTAGAAAGTTAGTGAACTTGTACCACCTTCCAATCAGACAAATACGAAGTGAAAATGGTATTGAGTTAAAAAAATAATCAAATTCTCGAATTCTATAGTAACAACGGTATTCTTCACGAATTCATCGCCCCCTATACTCTGCAACAAAATTTAGTAGTTCAACGTAAGAATCAAACTCTCATTGAAACTGCACGGACGATGCTCGGTGATTCAAAGTTACCTGTTAATTTCTGGATTGAAGTCGTTGCCTCTGCATGTTGCACGTTGAACTTGATTTTAACCATCAAGGCACATAAGAAGACACGTTTCGAACTACTTAACCAACAAAAGCCGAACTTAGATTTTTTGGAACAACTTGGATCTCCATGTACGGTTATTGACCCAGATGGTAAATTTGGTGCCAGATCTTTAGAGGGATTTTTTGTAGGATATGCAAGTCCGCTGAGAAGAGTATATTTTCCAAGTCTAAATCAAGTTATTCCTGCTCAACATGTTGATTGTCAGATGTATACATTGCCTACTCAAACGCCTGGTGAATCTTGGATGTTCAACTACGAGAATTTATTGAATTCTTTCAATCTGCCAGACGAACCAAATGAAGAGGAACTTGTGTTGTTGTATCAACAACAACAATCATCTAATCAAGAACAAGTTCCAAGACCGATAGTGATTACTCAACTATCTATTGGCACAAATGCTTCTGGAGCAGATTCGAGCATGATCTAAACAAAACCCGTCGTCATATCAGTAATGAATGCCACAAAACCCAGTTTCTACCAATCTGACATATGATCAAGATGGTGAATCCAGCTCAGACAGAGGTTCTGAGTAGATAACATGTTTGTTAAATCAATCTGCAGGTCCTAATGATCAGAATTAAGTTTCAACAAGTAGTTAGGTTGTTGACCAGAACATTACGAATTTGGATACCGAAATAAATGTTCCTAATGAAGTAATGCCAATGATTTTATCCTATCACCCATCAGACAATATTATAGGAAAACTACAAGCTGGAGTTAAAACATGCAATCATATTAAAAAGGATCTTAGTTGTTTTTATACCAAAATTGCACCAATTCAAGATATGTGCTTACATCATTGTTTTAGTTCGCAAATTGAGCCGAAATCAAATAAGGAAGCACTTGCCGATAATAGCTGGATAAATGCAATGAAAGAGGAGCTACAACAATTCGAGAAGCTTGGTGTTTGGATCCTTGTTGACCTACCGGCTAATCACAAAGCTATTGCTATTAAATGGGTGTCAAGTGCAAAAGAGATGATCGAGGGGTAATTGTGCACAATAAAGCTCGACTTGTTGTCAAAGGTTTTCATCAGCAAGAAGGCATTAATTATACCGAGGTCTATGCTCTGGTCGCAAGACTAGAAGCAATCTGCATATTCCTAGCGTTTGCGTCATAGAATGGTTTTAAAGTGTACCAATTGGATGTCAAATCAGCTTTCCTTTATGGAAAAGTAAAAGAAGAAGTGAATGGTTGACAACCCCCGGGGTTTGTCGATCCTGTGCATGAAGACAAGGTTTAATTACTTGATAAGGCGTTATATGGGTTACATCAGGCCCCGAGAGCCTGGTATGAGACACTCTCTCAGCACCTGTTAAACAATGAATTTACTAGAGGCACTGTTGATAGCACATTCTTCACACGGAAAGTGAAAGGACATCTGCTGATCGTACAAATCTATGTGGATGACATCATCTTTGGCTCTACGAACGATGCACTTTGTAAAGAATTTAAAGATGACATGAGTTCAATGGGAGAAATGAAGTTCTTCTTAGGGCTTCAGGTTGATCAGTTGTCTGATGGTATCTTCATCCATCAGACAAAGTACGTCAATGATATCTTGGAGAAATTCGATATGTCGGGAACATCATCATAATCTACCCCATTGGCAATTAATCATGACCATCTGTCTAGACGAACATGGAGTCAAGATAGATGAATCCTTATATTGATTGGTGATTGGATCACTGATTATCTTATAGCATCAAGACCAGACATCATGTATCCAACATTCCTTTGTGCCCGATATCAATCGAGTCCTTAAGTGTCCCACTTGATGATAGTCAAGCGGATTTTAAGATATTTGAAATGTTGCCCTAACACCGGATTGTGGTATCCGCGACTTGACAACTTCGACCTCGCAGGATATTAAGACTCAGATTTCGGATGCTGCAAACTTAATGCCAATCTACAACGGCTAGTTGCCAGTTCTTTGGAACACGCTTAGTAACGTGGCAATGCAAGAAGCAAACCACGGTAGCTCTCTCTACTTGCAAGGCTGAATACGTTTAGGCTTCCAGTTTTTGTTCTCAAATTTTGTGGATACAACAGATGAGAGACTTTGGATTGCAATTTCTTGATACGCCCATATATGTAGATAAGAAGGTTGCCATCGATATAACTAAAACTAAACACATTGAAATTTGACATCACTTTATCCGTGATTGCCATGGAAAAAGTTTATTCGTGTAGAAAAGATCCACACTGATGAAAAAAGCCAGATTTTTATACCAAACCATTTGATCGAACTCGATTAAAATATCTTTTGAGAATTAATGGTATGAAAAATTGAACATTAGATCGGGAATTAGAGGTTGAATACGCATTAGATGGCGAGTTTTAGTGATCCTCATCAGTTTGTCACATTTTATAGTTTTAGAATTTCCTTCTTTAAATAAAAAAATCAAAAATATGTTTTCAATTTTAGGGAGAAAAATGTTGTAAAAAATATAAAAACAAAAAAATGCAAAAAAATGTACGAAAAAATGAAAAAGACAAAAAGAGTTTTCGTGTGAAAAGAGGAAATGATATTACATTAGTGAACTATCACGATATGCTAAAGATTTGAAGTGTTATAAAGTTTAAACATCTCTCACTGAGGATGTGCCCGTAGGCTTCATACATTTAGTAGATTGTTTCTGAGATATAAACTTAAAAGTAAAACTTCTTAATTAGTGGTTTAACATCTCTCGGATATATGGTCTTAGTATACTGAAATTTCGTTTAAGAGATTGACGGCATCTAAGATACTAGGTCCTTATAAATAATTGATATATGGGGTATTATACAAGTTATTATGATTTTGAGTCGGCAATGGACTAGAACTTATGGAATACTTTTGCTTTTACTACCTAAAAACTACAGCAAATTATAAGTATCAAAAGATCTAACAATTGCAGTAAAAGATTCTAAATTGGAACACTACATTCAAGACGAGCCTTCATCTCTTTGTCGGTATGATGGTACTAACATGAGCTCTCAAGGTCTCGCATTACCAAGATACAGATATCAGTTAGATATGTTCACCTGTAAGATGAAATCCATGGAATCTTGATATGGGAGTATATTCACCTGTAAGATGAAATCCAGAGAATCTTGAAAATACTTTGAAACAATCAAAAGTTCATTAACTTGAAACTTTACATTGCCTAAAAACATCAGTTTGATCTTAAAGCGTTCAACCAAGGTCATTAAATTGCACTTGGTAGTCAAATCAGTTAACCGGGGTCAATAATTTGGACTTGGTCAACTGAGTGGGTCGTTAAAACTGGTTAAAATGAACGAAATGGTAAAGATCAAATTTACCTTCATTCAAAGGAGTTATCTTCACACGAAGCTAATTATCCTCGCACGAAGATAATTATCCTCACACGTAGATAATTATCCTCTCACGAAGATAATTATACTCGCACGAAGATAGTCTGCTATATATATTAACTTCGTGCGAAGATAATACATATGTTTACTGTACATTTGCTCTGAGCGAAGATAAAATTTCTTACAAACAGCAATGTGCTGCCAAAATTTTATCTTGTAGTGGTTGATTGGCACAACACTAACAATGCCTAAGGTAGTTTGGACCGAATTGAACTCAATTGAACCTTAATTTGAAGTTTTTGGTAAAACACACATTAAAACGTAGATCTAGGACAATCTAATGGACCAAAGATGAAATTGAACATACCACCATGTTAATTGGCTCTTTTAGGTTGTTTTAGTAACATCAATTTCACGAAAATCAAGGAAACATTTTCAAGTGTGTATAAGGTTACCTTCGCACGAAGGTACATTACCTTGGCATTATCTTCGCACGAAGATAAAGTGCAAAATATGCATTTGTGATTACTTACCTCGCACAAAGGTAAAACATATTTTTCGACAAAATTCTATGTGTTTTCGAGTTTGTGTTTGTATAGGAAAAGAAATCGAACTTCGACAAGAAAACACAACATAGTAAAGTTTATGAGTGAGTTGCCAATTGTTAAAGCACCTACAGATCCTCACAAGGCCTTTCGTTCACATATAGAGAGGTTCTGGGAGCATGCAAAGTATGTACCAGAGAAGAAAGCTATACGATATTTTGTGCGGATTAGTAATGAAGATAAAGAGGTGTATATTACTGAAGCCCTGATTTGCAGAGTGTTAGATTTCAAAGACAAAGATGAAGATCGAATGATGTATACTGAACCTATATGCAAAGATGCTTCTACAAAATGGGCTATAAGGGGCATGTCAATACACAGTCCAATAAAGCTTATCTCGGAAGGCATTACATGTTTTTCATACATTCTGTGATATCTGCGTTAAGTCACAGGAAAGGGGATGTGATGCTATAGTTGATTATCAGATGTGCATGATCATTGCACTCATGCTGAATAAGCTTTACAACTTCACCAAAATGATATTTGAGTAGATGTAGTTAAATATTGATAAATAATAGTTTTTGCAATATCTTAGATTTGTACAGATGACGTTAGATGATCAATTTCCCAACTTAGTCAAAAACAAGAATGATGTGCTGCTGCTAGATCACATGACAGGGTTATTTTTAGTAGGTTTAAATCAGTATCTAAAGCATGCTACAGAGCCGATGACCAGAAAGTTCTTTGGGAGATTTGATGACAAGAGATACAAAGCACCTTCAAAGAATAAATGGAGAAACGAAGACAGTGATTCTGATGATGAGGCTGCTCAGATGGATGGTTATGAGCCTAAGAGAGGTGTGTGGTACGAAAAAGAAGATACTAAGAAATAGAGCACTCCATAAGCCAAAGCTCAGAAAAGAAAGAGAGAAATAGTCCTCAAAGATGAAACTACTGATGAGGAAGTAGAGATTGAGCCAGTTACTAAGCAACATGTTGAAGCTGAAGTCAATGTTGAAGACGAGGTATTTTCTGCTACCTCAGATAAAGAAAAGGAAGGTGCAGGTGGTGATAACGATGAAGATTCTGAGGATACCTTGGTCAGAGTTGAAAAGGCTGAAAGGTTGGCTCAAATAAAAAAAAAGAAAGTGGTTAGAGATGACAATGATGTTTATATTCCCTCTGATAATGATTCTGAAGCTGAAAGGCCAATCAAAAAGGCACGAAGAGTTAAAAGCAAGCCTGATGTTCAGAAAAAGACTACTGGGTCTCCAGCTATAAAGAAAGCCAGAAGGAAATATATGAGGAAAAAGACAGCACAGATTGAAAGTGTTGAACAACCATATACATCACCCATTCACATTTCCTCACCTCAACAACCACCATCATCACCCCCATAGTCTTCACCACAACATATCACACCTTCACATCAAACTCCTCCAAAACATCAAACATCTCCACAAACTCAAACAACACCCAAAAACCAACACCTAAATCAGCTCCAAGACAATCAATGTCAGACAAATTTCCTCGAGATTTTGGAGATATTCAATTTCATAGAAGGGCTTGATGAAAACTCCAATGGCAACATGTTCAACGACTCCAAAATAGTAGAACTGGAAAGTAAAATCAAAGCCTTGGAACATAATAAGGAAGTATTGGAAGGCAGGATGAAATTTTTTGAAAATGATAGAGAATATATGAAAGCTGTGATTGAAAGTCTGGTGACTAATAATGAAAGGTTGAGATGGGTGGTAAATGATTTTAAGGATAAACGTGCTCGAAGTAATAGAAAATTTGAATTATTCAAAAGGTTTTGGCTAGCAGGTTGGGAATAGACTTTGATGCTAAATTTGACCGTTTAGAAGTTGAAGAAGCAAGACAAAAAGCAGTCGAACGAGCTAAGAAAGCAGAGGTAGATGCTAGAGCTTTAGGCAAAGGAAAAGATAAAATTGATGAGGTTCCTATGATAGAACAATCTGCGCCAGAAGCTGAATTTCTGCCATAAATTACTGCTGCTAGTGTTGAGATTGAGGAAGAAGTTGATATAGATGTTGATGCTAAATCGGTTAATTTTGTACTTGTTGGAAGACAATGATCTTGTTTCTGTGAATCCTATGATTGAATAGATTGCAAAGCAAAGGAGACTATATGCTGAGATACATGTTGAGTTAGATGAATTTGACGATGACGAGGAGGATGATGACAAAGATAAAGATGATGAAAATAATAAAAAAGATGACGACGATAAGGGTGGCGATGACGATGACACTCAGGGAGGTACTAGAGTTGCGGTGGTTGAAACTACAAAGATAAACGAATTTTTTGATTACGATGCTTATCTAAATGATTCTAGTAACCAAGAAGATGATACACAACGTCAGGGGAAACAGAAAGAGGAAACTCACGATGCAGAACAGTCAGAAATTTACAGATGTTCCTAATTGTTATACGCCCTGAATTTTGTATCTGGAATATAATGTTGAAAAAGGTGAGTTCGTGCACAATTATACAAAACAAGAGATCACTATTATGCTTAGAGTTGATGAAGATTTGTTCGAATTTGACTTTGAAGAGGAACTGAATAACATCAGGGCATTCGAGCCAAATGATTATGTTTACAAGCATATACCATATGCTGATATGTATGATAGGGTGATTATTGAAAATGTATCGGATGATGATGAAGCGATCAATTATTCTGGTGAAGCTAAAAATATTGCTGAGGCTAAATAGATATGGTTTAAAGAGCTACAAA
This sequence comes from Scalesia atractyloides, assembly GCA_947069175.1. Classification (NCBI taxonomy): domain Eukaryota; kingdom Viridiplantae; phylum Streptophyta; class Magnoliopsida; order Asterales; family Asteraceae; genus Scalesia; species Scalesia atractyloides. Next base: position 41,696,048 of record CAMTDV010000116.1, read on the forward strand.
AAGAAAGAAAGTTCAGACGGCCGTTAGCATTCTTGACACGCGACAAAGATAAATCTTTAGATGATATTTTGAGCTAGGGATGGATTCCTGAGTAGGATGTCTATGCGATCAAACGAGAATATGGTGTTCAATACTTCAGGTATTTGAATGATTTGAAGATATTACCGAATATCGAAGATCTTGTACATACAAAGAGTATTAACTTCCAAATGAAGTTTCATGATCAAAGATTATGGAAGTTAATTAAATATGAAGCAGCACATGGTTTTAACAAGTGGAAACATTTGATTCTGAAGAAAAGAAGAAAAATTGACAAAGTTACTAAAGAGAAAGATGTCACGCTTGTGATAAAACGACCACGTGTGATGAAAAACATGTGACATACCGGTAAATTCGTACAGCCTAAACAACTATTACATTCGTATTTTGGACTTTTTTCTATTTAATTAAGTCTGAAAGGTCTAGGAATTACAAAATCGTAGCTTAGTATGATGACAAACCCGCCACAATTAGAAACATATAAAATTATTCCATAGACTGGCGGCAGAAACGCGAACACACTGTACATGTCAGGACTAGTCGCGATACAGCCTGACATGGCAAAAACAAGAAGTAAAGTTTATCCGTGATTGTAGGTCCACTTGCGGATGGTGTTAGACCATTTCCTTGTTCATATGACACACACACAAGTGCGGAATCCAAGTGTGCATGCAACCAAAGCAAAGTAAAGAACACGGGGTAACCAAAGATTCACTATCTTGATTAATGATTGAGAACAAATACAAACATATACACACAATGCTCGTATTACTCAAACAAACTTGTTGTGTTCTTGTGTGTTCGTCTTAAGAGATAACAATCTCTCTGGTCAGTCTGGTGAGCTAGCTAACTTTCACGCGCAAGTCCCCTAGTTCTGAGGCAACCCCAACTAAGAGGTACATGTCTGCTTATATAGTGTCTGTCCAGTTTCGTACCAAATACGAGTCTAGACATACTGAACACAATATTTCACACGAGACAGAACTCCAGAATTTGGTGCGTGACAGCTGTTTCGTACGAAATACATGTTTCCTACGAAACCATTCAATGATTCGCACTAAACCTCTGTTTTGTACGAATTCTCTGACTTGAACAGAATCCTCTCAATAGGAGAACGTGTGTAGACTTGACGTTTCCAAGACTTATCAGTATGCACACATGCAACTGATTAACACATACAAGCTAAGATGTCATACTAGATCAAGATAGAAGGATATCTCAATCTATTCGACACGACCAAACCTATACAGACACTTGAGCAAAGACCGTACAATTACAACTGTAATTAAGAACAAGCGACACACACAAAACTGTATCAACAAACTCCCCCTTGGATGTTGCTTGGTCTTCGGTCTTCAGTCTTTGGTCTTCAGACGTTGGTCTTCACATAGAATGGTTTGGAGTATCAACAAACTCCCATGATGATCTGCTATCCATTGATAGATCTGCTATCCAATGATTAGAGCATCAGTCTTCGAACTTCTAAGAAACTTCAAATCTTTCTTGTTTCCTCTTCTGACTTGTCAGACTTCTTCGTTGCTGGTCTTTGTTTATGTTCTTTTTGTATCAATCAGTACTCATAGACAAATATAATTAGAACACAAATTTCTTAGGGGATACACACAAAAGACTTATCATAAATTCTTCGTATGATTGTATTCCCTGAACAAGATACACACACTCGTATGAATTCCAGTAGCAGATTTGAGAAAAAACAAGTGACCAAGTCAAACAAATGACTAGGTTCATTCGTATGAGATACACACAATCAAACGAATTTCAGATTTTGGATTTCTTTTGATGGATTACTTGTTGCAAAATATTACTTTTATGAAGTTGCAATATCAAACTAATGGTTTTCTGGCGTATCTTGGTAGAAAATCTTGAGTATCAACTTTGGCTAACTTTCAAAAAGTAATTACATAAGCAAGTAAGTAAACTAGACAATAAAATCAAAATATATAGATAAACTATATATCTATTGAACAATATTTTTCGAGTTTCAAGATAAAAGAATCATACCAGCATTTTAATCTTTGTCAAAGACGGTATTAGGTTTTTAAAATTAAACAGATAAGTATTCAACTATGATTATCGGTATTGTTGTCCACGTAAGCTCAGACTTATCAGATGTAATCATGATTAGGAGATATGATTAATGTATGGATTTATACTTACTAGCCGGTGTTCAACCACATCCCGACACATTCCCGTATCAAGATATGCACGAGAGAAAATCTTACCGGTGAGTATACTACTTTATCATCTGTTTTGACGTATATGAATGATGTGAGATACTCACTTATTTTTTATTGAAAACAAGCCCTTTGTGATTTAATCACTTATTGATGAGGAACTTGATTTTCATATGCATGCAGGGAACAGGAGTAAGTCCGTGAATAGGTTAGTACCATCATACCGACAAAGAGACGAGCTTAGCTCCCTCATAAAGTTGTGATATTTTATCACTTATTTTGGGGATGTGATATTTTTATCACTTATTTGAAGGTCGAATGCAGTATGTACACGTATGTATGATATCATGGAAGTTCTAGACTTGCGTCACCATTATTTTTCAGCAAAAGATTCAACCATGATACCCAGATGATAAGCCAGAATAAAGACCGTATATCTCAGAACCTCGGCACTCTATCAAACGAAATTTCGGTACCAAGACCATATGCCAATGAATGGTTCCCACCTGCCGTTTAGTCTGTTTGGTTTATATCAACCTGCACATTTTAGTCTGATTGTGAGCCTACCGATACATCATAAGTAAAGCTACTTATCAATCTTCTTTCTATGCTTTTAACCATTTTTTACAGATTTACTGGTGAATTTTCATCATCTTCATTGTATCCAAGAAACTCATTTTTTTATTTTTCTAATGTTTTTGTATTTTTCTGAATTTTCTCCCCCTTAAACAAAGAAGGTAAATAAAAGACATATTTTTGTATTTTCTTGAAATTTACTCCCCCTAAAATATAAACTGAAAATCTTTTTGTAGTTTTAGATTTTTTTTTGGAAGGTATATACAAAAATAGTTAGCCACAGTTGAGTTACTCGGGTTTCACCTTGATGCCATTGACCAAAAGTAGATAATCATAACGTGATTTATCAAAGACTTTGGTAAAAAAGGTCGGCACGTAGGTGATTAGTGTGGATTTTAACAACATCGATAAGTCTCTTTTCATAACAATCTCGTATGAAATGATACTTAATCTCGTGTTTTGTTTTTGAATGCTGAAATGATACTTAATCTCAAGCAGCTTCATTATCAACAAAAATAGGAGTAGTATGAAATTCAAAACCGTAGTCGCGCATTTGCTGTTGAATCCATAGAACTTGAGAGCAGCAACTAGAAGCCCACATATACTCAGCTCACATGTTGATGTAGCTACACAAGTCTGCTTTTTACATTACCACATGACTAGGCGATTTCCCAAGAACTGACATCCTGCGGTTGTTGACTTTGCATCGATTTTGCAGCCGCCATGATCAAAATCACTAAATGCTGTCAGATCAAAGTTATCATCCTTAGGGCACCACAGACATGTCAGGACGACCCTTTAGTTAACAAAAGATCCTTTTCACAGCCATCAAATGAGAAACCTTCGGACTAGACTGATAGCGCGCAAGAAGGCATGTTGGGTACATTAAGTCGGGTCTGGAAGCAGTAAGATACACGAGAGATCCGATCATAGCACGATAGAGAGATGGTTGTACATGTTCACCCATTCCGTCTCGAGTAATCCCATGATTTTGAGATAATGGAGTTCCCAAAGGCTTTGAGTCATCCATCTGAAATTGCTTGAGAATATCTCCGACGTACTTGGTTTGATGGATAAAAATCACTTCCTTTGATTGCTGAACCTGCAAACCTAAAAAGAAAGTCATTTCTCCCATTGCGCTCATCTCGAACTTCTCCTGCATAACTTGTTCGAATTCTTTGCACATTCGAGTGTTAGTAGACCCAAATATAATATCATCAACATAAACCTGTACTAGCAGCAAGTCCTTGTCCTGTTCATTGATGAAGAGAGTACAGTCGATCAGGCCTCGTCGAAAACCATTTTTCAACAAATAGGTAGACATACAAAGCCCTCGGAGCTTGATGAAGACCATATAACTCCTTGTTGAGAAGCCAAACCTTGTCAGGATGGTGTGGATCTTCAAAACCTGGCGGTTACTCAATATATACTTCCCCTTCTACCACACCATGAAGAAATGCACTCTTCACATCAATCTGATAAACGTTGAACTTCTTGAAGGACGCATAAGCCAAAAAGATTCTTATGGCCTCAAGTCGTGCAACCGGTGCATAAACTTCATTGTAATCGATCCATTCGACCTGATTAAAACCTTGAACATCCAATCACGCTTTGTTTCTCACAACAACACCTCGGTCATCCTTCTTGCACTTGTACACCTATCGTGTACCAATCTTCTTGTAGCTGCAGGGCTGTCAACCAATTTCCAGACGCCTAACTTCTGAAACTGTTGAAGTTCTTCCTGCATGGCTTCAACCCAAGAGTCTTCTTTCATTGCCTCCTTCAAAGATTTTGGTTCTACTTGGCACACATAGCAGGCAAAAGAACAATCATTCAGACCACCAGATTCCCTAATTTCCGAATACAATCCAGCATTCTGGTTGTTTCGAAGCTGATTACGAGTCTGCACACCACTCTGGACATCTCCAATAATATTCTGCTGAGGATGGATATTATGAATACGAGTTTCTGGCACATCAGGAACTCGAAAATTGATATTCAAATTGTTGATATTCAGATCAACAGTTACATCGAGAGCTGGATTTTATGACGTTGTAGATGCCTGACCCTTAGTCGTTCCTTGAGGTTGAATATTTGACGTATCATTTGAAAATCCAGGAACCGCACCAGAGGTAGCTTCATTCGCATAGTGAAACTCATCGTCTTCTGACCAAACATTATAATCCGCAGCGTCTTCGAATTCCTCATTTTGAACAAGATTGTTAACCGAAGTCGATACTTGAGGGTTAACAATAATTGGTCAAACTAGTGATGAATCTACTGCAGTATCACTCTCCAAAAGCATCTGAGCAGTAGCTGTTGCATCATCAAAAGTTGGCAGATTAAAGTAGTCAAATAGCCCATCGTAGTCAAACATCCAAGGAGCACCCGGAGCTCTAATAGCTTCTGTATATCTTTGAACCTTGACTTCACCACATTCTTCAATCTTCTTCGAAGACAAATTCCACACCCGGAAATGTGGAGTAGCATATCCAAGAAAGAAACCATCGATAGCCTTGGGACCAAACTTTCCATGTGGGTCGATCATAGTGCATGGAGCCCCAAAAGGTTCTAAGAAAGAAATATCCGGATTCCTTTTATGTAACAACTCAAGGCATGTCTTCCCATGTCTCTTCACCGTCAGAACTCTATTCATCATGTAGCACGCAGTAGCAACAGCTTCTCCCCAAAATTGAACAGGAAGTTCTGATTCTACTAACATGGTTCTTGCATTTTCAATAAGAGTTCGATTTTTCCTCTCAGCGATGCCATTTTATTGTGGAGTATATCGAGAACTGTACTAATGCAGAATACCCTTTGAGGAACAGAACTTGTCCATAACTTGATTCTTAAATTCCGTGCCATTGTCGCTTTTGATTCTCCTTACCTTCAGATTGTACAAATTTTCTAACATAGTCAGGAGATTCTTGAGGATAGTAGGAACTTCACTCTTGTGTGCCAACATGTTTACCCATGAGAATCTGGAAGAGTCATCAGTAACTACCAGACAATAAGAATCACCAAAGGTTGTCTTGTGTTTCATAGTTCCAAAGAGGTCCGTATGAAGACGTTCCAGTGGTATATTCACAGTGTTGATCTTCTTCACGGGATGGAACTTTCTCGCTTGCTTCCCTTTCTAGCATGATACACAAACGTCTTGAAGATGAAAGTTCTTTACTGGTACACCATTCACTAGATTGTTCTTCACCAAATAGTTCATTTTTCTCAGGTGAATGTGTCCCATACGTCTGTGCCAGGAGATTGATTCCTTCTCGGTGGCTTTAGAGACAAAACATGTGACTTGTGCAGATGTTGTAATAGCTTGGCTCATATCAAGAATATATAAATCATTAATTCTTGGAGCCGACAGGAGAATCCATTCCTTGGGGATCTTGAATCCAGGCTTCAGCACATAACATCCGATATCATCAAAATGTAGCGTGAACTTCTTGTCGCAGATTTGAGAAACGCTAAGAAGATTGTGATCAATTTGCCGCACATAATTGATCTTGTCGAAGCTCACAACACCATTGGAGACCATTCCTTCTCCAGTGATGTATCCACCTTTGTCACCAGCAAAAGCAACATAACCACCCCTTATGCTTTTCACATCATATAGGAGCCACAAGTTGCCCGTCATGTGCCTTGATGCTCCACTATCAACAATCCAATGACTGTTTACAGTTCCTCCTGGAACACCCTGCACATTGCACAAACAAGATTAGTTTGAGATGGGGACCCAAGCCTTAGTGGTCTTGGGTCGTCCCTTATCATCAAGAAATGTAATCTCAATTTCTTGATGATTAACAAACTGAGAGCCTCCTTTTGAACCATCACCGATCTTCTGTTTCCAAGATCCTTGTTCATTACCCGATTTACTATTATTTACAGTTTTAACAGTGTCTGGTTTTATTGACTTTGAAGTTCTTTGATCCTTTTTAGAAGAATCCGATTTTAAAGCATTCTCAACTGCTTTTACTTGTTTACATTTTTGTTTCTCTTTTTGATCTTTAATGATTCGTTTATCTTGTGTCGGAGAAACAGATTTACGATTGCAAGTTGGTTCATGAGGGTTTTTCTCTATACATCTTGATTTGGCTGGATTTTGACAATCCTTTATAATGTGGCAAAATTCTCCACATTTGAAACATGTTCTCCTTTCAACAAAACTAGGAGCTCGTGTTTCTCGGCTTGATGTTGAACTTGTGGATCCTGAGGTACTGGGTTCATTTTCATTACATCCATCAGTGTGTTGGGTGTAATTGTTTTGACTATTTCTTTTCAAAATCTTAACTTTCTTTACAAATCAACATTAGATTTTCCTTGAAAAGTTTCGACTTTATCGGTACCTTTAGAACTCACAAATTTAACAATTTTACCCTTTTTCTGGTAACGAGAGCCTTTTACTTCAACCTTTGGTTGAGAAACTGTAGGCTTTTCAACTCTCTTCCATTGTTTTTCTTTTGAAGCAGATAATGGTTGTGATTTGGTTGACTTTTTCTTCTCTAAAGGTTTGGTTGTTGACTTTTCAAAAACCTGATCTATCGAGATTGGATTTACGTTTTTAATTGGAAAATCTTTGTTTGAATAGATTTTCTTATCTCCAACCAAGGTATACAACACACTATCTACTTCTTGTGTAGACACACTTGTCTTCACAGATTTCATAGGAACAGTTTCTTGATTCTCAACAGATTGAGTACTAGGAGTAGTAGACAATTCTACTCTTTTCCTTTCATCAAGAGGCTGTTCCTGATCATCATTTCTTGATTCATCATCTGATGTATCATCCTCTTATTCATCAGATGATGAACTTTCTGGCTTGCTTGGTTCTTGAGAGGAATTGCCTAGTTTGAACCCTAACACTTCTGCGAATTCCTCAGGATTCAAAGGTACAGAGGGTTCAAAACGAGGCATCTCCTCTTCATCAGGCATTTTGGTACAGTTGTGTTTCATTGGGGGTGGACACGAATTATACCCTATGCATTGAGCATCTCCCTTTAGTTTTTGAACTTCAATGATATGATCAAGCACATATTGAGAGTTAGAATAACTTTCCAATTTGCGTTTGGTCGAATCATATTTGCATTTGGCGATGGCTAACTCTTTCTTTGCTTCTTCTAGGAGATTAATGTACTTATTAATTCTTGTCTGTTTATTCAAAACTGTTTTTGTTAATTCAGAAACACTTTTCTTAAGGGTTTCTATTACAGATTTGAATTCTTTTTCATTTCTAGTTAGCGCCAAATTCGCCTATTTGCATTTTGATAGTTCAACAACTAAATTGTTGACGGTTTCATATTTTATTTTCAACTCAACACAGTCATTGCAAATAGTAGGAGGTTCAGAATTTATCTATTTTGAATAACCTTCAACATTTGCCATGAAGGCAGTGTGATGAGGAAAAACTGCACCATCTGTAGAGAGTGCCTCTGTCTCTTTTTCCACAGCTTCTGCATTCCTCGTCATACTTACCTTTTCATTCTTCAACATCTCAGCTTCACTCAGCAACTCTTCAACCTCAGCATCACTTCCTTTCTTCACACATGAATCAGATCCATAACCATCTGAACTTGAACATTCTTCATCAGAACTACAAGCATCCCCAGATGTATCATCGTTATTTGGAGTGTTGTTGCTATGATCATGCTTGATTTGATCCACGATCTTCGCATAGCATGCCGTTCTTCCGTTGTTCTCAGTTCCCAACTATACTGACCAATCACATCCTTCATCAGACTGAACTACCATAGCTCTGTGCATGTTTGAAGGTCCTGATTGATTGGTGTTGTTAGAGTTGCCAACAGCTATTATTCTTCTTTCATTGTTGTAATGTGCTGTGTTGGATGGTTGAGACTGATTACGAATGGGGTTGTGATTTCCTTCCTTGCTGGGTCTTGTGCATTCCCGCTTAAAGTGACCTCTTTCTCCACAGTTGAAGCAAGTAACGGCGGTTTTGTCAAAGCCGTATTTGGTATCCTTCTTGCTTTCCAAACTGGTTCTACCCGTTCTTCTCATATAATCCTTCGCTCTTCTCATAGCACTTGCAAATGCCTACTTGATGTCCATCAGCTCCATTTCATCTCGGTCAATTTGTTCGTAGTCTTCGTTCGTCAGATTGCTGTTCCCTATTTGACCTGCAACTAAACCACAATATGAACTGACCAGGGTGTTTAGAAGTTCTACATGTTCCTGTGCAACTTCTACATTGATTTTGGAGAGATTTAACTTGTTAAGTATGACAGTGTTGGGATTTGCTGATTGACTGTTGCTTCCATAGAAAGCTTGTTGAGGAGCTTGCTATGGAGCTTTATTAGCTAAATCCCTTGGCTGCGGAAGGAATGCTTTCAGATCAAAAGCCTGTTCATAGGTTTGATTGCTCGAACCTGTAGACTGACTTGTTTGAACTGGTTGGGGTAGAAAAGGGTTCACGTTTGACAGAACCGCGGTCTGCAGCTTCGGTTGCTGACTTGAGCTTGTACCTGCATTTATACCGCCAAAATACATTTCAGGGATTTGTGGAGCAGAGACTCGTTGTGCCTTCCGGAGTTCTTCTTCATTCTTGTTCTCTAGTTTCTCCACAAATTCATAAATACTTATTGAGTCCAAAACACCTGTATGTTTTAATAGATCAATAAATTGACCCCATTTTGGAAGTAAAGCATCAGCAAATCGCATCACAATTTCTTGTGGTGCTGCTAACACTTTATACGAGTACATTTCACTGAGAAGATGATAAAACCGAGTGGTCATATCATTCAAGGTTTCGTTCTCCATGAACGTTAAACCTTCAAACTCTTTCTTGAGCAGATCATGCCGAATCTTCCTGGTAGCAGCGTTACCTTCAACTCTTGATTCCAAAGTGTCCCACAATTTTTTTTTTGTAGTACAATACACCAACTGATAATAAATGTCTTTATGCAGAGCTTGTGTGAGGATAGAAAATGCCTTTTTCTCTAGATCGTAAGCTTTCTTGTCACTTTCGACTAGATTGGCCAATGAGGTTGGATTTGATCCAGCTTCTTCAAGTGCTTCATTGTAGGGGGTAGTGAAACACGTTCACAATTCTGTGTTCTGTCCAAGAACATATGCATGAAAACGACTTTTCAAGGAAGGATAATCGTTCATATGATTTAGCTTGGGCGGACGGTTGTTACTCCCTGTTTCACTTTCTCTCATTAACAGAGTTTGGATGCTTTGATTTTGATTCCACCACACGCCCATTGATTTGCAGAGATCATTGATGTATGTTGTGGCATCAAAGATTTTACCCATGATGTTGCAGAGCTTTGCGAAGACTCCTGATTTGAGCTTGAACAACTCCAATCCAACGGGTTAGAACTCATTATATTTCTTGTTTAATGAAAATTTAAAGGTTTTAAAGTTTCACGATTATAATTACCTTTTAAAATTCACAGATCTGATAATATGATAAATTCTTAAAATCACAAAGCTTTGAAAAAGAAGAACAACAAGCAAAAACCAAAGTTAAACAAAACTAATTTCATGCGGATAACACCCTATTTCGTACAAACCACACAGTTTCGTGCGAAACAGTTGTTTTGTGCGAGACAAGGTGTTTTCGTGTGAATCAGATGTTTCGCACTAAACTTTTCAATCGCACCAAATGTTTTGTTCATCGTTTTTCAGAGGAATCTTTTCAGAAATGGTTTGGTAAGAAATTTCCTTTCTTGTTTAGACCAGCTTTTTCGAAATTACATGTTGTCTTACCCACTTTTAGTTAAAACATAGATTTTTAATTAGTCAACAGTCCAAGTCCAGATCCAAGTCAGAAAATGTCAACCCTACCAAAACTAATCAGATTCAAATTTTTGTAGATTTCTTCTTCAAGGGTGTTCTTCAGAAAAATTTTACCATAAAATTTTCTGCATACAACAGATTTTAACCAAGTTTTAAGTTAGTTAACTATCCAAAACTTATGTTTTCTGCTGGAGGCTCAAGAACACTTCAGAAATCTTCAAACTAGCTCAGAGACAACTAAGCCCGGTTTTGAACAAGGAAAGAGCCAAAGCTCTGATACCACTTGTAGGTCCACCTGCGGATGGTGTTAAACCAGTTCCTTATTCATATGACACACACACAAGTGCGGAATCCAAGTGTGCATGCAACCAAAGCAAAGTAAAGAACATGGGGTAACCAGAGATTCACTATCTTGATTAATGATTGAGAACAAATACAAACATATACACACAATGCTCATATGACTCAAACAAACTTGCTGTGTTCTTGTGTCTTCGTCTTCAGAGATAACAATCTCTCTGGTCAGTCTGGTGAGCTAGCTAACTTTCACGCGCAAGTCCCCTAGTTCTGAACACAATATTTCACACGAGACAGGACTCCAGAATTTGGTGTGTGACAGCTGTTTCGTACGAAATACATGTTTCATATGAAACCATTCAGTGATTCGCATGAAACCTCTGTTTCATACGAATTCTCTGACTCGCACAGATTCCTCTCAATAGGAGAACGTGTGTAGACTTGACGTTTCCAAGACTTATCAGTATGCACACATGCAACTGATTAACACAGACAAGCTAAGATGTCATACTAGATCAAGATAGAAGGATATCTCGATCTATTCGACACAACCAAACCTATACAGACACTTGAGCAAAGACCGTACAATAAAACTTTAATTAAGAACAAGCGAAAGACACAAAACTGTACCAACAGTGATAAATATTATATAGAAACATTAGTTTTAAATAATGTACTAACAATACTTTTAGAAAAATTCTATTAAAACACCAAATTGTCAAGTCCGTAGAAAAATAGAGCAATTTTTGTAGAGTGTACATCACTCTGCAGAACGAAACAGCAAATGTCCGAAATTCAAAAAGAAAAGTTATTTATAATAAATAATATATAGGGTATTAAAAACAACACAAAATCCTTATTTAAACTTTAGGTTTTAAAGCTAAACGGTTAGTTCAGTAACTACCCGACAACAAAGCCGGTATAGGAACTGAGTATAAAATAACGAATTTATTAGTCCGGAGAGTGGGATTAATAAATTGGACAATAGAATTTGTACAAATACAATTGTGTAGATAAAATTTTAAGTAACACAAAATGTCAGTATTTAACCGGTACGAGACCTGAACCGAATTTACCAACCGAACAACAAAACAATAAATCTAGTGAACAAGTTTGACAAGTTTTAACATCACCTAAGTGTGTTGAGCCATTAAACTTTATAGAAACTAATATATTTAAACATCCAAGATCATAAAGTTTACAAAATATATCAAGATTCTATTAAAAAAAATTAAAACCCAAACCACCCCCTGCTCACGGCTATGTGGGTCCACATGCCCACTCATTTTATTTTTCTTGATGTGTTGGATTAACTAGGAGATGATTAGTGTTGGGTGATGTGTAGAAACATAATCAAAACAATTCTTCTACACTCCACCATCCTCCTCATTCCCAACATCAACCAAAACCTTTCACCTCCCTCCTTCTCTCTCTAAAAATCAGCCAAGACCAAACACCCTCATCTTCACCTTTTCAAAATTCAAACTCAAGGAAATCAATCAAGTATGGAGGTGCATGAATGCTTCAAAGCTTTTGCAAGACTTGAAGACCCACTTGGAGCATTTTCTCAAGACTTGAAGCTCTTGGAACATCATCTTTTCTTTATACTATCATCATCTTCATCTTGTTCTTCAAACTAGTAGTAAGCTTCATACTTTATTACTACATTCTTATATTATGGTTTAATATAAAATATACAAGATCATCTTGAATCTTACATAACAATCATTTAAAAACAATGATAAGAATAAAAATACTAATATGATTACTTAACTTATTTGATGATCTTGAAGTTGTCTTTTTGTAGTAGAAGTAATCTTTCATTTTTATGGTTAAAAATGAAGATCTAAACACATGCATGTTTAGATCTAGCAAGATTTACTAACAAAAATGTTATGGACATGATTTTTGCACTTAAAAAGGTCATATGTATTATAGAAAATTTAGATTATTATTTAAAATTTATGATCTAGAAATTTTGTTGAAAAATAGTAATAAAGTTTCCATATTTGGAAAGGTCATGAACATGTACTCATTTTGGGGAGTGTTATGAACATATCTACACACTTAAAAAGATTTCATGTATTACATAAAGTATTGGTTTTTATATATAATAAATAATCTAAGAGTTTTTGTTAAAAAGTATTAATAAAGTTTCCATTTTTGGAAGGTTTAAAGTCACTACAAGTTCATAACATTTCTTGTTAAAGATTTATGATCTAGAAGATTAGTCCTTAATACCTGATCATTATTTGAGTTAAAAAATGATTTAAAACATGTTTATTTAAACATGGGAAAGTCCATAGTTTAAGCGAAACTATGGCAAAAATTTTATAAAGTTTATTATGATTAAAGTAAGGTTAAAATAAAGATTTTGTGATTAAAAATGACTAAGAATTTTAATCATGATTAAACAAAATCTGGATGAAAAAGATTTAAGATAAAATTACAAGAGTTTTCTAAAACTAATAATGGATAAATATATACATATTTCTAGATAAAATATATATTCAGTTATGGTCAAGTATGTGTATGTATTTTGTGTATAAACATTATGGATATAGATCAAATAGGAATAAATACAATAATACACAATTTCACAAAAAGTACAAGAAAACACACACACACACACACACACACACACATATATATATATATATAATTATCGCACACATATACTTGAAACATGACAAGTATAAATGTTTTTTGTCCAAACATGGACATAAACTAACAAATCGGACAATATGACAATTTGGACAAAAACGGACAATTTGGACATATCAAACAAATAAAATGACATAGACGAAACAAACGACACGGACGAAACGAATAACACGAACGAAGCGTGCGACACAAACAAAACGGTCAAAACAAATAAACGAACGTTCACACACTATACAAAAAGTATACATATTAGAATTTATAAAATAACTTATATAAAATATTAGTAGTTTTATAAACTAATTTTTATAAATTATATCTAGTAAGTATTTAAAACATGGATTAAGCCCAATTAAACAAACCATACGGGCTAACGCACTTTTATAAACTAGATTGGGTAGGCCCACACATATGAAACATAAGAATTAAATTATTACACTTAACCTTTGAGCTAGGCCCATTCAACCGCGAAAAATATGGAATATATATATATAGTACATATATATATATATATACAAACAAAGAAACAAATTATACAACTATAATTATGAAATCAAGATGAATACTTGTACGAAAACGATCATAAACCTAAGTGTCTAACGGATTAGAACACTTGCAAGTGAGAAAACGAACGAAGAATAGAAGCCATTAAGAATTGGAATGTACCCAAGACGCCATCAGAAGTCATATGTCCGTTGGAACTCGAAGCGCGGACCCGAGTGCATTTGGGAATGAGAAGATGAAATGCAAAGGAAGTACCCTCACCTGTTCGAGGAAGTCCCTGTAACGGATAATGCAACTTAAATTTCGGGGCGAAATTTTCTTGAACAGGGGAGAATGTGACATACGACAAAATATAGGTAAATCCGTACAGCCTAAACAACTATTACATTCGTATTTTCGACTTGATTTTATTTAATTAAGTCTTAAAGGTTTAGGAATTACAAAATCATAGCTTAGTATGATGACAAACCCGCCACAATTAGAAACATATAAAATTATATCCTAGACTTGCGGCAGAAACGCACTATACATGTCAGTACTAGTCGCGGTACAGTCTTACACGACAAAAATGAGAAATAAAGTATGTTCGTGATAATTATTATATAGAAACATTAGTTTTTAAATATGTACGAACAATACTTTCAGAAGAATTCTATTAAACACCAGATTGTCTAGTCCATAGAAAAATACAACAATTTTTGTAGAGTGTACAGCACCCCGTAGAACGAAATAGCAAATGTCCAAAATTCAAAAATAAATATTATTTACATAAATAATATATAGGGTACTAAAAACAACACAAAACCCTTATTTAAACTTTAGGTTTTAAAGCTACACGGTTAGTTTAGTAACTACCCGACAACAAAGACGGTACATGAACTGAGTCCAAAATAACAAATTTATTAGTCCGGAGAGTGGGATTAATAAATTGGACGATAAAATTTGTACAAAGACAATTGTGTAGATAAAATTTTATAAGTAACACAAAATGTCAGTATTTAACCCGGTACGAGACATGCACCGAATTTATCAACCGAACAACGAAACAATAAATCTAGTGAACAAGTTGGAAAATTTTTAACATCACCTTAATGTGTTGAGACATTAAACTTTATAAAAATAATATATTTAAACATCCAAGATCATAAAGGTTACAAAATATATCAAGATTTTATTAAAAAAACTTAAAACCCAAACCACCCCCCTTGCTCACGGCTATGTGGGTCCACATGCCCACTCATTTTATATTTCATGATTTGTTGGATTAACTAGGAGATGATTAGTGTTGGGTGATGTGTAGAAACATAATCAAAACAATTCTTCTACACTCCACCATCCTCCTCATTCCCAACATCAACCAAAACCTTTCACCTCCCTCCTTCTCTCTCTAAAAATCAGCCAAGACCAAACACCCTCATCTTCACCTTTTCAAAATTCAAACTCAAGGAAATCAATCAAGTATGGAGGTGCATGAATGCTTCAAAGCTTTTGCAAGACTTGAAGACCCACTTGGAGCATTTTCTCAAGACTTGAAGCTCTTGGAACATCATCTTTTCTTTATACTATCATCATCTTCATCTTGTTCTTCAAACTAGTAGTAAGCTTCATACTTTATTACTACATTCTTATATTATGGTTTAATATAAAATATACAAGATCATCTTGAATCTTACATAACAATCATTTAAAAACAATGATAAGAATAAAAATACTAATATGATTACTTAACTTATTTGATGATCTTGAAGTTGTCTTTTTGTAGTAGAAGTAATCTTTCATTTTTATGGTTAAAAATGAAGATCTAAACACATGCATGTTTAGATCTAGCAAGATTTACTAACAAAAATGTTATGGACATGATTTTTGCACTTAAAAAGGTCATATGTATTATAGAAAATTTAGATTATTATTTAAAATTTATGATCTAGAAATTTTGTTGAAAAATAGTAATAAAGTTTCCATATTTGGAAAGGTCATGAACATGTACTCATTTTGGGGAGTGTTATGAACATATCTACACACTTAATGTGACAACCGGCAGTTTTCGGTTGTAATTACGTGCATAACGAGCATCAACACAATCATAATTAGCTTAATTAGGTGTAAATTAAGTCGATAAGGCCCTGGAGAGCCTAGGAACGTCTACTTTATTCACGCTATGTGATTTGGCGATAATCGAGAACTCTTACGCGAAATTGAATGATAAACGAACGGATGCCAAACAAATACTGGCAACACCTAGAAATACGAATTTTGTACTTATATCTATCATACAGCTATGATTATGCGATATATTTACGTCTAAATATTATCGGGCATCGCAAAGCACAACGCGGAAGCTACGCGAAAAATCGAAATGCACCGACAATGAAACGAAAGCCACGATCCAGATTTACGTCTAAATATTAATATATTATGATTTATTTGGCTTTGTTGTCAAATTTTAATGCTCACAGTCGAAATCGGATCTAAAACGGATAAGAAACGACAACCGTAGCGATTTCGACGCAATTTTTAACGCAACCGACAAACGATCGCGTAAATCAGTCGACTACCGACAACATTTACAAGTTTTTTATCCTAAATAAACGTATTACGACTTAACACAACTTTCGGGTTTCAAAAACGGTCTATAGATAATGTTTGGGCTTGGACACGTTGACGGGCTTTGGGCCCGACCCACTTGAGAAACCCTAGTTATATATATGTGCACATAACCCTAATCCCCTCATCCACAATAAAAACCCTAGCCTGCAAAGTGAAACCTCTACCTCCTCTGTCCTTTCTAAATCCGGTCACCAGATTCCGGTAACCACAGGTCGGTTCCGGCCACCTCTCCGACCACCCACCCACCTGCATCTCCCTCTCACCTCTCATACACATACCAGCACACATCAAGAGCAAGAGAGAGAAAGCAGCGGAGAGGGAGAGAGCAGCGGAGAGAGAGAGAGAATGATGAGAGAGAGAGTGGCGACGGAAGGGCAGTCGGCGGAGCCGTCGCACCGACGTCCGATAACGCCGCTAATCAGCGGCTGGGTGGTGAAGTAGGGGTGTGTTGACGGCAGCGGTGGTGGGGAAATCGAAGGCCAGGCAGCTTTTGTGCCTCAACGACGGAGAACACCTCCGACCGTCGATGATCGACGACAACGGTGGATGGTGCGAATTGCGTGGACCCGTTCAAGCTCAGTTCAGTAGTGGGTAGAAGTTGGGTCGGGTTGGGGTTACAGGCGACGAACTCGCCGTAGCAGGTGACGGCAACGGCAGTAGACGACAGCGGGAGTGGTAGTGGGGTACCTTGGACTCAGTTCAGTTCCGGTACAACGCATTCTGATTTTAGTTCGGTTCGGTGTTCGGTTTAATCAATCAACAAGTCAACGGGTCAGTTTTGAGTGTTCGGTTCGACTCGGTCAACAACAGTCAACACGGTCAACATCAAGTCAACTCGGTCCACACAGTCAACACTTGTCAGTTCGGTCAACCTTGGTCAAACCCGGTCAACGGGTCAACCTGAGACTCGGTAAAAATTAATTATGACACGAAATTTATTTATATTAGTTATATAAATATTAATATTGATTATCGCAAAACCGAGCTCCAAATCGACCTGCTAACGATTACATATCGTGAAAATTTTAAAAATATATAACTGAACCGACATACAATATTTGCGTAAAACTATTAGTTAAAATCGAACCGACGTCATTATATTGGATTTATATTTGACGAAACTTTATATTTGATCACGACGGGAAGTAATATATATATTGTTACATTGATTAATTGCGTTTTGACAAATAAATCGACAACTTGTATTGTTGGGATCATCCAAAAACAGAGGAAACTCTGCCCGTTTTTCGGAAATATATAATACGAAACGCGTTGGATTTCAAAGAAAAAACATCTGATCCAAGCGATTGTTATAAAATAAATTTTGGTATATATTTATTTTCACGACACCATTGTAACTTACAAAAATACGCCCATAACTTTACAACAAGCGTAATTACAAGATAACAAGATTCGGCTAGCCGTTATAAAACAAATATGGTTATTTGTATTTACTTCAAACACCGGAAATTCAGAAATTTGCTTTCAAACATCAATAATTTATTCGAATGATGATATAAAAATAAGTATATTGTTTATATAAATTTCGAACGTCAAGATTTCCGAGCCTTTTTACAAGACAAATCTAATGTGTATTTATTTCAAACGACGGAATTCGGACATGACTATTCAGAAGTCATATGTTTAAGTCATCTAGAATTCGGAAATCGATAATGAAAATATAATTATATATATTCGAAGGTCGAGACCTTGAATAGTTTTACAAAATAAATATAGTTATATTCATTTCAAACGTCGATGACTCGGGAACTTCAAATACTATTTGTTATATTCCATTCAAACGCCTAACAAAGTACGGCATGATACCGTAAGATTATAACAAGCGTACGATTATATAATTATTTACTAATTAGAAACGATACAAAAGACTATGTACGGATATGAAGCGCTTTACATATACGGGTATATTTACAAGTATATATGTATTACATCTTACGAAAACTACGAAGTTCGTACTATTATTTGTCAATGTACACCATGACTAATACGATTTCAGGAAATATATTTACGTTTATATATAAACATATATTTCAAATCTCAAGGAAACTAAGTCGTTTCCCAAAAAACCATAGATTGGTTATTCCGAGTCAAGTCAATAACAGTTTCATAAGAATCGTATGGTTGACTATTCAGTAGAGCTCGATGACACGTAGTTTAGCTACGTTATATCTCGAAACTTATAAGGTATTCCGTTTTAGGAATGTCATAGATTGCATGCTAGTTAGTCACGTTGTGGAGACGACATTATGGAATCACATTAAGCTAGCTTTGCACAACGATATCAAGGTGAGTTCATAAACCCCACTTTTTACCATTTTACATTTTTATAAATGTTTTCGGGGGTGGAAAGACATGCAAGTTTTGCAAAAGCGAACCATGTTTCGATAAACAGAAATCACATATTTCTAAACCATATTACATACAGATTTCAACAAACACGATGCTTTATAAATGGTTTAGGCTAAATCTACCGGTTTTCACAAGCTTTACAGAGCTTTTCAAAACATGGATGAGTTTTATGACTAATGACGGGATTGTCTTAGTCGCAACTAGGGGCTAGGCCCCAATTTTATTTATAACATGGGCTAGGCCCAATGACATGAAAACATAGGCTAGGCCCAATGACAAGAAAACATGGGCTAGGCCCAATAACAAGAAAAAATGGGCTAGGTCCAATATCAAAAGTATAAGGAATGAAATCATATGAAGGGCGAGGCCCGTTCATACATATCGAAAACATAGATTTTGTATGTATCTATGGGATTAGATGATAACAGATCATTGTGCGTAAGTAGGATGATAACAATAGTAACCCTTAATAACGTAGTGACCAAGGTGCAAAAGGTATAGATCTATTGAGTTTGGGACATGCTCCACTCCTGGTATGTTAACCGGTTAGGAGTGCTTTTGTGATCCCCATTGATGTCAGAGGTGTCTCGGGTTGGTTACTTACTTATGGCACATAGGTCAGGGTATTAGCTACACACTGATTGATCCTTAGATCCATAGGCATCCTACATACTATGATTTCAATACTGGTTTACAAAAATAACAGAAAACATTTCAATACCGGTTTACAGATGCGATTGAAAATATTATATCACCGGTTTACAAACATAACAGTTATATGCATCGGTTTACAAACGGCACAGATTACATTTCAATACTGTTATACAGATATGACATTTCAAATGCTTTGGGATACTATGATCCCACAAACCGGTGTTCGAATGCAAAACGCTCAAATGTTTTATGACTCACTTGAAACAAAAACAGACAAACTATGAACTCGCCAACTTTATGTTGACTTTTCGCATGTTCTTTCTCAGGTTATAATTTCAAGTATGGCACGGTTGAAATAGGAGAACCCATGGGAAAGTGAGTAGTTAGCGGGCGTTCACTGTCTAAAAGTCTTAGCACTCATGTTTACTTCCATTGTGCAATGAAGATACCAGTTTAATTCATGCCCAGCTCTGATGTGATGGAATTATAGGGGGTGTGATAGATTGGTATCAGAGCTATAGGTTTCAGCGAATTAGGTTTCTGTGGAGATACCTAGGCTTTAACTTCCCTTTCCTTTGGGGACATTAGATCATTAAGACTTGAATACATACAGAACGCCTATGACTCAAAATTGGGTTCCAACCGTGGCTGAAACAATGAGTCAACATTATGATTTTAATCATACACTTGTGTTGTGTTTGATACAAGGTACACGAAACCATTACATTCAATAAGCAAAACCTTGAGGGTTTTTCTAACATTCTTTAGGACCTTTGGAAGACTTATGACAATATCCAATAAAGGTCATTATGTAGGAACTACGACTGTTAACTTGGGCAAACGCGAATACATATACTGTCGATGCTATTTTATTTACCCGAGCAGGTAGCCTACGCAAAACGAAACGCTAGTGTGCAAATATGCATGAAACTTAAATGATACAACAACGGATGTTGAAGTACGTCGCACAAGACTTTCGAGGCATGGCCTTGACAAAGTACGACATTATGACAACGATGCTAATCCCGTCAACGGGAGAATTACCGACCAGAATGCGGCAATTTGTCACGTGGTCCTGTAAGCGACACGAAACACGCTGAGGTACGTCCAAACGAGATTTCATAACAGTCGGTACTTATTACAATGGTAATCACAATAATTGGCGCTGCAAAAGAAGTTACATGTCTTTACATTCCCCTACTTTATTAATGGTGATTACGCCGTATTCGACATTCTGTGGTAATGTCACAAAACAACTGATCATCACAGGAAATTCCAGGTAAAGTCCTCATATTTCCGTTGTTCAAATTTCAAATTTGCATATAATGAGTAGATTGGTATACCTCTACTCCTCATAACGGTCATTGTATCACGGGAATTTCTTCCTTGTTACCGAACACCTACTTGCATCATTTCTTGATAAATTTATATGATACGCATGCTTTGTTTGCTACGCATGTGATTAACTTGATACCTGGAGACAATCAGGGTCTTCACTTCGAATGGCCGTTTCATCAATCGTTCAAAGGTTGGTTCGCTATACTAAAAAAAATTATTTGTGATCTAGATGACCTGCATTATTGTGAGTATTGACTCCTTGATATCGAGTCAATGAATTCCTTGAAATTCTTTTCTTTCCAAGTTGCATACATGGGTTTTAATAGTAACCATATCAAAACTTACTGGGCGAATCATGTATTTATTGTTGGATTGCGTCAAACCAAGTTCAATTGTTTGAACTTGCTCACTTCATAAAAATTCAATTCAAGGATTTCATATGATGGATTGAGGCCGCCATATTCAAGGTAATGTCCACAAGAATTTCATTTGTTTTGAACCATAGTAGACTGGATCAGTCTTCACCTTCATCAAATCATTTGTTGGTTACGACACCTTGTGGGTGCTTTTACACTAGCTGAAGCTTGTGCTAATCTCACTTTCACAACTCATGTACGGATTTAATTTCTTATTTATTTACTTGTTATTAAATCCACCTTGTTGGATCAATTACAAAAATATTCTTAATACAATCGTGTATTAAGAAAAAGGGTACACAAATTTATGGTCTATTTCAGTGTACCTCGTAACGGTTCTTTCATCATTGGTCGAAAATTTTGGGATATTTATTGTTCTTCCACTATCGACCGAAAATTATATTCATTTGTTCTTTCATTTTCAGATGAAAATCCTATGAGATTTATTTGGAACAAATGTTTAGATTTGCTTCGTTGAACCTTTCATCTAATTGCAAACACGGTGAATTTGTACGGGCACCGCTATTATTGAATTATTATGATCACTAGGACGCCTTGTGAAACTTATAGCTTGAGCTAATTATTGAAAGTGGTCTTAATGCAACTAAGTATTAAGACAATGATACACTAACTTCGGTTGTAATTCGGTGTATCCTTGCAATTCAAGTGTTAACTTATGGTTCGAAAAGTTAATAAATCATGTTCATGTTTCTAATTCAGTTGAGCTTGTTGATTCAAAGTCTCACCGATTCAACAACCAACGCTAGTTTCCATTGGTAGAAATTCCTATTGTTTATGAAATTAATTTAAAAATTGTGACGTCTTGGAAATCTATTTGCCGAGATTCTCATTTGTATGACCCATGAAAACTCAGTCACATCAGTGATTATATCACTAGGTTTTGTTCACTTGGTATCGATTCTGAAAAGATATTCAGTTGAACCAGTGGGTTCATATTGTTGTAGTAAGTCATTGTACTCATATAATTCAGATAAGTCTCAATGCAATTACATGGTCATTTATCTTGGTATTATTTATACCTACCTACGCATGACAAAAGACCTAAGGAGATAACATAGTTTAAATTTCGAGGACGAAATTTTTATAACAATTGGAGAATGTGACAACAGGCAGTTTCCGGTTTTAATTACATGCATAACGAGCATCAATACCATCATAATTAGCATAATTAGGTGTAAATTAACTCGATCAGGCCCCTGGAGAGCCTAGGAACGTCTACTTGATTCACGCTACCTGATTTGGCGATAATCGAGAACTCTTACGCAAAATTGAATGATAAACGAACGGATGCCGAACAAATACTGACAACACCTAGAAATATGAATTTTGTACTTATATCTATCATACTATTATGATTATGCGATATATTTGGATTATCGAGCATCGCAAAGCACAACGTGGAAGCTACGCGAAAAATCAAAACGCACCGACAACGGAACAGAAGCCACAAAATAGAGTTACGTCTAAATATTAATATATTATGATATATTTGGCTTCGTTTTCAAATTTTAATGCTCACAGTCGAAATCCGATCGAAAACGGACAAGAAACGACAACTGTAGGGATTTCTACGCAATTTTTAACGCAACCGACAAACGATCGCGTAAATCGGTCAACTACCGACAACATTTACGTTTTTTTGATCCTAAATAAACGTATTATGACATAACACAACTTTCGGGTTTCAAAAACGGACCGTAGATAATGTTTGGGCTTGGACACGTTAACGGGCTTTGGGCCCGACCCACTTGAGAAACCCTGGTTATATATATGTGCACATAACCCTAATCCCCTCATCCTCAATTGAAACCCTATCCCCCAAAGTGAAACCTCTGCCTCCTCTCTCCTCTCTGAATCCAGTCACCGGATTCCGATGACCACTGGTCGGTTCCGGTCACCTCTCCAACCACCCACCCACCTGCATCTCCCTTTCACCACTCATACACATACCCGCACACATCAAGGACAAGAGAGAGAAAGCAGTAGAGAGGGAGAGAGCAGCGAAGAGAGAGAGAAAACGATGGAAGAGAGGGCGGCGGCGAACTCGCCGCAGTCGGTGGTGGCCGTAGACGACAACGGCAGTGGTAGTGGGGTACCTTGGACTCAGTTCAGTTCCGATACAACACATTCAGATTTTGGTTCGTTCGGTGTTCGGTTCAATCAGTCAACAAGTCAACGGCTCAGTTTTGAGTGTTCGGTTCGACTCGGTCAACAACAGTCAACGCGGTCAACATCGAGTCAACTCGGTCAACACAATCGACACGAGTCAGTTCGGTCAAACTTGGTCAAACCCGGGAAACGGGTCAACCTGAGACTCGGTAAAAATTAATTACGACGTGAAATTTATTTATATTAGTTATATAAATATTAATATTGATTATCGCGAAACCGAGCTCAAAACCGACCCGCTAACGATTACATATCACCAAAAATTCAAAAATATATAATCGAACGGACGTACAACATTCGCGTAAAACTATTAGTTAAAATCGAACCGACGTCATTATATTGGATTCATATTTGACGAAACTTTATATTTGATCACGACGGGAAGTAATATATATTGTTACATTGATTAATTGCGTTTTGACAAATAAATCGACAACTTGTATTGTTGGGATCGTCCAAAAATAGAGGAAACTCTGCCCGTTTTGTGGAAATATATAATACGAAACGCGTTGGATTTCAAAGAAAAAACATCTGATCCAAGCGATGTTATAAATATTTTTGGTATATATTTATTTTCACGACACCATTGTAACTTACAAAAATACGCCGATAACTTTACAACGAGCGTAATTAAAAGATAACAAGATTCAGCTAGCCGTTATAAAACAAATATGGTTATTTGTATTTACTTCAAACACCGGAAATTCGGAAATTTGATTTCAAACATCGATAATTTATTCGAACGATGATATAAAAATAAGTATATTGTTTATATTTATTTTGAACGTCAAGATTTCCGATCTTTTTACAAGATGAATCTAATGTGTATTTATTTCAAACAACAGAATTCGGACATGACTATTCGGAAATCATATGTTTAAGTCATCTAGAATTCGGAAATCGTATAACAAAAATATAATTATATATATTCGAAGGTCGAGACCTTGAATAGTTTAATAAAATAAATATAGTTATATTCATTTCAAACGTCGACGACTCGGGAACTTCAAAAGCTATTTATTATATTCGATTCAAACGCCTAACGAAGTACGGCACCATACCGTAAGATTATACCAAGCGTACGATTATATAATTATTTATTAAATAGAAATGATATGCAAGACTATTGTACGGATACGAAGAGCGTTACATATACAGGTATATTTACAAGTATATATGTATTACATCTTACGAAAACTACGAAGGGTCGTACTGTTATTCGTCAAGGTACATGACGACTAATATGATTTCAGGAAATATATTTACGTTTATATATAACATATATTTCAAATCTCAAGGAAACTAAGTCGTTTTCCAAAAAACCATAGATTGGTTATTCCGAGTCAAGTCAATAACAGTTTTATAAGAATCGTATGGTTAACTATTCAGTAGAGCTCGGTTACATGTAGTTTAGCTATGTTATATCTCGAAACTTATAAGTTATTTCGTTTTAGGAATGTCATAGATTGCATGCTAGCTAGTCACGTTGTGGAGACCACATTATGGAATCACATTAAGCTAGCTTTGCACAAGGATATCAAGGTGAGTTAGTAACCCCTACTTATTACCGTTTAACATTTTTATAAATGTTTTCGAGGGTGGAAAGACATGCAAAATTTTTATTTAAACATGGGAAAGTCCATAGTTTAAGGGAAACTATGGCAAAATTTTTATAAAGTTTATTATGACTAAAGTAAGGTTAAACTAAAGATTTTGTGATTAAAAATGACTAAGGATTTTATTCATGATAAACAAAATTTGGATGAAAAAGATTTAAGATAAAATTTGAAGAGTTTCATAAACTAATAGTGGATAAATATATACATATTTCTAGATAAAATATATATTTAGTTATGGTCAAGTATGCGTATGTATTTTGTGTATAAACATTATGTATTTAGATCAAGTAGGAATAAATACAAAAATACACAATTTCACAAAAATCACAAGAACATATATATATATATATATAATATATATATACATACACACATATATATATACACATTTATATATATATATACATACTTGAAACATGACAAGTATAAATACTTTTGTCCAAACATGGACATAAACTAAAAAATCAGACAGTAAGACAATTCGGACAAAAACGGACAATTTGAACATATGAAACAAATAAAACGACACGGACGAAACGAATAACGCGAACGAAGCGGGCGACACAAATGAAACGGTCAAAACAAATAAACGAACCGTCACACACTATACAAAAAGTATACATACTAGAATTTATAAAATAATTTATATAAAATATTAGTAGTTTTATTAACTAATTTTTATAAATTATTACTAGTAAGTATTTAAAACCTGGATTAAGCGCAATTAAACAAACCATATGGGCTAGCCCACTTTTATAAACTAGATTGGGCTAAGCCCACACATATAAAGTAAGTTGGGCTAGGCCCACACATATGAAACATAAGAATTAAATTCTTACACTTAACCTTTGGGCTAGGCCCATTCAAACATGAAAAATATGGAATATATATATATATATATATACAAACAAAGAAAACAAATTAATACAACTATAATTACCAAATCAAGATGAATACTTGTACGAAAACGATCATAAACATAAGTGTCTAACGGGATTAGAACACTTGCATGTTGAGAAAACGAACGAAGAATCAAAAAACACATAGAGATTTGCACGGAACAAAAATTAGTGAGTTCAGGTTTCCCCCTTTTATTTAATCATTTTAAGGTTTTAAACGTTCAGGGAGAATACATGTTTCAGTTGGTATGACTGTTTTAAAGATGACAATATTTAGATCACATGCAGATAGATTAAACGAAGGTGCCATTAATGAATAAACAAGTACCGAGGAACAAAATTGATAGATCTATTAGGTTTTGTAACATTTGTCGAAAACCGGTTTTACCAAACCCGCTCCATATTGTAATCGAATATTCAGTTATAAATGTTCGTTGCCTAATTATGCTTATTTTAATTTTTAATGGTACATAATTAATATACAAACTAAACCATAAAAGTTATAATTGATAAAAAGTATAAATAAAACAATTAAAAATAAAATGGGGCTGCCGGGACTCGAACCCGGGTCAGCCGGGTTGTAACTCCAAAGATTTAACACTCACACGCATAACCACTCCGCCACTTGTTTGTTTTCTGTCAACTCTAGGAAACAAATAAGTCTTATATACAAACCTAGATAAACCGGTTGCGCCAACTGAAAAACTGAAATCGGCTATTCAACCGTCTAAACGTTTGAATAATCGCGATTTCAGGTTTATAACCGATGCACCGACAATTCTAATCAATTCAGACTTGAATTGACTTGAATTCGGATGATGATGGGTTTTATAACCGAAGCTATCCAATAGTCCGAATTACTGTAATCAAAGATCTTCTTCACGACTCAGGAACATTCCATAAACCTCCAATTACATTTACGCACACTCTACAGTCCACCGGAGAAGTTTATTTTGCTCGCCGGAAATTTCTGCAAGTTCGCCGGAAAACCGTATTCATCAACAAAACGGTAAGTCTTTCAATACCGTCGTAGTCTAACAATTGTTAAGCTATTTCTAACTCAAACCTTTCGCTTGAAATCGAACTCAGACGCTACTATCGAATAATACCAGTTCGCCGGAAAAGTTCTGGAAATCTTTATTTTCATCTGTGAATCGGTAAGGACATTCTAACACTCTGTTAACGTTTGTTTATCACTTCAATTCCACGATTAGCTAATCAAAATGGTTAATTGTCTTGTTCAGTTGAAGTGCACAAAAACAGAGACTGACACCTTGCCGGAATTCTGAAATAAACCATTCATCGGTATGTTTACTTCTAATTATCGTTTCTGCCATTTCATATTAATTTGTACAATGTTTATCAATCGAACTAAACAAGATTTAACGGTGTAATCTACTGCCTGTAAAATCTAACGAAGAAGATGAACTGCGCTGACAATATAAGAATAATTAAACTTGGTATTTTGATCGGGTTAGACACACAGTCCAGCGGTGGACTGTGTGCGAACAAAAACACGCAGACGTCCCGAATTCGATCCCTGATACACGCAACCTCAATGTAATAAAATGCCTTTTTGTTTAAAACTGAACCGGGTTAACTCCGTTAGTTGTTAAGTATAATAAAAATCTGTATAATAACCAAGTTAGACACACAGTCCAGCGGTGGACTGTGTGTAGCGTTAAAGCACAGGTCCCGGTTCGAGACCTGTACATGGCACCGGTTCGACGAATTAAAATGTTTTTGAAAATAAAAGGATTTTGGATAAATTGAGTTAATATATAAGTATAATTAAAAACAGAATTATTTCAGGTTAGACACGTAGCTCAGTTGGTAGAGCTACGTGCACGCTACGGGAGGTCTCGGGTTCGAGCCGCACCCAGCGCATGAATTTACACAATAAACCGGTCAACAAGTCAACAAGTCAAATGGTCAACGGTCAACGGTCGCAAAAAGTCAAGATATTTTTATATTTTTATTTATTTAATTTAATTTAAAAATCAATTAAAAATACTTAAAAATAATGTTTTTAAAGATAGGAAATAGCCTTAAACTCACAAAAATATATCTAAAAATCTTATTAAAATTATTAATAAAATCCACTCATTTACTATATTTTCCGTTATTATTTAGGTTAGTTATTTCTCGTTGTTTAGCTCTTCCAACTCGTGCGCATCTCACCATCTCAAATCCAACGCACCCAATGTGAGTGAATCTTTACAAATTCCCCGTTTTAATCACGTTTTTGGGGTGTATCATGTGTCTTGCTATATATTATATTTAAATCATTGTGCATACATCATGTCATGAACAAAAGTGTATTCAGCTTGTTTCCACTGTTTGTGTGGTTATTGTTAGATTCAATTTATTATTTTCAGTACATGCAATTTCATAGGCCGCCGCTCCCCATTACATTATGAGCGTTGAGCAAGTTCCCCATTACATTATGAGCGTGAACCTGGCATGCCAACATACGATCGGCTCCGTTTGAATGAGCCTTGATCGCACAGACATTTTTCATTTTTAGTACATGCAATACGATCGACTCCGTTTGATTGAGCCTTGATCGCACAGTTTCATTCATGTTATTTATTGTATGATGTTGGTATGTTAATGTATGCTATCATATGTTATTGTATGTTATAGTTGTGACTGCTATTGCTGCTGTTTGATTATTTACATTTGCTCATTTATGATTATGCACAATTTTTCATTGATAAACTAACAAGAAAATCAATAATAAATGTTTATCTAACAAGGTTCACTCGCCAACTTATGTTGACCCAAAAACCCCCATTTTTACATATGATACAGGTGAACCAGCTGCAGCCAGAAACACTTAGGATTGGACTAGAAGAATATAATGATTTAGAGCTTGGAATTATTTTGTTTGGTTATTTTCTTATTGTATAGACATGTTTGGATTATTTGGAATGAAATTTTGACTTTAATATATATGAAACATATTAGTAAATATCATGAGCTTTGGTGATAACCCAATTATGCCCCGACTCTTATTCCGCTGCGGGTCGGGGTGTGACAGATTGGTATCAGAGCCATGACTATAGGGATATAGGATAGGTTATTAGACCCTTAGAGCCTATACTATATTTGATTAGAAACTTATAAGATTTTTGTGTGTTACATGCCAAATTTTATGATGTTTATATGTTTTATGTTAAATGTTACATTCAATGTTATGCAAGCATGTTCATAAGTATATATTATCATATAATGCCTATCATGAATCAAATTCTCATAACATATCATATCCATGAAAGCACACACCACATCATGATTGCTTTTACAATGATTTTTGTGTTTTCAAATCTCATCAAAGTGAGTTCTCATGACGGGCATGTAGTAACTGGAAGGGTACCAGTACCGGTAGTCGGAACGTCCTGTCTAGGCTGGCATTCGTATAAATCCAAAATAAAGGACCAGTTTGCCTACCTGGGGACTAACGATGAGAGTACGAAGTACCTGTTAGGCCAAAGCATGCTATACCAAACGTCATGTGAGCTAACCCCACTTTGAGTTGTCATTGTGTCTACACCTGGACACATTCCGACCATACATCTCGTGAACATATTTTGTGGTTTGCATTCGGGTGATGCGAGTGTTAAATCGCCAATACTAATGTGAATCCTACCAAGCCAATAGTCATGGGGGCCCACATGACTATACAGGTGAAGGTATGGGGGACATTTGAGGCCCAACATGAGCAAACCCAAGACATCCTATGGATGTAGTTGCATTATTGATATTTATGTTATTTTCATTTTCTTAAAGACACATGACACCTAAAAGACTCCATTAACTCACAATCTTCTTATGTATGTTCCTATAGATGTCGGCTAGACAACAACGATGGGGTAAAAGATCAGGAAGGTCTCACGAACGTTTGGCCACACAAATCGCAAAACAAATGGCCACGATACTGCCTGACATTATGGTCCAAGTACAACAAGCCCTCGCCACAAATCCCACTAATCCTCCCCAACAGAATGACCAAAACATCGGAAACCCTCCTACCAGCAAGTGCTCATACAAACATTTCAAGTCTTGTGATCCTCCTAAATTTGAAGGGACCGAAGGTGTCACTGCTCTCCTCTATTGGTTTGAGGAAATGGAAAACACCTTCCTCAACTGCGATTGTCCTGAGGATCGCAAGGTTCGATACGCCACCGGGAGACTATTTGGGGTAGCTCTCACTTGGTGGAATACTGAAAAGGGGAAGAGGGGAATTGATGATGCAATGGCCTTAACATGGGAGGAGTTGAGGGAAATCATGACTTGGCGTTTACGTCCTAGGAGTGAAATTAAAAAGTTGGAGGACGAATTTCATTCTTTAAAGCAAAAGGAGGGTGATCATACCACCTATAACAAGAGGTTCTTAGAGTTGAACCAAATGGTTCCAAATTTGTTCACCCCAACTTATCGTCTGATCGAGCATTATATTCGAGGACTTCCCTCGAAAATTCAAGATTCAGTTCTCAGCATTTCACCGGTAACACTTGAAGCTGCTATGGAGCTAGCAACTGAACTGACCGAGAATCAAATTCGCAACGGGAAGTTTAAAGAAGAGAAAAAGAAAACCCCTGTTGAGGGTCAAACTTCAAACCATTCCATCTCCTCCTCTAAGTTTGCTAACACGAGGAAACGCAACACCAGAAACTTCGCCGTTACATAAACCAACCTCCCTATTCCTGCTGCACCCATTACCCAGGTTGCCCCTTCACCTGCACCATACAAAAGACCATACTCTGGCCCGTTACCAAAATGCAACCGTTGCCAATATCACCATTCTCCTGATTATCCTTGCCAACATTGCACCGGCTGTGGTCGCGCAGGTCATACTGTTCAAACCTGCCGCATGCCTCAGCGAATGAACCGCCACCAGCCTTCAACCCAAACCCACCAACAAATAATGGGTCAAGCCCAACAACCCCTACTATTACCACCCATTCAACATTTAGCCCAAACATATTACCAACCCAATTATCCTATGGTTCAACCTATGCGGGCTTGCTACAATTGCGGAGACCCAAGCCATTTCAGAAACACGTGTCCAAGGTTGGTAAACATTATTCATGCTCAGGCCCAAGCCAACCCGGTGAATCAAGCAAACCAAGCTCCTCCACCTGCAAGAGGAAGAGCTTTCAATATCAACGCTAATCAGGCTAGAGCTGACGGCAATGTGGTTAACGGTACGTTCCTTATAAATGGTAGATATGCATCCATGTTGTTTGATACTGGTGCGGATAGAAGTTTTGTGTCCTTAGAATTTGAACCTATCCTAAACCAAAATCGTGATAAGCTCATGGAATCAATAACGGTAGAAGTTGCAGACGGGAAACCGGTCTCATTAAACTCTATTATTCGCAACTGTACACTCACATTAAACGACCACGACTTCTCAGTTGACCTTATTCCTATGAAGCTGGGAAGTTTTGATATCATAATTGGTATGGACTGGCTCAGTCAACATCGGGCAGAAGTTGTATGTCGCGAAAAGTTTATACGTATTCCTCTTTCAAACGGTCAGACTCTTCGAATCTTTGGAGAAACCTCGTCGAAAGGGCTCAGCTTAATGTCTTGTCTTCAAGCTCAAAAAATATCTTCGCAAGAATTATGTTGCGTTTTTAGCTCATATCATCAAAATGGGAACCATGGAGAAGAAACTTGAAGACATTCTGGTAGTAAAAGATTTCCCGCAAGTTTTTCCTGACAACATTTCAGGACTTCCTCCAGTTAGAGAAGTCGAATTCCGTATTGATCTTATACCTGGTGCTACACCAGTTGCAAAGTCTCCTTATAGGTTAGCCCCCTCTGAAATGCAAGAGCTAGCCAGTCAATTACAAGAGTTGACTGACAAGGGATTCATACGTCCTAGCTCATCGCCTTGGGGTGCACCTGTCCTTTTTGTAAAGAAGAAAGATGGATCGTTTCGTATGTGCATCGACTACAGAGAGCTCAACAAGTTAACAATCAAGAATCGCTATCCATTACCTCGCATTGATGATCTTCTTGACCAACTTCAAGGTGCCAACTGCTTTTCAAAAATCGACCTTCGATCTGGCTATCATCAACTTAGAGTACATGAAGAAGACGTCCCAAAGACTGCTTTCCGAACTCGTTATGGCCATTATGAATTCATGGTCATGCCATTTGGTTTAACCAACGCACCAGCTGTCTTCATGGATTTGATGAACAGAGTCTGCAAACCTTATCTTGATCGATTTGTTATAGACTTCATCGATGACATTCTTATTTATGCAAAGTCTAAGTCTGATCATGAGCGTCATCTTCGACTCATCCTTACTCTTCTAGAGAATGAAAAGCTTTACGCCAAATTTTCCAAATGCGAATTCTGGTTAAAAGAGGTGCAATTCCTCGGACATGTAGTCAATGACAAGGGGATACATGTCGACCCCTCAAAGATCAAAGCGGTACAAGAATGGCAAGCTCCACGTACACCAACTGAAGTAAGATCTTTCCTTGGTTTGGCTGGTTATTATCGTCGTTTCATTTCAAACTTCTCTCGCATTGCTGTACCACTCACGGCTTTAACTCATAAGGGAAAACCTTTCATAAGGGGACCCAAGCAAGAAGAAGCCTTCCAAACCCTTAAACAAAAACTCTGTGATGCACCAATCCTCACTCTTCCTGAAGGTTGTGATGATTTCGTGGTCTATTGCGACGCGTCAGGGCAAGGATTAGGCTGCGTTTTGATGCAAAGAGGAAAAGTTATAGCTTATGCTTCGAGACAACTCAAGACACATGAGAAGAACTACACCACCCATGACCTAGAACTTGGAGCCGTTGTGTTCGCTCTTAAGATATGGAGACATTATCTCTATGGTACTAAGTGTGAAATATACACTGACCACAAGAGTCTTCAACATATCTTCAATCAAAAGGAGTTAAACATGAGGCAACGAAGATGGGTTGAACTTTTAAATGACTACGACTGTGAAATTCGGTACCACCCTGGCAAAGCAAATGTGGTGGCTGATGCACTTAGTCGAAAGGGGTATGCGAACTCCATTCGTCTTCTATGTTCGCAAATCATAACTGACATTAAAGATTAAATTCGAGAAGCCCAACATGTTTCAGTAACAGAAGATGATGTACGAAAGGAGATGTCCTGTGGAGCTGAACTTAAAATTGAAACTAAATCTGACGGTATTCTGTACTACCTAGATCGTATCTGGATTCCTGACCACAACAATCTTCGTGAAATTCTTATGAATGAAGCTCACAAAACGCGATACTCTATACACCCAGGAGCCGATAAGATGTATCAAGACCTACGATATACCTATTGGTGGCCTGGAATGAAGAAGGATATTGCTGTTTTTGTTTCTAAGTGCCTTACATGTTCCAAGGTGAAAGCTGAACACCAAAGACCCTCAGGACTTCTGGTCTAACCTGAAATACCTGTATGGAAGTGGGAAAATATAACCATGGACTTCATTACCGGGTTACCTCGCACTTCTGATGGGTATGACACTATATGGGTAATAATTGACCAACTTACAAAATCAGCTCACTTTATTCCT
Organism: Scalesia atractyloides; assembly: GCA_947069175.1. Classification (NCBI taxonomy): domain Eukaryota; kingdom Viridiplantae; phylum Streptophyta; class Magnoliopsida; order Asterales; family Asteraceae; genus Scalesia; species Scalesia atractyloides. The sequence goes on from CAMTDV010000116.1 coordinate 41,729,739, forward strand.
ATCCACGAAGATTTCAAGAACGAAAAGCTAGCTCGTATTTATATCAGCGAAATCGTAAGCCGACATGGTGTACCGTTAAGCATTATTTCTGATCGTGATGGTCGTTTCACTTCACGAACATGGCAAGCAGTACAATCCGCTTTAGGTACGCGATTAGATCTCAGTACCGCCTATCATCCTCAAACTGATGGACAATCTGAACGCACCATTCAAACTCTTGAAGATATGCTTCGAGCATGTGTCATAGACTTCAAGGAAAATTGGGACGCTCATCTACCATTAGTTGAATTTTCGTACAACAACAGCTATCATTCAAGCATCGGCATGGCACCTTTTGAAGCCTTATATGGTCGTAAGTGCCGATCTCCAGTATGTTGGCACGAAATTGGGGAAGCTCAAATCACTGGTCCGGAATTGATTCAAGAAACCACAGACAAGATCCATCAAATTTGAAACAATCTTCTAGCGGCTCAGAGTCGTCAAAAGAGTTATGCAGATAAACGACGGAAGCCTTTAGAGTTTAACATTGGTGATCATGTACTTCTAAAAGTATCACCGTGGAAGGGAGTAGTTCATTTTGGTCAAAAAGGCAAGCTAGCACCACGCTACGTAGGACCTTTCAAGATACTCGAAAGAGTAGGACCTGTAGCATACAAGCTTGATCTACCAGAAGAACTCAACAAGATTCATCCCACATTCCACGTATCAAACTTAAAGAAGTGCCTCGCTGATGAAAACCTCCACATTCCTCTGGAAGATATTCGGATTGATGAATCTATGCATTTTATTGAAAGACCAGTAGAGATCATGGACTTCGGAGAAAAACGTCTGCGACGAAGTCGCATTCCAATTGTTAGGGTACGCTGGGAGTCGAAACGGGGACCTGAGTTTACTTGGGAACGTGAAGACTCAATGCGTGAAAAATACCCGCATCTTTTTCCTACTACTTCTACTACTTAAATTTCAGGACGAAATTCCTAAAAGTAGAGGATACTGTAACATTTGTCGAAAACGGGTTTTACCAAACCCGCTCCATTTTGTAATCGAATATTGAGTTATAAATGTTCGTTGCCTAATTATGCTTATTTTAATTTTTAATGGTACATAATTAATAAACAAACTAAACCATAAAAGTTATAATTGATAAAAAGTATTAATAAAACAATTAAAAATAAAATGGGGCTGCCGGGACTCGAACCCGGGTCAGCAGGGTTGTAACTCCAAAGATTTAACACTCACATGCATAACCACTCCGCCACTTGTTTGTTTTCTGTCAACTCTAGGAAACAAATAAGTCTTATATACAAACCTAGATAAACCGGTTGCGCCAACTGAAAAACTGAAATAGGCTATTCAACCGTCTAAACGTTTGAATAATCGCGATTTTAGGTTTATAACCGATGCACCGACAATTCTAATCAATTCAGACTTGAATTGACTTGAATTCGGATGATGATGGGTTTTATAACCGAAGCTATCCAATAATCCGAATTACTGTAATCAAAGATCTTCTTCACGACTCAGAAACATTCCACAAACCTCCAATTACATTTCCGCACACTTTACAGTCCACCGGAGAAGTTTATTTTGCTCGCCGGAAATTTCTGCAAGTTCGCCGGAAAACCGTATTCATCATCAAAACGGTAAGTCTTTCAATACCGTCGTAGTCTAACAATTGTTAAGCTATTTCTAACTCAAACCTTTCGCTTGAAATCGAATTCAGACGCTACTATCGAATAATACCAGTTCGCCGGAAAAGTTCTGGAAATCTTTATTTTCATCTGTGAATCGGTAAGGACATTCAAACACTCTGTTAACGTTTGTTTATCACTTCAATTCCACGATTAGCTAATCAAAACGGTTAATTGTCTTGTTCAGTTGAAGTGCACAAAAACAGAGACCGACACCTTGCCGGAATTCTGAAATAAACCGTTCATCGGTATGTTTACTTCTAATTATCGTTTCTGCCATTTCATATTAATTTGTACAATGTTTATCAATTGAACTAAACAAGATTTAACGGTGTAATCTACTGCCTGTAAAATCTAAAGAAGAAGATGAACTGCGCTGACAATATAAGAATAATTAAACTTGGTATTTTGATCGGGTTAGACACACAGTCCAGCGGTGGACTGTGTGCTAACAAAAACACGCATACGTCCGGAGTTCGATCCCTGATACACGCAACCTCTATGTAATAAAATGCCTTTTTGTTTAAAACTGAACCGGGTTAACTCCGTTAGTTCTTAAGTATAATAAAATCTGTATAATAACCAAGTTAGACACACAGTCCAGCGGTGGACTGTGTGTAGCGTTAAAGCACAGGTCCCGGGTTTGAGACCTGTACATGGCACCGGTTCGACGAATTAAAATGTTTTTGAAAATAAAAGGATTTTGGATAAGTTGAGTTAATATATAAGTATAATTAAAAACAGAATTATTTCAGGTTTGACACGTAGCTCAGTTGGTAGAGCTGCGTGCTCGCGTACGGGAGGTCTCGGGTTCGAGCCTCACCCAGCGCATGAATTTACACAATAAACCGGTCAACAAGTCAACAAGTCAAATGGTCAACGGTTAACGGTCGCAAAAAGTCAAGATATTTTTATATTTTTATTTATTTAATTTAATTTAAAAATCAATTAAAAATACTTAAAAATAATGTTTTTAAAGATAGGAAATAGCCTTAAACTCACAAAAATATATCTAAAAAATCTTATTAAAATTATTAATAAAATCCACTCATTTACTATATTTTCCGTTATTATTTAGGTTAGTTAATTCTCGTTGTTTAGCTCTTCCAACTCGTGCGCATCTCACCATCTCTAATCCAACGCACCCAATGTGAGTGAATCTTTACAAATTCCCCGTTTTAATCACGTTTTTGGGGTGTATCATGTGTCTTGCTATATATTATATTTAAATCATTGTGCATTCATCATGTCATGAATAAAAGTGTATTCAGCTTGTTTCCACTGTTTGTTTGGTTATTGTTAGATTCAATTTATTATTTTCAGTACATGCAATTTCATAGGCCGCCGCTCCCCATTACATTATGAGCGTTGAGCAAGTTCCCCATTACATTATGAGCGTGAACCTGGCGTGCCAACATACGATCGGCTCCGTTTGATTGAGCCTTGATCGCACAGACATTTTTCATTTTCAGTACATGCAATACGATCGGCTCCATTTGATTGAGCCTTGATCGCACAGTTTCATTCATGTTATTTATTGTATGATGTTGGTATGTTAATGTATGCTATCATATGTTAATGTATGTTATAGTTGTGACTGCTATTGCTGCTGTTTGATTATTTACATTTGCTCATTTATGATTATGCACAATTTTTCATTGATAAACTAACAAGAAAATCAATAATAAATGTTTATCTAACAAGGTTCACTCGCCAACTTATGTTGACCCAAAAACCCCCATTTTTACACATGATGCAGGTGAACCAGCTGCAGCCAGAAACACTTAGGATTGGACTATAAGAATAAAATGATTTAGAGCTTGGAATTATTTTGTTTGGTTATTTTCTTTGTATTGTATGGACATGTTTGGATTATTTGGAATGAAATTTTGACTTTAATAAATATGAAACATATTAGTAAATATCATGAGCTTTGGTGATAACCCAATTATGCCCCGACTCTTATTCCGCTGCGGGTCGGGGTGTGACAGGTTTTGGCGCACCCCACTCTGAACGACAATAAAAACAAATCGTTACAGGGTGCTTTTGTGTCTAAAACGAGTGTCTCAGACATAACTTATCGTCAAGGTTTGGTTGCCTCCTATTCGGCATACAGATTAGTGTCCTTGCAAAACACTAATAATCTTACAAGTTTCATTTAATTACATACCAGATTAAATACTTCAAATATTTTCAAAAATTATTTGATGCAAACTAAATACATGAATTCACCAGCTTTTGTTGACGTTTTTCAAAACTAACATGTATTACAGGTAACTAGTTGACAGCTTTGAAAAAAATATGTCCGTGTGTTGTGAAGTCAAGCGGTTTGATGTCATCCAGTTTCTAGTTATTGTGTTTGTAAAACTTGTGTTTTTAAAGTTTTGAACAATGTTTTTTATTGTAAATTTGTTTTAAATAAAATGTATGGATAAACATCTTATTATGTTTAACATTGTCGTTTACTTGGTTTAATATTGCCGCTCTAGCCACACCTCGCCTACGCTTCCGCAATAACGAAAATCGGGGTGTGACAGACCTGGTATCAGAGATTCAATTGTAGTGAACTAAGATTCTTTTGAGGCTAGTCTACAATTTCAAAATGGTCATATTATAAAAGTCGAATAAGTCATTTACGAAATCACAACAAGTGTTTTTCATTACATTGTCACAAAATGTCCCCTAGTACCAAACTATAATTTGAAACTATAATGTAAGGACATTATACGAGTTAGTCTTTGAGGATTAGACACGATAACAATAAGATTGATCCAAACAATACATGAGATAACTTACAACGAAACCAAAATACCATTGCCCTAAATTTATTATAAGTAATAATTGTTTACCTTTGAGTTATATGGATTATTTTGCAAGGACCATGTCTTCCGATACCAGTTCCGACACCGATTCTACAGAATATATCTCAGACACTGATTACATACCACTAGACGACCTTGTTCCACGCATCATCATCATCATCTCCGGTGATGATCTCTCGGACGATGAATGGATGAACATCGACTTTCACCCCTTTGCCCTTCCTGAGCCTGTTCCCGCAGAAGTTCCTTTTAAAGGATGATGTACTAGCTGTACCCTACTATCATGAGATGGTTATTTATGGTCACCCTGAGGGTGAACATGTTTTTGAACAAGATTTTCATGAATACTTTTAGTGGTGATAAGTGGATTCTGAAACAAGTGAAGCTGCGATTGTTTTGAAAGCTGATGATACTTGGGATTTTACTGAAGATTTGAATCCAAAAATGTGAAAGAGGATATGGGGACTGTGGAGAACTATTCGTATATTATACCCGATGTGGCTAGTTAACTGTTCGAAAGAATATATCAAATGTTTGTTCTTCAACAAGATTTGTTTTGATGTGAAGGAGAATACGCAAGCAAGGCAATACTAAGGTGTGAACAACGTATGCTATGTACATGGTATTAATTCTGGTAAGATGTGGGAATCATCATGGAGAGATTTAGAGAAAGAAGAATTTCTGAAAGAGGAGCAACGTTTGGAAAAGACTGAAGAAAAGTCAAAAGAAGCTCGTTTAAGAAGATTTCAGTTTATGAAGTGGGCTCCTGCAACTGATCAAACGTCTATACCATATGAAGAGCGTAGGAAGGCATGCAAGAATTTCTTTGGGCGTTAAAATCAAATATTTGAAGATTTTGAAGATAGACCAAGACTACAGAAACATCCAAGGGGGAGTTTGTTGATGCATAATATCTATTGCCTACGTGTTAGGGTTGTGTCTATATTTTGTAATAGGGCCAAAATGTTAGATTTTACATTGTTTGTATTTAGCTTCGCATGAAGGTAAAGTCTACCTTCGCACGAGGGTAAACTACCTTTTTGCAAAGATAAACTACCCTCGCACAAAGAGAGCATGTCTATATATAGCTAGTGTGAGTTGTTAGTGCAGAGAACTTTTGCAACTGAGACGGCAAAGCTTTGTTGGATTTTCTGATCATTTTCAATTGTTAAACATTGAATGAAATTAGTTAATTGATGAAATAATCTTGTTAATTGTCACTAATTCATATGAATTCCGCGCGTATGGACTTGATACTTAAATTAGGACCTTTGCTATTGGACAAAACGATCCTACAAAAATAAAGTAATAGAAATGTTCTCAGATTAGGACCTTTACGATTGTAATAGGACCTTTGCTTAAGTTGCTTCTTGTACTTGATTAGCTTGCGACAGACCTTGTTTATATCCTTGTACCAACCCCTGGTTGTGATCCATTTGTTTATGATGTCTTATATTTCTTTCCTCAGCTTTTCCTTATTCTTTCCTTTAGCCTTGAGTTGTTACTGTTTCTTATTCATGCAGTCTTTGATGTAATTAAGTGTTTGGTTTGAGTTCTACATATTTGATTTACTTTGAATAGAACCTTTTTGTCTTCAAAATCCCTGAACCCAACAGACAATTCTGATTTTTCAAATATGAATCATATTATGTCTTCAGGTTCAAGTTCAGCTGGAATAGATGTGTTAGGTGGTGGTGTTTTCACTTTCTTGTTGTGGTCAAAAGAAATGTAGAGGTCAAATTTAGTTTGAGCCATCCTTGAGTACAAAAAGCTGTAGATAGCCCTTTTGTTGACTTTTGTATCTCCCTTTTCCTTATCAAAAAGCTGCTTCAACTATGTTAAGTCTATGGGATGAAGTTCTTGTCCAAGATTTGCATCTAAAACTGTTGTTACTCTACCATCTTTTCTGATCAGACTGTACTTGTTTTGCTCATGGGTTCCCATTATCTTCCATTCAAAGGACTGAGTGTTCACCTTGTGTACATTCACCACTGGATTTGTGAGAGCAGGATGAAAATTGTCCTTTCCTCTTTTTAGCTTCTCTTATTTATCCTTGTGCTTACTGGACTAAGAGGCCTATTAAGCTTATCATCTTCACTGTTCCAATAGTAATTTCTCAAATGATGTTCAGGGAACGTCCTACTGTCTTGATCAATTGTTGTACCATAACTTCTTTCTCTTTTCCTTGTGGATCTTTTCTGAGTTCAACTCTTGGTCTTTTCGAAGAGGTAGTTGAATCTTCCCATTTCCTTTTCTCTACCTGATATAGTTGTTCACTAAATGTTGTTTCCCCATATGAGGTTACTTTTTGTTGCTCTTGTTGTGTATTTCTTGAAGAAACACTGTTTGGCTTGGGAATTATCATAGGAGTGGCTTCTAACCTCTTCAGCAACTCTAACTTTGACACAGCAGATGGAGGCCCCATTGGTACAGGCCTAAATGGACTATGTGCTGTTGTTTGCTTTGTTTGAGTGTGTTAGGTGGCTTCTAGCTCTTTCTGGTGTGATGTCTCTTTAGGAATGGGGGTTCTAAGTTCATGAACATCAATGTTTGCCAATCTGGCAACATTTAACTATAGCCTTTTTATAAGTGATTGCACATCACCTATTAGTTGGGCATTCCTTCTTTCTTCATCATGTATCTTCTTGAACTCCTCTATATTTTGATTTTGATGTGTGGCCCATTCTCTCACCAATTTGTCAAGAGCATCAGTCAGACTATTGTTACTGGCTCTTAGGCTATGAATTTCTTCTAGAATCTTTCAAGAGCTTGTGGTGTCTCTTGTTTCCATAGCTTCAGTCACCTTTGTTTTGATGTCCACAACTTTAGTCACATTTTCTCAAAGTCTTCTTTAAATTTGATGTTGTCGGATGTCTTCTGAATCTGTTGCAAGTTCTTTAGAGCTTCAGTAGTATTTTCTTCTGATTGCTTTCTGATGGTTTCTACTGATTCTGACAGAAAATTTCATGTCAGACATCAGACTTCTGATTTCTTCTATTAGCACATCCAATTTTGTTTCAAAAGGGGATTTTTCTGCTCATACTTTGACAACACCTTCTAACATATGTTCAAGCTGTTCTAATGATATGATTGGTTTAGTGGGTAAAGTTGGAGGAACAACAGATGTTCCTTCTCTCACACCAGCAGAAGACACACTTGCTACTATATAAAGGGATTAGGTTGGTCAAAAGGCCAATCCTACACACCTTTACTAGAACTGTGAAACTTATTCACATCCTGGATGTCTTCACTTCCTGGAACTATTCCTAAGAATGATTCTCTTTTAATTGTTGAGAAACTCTTATCTTTCTCACCCATGTTTCCTTGATCAACATGCTTATCTCCCTGTTTTCGTCTCAATCTCCTCCTCATTAACTGATTTGGAAAATAGACCAATGGAACCACTGTGGTCTTCACTTACTAATCTTTTTTCTAGGTTGTATAATATAATCAGCTCTAACAGAATCATCAGAATTAGATTCTATTGAGTTTGCAACAGTAAATAAATCAAGATTAGTTTGAGCACCTAATCCTACCATACGGAATGCCTCAGCATGATGTCGTTCTATTTCCATGTTCTGTTTCATCTATTGATCTATCTCCATTAGTTCTGATGAGAATCTGATACTATGTTGTTGATCTTCTTTAGCTTCATCAGTTTGTGGTGCAATAGATGCTTCGTCATCATGTTCTGGTGAAGAGCTGCTTTCATAGACTTCTATGTGTTCTGCTCCTTTGTTTCGAATTGCCATATGCTGTATTAGATAAGGTGAGTCTTCTCTAATCAGTCTGGTCATGCTAACTGGCAGATCTGGTACATCTTTGTTGGACTTCCAGGCTTGTGCTTCACATCAAGGTTTCATGGTGGCAGATTTCCATAAGTTTTCTGATGCAGGAAGCTCAGCACCCGTTTCTGCAAAAGTCTCAGCAATTATGATTGACCAAAACTTGGGAAGGGCGTATGAGAACTGATTCTTTCAGACTTTGTCAGCACGGATCTCTTCATCAGATTGAAGATTCCTGTTCTATAATTAATGTTGAGCCCAGTGATTAGCCGATACATGATAGTAAAAACAGAGATATTAATCTAATCAGTGCCCCCAATTTTTGAAGTTAGGCACTTTGTACGTGTTTGCATCATTACCTGCTAGAATGTAGGTAACTCACTCCTTTTAAATTCCCCAATCAAGGAAATCTTCCATGCATATTCCATCAGATAATCAAGTTGTCCCAATAGCTCCTCCTTACTAGGTGCTTCGATGTAGTTTTCAAATATTAGGGGCTCCAAACACTCTCTTATTCTTTGTGGAGTAATGGTAGCAATGATGTTTCCCCGGAGATGGGCTGAGACTTCATTCATACCCGATTTGCTAAGCGTATTGACAAGTTGTTGCATAATGTTTTCGGTACTTCTTTGGTTTTAGTCAAAGCTTGAGAAGTAAGACATCTTAGCAGGAATTCGACTAAAATTTGACATTTTTCATGGTACTCCTCATGTTTGATGTTCATCAATAAGTTGTTTTCTTTCATAGGTAAGAAGTCATCATCCCTGATGAATGGAACATAGTGTTCAATAGCTGGGATGTTGAGGTTGACGAGGTTTGGAGCGGCTATGGTGAGTTGAATTTTGCTTTTTAAAAAATTACACGGTGTTTTTGGGTTTGTAATATTTGAGGTTGAAGGTTTGTCTCTTGTCCTTTTGGCTTATGTATATATAGGGTGTGTAGGACAGAGATCATGGGTGTTGGATCGTGGGTGGTTAGTATTTAAATTGGTAAATGACAAGTTAATGATGTTTTAACTTATCCGAACCATTTTTGAAAACTTTTGACATATCCCCAATTTTGATGTTTCTTCCAAATTTTGATATATCTTTAAAATAAGTTGGAGATAGACTTTTAATTAGTGAATACTAACGGCCAAGTTGTACTTTTTTCTTCCTGTGGGACCATTTATGAGTGAAAAGGCCCAATGATATTCTTTTCTAGAGCTGACATTTCTTCCCCCTTTTTGAAAGTAAAATTCAATTGGATGACAACATCAGAAATATTTCATGATTTCTGGTGAGCAGAAATTCGAAATTCCGTTTTTACTTTCACCAGAAAGTTATCAGAAATGAGAGTTTCCCCCTTGACAGATCACCAGTGTTTTTTTTATTTTTTTATTTTTTTTTTGAGAGGAGAGGGAATAAGTAGATAAGAGAAATATACTTACAGTGTTAGTCTTTGTGGAGCTCCTTAAATAAAAACTGTCTTTTGTTCAAAGATTGTGTTTATAAGAAAAGTCAACAAATTGTTGACTTTTTAATAGAAAGGCATCATATTTGACTTAATGTTATTAGATTTTTTGATAATTATTCTTACGTTTATAGATCTAATATTGTTTACTCCTTTGACTCATTCTATAAACTCCCTTTCCCTCTCCCCATTCTTTTTTTATTTTATTTTTTGTAACTAGTTCCAAACTTTTTAGAGCTTGTTTCTCTTGCGATAGAAAATATACTTATATAGATAGATATATACAGAACAGAAAGAAAGGAAAACTGACGGAAAAGAAAGAAAACAAACAACAAAAAAATCCTAATTAATCTTTATTAAACATAAATTGAGCAAAAATCCACAGATTAGTCACAGTTCAAGAATGGTTGGGGTTTGGTGTAAGGTTGGCACTATGTATGTTTTCCTGAAGAGTGACCTCAGCCCTTGGGTACTAGTTTGGAACACCTACGAAGTCTAGTTGACGTTTGATCACCCTCATCTTAATCGAGGATCGATCAGAAATGGTCTCTGAGAGTTCAAGTTGCCCTCAAAATCTCTCTTAAGATATTTAGAGAAGTTGTAGGGGACCTCTTGTACTACTGCATGCATCATTTCCATCAACATGTATGAGATCTCATTAAAGTTTAAGTACTTTCTAGAGAAACAAACTCTAAGTTGGATAACCAAGAACTGCCATGGCTGAAGAAATCCAGATTTGCTGATTCCTCATGTATGATTCACTGTGTGGTATCCCATCTCCTTCAGAGTCTGATCCAGAGTTTACCATGTGAATAAAGTAATGTTGTTGTCGTTGAGCTATAGAGCCTCTCTGATCGTCTATTCGCTCAGGATGATTTCCTTCCCCATCACTTCACTATGGATCCATACTCTTGTTCCTTGGTAGATGGTTCGTCCATTCAGCCAAAACTCTTACAGTAGAGTTGGGTGGACCCAAATATATGCTGACAAGGCATATGCTAGGGGACTTTGCTACCCATGATGGTCCATCCAAGTTTCTTCGGACCCTCTGGTTGTGAGTCTCGTAGATTGGAAGTGGGAAAAGTGATGCACTGATTTCAGCCATCACTAGGGTTTTTACGAGAGATGGGTTTGTTAGAGTTTCTGAACAAGAAGAAAGAATATGATAATGACATATGAGGTGAGGTTGATCTTCAAGTGGTGGTTGTATATATGAGTGAAAATGATAGATGCACCATAAATGGTATTACCAACTCAAGATTTTCTTTCTTTTTATTCTCACTGTCTTTTAATGCACGAGATCCTTAGTCAGAAGCAAAAAGAACTTTGATAGGTAAAGTCTCTTGCATTAAATGCCTTAGGCGGCTATTTCTATGAGATTATAATGATTATCTTATCTATGTGTCTCCTTCTTTCTTTCTAAGTGTGATGACTAAGCTTTTTAAAGACTAGTTGAGAGCGTGTGCGAGCAATGGATTTTTGTTTAGAAATCTTGTTGTGTGACATGATCTACACTAAGATTCTATGGTTTGTAATGATTTTCTTCCTTTTTTTATAAAAATAGCAAAGATTTGTTTTAAGAAAATGAACGAAAAATACTTATGTGCAATTGTTGTGCTATTGATGTATATGTATGAAGCAAACTTTAAATATCAGAGCTTAAATTTGTAAACAAGGTTATGAATCTCATTAGATTTTCTGATGATTTCAACATATCAGATTTTCTAATGAATGTTTGAAGTTTCTGATGGATTATCAGAACTTCTATTGAAATTCTGATCATCTTTTGATGGTTTACAGTTTTGGCTATCCTTTTGTGACAATACATTTTCTGAATTTTCTTCATATTTTATGTTGACCATGCCCAATTTGCTTACTATAAAGTTATCTCTTTTCATCAAGAGGTTTTGTAAAAATATCAGCAATTTGTTTTTCTACTGGAATAAAATACATTTCAATGTTACCTTTTTGAACATGATCTTTTATGAAGTGGTATCTGACATCAATGTGTTTGGTTCTTGAGTGATGCACTGGATTTACTCTTATGGCAATGGCATTCTTGAAATCACTTAATATTGGAATTTCAGTCAGATTTACTCCATAGTCCTTCAGCTGAGTTTGCATCCATAACACTTGTGAACAACAGCTTGCTGCTGCTAAATATTCTGATTCAGTTGTTGATGTGGAAACACAGTTTTGTTTAGCACCAATGATTTGTATTTCATGTTCCTTAGCAATTGTGGCGTTCACTGGTTTAGGTGCAGATAACACTGGTCCAAACTCTCTATGCTTCTTAAGAGCATACTTTCCGGTGAATTTGATCTTTGTTGTATCTTGTTGTTTGCATGCCGCTTCAAAGAAACTTGGACCCATGGGCTTCAAATTCAGATAGTTTGTGCTTTTTTACTTCATCCGGATACTTCTAGTTGAGAATCATTTACACAAACCTTGGATACAATTGGAAACTTTCTTCTTAGGGTTCTGTAGCATGTTCTTCATGTTATCAAAAATGAAAGAAGAGAAGTTGAAAGTCCTAGTCGTTCACTAAAGCAACAAGTGTAGACATTTGGGTTTGATTGAGCTGATCCAAACCACCTTTGTTCTCTGAGATGCATTGCAAAAAGATGTGTGCTAAGAATCTCCAATATGGCGGGAACATTATCTTTAACACTGTTGGATACACGCCTTTGTAACTCATCAGTCGTAATGCTTCAACGACTCTGTCTTTGGTGTATGACGTCGGATGGTAAGCCTGGTCATCAATCTTTAACATCTCTCGTAAATCCACTTCTAAAATAATAATATCTTTCTTTTTTATCTTCGACTCAATCTTCCTTTGCCATCAGCTCCACCTCTTATCACTTTAGCATTTATCCAAAAATCTTTGATCATATCTTCACAAATCACTGGATTTATCTTCAAGGCATGAGTGATAGATAGGAGTTCAAGCCGACAATCATAAAATGGAACATTTTATAATAATCTACTGGAGGGTCTGACAAATAGCAGGCTTGATTATGAAAAGTTTCTACTTTGAGCTTGTGTCTTTCCATTATCTTTTGGGCCATTTTCTGCACTTTTGAACAAAAACGTTAAGTTTTATTATGAAAATCAACTTAGTTGACCCTTTTGACCGCTCAATCCTAAATTAAACGAGTCAAAGAGTCAATAAGTTACAAAGTTCAAATAAGGGTCAAAGGGTCAATCATACAAGTCAACAGTTTTAAACATGTCAAACAGTGAAAAGGTTCAAAACACTGAACTGGTCCAAAAGATTCGGAATGGTCTAGGTCAACAGTGTTTCGGATGGACAAGGGTTCAAAAGGTAATTTGAATGAACCCTTGTCAGATATTCGAGATGACTGATATTTCAGATCAAATATGTATGATTTCGGATCATTATCTAAAATTCAAGTATATGATCCTAGATCCATCCGAAATGCATGCAGGTCATCCGAGATACATCCGAAATGCTATGAAGGTCATTCGAGATGCATCCAAAATGCAACGGAAACATCTAACCTATGAGTTCGAAATAGATTCGACTGAGAGAGATCCGAAATGAGTCAGGAGTTTGAAATGAATCGAAATGATTCGAAAAAGGCCATTTATAGACTCGAAATGGGCCTATCCGAAATGTTAGGCTAGTCCCATTTCGGAACAGTAACCATCCAGATGATAGGCCTGTTCGAAATGGTGGGCCCAATTCGAATCAGTTCGAGATGAGTGGGCCCGTCTGAAATAGGTGGGACCCATATGAAATAGTAATTTTATTTAAAATGTTGTGGGCCCACTTGTTTCCTAATTCAGAATAGTAACACCTTTTGCCAAAATCTGCGATCTAACCAACCAAGCAACCTTTTCACATCTAAATATATATAATAGAGCAATAATAATAATAAAATAGTAATAACAGGGGATAATTGCCATGGAATCAAACCGTTTTTGAACCAATTAAGAAACACTTTTCAGCACGAGCTTAGACAGACTGGTCCACGCGATTGTCGATATATTTGTCCACTCAAACTTATCACGACAGCCTTCAATTTTCAACCTCGCGACTTAACTTGATGAATTTCGCTATAGCATCCGTGTGTCCCATATCATGACTTACACCCACGATAAAGGTAAGCACAAAAGTTCATCGTAATGCGTGAGTATACTAAGATCATACTTTTGTTTTACAACGTGAGACTTGTTGGTGATCAGGTCAGTACATCGTACCACAAAGTGACCAAACAACATCTGAAGAGGGTTAGGCTTTATATTTTATATGCATTTCTTGTCTTTTCAAGCGCATGGAATTTTCTCATGATAAGATTTCTTTTCTTTTAAGGTTTTGGCCTTTAATTCTTGGCTATATTGAGCATATCCTGACTGTGCGTAGGTCTGCATATATCTGGATGCAATAGAAGGGCAGCCCTGATATCCCGGATCAGTATACCAACCCAGAACTTCAGAAGTTGGCTATCTATCAACGCAAGATTTAAGACCATGAAATCATACGTCGATGATATGTTACCTACGTGATGTATAGCTAGTAGAATTTTGTCGCTTGGTATCTTTTTGCCCTTTGAGCAATAAGCATATCAACACATCGCAGTCGATCCTCGCCTTTTCAGCATTGATACCTTACATGTGTTAATCAAATTTAAAAGGTTGAAAAATTATAAATTTATTTTTTGAGAACAATAAATATTTCTCCCCATAAATTTGTGCAAAAGTATTATACTCAAATTTAGTTATTTAGTTGTTGCTAATTATTTATTCATATTTACAGGTTCTTTTTTATTTTTTATTTTAATTGCTCAGTCGGTATACCGCATCATTTTCAAAAGATCCACAAGCACCTTGAATGTCGAGTTGCTGACAGGTTTTGTAAAAAGATCCACTGTATTAGCATCAGTATGGATCTGTTCAAGTTTAATCAATCCTCTTTCATAGCAATCTCGAACGAAATGACCTTTGATATCAATTTTCTTGGTTTTAGAGTGGAATACAGGGTTTTTGATAACTTGGATAGCGTTATCATTACCACAGTAGATAGTAGTATTAAGATAAATCAAATCGTAATCCTCGAGCTGATGTTGCATCTAAATAAGCTGGGAGCAGCAAGTAGATGCTTCAATGTATTTTGCTTCTGCAATTGATAGAGACACTGTTTGTTGCTTCTTGCACTTCCATGAGATGAGTCTGTCTCCCAAGTATTGACATCCAGCCGATGCAGACTTCATATCCCTGTTCGTCCCACCAAGGTTACCATTAGAAAAGGCAAACAAATAAAAGTTTGAATCTCTAGGTTACCAGAGTCTTTGGAGCTCCGTTAAGGTATCTAAAGATTCGTTTAACGACAATGAGATGAGAAAGTTTAAGATTAGCCTGATATTGAGCACATTGGCAGACGGCAAACATAATGTCCAACCGGCTCACAGTTAAGTACACCAATGAACCAATCATAGATCAGTACACTGTCAAATTGACTTGGCTTCCTTCAGCATCCTCATTCAGCAAGGACCGCTCTACAATTGGGGAGTCCATAGGCTTAGAATCTGTCATGTCGAATTTTGCAAGAACGTCCTAAACGTATTTTCCTTGATGAATCAAGATCCCTTCAGTAGTCTAACGAACTTGCAACCCTAGGAACATACCCATTTCTCCCAGTGAGCTCATTTCGAACTTCTTCATCACCTCCTCAAATTCCTTGCATAGATCTTCATTAGTTGACCCAAAAAAGATATCGTCAACATAGATCTGAACAAGGATGATATCCTTGTCAACGCTTTGCATAGCATGCACGAGGTGCTTGGTGCAATCCATACAAAGCTTTATCTAACTTGTAGGCATAACCTTGCTTCTTTGTATCAATAAACCTAGGGGGTTGAGTGACATAAATTTCCTCCTTGACTTTTCCGTACAGAAATGTCATCTTTACATCCATCTGATAAACAGTAAAGCCCGCTTCCAGACGAGCTACTAGTGCGTACACCTCATCATAATCAAGGCCTTCAATCTGCTTGAATCACTGGACCACTAACTGGGCTTTGTTTCTCACAATCACGCTAGTATCATCTTGTTTGTTTCTATACACCCAACGTGCTCCTAGAGCGTGCTTTCCTTCTAGCAGTTTCACTAACTTCCATACTCCCAGCTTTTCAAGTTGATTAAGCTATTCATGCATTGCATCAACCCATCCAGGTTCCTTCAAAGCAACATCACTGCTTTTAGGCTCAATCTGTGAAATGAAGCATGAATATAAACATGTGTTAATGGTTCCTTATCTACTACGGGTCTAAACACCAGCAGTTATAGGACCAATAACATTCGTAACAGGATGGCTTCTCTAAACACGCCATTGGAATTGTTACAGCAGGTGCCTGCAAGTTTGATTGCAGAAAAACTTCCTGACACTATCCTAGAGTGCTCCCCTCATTTGATGCAGCAGTAGCGTTGATCACCGATGGATCTATAGTGCAATCTAACGGAATCGGCTCCGGAAACAATGAAGTTCCTTGGACGTTTGTACTTGAAGGACTAGCAGCAGTTTGCTGTGTGGAGGATTCATTGTTGTGAACTACATCATAAGGATTAATTGTCGTTGTTGGTTCAAGAACCGGCTCCTGAACTGGTGAAGAAAGATACGGTGCAGTAGTTGCTTCATGAAATCCCAGTGGATCCACAGTAAGCTTCTTGAAAACATCTTGTACAACATCATCTTCAGAGATATCTGTAGTAACAATCACATCAGACAGAATATTAAATGACATAAACAAGGAGGAATAATCATATAACCAATCAGGTCTAATCCGTGCGTATTCGGGATTTTCTTCTAGCCAATCCAAGTAATACGTCTCCACGATCTGCTTCTTGATCTTGTTGTATACTCGATATGTGGTATTTTTAGCATAGCCGATGAAATAGCATGGATCACCTCTTGCTTCAAATTTACCTTTGGCATCCATGGTTAGGAGAACACAAGGACAATAAAAAGTGCAGAAATGTTGTATAGAGGTTTTCTGTCCTTCAACTATCTCATATGGCGTCTTCATGTGACGTTTGTTGATTAGCGAATAATTTTGACCTTAGCAGGCGGTGTTCACTGCTTCTGCCCAAAATATCAGTGGAAGGCTAGAATCTATCAGCATCGTATGAGCAGCTTCAATGAGAGTCCGATTGCGTCTTTCAGAACTCCATTTTGTTGAGGAGTTCGAGCTACACTATATTGATGATCAATAACTTCTAAAGCACAGAAATTACAAAGCTCAGCATTCTTGAACTTCATCCCATTGTCGCAACGAATAATTTTTACTTGATTGTTTGTTTGGTCTCCATGAGATTGACAAATTTCTTTAACAGACCAGCAGTTTCAATCTTCTGTTCCAAGAAAAACACCCAAGTGAAGCGAGAGAAATCATCAATGATAACCAAGCAATAGGATTTTCCTCCAATACTCAGTACATTTACAGGATTGAAAAGATCCATGTTAAGCAGTTCTAGAACTCTAGATGTCGTGTGCACGAGCTTGGGCTTGTGAGGCTTACGATGTTGCTTCCCATGAGCACATGATTCACATTTCTCGATCTTCATAAAATCTCTAATTGGTAAGTTTCTTACCAGACCTCCTTTTGCAAGTCGATTAAGATTCTTCATGTTTAGATTACCAAGCCAACGATGCCACAACATAGCATCATGTTAGGCAATTTCAGAAAACAAACAAGTTAGTTGATCAGTGGGGGCTTTATTCATATCAATCACATAAGCATTTCCCCGACACTCAACTTCAATCAAGTACCAATCTTCAGGTATGACAATTTCGGGCTTCAAAACCACACATCCGCCTTTGGTGAAGAGAACTTCTAATCCGTTGTTGCACATTTGGGATGCACTAAGAAGACTGTGTTTGAGTTCAGGAACATAATTGACATCAGAGAAGCTGAGGACCCCGTTTTTTATCGTGCCTTTCATAGTAATTCTTCCAGTTTCTCCTCCTACAAAGGTGACAAATCCGCCGTCGAAGATTTTGATGTCGTTTAACTGGGAGAGGTCCCTAGTCATGTGTCTAGAACAACAACTAATGATAAACCAAAGTCTAATGACAGCCCTCCATAGTCGTTCCTACACGCATAACGGGATTAGTGAGAAACTAGAACCAAACCATATTCGATCTGGGTTGATCATCACTTTTCATTCGCGAAACCTCATGAAGAACATATGACTTTTTGTAGTGTTTGAGGTTTGAGAGGAAAAGGATGTAGAGTTCGATGATTGAGAACACTGAGACTGATATCTAGCAAGGATTTTAGGTTACCAGATTTTTGAATCATTGTTGTCTGAAATAAATTTGGTAGATGTTGCATTCAATTTCTTGGACTAATTTTGGAAACCATTTAAGTTTGAAACCTTTTGATTGATTTTCATTGCTAGATTCTAGTCTCCATCAAAAGGCTTGGCTTGAGAGAATTGATGTCCAAGACATCGATAGTGCGAAGCCGTCTGATGATAAGTGTTCCTTTAATGGTCAAATACGAGAGGACGATGAACACAATTTCTAGCTATGTGCCTTGCATGTCCACAATTAAAACAAGTTTGTCTTTTCGAGAAAAAGACTCTTAGTTCTGCTTGTGTTATTCTAGGGAGCTGATTTGGTCTCTTCTTTCCACTAGGTGCTGATTCTTGTGTGCATATTTACTCTTTGATGAAACCTGCTCACAGTCATCAGCACAAGAGCGAGTATCGATAACTTAACCTTTCAACTTAGGTTCAGTTAGCTTTTGAGATGTGTTTTTCTTTTAATTTTGGTTAACAGCATCTAAGGAGATTTCCTCTAGAGTTTTCATTTTGTGTTGTTTTCTAGTTTTTCAAGATCGCCTTTTCTTTACACGAGTGGATCATGTCGGCTTAGTCTCTTTAGAAACTTTTTCTTCAGAAACAGAGCTTTTGGCGATGATTGTATCAGTTTCTTTGGAAACCGTTTCATTAGACACAAAGCTTTTAGGATCAACCGATTCTTGATTACCGGATGATGAGCAATTTTCGTTAATAATTTGACCATCATAAGCACTTTGCTCATTATCTGCTGCATTAGAATCTTCAGTCTGATCCTCAGATTTATCAGACAACTCTCGTTCTTCAACACTTTCATTCACACAATTCAACCCAATAATATTTTCATCTTCACAATTTTCAGAGAGATCTGAAGTATGAGTTGAGGTTTTAGGGAAACTAGTAGAGTTTTCCGGATCACTCGAAACAGATGCCTCAAACACCTCTGATAAAATAGTAAAATCACAATCAGAATAAAAAACCATATCATTCAAAGTTTCAGTTTTAACAACTTCAGAAAATCCCTAAGTCCCAAAAACCATGAACTAAACAAAGTTCCAAATGTAATTATCATGTTTATCACATAAAGAAACATCCGAATCATCAGGATCCATTGGATGTGGTTCATCATGCACTTCCGACCGCTCCTCGACTATAATAGACTCTACACATACACTAAAATAGTTAATATTATCTACAGAATCAGATGTTGATGCCTTTTCCTGTGGTTCCTCAGATGGAGTTTTTTCGACTCCTTTTCATGTTTTAAATTATCAACTGATTCATTTGAGCATTCTTGATTAATATCTTTAACAAAACTCATGGGCTTTTTAAATTCAGTGGGTCTAGCTTTCTTTGGTTTGAAAGGTTCCCAAGGAATGTAATCACTTGGTTTGCCATACATCATTTCATCATAATATTCCAATTCTTGCTCAGTAACAGTCATTCTTGAATAATTATGATTATATAGCGGAGGAACTTGTGTATAACCCAACCATTTGCCCTTGTTTTCTTTGTATGCAAGCTGTACATTACATAGATTACGAATAGTGTCACCGGAAGTATCAAATTTCTTAATGTTTAACTCATTTTGTTGGTACTTTCTAGTGAGAAGTTCCAGCTCATCTCTCACGGAGTTGCACTCCATTGTTTTTAAATTTAGTCTGTTTTTGTAATCATGGAGCCAACATTTCTGTTGATTAACATCCAAGTGGAGCTGAGTTATGTCCTTCTTTAGTGCGTCAATCTTTTCATAGAGAATTGTTTGTTCTCTTGATGACCGATGCACTTGGACAGGGCATTGTTTTAATCATTTATTAGAGTGAAATTATGAGCTCTCATCTGTGCAATCTTATTTCTACATTGTTTGGAACACAAAAGAGATTTTACCGTTTTGGAGAGAGTTTTGGGTTCCTCGGTTTGCGCCATCAAGCACTGGTGGTGTGTTTCAGCAACTTCTAAGATCTTCAGAGATTCCACTTGAGCTGTAGCATCAACCCAGTTGAATCCATGTTGCTCTGGTACCATCAGCGCCTTTGTTGCTCCAGAGCCTCCCAAGCTAGATGAAGTTAACGTGTGAGCTGGAGTAAGAGGAACCATGGATCTCTCTGAGTTCCTAGTAGCTTGAGTTGCTTTATAACCCACTGGTGTCTTCTTGCAATCTCTTGCAAAGTGTCCTGGTTCATGGCATTTGTAGCACCTCAACTTGTCTTTTTCAGATACAGTATGAATGTTTGACATGGGACGTCGACCGTATCTCTTCTGAAACTTCTCGAAATATTGCCATAGCCAGATTCTAGGATGCATCCAATTCTTCAATGTCTTCTTCGATAACCTGTTTTATCTTTGTAGCAAGAACAGATGGAGGGAAGAGATCACTTGAAAGAAAAGCATGCATACTATTGAGCATGGACGCTACGAGAGCCAACTTTTCTTCATTTTTCTTGGTTAGGAAAGCAAGGTTTTCAACAGAGGATGTGGATGGGACATTCTGAGAGGATGAGGAGTTCACAGGACTATAAGCCATGTTTGCATGCTAAGGATATTGCTGAGCAGTAGCATGTGCAGCTGAGTTGTTCGGAAGAGACTTACCATAAACGTTGTTTGTTTTCTGAGCTTGTAGCTTACCTTGAGTTATCGGGCTGAAGACAACATTCGGATTACTATTCATCACAGGGTTGAAAAAAAGGTTAGGATGACTTTGAGACATCAAGGCAATGTTAGAACTGGTCATCCTTGCAGCAATCATGGAGTTCTTGTGATTTAGCTCTCTCTAGTAATTGTCAATTTCACACGATTTGATGGTAGCAATCAATTCGGTGAGTCAGGTTTGTAGTATGTTTATTCATCGAAACATCAGCATCCCAACTTTTCGGCAATGAGTTCAAAAGTTGGCAATTCATCCCACTGTTAGTAATAGTGATGCCAGCACTTATATTCTGTGAGACTAGCTTGACGAACCTCCTGATTTGGTTTTCCATGGTCTCCCCATAAATGTGATTGAACGAACTGAATTGCTTATTCAACATTTTACCCTGCTAGCCTTCATGTCAGTGTTTCCTTCATACAGATTCTTCAACACATCCCATACCTCTTTCGCATTTGTGCAATTTCTGTAACAATCGAGATATCCGGACCAAGAGCCGTAGTAAGATTCGCATTGCCTTATCATCTGTGTCTTCGATTCTTCGATCATCGTCCGTCCACAGATTCTCAGGCTTCGGAATCTGAGTAAGAGGATCATCTTCAATTGCGTACATAATGGTACGAGGACCATCACGAATACACCTCTAGACTCCGGGCTCCTTAGCCTTGTAGTACTACTCAAAATGCCAGGTCCACTCAAAATAATCGACTCCATACAATAACCTTGGAATTTTTGGTAGACGTTCCGATAATCTGATCTAGTTATTGATGCAATGCCAAAGTTTGTGACTGGATATCTTCTAATGTAGTGTTGGCGAGGTTCGCAGCAGTCAAAACGTCATTCAGTTCATCATTTTTAGTTTTACCAAATAGGAGTTAAGTAGTAAATTTTAATGAAAGTGACAAGTCTAAAAAGTCCAATTCGAAATGGTCAACGGGAAAGTCAACTCGATATAGTGTCCTATCCGAAATGAGGAGACAACTAGGAATAATGATCTAAACTCGAAACAGTGATCCGAACTCGAAACAGTAACTCAAAACAAAGAACCAAACTCGGAAAAGTAACTCAAAACAAAGATCCAAAATCGGAATAGTAACTCGAAACAGTGATTTATCTGAGATGCCTTGAAGATGATCCGAAATGCAAGCAATCTTCAACAGGAATGATCCGAAATGCAAGCCTTTGATTTGAAATGACTTGAAGATTATCCAAGATGAGTCTGAAACTTTAAGAAGATGATCCGAAATGACTCGAATCTTCAAACAGATGATTCGATCAAACTGATGATTCGAGATGATCCGATACCCAACCGAAGCTTCCAAAATTTTCCGAAACAAAAGCAGATCAGAACAATAGCTATCCGGAAGAGTGTGATATCATATCTGAGCCTGAAAAACAGGTTCCACTGGCTCTAATACCTATTGTAAGTCCCGAAAACCAGATCTCAGGTATCACGCGTAGCTTTATTGGTGGTGGAATCACACAAACAAGCTATGAATCAAGATAGAAGAAATAAGATGAAATAGAAAGTTCAACTTGTATATAGATGTGGAATTTTGTCTAACACAAGTTGTAGAGAAACCACCAAAAGCTACTAACCCTAATTCATCATTTACTATTTATAGCAGTGGTTAGTGCACCATTAGCCTAAACCCTAGACCAAAATGCCTTTCCAAGCCCATTTGTTACATGTATGCCAAAATAAACTAAGTGACTAATGCATAAACCTAACATGGCCTAATATTTTCAGTTTTAAGTTTTAAATTGAGCGCCTTGTCTACTCATCAGGTTTTTACTTGGAATAACTCCCCACATAGGGGGTGGAACTTTATTGTAAGTCATACCTTTGTTTTGAGAACGATTATCATTTTCTTCCTTTTTAATTTTTTTCTAGTTTTTAGGAGAATATGATCAATCACATACGGAGAGGTCGAACAGCTAATCAACAACTTATTAACTCGTTCTATTTCAATTTTCATTATTTCCAAATCACTTTTTAGCTTAGCAATCAATAAGGTGAATATTTATGGCCATTTTCTAATCCAAAATCGTTCCTTTAAGCATCAAAAGTGTGGCATTATCTTCCCTACTTGCTTGTTGGAACTGTTAAATAGTTTTACTCAATTTGTCATATGCTTCATTGGTTTCTTTATAGTCACTTGACAAATTATTGGTGAGTTTTTTCAATTATTTATATTTTTTTTTATCTTTTTCAGCACATTCCTTGCAAGGCTCCATGCATTTCTTGCAAGGTTTTTCGACTTCGATGATCTGAACCTTAACCTCTTCTTTTACCGACTTTTTTACCGACTCAACTTTGACCTTCTAGATTTCTTCAGAAACTACCTCTTTCAAATTCGACATCATTGCTTTATTTGCTATCTTGGTGAGATTCTCAACATTCATCTCCTTGCTAACATCGATCAATTCCTCTACCTCAGGCTTAGTTCTTCATCACAATGAACTTTGTAGCTTGGTTCAAAGTAACCTGCAAAAGATTTATACATTTCAGGCGGTATTAATGTTTAATTGCACTGTGAAAAAGATCTTCTTCCTTAGTAGAAGGATCATAATAAGATTTTTCATTTGGAACTTCATCGAAAGATGCTTCAACATATTGTTCTTCAACTGGTTCCGGTTCTTCTGTAATCTCTGCCAAAAGCGCGAGACTCTCAGATTTTGAAATATATTTGTTCCAGTTAAACCCTTCGTCCTCTTGAGAAAAAACTAAAGCTTTATCTTTTGAACTCGACAATCCATCTTCAATTTGAACCATTCTAGATGTAGTCTGAGGTTGCGCAGGTTGATGATAAATCGCCTTTTTGTAGTAGTCGTCTCCGAAAGGATTCTAGTTCCCGTTCACTTCACGATTCGGACATTCCCTTTTGAAGTGTCCCTTCTCTTGACATTTAAAACAAGTGACTTTCGACTTGTCAAATCCAAGCTTTCCATCTAGACCTCCCAAACTGTTTCCACCCATGATCTCCATGAACCGTTGAGCTCTGCGAACAATCGATGCCATGCACCACTTGATGTTTATGAGCTCAAACTCTTCTGGATCGATTTGCTCATAGTCTTCTTTCGTCATGTCTGGATTGCCAATCTTTCCAGCCACCACACTTCTATATGATTCTAGCACATATGCAAGTAATGCCATGTGTTGTTTTGCAGTGTTCTCATTGAAATCTTGTGCATTCTCTAAATTCATGGCGATATTGCACTGTAAGATTCATTGTTTCAAGTTAGTTTGGTTGCACTGGTTGCTTTGATAGTTGTTTGAATTTTATGAAGATTGGGGTGTTTGAGGTGAGTTAGGTTCATATGTTGGAAATGACTGAAATCCACCACCAGTATTTTAACCGATATTCGAAGAACTTTTTCCGCTGAAAGTAGTGTGTATCTTCGGACCTTAAGTATTTGTTACTGAACTGCCTTTGTAGTACAGATTCACATCTTGCTGAATGTGTGAACTTCTGATCTTAGCCATCTTTTGCATCTCTAGCTCGTAATCTTCTAGTTTCTCTATGAATCTTGACAAAGTGAGAGTACCAAATTTTGAGCTATTCTTCAAGATTGTTAGATATGTAGACCATTCTCCTTCAGGTAATGAATCAGCCATTTTGTCCACTAACTCTTTGTTCTCCTTTTGGATTCCCATTCTTTTTAATCTTAACCACTAGGTGACAATATCTTTCGATTAACTGCTTCATATTTTCAAACTCTTTCTTAAACAACGCTTTCTTGCTTTTGATCATCTAGGTGCTTCCTTGAAGCTTCACTCTCAAGGCATTCCATACAGATTGAGCGTCACAATCATGTTGAAAAAGAGCAAATATATCTTCTTTAAGAGCTTGTTGTAGGATGTTCATCATTTTCTTTTCTCTGACGAACTTATCCTTTTCTTCTTGAGAAAACGGTGTTAAAGTCTTCTGAAGCCCATTTTCACCAATCGGTGTAGCATATTTCTCCTCAATGGCATACCAGCAATCGAAGTGATTTGCTTGTACTCAGTTAACGTCATTCCAACCATTATAATCTTCCAAACACATCAGCTTTGGAGGTTTAGTCATAGTCTCCATTTCGTTGTCAAGATATAGACTTTGAGCTGTTGCGGTGGAAACTACGGACGTTGCAAACGCGTTGAAAAATTCGGTATCCATTTCGTTGAGATTTTTGTAAAAACCTTGGTTGGTGCGAAGGGATCTGCTCATCCAATAAGCTCATGTCCTGATTTGTTTATCTAGTTGTTATATGCGGAATTCATGTTAAACTAGTGACATGTTGGTGCATAATGTTTATTACCTACGTCTTAGCGTTGTGTCTGTATCATGTAATAGGGTGAGAATGTCAGAGTTTATAGTGTTTGTATTAAATTCGCACAAAGGTAGAATCTAGCTTCGCACGAAGGTAAACTACCTTCATGTGAAGATAAACTACCCTCGCACGAAGGTAGCATGTCTATATATAGCTAGTGTGATGTGTTAGTGCGTAGAACTTTAGCGACTGAGAAGGTGAAGCTCTATCGGATTTCCTGATTATTTGTAATTGTTAAACATTGAATGAAATCAGTTAATTGATGAAACAATCTTGTTAATTGTCACTAATTCATATGAATTCCGCGCGTATGGCTAGATACTCAAATTAGAACCTTTGTTATTGGACAAAACGATCCTACATGACAATATCAAGATTTACTATTTAAACTCAATGTTTCATTAATTCAGATCGACGTTTAAAATCCTGAGAGAAAGCTGACAGGGCTTTGCCGTATCAGTCAACAAAACAGCTACTGACTTAAGACGCCAACACACCTATTTATAGACTTCTCAGATCGTGCGAAGTGAGAGTATTCACTTCCTGCAAAGTTAAACTTACACATAAAAAATCTAACATTTACGTCCTATTATAGACACTAACATTACCTAAAGACGTAGGCAATAGACATTCTTCATCAACAAAGGTATTAGGTGTCAATAAGGATATTAGATCCGAGGTTGGTGAATCTTTCTGAGAAGACATTTAGTGGTTGTATTCCAACAAGATACACTATCAAGTAAAAAAACATTGTTCAGGCCAGGCAGTACAAGAACGTTATTAAATTTGCTATGCATATGAAGTGAACTCATGAAAGATGTCGAAGATAAAATGGCGAGAGCTGGAAAGAAAACAATTAATGCGAGATGTTAGAAAGGAGGAAAGAATTATTGAGCGCACGAGGATAGCTTCTATTGTATGACTAATTCACGAACACGAATGCTATGCAGTGAGGACTCTCTTCATCGTTCAACACCTTCAAAGCTACCGCTCTTTCGTATGAAACAGGTCTTCCCATGCTTGTCAAGTAAACACCACCAGGAAGAGAAGCAAAACCATAAAATGAAACCATCAAATAAAAACGTCTACATTTGAGAAAATAGAAGAATTAGGAAAATATGTAATTGACGGTAGAAAGGGGAAATATGTAATTAGTCATTTCATAATTTTATTAAGGGTAAAATAGTAATTAATAAGAGTATTTTAATGAAAAGAGGAAATATGTAATTCATGTGGGTTAGGAAGGAGAAATATGTAATTGAATTTTTTGTTTGGAGAAATATTTAATAAGCCCTCTTGGGAGAGAAAAATATGTAAAAATTACAAAAACAATATGGAAATAAATACTACTTAGTACATGAAGTGGTTACCAGCAACAGATCAAACACTGATGTCATACTTCGAGCTTAGACGTCAATGTGTCAGAAAGTATTTATTTGGAAGATAGAGTGTTTGAAGATTTTTGAAGACCGAACGAGGTTACGGCAACATCCAAGGGGGAGTTTGTTGATACACAATGTCTGCTGCCTGTGTCATCATCTCGTGTCAGTTTATAATACGACTAAATTGTTAGATTTTCAGTCTGTTTATGTTTTGTGTTGGTTCATACGGATGAGAGTACATCCGCATGAATGAGTTTGGTTTGCACAGATGTGCCTCATCCGTACGGAAGTGTTGGTCCGTCCCAAATGGGCTATCATGTCTATAATTAGATGCCGAGGACCAAGTCATTTGTAACTTTGCAATCCAGACGGCGAAGCCCTGTCAAATTGATTTCCTGGATGTAATTTGACTTTTATATGAATGAAAACGTTGAAAATGAACTAATCTTGTATTTGTCAACTATTATAACAAATTCCACGGATTATGACTAGGTTATTAGATATCACAAGAACATAAC
Organism: Scalesia atractyloides; assembly: GCA_947069175.1. Taxonomy (NCBI): domain Eukaryota; kingdom Viridiplantae; phylum Streptophyta; class Magnoliopsida; order Asterales; family Asteraceae; genus Scalesia; species Scalesia atractyloides. The sequence goes on from CAMTDV010000116.1 coordinate 41,756,669, forward strand.
GTCTACAGGATCGGACCTTTCACCACACACAAACAATTTCTGAATATTGAATCCGTAAATGTAAACATACTGAAATGTAATATTAACAGTTTACATTTTTTGTGAGAAAACTTGCTAGAGCATCATATCAGTTTACTGAGACATATCAGTTGCACCATTGAACTAAGAAACACTCAGTTTAAACAATTCACATGAATTGTCAATATTGTTGTCCACTTAAACTCGATCTAAAAACTTTCATAATGCTTATCGATATGTTATGGTACATTAATTTGCATTAATTTCTTAGGGGCCCCATGATATCAGCATATCCCCTCATCATGTAATGCACTGACTCAAATAATACCTTTAAACTTTCATCAACTGTGATATGTGTGAAAATAACTCCGAGAGTTTAAACATTAACAATTAGGTCAATCTTTCGATATGTGGAGAAAGTCCAATGTTTAAACAAAATATGAAAAAAAAGTTGAAATTGTATAACTCTTAACCACCAGTTTCATATTCTCATATACGCAAAGATGATCCAGGATTGAAACAAAAGACCAAGTGAAATAAAGCAGAAACGTTCAGGAATTAACATCCAGTTCGATACATTCGTATATGCAAAGGATGTCCAATGCTTACACAAAATTATGAAATAAAACAAGTTTAAATCTTTTGAAAATGAAAACACAATCACATTGACTTTTTCAGTATGTTGTCAAAGTTCACAAACTAACCGGTTTTTATGCCTTTCAGCATTCAGCGATTACCAAGTAGGTACACAGTCACAAAGGACAAAACTGCGTACTATGCTTTCAACCGCGTTTTCAACTGAACCAGGCTTTATCTATTTAAGTTTGTATCGTTTTCGCAAAACTACTAGTCTAATTGAGCCTACCGACGCATCTTTAGGGAGATTGTTTAACCATTTTAAACATTACAATTCTTTAGCATGCACTGATAGTCCACTGATGTACTATCATTTCATCTTTTCGCACAAGAAATCTCGTTTTTATTTTTCAATGTTTTTGACATTTTGAGATTTTCTATTGTTTTGAAATGATGTTTTTCAATTTTACAGATATTTTACAGATATTTTGGATTTTGACAATTTTTAAAAAAAAAATTCTCCCCGTAAAATCGAAAACATATTTTAGAAATCAAAAATAAAAATCTTCCATTTTAACCGTTTAATAATTTTTTTAGAATTTGAACGCAAGACTACCATTGGGTTTGTGTGGAACACCAAACCTTTCATCTCAATTTCACTATTCATGTCTTTAATCTCTGCACGAACAACCATTGCTTTTGAAAGACGTTTGCTTGAAGCTTGGTCATCCTACACACGTAAATGAACTTATCGGACAATCTCAGAGATTTATCCGACGATCCACTCCTCGAGCTTATCGCACAATCTTTGACGACATGGCCTTTTGTTTGACATTTAAAGCATCTTCTCATGTAATTCCTCTGTTTTTGTTCCTATCTAGGTCTCATGCAATACACAACAATTTGCCCAATCAATCCACAGTTATAACACATTCTATTATCTAGGGATGACAAAAATAACCAAGCCCGATGGGTATACTCGAAACCTGACACAACTGGGACGGGTATACCTGACGGGTATTGGCCGGGTATGGGATTAGTTTTAAAAATTTTTGCGGGTATGGGCCGGGTATGGGATTAGTTTTAAAAAATTTTGCGGGTATGTTCGGGTATGGGATTAGTTTCATCATCAGTGGTATCATCATCATAATCCTCAATTGTAACCTCGTCATAATTTATCACATTGTCACTTAATAGAATTTCAACTAAGAAAGTTTAATTTTTAGTCGAATCAACATGATTACCTTTTCTCAACGGTTTAAACCCAATTCCATAATTACAAAACTCATACTCATCCTCTCGAGTTTCTTCATTTTTCTTAATTGATTTTGGAAACATATGATCTATCATTAAGGATGAGATAACAAAATTTTCAATTTATTTTTCAAACTCTTAGCTTCATTTTTAATAATTTCAATTTCTTTTTCAAGTTGAATTATTTTTTCAAAAAGAATTGATTATTATTTGATTTTTGAAATCATCTTTATTTACAACCAATTTTTCGTTTTCTAAAATATTTATATTATTTCTAAAATCTTTTTCATTTTGTTTTAATTTTTATTCTTCAATGTCAAACTCTATAAATCATTCAGAAGTTTGGCATTATCTGATCTATATTTGTCACATTTTAAGCACATTGGTTCAGAACATGAAGTCTCAGTAGTAGACATGATCGATTCTTTGACCTCAATATTTTTCACCGTTATAGTTTCCCTATCCTTCTTTAGCTTCATAACTTTTTTTTCAATTTTTGGTTGATATGCTCGAATCTTTTCGATGAATTCATAATCACATAAAACTGAAAACCAAGGTTTTTTTTCTTAATCTAAGCATAAAATTATCCCACTCTAAAGATAGAGATTCTACTAGCCTAGAAACCTTCTTTTCTTCTGTCTTATATACATCACAATTACTCATCTCATAGAGTAATTCTTCAAACCTATTTAACCTTTCATCCAATGTTTTAGTTTTCACAATTTTGAAATTTTTCTCTTAATTTTTCTTAATTCAAAAAACTTGGATCAAAACATTTCTTCATTTTAAAATTTTGTAGTCTCTTGAACCCAAATAGTCAAACTCTAAACTTTGTAGATTAAAATCTCCGTTCAACAATCTGAATTCAAATTATAAACTTTGACCAATTGAAACAATTAATGACCAAAACTCTTTTCTATTGTATATATTTTTAAAAAATAAATCCTAAACATCACTTCAGTGAACTAACTTCTCTTTTTATTATTTTAAAAAAACTACAATCCTTAAAGTCTTTCACTTTTTTTAGCTGTCAACTTGTCTACTTTTTAAATTTTTTTATTAAAACCCTTCTATGAAATGTCTTTTGATTATTTCCATATTATGTTCCCGAGACCAGGTAAACTATTCCCAAAGACTCTAAAGTAATGTCAGCACAATAGTGATTTGTTTCTTTTTTTAAATGATTCCCGAGATCTTTCTAACTTATCGAGATATTTACCAGCCAATAATTTTTCTTCTTCAATATATACAAAAATTCAATCTCACTTTATCCATCCGCCTCACCCGTCATATTCTTTTCTTTTTAAATTTCAATACCCAAAAATTCTTATACTCAAAATAAGTCGTCGCTTTTTAATACTCAACCATTGAACTATACCAACACTTCTATCACTAAAATTCCTCTTATAATATCTTTGCTGAAACCTTCAACTTAATAAACCCCTCAAATCCTAAAGCAATCTTTCGTGACAACACATCCGTCACTATAATACCTCCTATCTTCCCACTTAGAACATCTAAGCAACAATGCAATCAACGAGATCTGTTTCTTATATTTCTAGTTAATGATGAACAATAATGTTTTCACTTTTATCAGCCGACACCCCAATTTGTCGCAAATAATATCACACTTTCTTTCTTCTTCAGCAACAACAAGCTTCTATCGCTAATTTTTACTTTTTTAATCCATCAAATAGCAACACTACAATCGTCGCAAATATCAAAAGTGATTATTTTTGTTTCTTTGATCTGAATACTGTAACAACAAGATTACAACCAAACATTTATCACAAGCGATTCTTCTTCTATGCAGATTCAAACAAACAAGCTTGCGACTTCAGATCTAAAACTAGTTCAAATCTGAAACGAATGATGCTCTATGTTTTTGAAGATTTTCACTTGTATTATCAAATCTAATGCAATATTATGAACAATAAACTCAGATTAGGTCCAAATTCATTCGTTCAAACTATCCGAAATGCACAAAATGACACCGAAAAACAATCAACTTAGTCTGAGATTGATGAAAAACGTTTGGGAAATTTGTAACTTTTACGGAAAATCATCAAATCAGCCCCAAATCTATTCAATTCAGTCCGAAAATTTCAAACGACACACCGAAACACAATCGAATTCAGTCTGAATTCACCGAAACTCATCTGATTCGTATCACGATTACGCACAGAGCTTCCAAGCTCCGATACCACCTGTATGAGAAGGATCGGATCGTAACTATCAAAGTTTTGTGGTGAATTCGGGTTTAGCGTGCGGAATCCGTTAAACCGAACCGTAATCGAGTGCACGGATGTAAATACAAACGCTTTTGTATTACGAATAACGAACCTGACAGAGTTTTTACACTATACGATACAAATAATAGCTTCTATGTATTAAAACTGTGAGATCTTGTTTTGAGTATGTTGAGCGTTGAGTCTTGAATGAACGAGAACTTGATATTTATAGAGGATTACATCCATACAATGAGATGTCTACTTCCATATGAATGACACTATCCATGTCCATGCGGTTGACTCTTGTTCTTCTTTCGTACATGTAATTCTCGAAAACGATCTAACAATGATATCACACGTAGTTTGATTGTTGGCATAATCACACAATCAAACCAATTCAGTAACAATTATAAGAAACAAAGATGACGCAGAGTAATTAACCAAAAATCTTTGTACGTCCCTAAAAACCGAGTCTACAATATAACACTAGGCTTGTTTGGTGGCGGAATCACACAAACAAGCTATGGATCGATATAAAAGAAATAAGATGAAACAGATGAAAGATTAACTTGCATACAAATATAGAAATTTGTCTAATACAAGTAATGAGAGAAAACCTCCAAAAAGCCCCTTAATCCCTAAACAACATTTACTATTTATAGTAAGGGATTAGAACATCATTAACCTAAACCCTAGACCCAAAAGCCTTCCCAATCCCATCTATTATAAGTAAGCCCAAACTAATAAACTAACTAATGCCTAAACCTAACAGGGCCTAAAAATCTCCCCCTAGGTTTACTACATTAGTGTTGCATTCAGCTTCAAGATCCACTAGTTGCGCTACCTCCAAAGAGTGGACCTGGATCCATATATAGCTTGTTGTTGATCACATTTGCCACTACGCTCATCCAAGACTTCGCACAAGCTTTGTACTTATCGTTTATGTGAATTTAATGTTGACCCAAGATCTTTATATCCACTTCAAGATCGATAGTTGTTTGTGTGATTCCGCTACCAAACAAGCTTAGTGTGACATTGTAGATCCGGTTTTTCGGGACTTACAAGCCTAACTTGCATACAGTGGAATTGTCGGATACAAGTTATAGCAAAACAACTAAAGTCAACAACCTTAAACCGGATAAATTAAACAAGTATTTATAGGGGGTGTTTAGCCCACAACTCCCCTTAAACCTAAGCCCAGTATGCCCCCACCAAAGCCCACAAACAAGTCCAAAACACTAACAAACAATTAGCCCATATTACTAACAAATTAACTAATGTATAAACCTTAAAGGGCCCAACAATCTCCCACTAAGTTTATAACATTAGTGTCGTTTCAGCTTGAGGCTCCATCTGTTGCACATTTGCCAAGTAAAGGAGTAGCATCAACAAACAACCTTAAACCAAGTACATTCACCATAACACTAGTCCACGACTTAGAACAAACTTCATACCTTTCATTGGTGCAAATCTGGTTCTTGCTCAAAACAATGAGATCCTCTTCATGAAAACTTACTAAGTCCAATGTGTCACCCAATCAATAAGCTTTTTCCTCAATAACAATCACTGCTTCACCCATCTTAGGATCGTATCCCCATAACTTAAAGTTCTACAGCACACCCTTTGGAAACTTTGGGGCAGCTGGTATAATCTTTTCTTTGTCCGTTGGTGGCCAAATCATAGTCTTGATAGTTCTGTCAGTATAAGGATTACGAACACCACGATTCTTCTTAACAATTGATTCAACATATTTCATGGAAGGAAAATCATTCTTGACTTCTCTTTCAAGCTTTGACAAGAATGCCAACCTCTGCCACGTTATTGGCATCAGAGTCATGCTAAGGAGCTCGTAGTAGATTCTTCAAATCAATCTTCATCCAACATTGAAATTGAGACTCCTTCCAATAGTATTCTCTATGTACGCTGTCCCTAATCACCAACCACGTCTGCTTAATGTGATCATACCTCCAACTTGTAAATCCTAGATTTATTCCTAACTTTTTCATAGTGATTCTTACCCAATTCCATCACATACCAATCCGAAGTCTTCGTTGGATCCTTGGGTTGAAAGTTTTCATCTAAGGGATTCACATCTTGATTTTTCATGAACAACATCAGTTTTTCGTTTGGATTCTTTGGCAGTAACTTTCTCTTCTTTTTCTATGTTGTATGAAGATATTTATTCAAAGAAACTTCTCGTTCAGCATCCTCAACAGATTTTTCTTCAGCTGTTCGTTCTCTTTGGGCAACGGTCATTGGATCATCAGCTTTGTCAGCAAATTCACTCCCAAAGTTTTTCTCCGACTTCGCTTTCAAATCAAATACCATAGACATCAACATATTCATATCACCCTGCAACTCATCAATAACTTGATCTTTATTGGACACTTGAGCTTGCAATGATGAAATCTAGGCATCCTTCATAATTGAATCTTATTCAAGCAAAACTAGCCGTCTTTGCAACTTCACTACATCCACATCTGCATCTTCATCACTATCAAAAGTTTCGATGAACTTCCTCTTCTCAGTAGCTCGTATCAAATTCTCATCATGTTTAGACATACCGCCACTCGAAATACCAACATCATAATGAATGCCACTAGAAATTTCTTGTTCTGATCTAGTAGTAGTCTATGGAATTTCTAAATCAAAGAAATCTGGTATATCTTCATCTTGAGCTATTGCAGTTGCAATTCTAGGCCTGGCTTCAGCAGTAGGTCTCAGTTGTTCAACAATACTCGGTTTAGGTATAACTCGTTTTTTCTTACGTGCTACTAACTCATCATTGTCGGTAATGTCATCTTCGGCTCGTTCTTCTTGAATAGGAGTAGTCGCAGGAGGAGGGTTCCCAAGACTATCCTTTAAAGATTCAATCAAAGCAGCAAGTCTTGGATCTATTGAACCCTATAAAAGAACAGATGATTGGAAAGCCAAAACTATATATAACATCTGATCATTAATAAAGATCTACTTCTCTCTAAACTCTGCTCAAACTTAAAGACTGTTCACAAGATTTGTGAAAGGAAAAGCTCTGCTTGAAGCAAAGGTCTGCTAGAGAGAAACTCTGATGAAGTATAAAGGTCGTGAAAGCAAAGGTCTGCTGAAGACCAACAGAGGATACCTCAGTAGTTTTTGTTCAACAGAGTGTATTATATAATTAATGTAACAGTGTTTAGTTCTAGCAGAGGTTAGAGTTTGTTATTTTGTAAAATGTCACTTTCATAGTGATGTCAACCTAAGATGCTTAGTGGTTTGAAATATACTATATATAGAACAATGCCTTTACTTTTCTATCTATCACTTTACTTCTAAACATTTTATACGAACAAAGAGAGTGATCTTTGGATGAGGGGAAGTTTGTAAATTACATGCATACATGATTATAATTACAAAAGCATGTTCTTGAAAGCAATCTTTCTATTGTTGTGATTTTAGAGTTTACTTCATTCCGTTGCACTGTTTAATTTTTATCTATTTTCTTACATTGATTTAATCTAAACAATCATATCAATATTAAACTTAGATCCTAATAATTGGTATTCGAGCTTGGTTGTTCAAATTTGATTTAACAATCAATTTGATATAAACTGGTCAGCTCTCACTGCTAATTCGTTTGTTCGTTTGTATTGAAGACAGAGTAAAAGTTTATTTACGTTCAAAGTTTTAAACGAAAACCTTTTTGTAAACAATCAGAATGTCTCAAAATCCATAAGATCCACACAATACTGGCACCATGTGCAAACCTCCGATGCTTGTCAGATAGGAGTATAACATCTAGCAACGTCGGTTGGGTCACATACCTGCACAAGAGAACACGGGTTGCTGGAAATCGATTATCTCTAGACCACATGTTCCTATGGTACCGAGTGCCGAAGACCCAAAAGTTCAAGTCCCAAAGAGTCCTGAACATTACTCCGAGCAAGATTTTTAGAAAATTGAGCTAGATGCAAAGGCATTTAGCATCGTGGTAATTGCTTTGCCTAATGATATCTATGCTGGCCTGTTGTGTTGCAACAATGCAAAGGAGTGATGGGATGCTCTAAACAATTCGGTGGCACTGAAGAAGTTATTGAAATTAACAAAGAAGTTTTGAACCAACAGTACAAAACATTTTGTCATGTGAAAGGAGAATCATTAAAGGTTTAGTTGTCTAATTAGTGAGTTAAAACTGGTAGATGTTAATTTTGTAAATTCCACTTTGAATAGCTGATATCTTAGATCACTACCAGATAAATGGGACACTATTGCCTTTGTAGCCAGAAATTTTGTTAGGTTTCAAAAGATGAGTTTGACTCAGCTTCATGGTAAGCTTCTCACTTCTAAGAGAGAGCTTAACCAGAAAAAGAAGCTACAAGAGTCAGGAAAAGTGGCTGCTGACTATGCTTTTGGTAGTACAACACTTTTTTGTCAAGAAGAAACCTCTAATAGTAATAAGGAATAGAGTTATGATCATCTTATTGACATAAAATCTGGTGGAAATTTTAACTCTGATTCTTGCTCACCCAATTTTTCTTTTGCTACAAATAGGGAAAACCAAGTTTCTGACAACTTATCATTTGAACTAAATGATCTTCAACATTTTGATCCAAAGGATTTAGAAGAAATGTACATATTACACCAACTGGCATTGCTAAGTGTTAGGACCAGCAAGTTTTATAAAATAACAGGTAGAAAATTTCCAAGGTTGTATGGAGGGTTAAAAGTTGGTTGGATAAGTCAAAGATTAAGTGCTACAAGTGTAACAGGCTATGTTATTTTGCTAGGGAGTGTAGGAGTCAAACAAATGGTCCAATTATCACACACACAAGTCCTAGACCTCAAAACACACAAAACACTGTCCATTATTCCGAATATACCCCTACTCCTCACATGCAAAACACTCCTCGTTTTGCACACCTTGTAACCACTGTTCCAGTTCAGTATGTTCAAACCACTGTTCATAAGATATAGTATGTTCACGCCCAAAGTCCTCAAGTCCAAGTGCAACCTGCACCACAAGCTACACAAACCTCTGCTACTAAAGAGACTAGTCAACAGAGCTTCTTTACACAAGGTTTTTTTGATTAGAGTAGCCTACCTGAAGAACTGACTGATGAAACATGATGAGTTTTGTTTCATGGCACTAGACATAAAACTTGAAGGGGATGCGTCTGAGGAAATAGTGTTAAATTCTAATGATGTTTGTGATAATGTTGTGGCAGATGTTTCAGAAAAGAAAGTTGGTGAAGAAACTATGATCTCAGTGTCAGACCAATGGGAAACTAGTGTTCGTGAAGGAGAATGTGACAGTGCCATGATGGTTGCAGAAAAGGTATCACCTCAGGTTCTTAAAAACCTATGTTCAAAAAAATATATCATTGCTTTTGCTAACCTAAAAGAGGTAAATGAAAACCTTAGAAACAAAATTTTTTATGATGAAATTCAGTTTGAAAAACTTGCAAAAGAGTTAAAATCTAAATTGTTTGAAAAAGAATCTGAAATCAGTAACCTCAAACATGAGTCAAGCATAACTAAGGATCAACTCCAAACTATGATAGAAAAATATCAAAGTTGTAAAAAGGAGCTTGAATCTACCCAAATCACTTGTGGAATGTGGGTAGAATCCTGCAAAGATTATGAACTGATGTTAGAATCACAAATCAAAAGCAATGTAAAATTTGGTGTAGGTTTTAGAAAACATGACCAAGTTTCTCAAAACACTGCTGTAAATAATTGTGAGTTGGTTGAATTATTCCAACAAATTTGGTTGGCCAAGAAATTAAAGTCACTGAGCCAAATGATAAGAAAATTGTTTTAGAAAGACAAGTAGGATCCTCAACTTTTGAAGAAATTAAAAATATCAATTCAAACCTACCTGGTCAGATGAGTGTGACATTCTTGACAACTTTAAACCAATGGATTTTTCAACCATTGAAGGTGTAAAGGCACCTCAAGTCAAGATCATTCCCTTAAAAGATCTTCCAGCATATGTTACAGCATCTTTTGATAAAAAGTCAGAAAAAGGGAAGAAGAGAGAGAAAATATCATATTTGTTTTGTGATTTTTGTGAAAAGAAGAATCATGACACTAAACTTTTTTTCTTCTAAAAGCTTATGATATAAACAAAACAAGTGTGATCATTGATTTACCAAATTACACCATCTGTGGCAAAATAACCACAAAACTCAAGAGTGTGTTTATCTCAAAAATTTGAAGTAAAAAAGAAATGAGTATAAATCTAAAACACTTGAGAGTTCAAGAAAAGAAAAGACTAAACAAACCTTTGTCCCTGTCCAAACATCTGTTACCAAAAAATTGCATATAACCTCTGCTCCCAGAGAGGTTCAGGTAACAGATGCACCACCAGCAAATATACTTCTAAGAGGTATGGCCAACCTGTTTACAAGAGTGTACCACTTGGCTATGAGGTATACAAAAGACCATCAAAACCAAGAGTTAACAGACATCCTCATGGTTATGATCATTTGATAGGAAATGGTTCACAGAAGGGAGCTGTCTGTGACCCCATCTAAAGCCATCCTGGCTTTGGAAACTCACCTAAACTAATTGTTTACTGATGTGTAGGGAGGTTCTTCTTGCCTTGATAGTTTATGGTATGTAGATAGTGGAGGCTCCAGGCACATGATAGGATGTAGAGCCCTATTCAAAGATTTCATGGCACACGGAGGGGGTGATATATCCTTTGGTAATAATTCAAAAGGGAAGGTGTTAGGGTCAGGGACAGTCCATGCTGGGAAACTCAAGTTTAAGCATGTCAATCTTATTGACAATCTGAAATTTAATCTTCTTAGTTTATCTCAAATGAGTGACAAAGGCTCTGGGTCATTCTTCACTAAGAAAAGTTATTAGATTGTTGGGCTAGAAGTGGTTAAAAAGATTGATCAAATCATAGCTGAAAGCAAAGCACAGCTTGTTGCTCATAGGAGTGGCAATGTGTATGTGGTTTATATGTTGAAAGATAATCCAACGTCCAATGATGTCTGTTCTCAGTTGCTTCTAACAAAGAGGCAGAACTATGGCACAGAAGACTTGGTCATACAAATCTTAAAACTATCACTACACTTTCCAAACAAGGTCTTGTAAGAGGTCTTCCATCAAAACAATTTACCTGTGATGAACATTTTGTTTCCTGTTTTAAAAGGTAAACAACATAAAAGTTCATACAAATCAATTGAAGAGTCCAAAATAAGTCAGTGTTTGCAATTGTTACACATGGACTTGTTTGGCCATGTAAAATCATGAGTCTTAAAAAGAAGAGATATTGTGTTGTCATAGTTGATGATTTTTCAAGGTTTACATGGACTTACTTCATGTACTCCAAAGATGAGACTATAGGTATTTTGCAAAATTTTGTAAAACAAGTTAAAAAGCAATTTGACCTGCCAGTAAAAGTCTTTAAGAGTGACAATGGAACAAAGTTTAAAAATAAGGAGTTGGATAATTTCTGTGTGTCAAAAGGGATTGTTAGACAATACAGCATCCCAAAGACACTAGAACAAAATGGGGTGGTTGAAAGGAAAAATAGAACTTTGATTGAAGCTGCTAGAACATTGCTTGCAGATTCCAGTTTACCCTTGTCCTTAGGGCAGAGGTTATAAACACTGTTTGTTATGTACAGAACTGAGTTTTAATTAATCCCAGGCATCAAGATCAAACCTCTGATATCCTATTTCAAAATCTCTGGCTACCCATGTTTTATTTTAAATTTAAAAGATTCAATTTCAAAATTTGCAGCCAAAGTAGATTGTGGTTATTTTCTAGGATACTCAACCACTGCTAAAGCCTACAGAGTTTTTAATTCTAGGACTAGGTGTGTGGAAGAGACCTTGAATGTAAAGTTCAATGAACATTCTTCATTAAAAATCCAAGCAAATCCTGCTGAACTGTTTGATTTAGATATATTTACATTTAAAGATGTGTCTATCAAGACTAACAATGCAGGTACACCACAGTCTTCACATCAAGATTGTGGATATGACATTGTGATTCCACAATACAAAGTCATTTCATCCACTGGAGCAACAGATGTTACTAACAACTGTGAAAACTCTACCACTACCGGATCAATAGTTGTTGATCCTCAAACATCTGCCAGCTTATATAATCAAACCCCTGTTGACAAAAGTCCATTTTCTATGAACAAAAGTCAACCCATATTTACCTCTATTCTACCTATACCTCCACCTCCAGTCCAAAAAAATGTTGGTCTTCAAAATTGCCAACAGATGTTAGCTCAGATGATTCTCATCTATAGCCTTCACCTCAAAATGCCATTGTTCCATATAAGGGAGATCTAATCTACCTTAAAATCCATCCATCTGACCAAATTATTGGTGACATCAATGAAGGGGTTCTCACAAGAAGTCAATCCCAAAATGTTTGTCTTTTTGCTGGTTTTCTATCACTCACACAACCTGTAAAGTATCAAGAGGCACTTAAAAACAACAGTTGGGTAGAGGCCATGCAAGAAGAGCTCTTACATTTCAAAATACAACAAGTATGGGAACTTGTAGCATTACCTCAGGATGTATATCCCATAGGCACAAATGGGTCTTCAAGAACAAAACAGATGAAAGGGGCATTGTTGTCAAAAACAAAGCTAGGATTGTGGTTCAAGGCTATAGACAAGAATTTATTATGATGAAACTTTTGCTCTTGTTTAAAGTCTGGTGCCATTAGGTTGTTTTTAGACTTTGCTGCCAACCACAACATCAAGGTGTATCAAATGGATATCAAGTATGCATTCCTATATGGCAAGATAAAGGAAGAGGTATATGTATGCCAACCCCTGGTTTTGAAGATTTTTTTTATCCGAATCATGTTTACAAGCTAAACAAAGCTTTACATGGCTTGAAACAAGCACTTAGAGCTTGGTATGAAACTCTTTCCAACTTTCTCTTATCCATAGGCTTTAAAAGAGCTAAAATTGATAAAACTTTGTTTCTAAAATGGAGAGGAAAGGATTTGATTCTTGTCCAAATTTATGTGGATGGCAACATTTTTGGATCCACATGAAATGCTATGTGTGAAGACTTTAGAGAACTCATGACAACAGAGTTGGAAATGAGTGCTATGGGAGAACTCCAATTCTTTCTTGGTCTCCAAGTTAAGCAATTGCAAAATGGTACTTTCATTCATCAAAGTAAGTATGTCAAAGAACTACTTACCAAATTTATATGAATGATTGTAAACCATGTAGTACACCCATGGCTACATCAAAGCTAGTCACTATTGATGACAATGATGACTTGGTTGATCAAACTCTTAATAGAAGCATGATTGGGTCTTTATCGTACCTAATTGCATCTAGGCCAGATATCATGTTTGCTACATGTGTCTGTGCCAGATCCCAGTCAGCACCTAGGAAGTCTGTTGGTGCATAATGTCTATTGCCTATGTCTAGGATTTATCTGTAATGTTTATAAAGTTTACACGTTAATGTTTAAATGAGAAAATGTAAATTTTATGTATTGATACACTGTGATTCGCACGAAACATAAGTGTGTTTCGTATGAGTGAGTCACTCGTACGAGATACTATTTCTTACGAAACATAGATGCTTGTTAGTGCACGCACTTCAGTACGAGTCATGTCGACCTATAAATAGGGAAGTGTTGTGTTAGAGCTTGGCACGAATTTGTCATTTCATACGGCGAAGCTCTGTCAGTTTGTTTACTTGCGTCTATAACTTGAACATCATTAATAGATCAGAAGCATTTAAACGGTAAGTTCTATCTTGTTTGTCATGTCTACCTCTCTAGCAATGAATTCCGCCTCTGCTAGTTGAGCGAGATCAGATCGACTGCTCATTTCGGGAGCTCGATCCCCGTTCACAAGTGGTATCAGAGCCATGAGATCTGATCTACGGATATACAACAAGTAGTTACTGTTCAGACTTGGACATATCTTCATCTTCATCATTTTTCTAACCGTTGCTGGATTTTGGACAAATTTCGGACGAATTCATGGACAAAATGGACTAGGTTTTTAGTAATTCAAGTTAATCTTCAATCTAATCAATCCATACCATAATTCGGACATAAAATTGAACTAAATCATGTTGAAATTGATAAAATTAGATCAGTATGAAGTTTGAACCGCATGAAATACAGTTGTTTTGATTTTGGTACGAACCAGCAGCTTTAAAATTTTCATACGGATCAGTTAAAATTTCATAAAATCTTAAAATTTTTTCAGAATTTCAAACTTGATTCGGACTAAATGATTTGATTCGTACTAAATTCATCCGCACAAAAATTCACTCAAATAAAAACACTTGTTTCGTGTAAAAAATGAACTAATTCGTACGAAATCGTAAGTTTTGTTAGAAAATTTGAATCGTACTAAAATCTACTTCGTGCAAAATCTTTGTTATTTGTTTCGTACGAAATTTCTTGTTCGCACAAAAGTTGTCTAATCTGATCTGTTTGTTTTCAAGAAGTGTGTTCTAACTTTTTATAGGAAAAATGTCTGAAGAGTTTTACAATGTGTTCGCCACATCGGTTCTTACCACTGCAGGAGCTCAAAACATCAATTTAGAGAATGAAATGGGAACAATGACTAAACTCAAAAGCTTATGAATCTGGAAGACTTTGATAGTTGGAGCGAGAGGTTTATGAACTGGGTGCAAGCTAACCATTTTACTTGCTGGTTTGCAATCGAGGCAAAATACATCGAACCAGTTGGCAAAAATGGGCTTGAAAAGACCCTTGCCCAATTCTCTGATGTTGAACGAGAAAGATTTATCAACGAAAAGAAGATGATGAACATTCTTCAGCAATCGATCAAAGAAGACATCTTGGCTTTACTGTAACATGATGATGATGCGCAATCTTTATGGAATGCTCTTCGACTCAAATTTCAAGGTAGTGCTCAACTCCGCAAAAGCAAAAGGGCATTATTAAGCAAAGAGTTTGATGTATTCACATTGATCAAAGGAGAAACGGTTAAGCAGCTAATTGAGCGATACTGTCATCTGGTGGTTCATATGAAGAGAATGGGAATTGTGAAGACAAATGAAGAGCTTGTTGATAAGCTAGCTGATTCTTTGCCACAAGGTGAATGGTCGACTTACTTAACCATTTTGAAGAATGGGGTTGAATACAACAATTTCTCGATGCCTCGCTTTATCGAGAGATTGGAAGGTCATGAATTTGAGATGCAAAAGATGGCCAAAAACAAGACTGTTCAAATGCAACAAGATGTTAATCTTTATTTCAAAAATAATTCTGCTGCTCAAATCCAAGCGCCAAAGATTCAAACTGTGTTCAGTGCATATAGTTCACCAAGCACACCTCCAACTCAGTCAAGTGGTTACCAATCATACCTAACAGTTGATCCAAATACACCTTCTAGTCAACAATCTTCTTTGATCAATCAATTCAAACATCAAGCACTCCATCATCCAATACAAGTCAAAGAATTCTGCAATGCACATTGCTTTGACTTTCAGAACACGCAAAATTTGACGAAAAGACGGAAAACAACATATGTCTCTACTTGCTTCAGTTCTGAGTCTATGATAGTTTGTTGCTGAAAGATTGAATTCTTAGATGACACGTTAAGACTACGAACAAATTGATCCATCAAATGCAGTTGATAGATATAATGGTGTATGGCTTCGATCGTTCGACGAGCACAGAGATTTATGGAATCATGGAAAGAAAATTGGGAGGTTTGGATGGGAAACTTGGATTTGATAAATCCAAAGTTACTTGTTTCAAGTGTCGGGAGAAGGTCACTTTAAAAGAGAATGTCCAAAAGAGGTTCAAGGGATTCAGAATCCTTTCGCAGACGATTATTACAAAAGAGCGATCTATCACGACCATAACAACAACAAGAATTGTGCGATCGAAGACAAGAACCTGAAACTAAAGATAAGGCTTTGGTTGTTACACAAAAAGAGAAGGGTTTAATTGGAACAAGTTATTTCTAAAGGAGAAATTTTGGCATTGGTGGCTGAGATTTTGAGGAACGGAAGAAGAATCGGAGCATCTTTTGATAAAATGGACCTGAGGACGAGTGATTATTATTATCATTACTTCATCAGAGAAAGAGGAGTTTTAAATGGTTCATTTCAAACATCTTTTGCTAACGATGTTTTAAAAACTTTGCAGGATATTTGCACCTACCAAAATTCAACAGATGATAGAGCAAAAGAAGCGGTTGAAGTTGTCAAAGTGGATGAGAAAAAGATTGCTGAAAGAAGACATCATTAAAGTGTGCATGCAAATGAAAGATGTAAACAAAGTCATCTGAGAATAGAAAAATCATGTTCAAAGTGTGATGAACCATGTGGTGAGTGTCTTGTAAAAGACAAAAGATTTGCTGAATTGCAAAGTTTAACAGACAATTTGTCAAGCAATTCAAATCCACAAAAGAAGCTTATGACAAATTGAGTGCGTCTGTTAAACAATATAATAAAGCACTTAGAGAAAATGATGCAACACTTATGATGCTTAAAGCAACAGTGATGGATAAACAAATGGAAATTAATATTCATCTAAACACTATTGCTGAGCTCAAATGTGAGCTTGAAAAACTGAGAATTGAAACCGAACGAGTTAACAATCTGTTAATTAGTTATTCCACAAGCTCATATGTCATAGATCACATTTTACCAAAAATTGAAAATAATGAGGAATCTAAAAATTGTGAAACAAAGAGTGGAAGTTATGATCGAGTTCCTCCACCCATGTGGAACAGTTATGCTTGCAAAAATCCATCTGGGGTTGAAAAGGCGCTAAATCTGAAATTGAAAACCGAACAGCTGCCTGAGGATATTGATGTAATTTACACTAAAAATGATGGTGAATGTGATTCTGAAGTAGTAAAAGATGTGGTTGACAAAGTGTTAAAAAATGAATCTGAAGTGGCTGAGTCTGAAAAGTCTGATGATATATCAGAAAATAGTTTAAGTGATGATCCCAATGTCATAGTTTATAAAATGAAAGGATCTGATAAACTATTTTCGGATGAGGATTTTCCCATCAAGAATGTGAGAAAAGAGGTTGTGTTGATAAAATGTTCAAGCTGATGGAGGTAAGTCATAATGATTTAGATAAACATGATGCATCTTTCTATTATCCGGAAAATAAGCATGCAGGGTTGGGTTTTCAGAACCAACATAAAACCAACAGGTCCCAAAAACTGAATTTTACAAAGAAAATTAATTTTGTATTTGGGACAACAACCGAGAAAAAAAAGAGATCATCGGAACTCAATCAAATGATGATTTTCTTAAAGAAAAAGAGAAATAAAAACAGAAACAGGTTTTGAATACCTCTGCCCATAAGGACAGCAGGACATGCCCATGGTTATGCCAACATAAATTCTTAAAAGAAAAACTGAATCTAATCAAAATGTTAAACCAATTATTAAACCTCAATCTAAGTTTGAAATTGGTGAAACATCACACAAATTTCAACAAAAAGATTCAAAATTTTATGTTAAACAGGCTAAACCACAAACACATAAATGGGTTGCTAAAATTGCTAAAATCAAATCATCCAAGGTTGAATTCAAACCTGATGTTCCAAACAAAATTGAGCTTAAAAAGATTGAAAAGAACAAAGTGGGTCCAAAGTTCGACATTCCAAACGCACCCAAGACCAAACAGGCTTGGGTCTCTTTGTTTAAATGAATTTTGTTGATCATGTGTGTAGCGGCTCCAACGTTCGATATTGTCAAATGGATCCTGGATAGTGGAGCGTCTCGTCACATGATAGGAATGCTTGCGCTGCTCAATGATGTTAGAGCTATTCGAGGAGGATATGTTGGATTTGCTGGAACACAAGGAGGGAGCATTGTCGGAGAAGGGATTCTCTGGAACGGAGTTGTATCGTTTGATAAAGTGAACTATGTCGCTGAACTTGAGAACAATCTGCTTAGTATCTCGCAATTGTGACAAGAAGTTCACGACACATTTCAATGATAAAGAATGTCTAATTCTAAAACCCGGTTTCAAGATTCCAGAAAAATGGATTTCGATGCGAGCTCTGCGAGAAAATGATTTATATGTCCTTGACATGAGCATCACGTCTACCACGTCAAAGAAAGTTTAATGCTTTGTTTCCAAAGCTACCGAGAAAGAGTCAATTCTATGGCACAAAAAATGGGGCACATTCATCTTCGAAAGATGAATTTTCTTGTGCATAACGACTTAGTGGAGGGTGTAAATTTGAAAAGCTTTCATCTATCAGATGATTGTCTTAGCTGCAAAAAAGGGAAGCAGCATAAGAAATCACACCGAGAAAGCTGTTGAATTCGATAAAGCTACCACTAGAAAGACTTCACATGGATCGCTTTGGACCAGTCAATGTCAAAAGCATTTATGGAGATTTATACTATCTTGTCGTTACAGATGATTATTCTCAATTTTCATGGGTATTCTTTCTGGAAAGTAAGGATGAAACATTTGAAACTCTTATGATCCTTTTCAGAAAACTCGAGAATTTATATCATTTGCCCATTAAGAGAATTCGCAGTGATAATGGAACGGAGTTCAAGAACAAGAAGATGCAAGAGGTCTGCAATGAAAAGGGGATTCTTCATGAATTCAGCGCCCCCATACTCCACAACAAAACGGAGTAGCTGAACGAAAGAATAGCATGTTGATAGAAACTGCTAGAATAATGTTAGCTGATTCGAAATTACCGATCAGTTTCTGGAGTGAAGCAGTAGCATCAGCATGCTATACCCTAAATCATGTGCTGACAGTTAAGCCTCACAAAAAGACATGTTTCGAGTTACTGAATCAACGAAAGCCTAACTTAGCATTTTTGGAACCGTTTCGATCACCATGTACCGTCTTGGACCCGGCTGGTAAATTTGGAGCCAAATCTTTGGAGGGTTTCTTTGTTGGTTATGCTACTCCTCACAAACGTGTTTTCTTGCCAAGACTGAACCAGGTAGTTCTAGCACAGCACGTGGATTGTCAAAGATATACAACGCCTATGCAAAAGCCTGGAGATTCGTGGCTGTTTAACTACGATGGATTGTGGGATTCGTTTGATCTACCAGATGTGCCAACTGAAGACAAACTTGTTATGTTATTTCAACAACATCAGTTATCTAATCAAGAACAAGTTCCTCGACCTTTGGTGATTTCTACATCTTTACCAGTTAACACGTCTGATGTTGATCAAAGCTCTTCTGTTCTAAATACGGTTCCTGCTTCAAATGTCAATGGTGCTGAACCTTCTGCCCAGCCAAATGAAGATGATGACTCTAATCGGGAACCAACTTTCAACGATGGAGGATCCAGTTCTGATGAGGGATCTGAACAGATTGAAAGCTTTATAAAACAACAGGTTGATCAGTCTAATGCCAGGAATAAAGCTTCTTCATCTGTACCAGTTGTCGATGAAATTCTCACAAATTTGCAATCAAAAGTAGATGTTCCAACTGAAGTGATGCCTAGGACACTTTCATATCATCCATCCGAGAACATTATAGGCAGCTTACTATCGGGAGTGCAAACTCGCAATCAGATTAATAAAGATCTAAGCTGTTTCTATACTAGTATTGCTCCACTTCGAGTTCAATTTTCTCACAGTTGTTTTATTTCTCAGGTTGAACCGAGAAACTGGAAAGACGCATTGAAAGAAGAAAGTTGGGTGGATGCAATGCTAGTAGAGTTATTGCAATTCCAGAAACTTGGAGTCTGGACGTTTGTTGACCTGCCAGATCATCACAAAAAGATTAATACAAGATGGGTCTTCAAGTGTAAAAGAGATGATAGAGGAGTTATCGTGCGCAACAAAGCTCGACTTGTGGTTCAAGGTTTTCATCAGCAAGAAGGGATAGATTATACTGAAGTCTATTCCCCAGTTGCACGTCTTGAAGCAATTCGCATATTCTTGGCCTTTACCTTGTGTAAAGGGTTCAAGGTGTACCAATTGGATGTTAAATCTGCTTTCTTTTATGAAAAAGTGAAGGAGGAGGTGTACGTCGGCCAACCACCGGGGTTCGTTGATCCAATGCACAAAGATAAAGTCTATCTCTTGAATAAAGCCTTATATTGTCTTCATCAAGCCCCGAGAGCTTCGTATGAAACATTATTGAGTCATCTTCTGGACAATGGCTTTATTAGGGGAATAGTAGACTCAACCCTCTTCATAAAGGAAGTCGATAAAGATATAATTATCGTATAGATATATGTGGATGATATTATCTTTGGATCGACAAATGACAAGCGGTGTAAAGACTTTGAAGAAGTCATGAAGTGCAAATTCGAAATGAGCGAAATGGGGGAGATGAAGTTCTTTCTAGGACTTCAGGTTGATCACTTGCTTGATGGTATCTTCATTTATCAAGGAAATATGTTCATGACATGTTGGAGAAATTCAATATGACAGAAGCTAAACCAGCATCGACCCCATTAGCTCCAAATTACGGCATTTGTCCAGATCTTACCGGCGAAAGAGTTGATGAAACTTTATATCGCTCCATGATCGGATCCTTGATGTATCTCACTGCTTCTCGACCAGATATCATGTATCCAACGTGCCTGTGCTCCTGTTATCAGTCTAATCCAAAAGAGTCACATCTGCTTATCGTTAAACGCATAATGAGATATCTGAAGGGTTTTCCAAGCACCGGCTTGTGGTACCCTAGACATGATGATTTTAATCTTGCAGGTTACTCGGATTCTGATTTCGAATGCTGCAAACGGAATACAAAATCTACAAAGGCCGGCTGCCAGTTCTTTGGAACCCATTTGGTAACGTGGCAATGCAAGAAACAAACCGCGGTCGCTCTCTCTACCTGTGAGGCTGAATATGTTCGGCTTCCAGTTGTTGTGCTCAGATTCTCTGGATACAGCAACAGATGAGAGATTTCGGTTTGCAATTTCTTGATAAGCCTATATATGTCGATAATCAGGCCGCGATCGATATGACCAAAACTCATGTCAACACTCACGTACTAAACATATCGAGATTCGACACCACTCTATCCGTGATTGCTACGAGAAAAAGTTGGTATGAATTGAGAAAATCCACACTGATGACCAAAAAGCAAATTTTTATACCAAAGCTTTTGATAAAACAAAGTTTAAAAATTTATTAAAGCTTAATGGTTTAAAAAATATTATCTCAGGGGATATACTTGAGGTTGAGTTTGAGGATGATGATGACTTGATGTGAATTTGTCATCGGTTAAACGTTTTCTGTACATTCTTTCTAATCATTTCTTAAAAATCCAAAAATATGTTTTTGATTTTAGAGGGAGAATGTTTGAGGAGATTACAAAAACATTTAAAAAAACCAAAAAGAGTTTTGTGTAAAAAAGGAGTGATCATAGTAAATCAAAAAGATAGTCACAGTATGCTAAAGAATTGTATTGTTTCTAAAGTATTTAAGCAAGTCTTACTATGGATATGCCAATAGACTCTACTCGTTCAGTAGATTGTTATCAAGATATAAACCTAAAACACAAAAACTGATTAACTTGTGGGTTAACATCTCTCGGATATATGGACTTAGTACGCCGAAATTTCGTTTGAGAGAATGCCAGATTCTGTGATACTAGGTCTTTATATTTGATTCATATCTGGGGTATTATTCGAGTTCTTCTGATTTTTCGGAAGCAACGGCCAAGAACTCATATAATACTTTCGCATTATTTCCCCGAAATCTGCATGAAAAATGATTGTGTCTTAAGCAATTATGACATTTGCAGTACAAAAGATTCCTTAATGGAACACCACTTAAAGACGAGCCTTCATCTCTTTGTCTGTACGGTAGTACAAACCTGAGCTCTCAAGGTCTCGCATTCACCCTATATACAGATATCAATTCGATATATTCACCTATAATATGACATTTTGGGAATCTCGATACGGGAGTATATTCTGAGATGGGAAACTCAGTTATTTCATGTTTCTAATAATACCTTAACATATCTTGAAACAGTTGAGAAACGAGAAGAGGTTTAAATGGACAAATATATTGGCAATCTAGGTAAATTTGTTTAAAAGCTTAAAAGGTGTGTCTAGACTAATGGTACTGATGACTTATATGAATGCTTGAAATGATCCTCTGAAAACACAAATTTCACAAAAATGTTATTCTAAAATTTCTTAAAAACCCAAAATGACTTTTAGTTTTCTTAGCTTGATAGTTTTATTTTTGTTTACCGATGATAAAAACACTGATGGTTGGATCAAGCAACATCTTGCTGAGGAAAGCTCGGAATCATGGGTTGGGAGCTAATTTTTAGCAACAAAGTTTACTCAAATGTCAAGAAAGTTCATTAATTTGAAACTTTACATGTTAAATAAATCTGTTTGGTCAAATATGGTCAACCAAGGTCATTAACTTGGATTTGGAAGGAAAATTGGATAACCAAGGTCATTAACTTGGACTTGGTTAGTCAAGTGGATTTTTGAAACAAATAATATTTTTTGCAAAAATGAATGAAAAATACCAAAAATAAAAATTGGAATTGAAAAAGTTTAAAGTTTTTAGATTTGATTCGTACAAAATCAAGTTTCATGCGGTTAAGTTGTTTTTTACGAAACAAAGGAATATATTTGGTGCGATTCACAAGTTTTTGTATGAAACAGAGTAAGTATAAATATCCATTGTCTCGCACAAAAATGAGATTTCTATTCTTTGAGCACTGTTGAGCGATTCAGAGAGATTTTGTGCGATTCATCTCTAAAACTTCATTTCTTGTTTCTTGTGCTTGCTATTCACATTGTTGAGGTTGATTTGCACGCCTCTTACAATGGGCAAGGTAATTTCGTCACGATCTCACTGTTATAATGTCAAAATTTCGTACGATTCAGACTAAAACTTAGATCTAGGGAAATTGGACCGGTAAAACTTAAAATTGACCACAAAATCATTAATATCGGCTCTAATAATCTGAAAATCAACTATCAATTTGCTAAAAACAACAAGTTTTAGGTTCGGATTACACTTGTACGAATTTTGGGACGACGATGATTTGGTACGAGTGAACTGTTACGCACGAAATAATATTTCAAAGCTTAATGATTAAGAATAGAATTTTGTGCGAAACAAGTGAATCGTATGAATAACATGAAATTCAACTTTCAAATGGTTTGATCACATGAAGGTTTCGTACGACACAGAATTTTTGTACGAAACAGAGAGAATAATGTTAAAATGTTCAAAACTTGTCTGGATATTTCGTACGAAACATATGATTTTGTACGAACCAAGAGATAGAAACTTTGAAAGCTTAACATTTTTGTTTAAGTGTGCATTTCATACGAAATAAAGAGTTTTTGTACGAATCAGTGAAGAATTTATTGAAAGTTTGAAAATTTTCTAAAGGTTGTATGTTATTTTCTTGAACATGCAAAGAGATCCGGATTTTCTCCAGTGCATAACATATGCTGTATCACAGATTCTAAAATCCTAGAGATAGCTGCATACCGAAGTATCTTGGATTTTCTTACAAGAATTAGAGTGACGAAAGCGATTACAGAAAGACATACGGCATATTTGTCACATGTTGAATATTTCTGGAATGCTGCGGAGTATAGTCTTGACGAAAATGCAATTATTTCAGCAGTGAAGATTAACAATGTGGATATTCAAGTAAAGATTACTGAAGAGTTGATATGGAAAGTGTTGGAGTTCAAGGATAATAAGGATGATCCAACAGGCTTTACTGAATATATGGTTAAAGGTTGTTTCTACAGGATGGGATATACGGGTTTTGTGGATGCTGCTCCTTTCAAGAAGGGAAATCTAAGTGCACCGTTTCGATATCTGGCACATGTCATTATTCACTGTTTGGGTCACAGGAAGGGTGGTTTTGATGACTTAGTAGATTATCAGATGTCCATGATTACCGCGCTAGTGCTGAATCTTCCTTATAACTTTTCGAAAGTAATATTTACTCAGATGATCCAAAACAATCAGAAGGAGAGATTTCTGCAGTATCCAAGGTTTATACAGATGATGTTAGACTATTTACATCCAAACTTGAAGAAATCTCCAGATGATGTTCTTAAACTTGAGCATATGGATGTTCAGTCTCTGCGAAAGATGAACGTACATTTAAATCTGTTCCCGATGCTAAACCGATGTTCGGTGCTATTCTGAATAAGATTACATCTCACCTGCACCTGGAAAATGGAGGAAAGGGATAATGGTGACAATGAGGAGGAAGTGAAATCTTTATCATTGTTTGTGGCAAAGAGAAGTCCGTGGTTTGTGAAAGACGGAGAAAAGGGAGGAAAGGCTACATACAAAGGGAGAAAGAGAAAAGCTGCATCTATTGCTGAAAGTTCAGGATTGAGGGATGAACCTGAGGTTGAAGAAACAATTGAAAAGATGGCAGAAGATATAGAACGTCAGGCTTTCGGAGCTGACAAGGCAGCAGCTGAAGAAGTACTATCTTCTAGTACTGATTCTGAGGATAGACGAGCGGGAGAGAAGAAAAGAGCAGAGAAATTGGCAAAGAAATGTCAAGATGAGCTGAAGCGTAAAGCCGAAGAACGAAAAAGAAAGGCAACAGGCGAAGACTATACTACTTACGTTCCGTCTGAATCTGAGCATGAATCTGGTTTTAGATCTCCGGTCAAGAAATAACAAAGAAGGATGAAAAGATCTGCAACTCGCATATCTCCGATTGTTAATCCAGCAGAAGCTAGTGCTGAGCAGACTACTGAAGCAAATGTGGAGGAACAAACACAGAGTATTCCATCTCCACTACATTATACGCATACAGAACCAGAACAACAACATGTTAAACCAGAAATAACTTCGCAACAACCACCAGTTCCTGAACAAGAATCTGAACAGCAACAACCAACACCGCAACAATCTGTGCCAGAACCTGTTCAACAGCCTATGCCTGATCCAGAACCTGTCCAGCAACCAGCACCACAAAGGTCGGCTAAACAACAGTCTCAACCATCTCATGCTCAACAGTCTCATCATACATCACAGCCGTTTAATACACAAATTTTTTTTGACGAGATTAATTTAGATGATCTACCTGGAGGAGATGAGTTTCGATTTGATGATCCAAGAATTGACGATTTGCAGAAACAGGTAACAATGAACGTTATGTGCATTGCTGAATTACAAGAACAGATAACCTTGTTAACGACTGAGAAGTTTGAAATGCTTGAAAAAATTGGAGGTTTAATCGTTGATAAACAACAACTAAAAGCAATGATGGCAAGTATTATTTCAGAAAATGAAAGATTGCGTTTGCGGATGACTGAGTACGAAGAAGAAAGGTTGAGAAATAATCGAAGGATGGATGTATTTTAGAAGATTCTTGAGAAGAAGTTTGGTTTGAGTATATCTACAGCGATTGATGAAATTGAACGTGAAGAAGCAAGAGAAAGAGTTGTAGAGCGAGGGAAAGGTAAGGGTAAGATTGTGGAGGATTCTGTGACTGAAGAAGCTGTGCCAGAAGTTGAATCTGGGCTAGTACAGTGTTGGGATATCATAGTGTATGAGGAACGGAATAATTTTATTCTGATAGGAAAGCCTGTTGATGTTGATATAGCTTTTCTGGATATTTCCCAACGACATCGAGAGTGGTTGATGAAATAGACAGGAAAAGATAGTAAAGAATCGGTTGAAGAAAAAGAAAAAGAGACAGAAGAAGAAGATACTGAAGAAGTTGACGTTAATGATAAAGGTTCTAGTGATTCGGATGATGGTAATGATGATGATAATTGGGTGGATTGGGTGTTCGTGTAATAGATTCAAATATTAATGAATTAGTTGATCTTTCCGAGTATTTTGATGATTCTGAGAACCAAACTGCTGAAGAAGAAAGGATGGACAAATCTGATGAAGTAGATGCTCAGCAGGCAGGAATTTTCACAGAGAATGTTACATCTTCTGTTCCTGTCGTGCAAAAGCCATTTTTCTATATCTTGAGCATGATGTTGAAGGGAGAGATTTTTTGCATAGTTACTCGACATAAGAGATAACTGAAATGCTCGGAATTAGTGGAGAAAAGTTCGATTTTGACTTTGAAGACGAACTGAATGAGATAGATGCTTTCGAAACGAATGCTTATGTTTTTGAAGAAATAGAAAACGCAAACGTATATGATAATGTTGTCGTTGAAAGTGACTCTGATGAAGATGCTAATGATGCCGTTCAGGGTACAGAGGATTTACCAAGGTTTATCGATTTATTTACAGCAGAAAGCTCTTAAATATTACAAAGGAAAGTATCGGAAGCTGTTAAAGAATGAACGATTCTTGAAAAGGTGTCTACAGCTGAGATTATCGAACAAAAGAAGAAATGGTTTAAGGAAAGTCCAGCTGAGTGAAATTTAAGAGACCCCTGGCGTTTTTCACTAGAGATGCTGATATTTCCTTAGGGGATATTTTGAGTTGGGGTTGGATTGAAGAGCTGAATGTTTATGCTATTAAGAGAGAATTGGGATTCAATACTTCCGATATCTAAGTGACATCAAAACTCTACCATATTTGGACATTAAGGAACTTGTGCAAACAAAGATGATAAACCTAAAGATGAAGTTCCATGATCAAAAGTTGTGGAGATTGATCAAATTTGAAGCGAAGCATGGTTTTGTTCACTGGAAACCGCATTATCCGCGTCGCATTATTAAAGAAGATCTAGTGACAAAAGAAAAAGATATTATGTTGATTGTGAAGAAACCACGGGTGTTGAAAAACATGCCGATGATCAAATTGGAGCAAGATTTCTATACGATCTTCAAGTGGTGGCATTACGACTCTAATACAGGTGAGGCTACTATTTGTGTACACCCATATGAAGATTCATGGAAGATAACTAAGGAATTAACCGAAACCGTCATAGCACACAAAAGAATATTTGGGTTTTGGCGAGGCATTCGAGTACTAGACCCCATGAGGCTAGTAAATTGTTCGAAGAAAGACATTGAATGTTTATTTTATAGCAAGTTCAATTTTGAAGAAAAGGATCAGGAGCAGGCACTTCAATTTCAAAAGATTGTGAATGTGTGCTTTGCAAATGATATTCACTCGGGATCGAACTGGAAGACAACCTGGAGAAAGATTGAGAAGAAGGAGTTGAAGAAAACTGAAGAAAAGGAAGCCCAGATCGCTGAACGTTCAAGAGTAGCATCGTTAAGGAGTTTTCAGTTTTTGAAGCGACGTCCTCTGACCGATCAAACGCCTATTGCTTCTGACGAACGTCGAAAGCCGTTAAAGAGATATTTTGGGCGTTAAAGTCAAATCAAAGTGAAGTTTTGAAGATTATCCAGACTACGGCAACATCCAAAGGGGAGTTTGTTGGTGCATAATGTATATTGCCTACGTCTAGGATTTATTTGTAATGTTTGTAAATTTTACACGTTAATCTTTAAATGAGAAAATGTAAATTTTATGTATTGATACACTGTGATTCGCACGAAACACAAGTGTGTTTCGTACGAGTGAGTCACTCGTACGAATATACTATTTCATACGAAACACAGATGTTTGTTAGTGCACGCACTTCAGTACGAGTCGTGTCGACCTATTAATAGGGAAGTGTTGTGTTAGAGCTTGGCACGGATTTGTCATTTCATACGGCGAAGCTCTTTCAGTTTGTTTACTTGCGTCTGTAATTTGAACGTCATTAATAGATCAGAAGCATTTAAACAGTAAGTTCTATCTTGTTTGTCATGTCTACCTCTCTAGCAATGAATTCCACCTCTGCTTGTTGAGCGAGATCAGATCGACTGCTCATTTCAGGAGCTTGATCCCCGTTCACAAAGTCAAATCTTATTGCTGTGAAAAGGATATTCAGATACATAAAAGGTGCTCCCACATTTGGTATCTGGTTTCCTGCTAATGGGAATATTGAGCTTTCAGGTTACTCAGATAGTGATTTTGCTGGTTGCCATGCCACAAGTAGGTCAACTTCAGGAGGTTGACAATTTCTAGGCAATTGCTTAGTTTCTTCGCAAAGCAAAAAGCAAGCTGTAGTTTCAAGATCAACAGTTGAGGTTGATTATATTGCTACTGCAAGTTGCACTTCTCAACTCCTATGGCTTCAAAATTAATTGCTGGATTTTGGTGTAACTGCTCTAAAGACTCCTCTCATGTTAGATAGTTAAGCAGCTGAAAATATCATTAAAAATCCAATCTCACATTCATCAACCAAGCACATTAACATCAGGCATCACTTTGTGAGGGATTGCTATGAAAAAGGTTTGATTTCTCTGCATCATATTCCAACTAAGAATAAACTCGCAAATGTTCTAACAAAAGCTTTAGATACATCTACATTTGAAAGCTTGATCTCTAGGATTGGCATGCTTAACATAGATTAAAAGCAAAATTTTTGTTTTCCATAAATAAAAAGTATTAAAATATTTTCTTATAAATAAAAAATCCATCCTTAAAAATAGCTAACATTGAAAATTTCAATAATTCCTAAAGTTTGTTCAAATCCACTACTTTTCATTGTCCTTTGTTTTGGCTTAAAGGTCTATTCACTAATAAATGTAACCTCTGCTATCCTTGTCCACTGTTCACATCCACTGTTTGGGTAAACCGCTGTTTTGCCTTATCCACTGATATCTATCCTCTGATAGAGTAAAATCACCACTGTTCATGACCACTTTTCTCAGCCACTACTGGTTCCCACCAGTGGTTTCCCTAACAACTGTCATCCATTATCCATCAGAGGTACACGTGGACAGATGTTAGCCATCAGATATTTGAAACAGATGTCACGTCAGCATTCACTTTTTCCCTTTATATATCACTGTTCCATCCAAACAGAGTTTTTACTTGCTGAGTTTATAGAACATGGGTATGAGGGTCAGTTAACTAGTGTTACTATCTACAAACCAAACTTTTCTGCTGAAATGAGATACTTTTTCCATACTTTACTCACATGTCTTTCAGCAAAGACCACCTCATTTAATGAGATTCCACAAAAAAATCAATTTCTGGGATATGATATTTTGACAAAATCTGATTTCAATATATCCCAAGTTTTGTTTATGGATTTGGTGGCAAATTATAATAAAGTATCAAAAAACAAAGTTTTTCTCTTGTATCTTAGACTGTTATTATCTCAAAAAATTTTAAACAAGGAGTTGTTTTTGAGATGAAGAGTCTTACCATTGAAACTTTTACAAGAATAAAAAATATGAAGTCAAGAGTTTCTAAAACAAAAGAAAAGGGGGATGAGAAAATTTTGATGAGTCCACATCTCAAGCTGAAACCTCTGTTGCTGAGCCCGCTACTCCAAGTGATCATGACACTACAAACAATGTCGAGAAACCAACACCAGAAAAATCCCAAAGAAACTCTCCAAATCCAAAAACCCCACCAAAACCAAAATTCACTAGAAGATGAGATCCCAGAGGATAACCTTGTGGTATCACAAAAGCCACTTGAAACCACTGTTGTTACTTCCTTACAACTGTTGGAAAGATCTCCACCAAAAAGCCAAACTCCTCCTGCTTCCTCACAAAAGGAACAGGTTGTAAGCAAAGTGATCCCTCATTATGAAGCAGATGATTCACTTGAAGCTTTGTTTCACAGACCCTCTCCTAGGGAAAATTCTCTTTCTACCCCACAACCATCCCCCCTCAATTCCACCTACTATTATACATGTGTTTCGTGCAATTAAGATAACTCAGTCACAAATCAGTTCCTCTCAATCACCTGTTCATGAGAGTACACCCCTACATGTGACTGAGTCTGAGACAAATCTCATTGCTAACCAAGAAACAGTTACGGAGGCTACACCCCATGAGTTACAAGTAAATCTTGGTGGTAATTTAAGTGAAGTAGCTACTACAACTAATGACACAACAGTGTTTCAGTTGGACAGTGGTTGCATCAATAAGACTTCTTAAAGGCAACAACTATTGAGGCTAAAACTGTAACCTCTGCTCTAGTTGGAAGTCCCCAGTACCAAAAAAAGGGGGCATTTGGTTCTGATAACATGGAAACTTCTCCTGTTAATGATCCAAATACAACTACCTCTGGTAGGAATTCATATGATCCTATTAAATTAGGTGATGAATTAAGATACAAGAATTGACGGAGAGATTGACATCCATGGAGTCATCAATAGATGAAATAAAAACCATGATGAAGCAGATGTTACAAAATTCTCAAGGCTAACCGTCCTTACATCAAATTACCAATGAGCTATGGAAATCTGTGGAACCAATCATCCTAGCTCAAGGGATTTGGCTGACACCACCCATGAAACTCACATGAAGCTAATAGGAAATATGGTTGAGGCTAGATACAAAGACACTCAACCTGACATCAAGGCCATTAAAAAGCATCTAATAAAGACCACTAGTTCTGTCCGTGCAACAGTTTTACAAGAAGAAGTAGAGGATGATGGAAAAAGGGGGAGAATGATAAGCTTAGAAAGTTGTAGCCTTCATCAAAAGCTAAATCAAAGGTGCAACAACAAACACCACGGTCTGCTACAACCACTGCTGCAAACCAAACTAAATCAAAGTATTAGATGCTGGAGTTCAAAAAGGGATTGATGAAACCCTGAACAAACAAGCAGAAGAGATTGTTGTAGAAAAGTAGAAAAGGCAAGATACAAACACAAGAAATTGTTGTAGAAAAGCAGAAATGCAGATTGTTGTAGAACGGAAAGAAATGGGTTCTCAACTCCTTAAATATGAACAAGCTAAGTAGATGGAAAAAGAAGACATTGGCGCTTCAAAAAGAAGAAATTCAACAAGAAATGTCAGACAACCAATAACCACCTATCCTAAAACCACTACTATGCCTACAACAAGTGTATCCTCTGCTCTAATCAAAACTAAACCAACACCACCACTTCAAAAGAAACAAAAACCTTCACCTAAGATATCATCTCCACTACCAACAGATGTTGGTACAACAAATGTACCAACCGATGTTACATCACCACCATCAAACCAACCAATAGATGTTGTCACTTCAAATGTATCAACATATGTTACCTCAACCTCTGCCATGATCACATTTCCTACTTTAACCCAACCATTATCCACACAACCAAGAATTCCAAGACGACCACCTTCACCACAAATCAAATTCTAACGCAAAAGGAAAACTTCTATTGTTAAAGATGACGATGAAGAGATTCCATCACCAATCCCTTTGTCATTAAAACTTACACATCCTCATCATCTTCATATAGAACCACTTCACTTCACCACTTATCCACATCCACATACCTTGCTACAAATCCTCTATATGGTGTTCAAGAATTGAATAATTATCACAACAGAGATACTCAAACTAACTTTGGTACAAAAAGCAAAGAAATTAGATGATCTAAGTTGAAAGCTTACAGGCTGAGACATACCCAAAGATAGAGAAAAGGGAAGTGGAAAATTGAAGATTTACCAAGATATTGAATAAAGTCTATGTCAGAAAGGCCTTAAAGGTACTTGATGAAACTGAAACAAAATTACTTGACCACATAATGCAAGCATAAATCTACAAAGCATACTAGAGCAAGGTTCAAAGATTGGACAATAAATGGTTTCAAAGAAGAAATTGACAGATACAAGAAATGCTCAATTGATCCTTTACACAAGCCGACACCAACCTGAATGGAAGATAATGCATAAACTAAGGCTCGCATAGTGACAAATAAGGCTTTAAAGAAATTAAAGAATACAAAAAGAATGACTAACAAGGTACCCTAAGGCAAAAATAATGCATATGCAATAGAGCTAACTTAAAAGAAAAAGATGTTGCTGCACTATCTGTGCAGTCATCTAATGGTCTGAGTTCAGAGTTGTTGATACATACAAAAAGATGGAAGAGCTTAGAAAGAAAGATCCTTCAGTTCAGATTATCCAATAACACTGGTTTTCCCTCAATAGACCCGAACACTCAAAAAACATTTTTCAACCACTGTCTTATCCACACTTGCCTTATACCAAGCACAAAGGCAAAAGAAGATTGCTGAAGATGATGAGTAGTTGTTTGAAGAACACATAAAAGAGTGGATCAAGAATCAACTACTCTATACTGATGCTGACAGTGAGAAACTTAAAGAAACAATTTCTAACCTTGTATGGAAATCACTTCCACCAAGCTCAACAATAAGTCTTCCCCAAGGAAAGCCAAATGATTCAAAAATTCTAAAATGGAAGTCATCCTCAAACACCCACGAATTGACTTGCTCAGATCAAATGGTAAGATTCAAAAGCTGAAAATGGAGGATGCATATTGTCACACCCCAACCGATGGCGGAATCATCGGGACGGACGTAAATAGATTGCTCGAGACTTCATTACACTAAATGTGGCAAGTATTTAATAATTAGTATATCATTTCATTGCTAACAGTTCAAGTACATGAATTGGAAATCAAAATACAACAAGTAATGTATGACTAATCTATAAACATGAATCTAAAGTTTGGTGCGTTTCTAGTACTTCCTATCAAGTTCCATTCGTCATTGACATCATTGAATTCCTGAAATACGTATTAAAGTATAATTCAATACAAAAAGTATTTGCGAGTATACAAGTTTGATATAGCATAAGTATGTAAAAAGAGTTTAAACGAATCCACATGGCAAAAATAGCTAACTAGATTAATGTATCATGGCATGCAATTTTACAAGTCAATCCTCTGATTACCGCAATGAATTAAAGATTTAACATGACCACAAGACTAGGAGCGGTGCATTACTCCTATATAGCTATATATGTTAAGGGGAGGCT
Organism: Scalesia atractyloides; assembly: GCA_947069175.1. Lineage (NCBI taxonomy): Eukaryota > Viridiplantae > Streptophyta > Magnoliopsida > Asterales > Asteraceae > Scalesia > Scalesia atractyloides. Next base: position 41,789,413 of record CAMTDV010000116.1, read on the forward strand.
CGTACGAAGCTAATGACAAGTGAGTTACATAAAAATGTTCCAAGAATTCAAATCAAGTATCACGTATTTTAGCATGCATGAATGGATTGTTTGTGTTATCATAATGTATAAGTGTGAATGTGTAATTTTATAGGTTAAACATATTGCACCCAAAAAGTGTAAAGAGAAAAAGGGGCTTTCGATTATACTCACGATTTTGCAAAGCTTTCCGATTATCTGTGTATTGACGAGTTGATGAGAATAGGAGAATGAAGGTGTTCGGGTGTTGGAGTTTATGGAATGTTTGGATTCGGAATTAAGTATAAAAGTATATGTATGCAAAAGTATATCTCGTCTAGACACTCGTTTGGACACTAAGTTTTAAAGTGTTTTCATGGGTCATAACGTGCCTAGTAGAATCGAAAACGAGGAATAAAGAACAAAGATAATATAACCTATATTAACAACGTGTAATCATATTCCAATTAACATCAAGGGTTCGGTTATGTTTATATTTATATTTATATTTAGTTGGTGCACTTTATGTCCGTCATTGTACGAATAGGCTAGATAGAGCGTGCGTTGAATATCGTGTAAATTAGATAGGAACACACAACCGAAGTGCGGACATTTATGTCACTTCGTACGAAGAGAACTCACTTCGTACAAAGTGAAGCGACTTCATACGAAGCCAAATGCTTACTTCACACAAGGTGGATCATATCTATAAATAGTGTTGTGTGTTCATTGTTTTCTATGTTTTGGAGTTCCCAGAGGGGAAACGCTGGCGAATCTCTCAAGGATTTTGCTTGCTTGACAATATGTATACTCTTTAGGTATAAATGAATGCTTCCGCTTACTCTGATTTTACTCCTTTGTTTAATAACATTATGCTAGATTAGTACTATCCTACCCAAACTTCCATCTAGAACCGCTGGATCCCGGACCTACAATTAGTATCAGAGCTACAGTACCAATTCATTCAATCTAATAGTTGATGAATCACCTACGCTCATGAATTTTGGAGATTTATGGACATTTGAGGGGTTCTGATGATGATTTGCTGATTGAGAAGATTCCCGATTTGCTGATCTATCCTTAAGGAGTTGCTTAGATATGATTACGGAAATTGGGATTTCAGATTTTCGTGTGTATTCATTGATTTAAAGTTTACCGATATGGTAATTCAAAGTTTCTATCAATTGCCGGTTGGGTTTTTGAAGATCTGAGGATTGAGCTTTGGAGGAGTGCGCTAAAACCGAATGCGGATGTGGTTAAAAGTTGAAACAGAGAAGCGGCATTGATTAGTTTCAAATTTGTGGCAATTCAATAAAATTTGTCGATTAAGCAAATCTTAGGAGGTTGATAACCGTGTAAAAAAAGACCTGAAGTTTAATTGCCGGAGGAGTTATTTTTAGGAGTAATTTGTGCTTTAATGTTGATAATGCAAACCCGAATCATCAATCAAGGGGGAATTTGTTGACACATTCTACGACATCGACAGATACCTGATTGAAGTAGCAGAATATTCAAAAACAGCTATCATATTTCAAGATCAAGCTTCGATAGTGACGTCCATGGGGGAAATTGTTGTTGCACTTTATGTCCGTCACTGTATGAATAGGCTAGATAGAGCGTGTGTTGAATATTGTATACATTAGATAAGAACACACGACCGAAGTGCAAACATGAGAGGAGCATTTATGTCACTTCGTACAAAGTGGATACTTCATACGAAGAGAACTCACTTCGTATGCCAAATGCTCACTATGCACGAGGTGGGTCATGTCTATAAATAGTGTTGTGTGTTCATTGTTTTGTATGTTTTTGAGTTCCTAGAGGGGAAACGGTTGCGGAATCTCTCGAGGATTTCACCAGCTTGACAAGATGTATACTCTTTCGGTATGAATAAATGCTTCCACTTACTCTGCTTCTACTCCTTTCTTTAATAACGTTCTACTAGACTAGTACTATCCCTACCCAAACTTCCATCCAGAACCGCTGGATCCCGGAACTACATATTGTATATAGTATATCTAATAATAAGTCCGTCATATATAATCATAGAGTTCATGGAAGTCAAGCATGGAGGTATGAACACCTTATTGTATGATTCACCAATGCACAAATAATCACAAGGATGATTCAAATGGTCTTGAATGAAAAGGAAATGTACAACTAATTACTATATCAAGTTGCCCGAGTAACCTTTAACCCGGATGAGCTATTCCCGACATGGAAATAGTTAACTAAGCGTCGGAGGCTAGACGGGGTTAAGTTACTTTAAGTCTAGCAAACTACTTGAGATAGCAAGGTAAAATATCAAGTGAGGTGGTGGACTGAAGTTACGATAGCCAAGGCTTCCATGTATTCACACCTATACCAAAACATAAGTCTTGTTTTAAGAGTTATGGCAAGCTCGGATGGTTTCCTCACTTGTGGGTTGTATAAACCCAATTAAAACAGAAAGTTTTAGAGGGTAATTTACACCTCTAACTCGTAAGAATCAATATTGGACAAGCTTTCTAACCATAGACTTGGTTAGTATCAAAGGAAGAACAAGATTGTATAAGATAACACTAGTTTAATAAAGTTAACAATAAAATCTTCCAAAACAGAAAGTTTGGACGTCAAAATGGTGATGTTCCACCTTGGTTTACCATGATAAACCTGTGGAAAGAACCATAGAGGTGTTCCAAGCTTTGTAGAGGAAGAATTGGTGAAGAAATGTGAGATGAGGCTCACTTTAGAACTTAAAATGATTTTGTCCAAACTTGCAAATGTAACTGATTTGAGAGTGTTTTTGGAGAATAGAAGAGTCGGAAAAGTGAAAATGAGGTGATGGAGGCTTGGTTTTACAATGGAGGATTAGGGTTTGGTGTTTGAAGAGCTTGAATGGTGATTGGAGAAGAGAAAGGTGGAAGGTAAATGGCATATCTGCAACAAGGAAACAACTTGCTGCGGATTAGTAGCCTTCGCGTTACGCGAAGAGGAAGGGGGAATAGGGTCGCGTAGGGCGGCGCCCTCTTTTCCGTTTGAAGTTTGTTTCTTTATACTTTGGCCCCTAAATTTCTATTTGTTTAACATCTTAAGCTATAACTTTGTAAATTAACATGTTTTCAAAAATAAAACCTATATTCAAGTAAAATTCGAGTATCGTGAATGTGTGGGTGAGTATTTTTACGTATAATAAGTATCGGTTTGTGAGAAAACGTGTATTTAGTGATTGATTGTGTGTAAAACGTGTTTGTATAAAATAGGAGGTTTTGGTAAAATCAAGGTCTTGGATTACGAAGTTGGGAAAGAATACGGATATCTAAAAATAGATTTACGACTACACATTCTAAGTAAGGAAGGTTCAGAATTGTGAAGCGTTACACATATGGTCTGCATGCAGATGACCTCCAAGACTTATTGAACCTTGAATTGCAAAGAGATTTTGAAGACATGTTCGCTATGAACTTTGAACTACAGTTCAAAGGGCAAATTAGGGAATTGATGTTGAGAAATAAAGACCATCAATAAAAAAGGTTTTGGCATCATCTGTTCTAGGGAGAGTGTTGGTGCATAATGTCTATTGCCTACGTCTAGGATATATCTGTAATGTTTATAAAGTTTACAATTTAATGTTTAAATGAGAAAATGTAAAGTTTATATGTTTTTACACTGTGATTCGCATGAAACAGATGTGTGTTTCGTACGAATGAGTCACTCGTACGAAATACTATTTCGTATGAATCATAGATGTTTGTTAGTGCACGCACTTCGGTACGAGTCATGTCGACCTATAAATAGGGGAGTGTTGTGTTAGAGCTGGTACAGATTTATCATTTCATACGGCGAAGCGCTGTCAGTTTATTTACTTGCGTCTGTAACTTGAACGTCTTTAATACATCAGAAGCATTAAACAATAAGTATTATCTTGTTTGTCATATCTACCTCTCTAGCAATGAATTCCGCCTCTGCTAGTTGAGCGAGATCAGGTCGATTGCTCATTTCGGGAGCTCGATCCCCATCACAAGTGGTATCAGAGCCATGAGATCTGATCTACAGATAGACGACAAGTAGTTACTGTTCAGACTTGGATATATCTTCATCTTCATCAGTGACAAATTTTGGACGAATTCATGGACAAAATGGACTAGGATTTTGGTAATTCAAGTTAATCTTCAATCTAATCAATCCATACCATAATTCGGACATATTTTGAACTAAATCATGTTGAAATCAATAAAATTTGGTCAGTTAGAAGTTTGAATCAGTTTCGTACGAGTTTCGCACGAAATTAAGTGTTCTTGATTTTGGTACGAATCAGTTTAGAATTTATACGAACTTAAATTCATACATAATCTTGAAGAATTTTGTGCGGATGAATTTTGTACGGATCAAGTCATTTAGTACGAAACAATTTGAAATTCTGAAAAATTCTTGTTTCGTACGAAATTTCTTGTCCGCACAAAAAGTTGTCTAATCTAATCTGTTTGTTTTCGAGAAGTGTGTTCTAATTTTTTACAGGAAAAAAGTCTAAGGAATTTTACAATGCGTTCGCCACATCGGTTGTTACTACTGCAGCAACTCAAAACATCAATTTAGAGAATGAAATAGGAACAATGACTAAACCTCCAAAGGTTATGAATTTGGAAGACTTTGACAGCTGGAGCGAGAGGTTTATGAATTGGGTGCAAGCTAACCATTTTACTTGCTGTTTTGCAATCGAGGCAAAATACATGGCACCAGTTTGCAAAAATGAACTTGAAAAGACCCTCGCCCAATTCTCTGATGTTGAACGAGAAAGTTTATCAACGAAAAGAAAATGATGAACATTCTTCAGCAATCGATCAAAGAAGACATCTTGGCTTTACTGCATCATGATGATGATGCGCAATCTTTGTGGAATGCTCTTCGACTCAAATTTCAAGGCAGTGCTCAACTCCGCAAAATCAAAAGGGCATTATTAAGCAAAGAGTTTGACATATTCACATTGATCAAAGGAGAAACGGTTAAGCAGTTAATTGAGCAATACTGTCATCTGGTGGGTCATAGGAAGAGAATGGGAATTGTGAAGACAAATGAAGAGCTTGTTGATAAGCTAGTTGATTCTCTGCCACATGGTGAATGGTCAACTTACTTAACCATCTTGAAGAATGGAGTAGTATACAACAATTTCTCGTTGCCTCGCTTTATCGAGAGATTGCAAGGTCATGAATTAGAGATGCAAAAGATGGCCAAAAACAAGACTGTTCAAATGCAACAAGATGTGAATCTTTATTTCAAAAACAATTATGTTGCTCAAATCCAACCGCCAAAGATTCAAACTACGTTCAGTGCATATAGCTCACCAAGCACACCTCCAACTTAGTCAAGTGGTTTCCAATCATACCCAACAGTTGATCTGAATACACCTTCTAGTCAACAATCTTCTTTCAGATCAAATCAATCTCAGAACAATCAAGTCACTCCATCATCCAATGCAAGTCAAAGAATTCTACAATGCAACATTGCCGTTGACTTTTAGAATGCACAAAATTTGACGAAAAGACGGCAAAACAACATATGTCTCTACTTGCTTCAGTTCTTGAGTCATGTGACAGTCTTGTTGCTGGAAAGATTGGAAACTCTGAGATGGCACGTGAAGACTACGATCAAATTTATCCAGTTGAAATGGAGTTGATTGATATAAAATGGTGTATGGCCTCGATCGTTCGACGAGCACAGAGATTTATGGAAATCACTGGTAATTAAAATTTGGGAGGTTTGGATGGGAAACTTGGATTTGATAAATCCAAAGTTACTTGTTTCAAGTGTCGGGAGAAAGGTCACTTTAAAAGAGAATGTTCAAACCGAGAGGTTCAAGGGAATCATAATCCTTTCACCGATGACTATTACAAAAGAGCAATCTATCACCGACCACAACCAAGAACAAGAATCGTGCCGATTGAAAACAAGCAACCTGAAACTAAAGATAAGGCTTTGGTTGTTACACAAGAAGACGAAAGGTTTAATTGGAACAAGTTTATTTCGAAAGGAGAAAGTTTGGCATTGGTGTCTGAAATTATTGATGAACCAGAAGAAGAATCGGAGGCATCCTTTGATGAAGGACATGAGGATGACGATTATTACTATCATATTTCATCAGAGGAAGAGGAGCTTTTGAATGGTCCATTCAAACATCTTTTGCCTAACGATGTTTTAAAAAGTTTTGCAGGATATTTCGCACCTACTTAACATTCAACAGATGAAGTGCAAAAGAAGCCGGTTGAAGATGTCAAAGTGGATGAGAAAAAGGAATTGCTGAAAGAAGACATCATTAAAGCGTGCATGGCGACTGGACATGAGGTAAACAAGTCATCTGAGAATGAAAAATCTTGTTCAAAGTGTGATGAACCATGTGGTGAATGTCTTGTGAAAGACAAAAGATTTTCTGAATTGAAAAGTTTAACAGATAATTTGTCAAGCGATTATAAAACCACAAAGGAAGCTTATGAGAAATTGAGTGCGTCTGTTAAACAATATAATAAAGCACTCAGAGAAAATGACCCAACACTTATGATGCTTAAAGCAACAGTGATGGATAAACAAATGGCAATTAATATTCATCTAAACAATATTGCTGAGCTCAAAAGTGAGCTTGAGAAAATGAGACTTGAAACCAAACGAGTTAACAAATTGTTAATTAGTTATTCCACAAGCTCATACGTCATAGATCAGATTTTACCAAAAATTGAAAATACTGAGGAATTTAAAAATGGTGAAACAAAGAGTGGAAGTTATGATCGAGTTCCTCCACCCATGTGGAAGAGTTATGCTTGCAAAAATCCATCTGGCGTGGAAAAGGCGCTAAATCTTAAATTGAAAACCGAACAGTTGCCTGAGAATATTGATATAACTTACACTAAAAATGATGGTGAATGTGATTCTGAAATGGTAGAAAATGTGATTGAAAAAGTGTTAACAAAAGAATTTGAAGTGGCCGAGTCTGAAAAGTCTGAGAAGTCAAAATCTGATGACAAATCAGAAAATAGTTTAAATGATGATTCTAATGTCATAGTGTATAAAATGAAAGGATCCGATAAACTATTTTCGGATGAGGATTTTCCTATCAAGAATGTGAAAAGAGGTTGTGTTGATAAAATGTTCAAGCTGATGGCGGTAAGTCATGATGATTTAGATAAACATGATTCATCTTTCTATTCTAAATCAAAAACTGACAACCGACCTTACTATTGAAAAAATGGAGATTATCCGGAAAACAAACGGGCAGGGTTGGGTTTTCAGAAGCAACATAAAACCAACAGGTCCCAAAAAATTGGATTTTACAAAGAAAATTAATTTTGTATTTGGGACAACAAACGAGAAGGAAAAGGAAATCATTGGTACTCAATCAAATGATGATTTTCTTAAAGAAAAAGAGAAACAAAAACAGAAACAGGTTTTGAATACCTCTGTTCATAAGGACAGCAGGACATGCTTTAAATGTAAGAAAGTTGGACATATCGCACGATATGTTCACAAGAAAGTTCAAAACCAGTTTCTTCTCCGAAAAAGTTCACCAAGGATGAAAAGCAAAAAGCACCCATGGTTATGTCGAAACAAATTCTTAAAAGAAAGACTGACTCTCATCAAAATGTTAAACCAATTATTCAACCTCAATCTAAGTTCGAAATTGGTGAAACATCACAAAAAAATTCAACAAAAAGATTCAAAATTTTATGTCAAAAGGGCTAAACCACAAACACAGAAATGGGTTGCTAAAATTGTTAACACCAAATCATCCAAGGTTGAACTCAAACCTTCTGTTCCAAACAACGTTGAGTTTAAAAAGATTGAAAAGAACAAAGTGGGTCCAAAGTTCGACATTCCAAACCCACCCAAGACCAAACAGGCTTGGGTCTCTTTGTTTAAATGAATTTTGTTAATCATGTGTGCAGGGGTTCCAACGTACGATATTGTCAAAATGGATCTTGGTTAGTGGAGCATCTCGCCACATGACAGTAATGCTTGCGCTACTCAATGATGTTAGAGCTATTCGAGGAGGATATGTAGGATTTGCTGGAACGCAGGGAAGTAGAATTGTTGGAGAAGGGATTCTCTCGAACGGAGTTGTATCATTTGATAAAGTGAACTATATCGCCGAACTTGAGAACAATCTGCTTAGTATCTCACAAATTTGTGACAAGAAGTTCACGACACATTTCAATGATAAAGAATGTCTAATTCTAAAACCCGGTTTCAAGATTCCAGAAGAATGGATTCTGATGCGAGCTCCGCGGCAAAATGATTTATATGTCCTTGACTTGAGCATCACTTATACCACATCAAAGAAAGTTCAATGCTTTGTTTCCAAAGCTACCGAGAAAGAGTCAATTTAATGGCACAGAAAAATGGGGCACATTTATCTTTGAAAGATGAATTTTCTTGTGCATAACGACTTAGTGGAGGGTGTAAATTTGAAAAGTTTTCATCTATCAGACGATTGCCTTAGCTTCAAAAAGGGGAAGCAGCATAAGAAATCACACCCGAGAAAGCTGTTGAATTCGATAAAGCAACCACTAGAAAGACTACATATGGATCTCTTTGGACCAGTCAACGTCAAAAGCATTTCAGGAGATTTATACTGTCTTGTCGTTACAGATGATTATTCTCGATTTTCATGGGTGTTCTTTCTGGAAAGTAAGGATGAAATGTTTTAAACTCTTATGATCCTTTTCAGAAAACTCAAGACATTATATCATTTGCCCATTAAGAGAATTCGCAGTGATAATGGAATGGAGTTTAAGAACAAGAAGATGCAAGAGTTCTGCAATGAAAAGGGGATTCTTTATGAATTCAGCGCCCCCTATGCTCCACAACAAAACATAGTAGCTGAACGAAAGAATCGCACGTTGATAGAAACTGCTAGAACAATGTTAGCTGATTCCAAATTACCGACCAGTTTTTCAAGTGAAGCAGAAGCAACAGCATGCTATACCCTAAATCGTGTGTTGACAGTTAAGCCTCACAAAAAGACATGTTTCGAGTTACTGAATCAACGAAAGCCTAACTTAGCATTTTTGGAACCTTTTGGATCACCGTGTACCGTCTTGGACCCGGCTGGTAAATTTGGAGCCAAATCTTTGGAGGGTTTCTTTGTTGGTTATGCTACTCCTCAAAAACGTGTTTTCTTGCCGAGTCTGAACCAGGTAGTTCTAGCACAGCACGTAGATTGACAAAGATATACAACACCTACGCAGAAGCCTGGGGATCCATGGCTGTTTAACTACGATGGATTGTGGGATTCGTTTGATCTACCAGATGTGCCAGCTGAAGAAGAACTTGTTATGTTATTTCAACAACATCAGTTATCTAATCAAGAACAAGTTCCTCGACCTTTGGTGATTTCTACATCTTTACCAGTTAACACGTCTGATGTTGATCAAAGCTCTTCTGTTCTAAATCCGGTTCCTGCTACAAATGTCAATGCTTCTAAATCTTTTGCCCAGCCAAATGAAGATGATGACTCTGATCGGGAACCAACTTTCGACGATGGAGGATCTAGTTCTGATGAGGGATCTGAATAGATTGAAAGCTTTCTGAAACAACAGGCTGATCAGTCTAATGCCAGGAATAAAGCTTCTTCATCTGTACCAGTTGTCAATGAATTTCTCACAAATTTGCAATCACAAGTAGATGTTCCAACTGAAGTGATGCCTAGGACATTTTCATATCATCCGTCAGAGAACATTCTAGGCAGCTTACAAATGGGAGTGCAAACTCGCAATCAGATTAATAAAGATCTAAGCTATTTCTATACTAGTATTGCTCCACTTCGAGTCCAATTTTCTCAGAGTTGTTTCGTTTCTCAGGTTGAACCGGGAAACTAGAAAGACGCGTTGAAAGAAGAAAGTTGGGTGGATGCGATACGCGAAGAGTTATTGCAATTCTAGAAACTTGGAGTCTGGACGCTCGTTGACCTGCCAGATCATCACAAAAAGATTAATACAAGATGGGTCTTCAAGTGTAAAAGAGATGATAGAGGAGTTGTCGTGCGAAACAAAGCTCGACTTGTGGTTCAAGGTTTTCATCAGCAAGAAAGAATAGACTATACTGAAGTCTACGACCCAGTTGCACGTCTTGAAGCAATTCACATATTCTTGGCCTTTTCCTCGTGGAAAGGGTTCAAGGTGTACCAATTGGATGTTAAATCTGCTTTCCTTTACGGAAAAGTGAAAGAGGAGGTGTACATCGGCCAACCACCGGGGTTCGTTGATCTAGTGCACAAAGATAAAGTCTACCTCTTGAATAAAGCCTTATATGGTCTTCATCAATCCCCGAGAGCTTGGTATGAAACATTATGGAGTCATCTTCTGGACAATGGCTTTATCATGGGAACAGTAGACTCAACTCTCTTCACAAAGGAAGTCGATGGGCATCTAATTATCGTACAGATATATGTGGATGATATTATCTTTGGATTGACAAATGACAAGCTGTGTAAGGATTTTGAAGAATTTATGAAGCGCAAATTCGAAATGAGCGCAATGGGGGAGATGAAGTTCTTTCTAGGACTTCAGGTTGATCAGTTGCCTGATGGTATTTTTATTCATCAGACAAAATATGTTCATGACATATTGGAGAAATTCAATATGACAGAAGCTAAACCAACATCGACCCCGTTAGCTCCAAATGACGGCATTTGTCCAGATCTTACTGGCGAAAAAGTTGATGAAACTTTATATCGCTCTATGATCGGATCCTTGATGTATCTCACTACTTCTCGACCATATATCATGTATCCAGCGTGCCTGTGCTCCCGTTATCATTCTAATCCAAAAGAGTCACACCTGCTTATCGTTAAACGCATAATGAGATATCTGAAGTGTTTCCAAGCACCGGCTTGTGGTACCATAGACATGATGATTTTAATCTTGCAGGTTACTCGGATTCTGATTTCGGATGCTGCAAACTGAATGCAAAGTCTACAACGGTCGGCTGCCAGTTCTTCGGAACTCGTTTGGTAACGTGACAATGCAAGAAACAAACCGCGGTCGCTCTCTCTACCTATGAGGCTGAATACGTTTCGGCTTCTAGTTGATGTGCTCAGATTCTCTGGATACAGCAACAAATGAGAGATTTTGGTTTGCAATTTCTTGATACGCCTATATATGTAGATAATCAGGCTGCGATCGATATCACCAAAAACTCATGTCAACATTCAACACCACTTTATCCGTCATTGCTACGAGAAAAAGTTGGTACGAATTGAGAAAATCCACACTGATGACCAAAAAGCAGATTTTTATACCAAAGCTTTTGATAAAACAAAGTTCAAAAATTTGTTAAAGCTAAATGGTTTGAATATATGATCTCAGGGGATGTTTTTGAGGTTGAGTTTGAGGATGATGACGACTTAATGTGAATTTGTCATCGGTTAAACGTTTTCTGTACATACTTTCTTATAATTTCTTAAAAAAATCCAAAAATATGTTTTTGATTTTAGGGGGATAATATTTGAGGAAAATACAAAAACATTTAAAAAACCAAAAAGAGTTTTGTGTAAAAAGGGTGATCATAGTAATTCAAAAATGATAGTCACAGTATGCTAAAGATTGTATTGTTTTAAATTAATTAAGCAAGTCTTAGTATGGATATGCCAATAGACTTCACTCGTTCAGTAAATTGTATTTGAGATATAAACCTAAAAACACAAAACTGATTAACTTGTGGATTAACATCTCTCGGATATATGGACTTAGTACTCCGAAATTTCGTTTGAGAGAATGCAAGATTCGCGATAGTAGGTCTTTATATTTGATTTATATCTGGGGTATTATTCGAGTTCTTCTGATTTTGCCGAAGCAATGGCCTAGAACTCATATAATACTTTCGCATTATTTCCCCGAAAGCTGCATAAAAATGATTATGTCTTAAGCAATTATGACATATGCAGTACAAAAGATTCCTTAATGGAACACCATCTAAAGACGATCCTTCATCTCTTTGTCTGTACGGTAGTACTAACCTGAGCTCTCAAGGTCTCGCATTCACTCTATATACAGATATCAATTCAATATATTCACTTGTAATATGACATTCTAGGAATCTTGATACGGGAGTATATTCTGAGATGGGAAACATAGTTATTTCATTTTTATAATAATACCTTAACATATCTTGAAACAGTTGAGAAACGAGAAGAAGTTTAAATGGAAAAATATATTGGCAATCTAGGTAAATTTGTTTAAAAGCTTAAAAGGTGTTTCTAGACTAACGGTACTGATGACTTATATGAATGCTTGAAATGATCCTCTAAAAACACAAAAATTATAAAAATGTTATTATTCATTGAAAAATTTCTTCGAACCCAAAAAGATTTTTAGTTTTCTTAGCTTGGTACTTTTAGTTTTTGTTTATCGATGATAAAAACACTGATGGTTGGAATCATAGCAACATCTTGCTGCAGAAAGCTTGGAATCATGGGTTGGGAGCTAATTTTTAGCAACAAGTTTACTCAAATGTCAAGAAAGTTCATTAATTTGAAACTTTACATGTTAAAATAAATCTGTTTGGTCAAACATGGTCAACCAATGTCATTAACTTGGACTTGGAAGGCAAATTGGATAACCAGGGTTATTAACTTGGACTTGGTTAGTCAAGTGGATTTTTGAAACAGATAAAATTATTGAAAATAAGAAATAAAAATTAAATTTGGAATTGAAAAAGTTTAAAGTTTTTAGATTTGATTCGTACAAAATCAAGTTTCATGCGGTTAAGTCGTTTTTGTATGAAACAAGGGTAAATATTTGGTGCGATTCACAAGTTTTCATACGAAACAAAGTAAGTATAAATACCCTTTGGTTCGCACAGAAATGAGATTTCTGTTCTTTGAGCATTGTTGAGCAACTCAAAGAGATTTTGTGCGATTCGTTTAAAAAACTTCATTTCTTGTTTCTTGTTCTTGCTATTCACATTGTTGAGGTTGATTTGCACACCTCTTACAATGGGCAAGGTAATTTCGTCACGATCTCACTCTTATAATGTCAAAACTTCGTACGATTCGGACTAAAACTTAGACCTAGGGAAATTGGACCGGTAAAACTTAAAATTGACCACAAAATCGTTAATATCGGCTCTAATAACCTGAAAATCAACTATCAATTTGTTAAAAAAAACAAGTTTTAGGTTCGGATTATACCTGGACAAATTTTGGGATGATGATATTTTGGTACGACTAAACTGTTACGCAAGAAATAAGATTTCAAAGCAAATTGATTAAGCGAAGAACTTTGTGCGAAACAAGTGAACCTTATGAATAACATGAACTTCAATTTTCAAATTTTTGATCAAATGAAAGTTTTCGTACGAAATATAGATTTTTTACGAAACAGAGAGAAATGTTTAAATGTTCAGAAGTTTTGATCAAATGGATATTTCATGAGAAACATGGATTTTGTACGAAACAAGAAAAAGAAAACTTTGAAAGTTTAATACTTTTGATTAAGTATGTATTTCGTACAAAACATAGGATTTAGTACGAATCAGTGAAGAAGTTTTGAAATTTTGAAAATTTTCTAACGATTGATTGTTATTTTTTTTACATGCCAAGAGATACAGATTTTCTCTAGTGCATAATATATGTTGTATCATAGATGCAAAAATCCCAGCGATAGCTGCGTACCAAAGTATCTTGGATTTTCTTACAAGAATTAGAGTGACGAAAGCAATTATAGAAAGACATACGGCATATTTGCCAAATGTGGAATATTTCTGGAATGTTGCGGAGTATAGTCTTGACGATAACGCTATTATATCAGCAGTAAAGATTAACGATGTGGATATTCAAGTGAAGATCACAGAAGAGTTGATTCGGAAAGTGTTGGAGTTTAAGGATTACAAGGATGATCCAACAGGTTTTACTGAATATATGGTTAAAGGTTGTTTCTACAGGATGGGATATACGGGTTTGGGAATGCTGCTCCTTTCAAAAGGGGAAATCTAAGTGCGCTGTTTCGATATCTGGCACATGTCATTATTCACTGTTTGGGTCACAGGAAGGGTGGTTCTGATGACTTAGTAGATTATCACATGTGCATGATTACCACGTTAATGCTGAACCTTCCTTATAACTTTTCGAAAGTTATATTTACTCAGATGATCCAAAACATTCAGAAGGAGAGATTTTTGCAGTATACAAGGTCTATACAGATGATGTTAGATTATTTACATCCTGACTTGAAGAAATCTTCTGACGATGTTCTTAAACTTGAGCATATGGATGTTCAGTCTCTACGAAAGATGAACGTACATTTAAAGTCTGCTCCCGCTGCTAAACCGACGTTCGGTGCTATTCTGAATAAAGATTACATCTCACCCGCACCTGGAAAATGGAGGAAAGATGATAGTGGTGACGATGAGGAGGAAGTGAAATCATTATCTTTGTTTGTGGCAAAGCGAAGTCCGTGGTTTGTGAAAGATGGAGATAAAGGTGGGAAAGCTACATATAAAGGGAGAAAGAGAAAAGTTGCGTCTACTGCTGAAAGTTCAGGGTTGTGGGATGAACCTGTGGTTGAAGAAACAGTTGAAAATATGGCTGAAGATATAGAACGTCAGGCTTTCAGAGCTGACAAGGCAGCAGCTGAAGAAGTACTATCTTCTAGTACTGATTCAGAGGATACACGAGCGGGAGAGAAGAAAAGAGCAGTGAAATTGGCAAAGAAACGTCAAGAGGAGCTGAAACGCAAAGCTGAAGAACAAAAAAGAAAGGCAACAGGCGAAGACGATACTACTTACGTTCCGTCTGAATCTGAGCTTGAATCTGGTTTTAGAACTCCGGTCAAGAAAAGACAAAGAAGGATGAAAAGATCTGCAGCTCGTATATCTCCGATTGTTAATCCAACAGAAGCTGGTGCTGAACAAACTACTGAAGCAAATGTGGAGGAACAAACACAGAGTATTCCATCTCCACTACATTATATGCATCCAGAGCCAGATCAGCAACATGTTGAACCAGAAATACCTTCGCAACAACCACCAGTTCCTGAACAAGAACCTGAACAACAACAACCAACACTGCAACAATCTGTGCCACAACCTTTTCAATAACCTATGCCTGATCCTGAGCCTGTCCAGCAACCAGCACCACAACAGTCGGCTCAACAAAAGTCTCAACCATCTCATGCTCAACAATCTCTTCCTACATCATAGCCGTTTATTCACAAGCATTTTTTGACGAGATTAATTTAGACGATCTACCAGGAGGAGATGAGTTTCGGTTTGATGATCCTAGAATTGATGATTTGCAGAAACAAGTGACGATGAATGTTGTGCGCATCGCTGAATTACAAGAGCAGATAAACTTGTTAATAGCTGAGAAGTTTGAAATGCTTGAAGGAATTGGAGGTTTAATCGTTGATAAGCAGCAACTAGAAGCAATGATGGCAAGTATTATCTCTGAAAATGAAAGACTGCATTTGGAGAATGACTGAGTTCGAAGAAGAACGATTGAGAAATAATCGAAGGTTGGATGTATTTGAGAAGATTCTTGAAAAGAAGTTTGGTTTGAGTGTATCTGCAGCGATTGATGAAATTGAACGTGAAGAAGCAAGAGAAAGAGTTGCAGAGCGAGAACGATTGGCAAAACAACAATCTGTTGCATTAGGAAAAGGTAAGGGTAAGATAGTTGAGGATTCTGTGACTGAAGAAGCTATGCCAGAAGCTGAATCTGGGCCAGTACAATGCTGGGATATCGTAGTGTATGAAGAATCGAAGAACTTTATTATGATAGGAAAGCCTATTGATGTTGATATAGCTTTTCTTGATATTTCCCAACGACATAGAGATTGGTTGATGAAGAAAAGCACGGGAAAGGATAATAAAGAAACAGTTGAAGAAACAGAAAAGGAGGAAGAGATAGAGGATACTGAAGATTTTGATGTTGATGATAAAGATTCTAGTGGTTCGGATGATGGTAACGATGATGATAATGTGGGAGGATTGGGTATTCGTGTAATAGATTCAAATGTTAATGAATTAGTTGATCTTTCCGAGTATTTTGATGATTATGAGAACCAAATTGCTGAAGAGGAAGGGATGAACAAAGTTGATGAATCGATAGATGCTCAGCAGGTAGGGATTTTCACAGAGAATGTTATATCTTCTGTTCCTGTCGTGCAAAAGCCATTTGTTCTATATTTTAAGCATGATGTTGAAGAGGGAGAGTTTGTGCATAGTTATTCGAAAGAAGAGATAGTTGAAATGCTCGGTATTAGCGGAGAAAAGTTAGATTTTGACTTTGAGAATGAACTAAATGAGATAGATGTGTTCGAACCGAATGCTTATATTTTTGAAGTAATAGAAGACGCAAACGTATATGAGTAACGTTGTCGTTGAAAGTGACTCTGATGAAGATGCTAATGATGCCGTTCAGGGTACATAGGATTTACCAACGTTTATCAATTTATTTACAGCAGAAAGCTCTGAGATGTATAAAAAAAGTATCAGAAGCTGTTAAAGAAGGAACAATTCTTGAAAAGATGTCTACATCTGAGATTATCAAACAAAAGAAGAAATGGTTTAAGGAGAGTCCAGCTGAGCGAAAGTTTAAGAGATCCTTAGCATTTTTCACAAGAGATGATGATATTTCTTTAGGGGATATTTTGAGCTGGGGTTGGATTGAAGAGTTGAATGTTTATGCTATTAAGAGGGAATTTGGGTTTCAATACTTCCGATATCTGAGTGACGTCAAAACACTGCCTTATTGGGACATAAAGGAACTTGTGCAAACCAAGATGATAAATCTGATGAAGTTCCATAACCAAAAGCTGTGGAAATTGATTAAATTTGAAGCAAAGCATGGTTTTGTTCACTGGAAACAGCATTATCCACGTCGTATTGTTAAAGAAGATCCAGTGATAAAAGAGAAAGATATTACGTTGATTGTGAAGAAACCACGGGTGTTGAAAAACATGCCGATGATCAAAATGGAGCAAGATTTTATACAATCTTCCAGTGGTGGCATTACGATTCGAATACAGGTGAGGCTGTCATATGTGTGCACCCGGATGAAGATTCGTGGAAGATAACGGAGGAATTAACCCAAGCCGTCATAACACACAAAAGAATATATGGGTTGTGGCGAGGCATTTGAGTACTAGACCCCATGTGGCTAGTAAATTGTTCGAAGAAAGACATAGAATGTTTATTTTATAGCAAGATCAGTTTTGAAGAAAAGGATAAGGAGCAAGCACTTCAATTTGAAAAGGTCGCAAATGTGTGCTTTGCAAATGATATTCATTGGGATCAAATTGGAAAACAAATTGGAGAAAGATTGAGAAGAAGGAATTGAAGAAAACTGAAGAAAAAGAAGCTCGGATAGCTGAACGTTCAGGAATAGCATCTTTGAGGAGCTTTCAGTTTTTAAAGCGACGTCCTCTGACTGATCAAACGCCTATTGCTTCTAAGGAACGTCGAAAGCCGTTAAAGAGATTCTTTGGGCGTTAAAGTCAAATCAAATTGAAGTTTTGTAGATTATCCAGACTACGGCAACATCCAAGGGGGAGTTTATTGGTGCATAATGTCTATTGCCTACGTGTAGGATATATCGGTAATGTTTATAAAGTTTAAAAGTTAATGTTTATATCAGAAAATGTAAAGTTTATATGTTTTTACACTGTGATTCGCATGAAACAGATGTGTGTTTCGTATGAGTGAGTCACTCGTACCAAATACTATTTCGTATGAATCATAGATGTTTGTTAGTGCAGGCACTTCGGTACGAGTCATGTCGACCTATAAATAGGGAAGTGTTGTGTTAGAGCTGGTACGGATTTGTCATTTCATATGGCGAAGCTCTGTCAGTTTATTTACTTGCGTCTGTAACTTGAACGTCTTTAATACAACAGAAGCATTAAACAGTAAGTATTATCTTGTTTGTCATATCTACCTCTCTAGCAATGAATTCCGCCGCTGCTAGTTGAGCGAGATCAGGTCGATTGCTCATTTCGGGAGCTCGATCACCGTTCACAGAGAGATTGTTGGACCTATTGAACCCTATAAAAGAACAAATGATTGGAAATCCAAAACAATCTATAACATCTAAACATTAATAAAGATTTATTCTTCTAAACTCTGCTCAAACTTAAAGACTATTCATAAGATCTATTAAAGGGCAAGCTCTGCTGGAAGCAAAGGTCTATTAGAGAGAAACTCTGATGAAGTATAAAGGTTATGGAAGCAAAGGTCTACTGAAGACCAACAGAGGATACCTCAGAAGTTGTTCAACAGAGTCTATTATATAATTAATGTAACAGTGTTTAGTTCTAGCAAAAGTTAGAGTTTGTTAGTTTGTTAAATGTCACTTTCATAGTGACGTCAACATAATATGCTTAGTGGTTTAAAGTGTACTAAATAGAACAGTGCCTGTACTGTTCTATCTATCACTTTTCTTCTAAACATTATGTACGAACAAAGGATCTTAGGCTGAGGGGGAGTTTGTAAATTACATGCATACGTGATTATAATTACAAAAGCATGTTCTTGAAATAATCTTTCTATTGTTGTGATTTCAAAGCTTACTTAATTCCGTTGCACTGTTTCACTGTTATCTATCATCTAACATTGATTTCATCTAAACAATCACATCAATATCAAATCAGATCCTAACAGCAAGATTTTCAGAAGTCATCACCGCTAGTTCTCTAACAGATAGCTCAGCTTGTTCTGATTGTATCGGTTCCACCTAATTCTCAAATCCTTCATCATTTGTCACTAAATTCTCTGTTTCAATCTCTGGTTTCATACCAACTCCTACGAACTATACATTGTGCTCTTTAGTAATTATAGCATTCATCGTTATTAGAGCTGGCACCTGACCTACAATAGGTCCAAACTTTCCAAGCTTCTCTAGGGGGTACTTCCCCAAAAATTGATGCCACTTTGAAGTTTCTCAGTTTCTTTTCACTCTATCAAAACAACCTGGACCCATCAACTTCAAATTTAACAAGTTCGCACTTTTCACCAATTCCGGATATTTCACATCAAGAATCATTTGAATGAATCGGGGATAGAGCATAAAGATCTTCTTCTTTGGATTCTCCAACATCTTCCTCATGTTATCAAAAATGAAGGCAGAGAAATTGTAATCCCAGTTATTCATATGGGCAACAATGGAAACCTTCTGAGTTTGATTTAACTAATCTAACCCACCCTTGTTTTCTGATATGCAGAGTAGAAACATGTGCACCAACAATCTCCAGTATGATGGGAATCATTTCTTGAGAATAGTAACGTACTATCCTTCATAATCCAATCTCCACAAAGTCGTTATAATTCTATTTCTTCCAAATGACGTTGGATGATTTGTCTAATCTTCAAATTTTAACGCTTCTCATATAATAGCTTCCGTAATCACAATATCTTTGCTCTACAATTTTGCTTCAATTGATCCAACATCGTTAGCTCCACTTCTTTTAACTTTAGTAGACAACCAGAAGTCTCGAATGGTGTCACCGCTGATCACCAGATTAACCTTTAAGGCATGCGTAAGTCGCCATGAATTAAGCCCGACAATCATGGAGTTGAATTCATCAATGTGTTTGCTAGTGGATCTGAAAGATATCCTGCCTGGTAGTGAAATGCCTCAACGTCTAACTTACATTGGTCTGCCATTTTTCTCCACAAAACAAATTCTTGTTATATACTGTTTGGAAATGGGCCTCGGACTAATGGGCCCAGTCCAATTTAGGCCTAATTAGGAATAACACTTTATCCGAAACCCTTTGGACTTGACAAGTTAGGCCCAATTCGAATAAACAAGTGATTAATCAAAATCAGTTGGGCCAGACATTTATAAGCCCAATATTGATTCGAATCCATTTTTGACTTTATTCAAAAAACCAGTTTAACTAACAGAAAAAAACCATTTTTTCTCCTATTCCACGATCCGACCAACCAAGCAACATTTTGAAAACACACATAAATAAAAATTAACCAAAAACTGATGTGGGATCAATCGTTCTTAAGACTGATTACGGAACACTTTTCAGCACATATTTTATCAAACTATTCTATGTGATTGCCAATATGTTTATCCTCTTAAACCTAATGCCCAACTTTCAATTTTCAACCTTGTGAAATGTTTAAAGTAATATTATGCTATAACACCCATATGTCCACTTCCATGACATACCCCCACGATCAAGGTTAGCACAACGATTTAATGTAGCAAGTGAGTATACTGAGTTCATCATTTTGATTTACAACGTCAGACTATTGGTGAACATGTTAGTACTTTCATACAACAAAGTAACTAATAAAACCTCCGACGAGGGTTAGGCAAATACCTTCTCGGTACGAATTTCACTTTTGCAAGCGCATGGAATTCCCTCATTTGAGTTTGTTTTACATTAAGGTTTTTGGCCTCTTCTTGGGCTCTTTTTAAGATATATTAATTGTTCCTAGGTCTGCATATAGTCTGGATGCAACAGAAGGATAGCCATGATATCCCCAGATGAATCAACAACATAAAGACCGAAAACTCAGACGTTGGCTATATATCAACGCAAGATTTAAGACCATAAGATCATACGCCGATGGTATGTTACCCACATGGTACACAGTTCGTTATTTTTATATCACTTGGTATCTTTTATCTTTTTGAGCGTTAGACCTATCAGCACATCACAGTAGATCGCAGTCTTTTTAGACATGACACCTTACATGTGTTAATCAAATCCTTTAGCACGAACATTTATTTCATTTCAGAGCACATATTTCCCCCTAAATTTGTGCAAAAGTAGAATACTTTATGTACAGATTTATGTATTTAACATGAAAAGACTCTTTGTTTTTTTTTTGACTTCTCAGTTGGTGAAATGCATCATTTTCAAAAGATCAAGCACTTGGAATCGAGAGTTGCTGACAGGTTTTGTAAAAAGATTCGTTGTATTTTCAAGTGCATGGATCTATTCAAGTTTAACGAGTCCTCTGTCATGGCAATCTCGATTGAAACGAACCTTGATGGCAATGTGCTCGGTTTTAGAGTGAAAGGCAGAGTTTTTCACGATTTGGATAACGACATCATTATTACAACAAATAGTAGTGTCAAGATAAGTCAAACCGTAATCCTGAAGCTGGTGTTGCATGCAAAGAACCTGAGAGCAGCAAGCGAATGCTTCAACATATTCTGCTTCTACAATGGAGAGTGAGACAGTCTGTTGCTTCTTGCATTGCCAGGAGATAAGTATGTCTACCAAGAAATGGCAACCAGCCAATGTAGACTTCATTCCCCTGTCTGTACCTCCAAGGTTACTGTTAGATAAAGGATACAGATCAATGTTTGAATTTCTAGCATACAAGAGTCCAAGTTTTGGAGCTCCTTTAAGATATCTAAAAATCTGTTTAACGGTAGTAAGATGAGAAAGTTTAGGGTTGGCATAATAATGAGCACATTAACATACAACAAACATAATGTCTGGCTGACTTGTAGTCAAGTACATCAAAGAACCAATCATAGATCGGTACAATGTCTGATTAACCAAGCTTCCTTCACCGTCCTCATTTAACAGTGGTCGTTCTGCTATAGGTGAGTCCATAGGCTTCGAATCTGTGATTTTGTATTTTTAAGAACGTCATGAACATATTTTCCTTGAAGAATCAAGATTCCTTGACTGCTTTGACGAAATTGCAGCCCAAAAACATCGTCATCTATACCAACGAACTCATTTCAAATTTCTTTTTCATCACTTCCTTGAATTCCTTACACAAATTTTCATCGGTGAAACCAAAAATAATGTCATCCACATAGATCTGAACAAGAATAAGATCCTTGTCAATGCGTTTGATGAACAAGGTTTGATATATCGTTCCCCAAGTATATCCATGAGCAAGAAATTCTTTGTCAAGGTCGCATACCATGCACGGGGTGCTTGGTGTAACCCATACAAAGCCTTATCTAGCTTGTAGGCATAGCCCTGTTTCTCTGAATCCACAAACCCAGGGGGTTGGATGACATATAATTCTTCCTTAACCTTTCCATACAGAAACACAGTCTTAACATCCATTTGATAAATGGTGAATCCCATATAGGATGCGTATGCCAAGAAATGCGATTAGCTACCAGTCTTGCCTCTAGCACATAGACCTCATTGTAATCTAAACATTCGATGGCCTGAAGCCTGGTACCACTAATCATGCCTTGTTTCTCACGATCACGTAAGTGTCATCTTGTTTGTTTTGATCCACTTAGCGTGTTCCGAGAGCACGTTTTCCTTGGGGTAGCTTCACTAACTTCCAGACTCCCAATTTTTCAAACTGATTGATCTCTTCATGCATCACATCAACCCATCTAGGTTCCTGCAAGGCAACATCAATGCTTTTAGGCTCAATTTGTGAAATGAAGCAAGAATATAGACATGTATTAATATCCCATGATGTGATATAGGTTTGAACAGTAGCATTCACGGGACCAATAATGTTCTTAATTGGATGATCTCTCCGAAGACGTTGCAGTATAGCTATAACATGTGCCTGCCAGTTTAGTTGTAAGTTGGAAAAACTTCCCGATACTATTCCCCTTTGCTCCCCCACATTTGATGCAGTTGCAATGTTGTTCACTGGTTGATCACAATGCAATCAAACGGAATCGGCTCCGAAAACACTGAAGTTCCTTGGACATTGGGATTTGAGGTTCCCTCAATTGTTTGTTATGTGGTAGCATTAGTGTTTTGAATTGCATCATTAGGAGAACTTTTTGTTGTAGTGGATTCAGAAACCGGCTCTTGAATTGGTGAAGTATGAGGCGTTGTTGTAGCAGCATCGTGAAATCCCGGTGGATCAACAGTAAGTTTCTTGAATGAGTCTAGTAACAGCACGGCGTCATCTTCCTCTGCGACTGGAATAGGTATCACTGGATTGGAAACACCTACATTTGTAGCCACATTAGGAAAAATATTAAATGAGTTAAAAAGGGAGGAATAATCCCAATAAGGTCCAATACGCTTGTCTTTGAGATTTTCTTCGATCCAAACCACATTATTTGTCTCCACAATCTGCTTTTTGATCTTGTTGTAAACACGTTGTGTGGTATTCTTGGAATAGCCAATGAAATCGCATGGAACCCCTCTAGCTTCAAATTTCCCTTTGGCATCCATAAGCAAAAGAACACAAGGACAACCAAAGGTTCTAAAATGTTGCATAGAGTGTTTTTGACTTTCAACTATCTCATAAGGCATCTTCATGTGCCGTTTATTTATCAAAGCAAGATTTTGGACATAATAGGAGGTGTTCAGTACTTTTGCCCAAAAAATTAATGGAAGACTAGAATCAATTAGCAACATTAGAGCAACTTCAATGAGTGTTCTATTGCACCTTTTAACAACTTCAATTTGTTGAGGAGTTCAACTGTACTATATTGACGATCAATTCCTTTTTAGGAACAGAAATCATGTAGCTCAGCATTCTTGAACTCTGTCCCTGAAAGTCGAGGATCCGACGGTTCTAGATGGATGTTTGGGCATAATATCACTAATTCGGTAAAATGTTATTAAGAAAGGAGTAGAAATAGAATCAGCGGAAGCTTCATTCATTCATACCGAAAGAGTATACGTCTTGTCAAGCTAGCGAAATTCTGTGTTTCCCCTTTAGGAACTCCAAAACTTACAAAACAATGAAGACACAACAAAATTTATAGACACGTTTTACCCTCATGTGAAGTGAGGAAATTAGCTACGTGCGAAGGTAGCTTATCTTCGTACGAAGATAACAATTACCTTTGTGTGAAATGAGCTTTCACTTCGTACAAGGTGACATACAAAACCATTCTCGTTCGCACTTGGGTCGTGGGTTGTGTGTTCGTATATATCCTATACAATATTCAGCACACACTTTATCTAGCCTATTCGTACAATGACCGACACAAAGTGAATCAACAATTTCCCCCTTGGATGTCACTATCGAAGCTTGATCTTGATATTGAAATATGAGAGTCGTGTTTAAATATTCTGCAACTTCAATCAAGGCATCTGCCGATTTAGTAGAACGCATCAACAAATTCCCCCTGATTGATGATTTGGGTTTGCAATTTCTTCAATACATTTCCCTTGAAATTTCTCAAGTTCAGGTCTTTGTTTGCACGATTTCCAACCTCCTCTGATTTGCGCGTTCGACAAATTTTCTTGAATAATCACTAACTCAAAATTAATCAATGAAGCTTCTCCGTTCCAACTTTAACAACATCTGCGTTTGGTTTAGCGCACTCCTCCTATGTTCGATCCTCTGATCTTCAAAACCCAACCGACAATTGATAGAAACTTCGAATTACCAAAATGATAAACTTCAAATCAATGAATATCCACAAAAATCTAAAATCCCAATTTCCATAATCACATTTAATCACACTCCTGAAAGATTGATTAGCAAATCGGTAATCTTCTCAATTAGCAAATCTTCATCGGAATCAAATCATTTGATGACACACAATAATCTTCACTTCTTTGTTCAAGATCAAACAAGTAATCTTCATCTTTCATAACAATCTCAAATGTATAGTCTATTTCGTGAGCAACTGGTACACTTCTTTGTCCGAAAGATTCATTATATCATCTTCTTTAGTCATGAATTGCAAGTATATAGTCTTCCTCGTTAGTCCCGGCACAACTGAAACCCAAAACATTCTCATTTCCTGGTGGTCCAGAAAATTGTTCATTTGCCTTGCAGAGTTAAATTGGATACTTTGTACCACTAAGTGGTCATGTGTGCAACCGACTTGTACGAAGACTCAAGCATCAATGTGACCACGACTACAGAATCTGATAAACAACTCATCCAAGACTCAGTTATGAACCCCCACTTTTACGAAATGTAGACATTAATTTGATCTCATCACTAATAAATTCTGACTACACTTTGATCTCGTATAGAAAAATCGAAGACACTTTGCATAAACAAACAATCTGCAGTTGTAACCACCCGAATACAGTTGCATGGTCACAAATTTTCAAAAATGTCGAAATCTTCATATATACATGAAATTTTTGTTCCCCCTCATTTTTTGCAAATTCTGACCGTACCAAATTTTTCACTAAAATTCCCCCTCAAATCTGGAAAAATCAGTTTTTATCAAAAGCTAATTTAACGTTAAGGCCCATTGATAGTAACTATACCAAATGATCATCATTCTGCACAAGTATCTTTGACTCCCCATTATATTCAACATTTTGTGACCGTATCATGAAATCTATTCTCTGAAGCTCCAAAGGGTGTCCCTGAACAACCCGATGGTCATTAAATCCCGAAAAAATTCCTACCACCAAATTTATTTTTATAGGCATTCTAGGTTATCTTCGTACGAGGGTAACTACCGTCGTGCAAAGTTAATCTATCTTTGTGCAAAGTGGCCCCTATCTTCGTGCGAAGGTAATTATCTTCGTGCGAAGATAATCCATGGTTAACACATTTTTCAATCCATAATCTTTATTTCGGTGAATTTCAAGATGATTCTAGCATAGATCTGGTCGAAAATGATTTTCTAACAATCCTATAAGTTCAATTTTACTTTTTTCCGTGGATTGTCTGTTTATTTGATGTTTTACTTCGAAAACCTTCCTATGTCCATAATCATGAGCGTAGGTAAGAACCATAGATCTGATACCAGAAGTCAAGGATCCGGCGGTTCTATACAAAAGTTTGGGCATAATATCACTAATTCAGTAGATGTTATTAAGAAAGAAGTAGAAACAGAATCAGCGGAAGCTTTATTCATTCATACCGAAAGAGCATATCTTGTCAAGCTGGTGAAATTATGGAGAAATTTCGCCAGTGTTTCCCCTTTGGGAACTCCAAAACTTACAAAACAATAAAAACACAACAAAATTTACAGACACGTTTTACCCTGGTACGAAGTTACATACCTTTGTGTGAAATGAGATATCACTTCGTATGAAGTGACATAAAAATCACTCGTTCGCACTTGGGTCGTGTGTTCGTATCTATTCTATAAAATATTCAGCACACACTCTATCTAGCCTATTCGTACAGTGACGGACACAAAGTGCATCAACAGTCCATTGTCGCTTCGAATAATTTTCACTCTCTCATTTGCCTGATTTTCCATAAGAGTAACAAATTTCTTGATCAATCCTATCATTTCACTAACGTGTTCCAAGAAAAACACCCAAGTGAATCGTGAGGAATCATCAGTGATGACCAAGCAGTAAGCCTTTCCTCCAATGCTCAGCAAATTGAAAGGACCAAAAAGATCCATATGAAGTAGTTCTAGAACTTTAGAGATTGAGTGCATGATTTTAGACTTATGAGGCTTCGGTGATGTGTCCCTCGAACGCATGATTCACATTTCTCAATTTGCATGAAATATTTGACTGATAGGTTTCTTACTACTCTTACTTTCGCCAGTCAAATAAGGTTCTTCATATTTAGATGGCCAAGGTGATGATACCATAAAATAGCATCATGTTCTGCGATATGTGAGAAAAGACATGTAATTTGATTAGTAGGAGCTTTGTTCATGTCAATAACGTAAGCTTTACCCTTCGTTCTGCTTCAATAAGGAGCCAATCAACTGGTATCACAATCCCCGGTTTCAACACACCACAACCCTTATTGGTGAAGTGAACTGATAAGCCTTTATCGCATATCTAAAGCATGCTCAAAAGGCTATGTTTCAGTTCTAGAACATAATTCATATCCGAGAAGCTGAGAACCTCGTTTTGGAAGAGGAGGTGTACGTCGGCCAACCACCGGGGTTCGTTGATCTAGTGCACAAAGATAAAGTCTACCTCTTGAATAAAGCCTTATATGGTCTTCATCAATTCCCGAGAGCTTGGTATGAAACATTATGGAGTCTTCTTCTGGACAATGGCTTTATCAGGGGAACAGTAGACTCAACTCTCTTCACAAAGGAAGTCGATGGGCATGTAATTATCGTACAGATAAATGTGGATGATATTATCTTTGGATTGACAAATGACAAGCTGTGTAAGGACTTTGAAGAATTTATGAAGCGCAAATTCGAAATGAGCGCAATGGGGGAGATGAAGTTCTTTCTAGGACTTCAGGTTGATCAGTTGCCTGATGGTATTTTTATTCATCAGACAAAATATGTTCATGACATATTGGAGAAATTCAATATGACAGAAGCTAAACCAGCATCGACCCCATTAGCTCCAAATGACGGCATTTGTCCAGATCTTACTGGCGAAAAAGTTGATGAAACTTTATATCGCTCCATGATCGGATCCTTGATGTATCTCACTGCTTCTCGACCAGATATCATGTATCCAGCGTGCCTGTGCTCCCGTTATCATTCTAATCCAAAAGAGTCACACCTGCTTATCGTTAAACGCATAATGAGATATCTGAAGTGTTTTCCAAGCACCGGCTTGTGGTACCCTAGACATGATGATTTTAATCTTGCAGGTTACTTGGATTCTGATTTCGGATGCTGCAAACTGAATACAAAGTCTACAACGGTCGGCTGCCAGTTCTTCGGAACTCGTTTGGTAACGTGACAATGCAAGAAACAAACCGCGGTCGCTCTCTCTACCTGTGAGGCTGAATACGTTTCGGCTTCCAGTTGATGTGCTCAGATTCTCTGGATACAGCAACAAATGAGAGATTTTGGTTTGCAATTTCTTGATACGCCTATATATGTAGATAATCAGGCTGCGATCGATATCACCAAAAACTCAGGTCAACATTCAACACCACTTTATCCGTGATTGCTACGAGAAAAAGTTGGTACGAATTGAGAAAATCCACACTGATGACCAAAAAGCAGATTTTTATACCAAAGCTTTTGATAAAACAAAGTTCAAAAATTTGTTAAAGCTAAATGGTTTGAAAATATGATCTCAGGGATGTTTTTGAGGTTGAGTTTGAGGATGATGACGACTTAATGTGAATTTGTCATCGGTTAAACGTTTTCTGTACATACTTTCTTATAATTTCTTAAAAAATCCAAAAATATGTTTTTGATTTTAGGGGGATAATATTTGAGGAAAATACAAAAACATTTAAAAAACCAAAAAGAGTTTTGTGTAAAAAGAGTGATCATAGTAATTCAAAAATGATAGTCACAGTATGCTAAAGATTGTATTGTTTTAAATTAATTAAGCAAGTCTTACTATGGATATGCCAATAGACTTCACTCGTTCAGTAAAATGTATTTGAGATATAAACCTAAAAATACAAAACTAATTAACTTGTGGATTAACATCTCTCGGATATATGGACTTAGTACTCCGAAATTTTGTTTGAAAGAATGCAAGATTCTGCGATAGTAGGTCTTTATATTTGATTTATATCTAGGGTATTATTCGAGTTTTCTGATTTTGCCGAAGCAATGGCCTAGAACTCATATAATACTTTCGCATTATTACCCCGAAAGTTGCATAAAAATTATTATGTCTTAAGCAATTATGACATATGCAGTACAAAAGATTCCTTAATGGAACACCACCTAAAGACGAGCCTTCATCTCTTTGTCTGTACGGTAGTACTAACCTGAGCTCTCAAGGTCTCGCATTCACTCTATATACAGATATCAATTCAATATATTCACTTGTAATATGGCATTCTAGGAATCTTGATACGGGAGTATATTCTGAGATGGGAAACATAGTTATTTCATGTTTATAATAATACCTTAACATATCTTGAAACAGTTGAGAAACGAGAAGAAGTTTAAATGGACAAATATATTGGCAATCTAGGTAAATTTGTTTAAAAGCTTAAAAGGTGTTTCTAGACTAACGGTACTGATGACTTATATGAATGCTTGAAATGATCCTCTAAAAACACAAAAATTATAAAAATGTTATTATTCATTGAAAAATTTCTTCGAACCCAAAAAGTTTTTTAGTTTTCTTAGCTTGATAGTTTTAATTTTTGTTTATCGATGATAAAAACACTAATGGTTGGAATCATATCAACATCTTGCTGCAGAAAGCTTGGAACCATGGGTTGGGAGCTAAGTTTTAGCAACAAAGTTTACTCAAATGTCAAGAAAGTTCATTAATTTGAAACTTTACATGTTAAAATAAATCTGTTTGGTCAAACATGGTCAACTAATGTCATTAACTTGGACTTGGAAGGCAAATTGGATAACCAGGGTTATTAACTTGGACTTGGTTAGTCAAGTGGATTTTTGAAACAGATAAAATTATTGAAAATAAGAAATAAAAATAAAATTTGGAATTGAAAAGGTTTAAAGTTTTTAGATTTGATTCGTACAAAATCAAGTTTCATGTGGTTAAGTCGTTTTTGTACGAAACAAGGGTAAATATTTGGTGCGATTCACAAGTTTTCATACGAAACAAAGTAAGTATAAATACCCTTTGCTTCGCACAGAAATGAGATTTCTGTTATTTGAGCACTGTTGAGCAACTCAAAGAGATTTTGTGCGATTCGTTTAAAAAACTTCATTTCTTGTTTCTTGTGCTTGCTATTCACATTGTTGAGGTTGATTTGCACACCTCTTACAATGGGCAAGGTAATTTCGTCATGATCTCACTGTTATAATGTCAAAATTTCATACGATTCGGACTAAAACTTAGACCTAGGGAAATTGGACCGGTAAAACTTAAAATTGACCACAAAATCGTTAATGTCGGCTCTAATAACCTGAAAATCAACTATCAATTTGTTAAAAACAACAAGTTTTAGGTTCCGATTATACCTGGACAAATTTTGGGACGATGATATTTTGGTACGACTAAACTGTGACGCACGAAATAAGATTTCAAAGCAAAATGATTAAGCGAAGAATTTTGTGCGAAACAAGTGAACCTTATGAATACATGAACTTCAATTTTCAAATTTTTGATCAAATGAAAGTTTTCGTACTAAATATAGATTTTGTACGAAACAGAGAGAAATGTTTAAATGTTCAGAAGTTTCGATCAAATGGATATTTCATGCGAAACATGGATTTTGTACGAAACAAGAAAAAGAAAACTTTGAAAGTTTAATACTTTTGATTAAGTATGTATTTCGTACAAAACATAGGGTTTAGTACGAATCAGTGAAGAAGTTTTGAAATTTTTGAATATTTTATAACGGTTGATGTTATTTTCTTTTACAGGCCAAGAGATCCGGATTTTCTCTAGTGCATAATATATGTTGTATCACAGATGAAAAAATCCCAGCGATAGCTGCGTACCAAAGTATCTTGGATTTTCTTACAAGAATTAGAGTGACGAAAGCAATTATAGAAAGACATACGGTATATTTGTCACATGTGGAATATTTCTGGAATGTTGCGGAGTATAGTCTTGACGATAACGCTATTATATCAGCAGTAAAGATTAACGATGTGGATATTCAAGTGAAGATCACGGAAGAGTTGATTCGGAAAGTGTTGGAGTTTAAGGATAACAAGGATGATCCAATAGGTTTTACTGAATATATGGTTAAAGGTTGTTTTCTACAGGATGGGATATACGGGTTTGGGAATGCTGCTCCTTTCAAAAAGGGAAATCTAAGTGCGCTGTTTCGATATCTGGCACATGTCATTATTCACTGTTTGGGTCACAGGAAGGGTGGTTTTGATGACTTAGTAGATTATCAGATGTGCATGATTACTGCGTTAATGCTGAACCTTCCTTATAACTTTTCGAAAGTTATATTTACTTAGATGATCCAAAACATTCAGAAGGAGAGATTTTTGCAGTATCCAAGGTCTATACAGATGATGTTAGATTATTTACATCCAAACTTGAAGAATCTTCTGACGATGTTCTTAAACTTGAGCATATGGATGTTCAGTCTCTACGAAAGATGAACATACATTTAAAGTCTGCTCCCGCTGCTAAACCGACGTTCGGTGCTATTCTGAATAAAGATTACATCTCACCCGCACCTGGAAAATGGAGGAAAGACGATAGTGGTGACGATGAGGAGGAAGTGAAATCATTATCTTTGTTTGTGGCAAAGCAAAGTCCGTGGTTTGTGAAAGATGGAGATAAAGGTGGGAAAGCTACATACAAAGGGAGAAAGAGAAAAGTTGCGTCTACTGCTGAAAGATCAGGGTTGTGGGATGAACCTGAGGTTGAAGAAACAGTTGAAAATATGGCTGAAGATATAGAACGTCGGGCTTTCGGAGCTGACAAGGCAGCAGCTGAAGAAGTACTATCTTCTAGTACTGATTCAGAGGATACACGAGCGGGAGAGAAGAAAAGTGCAGAGAAATTGGCAAAGAAACGTCAAGATGAGCTGAAACGCAAAGCTGAAGAACAAAAAAGAAACGCAACAGGCGAAGACGATACTACTTACTTTCCTTCTGAATCTGAGCTTGAATCTGGTTTTAGAACTCTGGTCAAGAAAAGACAAAGAAGGATGAAAAGATCTGCAGCTCGTATATCTCTGATTGTTAATCCAACAGAAGCTGGTGCTGAACAAACTACTGAAGCAAATGTGGAGGAACAAACACAGAGTATTCCATCTCCACTACATTATATGCATCCAGAGCCAGATCAGCAACATGTTGAACCAAAAATACCTTCGCAACAACCACCAGTTCCTGAACAAGAACCTGAACAGCAACAACCAACACTACAACAATCTTTGCCAGAACCTTTTCAAAACCTATGCCTGATCCTGAGCCTGTCCAGCAACCAGCACCACAACAGTCGGCTCAACAAAAGTATCAACCATCTCATGCTCAACAATCTCGTCCTACATCATAGCCGTTTAGTTCACAAGCATTTTTTGATGAGATTAATTTAGACGATCTACCAGGAGGAGATGAGTTTCGGTTTGATGATCCTAGAATTGATGATTTGCAGAAACAAGTGACGATGAATGTTGTGCGCATCGCTGAATTACAAGAGCAGATAAACTTGTTAATAGCTGAGAAGTTTGAAATGCTTTAAAGAATTGGAGGTTTAATCGTTGATAAGCAGCAACTAGAAGCAATGATGGCAAGTATTAGCTCTGAAAATGAAAGACTGCATTTGAGAATGACTGAGTAAGAAGAAGAATGATTGAGAAATAATCGAAGGTTGGATGTATTTGAGAAGATTCTTGAAAAGAAGTTTGGTTTGCGTGTATCTGCAGCGATTGATGAAATTGAACGTGAAGAAGCAAGAGAAAGAGTTGCAGAGCGAGAACGATTGGCAAAACAACAATCTGTTGCATTAGGAAAAGGTAAGGGTAAGATAGTTGAGGATTCTGTGACTGAAGAAGCTGTGCCAGAAGCTGAATCTGGGCCAGTACAATGCTGGGATATCGTAGTGTATGAACAATGGAAGAACTTTATTCTGATAGGAAAGCCTATTGATGTTGATATAGCTTTTCTTGATATTTCCCAACGACATAAAGATTGGTTGATGAAGAAAAGTACGGGAAAGGATAGTAAAGAAACGGTTGAAGAAACAGAAAAGGAGGAAGAGATAGAGGATACTGAAGATGTTGATGTTGATGATAAAGATTCTAGTGGTTCGGATGATGATAACGATGATGATAATGTGGGAGGACAATAGATTCAAATCTTAATGAATTAGTTGATCTTTCCGAGTATTTTGATGATTCTGAGAACCAAATTGCTGAAGAGGAAGGGATGAACAAAGTTGATGAATAGATAGATGCTCAGCAGGTAGGAATTTTAACAGAGAATGTTATATCTTCTGTTCCTGTCGTGCAAAACCATTTGTTCTATATCTTAAGCATGATGTTGAAGAGGGAGAGTTTGTGCATAGTTATTCGAAAGAAGAGATAGCTGAAATGCTCGGTATTAGCGGAGAAAAGTTCGATTTTGACTTTAAGAATGAACTAAATGAGATAGATGTGTTCGAACCGAATGCTTATATTTTTGAAGAAATAGAAGACGCAAACATATATGATTAACGTTGTCGTTGAAAGTGACTCTGATGAAGATGCTAATGATGCCGTTCAGGGTACAGAGGATTTACCAACGTTTATCAATTTATTTACAACAGAAAGCTCTGAGATGTTATAAAAGAAAGTATCGGAAGTTGTTAAAGAAGGAACAATTCTTGAAAAGATGTCTACAGCTGGGATTATCAAACAAAAGAAGAAATGGTTTAAGGAGAGTCCAGCTGAGCGAAAGTTTAAGAGACCCTTAGCATTTTTCACAAGAGATGATGATATTTCTTTAGGGGATATTTTGAGCTGGGGTTGGATTGCAGAGTTGAATGTTTATGCTATTAAGAGGGAATTTGGGATTCAACACTTCCGACATCTGAGTGACGTCAAAAAACTGCCTTATTGGGACATAAAGGAACTTGTGCAAACCAAGATGATAAATCTAAAGATGAAGTTCCATAACCAAAAGCTGTGGAATTGATCAAATTTGAAGCAAAGCATGGTTTTGTTCACTGGAAACAGCATTATCCACGTCGTATTGTTAAAGAAGATCCAGTGATAAAAGAGAAAGATATTACGTTGATTGTGAAGAAACCACGGGTGTTGAAAAACATGCCGATGATCAAAATGGAGCAAGATTTTATACAATCTTCCAGTGGTGGCATTACGATTCGAATACAGGTGAGGCTGTCATATGTGTGCACCCGGATGAAGATTCGTGGAAGATAACGGAGGAATTAACCCAAGCCGTCATAACACACAAAAGAATATATGGGTTGTGGCGAGGCATTTGAGTACTAGACCCCATGTGGCTAGTAAATTGTTCGAAGAAAGACATAGAATGTTTATTTTATAGCAAGATCAGTTTTGAAGAAAAGGATAAGGATCAATCACTTCAATTTGAAAAGGTCGCAAATGTGTGCTTTGCAAATGATATTCATTGGGATCAAATTGGAAAACAAATTGGAGAAAGATTGAGAAGAAGGAATTGAAGAAAACTGAAGAAAAAGAAGCTCGGATAGCTGAACGTTCAAGAATAGCATCTTTGAGGAGCTTTCAGTTTTTAAAGCGACGTCCTCTGACTGATCAAACGCCTATTGCTTCTGAGGAACGTCGAAAGCCGTTAAAGAGATTCTTTGGGCGTTAAAGTCAAATCAAATTGAAGTTTTGAAGATTATCCAGACTACGGCAACATCCAAGGGGGAGTTTGTTGGTGCATAATGTCTATTGCCTACGTCTAGGATATATCGGTAATGTTTATAAAGTTTACAAGTTAATGTTTATATCAGAAAATGTAAAGTTTATAAGTTTTTACACTGTGATTCGCATGAAACAGATGTGTGTTTCGTATGAGTGAGTCACTCGTACGAAATACTATTTCGTATGAATCATAGATGTTTGTTAGTATAGGCACTTCGGTACGAGTCATGTCGACCTATAAATAGGGAAGTGTTGTGTTAGAGCTGGTACGGATTTGTCATTTCATACGGCGAAGCTCTGTCAGTTTATTTACTTGCGTCTGTAACTTGAACGTCTTTAATACAACAAAAGCATTAAGCAGTAAGTATTATCTTGTTTGTCATATCTACCTCTCTAGCAATGAATTCCGCCTCTGCTAGTTGAGCGAGATCAGGTCGATTACTCATTTCGGGAGCTCGATCCCCGTTCACAAAGAGATTGTTGGACCTATTGAACCCTATAAAAGAAGAAATGATTGGAAATCCAAAACAATCTATAACATCTAAACATTAATAAAGATTTATTCTTCTAAACTCTGCTCAAACTTAAAGACTATTCATAAGATCTGTTAAAGGGAAAGCTCTGCTGGAAGCAAAGGTCTATTAGAGAGAAACTCTGATGAAGTATAAAGGTTATGGAAGCAAAGGTCTACTGAAGACCAACAGAGGATACCTCAGAAGTTGTTCAACAGAGTCTATTATATAATTAATGTAACAATGTTTAGTTCTAGCAAAAGTTAGAGTTTGTTAGTTTGTTAAATGTCACTTTCATAGTGACGTCAGCATAATATGCTTAGTGGTTTAAAATGTACTAACTAGAAAAGTGCCTGTACTGTTCTATCTATCACTTTTCTTCTAAACATTATGTACGAACAAAGGATCTTAGGCTGAGGGGAAGTTTGTAAATTACATGCATACGTGATTATAATTACAAAAGCATGTTCTTGAAATAATCTTTCTATTGTTGTGATTTCAAAGCTTACTTAATTCCGTTGCACTGTTTCACTGTTATCTATCATCTTACATTGATTTCATCTAAACAATCACATCAATATCAAATCAGATCCTAACAGCAAGATTTTCAGAAGTCATCACCGCTAGTTCTCTAACAGATAGCTCAGCTTGTTCTGATTGTATCGGTTCCACCTCATTCTCAGATCCTTCATCATTTGTCACTAAATTCTCTATTTCAATCTCTGGTTTCATACCAACTCCTACTAACTATACATTGTGCTCTTTAGTAACTATAGCATTCATCGTTATTAGAGCTGGCATCTGACCTACAATAGGTCCAAACTTTCCAAGCTTCTCTAGGGGGTACTTCCCCAAAAATTAATGCCTCTTTGCAGTTTCTCAGTTTCTTTTCACTCTATCAAAACAACCCGGACCCATCAACTTCAAATTTAACAAGTTCGCACTTTTCACCAATTCCGGATATTTCACATCAAGAATCATTTGAATGAATCGGGGATAGAGCATAAAGATCTTCTTCTTTGGATTCTCCAACATCTTCCTCATGTTATCAAAAATGAAGGCGGAGAAATTGTAATCCCAGTTGTTCATAAGGACAATGGAAACCTTTTGAGTTTGATTTAACTAATCTAACCCACCCTTGTTTTCTGATATGCAGAGTAGAAACATGTGCACCAACAATCTCCAGTATGATGGGAATCATTTCTTGAGAACAGTAAGGTACTATCCTCCATAATCCATTCTCCGCAAAGTCGTTATAATTCTATTTCTTCCAAATGACGTTGGATGATTTGTCTAATCTTCAAATTTTAACGCTTCTCATGTAATAGCTTTCGTAATCAGAATATCTTTGCTCTGCACTTTTGCTTCAATTGATCCAACATCGTTAGCTCCACTTTTTTTAACTTTAGTAGACAACCAGAAGTCTCGAATGGTGTCACCGCTGATCACCAGATTAACCTTTAAGGCATGCGTAAGTCTCCATGAATTAAGCCCAACAATCATGGAGTTGAATTCATCAATGTGTTTGCTAGTGGATCTGCAATATATCCTGCCTGGTAGTGAAATGCCTCAACGTCTAACTTACATTGGTCTGCCATTTTTCTCAACATAACAAACCAAGTTAAAATAACGTCGCAATCCAGTTAATCAAGTTAACTAGTTCACGAGTCAACTGGTCAACAGAAGTTAATACAGATCAGGTCAATTCAAAAGGTCAGAAAGTCAAAAGATCAATTTGGAAAAAGGTCAATAGGTCAAAGTTACTGTATCGAAAGATCATTATCCGAAACATGAAGCCTTTTATACCGAAATGGTCCAAGATGATCTGAAATGTTTTATTATTATCCGAAATCCATCCGAAATGCAAGAAGTTCTAGCCAAAATACATTTGAAACCTGCAATACCTTGAACATTCGAATTAGTCCTTGATGAGATGAGAGAGAATTCAGAAAGATTAGAAAACTTTATTACTCGAATGTGTTTTGGAAAAAATAAATTCTTGTTATATACTGTTTGGAAATGGGCCTCGGACTAATGGGCCCAGTTCAATTTAGGCCTAATTCGGAATAGCACTTTATCCGAAACCCTTTGGACTTGACAAGTTAGGCCCAATTCGAATAAACAAGTTATTATTCAAAATCAGTTGGGCCAGACATTTATAAGCCCAAGTGATATATAGAACAGTACAGGCACTGTTCTATTTAGTACATTTCAAACTTAAAGACTATTCATAAGATCTGTTAAAGGGAAAGCTCTGCTAGAAGCAAAGGTCTATTAGACAGAAACTCTGATGAAGTATAAAGGTTATGGAAGCAAAGGTCTACTGAAGACCAACAGAGGATACCTCAGAAGTTGTTCAACAGAGTCTATTATATAATTAATGTAACAGTGTTTAGTTCTAGCAAAAGTTAGAGTTTGTTAGTTTGTTAAATGTCACTTTCATAGTGACGTCAGCATAATATGCTTAGTGGTTTAAAATGTACTAAATAGAACAGTGCATGTACTGTTCTATCTATCACTTTTCTTCTAAACATTATGTACGAACAAAGGATCTTAGGCTGAGGGGGAGTTTGTAAATTACATGCATACGTGATTATAATTACAAAAGCATGTTCTTGAAATAATCTTTCTATTGTTGTGATTTCAAAGCTTACTTAATTCCGTTGCACTGTTTCACTGTTATCTATCATCTAACATTGATTTCATCTAAACAATCACATCAATATCAAATCAGATCCTAACAGCAAGATTTTCAGAAGTCATCACCGCTAGTTCTCTAACAGATAGCTCAGCTTGTTCTGATTGTATCGGTTCCACCTAATTCTCAAATCCTTCATCATTTGTCACTAAATTCTCTGTTTCAATCTCTGGTTTCATACCAACTCCTACGAACTATACATTGTGCTCTTTAGTAATTATAGCATTCATCGTTATTAGAGCTGGCACCTGACCTACAATAGGTCCAAACTTTCCAAGCTTCTCTAGGGGGTACTTCCCCAAAAATTGATGCCACTTTGAAGTTTCTCAGTTTCTTTTCACTCTATCAAAACAACCTGGACCCATCAACTTCAAATTTAACAAGTTCGCACTTTTCACCAATTCCGGATATTTCACATCAAGAATCATTTGAATGAATCGGGGATAGAGCATAAAGATCTTCTTCTTTGGATTCTCCAACATCTTCCTCATGTTATCAAAAATGAAGGCAGAGAAATTGTAATCCCAGTTATTCATATGGGCAACAATGGAAACCTTCTGAGTTTGATTTAACTAATCTAACCCACCCTTGTTTTCTGATATGCAGAGTAGAAACATGTGCACCAACAATCTCCAGTATGATGGGAATCATTTCTTGAGAATAGTAACGTACTATCCTTCATAATCCAATCTCCACAAAGTCGTTATAATTCTATTTCTTCCAAATGACGTTGGATGATTTGTCTAATCTTCAAATTTTAACGCTTCTCATATAATAGCTTCCGTAATCACAATATCTTTGCTCTACAATTTTGCTTCAATTGATCCAACATCGTTAGCTCCACTTCTTTTAACTTTAGTAGACAACCAGAAGTCTCGAATGGTGTCACCGCTGATCACCAGATTAACCTTTAAGGCATGCGTAAGTCGCCATGAATTAAGCCCGACAATCATGGAGTTGAATTCATCAATGTGTTTGATAGTGGATCTGAAAGATATCCTGCCTGGTAGTGAAATGCCTCAACGTCTCTGCCATTTTTCTCCACAAAACAAACCAAGTTAAAATAACGTCGCAATCCAGTTAATCAAGTTAACTAGTTCACGAGTCAACTGGTCAACAGAAGTTAATACAGATCAGGTCAATTCAAAAGGTCAGAAAGTCAAAAGATCAATTTGGAAAAAGGTCAATAGGTCAAAGTTACTATATCGAAAGATCATTATCCGAAACATGAAGCCTTTTATACCGAAATGGTCCAAGATGATCTGAAATGTTTGATTATTATCCGAAATCCATCTGAAATGCAAGAAGTTCTAGCCAAAATACATTTGAAACCTGCAATACCTTGAACATTCGAATTAATCCTTGATGAGATAAGAGAGAATTCAGAATGATTAGAAAACTTTATTACTCGAATGTGTTTTGGAAAAAATAAATTCTTGTTATATACTGTTTGGAAATGGGCCTCGGACTAATGGGCCCAGTCCAATTTAGGCCTAATTCAGAATAGCACTTTATCCGAAACCCTTTGGACTTGACAAGTTAGGCCTAATTCGAATAAGCAAGTGATTATTCAAAATCAGTTGGGCCAGACATTTATAAGCCCAATATTGATTCGAATCCATTTTGACTTTATTCAGAAAACCAATTTAACTGACAGAAAAAAACCATTTTTTCTCCTATTCCACGATCCGACCAACCAAGCAACATTTTGAAAACACACAAACACAAATAAATAAAAATTAACCAAAAACTGATGTGGGATCATCGTTCTTAGACTGATTAAGGAACACTTTTCAGCACATATTTTGTCAAACTATTCTATGTGATTGCCAATATGTTTGTCCTCTTAAACCTAATGCCCAACTTTCAATTTTCAACCTCGTGAAATGTTTAAAGTAATATTATGCTATAACACCCATGTGTCCACTTACATGACATACCCCCGCTATCAAGGTTAGCACAACGATTTAATGTAGCAAGTGAGTATACTGAGTTCATCCTTTTGATTTACAACGTCAGACTATTGGTGAACATGTTAGTACTTTCATACAACAGAGTAACTAATAAAACCTCCGACGAGGGTTAGGCAAATACCTTCTCGGTACGAATTTCACTTTTGCAAGCGCATGGAATTCCCTCATTTGAGTTTGTTTTACATTAAGGTTTTTGGCCTCTTCTTGGGCTCTTTTTAAGATATATTAATTGTTCCTAGGTCTGCATATAGTCTGAATGCAACAGAAGGATAGCCATGATATCCCGGATGAATCAACAACATAAAGACCGAAAACTCAGACGTTGGCTATCTATCAACGCAAGATTTAAGACCATAAGATCATACGCCGATGGTATGTTACCCACATGGACATAGTTCGTTATTTTTATATCACTTGGTATCTTTTATCTTTTTGAGCGTTAGACCTATCAGCACATCACAGTAGATCACAGTCTTTTTAGCCATGACACCTTGCATGTGTTAATCAAATCCTTTAGCACGGACATTTATTTCATTTCCAAGCACATATTTCCCCTAAATTTGTGCAAAAGTAGAATACTTTATGTACAGATTTATGTATTTAACATGAAAAGACTCTTTGTTTTTTTTTTGATTGCTCAGTCGGTGAAATACATCATTTTCAAAAGATCAAGCACTTGGAATCGAGAGTTGCTGACAGGTTTTTTAAAAAGATTCGTTGTATTTGCAACTGCATGGATCTATTCAAGTTTAACGAGTCCTCTGTAACAGCAATCTCGATTGAAATGAACCTTGATGGCAATGTGCTCGGTTTTAGAGTGAAAGGCAGAGTTTTTCACGATTTGGATAACGACATCATTATTACAACAAATAGTAGTTTCAAGATAAGTCAAACCGTAATCCTGAAGCTGGTGTTGCATGCAAAGAACCTAAGAGTAGCAAGCGGATGCTTCAACATATTCTGCTTCTACAATGGAGAGTGAGACAGTCTGTTGCTTCTTGCATTGCCAGGAGATAAGTATGTCTACCAAGAAATGGCAACCAACCGATGTAGACTTCATTCCCCTGTCTGTACCTCCAAGGTTACTGTTAGAGAAAGAAAACAGATCAATGTTTGAATTTCTAGCATACAAGAGTCTAAGTTTTGGAGCTCCTTTAAGATATCTAAAAATCTGTTTAACGGTAGTAAGATGAGAAAGTTTAGGGTTGGCCTAATAATGAGCACATTAACATGCAACAAACATAATGTCTGGCTGACTTGTAGTCAAGTACATCAAAGAACCAATCATAGATCGGTACAATGTCTGATTAACCAAGCTTCCTTCACCGTCCTCATTTAACAGTGGTCGTTCTGCTATAGGTGAGTCCATAGGCTTCGAATCTGTGATTTTGAATTTTTAAGAACGTCATGAACATATTTTCCTTGAAAATCAAGATTCCTTGACTGCTTTGACGAACTTGCAGGCCCAAAAACATCGTCATCTCTACCAACGAACTCATTTCAAATTTCTTTTTCATCACTTCCTTGAATTCCTTACACAAATTTTCATCGGTGAAACCAAAAATAATATCATCCACATAGATCTGAACAAGAATAAGATCCTTGTCAATGCGTTTGATGAACAACGTTTGATATATCGTTCCCCGAGTATATCCATGAGCAAGAAATTCTTTGTCAAGGTCGCATACCATGCACGGGGTGCTTGGTGTAACCCATACAAAGCCTTATCTAGCTTGTAGTCATAGCCCTCTTTCTCTGAATCCACAAACCCAGGAGGTTGGATGACATATAATTCTTCCTTAACCTTTCCATACAGAAACACAGTCTTAACATCCATTTGATAAATGGTGAATCCCATATAGGATGCGTATGCCAGTAAAATGCGATTAGCTACCAGTCTTGCCACTAGCGCATAGACCTCATCGTAATCTAAACATTCGATGGCCTGAAGCCTGGTACCACTAATCATGCCTTGTTTCTCACGATCACATAAGTTTCATCTTGTTTGTTTCGATCCACTTAGCGTGTTCCGAGAGCACGTTTTCCTTGGGGTAGCTTCACTAACTTCCAGACTCCCAATTTTTCAAACTGATTGAGCTCTTCATGCATCACATCAACCCATCTAGGTTCCTGCAAGGCAACATCAATGCTTTTAGGCTCAATTTGTGAAATGAAGCAAGAATATAGACATGTATTAATATCTCATGATGTGATATAGGTTTGAACAGTAGCATTCACGGGACCAATAATGTTCTTAATTGGATGATCTCTCCGAAGACGTTGCAGTATAGCTATAACATGTGCCTGCCAGTTTAGTTGTAAGTTGGAAAAACTTCCCGATACTATTCCCGTTTGCTCCCCCACATTTGATGCAGTTGCAATGTTGTTCACTGGTTGATCACAATGCAATCAAATGGAATCGGCTCTGGAAACACTGAAGTTCCTTGGACATTGGGATTTGAGGTTCCCTCAATTGTTTGTTATGTGGTAGCATTAGTGTTTTGAATTGCATCATTAGGAGAACTTGTTGTTGTAGTGGATTCAGAAACCGCCTCTTGAATTGAAGTATGAGGCGTTGCTGTAGCAGCATCATGAAATCCCGGTGGATCCACAGTAAGTTTCTTGAATGAGTCTAGTAACAGCACGGCGTCATCTTCCTCTGCGACTGGAATATGTATCACTGGATTGGAAACACCTACATTTGTAGCCACATTAGGAAAAATATTAAATGACTTAAAAAGGGAGGAATAATCCCAATTAGGTCCAATACGATTGTCTTTGAGATTTTCTTCGAGCCAATCCACATTATTTGTCTCCACAATCTACTTTTTGATCTTGTTGTAAACACGTTGTGTGGTATTCTTGGAATAGCCAATGAAATCGGATGGAACCCCTCTAGCTTCAAATTTCCCTTTGGCATCCAAAAGCAAAAGAACACAAGGACAACCAAAGGTTCTAAAATGTTGCATAGAGTGTTTTTGACTTTCAACTATCTCATAAGGCATCTTCATGTGCCGTTTATTTATCAACGCAAGATTTTGGACATAATAGGAGGTGTTCAGTACTTTTGCCCAAAAAATTAATGGAAGACTAGAATCAATCAGCAACATTAGAGCAACTTCAATGAGTGTTCTATTGCGCCTTTTAACAACTTCAATTTGTTGAGGAGTTCAACTGTACTATATTGACGATCAATTCCTTTTTAGGAACAGAAATCATGTAGCTCAGCATTCTTGAACTCTGTCCCTGAAAGTCGAGGATCCGACGGTTCTAGATGGATGTTTGGGCATAATATCACTAATTCGGTAAAATGTTATTAAGAAAGGAGTAGAAATAGAATCAGCGGAAGCTTCATTCATTCATAACGAAAGAGTATACGTCTTGTCAAGCTGGCGAAATTCTGTGTTTCCCCTTTAGGAACTCCAAAACTTACAAAACAATGAAGACACAACAAAATTTATAGACACGTTTTACCCTCATGTGAAGTGAGGAAATTAGCTACGTGCGAAGGTAGCTTATCTTCGTACGAAGATAACAATTACCTTTGTGTGAAATGAGCTATCACTTCGTACGAGGTGACATACAAAACCATTCTCGTTCGCACTTGGGTCGTGGGTCGTGTGTTCGTATCTATCCTATACAATATTAGCTCACACTTTATCTAGCCTATTCGTACAGTGACCGACACAAAGTGAATCAACAATTTCCCCCTTGGATGTCACTATCGAAGCTTGATCTTGATATTGAAATATGAGAGTCGTGTTTAAATATTCTGCAACTTCAATCAAGGTATCTGCCGATTTAGTATAACGCATCAACAAATTCCCCCCTGGTTGATGATTCGGGTTTGCAATTTCTTCAATACATTCCCCTTGAAATTTCACAAGTTCAGGTCTTTGTTTGCACGATTTCCAACCTCCTCTGATTTGCGTGTTCGACAAATTT
Source organism: Scalesia atractyloides (assembly GCA_947069175.1). Taxonomy (NCBI): domain Eukaryota; kingdom Viridiplantae; phylum Streptophyta; class Magnoliopsida; order Asterales; family Asteraceae; genus Scalesia; species Scalesia atractyloides. The sequence continues at coordinate 41,832,531 of CAMTDV010000116.1, forward strand.
TCTTGAATAATCACTAACTCAAAATTAATCAATGAAGCTTCTCCATTCCAACTTTAACAACATCTGCGTTTGGTTTAGCGCACTCCTCCTATGTTCGATCCTCTGATCTTCAAAACCCAACCGACAATTGATAGAAACTTCGAATTACCAAAATGATAAACTTCAAATCAATGAATATCCACAAAAATCTAAAATCCCAATTTCCATAATCACATTTAAGCACACTCCTGAAAGATTGATTAGCAAATCGGTAATCTTCTCAATTAGCAAATCTTCATCGGAATCAAATCATTTGATACCACACAATAATCTTCTCTTCTTTGTTCAAGATCAAACAAGTAATCTCCATCTTTCATAACAATCTCAAATGTATAGTCTATTTCGTGAGCAACTGGTACACTTCTTTGTCCGAAAGATTCATTATATCATATTCTTTAGTCATGAATTGCAAGTATATAGTCTTCCTCGTTAGTCCCGGCACAACTAAAACCACAAAACATTCTCATTTCATGGTGGTCCAGAAAATTGTTCATTTGCCTTGCAAAGTTAAATTGGATACTTTGTACCACTAAGTAGTCATGTGTGCAACCGACTTGTACGAAGACTCAAGCATCAATGTGACCACGACTACAGAATCTGATAAACAACTCATCCAAGACTCAGTTATGAACCCCCACTTTTACGAAATGTAGACATCAATTTGATCTCATCACTAATAAATTTTGACTACACTTTGATCTCGTATAGAAAAATCGAAGACACTTTGCATAAACAAACAATCTGCAGTCGTAACCACCCGAATACAGTTGCATGGTCACAAATTTTCAAAAATGTCGAAATCTTCATATATACATGAAATTTTTGTTCCCCCTCATTTTTTGCAAATTCTGACCGTACCAAATTTTTCACTAAAATTCCCCCTCAAATCTGGAAAAATCAGTTTTTATCAAAAGCTAATTTAACATTAAGGCCCATTGATAGTAACTATACCAAATGATCATCATTCTGCACAAGTATCTTTTACTCCCCATTATATTCAACATTTTGTGACCGTATCATGAAATCTATTCTCTGAAGCTCCAAAGGGTGTCCCTGAACAACCCGATCGGTCATTAAATCCCGAAAAAATTCCTACCACCAAATTTATTTTTATAGGCATTCCGGGTTATCTTCGTACGAGGGTAACTACCGTCGTGCAAAGTTAATCTATCTTTGTGCAAAGTGGCCCCTATCTTCGTGCGAAGGTAATTATCTTCGTGCGAAGATAGTACCTTCGTGTGAAGATAATCCATGGTTAACACATTTTTCAATCCATAATCTTTATTTCAGCGAATTTCAAGATGATTCTAGCATAGATCTGGTCGAAAATGATTTTCTAACAATCCTATAAGTTCAATTTTACTTTTTTCCATGGATTGTCCGTTTATTTGATGTTTTACGTCGAAAACCTTCCTAAGTCCATAATCATGAGCGTAGGTAAGAAACATAGCTCTGATACCAGAAGTCAAGGATCCGGCGGTTCTATACAAAAGTTTGGGCATAATATCACTAATTCGGTAGAATGTTATTAAGAAAGAAGTAGAAACAGAATCAGCGGAAACTTCATTCATTCATACCGAAAGAGCATATCTTGTCAAGCTGGTAATTTCACCAGTGTTCCCCTTTGGGAACTCCAAAACTTACAAAACAACAAAAACAAAACAAAATTTACAGACACGTTTTACCCTCGTACGAAGTTACATACCTTTGTGTGAAATGAGATATCACTTCGTATGAAGTGACATAAAAAATCGTTCTCGTTCGCACTTGGGTCGTGTGTTCGTATCTATCCTATAAAATATTCAGCACACACTCTATCTAGCCTATTCATACAGTGACGGACACAAAGTGCATCAACAGTCCATTGTCGCTTCGAATAATTTTCACTCTCTCATTTGCCTGATTTTCCATAAGAGTAACAAATTTCTTGATCAATCCTATCATTTCACTAACGTGTTCCAAGAAAAACACCCAAGTGAATCGTGAGGAATCATCAGTGATGACCAAGCAGTAAGCCTTTCCTCCAATGCTCAGCAAATTGAAAGGACCAAAAAGATCCATATGAAGTAGTTCTAGAACTTTAGAGATTGAGTGCATGAGTTTAGACTTATGAGGCTTCTGTGATGTGTCCCTCGAGCGCATGATTCACATTTCTCAATTTGCATGAAATATTTGACCGATAGGTTTCTTACTACTCTTACTTTCGCAAGTCAATTAAGGTTCTTCATATTTAGATGGCCAAGGTGATGATACCATAAAATAGCATCATGTTCTGCGATCTGTGAGAAAAGACATGTAATTTGATTAGTAGGAGCTTTGTTCATGTCAACAACGTAAGCTTTACCCTTCGTTCTGCTTCAATAAGGAGCCAATCAACTGGTATCACAATCCCCGGTTTCAACACACCACAAGCCTTATTGGTGAAGTGAACTGATAAGCCTTTATCGCATATCTAAGCCTTATTGGTGAAGTGAATAATTTTCACTCTCTCATTTGCCTGATTTTCCATAAGAGTAACAAATTTCTTGATCAATCCTATCATTTCACTAACGTGTTCCAAGAAAAACACCCAAGTGAATCGTGAGGAATCATCAGCGATGACCAAGCAGTAAGCCTTTCCTCCAATGCTCAGCAAATTGAAAGGACCAAAAAGATCCATATGAAGTAGTTCTAGAACTTTAGAGATTGAGTGCATGAGTTTAGACTTATGAGGCTTCTGTGATGTGTCCCTCGAGCGCATGATTCACATTTCTCAATTTGCATGAAATATTTGACTGATAGGTTTCTTACTACTCTTACTTTCGCCAGTTAATTAAGGTTCATCATATTTAGATGGCCAAGGTGATGATACCATAAAATAGCATCATGTTCTGCGATCTGTGAGAAAAGACATGTAATTTGATTAGTAGGAGCTTTGTTCATGTCAACAACGTAAGCTTTACCCTTCGTTCTGCTTCAATAAGGAGCCAATCAACTGGTATCACAATCCCCGGTTTCAACACACCACAAGCCTTATTGGTGAAGTGAACTGATAAGCCTTTATCGCATATCTAAGGCATGCTCAAAAGGCTATGTTTCAGTTCTAGAACATAATTCATATCCGAGAAGCTGAGAACCTCGTTTTGAACTATACCCTTCATTGTAATTCTCCAAGTTTCGCCTCCCACAATGTTGATAAATCCACCGTCGAATATTTTTATGTCATTTAACTAGGAAATGTCTCCTATCATGTGCCTGGAACAACCACTATTGACAAACCAAAGTCTAACAATAGCCCTCCATAAGTCGTTCCTGCACATATAACGGGATTAGTTAGAAACTGAAACCAAGGCCATTGTTGATATGGGTTGACCATCACTGTCTGTACAAGAAATGTCACCAAAGATCATACGATTTTTAGTAGAATTTGAGGTTTGAGAGGAAGATGATGAGTTTGATGACTGTGAACATTGAGACTGACATCTAGCAAGAATTTTGGGTTTCCAGGTTTTAGTATCAGTGTTATTTGAAACATTTTTTGTTGTAGATGTTACTTTTGATTTTGTTGACTGATTTTGGAAAGTACTTGTGTTTGCAGACTTTTGATTATATATTCTTTGCTAGATTCCGGTCTCCATCAGATGGCTTGCCTTGAGTGAATTTATCTCCGTGTGGCCGATAATGATAATGTGTAGTTGTCTGATGATGTGTGTTCTTTGAGTAGTAAGGCACGAAAGGACAATGAACACAACTTCTAGCTATGTGCCCTTGAATTCCACAACTAAAACATGTTTGTCTTTTTGAGAAAAAGACACTTAGTTCAGCTTGTGTTATTCTTGGGAGCTGACTGGATCTCTTTTTTCCACTTGGTGTTGATTGCTTGTGTGCATGGTTGATCTTGTATGAAACCTGCTCATAATTATCCGCACAAAAGTGAGTATGGATAACTTTACCCTTTAACTGAGTTTCAGTTTGCTTCTGAGTTGGGTTTTCCTTTTGTTTTTCCTTTACCGCATATGGGGAATTTTCAACTTGTGGTGTCCTTTTATTTTACCTTTTATATTTACGTGATCTCTTTTTCTTTAAAGGAGTAGATTCTGCAGAATTAGTTTCTTTAGGAACCTACTGTTCAGAATCTGAACTTTTGGGATCAGCTGATTCTAGTTCGTCAGATGATGAGAGATTTTTGTTTAAAATAGATGAGCTTTCATTTGTTTCTAAAACACTTGATTCAGACTCAGAAGGAAATCCAGAATCTTCAAAACACTATTCGCAATTATCTGATGTACCAGAATCTGAATTCTGATTGTCAGGTTCATCAAAAAATCCTGTTATTTCATTCACACACTCAGACACAATAATAGTTTCAACTTCATTAGATTCCAGGATTCTAAGACATTAGTTGATGTTTCAAACATACTAGGACAGTTGTGTGAATCATTTGAAACAAATGTTTCGAACTCATTAGTAGATGTACTAGACTCCTCTTGCAAGACATTTTCATCTCAATAAGGATTTGAAACTAGAAAATTTAAATTTTAAGTTTTAGCAACATCATCAGAAAAATTGTCAAGAAAACCTCAGCAAGCATAGACTGAACAAAGTTCCAAACGTAAAAATTATCTTCAACGCATAAAGGATCATTCAAATCAACAGAAGCATTCGAATGTGGTTCATCATCCACTTCAGTTTGCTCTTCAACTATCACTGATTCTGCACATGAACTAAAACAGTTAGTATTGCCTAAAGAATCACAATTTGACGCAATCTCTTGAGGCACCGCTATTAGCGTTTCTACAGACGCCGTTGCTGGTTCAGATTTAGGAACTGAGTCATTTGAATAAATTTATGTAGGCTCCACGTTCTTAACAAAATCCATGGGTTTTTGGAAATCAGTGGGTCTCGCATGCTTTGGTTTATAAGGTTCCCATGGGACATAGTCGCTTGGTTTGCCATATATCATATTTTTCTCGTTTTCTAGATCTTGCTCAATATCAGGCATTCTAGAGTAGTTATGATTATATAGATGCGGAACATGTTTATAACCCAAACATTTTCCCTTGTTCTCTTTGTATGCATGTTGCACATTACACAAATTACGAACAGTGTCGCTGGAGGTATCAAACTCTTTATGTTTAACTCATTTTGTTGAAACTTACCAGTCAGAAGTTCTACCTTAGCTCTCACAAAAATTAAGTTCCATGGTTTTTATATTAAGTTTATTTTAATAATCATGAACCCAACATTGCTGTTGATTAAGATCCGTGTGAAGCTGATCTATTACCTTCTTTTGTGCTTCAACCTTTTCATAGAGTAACTTATTGTTCTCTTGAAGGCTAATGCACATTGACATGGCACTGTTGTAATCATTGATTAAATTAAAGTTGTGTGCTCTTATGTGTGCAAGTTTATTTCTACAGTGATCAGAACATAAAAAAAGTTTACCGTTTCAGATACTGATTTGGGTTCATTAGTGTCTGCCATCAAGCAATGATTTACTTATGTAGCTTCAGAGATATTTAGAGATTCCATTTGTGCCACATCATCTGACCAGTTGAGACCTTGTTGCTCTTGAGCCATGAATACCTTTCCTACTACAGTATCGCCTTGGCTTGTTGAAGTTTGTGAAGGAGTTACAGGCACCATTGACCTTTAAATGTTCTGAGTCGTAGTAGTTTGACTCAGAACATAACCCACTAGTGCCTTCCTGTAGTCTCTCGCAAAGTGTCCCGACTCATGACATCTATAGCACCTTAGTTTCCCTCTCATAGGTCAAGTGCGAAGATTTGACATTAGACAACGACCAAAGTTTTTTTGAAATTTTTCGGCTCTAAATGCTGCAATGGCCAAGTTCCAAGACACATCTAGCTCTTCTATGTCTTCTTCAACAACCTGATTAATTTCAGTGGTGGGGTGGGTTTATATATATAAGGGTAGGGTTCATGCGAGAACCACGAGAACAAATAAAATAAACCCACCCCACCACCGCCAAAAACCTAAACACGCACCACAACCAAAAAACCTAAACCCTCAAACCCCCCCCCCCCCAAAAAAAAAAAACTATACCTCACCAAAAATCCTAACCCACCCCAGCCTACCCCCCCTAAAAAAAAACCTAAAAAAACAGAAACAAACCCCCCCCCACCAAAAACCTAAACTCCCTCCTCACACACACACACACCCCCCCCCCTAAAAACCTAAAAAAACCTAACCCCCACCCAGAAAAACCTAACCCCCCTCACCCCCCAAAAGACTAACCCCCCACCCACCCCATCCAATCTAAATGGTAAAAATTGTTGATGCAGAATATCTTTAGCCTACGTCTTAGGGTCATTCCAGTCATTGTAATAGGGCTATGAATGTTAGATTTGTCGTTCACTTCGTACGAAGTGGCAAGTCCAACTCGTGCAAAGTCAGCATGTCTCTGTATAGCAAAGTTGTGTCTAGAGTCTGTAACAGTTTTGTAGAGTGTACGGCAAAGGCCTTCACAGTTTGTTTCAGGATTGCACACGTTTTTTACATCAATGAAATAGTAAACTTTAAACAATAATCTTGATATTGTCACTTATTATAAAATGGATTCCGCACATGTTATGACTAGCTAATCAGATTAGGTCATGTGCTTATTTGGATAAGAAGATCCTACAAGTGGTATCAAAGCCATGGAGGCCTTATTTGAAGACATGATCAAGATTCTACACTTCTATTCTACTAACACTTCGCATTTTTACATTTTTCACCGATTTCATGGATAAAATGGACTGCTATTTTAGTATAATACATAAAATCCACTATAGTCAAACCCTTGAAAAGATGAGAGCTTAAAACAACCAAAATCATGACAAAAATTGCAAAAAAACATGAAATTTTAGACACACTTCGCACGATCTTGTTGATGCACTTTGTGGCCGTCACTGTGCGAATAGGCTAGAAAGATTGTGTATTGAATATTGTATAGATTAGATACGAACAGATGACCCAAGTGCGAACAAGTACTGGCTCGTACGAGTGACATGTGCCTCGTACGAGTGACTATATGCTTCGTACGAGTGACTTTGTTACTCGTACGAGTGACTAGATGCTTCGTACGAGTGACAACAGGCTCGCTTCACACGAGTTGTCATGTCGATAAATAGGTGTTGTGTGTTCATTGTTTGTAAGTTTTGGAAGTTCCCTTAGGGGAAACACTGGTTGATTCTCTCCAGGAACTCCGCCAGCAAGTCAAGATATATACTATTTTCGTATGAATGAATGAATTGAAAAGGTTCCGCGGATTCTTTGCCTACATGTCTATTTCGTTCTGCCGAATCTGTTCTATCCCCAAAGCTTCCGTCTAGAACCGCCGCCGACCATGGGACCACAGATCTCATACCTCACTTTACACGAAGTGGTCATCCACTTCGCACGAAGTGACATTTTGTTAATATTGGAACTTCCAACTCGCACGAGGTGACCTCTAACTGGCATCAACCTTCACTTCGCACAAAGCAGTTCTTGATCATTTTTCTTGACAAAATGGAAAACCAATTCTTAAATGCATTCGCACCATTCGTCGTTACAACTTCAGCCACATAAAATTTGAATATTGAAAATGAAATGGGGAATATGGCGAAACCCCTGAAGCTGATGAACTTAGAAGATTATGACGGTTGGAATGAAAGATTTGTTAATTAGGTATAAGCAAATCATTTTAATTGCTGGTATGCAATTGAAGAAAAATACGTTGCACCGACATGTTAAATTTCTCCAAAACATTATGAACGTACTTCGTCTGATGGATGAAGATACCATCAGGCAACTGATCAACTTGAAGTCCCAAGCAGAACTTCATTTCTCCTATAGAGCTCATTTTAACAAACCCCGATATCAGACACTCTCTAAGAATGGTGAAAGGGTGTTTCAACAGAATGCGATATAAAGGGTTTGTGAATGCCCCGAACTTCAAGAATGCCTATTAAGTTTGTCCTTTGCCTACAAAGAATTGTTGAGCGTACGAAGATAGCTTCTAAACCATCGGTAGTCGAAACTAAGATAGAAATAAAATCTTTTTGATTTTCCGAAGTTTATGCTAAAAGACACTGAAAATCTTTTTTAGGTTTTTCTAAAATAAAATGCAATAACTATGTACAAATATATATTTACAGACATACTTTTATGAGTTTGTGTTAGAGGATCATATCAGTTTATGTGACAAATCACCAGTATTGTTGATCTTGAAAACTTTAGGTTTCAAACAAATTCACTTAGATAGTATATTTGTCCACTTAAAGCTCTACACATTGCTCAATTGCTCCGAGATACGTTGATTAGATGTCTTAGAACTTGACTTAACAATGTTTCCAACCTCAGAATATACTCCCATATCAAGATTCCATGGATTTCATCTTACATGTGATTATATCTAACCGATATCTATACCTGGGTTGTGCGGGACCTTGAAAGCTCAGGTTGGTACCACCGTACAAACAAAGAGATGAAGACTCGACTTAAAAGTGATGTTCCAATTTGGAATCTTTTGACTACGATTGTTAGATCTTTCGATACTTTCAATTTTGTAAAGTTTTCGGGTTTGAAAAGCAAAAGTATTCTACAAATTCTAGGTCATTGCTTATGCAATATCAGAAGAACTTGTATACTACCCCAATTATCAATTATTTATAAAGACCTAGTATCTCAGAATCCGGCAATCTGTCAAACGAAATTTTATTTACTAAGACCATATATCCGAGAGATGTTAACCCACTAATTAAGAAGTTTTTAGTATGTTTATATATCGGAAACAATTTACTGAATGTTGGAAGTCTAATTGCACATCATCAATGAGACTTATTTAAACATTTTGACACTACATTTCCTTAGCATATTGTGATAGTCCACTAATTTAATATCATTTCTTCTTTTTACACAAAACTCATTTTGTTTTTTTCATGTTTTTGTACATTTGTCAAATTTTTATATGTTTTTGTATGTTTTACAACATTTCTCCCCCTAAAATAAAAACCATATTTTTGGATTTTTGTTTTTAAAGAAAGAAATTCAAAAGACTAAAAACATTGACAAACAGATGAGCATCACGTCAACTCATCGTCCGCCTCGAATTCAACATCCTCTAAAATCCCCCCTTATGTCAGATTTTTCATCGCATTAAGTTATAAAAGATATGTGAATGTTGCTCTATTAAAAGCTTTGGTGTAAAAATATACCTTTAGCTCATCAGTGTGGATCTTTTTAATTCTAACCAACTTTTTCTCGTAGCAATAACAGATAAAGTGGTGTCGAATTTCAATATGTTTAGTTTTAGAGTGTTGAAACGGATTTTTAGTTATATCAATGGAAGTCTTGTAATCTACATATATAGGCATATCAATAAACTGTAATCCATAGTCTCTATTTTGTTGTTGTATCCACAAATTTTGAGAACATCAATAGGAAGCTGGAACGTATTCTGCTTCGCAAGAATAGGTAGCGACTGTGGTTTGCTTCTTGCATTGCCACGTTACTAATCATGTGCCAAAGAACTGGCAACCAGCTGTAGTAGATTTAGCATTAAATTTGCAGCATCTGAAGTCAGAGTAAGAATATCTAGCGAGGTTGAAATCATCATTTCGCGGATACCACAAGCCGGTGCTTGGGCAACCCTTTAAATATCTAAAAATTCGCTTGGCGATCTCCAATTGTGACACTCGTGTATTTGATTGATATCGGGCACAAAAGCATGTCGGATACACGAGATCTAGCCTTGTTGCTGTGAGGTAAATTAATGATCCAATCGTCGACCTGTATAAGGTTTGATCAATCTGCACTCCGTGTATATCTGGTTCTATGCCATGATTAAGTGCCAAGGGAGTAGACAATAGTGACGATCCGGACATCTTGAATTTCTCCAAAACATCATGAAGTACTATGTCTGATGGATGAAGATAGCATCTGGCAACTGATCAACTTGAAGTCACAAAAAGAACTTCATTTCTCCCATTGAACTCATTCCAACAAACCCCGGTATGATACACTTTCTCAGCACCTCTTGAGTAACCATAAAGGAATCATCAACACATACTCATATGAACATCCATACTCAACATATAGATTACACTATCGAACTCTTTATAAAAACTACATTTGGTAATATCAATCAGTACAAACAAATAATTTATTCAACATTAGGTACAAACAAATAATTTTTTATTCATAAAGAGACTTAAATATCTTATAGGAGAAACAATATTATAAGTGACTTTACTACGAAGAGGTTTTACATTATTGGGAAATTCACCAGAATGACCATTGATTATTAACTTTTTAAGAATAGCCACTTAAAGCTCTTTCATAAGCCTTCACATTAAAAACAAGGTGGTTTCAGTCTCTTTTAAAGTCCTTTTAGCGAACACAAACCAATATGCATTACGTGTGTTAAAAACTGATCGTAGTGGCTCTAAGCTTTTTCAGCCATCTCTAGAGAGACTTCAACCATGTCTAGAGAGGAAAAAGCATTTTTTTTTAATTTTCCATGATGATTTTTAGATAGATATAACTTTTTTATACGATGATAATTTTTTTTTAAAATTACACCAATTTAAAGATGATAAAATTATCTTTAATTTGATGTATTTTTTAAATATTATCGTATTAAAAGGTTATACCTGTTTCAACATGGTGGTGGAAAAAAATAAGGCTGAATTCTCTCAAGAGAAAGTGTAGCCTTATCTTTTTTTTTTCATGCGATAATATTTTTTAAAAAAGAAAATTACATAAAATTAAAGATAATTTTATTATTTTTAATTTTGTGTACCTTTAAAAAAATAAAATTATGGTATAAAATTTATACCCATCTAAAAGTCATGATGGAAAGAAAATGTTGAAGCATCTCTAGAGATGGCTGAAAAAGCTTAGAACCTATAAGCATTTTTTTTACATATGTTGCATATAGGTTAATATTAGCTAAAATGACTTTAAAAGGGGCTACAACCACCTTCTTTTCGGTGTGAAGGCACATGGAAGGACTTCAAGTAGCTATTCTTGAAAAGTTGATAGTCAATGGCTAGGATTATGAATTTTCCTTATTACATTTGAGTTTGGCGTGTGCACTACTTTTGCACATTCATATTAGTTAGGACACTCTAACTAGATGGTGCCACCCGACAACTTCACATCCACATATTAGTACTATTTTGGAAAGACTATGCGTCATAGTATTTCCATTGGACGTGTCCGTGGGTTGAAAACCTTATCTTGTGAGTTGTATAAGAGGTTTTACACTTGAACATGACATGTGTACTAATTTTTTATGTGTTTATGATTAGTTTGGACGCATTTAACTCTCACACGACAACTTGACATCTACATATCAATATCATTTTGAAAAGCCTATGCGTCATACTATTTCCATTGGTCGTGTTCATGGGTTTGAAAATTTTACCTTCCTTTAATTCTTGGGTAAGAGGTTTTATATTCGAGTCTTGTTTGTACATTTCCACCTTGAGTTTGTTTGTGAATAGTTTAGACGTCAACTAGATGGTGCAACCTAACAACTTCACATGTATATAGCTATTAATATCATAGTTAATGTATTTTAAAGCCATCTAGTGGAATGCTATTGTGATCTGTGGGAAACTCCACTAAAAAGATGTTAGAAAGGAGAGCCCAGCCTACATTGAGCTCGACTCCAACATAAAACTGAGCAAGCTTGGCTCAAAATTAAAATCGAGCCACAATCTTAAACTTAAGCTTAGTTCGATTAAAAATAAAGATACTAGCATGATTCAGTAAGGCTTGACATTACAACTCATTTTATAACAGGAAACTAACATATAACTTACTCTTCCAAAGAGATAAAAATAAAATTTTCTTAAGCCAAATTGCTAAATGTGTAAGTTGCACAATTCATTAATTCTAGCAAAGACTTCCATCTTTTGTAGAGTTGGTGGGCCCCCCTGTTTTGTTTCTACATTAGTGTGGGACAAAGGAACAATAAGTAATGCTTGAATTTTAAACAAATATTTAAATATAGTATGCTTTATAAAGTTGTACAATATGTTTTAATACTTTTAATTCTTAAACTCTTAGATTTTAGATAAAATTACCATTTCGTACTTCTTATATGCATTATACTATAGTATAGATGTGTACATTATTTCCATAGGTCCTGTTCATGGGTTGCCGACTTTACCTTCCTTTACATCTTGGGTAAGAGGTTTTACATGTGAGCTTGTGTATGTACTAATTTTACACATTCAGTTTATTTGTGATTAGTTTGGGCGCATTCAACTGGATAATCTAACCCGACAACTTTACATGTATATGATAATATATTTTTTAGAGGCCTATATGTCACAATATTTTCACAAGTCGTGTACGTGGGTTGGTGACTTTTCCTTCCTTTGCGTCTTTGGATAAGAGATATTACCTTTGAGTCTCGCGTATCTACTAAGTCTGCTCATTGAATATATATATGATTACTTTGGACGTATTCAATGGAGTGGCCCGCCAAACACCCTAACATGTATATGTTATTAATACTAGAGTCAATATTTTTGAAAGCTGATATGTCACATTATTATCGTAGGCCGTGTTTGTGGGTTGTCGAGTTTACCTTCCTTTACATCTTGGGTAAGAGGTTTTACATGTGAGCTTTGTGTATGTACTAATTTTACACATTCAGTTTATTTGTGATTAGTTTGGGCGCATTCAACGGATAATCTAACCCGACAACTTTACATGTATATGATAATATATTTTTTAAAGGCCTATATGTCACAATATTTTCACAAGTCGTGTACGTGGGTTGGGGAATTTTCCTTCCTTTGCGTCTTTGGACAAGAGATATTACCTTTGAGTCTCGCGTATCTACTAAGTCTGCTCATTCAATATATATGTGATTAGTTTGGACGTATTCAATGGAGTGGCCCGCCGAACACCCTAACATGTATATGTTATTAATACTATAGTCAATATTTTTGAAAGCTGATATGTCACATTATTATCGTAGGCCCTGTCTGTGGTTGGAGACTTTACCTTCCTTTAAGTCTTAGGAAAGGAATTTTAGAGTTGAATCTCATGCATGTACTAATTTTGCTAATTCAATTTCTTTGTATATTCCTTGGACACATTCAATGGGGTGGTCCCCCGTCAGCTTCACATGTATATTTTCATATACAATCCCATAATTTTTATAGGTCGTGTTCGTGGGTGTGTTCGTGGGTTATGAGACTTTACCATCGTTTAAGTTTTAGTAAGAGGTTTTACATTTTACAATGCGTCTCCTACATGTACTAATTTTGCACATTCAAATTGTTAGTTTCCATACATTCAAATAGATGTTCGTAACAGACAACTTTAATATATATATATATATATATATAATGGTAAAATATTAAGTAGTTTATAACTTCTATCATTAATTATGTTATCACTCATTAATAAAGCAAAAACATTTTATTCTACACATTTCAAAATTTATCTTATACATACTAAAATTTATCCTACAAATGTCGAAAATTGTCCTACAACATAAATTATCTTATCTTGAAAGAGTATATAAAAAAAATAAGTTACAAGTTTAATTAATTAACTAATTAATGACAATTATAGATTTAACTATATGCCCTTTTTCAAAATGTTAAATACACAAATTAAATGAAGTAAATGAAGAATTTCTATTGGTTTAAAAATTATTCTTTTTATTCTTACAAAATTTTTCTTCTCGTTTGAACTCTCCAATATATATATATATATGAAATGTGCAAATAGTAGCACAAAATTAACAGGATGCACACAATAGCTTTAAAAGGTAAAATAACAAATTAACTAACTAAACACGTAACATACATAAGTACCTATCATTACATATCATATCGAGTAACATACCGCACATCAATCTATGGATTTTGTGGTTCTTAATACAAAATCCTCTACCATATTTAATTGATGTAAAAGAGACTTTTTTATTTTTATTTTGAAAACAACAACAAAAGTAAGAATTAAACTGTGGTGTATTCAGAATTTGGAAAACAACCTGTTTGTGAGAGGATCGGCTCTTCTCCAAAAGCACATGATCTAATTTGATCTCTAGTCAACATGTGCAGAATCCATGATTAACTAGTGATAATATGATTATTACTGTTAAATGCTCAGTTTCATTAATATTGATCAACGTGTTACAATTCTTAGACAAACTGGACAGGGCTTCGCCTTCATAGTCAACCAAACAGCTACAAACTTAAGACCACAACTCGCCTATTTGTAGTCATGACACATTTCATGCGAGTTGGTGTTCACTTCGCATGAGGTGACTCACTTTGTACGAAGTGTACATACATCAAAAAACTTGTAAATCTAACATCGAAGCCCTATTACATACACGACATGACCCTAAGACGTAGGCTATAGACATTCTGCATCAACAAACTCCTCCTAGGATATTGCCGCAGTTTTGGTCAAACTTCAAAACTTTATAACTTTAAGCATTCAGCGTCCAAAGAAATTCTTCCTCGCCTTTCTGTGTTCTTCATATGGTATCGGTGATTAATGAGTAGCGGGTGCCCATTTCAAAAACTTAAACCTTCTGACAGAAGCTTTTTGAATAACAACGTCAATTCTTTCGTCTTTTCTAATCTGCTTCATAAACTCTTTTCGTTCTAGCTCTCTCCATTTTGAACGCCAAATCTTACTAGAATTAATACCATGAGCATAACACATATTGATCACTCCTTGATATTGCATCGCTTGAGTCTTTTCACGTGTCTCGTAACATATCTTGTTAAAGAATAAACACTCCACATCTTTCTCTGAACAATTAACTGGCCACATCGGGCCTAGTATGCGTATTGCTCATAAAAATCTTGTTCGATTTTCATTAATGGCATGTTCTTCATTATGTGTGGACGTTAACTATCAAAGTCACATCCTTCTCTTTCGTTACCGGATCAATCTTGATTCCCTTTTTCGGTATATGCGGTTTCCAGTGATTAAAACCGTGATCCGCTTCATACTTTATAAGCATCCACAATCATTGGTCATAGAGCTTCATTTCATAGTTGATCATCTTTGTCTACACCAACTCTTTCACATCCCACAAAGGCAAACTTTGGATACTTTGGACTGTGTGTCTAACCCGGTTAAATACCCGTTTTTATTTATATTTAAACACTAACTCAACTTCATCTTTTTCACCATTTAAAACCCAGACAATGATCCCGACTGAATAAACTGATTAAACAGTTTTGATTACTGTTTTGGGCTAATGAATTACTAATCAGAGATAGCAAGGAGGTTTAGATAATTATACTGGTTTGGAGAACAATTACGGTTTTTTGGTTAGAGATTTCGGCGATACTCCGGCGAGTGCGAAGGTCTCCGGCAATGTGCTTTGAAAGGAAAAAAAATTCCAGGAAGAGAGTGCGGTTCTGAGCGAAATGCTTACAAGGAATTGGGTGGTTATTTATAAGGTGGACAGGCTGATCGGTTTCTATTTAGAGACCAAATTCATTGTCAATGATTTCAATTCTCAAAAGAAACGGTTTTGACTCAATTGTGTTTTAAGTAACGGTTATAACTGATGTCGAAATCAAGTTTACGCGTTTCAATCATGGGGAAAGTAGCAACATTTGCGGAGTTTTAGTTTGCTGGCGATTTCGAGTTCTGGGTTTGTTGATTTACAGGTTTAACTTTCGGGTTTTCCATAAATGTTATTTGTTTAAGTATTGAACACAAAAATGTGTGTGGCGGAGTGGTGTGATGTGTGTGTCTACGCGGGAGACCCGGGTTCGAGACCCGGCTACTCTATTTATTATTTTAGGGTTTTAATTTTTAATTTACTTATTATTATTATTTATTAACTATGGTTTTTAAATTCTAAGATATTTATTAATTTTGAAATAATTTGAAATAACCGGCACAATAAATACGCAACGAACTTTTAACCGAAAATTTGATTATTAAACGAAGCGGGTTTTGAAACCCGTTTTACACTAAGGTTACAGTATCCCCTACTTTCAGAAATTTCGTCCCGAAATTTAAGTAGTAGTGGTAACCGGAAAGAGATGCGGGTATTTCTCGCGTATTGAGTCTTCACTTTCCCAAGTAAACTCAGGTCCTCGTTTTGACTCCCAACGTACCCTAACGATTGGAATACGACTTCGCCTTAAGCGCTTCTCACCGAAATCCATGATTTTTACTGGTCTTTCGACGAAGTGCATCGATTCATCGACTTGAATGTCTTCTAGGGGAATATGGAGGTTCTCGTCGGCGAGGCACTTTTTCAAGTTTGATACGTGGAATGTGGGATGGATTCTGTTAAGCTCTTCTGGTAGGTCAAGCTTGTATGCTACAGGACCTACTCTTTCAAGTATCTTGAAAGGTCCTACGTAGCGTGGTGCTAACTTGCCCTTCTGGCCAAAAGGAAACACTCCCTTCCACGGTGATACTTTTAAAAGTACTTGATCACCAATGTCAAACTCCAAGGGGTTTCGTCGTTTGTCAGCATAACTCTTTTGACGACTTTGAGCCGCTAGAAGATTGTTTCGAATTTGAAGGATCTTGTCGGTTGTCTCTTGAATCAATTCTGGTCCGGTGATTTACGCTTCCCCAATTTCGTGCCAACATATTGGAGATCGGCACTTACGACCATATAAAGCTTCGAAAGGAGCCATGCCGATACTTGAATGATAGCTATTGTTGTACGAAAACTCAATTAATGGTAGGTGAGCGTCCCAGTTCCCTTTGAAGTCTATGACACATGCTCGTAGCATGTCTTCAAGGGTTTGGATGGTGCGTTCAGATTGACCATCAGTTTAAGGATGAAAGGCGGTACTGAAGTCTAATCGTGTACCCAAAGCGGTTTGTACGGCTCGCCATGTTCGTGAAGTGAAACGACCATCACGGTCTGAAATGATGCTTAATGGTACACCATGACGGCTTACGATCTCGCTGATGTCAATACGAGCTAACTTCTCATTCTTGAAGTCCTCGCGAATCGGAATGAAGTGAGATGACTTTGTAAGACGATCGATTATTACCCATATGGTGTCATACCCACTGGAGGTGCGAAGTAACCCGGTAATGAAATCCATGGTTATGTTTTCCCACTTCCATACAGGTATTTCGGGTTGGACTAGAAGTCCTGAAGGTCTTTGATGTTCAGGTTTTACTTTGGAACAGGTAAGGCACTTGGAAATAAAAACAACGATATCCTTTTTCATGCCAGGCCACCAGTAGGTGTATCGTAGGTCTTGATACATCTTGTCGGCTCCTGGGTGTACAGAGTATCGTGTTTTGTGCGCCTCATTCATGAGGAAATCACGAAGGTTATCGCGATCAGGAATCCATATGCGGTTTAAATAGTATAGAATACCGTCGGATTTGGTTTCGATTTTGAGTTCAGCTCCACATGACAGCTCATCGTGTACGTCATTTTCTGTTACAGAAACATGTTAAGCTGCCCGGATTCGATCTTTGATGTCGGTTATGATTTGCGAACATAGAAGACGAATGGAGTTACTGAGCGCATCGGCCACCACGTTTGCCTTGCCAGGATGATACCGAATTTCACAGTCGTAGTCGTTGAGAAGTTCGACCCATATTCGTTGCCTCATATTCAACTCTTTCTGGTTGAAGATATGTTGGAGACTCTTGTGGTCAGTGTATATTTCACACTTGGTACCGTAGAGGTAATGTCTCCATATCTTGAGAGCGAACACAACGGCTCCAAGTTCTAGGTCGTGGGTGGTGTAATTCTTCTCATGAACTTTGAGTTGCCTAGAGGCATAGGCTATCACTTTTCCTCTTTGCATCAATACACAGCCTAGTCCTTGCCCTGACGCGTCGCAATAAACCACGAAGTCATCGCAACCCTCAGGGAGTGTAAGGACAGGTGCGTCACAAAGCCTTTGCTTTAAAGTTTGGAAAACCTCTTCTTTCTTAGGTCCCCAAATGAAGGGTTTTCCTTTGTGAGTCAAGGCCGTGAGTGGTATAGCAATACGGGAAAAATTGGCAATGAAGCGTCGATAGTAACCAGCCAAACCAAGAAATGACCTAACTTCGGTAGGGGTACGTGGCGCTTGCCATTCCTGTACTGCCTTGATTTTTGAAGGATCGACATGAATTTCCTTGTCATTGATGACATGACCAAGGAATTGTACTTCTCCTAACCAGAATTCGCATTTTGAGAACTTAGTGTAAAGCTTTTCAGTCCTTAAGAGTGTAAGAATGAGTCGAAGGTGTCGCTCATGATCGGATTTAGACTTGGAGTAGATAAGGATGTCGTCGATGAAGACTATGACGAAACGGTCGAGATAGGGTTTCTATACCCTATTAATCAAATCCATGAAGACCGCGGGGACGTTGGTTAAACCGAAGGGCATGACCATGAACTCGTAATGACCATAACGAGTCCGGAAGGTGGTTTTTGGGATATCTTCTTCGCGCACCCTAAGCTGATGATAACCAGAACGAAGGTCGATTTTTGAAAAGTAGGTGGCGCCTTGAAGTTGGTCTAGGAGGTCATCAATGCGAGGCAGTGGATGGCGATTTTTAACCGTCAACTTGTTGAGTTCTCTATAATTAATGCACATGCGAAACGTTCAATCTTTCTTCTTCATAAAAAGAACAGGTGCACCCCAAGGCGATGAGCTAGGACGTATGAATCCTTTGTCAGTCAGCTCTTGCAGTTGACTGGCCAGCTCTTGCATCTCGGATGGGGCTAACCTATAAGGAGATTTTGCGACCGGCGTAGCGCAGGTACAAGATCGATGCGAAATTCGACTTCTCTCACAGGAGGAAGTCCTGAAATGTCGTCGGGAAAAACTTGTGGGAATTTCTTCACAATTGGGATATCTTCGAGTTTCCTCTCCTTGCCTCCCTTCTTGACGACGTGAGTTAGGAATGCGACATAGTTCTTGCGGAGATATCTTCGGGCTTGAAGGCAGGACATCAATTTGAGTCCTTTCGAAGGGGTTTCCCCAAAAATACGTAGTGTCTGACCGTCTGCAAGAGGAATGCGAATGAATTTTTCGTGGCACACCACTTCAGCGTGATGCTGGCTGAGCCAGTCCATACCGATTATAACATCGAAACTTCCCAACTTCATAGGAATGAGGTCAATTGGAAAATCGTGATTGTTTAGGGTGAGAGTACAATTGCGTATAATAGAATTTAATGAAGTGGGTTTTCCGTCAGCAACTTCCACCGTTAGAGATTCAATGAGATTAACACGAGGTTGGTCGAGGATAGGTTCGAATTCTAAGGACACAAAGCTCTTATCCGCACAAGTATCGAATAATATGGATGCATAACTACCATTGATGAGAAACGTACCGTTGACCACGTTGTTGTCAGCCCTGTCTTGGTTGGCATTGATATTGAAAGCTCTTCCTCTGGCAGGTGGAGGAGCTTTGTTAGCTTGGTTTACCGGGTTCGCTTGAGCTTGGGCATGGATGATGTTCACTAGGCGTGGACAAGTGTTCCTGAAGTGGTTTGGGTCCCCACAGTTGAAACAAGCTCGCATGGGTTGCATCATGGGGTAGTTGGGTTGGTAGTAAGGTTTGGCTGCGTGTTGTGCAGGTGGTAGAAGTAAGGGTTGTTGGGCTTGGCCCACCATTTGATTTTGGGTTTGGGTTGGAGGTTGACTGCGGTTCATTCGCTGAAGGGTACGACAGGTTTGGATAGTGTGACCCGCACGACCACAACTTGTGCAATGTTGGCAGGGGTTTTCGGGAGGGTGATGGTGTTGACAACGGTTGCACTTTGGGTGTGGGCCAGTGTATGGCCTTTTGAATGGTGCAGTTGGAGGAGCAATTTGGGTGATTGGTGCAGCAGTGATAGGAGGGTTGGTTTGAGTGACAGCAAAATTCTTGCTATTTCGCTTCCTCTTACCATCAAACTTCGAGGATGAGACGGGGTGGTTTGGAGTTGGGGTCTCAATGGGTGCTTTCTTCTTTTCATCTTTGAACTTGCCGTTTCGAATGCGATTTTCAGTGAGTTCTGTAGCTAACTCCATTGCGGCTTCAAGTGTTGCAAGCGAAGTGCTTAAAACCGAATCTTAGATTTTCGAGGGGAGGCCTCGAATGTAGTGTTCGACTAAGCGGTACAAGGGGGTGAACAAATTGGGGATCATCTGGTTCAACTCGAGAAATCTCTTATTATATGAAGTGTGGTCTCCTTCCTTTTGTTTCAATGCGTGGAATTCGTCTTCCAGCTTTTTGATCTCGCTTCTTGGACAGAAACGTCTTGTCATGATTTCCCTTAACTCTTCCCATGTTAAGGCCATGGCATCTTCAACTCCTCGCTTACCCTTTTCCGTGTTCCACCAGGTAAGGGCTACCCCAAACAGTCTTCCAGTCGTGTAACATACCTTACGGTCCTCGGGACAGTCACAATAGAGGAAAGTGTTTTCCATCTCTTCAAACCAGTGAAGGAGAGCGGTTACACCTTCAGTCCCTTCATATTTTGGGGGATCGCAGGATTTGAAGTGTTTGTAGGTGCACTTGGGGGTTTTGGAAGGAGGGTTGGCGACGCTCTGGTCTTCTTGGTTGGGAGGGTTGATGGGATTAGCGGTGAGGGCTTGTTGAACTTGTATCACGATGTCAGGAAGTACTGCGGCCATTTGTTTAGCAATTTGCGTGGCTAAGCGTTCATTTGACTTTCCTGACCTTCTACCTCCACGTAATTGCCTAGCCGACATCTACAGGAACATATGTAGGAAGATTGTGAGTTTAAGAATTTCCTAGGTGTCATGTGTCGTAAAAAATGAAAACAACATAACTGAAAATACTTTAACTACATCCATAGGATGTCTTGGGTTTTCTCATGTTTGGGCCTCCAAATGTCCCCTATACCATTGCTTGTGTAGTCATGTAGGCCCCCATGACTATTGGGCTTGGTAGGATTCACATTGGTGTTGGCGGGTTAACACTTGCACCACCCTAATGAAAATCGTAAAACATGATTGCGAGAAGTATGGTCGGAGGGTGTCCAGGTGTAGACACAATGACAGCTCAAAATGGGGTTAGTTCACACGACGTTTGGTATGGCATGCTTTGGCCTAATAGGTCCTTCGTACTCTCATCGTTAGTCCCCAGGTAGGCAAACTGGTCCTTTATTTTGGATTTATACGAATGCCAAGCCTAGACAGGACGTTCCGACTACCGGCTCGTACCCTTCCAGTTACTACATGCCCGTCGTGAGAACTCACTTTGATGTGATTTGAAAAATACAAAATCATTGCAAAAATCATGGAAATCGTGAGGTGTGTGCTCTTATAGATATGTATGTTATGAGGATATGAATTATGATGAGCATTGCATATTAACATGTACTTGTGAGCGTGCTTGCATAATATTGGGTATGAAAATAAACATGAAACATATAAACATCATGAATTTTGCATGTAACGCATAAACAATTAAAATTTAATCAACTATAGTATAGGCTCTAAGGGTCTAACAACCTATCCTATATCCCTATAGTCACAAGCTCTAATACCAATCTGTCACACCCCGACACGCAGCGGAATAAAAGTCGGGCATAATTGGGTTATCACCAAAGCTCATGATATTTAGTAAGAAGTTTCATATTTATTAAATTCAAATTATCAACTTAAATATCCAAAAACAAAATTCATACAATTTCAAAGGAAAACGAAACTATATGTTCATTCCAAAGCATTTAACTTGTTTATTCTTCTAGGCCATCCTATGTGTTTCCTGTCTCGACTGGACATCTGTATCATGTGTAAAACAGGGGAGATTTTGGGTCAACAAAAGTTGGCGAGTGAACCTTGATAAAACATTTTAACTAATTGCTTGTTTTATTTATTAAAGAAAATTCGTGCATTATTCACATGTGAGCAAACATATATATGTAAACAATCACAAACCACTTTGGATGAATATATGACATGAATGATGATGTATTTGAGATCAAGACTCAATCAAACGGAGCCGATCTAATGAGGCTCCCGATGCTCAACCCGTATCCCACGGGGAACTGATGGGCCTAATGAAATGCGTGCGCTGAAATGATAAATTTAATCTACATATAATTCACACAACAATCAATACACATTTGATCACGGAAATGATATATGCACAAGTGTTTAAATAAAATAAAAGAATAGTACGACACATGATACACCCCAAAACGTGAATAAAAGGGGAATTTGTAAGAATTCACTCATAGTGGGTGCGTTCCTTGATAATGATGAATGCGCACGAATTTGATTCAACTGACGAGAGGAAACTAACCTAAATAATAACGTAATAATTCGATAAATAAATAAATTTCATTTGAAATTAATATTCTTAGTTAGCGCTCTTAATGAGATTTTAGATTTATTTTTGTGAATTTAAGGCAAGTTTTTAGGCTTTAAAACCTTATTTTGAGGTATTTTTAACTAATTTTCAAAGAAAATAAAATGGGTTTTTAAATTAAAAAAATTACCCTTTTTCCTAGGGTTGACTGGTCAACGGCCGGTTCAACCGATTTAATTGTAGGCAGCGTGTGAGGTTCGAACTCGTGACCTCCCGTAAGCGTGCACGCAGCTCTACCAACTGAGCTACGTGTCTAACCCGAAATAAACTCTATTTTAATTATATATATACTAACTAGCTTTAACTTTATTTAGTTTTTATTAAAAAGGATTTAATATGGCCGAAACTGGTTACAGAACCCAGAATCGAGCTCGGGACCTATGGTTCGAGTGCACACAGCCCAACCAGTTGGGCTGTGTGTCTAATCCGCATAAACACTGGATTATATTAATTTTATATATATGCTATGAGTTGATCTGAATAAGTTTAAAAAGTGTTGGTTTTATTTCAGAAAATCGGAAACATGTGCGACTCGAACCCGGGACGTGTGCTTTGTAATTGCACACAGTCCACCGCTGGACTGTGTGTCTAACCCAGTTAAATACCCGTTTTTATTTGTATTTAAACACTAACTCAACTTCATCTTTTTCATCATTTAAAACCCAGACAATGATCCCGACTGAATAAACTGATTAAACAGTTTTGATTACTGTTTTGAGCTAATGAATTACTAATCAAGAGATAGCAAGGAGGTTTAGATAATTATACCGGTTTGGAGAACAATTACGGTTTTCTGGTTAGAGATTTCGGCGATACTCCGGCGAGTGCGAAGGTCTCCGGCAATGTGCTTTGAAAGGAAAAAAAATTCCAGGAAGAGAGTGCGGTTCTGAGCGAAATGCTTACAAGGAATTGGGTGGGTATTTATAATGTGGACAGGCTGATCGGTTTCGATTTAGAGACCAAATTCACGGTAAATGATTTCAATTCTCAAAAGAAACAGTTTTGACTCAATTGTGTTTTAAGTAATGGTCATAACTGATGTCGAAATCAAGTTTACGCGTTTCAATCCTGGGGAAAGTAGCAACATTTGCGGAGTTTTAGTTTGCCGATGATTTCGAGTTCTGGGTTTGCTGATTTACAGGTTTAACTTTCGGGTTTTCCATAAATGTTATTTGTTTAAGTATTGAACACAAAAATGTGTGTGGCGGAGTGGTGTGATGTGTGTGTGTCTACGCGGGAGACCCGGGTTCGAAACCCGGCTACTCTATTTATTATTTTAGGGTTTTAATTTTTAATTTACTTATTATTATTATTATTTATTAACTATGGTTTAAATTCTAATATATTTATTAATTATGAAATAATTTGAAATAACCGGCACAATAAATACGCAACGAACTTTTAACCGAAAATTTGATTATTAAACGAAGCGGTTTTTGAAACCCGTTTTACACGAAGGTTACAGTCGCTTTGAATCCATCTTATTGGTAAATGGTACAAATTCTCTCAATTTCTAAAAAGAATCATCAGATTTTCAAATGTCTCGTCTTTTCTTTCTAAAAATAGAACCTATGAAAATTTTGAGTAGTCTTCAGTCACAACATGGCAATATAGATCACCAGATATGCTTTTGATGTTAACTGGCCCAAAAAGATCCATATGTAACCTCTCTGGTGGCAGTTTGATAGAGTTTGGGAGTTTCCTTAGATGAGATTTCTTGTGCTACTTACCTTTTTTAACGTTGATAGAATCATCACTCAAGTGGAAACTCTTAAGATTCACACCCTCCACCAGATTGTTGTGCACCAGATAATTCATCTTCTGTAAATGGATGTGCCCCATATTTCAATGCCATAAGATCGATTCATTTTCTGTAGCTTTTGATGCAAAACATTGAGCCGATTTTGTAGTAGTGGATACGATGCTCATGTCATGGACATAAAGATCATTTTCTCTTGTAGCGCGCATGAGGATCCACTCCTCGAGAATTTTGAATCCCGTCTTTAGAATGAGGCACTCTTTATCTGTAAAGTGAGTTGTAAACTTCTTATCGCAAATCTTTGAAATGCTTAGCAAGTTATTCTCTAATTCGGCAATATAGTTAACTTTGTCAAAAGAAACCACAGTCTCGTGAGTATTCCTTCTCCAACTATTCGTCCTCCTTGAGTACCCGCAAACCCTATATAACCACCACATATTGATTTAACATCGTAAAGCAAGGCCAACATCCCTTTTATGTGCCGAGAAGCTTCACTATCCATTATCCATGTAGTTATTTAAATAGAGAAACCCAAGCCTTCTCGGTCTTGGGTGGGTTTGGGATATCAAACTTTGGTACATTCTTAACTTCAACAACTTGTTCAACCTTTGTCTCGGTTGCAATAGATGTTTTGACTGTCTTAGAAGATGGTTTAGTTTTAACCACCCAATTTTATGTTTTCAAAAATGTCTTTTTGGGGTTGAATTTTGAATCCTTTTGTTCATTTTTAGTTGATGATTCACCTACTTCAAAATTTGAAACATTTAAAATTGTTGGTTTCACACCTTTGTTGGATTCGTTATTTCGTTTTAAAATCTGTATTTGTACAAACTCGGGATTTTTTTTGTTTCACATTTTCTGTAGACTTCTTTACACTATAAGCAGGTTTTGGGTTGTTTTGATGACATCATCATGCTATGTGCCCAACTTTGTGGCATTTGTAGCATGTCCTGCTATCAGTATCATCAGAAGAACCCAAAGCCTGTTCATGGCGTTTTTTTTCTACATAAAATTCATCATTTAGTTGTTCTTTAGTCAGACTTTCTTTCTTATTAACAGTGCTTGTTCCGAAAACAAATTCAATTTTTTTTTTATAATTTGGTTTCGAAACCTGTTGTTATTTTTCTTCTTGTCAAAATCCAAACCATTCATTTTGTTCTTAGGATAATCCCTTCCCTTACGATGGTAATTATTATAAACTTTCTTTGGTTTTGAATAGTAAGCTGTATTTTGTGTTTCAAGATCTAAAAGATTAACTTCGACCAATTTGAACAATTTGTCAACTCTACCAAAATTCACGTTCTGAATCGGAAATTCCTCATAAGAATACAGTTTGTCCAATCCATTCATTTTGTAGACTACTACATTAGGATCATCATTCATACTATTTTTTGATGATGAAATGTAATTCTTATGAAAACTATCTTCATTTTCAAAATGAGAACTTGATTCAGACTTTTCCAAATTTGACTCAGCACTTTCAAAATTAGTCATATCAAATTCATTTCCTAAAACATTTTTGACTACATTTTCCACAACATCTGTCTGACATTCATAAGTCAAATCAATGTTTTCTGGCACCTCATATTCTTTTTGTTTAGTTTTTAGCTTTAAATTGTGTGCTTTTACCACCCCATTTGGATTATTTTTTTCATAATTGTTCCACATTGGGGGTGGACACTTATTATAACCCATACCTTTGTTTTGTTTTTTAGATTTATTTTCTTCATGTTTGGTTTTCTCAATTTGTTTTGGAAGAATATGATCAATCACATATATAACATTTGCCACATTTCAACCAATGAACACTTTCGACTGTTTCCATGATTTATTTACATAATACGTAATCGTACAATCGAACAAAATGATATTCACGACATTTTTGGAACAATATCCAAGTTACATATGTCTTAATACCCTTCATATAGCTTAAATAACAAGATAGAAAGGTTAAAAATGGAAAAAATACGATAACACAAGTCTGGGGGCCAAATCGATGTAACCATCAACAAAAATACCCTTAATAGACTACAATTAAAAACCAAACCATTTAGGATCAAGACCCGGCATGAAAATAGAGAAAACGCGATTGGATGAAAAAGGCTGCCAAGGACACGTGGCAACCTAGGCCAAGCTGACTACCCTGGCGCCACGTGAGAGAAGCCCTTGTTTCTCCCGCAACGCGCAGGAGATGCAAGTTTGGGCTATATAAAGGCTGGTATAGGAGAAGTTCATTTGCACTTGTTCGATCGAAAAATCGATACTCTTTCCTTCTTGAAATATTGTGCTAATACCCGAAGCCCCTAAACCCTAAATTCTGCTTGTAATAAGCGAGCTAAGCCTAATCGATGTTACAATACCCTGTTCGATCGATCTATAAACAATTCAACGGATGTTTAAGTGCTGCCTGGATAATGTCACACCCCGACCCGCAGCGGAATAAGAGTCAGGGCATAATTGGGTTATCACCAAAGCTCATGATATTTACTAATATGTTTCATATTTATTAAAGTCAAAATTACATTCTCAATAATCCAAACATGTCCATACAAATACAAAGAAAAATAACCAACTAAACAATCCAAGCTCTAAACCAGTTTATTCTTCTAGGCCAATCCTATGTGTTTCTTGCTGCAGCTGGTTCACCTGTATCATGTGTAAAAATGAGGGTTTTTGGGTCAACATAAGTTGGCGAGTAAACCTTGTTAGATAAACATTTATTATTGATTTTCTTGTTATTTTATCAAGGAAAAATTGTGCAATAATCATAAGTGAGCAAATGTAAATAATCAAACAGTAGCAATAACAACTACAAACTATAACATACTATAACATACAATAACATACAATAACATACAATAACATATAATAACATACAATAACAAAAATGGGGAACGAACGGCATATGATAAATGTCTGTGCGATCAAGGCTCAATCAAACGGAGCCGATCGTATTGCATGTACTGAAAATGATAAATGTCTGTGCGATCAAGGCTCAATCAAACGGAGCCGATCGTATGTTGGCACGCCAGGTTCACGCTCATAATGTAATGGGGAACATGCTCAGCGCTCATAATGTAATGGGGAGCGGCGGCCTATGAAATTGCATGTACTGAAAATAATAAATTAAATCTAAACAATAACCACGCAACAGTTGAAACAAGCTGAATACACATTTGTTCATGATATGATGTATGCACAATGATTTAAATATAATAAATGGTAAGACACATGATACACCCCAAAAACTTGATTAAAACGGGGAATTTGTAAAGATTCACTCACATTGGGTGCGTTTGGTTGGAGGTGATGAGATGCGCACGAGTTGGAAGGATTTAACAACGAGGATAGACTAACCTAAATAATAACGGAAGATATAGTAAATGAGTGGATTTCATTAATGATTTTAATAGGATTTTTAGATATATTTTTGTGAGTTTAAGGCTATTTCTTATCTTTAAAAACATTATTTTTAAGTATTTTTAATTGATTTTTAAATTAAATTAAATAAACAAAAATATAAAAATATGTTGGCTTTTGCGTTGACCGTTGACCATTGACTGTTTGACTGTTTGACCGGTTTATTGTGTAAATGCATGCGCCGGGCAGGACTCGAACCCGAGACCTCCCGTTCGCGTGCACGCAGCTCTACCAACTGAGCTACGTGTCTAACCTGAAATAATTCTGTTTTTAATTATATTTATATACTAACTCAGTTTATTCAAAATTCTTTTATTTTCAAAAATGTTTTAAATCGCCGAACTGGTGTCATCAACAGGTCTCGAACCCGGGACCTGTGACTTAATGTTACACACAATCCACCGCTGGACTGTGTGTCTAACTTGGTTAAATATAGATTTTTATTATACTTAACATATAACGGCGACAAGGATCCGGTTCAGTTAGAAAAACAAAACATTTTTATTACAGAGCATTCGTGTGTCAAGGATCGAACTCGCGGCGTGTGATATGTATGTGCACACAGTCCACCGCTGGACTGTGTGTCTAACCCGAGATAATATCCAGATTTTATTAAACTTATAATCAAACTATCATCGTCTTCTTCGTTACAAAATTACAGTATGCGATTACACTATTGTATCTTGTTTAATTCGATTGACAAACATTCAACAGACTAATATGAAATGGCAGAGACGATATTTAGAAGTAAACATACCGGAGAACGATTTATCTCAGAATTCCGGCAAGTCGTCGGCTCTGTTTTTACGGATTTAGACTGAACGAATAAATTAACAGTTTTGATTAGTTAAATGAGGAATTGAAGTATTAAGCAAGAGTTATCAGAAGGTTTGAATGTCTATACCGTTTTACAGCTGAAGATAAGGATTTTCAGAAGTTTTCCGGCGAGCGGGAATTATCCGATAACGACGTCTGAAATTGATTCCGATTGAAGGGTTTGAGTTAGCAATAGCTTAGCAATTGATAGACAACGAAAGAATTGCGAGACTTACTGATTTGATGGAAAACACGGTTTTCCGGCGAAGATCCGGCGAGTCCAAATAGCTTCTCCGGCGAACTGAAAGTTATGCGAAAATGCAATTGAAGGTTTGTAGAATGTTTCTGAGTCGCGAGAGGGGTCTTTGATTGAAGTAATTCAGGAATTGAAAGTTTTCGGTTACTAAAACCGATCCATTCTTGAATTTAAGTTCATTCAAAGCCAACTTGATTGAAGGTGTCGGCGCATCGGTTAAACTTAGTAAACCGCGATCAATCAAACGTCTTTGGACGTTTGGTGACCGATTTCGGTTATAGTTAGCATAATCAGGTCACTTCATGATTGTCTATAAGATTTATTAGTTTCCTAGAGTTGACAGAAAACAACAAGTGGCGGAGTGGTTATGTGTGTGTGTGTTAAGTCTTTGGAGTTCTTTCCGGCTGACCCGGGTTCGAGTCCCGGCACCCTCATTTTCTTTTTAATTATTTTATTTTTACTTTTTATCAATTATAACTTTTATAGTTTAGTTTTTTTATTAATTATGCATCATAAAAAAATTAAAATGGACATAAATACGCAACGAGACATTTATAACTTGATATTCGATTACAAACGGAGCGGTTTGGAAAACCCATTTTTGAAAAATGTTACAGTATCCCCTACTTTTAGGAATTTCGTCCCGAAATTCAAGTAGTAGTAGTAAGAAAAAGATGCGGGTATTTTTCGCGCATTGAGTCTTCACGTTCCCAAGTAAACTCAAGTCTCCGTTTTGACTCCCAGCGTACCCTAACAATTGGAATGCGACTTCGTCGAAGACGTTTTTCTCCGAAGTCCATGATCTCTACTGGTCTTTCAATAAAATGCATAGATACTTCAATCTGAATATCTTCCAGAGGAATATGGAGGTTTTCATCAGCGAGGCACTTCTACAAGTTTGATACGTGGAATGTGGGATGAATCTTGTTGAGTTCTTCTGGTAGATCAAGCTTGTATGCTACAGGTCCTACTCTTTCGAGTATCTTGAAAGGTCCTACGTAGCGTGGTGCTAGCTTGCCTTTTTGACCAAAACGAACTACTCCCTTCCACGGTGATACTTTTAAAAGTACATGATCACAAATGTTAAACTCCAAAGGCTTTCGTCGTTTATCTGCATAACTCTTTTGACGACTTTGAGCCGCTAGAAGAGTGTTTCGAATTTGATGGATATTGTCTGTGGTTTCTTGAATCAATTCTGGACCAGTGATTTGAGCTTCCCCAATTTCGTGCCAACATACTGGAGATCGGCACTTACGGCCATATAAAGCTTCAAAAGGTGCCATGCCGATGCTTGAATGATAGCTGTTGTTGTACGAAAATTCAACTAATGGTGGATGAGTGTCCCAATTTCCCTTGAAGTCTATGACACATGCTCGAAGCATATCTTCAAGAGTTTGAACGGTGCGTTCAGATTGTCCATCAGTTTGAGGATGATAGGCGGTACTGAGATCTAATCGCGTACCCAAAGCGGCTTGTACTGCTTGCCATGTTCGTGAAGTGAAACGACCATCACGATCTGAAATAATGCTTAACGGTACACCATGTCGGCTTACGATTTCGCTGATATAAATACGAGCTAGCTTTTCGTTCTTGAAATCTTCGCGGATAGGAATAAAGTGAGCTGATTTTGTAAGACGATCAATGATTACCCATATAGTGTCATACCCACCAGAAGTGCGAGGTAACCCGGTAATGAAGTCCATGGTTATGTTTTGCCACTTCCATACAGGTATTTCAGGTTGGACCAGAAGTCCTGAGGGTCTTTGGTGTTCAGCTTTCACCTTGGAACATGCAAGGCACTTGGAAACAAAAACATCAATATCCTTTTTCATTCCAGGCCACCAATAGGTGTATCGAAGGTCTTGATACATCTTATCAGCTCCTGGGTGTATAGAGTATCGTGTTTTGTGAGCCTCATTCACAAGAAATTCACGAAGGTTGTTGTGGTCAGGAATCCATATGCGATCTAGATAATACAGAATACCGTCAGATTTAGTTTCAATTTTAAGTTCAGCTCCACAGGACAGCTCCTTTCGTACATCATCCTCCGTTACTGAAACATGTTGGGCTTCTCGAATTTGATCTTTAATGTCAGTTATGATTTGCGAACATAGAAGACGAATGGAGTTCGCATAACCCTTTCGACTGAGTGCATCAGCCACCACATTTTCCTTGCCAGGGTGGTACCGAATTTCACAATCGTAGTCATTTAGCAGTTCGACCCATCTTCGTTGCCTCATGTTTAACTCCTTTTGATTGAAGATATGTTGAAGACTCTTGTGGTCAGTGTATATTTCACACTTAGTACCGTAGAGATAATGTCTCCATATCTTAAGAGCGAACACAACGACTCCAAGTTCTAGGTCATGGGTGGTGTAGTTCTTCTCATGAATCTTGAGTTGTCTCGAAGCATAAGCTATAACCTTTCCTCTTTGCATTAGGACACAGCCTAATCCTTGCCCTGACGCGTCGCAATAAACCACAAAATTATCACAACCTTCAGGCAGAGTGAGGATTGGTGCATCACAGAGTTTTTGTTTAAGGGTTTGGAAGGCTTCTTCTTGTTTGGGTCCCCATATGAAAGGTTTTCCCTTATGAGTTAAAGCCGTGAGTGGTACAGCAATGCGTGAGAAGTTTGAAATGAAACGACGATAATAACCAGCAAAACCAAGAAAAGATCTTACTTCAGTTGGTGTACGTGGCGCTTGCCATTCTTGTACCGCTTTGATCTTTGAGGGGTCGACATGTATTCCCTTGTCATTGACTACATGTCCGAGGAATTGTACCTCTTTTAACCAAAATTCGCATTTGGAGAATTTGGCGTAAAGCTTTTCATTCTCTAGAAGTGTAAGGATGAGTCGAAGATGTCGCTCATGATCAGACTTAGACTTTGAATAAATGAGGATGTCGTCGATGAAGACTATAACAAAACGATCGAGATAAGGTTTGCAGACTATGTTCATTAGATCCATGAAGACAGCTGGAGCGTTGGTTAAACCAAATGGCATGACCATGAATTCATAATGACCATAACGAGTTCGGAAAGCGGTCTTTGGGACGTCTTCTTCATGTACTCTAAGTTGATGATAACCAGATCGAAGGTCGATTTTTGAAAAGCAGCTGGCACCTTGAAGTTAGTCAAGAAGATCATCAATGCGAGGTAATGGATAGCGATTCTTGATTGTTAACTTGTTGAGTTCTCTGTAGTCGATGCACATGCGAAACGATCCATCTTTCTTCTTCACAAAAAGGACAGGTGCACCCCAAGGCGAGGAGCTAGGACGTATGAATCCTTTGTCAGTCAACTCTTGCAATTGACTGGCTAGCTCTTGCATTTCAGAGGGGGCTAACCTATAAGGAGACTTTGCAACTGGTGTAGCACCAGGTATAAGATCAATACGGAATTCGACTTCTCTTACTGGAGGAAGTCCTGAAATGTCGTCAGGAAAAACTTGCGGGAAATCTTTTACTACTGGGATGTCTTCAAGTTTCTTCTCCATGGTTCCCTTTTTGACGACATGAGCTAAAAACGCGACATAATTCTTGCGAAGATATTTTTGAGCTTGAAGACAGGACATTAATCTGAGCCCTTTCGACGAGGTTTCTCCAAAGATTCGTAGAGTCTGACCGTTTGGAAGAGGAATGCATATAAACTTTTCGCGACATACAACTTCAGCCTGATGTTGGCTGAGCCAGTCCATACCAATTATAATGTCAAAGCTTCCCAACTTCATTGGAATGAGGTCAACTAGAAAATTGTGATCGTTTAGAGTAAGAGTACAATTGCGTATAATAGAGTTCAATGAGACTGGTTTCCCGTCAGTAACTTCTACTGTTATGGATTCCTTGAGCTTATCACGATTTTGGTTTAAGATGGGTTCAAACTCTAAGGACACAAAACTTTTATCCGCGCCAATATCAAACAACATGGTTGCATATCTACCATTGATAAGGAACGTACCGCTAACCACATTGCCGTCAGCTCTAGCCTGATTAGCGTTGATGTTGAAAGCTCTTCCTCTTGCAGGTGGAGGAGCTTGGTTCGCTTGATTCACCGGATTGGCTTGGGCTTGAGCATGAATAATGTTCACCAACCTTGGACAAGTGTTTCTAAAATGGCTTGGGTCTCCACAATTATAGCAAGCCCGCATAGGTTGTACCATGGGATAGTTGGGTTGGTAGTATGTTTGGGCTAAATGTTGGGTAGGTGGTAATAGTAGGGGTTGTTGGGCTTGACCCATTATTTGTTGGTGGGTTTGGGTTGAAGGCTGGTGGCGGTTCGTTCGCTGAGGCATGCGACAGGTTTGAACAGTATGACCTGCGCGACCACAACCGGTGCAATGTTGGCAGGGATGATCAGGAAAATGATGGTATTGGCAACGGATGCATTTTGGTAACGGGCCAGAGTATGGTCTTTTGTATGGTGCAGGTGAAGGGGCAACTTGGGTAATGGGTGCAGCAGGGATAGGGAAATTGGTTTGTGTGACAGTGAAGTTTCTGGTGTTATGTTTCCTCTTGTTAGCAAACTTAGAGGAGGAGGTGGAATGGTTTGAAGTTTGGCCCTCAACGGGGGCTTTCTTTTTCTCCTCTTTAAACTTACCGTTGCGAATTCGATTCTCGGTCAGTTCAGTAGCTAGTTCCATAGCAGCTTCAAGTGTTGCTGGCGAAGTGTTGAGAACTGAATCTTGAATTTTCGAGGGAAGACCTCGAATATAATGCTCGATTAAGCGATAAACTGGGGTAAACAAATTAGGGACCATTTGGTTCAACTCTAAGAACCTCTTGTTCTAGGAAGTATGATCTACCTCCTTTTGCTTCAAAGAATGAAATTCGTCCTCTAGCTTCTTAATCTCACTTCTAGGACAGAATCGCCTCGTCATGATTTCCCTTAACTCCTCCCACGTTAAGGCCATTGCATCATCAATTCCCCTCTTACCCTTTTCATTATTCCACCAGGTAAGAGCTACCCAAAATAGTCTCCCGGTTGCGTATCGTACCTTGCGATCCTCAGGACAATCGCAGTTGAGGAAGGTGTTTTCCATTTCCTCAAACCAGTGGAGGAGAGCAGTGACACCTTCGGTCCCTTCAAATTTAGGAGGATCGCAAGACTTGAAATGTTTATATGAGCACTTGCTGGTAGGAGGGTTGCCGATGTTCTGGTCATCTTGCTGGGGAGGATTAGTGG
The DNA here is from genome assembly GCA_947069175.1 of Scalesia atractyloides. NCBI lineage: Eukaryota > Viridiplantae > Streptophyta > Magnoliopsida > Asterales > Asteraceae > Scalesia > Scalesia atractyloides. The sequence goes on from CAMTDV010000116.1 coordinate 41,866,286, forward strand.
GATTTGTGGCGAGAGCCTGTTGTACTTGAACCACAATGTCAGGAAGCACCGCGGCCATTTGTTTCGCGATTTGTGCGGCCAAGCGTTCGTGAGGTCTTCCTGATCTTTTACCCCCTCGTTGTTGTCTAGCCGACATCTACAGGAACATACATAAGAAGATTGTGAGTTTATGGAGTCTTTTTAGGTGTCATGTGTCCTACAGAAAATGAAAATAACATAAATATCAATAATGCAACTACATCCATAGGATGTCTTGGGTTTGCTCATGTTGGGCCTCAAATGTCCCCCATACCTTCACCTGTATAGTCATGTGGGCCCCCATGACTATCGGCTTGGTAGGATTCACATTAGTATTGGCGATTTAACACTCGCATCACCCGAATGCAAACCACAAAATATGTTTACGAGATGTATGGTCAGAATGTGTCCAGGTGTAGACATAGTGACAACTCAAAGTGGGGTTAGCTCACACGACGTTTGGTATAGCATGCTTTGGCCTAATAGGTACTTCGTACTCTCATCGTTAGTCCCCAGGTAGGTAAACTGGTCCTTTATTTTGGATTTATACGAATGCCAACCTAGACAGGACGTTCCGACTACCGGTACTGGTACCCTTCCAGTTACTACATGCCCGTCATGAGAACTCACTTTGATGAGATTTGAAAATACAAAAATCATTTTAAAAACAATCATGAAAATGATGTGATGTGTGCTTTCATGGATATGATATGTTATGAGAATATGATTCATGATAGGCATTATATGATAATATATACTTATGAACATGCTTGCATAACATTGAATGTAACATTTAACATAAAACATATAAACATCATGAAATTTGGCATGTAACACAAAAAAAAAAAATCTTTAAAAATTTCTAATCAACTATAGTATAGGCTCTAAGGGTCTAATAACCTATCCTATATCCCTATAGTCATCGCTCTGATACCAATCTGTCACACCCTGACCCGCAGCAGAATAAGAGTCGGGGCATAATTGGGTTATCACCAAAGCTCATGATATTTACTAATATGTTTCATATTTATTAAAGTCAAAATTACATTCTCAATAATCCAAACATGTCCATACAAATACAAAGAAAAATAACCAACTAACAATCCAAGCTCTAAACCAGTTTATTCTTCTAGGCCAATCCTATGTGTTTCTTGCTGCAGCTGGTTCACCTGTATCATGTGTAAAAATGGGGGTTTTTGGGTCAACATAAGTTGGCGAGTGAACCTTGTTAGATAAACATTTATTATTGATTTTCTTGTTATTTTATCAAGGAAAAATTGTGCAATAATCATAAGTGAGCAAATGTAAATAATCAAACAGTAGCAATAACACCCACAAACTATAATATACTATAACATACAAGAACATACAATAACATATAATAACATACAATAACAAAAATGGGGAACGAACGGCATATGATAAATGTATGTACTGAAATTGATAAATGTCTGTGCGATCAAGGCTCAATCAAACGGAGCCGATCGTATTGCATGTACTGAAAATGATAAATGTCTGTGCGATCAAGGCTCAATCAAACGGAGCCGATCGTATGTTGGCACGCCAGGTTCACGCTCATAATGTAATGGGGAACATGCTCAGCGCTCATAATGTAATGGGGAGCGGCGGCCTATGAAATTGCATGTACTGAAAATAATAAATTAAATCTAAACAATAACCACGCAACAGTTGAAACAAGCTGAATACACATTTGTTCATGATATGATGTATGCACAATGATTTAAATATAATAAATGGTAAGACACATGATACACCCCAAAAACGTGATTAAAACGGGGAATTTGTAAAGATTCACTCACATTGGGTGCGTTTGGTTGGAGGTGATGAGATGCGCACGAGTTGGAAGGATTTAACAACGAGGATAGACTAACCTAAATAATAACGGAAGATATAGTAAATGAGTGGATTTCATTAATGATTTTAATAGGATTTTTAGATATATTTTTGTGAGTTTAAGGCTATTTCTTATCTTTAAAAACATTATTTTTAAGTATTTTTAATTGATTTTTAAATTAAATTAAATAAACAAAAATATAAAAATATGTTGGCTTTTGCGTTGACCGTTGACCATTGACTGTTTGACTGTTTGACCGGTTTATTGTGTAAATGCATGCGCCGGGCAGGACTCGAACCCGAGACCTCCCGTTCGCGTGCACGCAGCTCTACCAACTGAGCTACGTGTCTAACCTGAAATAATTCTGTTTTTAATTATATTTATATACTAACTCAGTTTATTCAAAATTCTTTTATTTTCAAAAATGTTTTAAATCGCCGAACTGGTGTCATCAACAGGTCTCGAACCCGGGACCTGTGACTTAATGTTACACACAGTCCACCGCTGGACTGTGTGTCTAACTTGGTTAATATATAGATTTTTATTATACTTAACATCTAACGGCGACAAGGATCCGGTTCAGTTAGAAAAACAAAACATTTTTATTACAGAGCATACGTGTGTCAAGGATCGAACTCGCGGCGTGTGATATGTATGTGCACACAGTCCACCGCTGGACTGTGTGTCTAACCCGAGATAATATCCAGATTTTATTAAACTTATAATCAAACTATCATCGTCTTCTTCGTTACAAAATTACAGTATACGATTACACTATTGTATCTTGTTTAATTCGATTGACAAACATTCAACAGACTAATATGAAATGGCAGAGACGATATTTAGAAGTAAACATACCGGAGAACGATTTATCTCAGAAAACCGGCAAGTCGTCGGCTCTGTTTTTACAGATTTAGACTGAACAAATAAATTAACAGTTTTGATTAATTAAATGAGGAATTGAAGTATTAAGCAAGAGTTATCAAAAGGTTTGAATGTCTATACCGTTTTACAGCTGAAGATAAGGATTTTCAGAAGTTTTCCGGCGAGCGGGAATTATCCGATAACGATGTCTGAAGTTGATTCCGATTGAAGGGTTTGAGTTAGCAATAGCTTAGCAATTGATAGACAACGAAAGAATTGCGAGACTTACTGATTTGATGGAAAACACGGTTTTCCGGCGAAGATCCGGCGAGTCCAAATAGCTTCTCCGGTGAACTGAAAGTTATGCGAAAATGCAATTGAAGGTTTGTAGAATGTTTCTGAGTCGCGAGAGGGGTCTTTGATTGAAGTAATTCAGGAATTGAAAGTTTTCGGTTACTAAAACCGATCCATTCTTGAATTTAAGTTCATTCAAAGCCAACTTGATTGAAGGTGTCGGCGCATCGGTTAAACTTAGTAAACCGCGATCAATTAAACGTCTTTGGACGTTTGGTGACCGATTTCGGTTATAGTTAGCGTAATCAGGTCGCTTCATGATTGTCTATAAGATATATTTGTTTCCTAGAGTTGACAGAAAACAACAAGTGGCGGAGTGGTTATGTGTGTGTGTGTTAAGTCTTTGGAGTTCTTTCCGGCTGACCCGGGTTCGAGTCCCGGCAGCCTCATTTTCTTTTTAATTGTTTTATTTTTACTTTTTATCAATTATCACTTTTATAGTTTAGTTTGTTTATTAATTATGCATCATAAAAAAAATCAAAATGGACATAAATACGCAACGAGACATTTATAACTTGATATTCGATTACAAACGGAGCGGGTTTGGGAAACCCGTTTTTGACAAATGTTACAGATAAGGCTATACATTGTTATTGCGTTGTAGTTTAAATCTTGTGATTATCGTTAAAGTTGAAATACGTTAATACACTAATAGGTGTGTATTGTGTTTAAGTGCTGCCAAATTTCCCAGGGTTCGTGGGGAAGTTTGGGGAACGACCGAAACTATGTAACACAATTTGACAAGCCCTTTGGTGGTTTGTTAGTCAAGTCAACATAGGCTTGAATGTATTCACGACACGACCACACTTGTTTACACAAAGACGACTAAAACAAGGACAATTGGTTTATACATAATACAGACAATTGGTGTACATAAAACAAACATGATTGGTTTACACAAGTCACAAAAGGTTATCAATTAAAGATATATAAACCATACAAAGTTTTCTTTTAAATCAATTTCTTACACGGTTTTACCAAGGAAACACTTTTGTCAAAGATTCATGGCAACAAGATTTTCTTACTTATACAAACCTTTATAATGGGTTAAACATATTGCAATACCAAACACATTTAATACAAGTTTGGTTACAAGGTTTTCACTCATCAACTCTCGTAGTCGGACAAGGTATTCCAATACAAATACCAAGCCATGAATTTGACTTACAAAATCCATGTTACTCGCAAACATTCAATGTTGACTTTATTTTCACATATGTTTCAGGTACTAATGCATGATCGAGTATGTTATATATAGGATGGACTCTAGCCTTCGCTTGTTTAAAATAATAAAATAGTTGTTGTATTTTATTTCGAATTCTTTACGAAAATGTAAATTATTCATTCAATAAACCAAAACTTTAAATACCATGTATTTGAAAAACGTGACCCCACGACGTTTCTGCCACGAGTTGTTTTATACGCGGCCGGGGTGTTATAGACTGGTATTAGAGCCATGTTTATAGGGAATTAGGTTATTAGTAGTTCTTTTGACCTAGGCTATAACCTTTCTAGGACCCAAACGTGAGGTAGCTCACGTCTAGATTTTTATTCAAAACCATCACCTATCCTTAGGTGACTACACAATACAAAGACATTAATCATTCCTAAAAGTGAAAATTTCCCATAAACTTTTATAGAGAAATCATCATCTATCCTTAGATGATTTGTTTTTAGACTTTTAAGCCTGAAAAGTTTTTCAAAATCTTATCAACATTTGGGTTTTAATAATGTGAACACGTGCAATCTAGAAGGTAGATGCATGTACCATGAGTTTTCTGTCAAAGGCTAGAGTGTTCATACAAATCCACTAATCGGACCAGTCACTCTTACCTTGGAACTCTTGGGGTGAGTGTCCACTTATAGGCTAAAGCATGTCTTCGCGATACATTATAAAGACCCATTTACTTTGATTAGTCATTGTATCGTTTATTTGTTTGAAGTAATGAATAAATGATTACACTCCTTATGCTTCGTCGATATTTTAATGTTTCTTTTTGACTATCCTATACCAATCTCACTCGTTTTTCCTCATGATTCATTTCTCTTTTAGAATGCCTCCACGACACAACACTACCTAAAATGCCGAAATAGCGACTCCGATCGCCCAACAAATGTCGGCGATACTTCCAAACCTTGTGACCCAACTTAATCAAGCCAACAACAATAATAACAGCAACAATGTATCCCCACTGTGTAATTTCAAACAATTCAATTTGGCTAAACCACTCAAGTTTTATGGATTTAAAGGAGCTACTGGGCTCCTACAATGGTTTGAAAGCATTGAGAGCACTTTCCACCATTGTCAGTGTTCTAATGAGCGTAAGGTTGAATTTGCTTCGAGTTTTCCAAAAGAGAGCACTCACATGGTGGAATGGAATTATGAGAAATCGAGGTGCGGATGTAGCTATGGCGTAAACTTGGGATGAACTTAGATCCCTTATGATGAAAGAGAATGAATTCCACGATCTCAAGCAAGATAGTGGCAAGAATCGTGCCTATACAGATCAGTACGAGGAGTTGAGCCTGCTATGTCCCACCATGGTCACGCCTTTGGATAAGGCCATTGAGAAATATATTGATGGCTTACCTGATCAAGTTCAAGACATAGTCACTGGTAGTAAGCCAGCTACAGTAGGGAGGCTATCGAACTAGCCGCAACCCTAACCGACTCTCAAGTTAAGAAAGGGAAACTTTTAAGCAAAGGTGACAAGAAACAATCTGCCAAAACTACAGGAGAAACCAAAAGAAGCACAAGTCAAACCCTCTTGAAATTCCAAAAAGCGCAAGGCTTCAAGGAATTTTGCTATTATTGCTCCAACCAATCAAGCGACTTTCAACCAACCAGCTCAACCCCCTGCTAAGAAACCTTATGTTGGTACTACACCTCTATGCAATCGATGCAACGTCACCACCAAAATCAAATACCCTATTGTCAATGTACCTCATGTGGACGATTCAGTCATTTGGCCAATGCTAGTCGATCTGTCCCAAACCAAGCTATTCTGAATCTGGTTCAACCCCAAGCAAATCCTTCTCGACCTCACTTTCCACCTGGGTCTTGTTACAATTGTGGCGAGATGGGTCACTTTAAGAATAACTGCCCAAAGCTTGTTAATGCAAATCCAGTCCATGGACGTGCATTTAACATAAATGCCAACGAGGCTCATGCTAACAATGAAGTGGTGAACAGTACGCTCCTTGTTAACAACCATCTTGCTTCCATTCTTTTTTATTCGGGTGCCAATAGAAGTTTTGTATCCTTAGCATTTGAACCTTTTCTTTCGATGCCCCGAACTAAGCTAGGAAAACCTTTAACGATAGAAATAGCTAGTTGCGAACCTCTTGTACTTGATTCTCTCAATTTTAGTTGTCAACTAAACCTCAATAACCACCTTTTTCCCATCAACCTCATGCCAATGCAACTTGGGAGTTTCGACGTCATAGTAGGCATGGACTAGTTAACCAGATATCATGCCAAAGTTATTTGTTTCGATAAGAATGTTCGCATACCCCTCTCATCTAGCAGAGTCTTAGAAGTTCATGAAGAGAAACCGTCTAGCAAACTCAAACTCATGACGTATACCCTTTTCATCTAGCAGAGCCCAGAAGTACCTACGAAGGAAGTATGTAGCCTTCTTGGCACATATCCTAGAGGAGAAAAGCAAGAACAAAAGTATTCAATACATCCCCATTGTTCGGGATTTTCCCGAGGTGTTTCTGGAAGAATTACCTGGTTTACCCCTGGTACGCCAAGTAGACCGCATTGACCTTGTACCTGGTGCCAACCAATTGCCAAATCCCCTTACCGTCTTGTACCATCAGAAATGCAAGAGTTTTAGAAACAACTCCAAGTGCTGTCGGACAAAGGATTTATCCATCCAAGCTTCTCACCTCGGGGTGCTCCTGTGTTGTTTGTAAAAAAAGAATGGATCCTTCTGTATGTGTATCGATTACCGTGAGCTCAACAAACTCACGATTAAAAATCGATATCCCCTACCTCGGATACATGATTATTTTTTATCAACTACAAGGTGCTACCTGTTTTTCAAAAATCGACCTCCGTTCTAGGTATCGTCAACTTCGTGTACATGAAGAAAATATTCCCAAAACTGCTTTTGGGTTGACAAATACTCCTGCCGTTTTCGTGGACTTAATGAATAGGGTTTGTAAACCTTACTTAGATAAGTTCATAATTGTTTTTATTGATGACATCTTGATATATTCAAAATCTCGAACTAACCACGAACGTCACCCCCGTCTAACGATGGAACTTCTAAAGAAGGAACAACTTTATGCCAAATTCTCCAAGTGTGGATTTTTGCTAAATGAAGTTCAATTCTTGGGTCACATTGTCAATGAACAAGGCATGCATGTGGATCCCGCCAAAATCACAACGATCAAGGATTGGAGTACGCCTCCTACCGAAGTTCGTTCTTTTCTTGGTCTATCCGGTTACTACCGTTGTTCTATCATAAACCTTTCCAAGATTTAGGTTCCATTCACTTCTTTAACTTTAAAGAATAAACCTTTTGAGTGGGGACCCAAACAAGAGGAAGCTTTTCAAACCTTGAAACAAAAGCTTTGTGATGCTCCAATTCTATCCATGCCCAATGGCAATAACGATTTTGTTGTATATTGTGATGCATCAAATCTAGGCCTTGGTTGAGTTCTCATGCAAAGAGACAAAGTCATAGCATATGCATCAAGACAATTCAAAATCCACAAAAAGAACTAAACAACTCATGATCTAGAGTTAGGTGCTATTGTTTTCGCTCTCAAAATTTGGAGACATTACCTCTATGGTACTAAATGTGTGGTTTTTACTGACCACAAAAGTCTCCAACACATTTTTAATTAAAAAGAACTAAACATGAAACAACGACGTTGGGTCGAACTTCTGAACGACTATGACTATGAAATCTGTTACCATCCTAGTAAGACGAATGTCGTAGCAGACACAGTTAGTTGCAAAGAACCTGTCAAACTTCATTGTGTGCGTATCTAATCAGATATTCAAGCACGTATTTTCCAAGCCCAACGTACTTATGGATTCCAAACTAAGATAATATTCGTACCTTATGAATGGACAAAGCACACAAGTCACATACTCTATCCATCCGGGTACGGAAAAAATGTACCTGGATCTTCGTACCCACTATTGGTGGTCGGGTATGACGAAGGATATAGCTTTGTATGTGTCCAAATGCCTTACTTGTCTTAAAATTAAGGTAGAACATCAACGTCCCTCCGGTTTGCTCGAACAACCAGAAGTTCCGATATGGAAGTGTCACACTCGCTCATAGACGGAAGCACCAGGTGTGATCGTGATTGATTCTCATTGCATACGATATAAGTTAACATACTAAATGAAATAATAACTTGAATGCCAAATATCATAGATAGTTTTGAAAGACAACACAACGTAAAAGTATAGTTTACATCTTCTTCAAAAGATTACAAGTTTAACAAGACATCAATTAGCAAAATAAAAGTTCATAGATTTAGGTTTTGCCCATTATATCACGGCAAGGAGGCGGTATATAATTGACAAATTCCTCAAAAGTGGCATCGAGTTCTGATTCTTGATTCGTGTTTTGATCATGCGCATGGTCCACTATTTGCCTGAATTACATGAAGTTTAAAAACGTCAAACAAAGTTGGTGAATTCATGTTGTTATTTTCTTATAATTTGAATCCATAAAATGTGAAATGTATTTGTATAAACATCGGTATATTAAAGCGTCAATGAAATTGTTGATCATTAATGTATAGCTAGGACATTAATATGTGTAACGACATAGGAAGCAATCCAACCCTTCACGTTTTTTGTGTCGATTACCCTCGACTGGGACACCGAAGCACTCTTCCGTATGGGTTACAAGGACCAAGAGTGGAGCTCGTCAAAATATATCTACCCCCTTCTGTTCCTTGGTTTAATGATTATTAATTGTGCTTAAGTACAACCCTATTCGCACTTAATCTATGTTGTTCCATTTCCTAGCTTATCATACCACTGTTACATGTATCTCCCCGAGTGTTTAAAACTAGAAAGCGTTTAAAAGAGGGGACATGAACTCACTGAGTGCGTTCCGTAAGAGTACTAAAAATCGTCGATCGTCTTCTCGTCTTGCAACGTAACCTACAAGTGTCCTAAATTCCGTTAGACACTTAGGTCTATGTAATTGAAAATGTATTAGGACTTTGTATTAGGTTGTATGGAATTTATACTTATTGAGTCGTGTTTTAGATGAATAATTTATAAGTTATTAATATATATTTCCCAAATTATATATCTTTGTACATTCATGAGTTGTATAAACGGGCCTAGCCCTCTTGTGACTTCGTGCCTCACATGAGTAATATGTACGTGTCCTCGACATGTTGTAGTCGGGTGTTACACGTTTGTCTCGACAATGTTGTTAGCGGATATATTTTATATTCTTTAAAACATATAATCTTGCTTAACGTGATCTTTAATCATATTTACTATGTATGTTTATATATATTTAGTTAAATATATATATATATACATATACATATATATATAATTTAATATTAATGGATGTTAAAAATAATATATTTTGAACTTGTTTTTGTATACGTATACTTATATCACGTACATATTCTTGTCTTGGTGTACCTTTGACCAAGTCAAAGTGGGTGTATACCTTTTTTTTAAATAAATATTTTTAATATTATTTTATTTTTAATATACTTACATGAATACTTGAATATCTTGTATTTTCAATATGTGCATGTTTAGACAAGTATGCATGTATTTAGGTATAAATAACTATTTGTTTGGTATTTAGAGTTGGTTTGTGTATCGGTTCATAATTCTTTCACTTGGTAAAATATAAGTATTTTGTATATTTCAAAAGTAGTCCCAGACATAAGTCTCTAAGTAGAAAAATACAAGTTTGTAGATCCCTCTAAAAATATATTTTTAATTTGTGAAAGAAATATATTTTTGGTTGTCATCAAAATAATACACCTTAAAGTTTGAAAAAAAAATATCTTCTATACTTGCAGAAATATAATTTTTATCATTTGTTCGGTTTACAAATATACTTTACCAAGTATCGATATAACTTATACTTTTAATCCAGAATATGTATATGGTTTGTCCGTTTGTTCTAAGTGTACATGAATTTTGGATATGGAAATATATATAAATATATATTTTGTATTTTTGTTGATATACCCAAGTATGAGTAATCATGTGTATTATTATACTTGTGTTTTAAGTGTATTTTATACTTGTACTTTTTGAGAGTATAGTGAATTAGAAACCTTTACATGTACACTATAATACACACAATATAAATCACACAATTTTGGGGTGACCACTAAATATATATAATTTGCGCTAATTATACATATTTATATCAATTTTTATCATTAAGAAAACTCCTATTACTTAAGGTATATTTTGTATAAAAATTTGGGAGAAATCATGCTTAACATCTTTAAATATTTAGCTAGTAAAAAGTCTTATAAAAATATATTATCTAAGTGTTAGGATTTTCTAAAATTTTGCTATAGTTCCCCATGTAATGTGGACTTTATCCATGTATAAAAACATGTGTTAGTATGTTTCAAAACTCAACAATTCATCCACAATAATTTACAAGACTTTTATTTAATAAAATTCCAACATATATGCATGAACTTGTAATAACATATCAACTTTTAAATCTATGCTTTTCTTATGTTTATCACCATTTTAACCAAGTTTATGTTAACTTTGAAAACATGATCTTTAAAGAACAAAGTTCATTAACAAGACTTTCACATACTTTTACTAGTTTATGTTAGACTTGAAAAGTATACTTTTTCAAGACCAAAATTTACTAGCAAGATATTTACATGTATTTACTTGTCACAACTTCTAAGAATCATGTTTATAATATTTTGAAGTTCATGACATCAAGTTGGTGGATCTTTCTAGATCTAACATTTTTATGTTAGATCATTACTTTTAATCATAATAATAGCAAGATCACTAGTTCATAATAACCATCTTACATGGTCTAACACAAAAACAACTCAAACAATCAAGTAAACAACTTGTATCTTTTTAGTGTTCTTTTAGGTTTACCAAGTCTTTTATCATGAGCTTCAAGATGGTTCTTTTTGTATTTGATAAACAATATATAACATGAAGCTTAAACAAGTGTAAGATGACTTACTACTAGCACTAGTGGCTAGGGAATATCAAGATGAAAAAGAGAAGAAAAGATGACGAAGATGATGGTGGATGAGAGCGCCAAAGTGGGTGAAATGGATTGCTTCAACTTGGAGGTGCTTTAGATCATCCGTCGTAGGTGGGTATTAAATGTACGGAAGTTACCAGAAAAATGCCGGTTGTCACATACTCTCCCTGTTAAAGAGAATTTCGTCTCGAAATTCAAGCTGAGTCATCCGTCGTAGGAATCTTCTGAAACATGTGAGGGTATTTGGCTTTGATTTAGTCTTCACGTTCCCAGGTATACTCGGGTCCGTGTCGAGAGTTCCAACGGACTTTGACTAATATGATACGACTTCTCCGTGTCTTCTTGACCTTCCACTCCATAACCTCAACAGGTTCCTCCATGAATTGGAGTTTGTCATCGATGTATATCTCATCCGTAGGGATGATAACCGTTTCTTGTGTTGGACTCTTTTTGAGATTCGACACATGAAATGTGTCATGTACATAAGGCATAACGTACCATCATCTCTAGGCACTAATTACCTTTCCATGCCTCAGAGTAATTCTGCATTAATATATTCTTCCTTAAGAGCTTCTTGTTACGCTTCATGAATTTTTGTGGTAAGGTTCGTTTGGATCGTCATTTCCAAAGCTTGAACCCTTAATGTCTCAACTCGTTCCTTGCGGCTCAAGGCGTTTGCTACAACGTTCGCCTTGCCCAGATGATACTTGATTTCACAATCGTAGTCGTACAACAATTCAACCCATCATCGTTGACGCGTATTTAATTCTTTTTTAATAAGTATATGTTTAAGACTTCTGTGATCCGTGAAGATAGTGCACTGTGTACCGTATAGATAATGCCTCCATATTTTCAAAGCGAATACCACCGCACCTAACTCGAGGTCGTGAGTGGTATAGTTCTTCTCGTGAAATTTGAGTTGTAGTGATGCTTACGCGATGACTTTTCCCATTGCATAAGCACCCAACCTAATCCTTGATGCGAAGCATCACAGTATACCATGAAGTCATAAGTACCGTCGGGAAGTGAGAGGATCGGTGCATCGCACAGTTTATCTTTAAGAAGTTGAAACACCTCTTCTTGCTTTTCGCCCCAAACAAACTTCTTGTCTTTCTGCGTAAGGGAGGTTAGCGGTTGAGCAACTTTAGAAAAGTTCTCAATGAATCTCTGGTAATAACCCTCTAAACCCAAAAATTGTCATGCCTCGGTTGGAGTTTTGGGCGCTTCCCAATTCTTAATTGCCTCGATCTTCGATGGGTCTACATGTATGCCTTTCTCGTTCACTACATGCCTGAGAAATTGTACCTCTTTCGCACTTAGAAAATTTCGCATAACGTTTATCCTCCTTTAGCAACTCCAAAATGGTCCTCAAATGTTGCTCGTGCTCATCCTTCGACCGTGAATTTATTAATATATCATCAATACATACTATCACGAATTTGTCATGATACGGCTTGCACACGCGGTTCATTAGATCCATAAACACCGCCGGTGCATTTGTTAAGCCAAACGGCATAACGAGAAACTCGTAGTGACCATAACAAGTTCGGAAAGCCGTTTTCGGTATACTTTCTTCTTGAATCCGTAACTGGTAATACCCAGACCTTAAGTCTATATTGGAGTAGAAGCTCGAACCTTGTAGTTGGTAGAATAAGTCATCAATCCTCGGTAGTGGATACCGATTCTTGATGGTGAGTTTATTCAATTCTCGGTAATCTATGCACATTCTGAAAGTCCCATCTTTCTTTTTCACAAACAAAACTTGAGCCCCCCAAGGCGAGAAGCTTGGTCTAATGAATCCCTTATCCAACAACTCTTGAAGTTATGTGGATAACTCATGCATTTCAGAAGGTGCCAATCGATATGGAGACTTGGCTACGGGTGCGGCTCCTGGCACCAGGTCGATGTGAAACTCGACTTGTCGTTGTGGTGGTAATCCTGGCAAGTCTTCCAGGAAGACTTCTGGGAATTCTTTCTCCACGGGAATATCTTCAAGATTCGGCTCCTTCGCTTTCTTGTCAACTACATGAGCTAGAAAAGCTACCAGTGTTTCCTCGTTCGGTAGTGGGATGCGAATTATCTTCTGGTGACATACGACTTCAGCTCAGTTATCGGATAGCAAATCCATGCTAACTACTACGTCGAAACTACCCAACTTAATAGGTAAAAGGTTTATATAGACTTTCTGCTCGCCAAGTTCCAAAGAACATCCCTTAATTATTTCCCCTGACTCGACTAATTTACCATTTGCCAATTCTATAGAATAAGGAACATCTAGCATACTTGATTCTATGCCAATTATATTTTTAAATTCCATAGAAATAAAGCTAAATCGACACCGGTATCAAATAATATGGATGCGAAATGATTGTTGATAGGAAACGTACCAGTGACCACATTAGGGTCTTGGCGCGCATCTCTTGCTCCAATCACAAAAGCTCTCCCGCGAGCCTGATTTTCTTTAGGATAATCTTTCCTAAAGTTATTCTTGTCACCGCATCCATAGCATCCTTGCCCACACCCATTCCCATTACCGTTTCCCACTCCATTCCTATTCCCGTTTCCATTCCCAGCTCCTCCTCTAATACCGGTTACCCAACAGGCTTTAGTACGGTGACCAATCTTGCCACACATATCACATTTAATCACACGGCAAGCACCAAAGTGATGGTACTTGCATTTTTCACACTTTGGTAAACCGTCCGCATACTTTTTAACACCAGTGTTGTTGGTGGCCACAAATGCCTTCGCCTCCTTAGGCGGGTTAGTTTCTTTCTTTTGTGTGTTGTTATCGGTGTGGCTGTTGTTGGTCACACATGTCCCCTTCTTGAAGTTCGAGTACTTCCTTTTTCCATCACTTGAAGACTTGACATGAGATTCCCTCTTCTCAGTGCCCTTCACCGTCAACTTCTTCATCCTTACCACGTCTTCAGTGAGACTAATGGCTAAGGTCATAACCTGATTGATAATGGTGGGGCTAGTAGACGTAACCATGCTTCGAACCTCGGGAGCTAATCCACAGATATAACGTTCAATACGCTTGAATTCTGGTGAAATAAGATAAGGGATCACACATGGTAGGTCATGAAACCTTTGTGTGTACCCACAATGTCAGCTCCGACCATGGTAAGGTTCCTGAATTCAGTGTCCAATTTCTGGAGTTCAGCCCTAGAGTAGTATTTTTTCCTCATTCTTTCCTTCAGATCTTCCCACCTCATTCCATAAGCAGCATCGTCACCCAAAGTTTCTACTTGCAAATTCCAACAAGTAAGTGTCTCATCGACAAACAGACCAGTGACAAAAGTAACTTGCTGGTCGGCAGAGCATTTGCTCATTCGGATGCTGGAATCTGTCTTTTCCGTCCATCGCACATAAGCCACTGTACCGCTGGTGCCATCATAGTTCAGTGGCTTGCAGTCCAGAAACTGCTTGTATGTGCACCCTGAAATTTGTTTAAACGGATTATGATGAGCAAACAATTGAAACGCATGATTGGAAAAAATAAGAGAATTATTTAAGTTGTAACAAACAACTAAATATTACCGATAACCATGCTCCAAACGACGCCTAACCACCGGTACCACCGCTGTTTTCCTTGCGGTTTGCCTCATACTGGGCTATAGCTTGTGATATCCTTTCTTCCAGCAAAGAGTTCAATTCCGCCTTGTTCCTAGGCATTGGTGGAGCCGGGGTGGGTCACTGTCTGTCTGCGAACGACTCACCTTTTTGGTGCCATATCTTCCAAAATGATGTAACGTTAGATATTAGGCATCTATTTATTAATATATAAATATAAATAAATAAACACAAGCACCCATCATGCGAATACTAACTAATACAAATAATAAGACATGTGTAAATGGTCAAATAAATGCGTCGTAAAGAAAACACCAAGTTTTTCATATTTATCAAGACAACTTGTTACATAATCGTTTGTAAAGGAAACAAAAAATACACTCTGGCAATATTGCCCGATCATACAAGTCTAATACATAAAAAAGTGGTAAAATCTTCCTTCACATTGAGCGATCTTTGGTCTTCCAGTTGTCTTCAAAACTCGGTATGTAGTGCTCCTGAACAAAAACGGGTAGCTGGTGCCTGTGACAAATATACCTGCAAAACACAAGATCTATGGTGTAGGGGGAAATGGTGGTGGAGTAGAGAATGTTAAACTGTGGAGGTGGGCGATCTCCTCCTCGAGCTCATAGACTCGGCGGAGCTAAACGCCTACCTGCTGCTTGAGTGCCAACAAGCGAGCAGCGAGATCGACTGGTGGAATGGGGGTGGTGGGGTAGCTGGTGGTGGTGAGGACTGGCATCAGCCTGCCTCTCGAGGTCGTAGATCCTTTTGTAGAGGACCTGTATCTGAAGTTCTAAGGAGTGCACCAAGTCCTCCATAGAATATGGAGTGAAGTGAGATGGATGGTATGGATCTGAAGTGGCCATGACGTGAGGTGGGGATTACCGAGTCGTGAGATGCTCGACTGGCACATGTGAGGTTGGGCGAGGCGACTAATATGAAGAACTTGCCTCGAGGGGAGGTGATAGTGATATGTGTGAAGTCTCACTAGGATGAGTGTACTGAAACCGAAGTGGATCAGGGGCTAATGGTCGTATCCAAGCAGAAATGCCAACTAGCATCGGGCAATGTGGGGTGTCGCAAGGACGTGGTGTGGGGATGTGAGGTGATGTGTGAGTAGGTACTGAGGTGGGAGTCGGAGTAGCAATGGGTACAGTATCGAAGCCGATATCAGTAGCATCCGCGCGAAGCCCGGCTCGGCAGATGGAAGAGGAAGAAGCGCGATCACTAGCGTCAGACGAAGAAATGGCTGCAACTGAAAAAATAGGAGAGGATACCTCCAAAATGGCTATATTAATAAATAAATTTCTACTTAACATATATGTATATATATATATATATATATATATATATATATATATATATATATACACACGAATTGCATCACATGGGTTCATTTTAAGTTGGTCTAGTTGTGTTGTGCGGATTAACTTAATGATTCATGTCTACTTGGTAGGGACTAAGTCACGTAATGTCCTTGCTTTGTTTTTATGAAACGATTTTATGTAGTGGACCTTGAGAAATGTGTTTATGCAATGAAAATCCCTTGTTCTTGTAAAAATTGTTTCATGAGAGGATCCTAGTGAGTGTAGACTAGACTCGAGAAAAAATCCTGGTTCACTACAATCGAAACTCTGATACCAATTTGTCACACCAGCTCATAAGCAGAAGCACGAGGTGTGATCGTGATTGATTTTCATTGCATACGATATAAGTCAACATACTAAATGAAAGACCACCCAACGTAAAAGTATGGTTTACATCTTCCTCAAAAGATTACAAGTTTAACTAGACATCATTTAGCAAAAAAAAAGTTCATAGATTTAGGTTTTACACATTATATCACCGCAAGGAGGCGGTATATAATAGACTAATCCCTCAAATGTGGCATCGAGTTCTGATTCTTGATTCGTGTCTTGGTCATGCATGGTCCACTATTTGCCTCAAATACATGTAAGTTTAAAAATGTCAAACAAAGTTGGTGAATTCACGTTGTTATTTTCGTATAATTTGAATATATAAAAATGTGAGATGTATTTGTATAAACATCGGTATGTTAAAGCGTCAATGAAATTGTTGATCATTAATGTATAGCTAGGACATTAATATATGTGACGACATAGGAAGCAATCCAACCCTTGACGAGTTTTGTGTCGATTACCCTCGACGAGTTTTGTGTCGATTACCCTCAACTGGGACACCAAAGCACTCTTCGGTATGGGTCACATGGACCAAGAGTGGGGCTCGTCAAAACCCGATAGATCTACCCCTTTCTGTTCCTCAGTTTAATTATGATTAATGATGCTTAAGTACAACCCTATTCGCACATGATCTATGTTGTTCCATTTCCTAGCTTATCACACCACTTGTACGTGTATCTCCCCTGAACGTTTAAAAACTAGAAAGAGTTTAAAAGAGGGGACATGAACTCACTGAGTGCGTCCGTAAGACACTAAAAATCACCGATCGTCTTTTCGTCTTGCAACGTAACCTACAAGTCTCCTAAATTCCGTTAGACACTTAGGTCTATGTAATGGAAAACCAGGACTTTGTATTAAGTTGTATGGAATTTACGCTTTTTGAGTCATGTTTTAGATGAATAATTTGTAAGTTATTAATATATATTTCCCAAAATATATATCTTTGTATATTCGTGAGTTGTATAAACGGGCTTAGCCCTCCTGTGACTTCGTGCCTCGCACGAGTAATATGTACGTGTCCTTGACATCTTGTAGTTGGGTCTTACACGTTTGTCTCGACGATGTCGTTAGCATATATATTTTATATTCTTTAAAATATATAGCTTTGCTTAATGTGATCTTTAATCATATATACTCTGTATGTTTATATATATATATATATAATCTAAGATCGATGGATGTTAAAAATAATATATTTTTAACTTGTTTTTGTATACGTATACTTATACCACGTACGTATTCTTGTCTTGGTGTACCTTTGACCAAGTCAAAGTAGGTGTATACCTTTTGTTAAATAATATTTTCAATATTATTTTAGTGTAAATATACTTGTATGAATACTTGAATATCTTGTATTTTCAATATGTGCATGTTTAGACAAGTAGACATCTATTTAGGTATAAATGCCTATGTGTTTGGTATCAAATTTGGTTTGTGTATAGGTTCATAATTCTTTTGCTTGGTAAAATATAAGTATTTTGTATATTTCAAAAGTAGTGCCAGCCATAAGTCTCTAAGTAGAAAAATACAAATTTGTAGATCCCTCCAAAAATATATTTTTAAGGTTTGAAAGAAAAATATTTTTGGTTATCGTCTTAAAGTTTGACAAAAATTATATATCTTCTATATTTGCGGAAATATAATTTTTATCATTTGATCTGTTTACAAATACACTTTACCAAGCTTCAATATAACTTATACTTTTAATCCGACGTGAAAGTTACAAACGAGTAAACAAATGGACAGGGCTTCGCCGTAGTCACACACCAACAGATTATAACACAACACTCAAGCTCCAGTATTTATAGGCCAACATGGCTCGCACAGGAGTGAGGCTGTTTGACTGGTGCAAGTGGTGCCTCGTACGAGTGACAAGATGTCACTCGTACGAGCCACAATGGTCACTCGTACGAGTCATATACATTACATAAAATATGACAAAAACTAAGCCCTATTTACACAACTAACATATCCTAGACGTAGGCAATAGACATTATGCACCAACAAACTCCCCCTTGGATGTTGCCGCAGTCTTGGATAGTCTTCAAAAATTTCTTCAAAATTCTTCAAAATATTTGACATTTAACATCCAAAGAAATGTTTCGGTGGCCTGCGATGCTCCTAAGAAGATATCTTCGTTTGGTCTGTGGGAGGAGGCCGATTGTACGTGTTGCCAAACCGAAAGCTCTGTCAGTAATCTTTTTAGCATTCTTTTTCCTTCTTCAAGCTTTCTCCATGAAGTGTTCCATGTTGTTCCTGAATGTATATCGTTAGCGAAACAACCATTAACTATCTTCTAGATTGTTCTCATCTAATAAACAACAGACGTTGTGGAAGGGTGAGAACGAAGACTTCTTGATCTGCAAACACAAAAATTTCAAACACTTAGAAAAATTTTCAAAATTTTAACATTTTTCATTCGTACGAATCACCGTTCGTACGAGTCAGAAAATTACCAAGATAAAGATTCAAGTCTGATAAAAAAACCCAATCAGTTAACCAAGTCCATGTTAATGTCTTTGGTTAACCAATTTGACCGAAACAAATGTTTTTATGATTTTTTGGATTTTTAAAGTTTCAAATTAATGAACTTTTTGACGTTTCAAGAAATTTTCTTTTCGGATTAGCTCCCAACCCATAACCTTCCTGTTTCCTTCAGCAAGTGTCAGTTTAGACTTGGACACACGGTATTTCCATCATCGGTAGATGAAAATCTAAGATAGAAAAGTGCTTAAAAATAAAATGAAAATGTCTTTGGGTTTTTCTTAAAAGAGAAAATAAAGTAAGTAAAAACATATTTACAGACATATTTTTGTGAGTTTTGTATTAGAGGATTACATCAGTTTAGACATATCACAAGTACCGTTGATCTTGGTAAAACTTTTAGTTTTCAAACAGATTTACTTAGATTGCCAATATACTTATCCACTTAAACCTCTACATGTTTCTTAATTGTTTCAAGATATGCTAGGTAAAATTAAGAAACATGAAATAACCGTGTTTCCCATCTCTGAATATACTCTCGCATCGAGATTCCTAGAATTTCATCTCACAGGTGAATATATCTATCTGATATCTGTAAATGGGTGAATTGTGAGGCCTTGAGAGCTCAGGTTAGTATTTCCATACAAAGAAAGAGATGAAGGCTCGACTTTAGGTGGTGTTCCATTTAGGAATCTTTTAGTACTACAGATGTCGTATCTTTTTTATGACATATATTCATTTTTTATTTAGCTTTTAGAGGTGAATAATGCACGAAGTATTATACAAGTTCTAGGTTATTGCCGACACAAAATCAGAAGAACTCGGATAATACCCCATATATCATTAAATATAAAGACCTAGTATCATAGAATCTGGCATTCTCTCGAACGACATTTCGGAGTACTAAGTCCATATATCTGAGAGATGTCGACCCACAAATTACTTAGTTTTTCTTTTTAGGTTTATATCTTGCCAAAACAATTTACTGAAGGTGTGAAGCCTACTGGCACATCATTAGTAAGACAAGTTAAAAAGCTTGTTTTTCAATTCATCTTTTTAGCATACTGTGATAGACTACTAATGTAATATCACTACCTCTTCTTCATAGAACTCTTTTTGTCTTTTTAATGTTTTTGTATTTTTCAAAACTTTTTCTCCCCCAAAAATCAAAAACATATTTTTGGATTTTTGTTTTTAAGAAAGCAAGAAAAGTATTTACATAAAAACATGTGTCATACCCATAAGGATAACGGTAAGTCATCGTCATCCTCGAATTCAACCTCTTTATCATCCCCTGATGTCAGATTCTTTAAACTATTTAATTTAAAAGATTTTTAAATCTTGATTGATTCAATTGCTTTGGTGTAAAAATCTGCTTTTTGGTCATCAATGTGGATTTTTTAATTCGAACCAACTTTTTCTCGTAACAATCACGGATAAAGTGGTGCCGAATTTCAATATATTTAGTACGAGAGTGTTGAACCAGATTTTGGTGATATCAATTGCCGTTTTATTATCTACATATATTGACGTGTCAAGAAATTGCAGTCCGAAGTCTCTCCATCTGCTGTTGTATCCACATAATTTGAGAACAACAGCTGGATGCTAAAATTTATTCAGCTTCACAGGTAGAGAGAGCGATCGCGGTCTATTTCTTGCATTGCCAAGTTACCAAACGAGTTTCGAAGAACTGGCAACCAGCCATTGAAGATTTAGCATTAAGCTTGCAGCATCCGAAATCAGAATTTGAGTAACTCGCGAGATTGAAGTCGTCATTACGTAGGTACCACAAGCCGGTGCTTGGGCATCCTTTTAAGAAGCGCATGATTCTCTTGACGGCTAGCAAATACGAATATCTCAAATTAGACTGACAACCGGTGCGGAGACAAGTTGGATACATGATATCAGGTCTAGAAGCTGTAAGATACATCAAGGATCCGATCATGGAGCGATATAATGTTTCATCGACTTTGACTCCATGAACGTCTGGACAAATGCCGTGGTTAGGGGCTAATGAAGTTGATGCTGGTTTAGTTCCTGACATGTCAAATTTCTCTAACACGTCATGAACATACTTTGTCTGATGAATGAAGATACCATCAGGCAATAGCTCAACCTGAAGTCCTAAGAAGAACTTCATCTCCCCCATAGCGCTCATTTCAAATTTTCTCTTCATGACTTCTTCGAAGTTTTTGCACAGCTTTTCATTTTTCGATCAAAAGATAATATCATCCACATAAATCTGTACCAAAATTAGATGTCCATCTACTTCCTTTGTGAAGAGGGTACAGTCTACAGTTCCTCCGAAAAAGCCGTTGTCTAGAAGATGACTTGACAGTGTCTCATACCAGGCTCTCGGGGCTTGGTGTAGACCATATAACGCCTTGTTTAGAAGATAGACTTTATCCTTTTGTATCGGATCGACAAACCCTGATGGTTGGCCGACATACACCTCCTCTTTAACTTTATCGTATAGGAAAACAGATTTAACGTCCAACTGGTACACCTTGAAAGCCTTTCCATGAAGCAAAGGCCATGAAAATGCGAATAGCTTCTAGACGAGCGACAGGGGCATAGACTTCATTGTAGTCTATCCCTTCTTGCTGATGAAAGCCTTGGACTACGAGCTGAGCTATGTTTCCGACCACAATACCTCTATCATCTCTCTTATACTTGAAGACCCACCGTGTATTTATCTTCTTGTGATTAACAGGCAGATCAAAAAGTTTCCAGACTCCTAGTTTTTGGAATTGCAAGAGTTTGTCTTGCATAGCCTCCACCCAGCTTTCATATTTCAAAGCATCTTTCCATGAACCAGGTTCAACCTGTGAAACAAAATGACTATTAGAAAATCTGCTTTGGAGTGGAGTAATTTTAGTATGAA
This sequence comes from Scalesia atractyloides, assembly GCA_947069175.1. Taxonomy (NCBI): domain Eukaryota; kingdom Viridiplantae; phylum Streptophyta; class Magnoliopsida; order Asterales; family Asteraceae; genus Scalesia; species Scalesia atractyloides. Next base: position 41,888,243 of record CAMTDV010000116.1, read on the forward strand.
AGCAACTTAGAACTTGATTGATCTGATTTCGAGTTTTCACTCCAGTTTGTAAGTCGCCTATGATATTCTCGGACGGATGGTAAGATAGTGTTCTTGGCATTACTTCGCTTGGAACATCCACCACACTTTGTAGATTAGTGACAACTTCATCGGCAACCTTTTCTGAGGAAGTAACTTCATTTCGATCACTGGTTCCTGTAGTTTGAGTGTCTAGAAAGCTTTGAATCTGTTCAGATCCTTCTTCAGAAATGGTTCCTCCATCATCAAATGTTGGTTCCAGGACAGAGTCATTATCAATTGGTGAATGGGCAGATGATTCGGCAATATTCAAGACTGGTATAGATACTGAGTGTTGCATAATTGTTCGAACCTACATTAGAAGAGTTAAGAGACAGGGAGTGACGGGAAAATCACCAACGGTCTTAAAGCTTGCTCTTGATTTGAGATTTGATGCTATTGAAAGAGCGTAACAGGTTCTTCCTCTGACGGTACTTCTGGTAGGTCAAATGAATTCCATAACCCGTCGTAGTTGAACAGCCATGGATCCCCAGGTTTTTTTGTAGGCGATGTATATCGTTGATAATCAACATGTTGTGCAAGAGTAACCTTGTTAAGACTCGGCAAAAAGACTCGCTTTTGTGGACTAGCGTAACCGATGAAGAAACCTTCCAAGGATTTGGCTCCAAATTTACCGTCCGAGTCTAGAATAGTACACGACGATCCAAAAGGTTTCAAAAACGCAAGGTTTGACTTTCTATAGTTTAGCAACTCAAAACATGTCTTGTTGTGAGGCTTGACTATCAAAACACGATTAACACACACATGCGACTGCTTCGCTCCAAAAACAAATTGGAAGTTTGGAATCAGCGAGCATTGTTCTTGCAGTCTCAATCAGCATTCTATTCTTACGTTCAGCTACTCCATTTTGTCGAGGAGTGTAAGGAGCGCTGAATTCGTGAAGAATACCCTTTTTCATTGCAGAATTCGAGCATCCTCTTGTTCTTGAACTCAGTACCATTGTCACTGCGGATTCTCTTGATCGGCAAGTGATACAGGTTTTCTAGCTTCCTGAAAAGAATCATAAGACTTTCAAACGTTTCATATTTACTCTCCAGGAAGAAAACCCATGAGAATCTTGAATAATCATCTGTTATGACCAGGAAATATAGGTCTCCAAAAATGCTTTTCACGTTCACCGGTCCAAAGAGATCCATATGAAGCCTTTCTAGTGGCAACTTAATAGAATTAAGTAGCTTTCTCGGGTATGATTTCTTATGTTGCTTCCCCTTTTTGCAGCTCAGACAATCATCAAATAAGTGAAAAATCTTGAGATTAACAACCTCCACAAGGTCGTTGTGCACCAAATAATTCATCTTTCGCAGGTGAATGTGCCCCATCTTTCGATGCCATAATATCGACTCTTTCTCGGTAGCTTTAGAGACAAAGCATTGAACTTTCTTTGACGTAGTGGATGCGACGCTCATGTCTAAGACATAAAGATCATTTTCTCGTGGAACGCGCATGAGGATCCACTCCTTAGGAATTTTGAATCCCGGTTTGAGAATTAAGCATTCTTTTTCATTAAAGTGGGTTGTGAATTTCTTGTCACAGATTTGCGAAATGCTCAGTAGGTTGTTTTCAAGCTTTGCAATGTAGTTCGCCTTGTCGAAAGATACCACTCCGTTCGTAAGAATACCTTCACTCACTATTCTTCCACCCAGTGTCCCAGCAAACCCCACATATCCTCCTCGGATAGCTTTTATGTCATATAACAATGCAAGCATCCCAGGCATGTGTTGGGAAGCCCCACTATCCATAATACATTTTGACATGATTGATTTTGGGAGCCCCTTCACATTTGTGGAAGAAATCATTTAAATAGAGAAACCCAAGCCTGCTTGGTCTTGGGTGGGTTTGGAATATCAAACTTTGGAACTTTGATCTTGACATTTTGTTTATTTTCTATTTTAGGTGGAATGGGTGTTTTTATTTCTACTAAAGATGGTTCAACTTTTGCTACCCAAATTTGTGTTTTCAAAATTGCCTTTTTAGAATAAAACTTTGAATCCTTTTGACGATTCTTTGTGGAAGTTTCACCAATTTCAAATTTAGAATTAAGTTGAATTGTTGATGTTACATTTTTATTGGATTCATTATTTCTTTTTAAAATTTGTTTTGGTACAAACATGGTTGCCTTTTGCTTCACATCTTTTGTAGACTTGCTTGAGTTGGAAATATATTTGGATTTCTTTGAGAACATTGTTGTGCATTATGCCCGACAATGTTACATTTGTAGCACGTCCTGCTTTCATTTCTAACAGAGGAATCCAAATCTTGTTTTCTACTCTCCCTTTCCTTTTTAAATTCTGCATTAGATTGTTTACCAATGCTTTCTTTCTCCTTTTCAGTGGTTGTCCCATAGACAAAATCAATTTTCTTGGCAAAGTTCAACTTTTGAAACTTGTTCTTTCTTTGCTTTTCAAAACCCAACCCTGCTCTCTTGTTTTCAGGATAGTCCCTGTTCTTCTGATGGTGGGTTTTGTGAACACATTTTGATTTAGAATTAAATGATGAATCACGTTTTTCTAAATTAGAATGACTGACTTGAATAAGCTTGAAAAACTTATCAACCCGATCAAGATTAACATTCTGAATTGAGAGATCTTTATCGGAATACAGTTTATCAGATCCGTTCGTTTTATACATGACTACTTTTGGATCTTTGTTTAAACTACTTTCTGATGATTCAACATCCAATTCAAATTTGTCCGACCCATCTTTCAAAACATTTTCAACCACAGTGTTCACCACTTTAGATTCATATACATTTTCTACTTTGGTGTATGTTACATCAATGTTCGTAGGCAGCTCATTTTTCTGTTCTGTTTTCAATTTTAAATTGAGAGCCTTTTCCATCCCTGATGGTTTCTTACTTGCATAGCTATTCCATAAGGGCGGTGGAACACGATCTTAACTTACACCTTTGTGGTCATCAGTTTTAATGTCTTCCTTGTTTTCAATTTTTGGAAGAATGTGATCAATGACGTACGAACTAATAGAATAACTGATTAACAACTTGTTAACTTGTTCTGTTTCGATTTTCATTTTTTCAAGTTCACTTTTTAGCTCGGCAATTGTATTTAAATGAATATTGATGGCCATTTGTTTGTCCATTACAGTTGCCTTGAGCAACGAAAGTGTCTTAACATTTTCTCTGATCACTTGTTCAAAATGTTTAATGGTTTTGCTTAATTTGTCATCAGCTTCTTTTGTTGAGTTACAATCACATGACAAATTATCTGTATGACATTTAACTCTTTGTATCTTGTTTCTTTTTCAGCACACTCAATGCATAGCTCTTTGCACTTCATGCAAGGTGTTTCATATACATACCCATTTACTGACATGTTTACCGATTTGACTCTAGCTTCCTGAGCTTCCTCAGTAACTACCTCATTCATGTTAGCCATAAGAGCTTCGTCGGTGATGTCAGTCAGATTTTCCAAAGTCAACTCTTTGGTCACATCAATCATCTCTTCTACTTCAGGCTTTTTTTCTTCTTCACAACATGGTCGATAGCTGGAGTCGAAATACCTGCAAAAGTTTTAAGAATGTCATTAGGCAAAAGATGTTTAAATGCACTATTTAACAGTTCCTCTTCCTCTGACGACGTGTTGTAATATTCTTCAGGAGCTTCGTCAAAGGATGCCTCAGCAAATTCTTCTTCTGCCTGTTTTGGTTCTTCGAAGATCTCAGCTACCAATGCAAGGCTTTCATTCTTTGAACTGTATTTGTTCCAGTTGAACCCTTCATCTTCTTGGGTAACAACCAAATCCTTATCCTTTGAGTTTGATGGACCATCTTCAATTTGCAATAACCTCGTCTAAGGTGGTTGGGGTCGATGATAGATGGCTCTCTTGTAATAATCATCTGAAATGGATTCTGGTTTCCTTTGACTTCTCTGTTAGGGCACTCTCTCTTGAAATGTCCCTTTTCTCTGCACTTAAAGCATGTAACTTTAGCCTTGTCAAAACTAAGTTTGCCATGAAGACCTCCCAAACTGTCTCTTCCTGTAATTTCCATAAAGCGTTGAGCTCTACGGACTATCGACGCCATGCACAATTTGATATCAATCAGTTCCAATTCTTCCGGCTACCAGACTTTCATATGATTCGAGAACTAACGCAAGCAATGCCATGTGTTGTTTGGTTGTGTGTTCATTGAAATCCTATGTGTTCTCGAGATTTACAGCAATGTTGCATTGAAGAATTCGCTGGTTTGGATTAGGTGAATTGCTTTGACCATTTTGAGGATTACTTGAGCTTTGAGAAGATTGAGGAGCTTGAGGAGAAAAAGACTGAAACCCACTAGACTGGTTTGATGGTGGACTTGTAGCATTGTTGGTGCTGAAGGCGGTTTTAACTTTAGGACTTTGTATGTGACCAGCAAAATATTTTTGTAGTACAGGTTCGCATCTTGCTGCATATGAGCGCCTTTGTTCTTTGACATTTTCTACATTTCTAACTCGTGACCATCTATTCTTTCAATAAATCTTGGCAATGTGAAGTTACTGTATTTCGTGCCGTCTTCAGAATAGTTAGATAGGTCGTCCACTCTCCTTCTGGTAAAGAATCAGCCAGCTTATCAACCAGTTCTTCGTTGGTTTTAAAAATCTCCATCCTTTTCATCTGAACAACCAAATGACAATATCGTTCGATCAGCTGCTTCACCGTCTCACCTTTCATCAAATTGAAAATATCGAACTCTTTGCTTAGCAGCGCTTTTCGCCCTTTTCGAAGCTGAGAACTTCCTTGAAATTTTAGCCTTAAAGCATTGCACAGAGACTGAGCGTCATCGTCGTGTTGAAGAAGTGCCAAGATATCTTCTTTTACTACCTGTTGTAGTATGTTCATCATCTTCTTTTCATTGTTTATTTTTTCTCTCTCGATAACCGTGAGTTGAGCCAACGTCTTCTCAACATGTGAAATGATTAGCTTGTACCCAGTTAATGAATCTTTGACTCTAACTATAGTAATCCTCTAAGTTCATGAGCTTTGGAGGTTTTGTCAATGTTCCTATTTCGTTTTCAAGATTCATGTTCTGTGCTACGATGGTTGTAACATCTGAAGCAGCAAATGCATTGTAAAACTCTTCTTCCATTTTATCTACAAAATTTCAGAAACACAAACTTCTGATAAACACTGATTAGATAGACAAAAATACGAAATTCAAGAAAAACTCCTTAAAATGTTCTTCATGCGAATGACCAGCTACTCATGCGACTCAGGTGGTTAGTGCGAGAAGGATATTCATGCGAGAAAAAGTGATTCGTGCAAGTGAGTTTTTCGTGCGAATCACTCACTTGTGCGAGTGAGAGTTTTTTTTAAACTTGTAAATATTAAGAACGCTTTTTTTCTTGCTCGTACGAATGGCTAATTCGTATGGATGGTCGTTCGTACGGGTTGTCTCTCTACTCGTACGGGTTAGCTCAGGTCACCAAACGAATGTTTTTGGTAATTTTCGACATGATTTAGCTCGATTTTAGATCTGTAAGTTTCAAGGATTTGTTAATGTATATTTTAACGTGTGATACTAAAATCATAGTCCAATTCATCCATGAATTCGTCTAGATCTAAGATCTGTATGAAAAAGAGTAGATGTAGAAAATCTTCAATGGTTAAATGGGGATTTGCAACTGCTGAAACTGTTGGTTGTTTGCTGAAACTTGATGTTTGTCCTCAAATTAGGCCTCAAGGCTCTGATACCACTTGTGAGAGGGGATCGGCTCTCCTCTTGTGACCACCAGACCGATTCGACTCAGCTAACAGAGGCGAAATTCATTGCTAGCGAGTTGGACAAACAAACAATCAAGTATATTGCTTAAATGTCTTTACTTCGTATATTAATAAACATGAAAGTTACAGACGAGTAAACAAATGGACAGGGCTTCGTCGTAGTCACACACCAACAGATTATAACACAACACTCAAGCTCCACTATTTATAGGCCAACATCGCTCGCACAGGAGTGAGGCCGTTTGACTCGTGCGAGTGGTGCCTCGTACGAGTGGCAAGATGTCACTCGTACAAGCCACAATGGTCACTCGTACGAGTCATATACATTACTCAAATATGACAAAAACTAAGCCCTATTTACACAACTGACATATCCTAGACGTAGGCAATAGACATTATGCACCAACAAATCGGAATATGTATATGGTTTGTCCATTGGTTCGAAGTGTCCATGAATTTTACATATGGAAATATATATGAATATATATTTTGTATTTTTGTTGATATACCCAAGTACAGGTAATCATGTGTATTATTATACTTGTATTTTAAGTGTATTTTATACTTATAGTTTTTGAGAGTATTTAGTGAATTAGAAACCCCTACATGTATACTAAAATACACATAATATAAATCACACAATTTTGGGGTGACCACTAAATATATATAATTTCCCCTAATTATATATATTTATATCGATTTTTATCTTTAAGAAAACTGTTATTTCTTAAGTTATATTTTGTATAAAAATTGGGTAGTAATCATGCTTATTATCTTTAAACATTTAGCTAGTAAAAAGTCTTATCAAAATATATTTTCTAAGTATTGGGATATTCATAAATTTTGCCATAGTTCCCTTGTAATGTGAACTTTTTCCATGTATAAAAATATGTGTTAATATGTTTCAAAACTCATCAATTCATCCACAATAATTTACAAGACTTTTATTTAATAAAATTCCAACATATATGCATGAACTTGTAATAACATATCAACTTTTAAATCTATGATTTTCTTATGTTTATCACCATTTTAACCAAGTTTATGTTAACTTTGTAAACATGATTTTTCATGAACAAAGTTCATCAACAAGACTTTCACATACTTTTACTAGTTTATGTTAGACTTTAAAAGTGTACTTTTTCAAGAACAAAATTTACTAGCAAGATCTTTACATGTATTTACTTGTCACAACTTCTAAAAATCATGTTTATAATATTTTCAAGTTCATGACACCAAGTTGGTGGATCTTGCTAGATCTAACAATTTTAAGTTAGATCACTGCTTTTAATCATAGTAATAGCAAGATCACTAGTTCATAACAACCATCTTACATGGTCTAACACATAAACAACTCAAACAATCAAGTAAACAACGTGTATCTTTTTAATTTTCTTTTAGGTTTACCAAGTCTTTTATGATGAGCTTCAAGATGGTTCTTCTTGTATTTCATAAACAATATATAACATGAAGCTTAAACAAGTGTAAGACGACTTACTACTAGCACTCATGGCTAGGGAAGATCAAGATGAAAAAGAGAAGAAAGATGATGAAGATGATGGTTGATGAGAGCTGCAAATGGGTGAACTGGATTGCTTAAATTTGGAGGTGCTTTAGATCATCATGAAATCCATGGAAGTACAACTTGATCTTCTTGAAAATGGCTCGAAAAGTTGGGTGTGGATGTTCTTGGCTGAAAATGAAGGTGAAGGTGGAGGGAGCTTAGTGTGTTTTTGAAAGTGTGTGAGAGATGAGAGTGAGTTGGTGGATGTGGGGATTAGGAAGATTGTTTAAGGTTGTTAATATCCCTTTCAAAGATGCCATTAACATCAAATCTTTCCCAACTATGTCTAGACATAGGGTAGGATCTAGGTTCACTAACAAAAACATGGGCTTAATTACCCAAATGGCGTCTTTGACTTGTTGACTAATGAAGCTCATGGAGCTCTTGGGTAGGGCCCCTCATGGGGACGGTCATGAAGGTGGGGGGGGGGGTCTTGTATGGTAAAAAATGATTTAGGGATTTTAGTTGTTTTAAGATGTCTAGTTCTAGTTCAGGTGTTAATCTTGTTAATGGTCATATGGATGTAGCTTATGTAATATGTAGGGTATAGTGTGCTTATTTATTTAGATCATATCCCCAATAATTTTTAAGTTGCTTATGTTATTAAACATCATTTCCACTTAGGGTTTGGTATAATTTTGATATCAGACTTAAATCTAGGTCCTATATCTATGGTTTTGTTGAGTATTGAGACTGTGTCAGCACTGTTCGTCTAACCGGTAAGTGCATTAGTTGTTTCGGTGCACTGGTTTAACTGTTTCGAGTCGTGACAATTAAAATGTATAACATGCATCGTTAAAATGCATTCTGCAATATTTCTAAATATATGGCATGTAAGCATGCAATATTGACGGTAAACATATAATTGAATAATATAGGTGGGTATTAAATGTACGGAAGTTACTAGAAAAATGCCGGTTGTCACAGGAAGTGGGAGAACATCGCTATGGATCTCATCACTAAGTTTCCCCGCAGTTCTAGAGGTCATGATTCCATTTGGGTAGTCATTGACCGTCTGACTAAGACATCAAACTTTTTGCCGATTTGTGGTACCTTTAAGATCATTGAAAAGATCGGAAAGGTAGCCTACAAACTCGAACTACCTCCTAAACTTGAAAATGTTCAGCCAACCATCCACGTGTCTAACTTAAAAAAGTGTTTAGTCAATGATAACCTCCACATCCCTCTTGATGAAATCCACATTGATGACACTATGCATTTTTTCGAGAAACCCGTGGAAATTATGGACCGTGAAGTCAAGAAACACAAGTATAGTTGAATTCCAATTGTTAAAGTTCGTTGGGATTCCAAATATGGCCCAGAGTTTACTTGGGAATGAGAGGATCAAATGAAAGCGAAGTATCCACATCTTTTCTCACAAGCCTCCTCCGATTCAATTTCTAGACGAAATTTCTCAAAGTATGGGAGACTTTCGACCAATGAACACTTTCGACCGTATCCATGTTTAATAGAATTGTTTATTTTATTTACAAAATACGTAAGCTTACGATTGAACAAAATGATATTCACGACATTTCTAGAACAATATCCAAGTTACATATGTCTTAATACCCTTCATATAGCTTAAATAAAAACACAGAAATGTTAAAAATTGAAAAAACTGTGATAATACAAGTCTGGGGGCCAAATCGATGTAACAATCCACAAAAATACCCTTAATAGATTCACAATTAAAACCAAAACCATTTAGGATCAACACCCCAGCATACGCGATAAGAACTGGCATGAAGATCGAGAAAAACACGCAATTCGACAAAAAAGGCGGCCAAGGACACGTGTCCAACCTACGTAGGTGTAGGTCCACCTGCGGATGGTGTTAAACTAGTTCCTTGTACATATAACATACACACAAGTGTGGAAACAAAGTGTGCATACAACCAAAGCAAAGTAAAGAACACGGGGTAACCAAAGATTCACTATCTTGATTAATGATTGAGAACAAGTACAAACATATACACATAATGCTCGCATGACTCAAACAAACTTGCTGTGTTCTTGTGTCTTCGTCTTCAGAGAGAATACTGAGAGGCTCACTTAGACCAACTAGCTAGCTAACTCTCACGCTCAAGTCAACCCTGACTGAGAAGTGCATGTCTACTTATATAGTGTCCGTCTAGAGTTCGTATGAAACACAAATCCAGACATAAGGAACAGACTATTTCACACGAGACACATTCCAGGGATTTGGTACGAGTCAACTGTTTTATACGACATGCTTATTTCGTACGAAACAAGTAACACACTTGTTACTCAAGTTATTTCGTACGAATCATGTGATTCGTACGAATTCTATGACTCGCACAGAATCCTTATTTCTGTAGAACGTGTGTAGACATGACGTACATAAGACTTATCAGTATGCACACATGCAACTGATTAACTCATACAAGCTAAGATGTTATACTAGATCAAGATAGAAGGATATCTCGATCTACTCGACACGACCAAACCTATACAGACACTTGGGCAAAGACCGTACAATTACACCTGTAATTAAGAACAAGCGACAGACACCAAACTGTATCAACAAACTCCCCCTTGGATGTTGCTTGGTCTTCGTCTTCGGTCTTTGGTCTTCATATGTTGGTCTTCACATTGAATGGTTTGGAGTATCAACAAACTCCCCCTGAAGATCTGCTATCCATTGATAGATCTGCTATCCAATGATTAGAACATCAGATCTTCGAACTTCTAAGAAACTTCAAATCTTTCTTGTTTCCTCTTCTGACTTGTCAGATTTCTTTGTTGCTGGTCTTTGTTCATGTTCTTTTGTATCAATCTGTACTCAACAGACAAATATAATTAGAACATAACTTTCGCAGGGAATACACATGAAGAACTTATCATAATTTCTTCGTATGATTGTATTCCCTGAACGAGATACACACACTTGTATGAATTCCAGTAGCAGATTTGAGAAAAACAAGTGACCAAGTTAAATCAAATGACTAGGTTCATTCGTATGAGATACACACACTCAAACGAATTTCTGATTTTGGATTTCTTTGATGGATTACTTGTTGCAAGATATTACTTTATGAAGTTGCGATATCAAACAAATGGTTTTCTAGCGTATCTTGGTAGAAAATTTTCGAGTATCAACTTTGGCTAACTTTCAAAAAGTAATTACATAAGTAACTTAGTAAACTGGACATAAAATCAAAATACATAGATAAACTACAATCTTTCTCGAGTTTCAAGGTAAAGGAATCATACCAGCATATTAATCTTTGTCAAAAACGATATTTGGTTTAAACTTCAAAATTAAATAGATAAGTATTCAACTACGATTATCAGTATTGTTGTCCACGTAAGCTCAGACTTATCAGATGTAATCATGATTAGAAGATATGATTAAGGTATGAATTTCTACTTACTAGCCGGTGTTCAACCACATCATGACACATTCCCGTATCAAGATATGCACGAGAGAAAATCTTACCGGTGAGTATACTGCTTTATCATCTGTTTTGATGTATATGAATGATGTGAGATACTTATTTTTGATTAAAAACAAGCCCTTTGTGATTTAATCACGTATTGATGAGGAACTTGATTTTCATATGCATGCAAGGCACAGGAGTAAGTCCATGAACAGGTTAGTACCATCGTACCGACAAAGAGACGAACTTAGCTCCCGCATAAAGCTGTGATATTTTATCACTTATTTTGGGGATGTGATATTTTTATCACTTATTTGAAGTTCAAATGCAGTATGTACACGTATGTATGATATCATGGATGTTCTAGACTTGCGTCACCGTTATTTTTCGGCAAAAGATTCAACCATGATACCCAGATGATAAGCCAGCATAAAGACTGTATATCTCAGAACCTCGGCACTCTATCAAACGAAATTTTGGTACCAAGACCATATGCCAATGAATGGTTCCCACCTGGCGTTCTGTCTGTTAGGTTTATATCAACCTGCACATTTTAGTCTGATTGTGAGCCTACTGATACATCATAAGTAAAGCTACCTATCAATCTTCTTTCTATGCTTTTAACCATTTTTTACAGATTTACCGGTGAATTTTCATCATCTTCATTGTATCCAAGAAACTCATTTTTTATTTTTCTAATGTTTTTGTATTTTTCTGAATTTTCTTCCCCTTAAACAAAGAAGGTAAATAGAAGACATATTTTTGTATTTTCTTGAAATTTACTCCCCCTAAAATATAAAACTGAAAATCTTTTTGTAGTTTTAGATTTTTTTAGGAAGGTATATACAAAAATAGTTAGCCATGGTTGAGTTACTCGGGTTTCACCTTGATGCCATTGACCAAAAGTAGATAATCAAAACGTGATTTATCAAAGGCTTTGGTAAAAAGGTCGGCACGTTGGTGATCAGTGTGGATTTCAACAACATCAATAAGTCTCTTTTCATAACAATCTCGTATGAAATGATACTTAATTTCAATGTGTTTTGTTTTTGAATGCTGTACAGGATTTCGAGTGATCTGTAAAGCAACTTCATTATCAACAAAAATAGGAGTAGTAAGAAATTCAAAACCGTAGTCGCGCATTTGCTGTTGAATCCATAGAACTTGATAGCAGCAACTAGAAGCTGAAATATACTCAGCCTCACATGTTGATGTAGCTACACAAGTCTTCTTTTTGCATTGCCACGTGACTAGGCGATTTCCCAAGAACTGACATCCTGTTGTTGTTGATTTTGCATTGATTTTACAGCCGCCATGATCAGAATCACTGAATGCTGTCAGATCAAAGTTATCATTCTTAGGGTACCGTAGACCAGTGACAGGGCGACCCTTCAAATAATGAAAGATCCTTTTTACAGCCATCAAGTGAGAAACCTTCGGACTAGACTGATAGTGCGCCAGAAGGCATGTTAGGTACATTATGTCAGATCCTGGAGCAGTAAGATACATGAGAGATCCGATCATAGCACGATAGAGAGATGGTTCTACATGTTCACCCATTCCGTCTGGAGTAATCCCATGATTTTGAGCTAATGGAGTTCCCAAAGGCTTTGAGTCGTCCATCTGAAATCCTTTGAGAATATCTCCGACGTACTTGGTTTGATGGATAAAAATCCCTTCCTTTGATTGTTGAACCTGCAAACGAAAAAAGAAAGTCATTTCTCCCATAGCGCTCATCTCGAACTTCTCCTGCATAACCTGTTCGAATTCTTTGCACATTCGAGTGTTAGTAGACCCAAATATAATATCATCAACATAAACCTGTACTAGCAGCAAGTCCTCGTCCTGTTCCTTGATAAAGAGAGTACAGTCGATCAGGCCTCGTCGAAAACCATTCTTCAAAAGATAGGTAGATAACGTTTCATACCAAGCCCTCGGAGCTTGATGAAGACCATATAACGCCTTGTTGAGAAGCCAAACCTTGTCATGATGGAGAGGATCTTCAAAACCTGGCGGTTGCTCAACATATACTTCCTCTTCTACCACACCATGAAGAAATGCACTCTTCACATCCATCTGATAAACAGTGAAATTCTTGAAGGACACATACGCCAACAAAAATTCTTATGGCCTCAAGTCGTGCAACCGGTGCATAAACTTCATTGTAATCGATGCCTTCGACCTGATTAAAACCTTGAATAACCAATCGCGCTTTGTTTCTCACAACAACACCTAGGTCATCCTTCTTGCACTTGTACACCCATCGTGTACCAATCTTCTTGTAGCCGTCAGGCTGTTAACCAATTTCCAGACGCCTAACTTCTTGAACTGCTGAAGTTCTTCCTGCATGGCTTCACCCCACGAGTCTTCTTTCATTGCCTCCTTCCAAGATTTTGGTTCTACTTGGCACACATAGCAGGCAAAAGACCAATCATTCAAACCATCAGATTCCCTGATTTCCGAATACAATCCAGCATTCTGGTTGTTTTAAAGCTGATTACGGGTCTGCACACCACTCTAGACATTTCCAATAATATTCTGCTGAGGATGGATATTATGAATACGAGTTTCTAGCACATCAGGAACTTGAGAATTTATACCCAAATTGTTGATATTCAGATCAACAGTTACATCAAGAGCTGGATTTGATGACGTTGTAGATGCCTGACCTTCAGTCATTACTTGAGGTTGAATATTTGACGTATCATTTGAAAATCCAGGAACCGCACCAGAGGCAGCTTCATTTGCATCATGAAACTCATCATCTTCTGATGAAACATTATAATACGCAACGTCTTCGAATTCCTCATTTTGAACCAGATTGTTAACAAAGTCGATACTTGAGGGTTAACAATAATTGGTCAAACTAATGATGAGTCTACTGCAGTATAACTTTTCAATAACATCTGAGCAGCAGCTGTTGCATCATCAAAAGTTGGCAGATTAAAGGAGTCAAACAGCCCATCATAGTCAAAAATCCAAGGAGCACCTGGAGCTCTTACAACTTCTGTATATCTCTGAACCTTAACTTCACCCCATTCTTCAATCTTCTTCGAAGACAAATTCCACACCGGAAATTTGGAGTAGCATATCCAAGAAAGAAACCTTCGATAGCCTTGGGACTAAACTTTCCATGTGGGTTGATCATAGTGCATGGAGCTCCAAAAGGTTCTAAGAAAGAAATATCCGGTTTCCTTTTATGTAACAACTAAAAACATGTCTTCCCATGTCTCTTCACTGTCAGAACTCTATTCATCGTGTAGCATGCAGTAGCAACAGATTCTCCCCAAAATTGAACAAGAAGTTCTGATTCTACTAATATGGTTCTTGCAGTTTCAATAAGAGTTCTATTCTTCCTCTCAGCGACACCATTTTGTTGTGGAGTGTATCGAGAATTGTACTCATGCAGAATACCCTTTGAGGAACAGTACTCATCCATAACTTGATTCTTGAATTCCATGCCATTGTCACTTCTGATTCTCCTTACTTTCAGATTGTACAAATTTTCTAACAGAGTCAGGAGATTCTTGAGGATAGTAGGAACTTCACTCTTGTGTGCCAACATGTTTACCCAAGAAAATCTTGAAAAGTCATCAGTAAGTAACAGATAATAAAAATCACCAAAGGTTGTCTTGTGTTTCAAAGGTCCAAAGAGGTCCATATGAAGACGTTCCAGTGGCATATTCACAGTGTTGATCTTCTTCACAGGATGGGATTTTCTCGCTTGCTTCCCTTTCTGGCATGATACACAAACGTCTTGAAGATGAAAGTTCTTCACTGGTACACCATTCACTAGATTGTTCTTCACCAAATAGTTCATTTTCCTCAGGTGAATGTGTCCCATACGTCTGTGCCAAGAGATTGATTCCTTTTCGGTGGCTTTGGAGACAAAACATGTGACTTGTGCAAATGTTGTAATAGCTTGGCTCATATCAAGAATATACAAATCATTTCTTGGAGCCGACAGGAGAATCCATTCCTTGGGGATCTTGAATCCAGGCTGCACATAACATCCGACATCATCAAAAAGTACCGTGAACTTCTTGTCGCAGATTTGAGGGAGACGCTAAGAAGATTGTGATCAATTTGCCACACATAATTGATCTTGTCAAAGCTCACAACACCATTGCAGACCATTCTTCTCCAGTGATGTATCCACCTTTGTCCCTAGCAAAAGCAACATAACCACCCCTAATACTTTTCACATCATATAGGAGCCGCAAGTCGCCCGTCACGTGCCTTGATGCTCCACTGTCAACAATCCAATGACTGTTTACAGTTCCTTCTAGAACACCCTGCACATTACACAAACAAGATTAGTTTGAGATGGGGACCCAAGCCTTAGTGCTCTTGGGTCGTCCCTTATCATCGAGAAATGTAATCTCAATTTCTTGATGATTATCTCATCAGAAACTCCTTTGAACCATTACCGGTCTTCTGTTTCCAAGATCCTTGTTTATTTCCAGATTTACAATTATTTACAGTTTTAACAGTGTCTGGTTTTCTTGACTTTGAAGATCTTTGATCCTTTTTCGAAGAATCCGATTTTAAAGCTTTCTCAACTGCTTTTACTTGTTTACGTTTTTGTTTCTCTTTTTGATCTTTAATAATTCGTTTATCTTGTGTCGCAGAAACAGATTTACGTTTGCAAGTTGGTTCATGAGGGGTTTTCTCTATACATCTTGATTTGGCTGGATTTTGACAATCTTTTATAATGTGGCCAAATTCTCCACATTTGAAACATGTTCTCCTCTCAACAAAACTAGGAGATCATGTTTCTCGGCTTGATGTTGAACTTGTGGGTTTTGAGGTACTAGGTTCATTTTCATTACATCCATCAGTGTGTTGGGTGTAATTGTTTTGACTATTTCTTTTCAAAATCTTAACTTTCTTTACAAAATCAACATTAGATTTTCCTTGAAAAGTTTCGACTTTATCGGTACCTTTAGAACTCACAAAGTTAATAGTTTTAGCCTTTTTCTGGTAACGAGAGCCTTTTGCTTCAACATTCGGTTGAGAAACTGTAGACTTTTCAACTCGCTTCCATTGTTTTTCTTTTGAAGCGGATAATGGTTGTTTTGGTGGGCTTTTTATTCTCTAAAGGTTTGGTTTTTGACTTTTCAAACACCTGATCTATAGAGATTGGATTTACGTTTTAGTTGGAAATCTTTGTTTGAATAGATTTTCTTATCTCCAACCAAAGTATACAACATATTATCTGCTTCATCTGTCGACACTTGTGTCTTGACAGATTTCTTAGGAACGGTCTCTTGATTCTCAACAGATTGAGTACTAAGAGTAGCAGAAGATTCTACTCTTTTCCTTTCATCAAGAGGCTGATCCTGATCACCATTTCTTGATTCATCATCGGATGTATCATCCTCTTTATCATCAGATGGAGTTTGAACAACATCAGACGTTGAATTTTCTGGCTTGCATGGTTCTTGAGAGGAATTGCCTAGTTTGAACCCTAACCCTGCTGCGAATTCCTCAGGATTCAAAGGTACAGAGGGTTCAAAACGAGGCATCTCCTTTTCATTAGGCATTTTGGTATAGTTGTGTTTCATTGGGGGTGGACACGACTTATACCCTATGCATTGAGCATCTCCCTTTAGTTTTTGAACTTCAATAATATGATCAAGCACATATTGGGAGTTAGAATAACTTTACAATTTGCGTTTGATCGAATTATAGTCGTATTTGGTGATGGCTAACTCTTTCTTTGTTTCTTCTAGGAGATTAATGTAGTTATTAATTCCTGTCTATTTATTCAAAACTGTTTTTGTCAATTCAGAAACACTTTTCTTAAGGATTTCTATTACAGATTTCAATTCTTTTTCATTTCTAGTTAGCGCCAAATTCGCCTCTTTGCATTTTTATAGTTCAACAACTAAATTCTGATTATGACTGTTGACGTTTTCATATTTTATTTTCAATTCAACACAGTCATTGCAAACAGTTGAAGAACCTTCAACATTTGCCATAAAGGCAGTGTGATGAGGAAAAGCTGCACCATCTATAGAGAGTGTCTCTGTCTCTTTTACCGCAGCTTCTTCATTCCTCGTCATGCCTACCTTTTCAGATTTGAACATCTCAGCTTCACTCAGCAACTCTTCAACCTCAATATCACTTCCTTCATGAACTTGAACATTCTTCACAGAACTACCAGCATCCCCAGATGTGTCATCATTATTTGGAGTGTTGATGCTGTGATCATGCTTGATTTGATCCACGATCCTTGCATAAATTCTTCCGTTGTTCTCTATTCCCAACTGTACTGACCAATCGCATCCTTCATCCGACTGAACTACCAAAGCTCTGTGCATGTTTGAAGGTCCTGATTGATTAGTTTGTTAGAGTTGCCAACAGCTACTATTCTTCTTTCGTTGTTGTACTGTGCTGTGTTGAATGGTTGAGACTGATTTCAAAAGGGGTTGTGATTTCCTTCCTTGCTGGGTCTTGTGCATTCCCGCTTAAAGTGACCTCTTTCTCCGCAGTTGAAGCAAGTGACGGCGGTTTTGTCAAAGCCGTATTTTGTATCCTTCTTGCTTTCCAAGCTGGTTCTACCCGTTCTTCTCATATAGTCCTTCGCTCTTCTCATAGCACTTGCAAATGCCCACTTGATGTCCGTCAGCTCCATTTCATCTTGGTCAATTTGTTCATAGTCTTCGTTTGTCAAATTGATGTTCCCTATTTGACCTGCAACTAAACCACAATATCTGCATGGTATTTAGAAGTTCTGCATGTTCCTGTGAAACTTCCACGTTGATTTAGAAGTTATGCATGTTACTGTGCAACTTCCACGTTGATTTTGGAGAGATTTGACATGTCAAGTTTGACAGTGTTGGGATTTGCAGATTGACTGTTGCTTCCATAGAAAGCTTGTTGAGGAGCTTGCTGTGAAGTTTTATGCGCTAAATCCCTTGGCTGTGGAAGGAAGGCTTTCGGATCAAAAGTCTGTCCATAGGCTTGATTACTCGAACCTGTAGACTGACTTTATTGAACTGGTTGCGGTAGAAAAGGGTTCACGTTTGACACAAACGCGGTTTGCAGCTTCAGTTGCTGGCTTGAGCTTGTACCTGCATTTATACCTCCAAAATACATCTCAGGGTTTTGTGGAGCAGAGACTCATTATGCCTTCCGGAGTTCTTCTTCATTCTTGTTCTCCAGTTTTTGCACAAATTCATAAATACTTATTGAGTCCAAAACACCTGTATGTTTTAAAAGATCAATAAATTGACCCCATTTTGGTGGTAAAGCATCAGCAAATCGCATCACAATTTCTTGTGGTGCTGCTAACACTTTATACGAGTACATTTCACTGAGAAGATGATAAAACCGAGTGGTCATATCATTCAAGGTTTCGTTCTCCATGAACATGAAACCTTCAAACTCTTTCTTGAGCAGATCATGCCGAATCTTCCTGGTAGCAGCGTTACCTTCACCTCTGAAGTGTCCCACAAATTTTTCGTTGTAGTACAATACACAAACTGATGATAAATGTGTTTATGTAGAGCTTGTGTGATGATAGCAAATGTCTTCTTCTCTAGATCGTAAGCTTTCTTGTCACTTTCGACTAGATTGGCCAATGTGGTTGGATTTGATCCAGCTTCTTCAAGTGCTTCATTGAAGGGGTAGTGAAACACGTCCACAATTCCGTGTTTTGACCGACAACAAACGTATGAAAACAACTTTTCCATGAAGGATAATCGTTCATGTGATTTAACTTCGGTGGTCGGTTATTACTCCCTGTTTCACTTTCGCTCATTACAGAGTTTGGATGCTTTGATTCTGATTCGCAACACACGCCCATTGATTTGCAGAGATCATTGTTGTATGTTGAGGCATCAAAGATTTTACCCATGATGTTGGGAGCTTTGCGAAGACTCCTGATTTGAGCTTGAACAACTCCAATCCCACGGGTTAGAACGCATTATATTTTCTTGTTTTAATGAAAATTTAAAGGTTTAAAGGTTCAAAATAATAATTACCATTTAAAAATTCACAAATCTGAAAATATGACAAATTCTTAAAATCACAAAGCTTTGAAAAACCGAAAAACAAACAATTTCTGTTTCGTGCGAAACAATGATGTTTCATGCGAAACAGGAGTTTTGCAAGCCAGGTGTTTCGTGCAAATCAGATGTTTCACACGAAATTTTTTCAGTCGCACAAACTGTTTTGGTTCAGCGTTTTTCAGAGGAATCTTTTCATAAATGGTTTGGTGAGAAATTTCCTTTCTTGTGTAGACCTGCTTTTTCGAAAATACCTGTTGTCTTACCCACTTTTAGTTAAAACACAAATTTTTAACAGTCCACAGTCCAAGTCCATATCCAAGTCAGAAAAAGTCAGCCTTACCAAACTGATCAGATTTAAATTTTTACAGATTTCTTCTTCAAGGGTGTCTTCAGAAAAATTTTACCATAAATTTTCTGCATGCGGCAGATTTTAACCAAGTATTAAGTTAGTTAACTATCCAAAACTTATGTTTTCTGCTGGAGGCTCAAGAACACTTCAGAAATCTTCAAACTAGCTCAGACATAACTAAGCCTGGTTTTGAACAAGGAAAGAGCCAAAGCTCTGATACCACTTGTTGGTCCACCTGCAGATGGTTTTAAACAAGTTCCTTGTTCATATAACATACACACAAGTGCGGAATCCCAGTGTGCATGTAACCAAAGCAAAGTAAAGAACACGGGGTAACCAAAGATTCACTATCTTGATTAATGATTGAGAACAAGTACAAACATATACACACAATGCTCGTATGACTCAAACAAACTTGTTGTGTTATTGTGTCTTCGTCTTCAGAGAGAATACTGAGAGGCTCACTTAGACCAACTAGCTAGCTAACTCTCACGCTGAAGTCAACCCTGACTGAGAAGTGCATGTCTACTTATATAGTGTCCGTCTAGAGTTCGTACGAAACACGAATCCAGACATAAGGAACACACTATTTCACACGAGACACATTCTAGGGATTTGGTCGAGTCAACTGTTTCGTACGAAATGATTATTTCGTACCAAACAAGTAACACACTTGTTACTCAAGTTATTTCTCTAACTCGCACAGAATCCTTATTTCTGTAGAACGTGTGTAGACATGATGTACACAAGACTTATCAGTATGCACACATGTAACTAATTAACACATACAAGCTAAGATGTCATACTAGATCAAGATAGAAGGATATCTCGATCTACTCGACACGGCCAAACCTATACAATCACTTGGGCAAAGAGCATACAAATACAACTGTAATTAAGAACAAGCGACATACACAAAACTATATCAACACTAGGACACGTGGAAGCCTAGGCCAGGTTACTGTGATGCGAGAGTTGCTAGTTTGGGCTATATAATGGCTAGTCATGGAGAAGTTCATTTGCGCTTGTTCGATCAAAAAATCGATAATCTTTCTCTCTCGAAATACTGTTCCAATACCCGAAGCCCCTAAACCCCTAAAATATTCTCCGTAATCAGCGTGCTAACCCTAATCACTGGTATGATACCCTATCGATCGATCTATAAACAATTCAACAGATGTTTAAGTGCTACCTGAATAAGGCTATACTTTGTCATCACGTTGTGGTTTTGATCTCGTGATTATCGTTAAAGTTGAAATGGGCTAATACACTAATACGTGTTGCATTGTATATTTATTAGGTAACACATAAAACACTTGAGCTTTGCTAAATACAATTAAGCAAGTCATCCACAATCCAAGTGAGTACATAGTCCCCTCTTTCACGTTTCAAAATGTTTTGGGTGATTCATATGTGCAAAACTGTTTTAAAAAAAATGCATATGGTTTATATATATACAATATGTATTCAATAACGTGTGAAACTTGGCGGTGTGTTATCTATAACACGAGTATGATCATTAACTTTAGCTAAGCCGACCGGTAGTATGTTATGGTACTATAGGACCAACAATCCCGTTACCAAATTTCTCGGCGTTTGTGGTGAAGTTTGGGGAACGACAGAAACTCTGCAACACAATTTGACAAACCCTTTGGTGGTTTGTTAGTCAAGTCAACACATGCTTGAATGTATTCACCACACAACCACACTTGTTTACACAAAGACGTCTAAATACCAAACACATTTAATACAAGTTTGGTAACAAGGTTTTCACTCATCAACTCTCGTAGTCAGATGAGGTATTGCAATACAAATACAAAGCCATGAATTTGACTTACAAAACCTATGTTACTCGCCAGCTTTCTATTGACTTTATTTTAACATATGTTTCAGGTACTAATGCATGATCAAGTATGCTATATATAGGATGGACTCTAGTCTTAGCTTGTTTAAAAAAAATAAAATAGTTGTTGTATTTTGTTAAAAATCTCTAAGACCATATGTTTTGAAACAATTTTAACGTGACCCCCCGACGTTTCCGCCGCGAGTTATTTTATACGTGCTCGGGGTGTTACAACATATTAGGATGTTGAGTAACTAGTCAACAATTTGTTGACTCGTTTAGACTCAATTTTTATGGCTTTTAGTTCAGTTTTTAGCTTAGCAATGGTCTTTATATGAATACTAATTGCCATTTGTTTATCCTTTACTGTAGCTTTTAGCAATGATTTTATTGCCTTGTCCTCTTTACTGACTTGTTGGAATTGTTTGATTGATTTTCTAAGTTTATCATAAGTAACTTTAGTGTCTCTTAAATCACTTGACAAGTTGTCAGTTTGTTTTTTAGATCTTTAAATTTTAAATCCTTTTATGAGCATTCCTTGCACTGCTCCAAGCATTTCATGCATGGTTTCTCGACTTCTTTGATTTCAACCTTAATCTCCTCTTTGATTGACTCGTTAACCGACTTTTTCACTTCTTGACTCTTCTCAGTAACTACCTTTTGTAACTGAGCCATCATGGCTTTGTCAGCTATTTCCTTCAGATTTTCACCTTTCATCTCCTTTGTGACATCAATAATCTCTTCCACTAGCTTCTTGGATTCTTCTATCTTTGATGCACATTGGTATTGGCTTGAACTTCCAAAGTAACCTACAAAAGAATTATAAACATCAAGAGGAATCACAGACTTAAAAGCATGATGAAATATGTCTTCCTCAGGACAATGTTCATAATAATTCGCTTTAGCATACTCTTCAGCACTATTATCAGGTGTTTCGTCAAACACAACCTCATATTCTTCATTCAAACTTTCCTCCACAACCTCATCAAACACTGGTTCTTCTATTATTTTAGCTAGCAATACCAAACTTCCCTTTTTTGTAATATAATTATTCTAGTTAAATCCCTCATCCTCTTGAGTCACCACGAGTGCTTTGTTAGCTTTTGCCGAACCATCCTCAATAGCGATAACCTTTGATGAACTTTGAGGAGGATAAGTCTTGTGATATATGGCTTTCTTGTAGTAATCATCAGCAAACGGATTGTGATTACGCTGGACTTCTCCGTTCGGGCACTCTTGCTTAAAGTGACCCTTTTCTCGGCATTTAAAACATGTCACCTTTGCCTTATCAAATCCAAGTTTACCATCTGGTCCTCCCAAACTATTGTGTCTTGTTATTTCCATTAGCTCTTCTAACCATACTTGCCTTACACCATTTGATGTCTATTAATTCTAGTTCTTCAGAGTCAATTTGATTGTAATCCTCTTTAGTCATGTCAGGATTTTTGATCTTACTGGCTACTAGGCTCTCATAAGATTCAAGCACGGATGCGAGTAGAGCCATATGTTGCTTAGCTGTATTTTCAGTGAAGTTTTGTGCATTTGCCAAATTCAAAGCTATGTTGCACTGAAGAACCCTCTGATTTTGATTTGATTGGTTGTTTTGGCTACTGTTGTAGTTGTTCGAGCTTTGGGACGATTGTGGAGTACTAGGAGTATTCGGATCATAGCTCGGAAATGAAGTAACCCGGTACTACTGCTTGAATTATTTGATGAGTTGTTAGCACTGATATCCGTTTGAATCTTTGGACTTTGGTTATTGGCACTGGCAATTCCTTAAAGTATAGATTAACGTCTTGTTGTGCATATGCACTTTTTGATTTTTCCATCTTTTTTAGATCCAATTCGTGACCTTCAAGCTTCTTAATAAATTTTGCGAGATTCAACGTGCTGTTGTAGTAAGGACTGTTCTTTAGAATCATGAGATAGGTTGACCATTCGCCCTCTGGTAGTGCATCAGCTAACTTATCAACCAGTTCTTCGTTATCTTTGTTACCCCCAACCGTTTCATTTCAACTACGAGGTGACAATACCTCTCAATCATCTGTTTCACCGACTCGCTGTTTAATGAATGAAAGATATCGAATTCTTTCTTCAAAATTGCTTGCTTGCTCTTAATCATGTGTGCATTTCCTTGAAATTTGACCCTCAGATGGATTGAGCGTAATCTTCATGTTGTAATAACGTGAAAATATCTTCTTTAATTGTCTGTTATAAAATATTCATCATCCTCTTTTCACGAGAAAATAAACCATTTTCTTGCTCATTATATTGCATTA
Organism: Scalesia atractyloides; assembly: GCA_947069175.1. NCBI lineage: Eukaryota > Viridiplantae > Streptophyta > Magnoliopsida > Asterales > Asteraceae > Scalesia > Scalesia atractyloides. The sequence continues at coordinate 41,911,495 of CAMTDV010000116.1, forward strand.
TTCCTTTCTCTAAACCATTCTCTCCCATCGGAATCTTATACCCTTCCCTTATCGTATACCAACAGTCGAGATAGTTTGCTTGAACCCAATTCGTGAATCCTTCATGCCATCCCTTATAATCATCGAGATACCCAATTTCGGTGGCTTAGTCATCGTGCCCATTTCATTATCTTGGTTTAAGGTTTGGGCAGCTGCGGTCGAAACGGTGGATGAAGCAAACGCGTTGTAGAATTCGTTCTCCATTTCTACGAAAAATTTGATCAAAATTAGTTTGTGCGAAGTGGGGTTTGTGCGGAGTAACACTGCGTGTGAACTGGACTTGAATTGTTCAAAAACATATTTATATCACTTCGTACGAAGTGGTAAAACAATGTTAGTAAAAATGTCACCTCGTGCGAAGTGGACGTTCACTTCATGCAAAGTGTATGTTCAGTTCGTGTGAGGTGTGTTCACAATTTCACGTTTTTTTCAATTTTCAACATGATTTCAGTTGTTTTTATCTCTGGTTCTTTTAAAGGTTTGTCTAAAAAGGTTTTTACGTATTATACTTAAAAATCAGTCCATTTTGTCCATGAATTCGTTTCAAAAGTGAAAAATGAGAAGAATGAGTAGAATAAGAAGTCTTCTAAGGTTGAATCTTGATCAATTGTCTTCAAATCAGGCCACGTGGCTCTCAACCACTTGTAGGATTGGCTCATCCCAAATAAGCATAGGACCTAATTTGATATCTAGTCAATATGTGCGGAATCCATGATTAACGAGTGATAATATGAATGTTACTCTTTAAATGCTCAGTTTCATTAATATTGATCAGCGTGGTACAATTCTGAGACAAATTGGACAGGGCTTCGCCTTAATAGTCAACCAAACAGCTATAGACTCAGACCTCGGCTCACCTATTTATACACATGTTCAGTTCGTATGAAGTGACATACCACTTCATGCGAAATGCACTATACATACATCAAAAACATGTTATCTAACGTTAAAGCCCTATTACATACATGACATGACCCTAAGACGTATGCTATAGACATTCTGCATCAACCTGTTAGACTAGATTCCTCCCCGTTTAAAGAAATATTTATTAAATGAGTTACTTATGAAAATTGTTTTGAAGATGTTTTTATAAAAAAATATATAATAAAAAAACTTGTGAGGTGCTAGCAAGATGAGAGCCATACTATGGTAATCATAGAAATGCAGACAACTATGTTATAGACATACACAGACAAACGATTATTTAAGTAGCAAGTTTAATTACCAATCCCTTATGATTTAGGACCTTCAAATTCAAGGATCACACATTTCAAGATCAATTAAATGTTTGATTCATGATAACAAACTCTAAGAAATCGAATATGCATAAGAAATCCATTAATTATAAATCAATCAAACTGATTCATGGTATCTAAAAGGCTATGAACTAACAACACTGATTCACGATATCAAAATATAAATCAATCAACACTGATGCATAAGCGGTTAGCTGTCCATTTTCATAATCAACAAACTCATAGGAACTAGAAACATGATTAAAGATTTAAAAACATAATAAAAAAAACAATCACACCCGATTAGCCAAGCTTCCAAGCAAAGAGTGCGTTAGATCTTTGATCACTTGGCCATCATATTCGAAACACCCTCCAAACATCGTTCACGACCACTTTCTTTCTCTCGTTTTATGTTCTAGCTATCATATTCGATATACAGGTATGATTTAGTGTTTCACGACTTGGGTATGGCCCATACAGCTTAAGTGAGTACAGTTCGAACTCCTGAAATGGGTACTGGCTGTACTGGGCACAATTTTCATTTCTTCTTTTTATTCGAGACTATCATGATAGCATTCTTGAAATTATTCATTTTTATCCTTTTATTAGTGAACTACTTACCTATAAAATCTCTAAAACACAAAATATATCAATTAAAACCAGATTTCGAAGAAAACAATTGCAATTATAAGGAAATCTACATTAAAAACCACGTGTTCTTTTAAAGACATCAAATATTCCCACACTTGAACATTATTTGACTTAATGCAATCTCTAAGAATAAATCATCAAAAGTATCTAAGTCCTCTTTCTCTTTTTCAGCATCCTCAACAAACTCATCAACCTCGACGTCAATCTCTTTCTCTAACTTCTTCTTGATTAGCCAGTCACGATGTCTTGCTAAAAGATTAGACATATTGATATCAACATCTTTTGGCTTACCTACTAGCACAAACTTCTTCGTCATCGTATACACCACAATATCAGTAATAACTAGTGCAAATTCAACTTCTGGCTCAGTTGAAACATTCATAGCATCCTCACTGACTTTCTCTTTGTCTTTGCCTTTGCCTTGCGCGTCCGATAATTCTTTAGCAAGGCGTTCTCTCCCAACTACCCGCTCTCTTGCTTCAGCTCTTTCTTTCTCATCAATCTCTACAACAATATTAATACCCAACTTCTTAGTATGTATCTTCTCAAATAAATTCATCTTTCTATCTCTTCAGAGACGTTCTTCTTCATATTCAGCCATACGAATCCGTAAATGCTCATTTTCAGATACTATGCTGGCTAACATGGCTTCAAGTTGTTGTCTGTCTTCATTCAAAACATTGAGTTGTTCCTGCAATTTTGCAATCTTGACTGTGTTTAACATGACCTGCTTCTGTAATTCTTCAACACGCCAGTCATTAAACATGTCAGCAGTAAAATCTTCACCCCCTGGTATGTCACCAAAGTCAAAGTCAAAATCAAAATGAGACTGAGACTATGAGGGTTGAGGCGGAGGCTGCGGTGTCGGTTGTGGTGCTTGCTGCTATGGTGGAGATGGTGCTGGCTAAGGTGTTTGTTGACGATCCGGTGATGGTGATGTTGGTAGAGTCTGCTCAACATGAACCTCTTCTTCAGTCTGCTTCTACACCTTCTCTTTTGTTTTGTCTTTAGGAGAAACAGTACTTCTCTCTGCCGATCATTTGAGACGTCGAGATTTCTTCTTGGCAGGCTTGTGCAAAGGAGTATCATAATCAGAACCCGAACGTATGTACGTTGAATCGTCTTCACCTGTCGCTTTTCTCTTTTTCTCTTCAGCTTTACGCTTTATTTCAGCCTGACATTCAGCTTCTCTTCTTTCGCCCTTTCTTTTTCCCCAGCAATCCTGTCTTTAGAATTGGTACTGGAAGGGGACACTGGTTCAACCACTGTCTCTTTCTCTCTAAATGTCGTTCAATATCAGCAGCCATATCTTCAATATTTTCCTCTGACTCTTATTCGTCAATCAATCTTGAACTTCCTGACGCTTTTTGTTTCTTCGAGGAGTAGAAGAGGAAGATGTAGACGTTGTCTTCCTTTTTGTTCCCTTTTCCCAATTATTGACAAAGCAAGCATTACGCTTTGCAATAATACCATCAAGCGCTATCAGCTCTTCATTCTCATCACCACTGTCTTCCTTTCTCCACTTTCCTGGTGTTGGATCGACATAATCTTTGTCAATGATTGCACCAAACACAGGCTTTGCGTTAGAGAATGTATTAAGATGTAAATTCATCTTCTTCAAAGTCGAGACATCCATGTGTTCTAGTTTCAGCACATCATCTTTCTTTTTCTTTAAATTTGGATGTAGATGATCTAGCCACATCTGGATGAAACGGGGTACTGTAGAAGTTTCTCTCTCTGAATATTCTGGACCATTTGATAGAATATTACCTTCAAAAAGTTTTGTGAAAGATTAAGAACAAGTGCGGTGATCATGCACATCTGGTAGTCAACTAAATCATCAAAACCTCCTTTTCGGTGACTTAGTGCATGTATACCACAATATGTGATATAACGTAAAGGCGCACTTAAGTTAGCCTTCTTGAAAGGAGCAGAATTCACAAACCCGACGTAACCCATGTGATAAAAACATCCCTTCACCATATATTCCGAAAAACCCGTCGTATCATCTTCATGGTCTTCAAAATCCAGCACCTTCCTTATCAACTCTTCTGTGATTTTCACCTGAATATCTTCATCTCCAATCCTCACAGCAGAGACAATTGCATTCTCCTCAGTATCAAACTCCGCTGCATTCTAGAAGAACTCTATATATGATCTATAAGCAACATGGCGATCCGTTAGAGCCTTCGTAATAGGAATTCTACCCAAAAAATCTAAAACTTCCTGGTAGGCAGCGATCTCTGGAATAGACTCATTAAGAAGACAACAAACATTGTGGAACGGAGAAAAATATGATTTCTTGACCTGCAGACATAGATATTTAAACCGTTAGAAAATTTTTCAAAAATTTCAATTTTCAGACTCACTCGTACGACCCATTCATTCGTACGAGTCACATATAATAACTAAACATTAAGATCTGAATTAAAAATCTTATTCATATGAACACTTACTCGTACGAGTGAAAAAGATTGGAAAATTTTGAAAAAACTCCGCTCGTACGAGTGGACATTCGTACGAGTTGTAAACCGTACCAAATAACACCAAGTTAAACTGAACTTAAAACGTGTTGATTTTAACAAATTGAAGGTTGATTTATAGGTTATTGCGGCCGATTTTAACATTTTTAAGTTCAATTTTTTGTTTTACCGGTCCAATTTCCCTAAATCTATGTTTTATGTCCATTTGATTCAAATCCGGCATTATAACGACTAAAAACAAGCATTAGTACCTTTCCCATTGTAAGAGGTGTGCGAATCGACCTCCCCAATGTATTAGTACGTAGTATATGTTAAGAAAGATGAAGTATAGAACTGGTTCGCACAAAGTTCTCTCTCACTCACACAGTGACATTAGGTTGACTCGTGTGACTAAAGGAGCCTTTTATACTCATTCAGTGGTCTCTCGTACGAACCATGGTCCGTACGAATGAGTACTAATGTCACTCGTACGAGTCATTGTCACTCGTATGACTCAGTTCTGACACTTATTAAACTCTTTGATTTTTTGATTTTTTGATTTTTTATGAATTTTTTATCTGTTTAATAGACTTAGTTAACCAAGTCCAAGTTAATGACCCTGGTTATCTGATTTGCCTACCAAGTCCAAGTGAATGACCTTGGTTGACCATTGTTTGACAAACAGATCTATTTAAAAATGTAAAGTTTCAATTTAATGAACTTTATTGATGTTCAGGTAACTCTTCTTTTAAAGATTAGCTCCCAACCCGTGGTCTTCATCATTCCTAAAGCAAGTGCATGACTTGAACTATTGGTGTTTTCATCATCAGTAGACTTAAAATCTAAGATATAACTGCTATGAAAACTGGAAATATTGTTGGGATTTATCTGAAAAGAAATAACAAGAAAAGATATATATACAAAGCATATTTTTGTGAGTTTTATTTTAATAGAATCCTATCAAGTATTTAAACAAATCACCAGCACCATTGATCTAGGTAGTAACTGTAAGTTTTTAAACAATTATACTTAGATTTCCAATATACTAATCCACTTAAACTTCTTCTCGTTTCTCAGCTGTGTTAAGATATGTTAGGTAATATTAAGGAACATGAAATAACTGTGTTTCCCATCTCAAAATATATTCCCGTATCGAGATTCCCAGAATATCATTTCACAGGTGAATATATCCAGTTGATATCTGTAAATGGGGTGAATGTGAGACCTTGAGAGCTCAGGTTAGTACTACCGTACAGACAAAGAGATGAAGGCTCGTCTTTAGGTGGTGTTCCATTAAGGAATGTTTTGAACTGCAAATGTCACAGAGTTTATGACATAATCATTTATGCAGCTTTTGTAGGCGAATAACGCGTAAAGTATTATACAAGTTCTAGGCCATTGCTGACGTAAAATCAGAAGAACTCGGATAATACCCCAGATATCGATTAAATATAAAGACCTAGTATCGCAGAATCCATGCATTCTCTCAAACGATATTTTAGAGTACTAAGTACATATATCCACGAGATGTTAACCCACAAGTTACTCAGTTTTTCTTTTTAGGTTTATATCTTGAGAAACAATTTACTGAACGAGTAAAGCCTATTGGCACATCCTCACTAAGACTTGTTTAATTACTTGTTTAAATATTCCATATCTTTAGCATACTGTAATTGTCATATTGATGTCATGTGATCTCTCTTTTTCACAAAAACTCTTTTTGACCTTTATATGTTTTTGTATTTTCTCAATTTTCTCCCCCTAAAATCAAAAACATATTTTTGGATTTTTAGAATTTTAAGAAAGTATGTACAGAAAACAAGTCAAACTGATGAGAATCACATCAAGTCCTCGTCATCCTCAAACTCAACCTCATGAATATCCCCTGATGCCAGATTTCTTAAACCATTTAATTTTAAAAGATTTTTAAATCTTGAACGATCAAATGCTTTGGTATAAAAATCTGCTTTTTGGTCATCGGTGTGGATTTTTTCAATTCGAACCAACTTTTTATTGTAGCAGTCACGGATAAAGTGGTGTCGAATCTCAATATGTTTAGTACGTGAGTGTTGGCATGAGTTTTTGGTGATATCAATAGCAGCCTAATTATCTACATAAATGGGCGTGTCAAGAAATTGCAGTCTGAAGTCTCTCATCTGCATCTGCTGTTGAATCCAGAAAATCTAGGAACAACTGGATGTTGAACGTATTCAGCTTCACATGTAGAGAGAGGAACCGCAGTCTGTTTCTTGCATTGCCACGTTACCAAATGGGTTCCGAAGAACTAGTAACTAGCCATATTAGATTTGGCATTAAGTTTGCAGCAACCGAAATCAGATCCGAGTAACCCGCAAGATTGAAGTCTTCATGTCGAGGATACCACAAACCGGTGCTTGGAAATCCTTTCAATATCTCATGATACGCTTGACGGCTCGCAAGTGCGAGTCTCTTGGACTAGATTGCAAACGGGCGCATAGGCATGTAGGATACATGATATCAGGTTGAGAAGCAGTTAGATACATCAAGGATCCGATCACGGAGCGATATAATGTTTCATCAACTTTGACTCCATGAGCGTATGGACAAATGCCGTGATTTGGAGCTAACGGGGTAAATGTTGGCTTAGTTCTTATCATATCAAATTTCTTCAATATGTCATGAACATACTTTGTCTGATGGATGAAGATACCATCAGACAATTGGTCAATCTGAAGTCCTAAAAAGAACTTCATCTCCCCCATTGCAGTCATTTGAAATTTGCGCTTCATGACTTCTTCGAAGTCTTTACACAGCTTATCTTTTGTCGATCAAAAGATGATATCATCCACATATATCAACACAATAATCAAATGCGCATCCACTTGTCTGATGGATGAAGATACCATCAGACAATTGGTCAATCTGAAGTCCTAAAAAGAACTTCATCTCCCCCATTGCAGTCATTTGAAATTTGCGCTTCATGACTTCTTCGAAGTCTTTACACAGCTTATCTTTTGTCGATCAAAAGATGATATCATCCACATATATCAACACAATAATCAAATGCGCATCCACTTCCTTGGTAAAGAGGGTAGACTCTACAGTTCCTCTAAGAAAGCCGTTTTCTAGAAGATGTCGTGACAGTGTTTCATACCAAGCTCTCGGGGCTTGATGTAGACCATATAAGGCTTTGTTCAGAAGGTAGACTTTGTCTTTGTGTATGGGATCGACAAACTCTGATGGTTGGCCGACATACACCTCCTCTTTTACTTTTCCTTAAAGGAAAGCAGATTTGACATCTTACTGGTACACCTTGAACCCTTTCAAGAGGCAAAGGCCAAGAAAATGGGGATTGCTTCGAGACGAGCGACTGGGGCATAGACTTCGGTTAGTCTATCCCTTCCTGCTGATGAAAGCCTTGTACCACAAGTCCAGCTTTGTGGCGCACTACGATCCCTCGGTCATCACGTTTGCACTTGAAGACCCATCTATTGTTTATCTTTTTGTGATGATCTGGTAGGTCAACAAGCTTCCAGACTCCTAACTTCTGGAATTGAAGCAATTCCTCCTGCATTGCCTCCACCCAACTTTTCTTCTTTTAATGCGTCTCTCCAGTTCCCAGGTTCAACCTATGAAAAAAAAACAACTGTAAGATATTCGGGTTTGTAATTGAGCAATACGGTATAAAAACAGCTTAGATCCTTATTGATCTGATTGCGAGTTTCAACTCCTGTTTGTAAGCTGCCGATGATATTCTCCGATGGATGACATGAAAGTGTCCTCGGAATCACTTCACTAGGAACATTTACTTGAGTCTGCAAGTTTGTGTTCACTTCATCAACAACCGGAGCAGAAGATGCAACTTCATTCCTGACGTTTGATTGCTCAGCCTGGGAATTCAGAAATTCACGAATGCTTAGATCCTTCATCGGAACTAGATCCTCCATCATCGAATGTTGGTTCTCGATCAGAGTCGGCATTGGGCGGTTGTTGGGCAGATGATTCAGCAGTGTTCATGAATGGTACAAAGATAGAGTGTTGAAGAATAGTGCTCGGACCTACATCAGAAGTGTTAGACACAGGAAGTGACGGGGAAATCACCAACGGTCTAGTAACTTACTCTTGATTAGAGATTTGATGCTGTTGAAAGAGCATAGCAAGTTCTTCTTCAGATGGCATGTCTGGTTGGTGGAAAGATTTCCACAAACCTTCGTAGTTAAACAGCCATGGATCTCTAGGTTTCTGTGTCGGCGTAGTATACCTTCGACAATCAACATACTGTGCAAGAATAACCTGGTTTAGACTCGGCAAGAAGACATGCTTTAGCATAACTGACGAAAAATCCTTCCAAGAATTTGGCTCCAAATTTACCATCCGGGTCCAATACAGTACACGGTGATCCAAAAAGGCTCCAGAAATGCAAGGTTGGGCTTCCATTGATTTAGCAACTCAAAACAAGTCTTGTTGTGAGGCTTGTCTGTTAACACACGATTAAGGGTGTAACACACTGATGCGACTGCTTCACTCCAGAAACTAACTGGCAATTTCAAATCAGCAAGCATGGTTCTGGCGGTCTCGATCAGTGTGCGATTCTTTCGTTCAACTACTCCATTTTGTTGTGGAGTATAAGGAGCACTTTTCGTTGCAGAACTCGAGCATCCGTTTGTTCTTGAACTCTGTACCGCTGTCACTACGGATTCTCTTGATAGTCTAGTGATAAAGGTTTTCAAGCTTCCTGAAGAGAATTATTAGACATTCAAATGTTTCATCTTTTCTCTCTAGAAAGAAAACCCATGAGAATCTTGAGAAATCATCTGTAACGACTAGGCAATATAGATCTCCAGAAATGCTTTTGACGTTTACTGGCCCAAATAGATCCATATGAAGCCTCTCTAGTGGTAGCTTGATAGAATTCAGAAGCTTTCTTGGGTGTGATTTCTTGTGCTGTTTCCCTTTTTACAGCTCAGACAATCATCAGATAATTGAAAATTTTTCAGATTAACACCCTCCACTAGGTCGTTGTGCACAAGATAATTCATCTTTCTCAGGTGAATATGCCCCATCTTCCTATGCCATAGAGTAGACTCCTTCTCGGTAGCTTTAGAAACAAAGCACTGAACCTTCTTTGATGTTGTAGATGTGTTACTCATATCAAGAACATAAAGATTATTCTCTCTCGGAGCATGCATAGTAATCCATTCCTCAGGAATCTTGAATCCCGACTTTAAGATTAAGCATTCTTTGTCGTTGAAGTGTGTCATGAACTTTTTATCACAAATTTGCGAAATACTCAGCAGATTGTTCTCTAGCTCCGTAATGTAGTTCACTTTGTAAAACGAAACTACTCCATTTGTAAGAATACCCTCTCCAACGATTATCCCACCTTGTGTTCTAGCGAAACCAATGTAACCTCCTCGGATAGCCTTGACGTCGTGTAACAACGCAAGCATCCCGGTCATGTGTTTAGAAGCTCCACTATCCATTATCCATTTTGACATGATCGATCGCGGGAGCCCCTACACATGAGGAGGAAACTATTTAAACAAAGAAATTCAATCCTGTTTGGTTTTGGGTGGGTTCGGAATGTCAAATTTTAGACCAACTTTGCTTTTGATGTTCTGTTTAGGCTCGGTTTTGTTTGGAACAGATGGTTTCAGTTCCACCTTGGATGGTTTAGCTTTTGCAACCCATGTTTGCGTTTTCAAATTAGCCCTTTTTGAATAGAACTTTGAATCCATTTGACGATACTTAGTTGATGTTCACCGATTTCAAATTTAGAATTAGATCGAATCGTTGGTCTAACATTTTTGTGGAATACAAAGTTTGTTTTAAAAATTTGTTTCGGTACAACCATATGTGCCTTTTTTTTCTCATCCTTGTGAGCAATATCGTGCAATATACCCAACATTTTTACATTTATAGCACATCCTGCTGTCCTTTCGAACAGAGGAATCCAAAACTTGTTTTCTACTATCTTTTTCTTTCTTAAACTGATCATTGGATTATGTTCCAATGATCTCCTTTTCTTGAAAGTCCCGTGTAACGGATCAAACAGGTATCGCTATCCTAATCAATTGCGAAAATAATGACCAGGATGAAGAACAACTTGAATAACTTGAATATAATAACTTGCAAACACCAGAGGATGTCAGATACAAGTTTTTGTAATCAACTCTCTAACCCCTAACAAGTGCCCTAACCCCTCTATTTATAGACATGACAAAGCCCAAATATACAACCCTAGGCCCACTTAGCACTAGGAAACCCAAACTAACCCAAAAGCCCAAAATACAATATAAATGAATAAACCTTTAAGCTCCAAGCCCAACAATCTCCCCCTAGGTTTCTTCATTTATCCTTCGGCGCCGCATCCACTCCCAAACGTCCAACAATAATTCCAGCATCCGCAGCTGTCCAATCTTTGGCACCCGCCTCATATAATTCAGCAGTACGTATTTGATTAGAAGCTAAAACTTGTAAATCTTCATCATGGAAGCTGACCAAATTCACAACATCATTCACCCTGAAAGCCTTCTCTTTCGTCACTATTGCAACACTTCCGACCTTTGGATTGTATAACCAGAAGTTAAAGTTCTTCAAAATTCCTCTTGGAAAGGTAGGAGCAACTGGAATCACCAACTCTTATCCGTAGGAGGCCACATCACAGATTTAACCCGTTTGCCTGTGTGTGCATCACGAACTCCTTTGGCTGCTCTCAGATACGGTTCGGCGGTCTTCATACTCTTAAACCATGTCCTAACCTCCCGTTCAAGTTTTTTAAAGAACCTCCAACCTGGTCCACGCTCCATCGTAACGTCGTCAGTGTATGGGCACTTAGCTGATCAGTTAATGTGACCTTAGTCCAAGATTCAAACTGCGACTCCTTCGAATAATATTCTTTCGTTCTATCTTGTCATACAATGATCCACATATTCTTGATATGATCATACATCTAGCTCAGCACTCTAGACTTGTTACCCACCTTACTGTAATAACTCGACCCCAACTCTATGACGTATCTATCAGATTGATTTGTAGGATCTTTCAGCTGGAAATTTTCGTCCACAGGATTTACGGTCACATTCTTCATTAATACCCTCTGTTTCTTCTTCCTCGGATCTGCAGTGCGTTTCTGACTAACTGTGAACTTCTTCCATGGATCATTCAAGTAATCATCAATACCAGCTTGACGTTCGGCTGCTAATTGCTCGGCCGCCAACCTCTACTCTTCGGTTACTTCAACCATACGTTGTTGTGCCGCACGATGAAGGGTTTCAACATTCATAGGATCATCGGTCGGATCGCTAAACTCTCTGCCAAACTTGTTCTCTAACTTGCCCCTCAAATAAAAAACAATAGTTATCAACATAGTCACATCCCCCTGCAGTTGTTCGATAGTTTGATCTCGAACATCCAAACGTTTCTACAGGGAGGCAATCTGCACATCCTTTAACATGGCCTCCTGTTCCAGTACCACAACCCGTTTCTTTAACTCAACAACATCCACCTCAGTATCATCATCATCATCACTGTCTAAACCCCCAAACTCAAACACCCGCTTCTCAGATCTGCGTATATAATCGTCATCAATATCATCAAAATGACCAGCACACTACCACCCGCTTCTTAACCACCTGCATCCGATGAACTGCCTCCAAATTCCATCATTTGTAACGCTGTGGCAGCAGGAATCGAAACAACTGTAGATTGTGTAATGATAGGAATCATGGGCTGCGTAGAAACAATAGGTGTGTCAACCATCAAAGTACAAGCAACCGATTCTGTAACAAAAACCTCAGTAGCAGTGCTCTCGACAGCAGTAGATGTAATCAACTCAGAAGTAGCAACTGTAACAGCAACTAGAGCCTCAGATGTACTCACTGAAATGCTCGGCTCAGTTCTGCGTCTCTTGATCAACAGAACTTCATCTTCTTCATCTTCATCAGGCTGAACAGTAGAAGCAACAACAGACGGAATGTCAAGCAGGGGATCACCTTGTTTCTCTTGAATGTCCTTCAGTTGAGCAATCAGAGCAGCTAGATTCTCTGATGATAACTCTGGTATAACAGGAGTTAATGTAGCATTGAATGCATCCAGATCATCCAGAAAAGCTTGTCGAACATCATCCTCATCATTTGTAACCAAATCCTCGACTTCTATCTCTTTTTCCTTTACCGGTATATCATGTTCCTCGGCTACAATCGCATTTACCGGAGGAGGAGGTGGTGGTGGAGCATGCAGACCTATAACTTCAGAAAACTTGCCAAACTTCTTCAGAGGGAACCTACCTACAAATACCGTCTTCAAAGTAGAACATTTCTTCTTCATAGTTGCAAAAATGGTAGGCCCTATTGGCTTCATATTCAGTAAATTCGAGTCTGTAGCATCCTTAGCTAAGTCGGGGTAACGAGCATCGAGAATCAGTTGGATAAACCGTGGATACACAAGAAACATCCGTTTCTTGGACTGCTCTAATATCCTCCTCATGTTTTCGAAATATAACCAAAGTAGTTATATTTCCAGTCCATAACCAATGAAATGATTGCCGAAGTCTGTGCCTGAATAGGCTTATCCAGTCCACCTTTATTCTCCAACACACATTGCATAAACATGTATATAAGTAGTCTCCAGTATGCCTGAAACATCTTCTTTAGCAATGGCAGATAAGAACCTTCATAGCTCATCTTCATCAGTATCGGCAACACCTTCTCTTTGACATATGTGGTTGGATCACCGTAAGTATCTGTTAGCTGCAGCACTTCCCTCACACACGCCTCATTAACTACAATCTCCTTCCCCTGAATTTGTGATCGTATGAACAGTCTACAATCTTCACCTCTTGGCTGTATCCGCGCTCCCTTCCAAAACGAATGAACCAAATCTCTGTATATCACGGGATTTGCACGAAGAGCGTAGGCAATCCGACAACTGTTAAGCCCCACTATCATTGAATGAAACTCCTGAAAATACTCAATCGGTGGATCTGAAAGATATCCAGCCTGATTATGAAACTGTTCTTCAACCAACATCACAGCCTCGAAAGCTTACTCCACCATGTTTGTCAAAAATTAACCGAGTTAAGAATCAACTAACAGAAGCAAACTGGGTAAACTGATTTAACTGAGTTAACCAAGCTAACTGAATTAACATAGTTAACACTAACTGGAGAGGTCAACAGAGGTCAAGGTTCAAATTAAAGCCAGTTCAAATTAGTTAAAGGGTTCAACAACTCAAAAAGGTCCAAACTTAGTTAAGGGGTTCAACAATTTAAAAAGGTCCAAGCTTAGAATGAATCCGGAACACTCTTATCAATCCGGATTATGTATTTCGGATAAACATGCATCCCGGATGAAGATTAATCTGAAATGAGATCTGAGTTCATCATTTCGGATGAATATCCATCCGGAATGAGCACAATTATCAATCCGAAATGCTAATTCTTTGAAGATCAATCCGGAATGCACATGTACCTGATCCAGAATTGGCAGTCCGAAATATTTAGTTCGAGAGAGAATAAATAGTAACTCGGATTTTGAATAATCCGAAATGAGAACAGAGATGACAATATAGATTTTCTGAAATGGGTTTGGGCTTGATATTTGAATCCAGAATGGGCTTGTGACAGGCGTAATCCGGAACAGTAACACATTGGCCTTGTTCAAAATGACTTAAATGGGCCATTCCGGATAGGTCCAATCCGGAACAGTAATCGTCGGCCCAATTGAGCCCAATTTGGAACAGTAACCTTAATTTTAATTTTTGGACTTAAAAACCAATTTCATCAGGCTGGCTCAAATTCCAAAGCACACTGAGCCAGTCCAATATCTCTTGACAGAAAACCATCCCACCAAAATTCATCAAGTAAACTAACCAAGCATCCAACCATCACAAGGAGAACTTATTAAAACAGACATAAGCAATTAACACAACATTGCTAAAGGATCAAATCGTTTCAAACACTGACCAAAGAACATTTTTTGATATGAGCAGGTTCGGTTGGTCTAAGCGATTGTCAGTATACTTGTCCACTTAAATCCAAAACTCAACCCTTGTAGATTAGACTTTATGATATGCTTAAGGTAATTTTATACTAAATACTCGTGTGTCCCATACCATGACATACCCCCACAGTTAAGGTAAGCACGACGGTTCATCGTAGCAGGTGAGTATACCGAGGTCATCCTTTGTTTTACAACGCCAGGCTATTGGTGAACAGGTCAGTACATCCGTACAGCAGAGAGACCAATAGTGACTGTCGAGGGTTAGGCAAATACCTTATGAGGTACGTAAGAACTTAGAAAGAAACTTTTGTTCTTTTAGGTTTTGGACTTTCCATTTTGGCTCTTTTATAAAGATATCCTGACTGTGCTTAGGTCTACATATAATCTGGATGCAACAGAAGGGCAGTCAAGATATCCCCGGATGACTCGGCAGCATAAAGACCCGAAACCTCAGATGTTGGCTATCTATCAACGCAAGATTTAAGACCATAAAATCATATGCCTATAGTAAGTGACCCACTGAGTACAAAGTTCGTTATGTTTATATCATTTGACTTTTCCCATCCGGTTGAGTTTTAGACCTACCGATACATCACTTTCGATCCAAATCTTTTCCGCTTCTATAACTTACATGTGTTAATCAAACATTTTATCATGAATATTCATTTCATTTCCCTATCATTACAAAAATTAATTTTTTTTAACTTGAACTTTTTCTCCCCCTAAATTTTTGCATAGAGATATGAACAAATTTATGAGACAATGAAAAGAAACGAAAAACAGTAAATAAGTACTAAGATAGTAGATGCTTAGGAAGAAAACCGAATCATTTTGAGAAGATCCACAAGCACTTGAAAACGTGCGTTGTTAATGGGTTTTGTAAACAAATCCGCCACATTTGCATCAGTGTGGATTTGCTCAAGCTTTACGAGACCATTTTCATAGCAATCGCGTATAAAATGAACTTTAATGTTAATATGCTTGGTTTTGGAGTGGAAAACAGGGTTTTTAACTATTTGGATTGCGGCATCATTATCACAATAAATCGTGGTGGTTAGATAAGTCAAACCGTAATCCGCAAGCTGATGTTGCATCCATAAAACCTGGGAGCATCAAGAAGATGCTGCTACATATTCTGCCTCTGCAGTGGGAAGAGAAACCGTCTGCTGCTTCTTGCATTGCCACGAAATAAGGCGATCTCCCAGAAATTGGCAACCAGCCGACCTTGAGCGCATGTCCCAATCTGTACCTCCTAGATTACTGTCAGAGAAAGCAAACAGTTCAAATTCAGAATTTTTAGGATACCAGAGGCCCAGAGATGGAGCCCCTTTGAGGTACCTAAAAATTCGTTTAATAGCATGTAAATGAGAAAGTTTAGGAGTAGCCTGATAACGAGCACACTAGCAAACGGCAAACATGATATCTGGCCGACTAGCAGTGAGATACATGAGTGATCCAATCATAGAACGATACATACAGGCGTTCCTTCAGCATCTTCATTTAACAGAGGCCGTTCCGCTATAGGTGAAGCCATTGGCTTGGAATCTGTAAGCTTGAATTTGGGAAGAACGTCGTGTACGTATTTTTCTTGATGAATGAGTATACCCTGAGGGCTCTGACGAACTTGAAGTCCTAAAAACATGGCCATCTCTCCCAATGAGCTCATCTCAAATTTCTTTTTCATGATTTCTTCAAACTCGCGGCACAAACCATCATTGGTGGAACCAAAAATAATATCATCAACGTAGATTTGGACGAGAATAATGTCTTTATCAACGCGTTTGATAAACAAAGTTTGGTCAATATTTCCACGTGTATAGTCATGAGCAAGCAGATGCTCCGTAAGAGTAGCGTACCATGCGCGAGGTGCTTGATGCAACCCGTACAAAGCTTTGTCTAATTTATAAGCATAATATGGCTTGTCAGGATCAGTAAAGCCCGATGGTTGTGCCACATAAATTTCCTCTTTCACCTTGCCGTACAGAAACGCACTCTTGACATCCATTGGATAGACAGTAAAGTCCATATAAGAGGCATATGCCAAGAAGATACGTATAGCCTCCAAACGTGCGACAAGTGCATAAACCTCATCATAATCTAGTCCTTCAATCTATCGAATCCCTTAAACCACCAGTGTAGCTTTATTTCAAACAATAACTCAAGTGTCATCCTGCTTGTTGCGGAAGACCCAGCGAGTTCCAAGAGCGCGCTTTCCCTGAGGTAGTTTCACCAGTTGCCAAACGCCAAGTTTTTCAAATTGATTGAGTTCTTCGTGCATGGCATCCACCCAGCCTGGTTCCTACAAGGCAACATCAATACTTTTAAGTTCAATTTGGGAAATAAAGCAAGAATAAAGAAATGTATTGATATCCCCAGATTGACTGCGTGTGCGAACAGCGTCATTTACAGGAACAATGATATTTCAATGGGATGATCACGCTGTAAACGTTGTGGTATTAGTGTAGCAGGAACCAAAACATGGGTTGGCAAGTTGGTGACACTAGCTGAAGCAACTCTAGATGCCTCCCCCTCAACCGAGGCACCTGTAGAGGTGTGAGGTAAAGAATCCACTGCACAATCGAGGGGAGTAGGCTCGGGAAACAAGGAGGTGCCCAAAACATCAGGAGGAAGTCCTTTATCTGCCGTAGGTGGCTCTAGAGGAGAAACCACATCCTCAGTAAGATTAGGCTAAACAGGCGAAGAGATAGATGGGGCTTGAGATGCTGAAGCTGTGGAGGATGGCGAGACAATGTCATTGAATCCAGGAGGATCTACACTTAGCTGCTTTAGTGTGTCATTTAGTGCGGCAACGTCAGCGTCATCGTCGGAAGGAATGGGCACCGTTGGAGGGAAAGATGTCGAACTATCTCCTGTAGACATATTAGAAGACACATCAAAATGATTAAATAAGGTAGAGTAGTCATACAACCAATCAGGTCCAATGCGTTTGTCCTTGGGATTTTCCTCCAGCCAACCCACATTGTAGGTTTCAACCACCATCTTCTTAATATTGTTATAAACGCGATATGTCGTATTTTTAAAATAACCAACGAAAATACAAGGATCTCTGCGTGCTTCGAACTTTCCTTTAGCATCCATGAGCAAGAGTACACAAGGACATCCAAATTTGCGGAAATGTTTGACTGAAGGTTTGCGACCTTCAACCACTTCGTATGGAGTCTTCATGTGGCGTTTGTTGATCAAGGCATGATTCTGAATGTAGCATGCAGAGTTGATTGCTTCGGCCCAGAAGATGAGAGGTTGCTCGGATTCAACAAGCATAGTTCGTGCCGCCTTGATGAGTGTGCGATCTTTACGTTCGGCAACCCCGTTTTGCTGTAGGGTTCTAGCTGCACTGAACTGTCTGTCAATTCCCTTGGAGGAGCAGAAAGAGTTTAAGGTAAGATTCTTAAACTCTGTCCCATTGTCACACCGAATAGCCTTTACCTTCGAATCTGTCTGGTTTTCCATAAGCATGACAAATTGTTTCACTATCTCTGCGGATTCACTTTTATGTGTAAGAAAGAAAACCCAGGTGAAACGAGAGTAGTCATCAATATAACCAGACAGTAAGCCTTCCCTCAAATGCTGCGAATGTCTGTTGGACCGAAGAGATCCATGTGGAGCAGTTCTAAGACCTGAGAAGTGGAGGGTATGGCTTTGGTTTTATGCGGCTGACGGTGTTGCTTCCCACGAGCACATGATTCATATTTTTCGATCTGCATGAAGTCACGAACTGGTAGATCTCTGACCAAACCACCTTTAGCGAGACGATTTAAATTCTTCATGCTGATGTGACCCAGTCTGCAATGCCATAGCATGGCGTCATGTTTGGCTGTCAAATAAAAAAGGCATGTGAGCTTATCAGATGGAGCTTGGTTCATAGCAATGACGTAGGCGTTTCCTTTTCTTGCAACTTTCAGAAGAATCCAATCATCTGGAATGATTAAGCCTGGTTTGAGCACATAGCATCCTTTCTTTGTGAAGAGAACATCCAGATGATTGTTGTAGAGTTGAGACACACTCAACAGACTGTGCTTCAATTCTGGTACATAGTTGAAATTTTTAAAACTCAGGGCTCCATTGCAAACAGTTCCGCTCATCGTGATTTTCCTGGTTTCTCCACCTGTGAAGGAAACAAACCTGCCATCGAAAAACTGAATGTCATTCAACTGCGAGATATCTCCTGTCATATGCCTGGAACAGCCGCTATCAATACACCATAATTGAACAAGAGCGTGCCAGAGCTGTTCCTGCACATTTCAACAGGTTTAGTTAGAAACGGGAACCCAGGCCATAGAAGATATGGGTTTGCCTTTTGCATCAACATAAGTAACCTCACGAAAGATCAAATTAGTTGAGGATGAGGTTGATGATGCTTTTGATTTACTAGACAAGGGGTTGGTAGACTGAGTCTTGGCACTGACTTAGGCCTCCAGGTCACCGAATCAGACCTCTGCACATTCCTAGGAGTGATAAAGGGATTCTGGGACACCGAGGGTCTTAAGGGTTTAACATTTTGTTTCTTGGCCAAGTTCCAATCTTGATCAGAAGACTTAGCCACAAATCGAGCCTTATATTGGCGATTAGGCATAGCCTTCTGATGTCTTGAGTACAAAATATGGAAAGAGGTAGAGGTCCTTTGACAGTTTTGAGCAATGTCCCTGGGAGATCCACAGTTGAAACAGGTCTGCCTCTTCTGGAAGAAAACAGTCCGTTCAGCTTGGGAAATTCTGGGCAATTTGTTGGTCTGTTTCTTGCTGGCGTTTACTGATGGCTGTTGCACGGTCTTTGGCTTGGTGGTGTCCTACGCACAACCATCAGCACACTTGTTAGATTTGTGATTTGAAATACAGGATTTTGAACATGAAGATTGTTTCAGAACAGATGAAATGGGCGACTGCTGAGTTAATTCCTCAGTTTGACGAGAGGACCCAGCGGTTGCCTTTGCATTGTTTGAAGACGCTTCTTTGGTTTTCTTCTTTTTAGATCTACGTGTTCTTTTCTTTTTAGGCTTATTCTTCAAATCACACTTTGAGACAGATTCTGTAGAGGACACGAGTGAATCTACAGGAACATCATGTTCAGAAATTTTAGCAGATGATGATGGAACCTCGAAATTTAGAGAAATTTTAGATTTCGATTCACTATCAGATATAAAGGTTGCGTTTGAATCAAATTTATATTTGTGTTCATCTGCTTTCATTTCCGAATCAGTCCCTTGTATTGGGTCGCCCAAATCTTCTAGAATAATGTAACCATCAACATTGACAGAAACAGTTGGTTGGTCATCGTTAACACTGTCATTCCTATGAAATGCATCAAAAGATGCGGCCTCTGAAGGTGATCATTTTATATCATGGGCTGAAGATGAGCTTTCGGCATCCTCAGCTGAAGATGAACACTCGGTATCTTCAGCTGAAGATGAGCATTCGGTATCCTCAGCTGAAGCTGATGAGGTCGAGTCATCTGTTGATGTAGATCCTGCAGCTAAATTCATTTTCTCATCACACAAATTGTTACAGCTATTATCATCATTCAAAACATCAGTATCAGAATTTAAACTGTCTAAATGTTCAACACAACCAACATTGTTTGAGCATGTAAATTGTTCAGCAAGAAAGTGATTTAAAATGTCAAAGGCAGGTTTATAAAAAGCATAATAATTAGCTGAATTGTCTGAATGTATATTCAGACATTCTTCCTCATCATCCTGTGTGATGTACTCAACTAAAATTTCTTCTGCACATGAATTAGACACATTAGTATCTTTCACAAATTTAGTTTGAGCATCAGAAGATTCCATTTCATTAAATGTTGTAAAGGATGTGGAGGGTTCTGCCTTAGGCACTTCTGTCTCCAATTCCACCGTACTCTCAGATGGACGATTACTTTACAAAGAAAATCAATTTGGTCTTTGGGACAACAATAGAAAAAGAAAAGGAAATCATTGGAACACAATCCAATGATCAGTTTAAAAAGGAAAAAGAGAGTAGAAAACAAGTTTTGGATTCGTCTGTCTGAAAAGAAAGCAGGACGTGTTATAAATGTAAAAAGGTTGGGCATATAGCACGATATTGCTCACAAACACATCCAAAATCTATGGTTGTACCAAAGAAAATTTTGAAAATAAATATTGAATTCCACAAAAATGTTAAACCAACGATTCGATCTAATTCTAAATTTGAAATTGGTGAAACATCAAGTAAGTACCGTCAAATAGATTCAAAGTTTTATTCAAAAGGGCTAATTTGAAAATGAAACCATCAGTTCCAAACAAAACCGAGCCTAAACAGAACGTTAAAAACAAAGTAGGTCAAAAATTTGACATTCCGAAGCCACCCAAGGCCAAGCAGGCTTGGGTTTCTTTGTTTAAATAGTTTCTTCCTCATGTGTGCAGGGGCTCCCACGATCGATCATGTCAAAATGGATTATGGATAGTGGAGCTTCTCGACAAATGACTGGGATGCTTGCGTTGTTACACAACGTCAAGGCTATCCGAGGAGGTTACATTGGTTTCCCTAGAACACAAGGTGGGAGAATCGTTGGAGAGGGTATTCTCATAAATGGAATAGTTTCATTTGACAAAGTGAACTACATTGCAGAGCTAGAGAACAAACTGCTGAGTATTTCGCAAATTTGTGATAAAAAGCTCGCGACACACTTCAGCGGCAAAGAATGCTTAATCTTAAAGCCGGGATCCAAGATTCCTTAGGAATGGATTCTTGATATGAGTATCGCATCTACAACATCGAAGAAGGTTCCATGCTTTGTTTCTAAAGCTACCGAGAAGGAGTCTATTCTTTGGCATATGAAGATGGGGCATATTCATCAGAGAAAGATGAATTATCTTGTGCACAACGACCTAGTGGAGGGTGTTAATCGGAAAAATTTTCAACTATCTGATGATTGTCTGAGCTGTAAAAAGTGGAAACAGCCCAAGAAAGCTTCTGAATTATATCAAGCTACCACTAGAGAGGCTTCATATGGATCTATTCGGGCTAGTAAACGTCAATAGCATTTCTGGAGATCTATATTGCCTGGTCGTTACAGATGATTTTTCAAGATTCTCATGGGTTTTCTTTCTTGAGAGGAAAGATGAAATGTTTGAAAATGTAACGATTTTCTTTAGGAAGCTTGAAAACCTTTATCAATTACCAATCAAGAGAATCTGCAGTGACAACGGTACAGAGTTCAAGAACAAACGGATGCTCGAGTTCTGCAACGAAAAGGGGATTCTTCACGAATTCAGCGCCCCCTATACTCCTCAACATAACGGAGTTGCTGAACATAAGAATCGCACACTGATCGAGACTGCCAGAACCCTGCTCACCGATTCAAAATTACCAATTAGTTTCTAGAGTGAAGCAGTCGCATCAGTGTGATACACCCTCAATTGTATGTTAACAGTCAAACCTCACAACAAGACTTGTTTTGAGTTGCTAAATCAGCGAAAGCCTAACCTTGTGTTTCTATAGCCTTTTGGGATCACCGTGTACTATATTGGACCCGGATGTTAAATTTGGAGCCAAATCCTTGGAAGGATTTTTCGTCGGCTATGCTACTCCACAAAATCGTGTCTTCTGGCCGAGTCTGAACCAGGTTATTCTTGCACAGCATGTTGATTGTCAATGTTATACTACGCCTACGCAGAAACCAGGGGATCCATGGTTGTTTACCCAACGAAGGTTTATGGAATTCTTTCGACTTACCAGACGTCACAAAGGGATGACGATTTTGATCAAAACTACAATTTTGGGAAATTTTCCCAAAATTTGATGATACGATCACAAAGGGATGACGGTTTTGGGGTAGCACTGATACCAGTGCAAAACGTTGATCATCTGGTGTAGTGACTATTAATGGGCCTTAACGTTAAGTCAGCATTTGATCAAAACTACAATTTTGGGAAATTTTCCGCAAAATTTGAGTACCATATGTTGTAATCCCACCATAATCTTCATTCCATAAGAATTCAAGACGTCGGAATTTGCAAAAATGAGGGGGAATAAAAATTTTCACGTATATTTAAAAATTCCAGCATTTTTGAAATTCGTAACGCTGCAACAGTATCCGAGTGGTTCAGACTGAAGATTATCTGGGAAACACAGAGGATCGAAGATTCTTTAGAGATGAGATAACGTTTAAGTCTATTCATGAAATAGAATATACATTTGGAATGTGGTAAATTTGGAGCCAAATCCTTGGAAGGATTTTTCGTCGGCTATGCTACTCCACAAAATCGTGTCTTCTTGCCGAGTCTGAACCAGGTTATTCTTGCACAGCATGTTGATTGTCAACGTTATACTACGCCTACGCAGAAACCAGGGGATCCATGGTTGTTTACCCAACGAAGGTTTGTGGAATTCTTTCGACTTACCAGACGTCACAAAGGGATGACGATTTTGATCAAAACTACAATTTTGGGAAATTTTCCCAAAATTTGATGATACGATCAAAAAGGGATGACGATTTTGGGGTAGTCACTGATACCAGCGCAAAACGTTGATCATCTGGTGTAGTGACTATTAATGAGCCTTAACGTTAAGTCAGCATTTGATCAAAACTACAATCTTGGGAAATTTTCCGCAAAATTTGAGTACCATATGCTGTAGTCCCACCATAATCTTCATTCCCATAAGAATTCAAGACGTCAGAATTTGCAAAAATGAGGGGGAATAAAATTTTTTACGTATATTTAAAAATTCCAGCATTTTTTAAATTCGTGACGCTTCAACAGTATCCGAGTGGTTCAGACTGCAGATTATGTTGGAAACACAGAGGATCGAAGATTCATTAGAGATGAGATAACGTTTAAGTCTATTCACGAAATAGAATATACATTTGGAATGTGTGATAAAAGAATGTTCAGTATTTTCAGATCACGATTCAGATTGATGCTTAAGCGCAAACTACCTGATCCCCTATGTGGAATCGGAAGCACATACGACTTCCTATCATTAACTCTGCATTGCAAATGAACTGCTTTTCGGACCAATCGCTAGATAAAACGGATGTCTTGTAGTTTCAGATGCCCCATTCCAGCGGAGATAGCTATATATATCTGTTATTGTGACTAAAATGGAAGAATGTGATTCTGATTGCCGAAGAATGTTTCTCAGATTCGATGTGTTACCAGATAGTTTGTTACAAGTGATTTATTGATTGAGAAGATTTTTGAGGATATTTATTGATTTGAAGTTATTTTGTGTGGTATTTCGAAGTTTCTATCAATTTTCGGTTGGATTTTGAAGATCAGAGGATCGAGTATCAGGGGAGTGCACTAAACCAAACGCGGATATGGTTAACGTTGAAACGGAGAAGCTGCATTGTTTAATTTCAAGTTTGTTATTATTCGAAAAAATTTGTAGATCAAGCAAATCAGAGGAGGTCTTGAACAGTGCAAACAACAACCTGAAGATTAATTTCTGGAGAAAATTATTTCACGGGGAATGTTGCTTAAACGTAGATAATGCAAACCCGGATCTTCAATCAAGGGGAAATTACAACGTCAACAGATACCCGATTGAAGTTGCAGAATATTCAAACACAACTCTCAGATTTCAAGTTCAAGTTCAAGCTTCGACAGTGACGTCCAAGGGGGAAATTGTTGATGCACTTTATGGGCGTCACTGTGCGAATAGGCTAGAAAGAGTGTGTATTGAATATTATATAGATTAGATAAGAACACACGACCCAGTGCGAACGAGTATTGGCTTGTACGAGTGACATGTGCCTCGTACGAGTGACTTTGTTACTCGTACGAGTGATAATATCTCACTCGTACGAATGACCCTTCGTATGAGTGGCAACATGCTCGCTTCGCACGAGCTGTCATGTCTATAAATAGGTGTTTTGTCTTCATTGTTTGTAAGTTTTGGAAGTTCCTTAGGGGAAATGCTGGCGGATTCTCTCCAGGAACTCTGCCAGCTAGTCAAGATGTATACTCTTTTGGTATAAATGAATGAATGAAAAGCTTCCGCTGATTCTATGCCTACTCCATGTCTATTTCGTTCTGCCGAATCTGTACTATTCCCTAAACTTCCGTCTAGAACCGCCACCGCCCACGGGACCACAAGATTAGGCCTCAAGGCTCTGATACCACTTGTGAATGGGGGATCAACTCCTCCGATGAGCCCCGGACCGATCTAACTCAACTGACAGAGGCGAAATTATGTTAGTGAGGTTGACAAACAAACAAGTGAGATTTACTGCTTGAATGCCTTGAATGTATTGATATAGATGAACAAGTACAATGCAAGTAAACCGTTCAGCAGAGCTTCGCCACACCAACAGGATTACTACTCTGACACAACACTCCTCTATTTATAGGTCGACATGACTCACACAGGAGAGTGTCTAACAGAGAGTTTCACTCGTGCGAGTGGTTCCCTCGTAAGAGTGACAGGGTGTCACTCGTACGAGTCATGTTCTAAACAAATAACATATACATTAACATTTACAAATTGACGTTCTAAGCCCTATATATACAAACAACATATCCTAGACGTAGGCAATAGACATTATGCACCAACATTCTCTCCTCTCGGCTATTAACTATTTTCTGATGCTAGAAAAGATTGTGCGAGATTTCTATCAAAATTGACTACCATACCATGACTACCATTTTCATAAGCTTGTACATAAATCATTTTCTATCAAAGCATACAATCATGAGAGATATCAAAAGGACTTCGTAAGGCTTTTGGCTTTAGGTAAAGATAAGGAATTATTTGTATAAAAATGGCTAAAGCTGTTATAATTCATAATAGTAATCTGAATAAGATAGCAACTTAGAATCCTTAATGCCCACACTTATTTCATTTTATATATTTTCTCCTTTTCCCTTTTTTCACATAGGCTATAATGTCCATAATCAGGTAATAGCAAAAACATAAACCGGATTTCATAACCAGCAAGTTTAAAATGAAAAGATTGAACAAAGGTTAAAGGATAATAACAATGGGTTTTAACAAATGAAAAGGTCAAATGCTCAAACTTGGCATACTAGGGGTTTTACTTTTGGGAAAGTGATATCCTATCATTTATACATGTTTTACATGAATATTTCTGCCATGTTTATTTACTTTTGTGGCTTTATTATGAGGAAACACTATATAATCGGTCTTTTTTTATTTCAGTACGATTTGAAGGTCCGAAACTAAAAAGAAGTGAAGTCAATAAACACGGACAAAGAATACAAGTTTTCCTCATGGATGCGCATGCATACTCTGATGCATGCCTATGCAAACACAAGAAAACTTTTCTAAAAAAGCAAGAAACTTGGTGGGCAAGCCAAAACTGCCATGCACGGCGGTGCACATCATGGTGCACGGTCATGCCTCGAGAGGAGATAAAACATGAAAACATAAATTTGAAAACAATAAATACTCCAGTTGTCACCAACTGTGGGGCCTGTGTTGACTCATGTCACAATACACAGTCATGCGTAGCATAGGCACGCCCATGCATGTACCTGAACACTGACAAAAAGGAAAGCTTCTTGAATAATCCATGACAAAAAGGACATTCACACCCGTCGCCAAGTAGCCTATAAATAGGACCCACTTCGAATCATGAACCTTAGTGTGCCGTTTCTTTGAGTGTTCCTAAGCCTCTTTGCGTGGAAGAAGAGAGATTGATCCTTAGGGAAGGCCTTCATGTCGACCCTCTCCAAAGATAGAATTCCAAGATTGTATCTTTCGTCTCCCACTTAAATAATAAGGCACATGTGCATGATGATCAAGAGTTGAGAGACACATGTAATAAATAAGAGTTGAGAGACACTTTACACATACTTTAGCTTGATCATCATGCAAGATTCATAGTCGCCATGGGTAAATGTTGAACCTAGAAAAGAACAGATGATTGTAGAGCCAAAATATACTAATATGATAAAGAATAAAACAAGGCATGAGAATCAATTCCTCCCAAAGATAGTAAATCTGGAATACTAACAGAAGATCTTTTAAAAAGTTGAAAGCTCTATTGGTGAAGAATGAAAGTTTGTTAGAGGTAAAGCTCTTGTGAAGACTAAAGCACTGATGAGAAGATTAAATATCTATTTAGGCCTAAATAGATGTTTGATGATCATAATCAAAGGTATCCTAGAACAGATATTAGTATCACAATAAAGTCTGTAAACAATGCCTATATGTCTTAGAACATATGTTATGAATGAAACATATGAGAATCTTTTCTATTAGGAATCTTAGATGTCACAATCACTGTGATGTTAGCCGTGGTAACTAACATATGTTTGCTCTTCTTGTAAATGGATCTCACATGTTAGAGATCTATTTAACACTTACACACATTCCTTTGGTACAAACATAAATTAGTGATCAAGGTGAGGGGGAGTGATAGTGATTACATGTAGTTGTAATCCTTTGATTATCAATGAAATACAATATGACAAATTTCCATATTTTTGCTTGTGTTTAATTCCATTGCATTTATCTAAGTTCATTTAATTCACTTCAAAGTTTTATAAATAACACACATAGATACAAACTCAGATCTTAATGATTGGTATCAGAGCTAGATCACACTGAATTTGATTTAACAATCAGTTTAATACAAAAAGATCAACTCACATAATTGATAACAGACCTATTTGTTGAATTGAATTACTGAGTAAATTAACAATCTCATTAATTTTTTTGAACACACTATGTTTTTCAAAAGACCAAAAGGATGTCTCAAAAAAATCACTATCCTCACACGACTAGTTTCAATAACAAGCCTCCGATGCTTATTAGATTTGAATACAATATCTGGAACATTGAATGGCCAAATGTTCTAGCTCAACAAAACAAGGGATGTTGGAAGTCTGTTATATTTGGACCACATGTTCCAATGGTATCTAGTACCAAAAATCCAAAAGTTCAAGTGCCAAAGAAACCGGAAACCTATTTCAAGTAGGATGTTTCAAAATTTTGAATTAGATGCAAAAGCATTTAGTATTGTTTATGTGGCTCTACCAAATGAAATCTTGTGACATTTGTGCCTTTTCAATCATTGCACAATTACAAACAATTTCGTATTCAATGAAACCCTGTGTTTTATTTCCAAATATTTTTGTATTCAATAAAATCTTGTATTTTATTGATGAGAATGCAAAAATGTCAATGGTTGCCCAATTTCGATCATTTTCGTGTTCGTTAAAGCGTTTTACGCATTTTGCGAAACGCATAATCGTACAACTGAAGGAACCGACATCCACGACATTTTCGGGCATAATCCAAGTTACACATGTCTTAACACCTTTATATAACCTAAATATTAGGTTAAAGGGGTTAAAAATGATAAACAAGTGAAAATACAAGTCCAAGGGCCAAAAATGTCAAAAAAATAATAAATATTTTTGCTTCTTCACCAAGTTTGCCACCTATCTCCAATTTTTGACACCTAGCACTCACTTTGCCACACTTAATATGGTGTTGACACATGTTAGGACACTAATCCACACTTAAGGACACTTGTCATCACCTCCTTAATCCTAAAATACTATAAATACCCCATAGTTCTTCCATTTTTTTTCACACCACTTCAAAACATTTCAAAGCAAAGTGTGAAGTTCTTCTTTCTATCCTTCTTGGATCTTGTTTCCAACATTTGGAAGCCTCCTATCTTGAATTCTGAAAGTGTTCTTCAACACGAGTAAGTACTCTTCCTAGTTCTACAATTGTTTTTAGCTATTTTGAGCTAAAAGTCGAACAGTTTGGCTTCCTGATTGACTTTTGGTTCTGACCATATTTGGTCAAGTCAAAGTTCAATCGAACTTTGCAACATGATCACAATCACGAAGGTTATAATCCCTAGCGATTTCACCTTCTGATTACCATGTTTACTAGTCGAAGTGATAAGTTAAAGTTTCGGTAAAAAAATGCACATAGTAAAAAAATGCACATGATGTGCATTTTATGACGAAACTATTTTCGGGTATCAAAACACCAAGTTTTGATACCAAAACAGTTTTATAAACTTAGTTAGACATATTTTGAAATGTCTAACTCATCACTTCTAATTTAGTGCTTATTTAGGGTCGTAAGTCGAGCGGTCTTGACCACCGCTTTGACTTTCGAATCCGACCCGTTTGGTAGATCTTAGGATCCTACCAAACACATATTTGTGACCATAGTTACATAGGGAATAACCTACTAAGGTCATACCTTATGGTCACATCGTTTGGTTAGTGTTATGATAAGTTACTTCTATGTTCTAAAAAAATGATGACTAAAATGCCCTTTTGCGCATAAATCAATTTTAAACATATGTAACCAAATTTTTGATATATAAACTGATGTTTTAACATTTTCAAACATGCTTGGGTATTTAAGACTTATCATAGGGCATGTTTAACCATCCGATCACATGTTTACGCTAATGACCCGTTAAAGTAGCGTAAACTACTTTAACGAGTCATAATGGGTCAAAAGCACTTAGGATCCTTTCCAAATCAGAATGTTAAGTTTGTTAAACCATATCACATGAGTTCCAACACTCGTTTGGTTTATAAGCCTTCATTCTATCCGATCTCCCGTTTGTAGTCCCGACACGCTAACATATTTATCTGACACATTAGGACACGTTTGAGCTTTGTTTATTACGTTGATCAAGAGCACTTTCGCAATCCCAAGTGAGTACATAGCCCCCCTCTTTTACATTTTCAAATGTTTTGGGGTGATTCATATGTGCCTATAATTATTTTCAAGATTTCAAAACAATATACATGGTTTATAAATACAAAATGATTTTCAAAGTGAGTACACAGTTCCCCTCTTTTATGTTTTGCAAATGTTTTGGGTGACTCATATGTGCTAAATCATTTTAAGTTTTCAAAAACAATGTCTATGGTTTATATATAAAACAATACGATTTCAATAATGTGAACAACTTGTTGATGCGTTATCCATAACACGAATGACATTCATTAGCTTTAGCCAAGCCGACCAGTAGTATGTTATGGTACCATAGGACTGACAATCCGATTATCGGACTGTTCACTGGATTTGGTGGAAGTTTGGGTAATGACAGAAACTGTTTCTGATTACCAAATCAATTGTTGATTTGTTAGTCTAGTTAAAGAGACCCTTTGGTGTCTATTAAAGATACCCTTTGGTGGTATAGTCAACAAAGGTTTGAATGTGTTCATTAAAGAACGATCAAAAGTTTTCACAATTAAAAACACGGACGATTTTGATTTATAACACGGACAAATGGTTTATAACACAGATAAATTGTTTTGAACAATGTCACCCAATGATTTTCACTTAAAGATATAAACCATACGAAGTTTTCTTTTGAATCAATCTATTACAAGGTTTTTACAAAAGAAATGTTTGTTGTCAAGATTAATGGCTACAAGGTTTTCACAACTCTAACCAACTTGCTTTAGTTGGTTAATTGTATTGCAATATCAAACACTTTTGATAAGAGATTTTCACTTAACGACTCTTGTTGTCGGACGAGGTGTTGCAATATGTATACAAGGCCACGAATTTGACACACTCACAAAACCTATGTACTCGCCGACATTTTTTATGCTGGCTATCTTTTCACATATGTTTCAGGAATCAATACTTGATAATATGATGCATGCTTCACATAGGAATGGACGCGGGCCTTAGTGACTTAAATCATGAAAGACAATTTATTTATGTGTTGTTTCTGTTTATCCCAAGAGAATGTAAACATTTAACTTAATCAAACAAAATTTTAAATTCCATGAGTTGTGAAACAATAGTTCTGTGACATGACTCCCCGACTTTCCGCTGTGGTTCGTTGTTTTACGTGGTCGGGGTGTTACAGAAAGATTGGTATCGGAGCTTATGGTTATAGGGAATTAGGTTATTAGTAATGCTTTGACCTAGACTATAACCTTCCTAGGACCCTAACGCGAGTTATCTTGTGTTTAGATTATTAAAACAATACCATCACCTATCCTTAGGTGATTACTAAAACAAATACACAAGTTACAAATTCGTTTTGAAAATCAATCATCTATCCTTAGATGATTTGTTTTGGCTTAAAGCCTTGTAGGTTTTCAGAATCCTGTCAAAGTTTGGGTTTTATCTATGTGTGCAATCTGGAAGGGTGGATGCCTGTACCCTGAGTTTTCTGTCTAAGGCTATAATGTTCATACAAATCCGCTTTATCGGACCAGTCACTCTTACCAGGAACTCTTGGGGTGAGTGTCCACTTATAGGCTAAAGCATGTCTTCGTGATACATTATAAAGACCCATTTACTTTGATTAGTCACCGTGTGTTGTTTGTTTGTTTTTATGTAACGAACGAATGACCACCATCCTTATATTTCGTCGATAGTTTTAACATTTCTCTTCATTATCCAATGTCAATCACACATATTTTCCTTCATGTTTTCTTCTAGAATGCCTCCTCGACGTAATACAACTCAAAATGCCAAAATGGCAGCTATGATCGCTCAGCAAATTGCTGTTGTACTCCCAAACCTAGTGACCCAGATAAACCAAGCAAACAATAACAATAATAACAACAACAATGCACCCGCACCATGCAACTACAAACAATTTAACTCGGCTAAACCACTTAAGTTTACTGGGTCCGAAGGAGCTACTGAACGCCTGCAGTGGTTTGAGAGTCTTGAAAGCACATTTCATCATGTTCAATGCCCGAATGAGTGAAAAGTCGAGTTTGCATCAAGTGTATTCCAGAAAAGAGCACTTACAAGGTGGAATGGTGTGATGAGAGATAGGGGTGCCGATGTGGTAATGTCACAAACGTGGGAAGAGCTTCGAGCTCTAATGATGAGGGAATTATGCCCACGTCATGAACAACGGGCACTGGAAGATGAATTCCACAATCTTAAACAAGATAGTGGACAGCATCGTGCCTACACTGACCGTTACAAAGAATTGAGCTTGTTGTGTCCCGCCATGGTCACCCCGTTGGATAAAGCAATCGAGAGGTACATCGATGGCCTGCCTGACCCCGTTCAGGACATTGTTACTGGTGGCAACCCTACCACCGTTCGACAGGCTATCGAATTAGCTGCTACCCTGACTGAGTCTCAGGTCAAGAAGGGGAAACTTTTTCGCAAGGGCGACAAGAAACAGACAGCTAAGACCACTCAAGAGAAAACAAAGGTGAGTCTTCTAAGAAGTCAAGGAAGCGTAAGGCTTCACAGAACTTTGCAGTTGTTTCACAACCTAACCAGAACACTCAAACCCAGCCAGCACAACCTCCTGCGAGGAAACTCTATGCTGGTACTGCACCGTTGTGCAACCGGTGCAATGGTCACCATCAAGCTCACATACAGTGTCGTCAATGCACATCATGTGGAAGATTCGGACACGTAGCCAATGTTTGTCGTTTGGCCCCAAAACAAGTTGTTCAGAACCCTATTCAACCCCAAGCCAACCCTACTAGACCTCCGTTCCCACCTG
Source organism: Scalesia atractyloides (assembly GCA_947069175.1). NCBI lineage: Eukaryota > Viridiplantae > Streptophyta > Magnoliopsida > Asterales > Asteraceae > Scalesia > Scalesia atractyloides. The sequence goes on from CAMTDV010000116.1 coordinate 41,943,292, forward strand.
GTTCTTGCTACAACTGTGGCAAGATGGGTCACTTTAGAAACAACTGCCCAAAATTGGTGAACGCGAATGCAAATCCAACCCGTGGACGCGCATTCAACATCAATGCCAACGAGGCTCGTGCTGATAATGAAGTCATTAATGGTACGTTCCTTGTTAACAATCATCATGCTTCTATTCTTTTCGATTCGGGTGCCGATAGAAGCTTTATATCACTAGTCTTTGAACCTTTGCTTTCAATGCCTAAAACTAAACTAGGAAAACCCTTAACAGTGGAAATAGCTAGTGGTGAACCCCTTGTGCTCGACTATGTCATTCGTACTTGCCAATTGAACTTCGATAACCACCTTTTTCCCATTGACCTCACACCAATGCAACTCGGGAGTTTTGACATCATCATAGGAATGGATTGGTTAACCAAACACCATGCTGAGGTGATCTGTTTCGACAAGGTTGGTCGTATACCTCTTTCGTCTGGCGAAACCTTAGAAGTTCATGGAGAGAAACCCTCTAGTAGCCTAAAACTCATGACCTGTAACCAGGCCCAAAAATACCTACGAAAGAATTATGTAGCCTTTTTGGCACATATCGTAGAGGAAAAAGGCAAGGGTAAGACTGTTCAGGACATCCCCATTGTTCGGGAATTTCCTGAGGTATTTCCTGAAGAGCTACCTGGTTTACCCCCAATTCGTCAAGTTGAGTTTCGTATTGACCTTGTACCTGGTGCAAACCCAATTGCTAAATCTCCTTACCGACTTGCACCGTCTGAAATGCAAGAGTTGTCAAAGCAACTCCAAGAATTTCAGAAAGGGGATTCATTCGTCCGAGCTTTTCACCTTGGGGCGCTCCTGTCCTATTCGTGAAAAAAAGGATGTTTCCTTCCGTATGTGTATCGATTATCGTGAGCTCCTCAAACTCAGAATCAAAAATCGATATCCCCTACCTCGCATTGATGATCTCTTTGATCAGCTACAAGGTGCGACATGCTTTTCAAAGATTGATCTGCGTTCTGGGTATCATCAATTTCGTGTACTCGAAGAAGATATTCCCAAGACTGCTTTTCGCACTCGATACGGCCATTACGAGTTCACTGTCATGCCTTTTGGTTTGACGAATGCTCATGCCGCCTTCATGGACTTAATGAATAGGGTTTGTAAACCATATTTAGAGAAGTTCATCATTGTTTTCATCGACGACATCCTCATTTATTCTAAGTCTCATGCCGATCACGAACAACATCTTCGTCTAACGATGGAACTCCTGAAGAAAGAACAACTTTACGCCAAATTCTCCAAATGTGAATTTTGGCTAAACGAAGTTCAATTTTTGGGACACATTGTTAACGAACAAGGTATACATGTAGATCCCGGCAAAATCAGTGCGATTAGGGATTGGAGTACACTTACTACTCCTATCGAAGTTCGTTCATTTCTTGGTCTTGCTGGATACTATCAACGATTCATCGCGAACTTTTCAAAGATCACGGTTCCCCTCACCACTTTGACTCAAAAGAATAAACCTTTCGAGTGGGGACCCAAACAAGAGGAAGCCTTTCAAACACTGAAACAAAAACTCTGTAATGCTCATGTTTTATCTTTACCCGACGGCAAAGATGATTTCGTTGTCTATTGTGACGCATCAAACCTAGGCCTTGGTTGTGTTCTCATGCAAAGAGACAAAGTCATAGCCTATCCTTCAAGACAATTGAAAATCCATGAGAAGAACTACACAACTCATGATCTTGAGTTAGGAGCCGTAGTTTGTGCTCTCAAAATTTGGAGACACGGCCTTTACGGTATGAAATGTGTGGTTTTCACTGACCACAAAAGTCTCCAACACATATTCAATCAAAAGGAGCTTAAAATGAGACAACGAAGTTGGGTCAAACTTTTGAATGACTACGATTGCGAGATTCGCTACCATCCTGGTAAGGCGAATGTTGTGGCTAATGCGCTTAGTCGTAAGGAACGTGTCAAACTTCATTGTGTTCGAGTTCAATCTGATATTCAGACACGTATCCTTCAAGCACAACATACATGTGTGACCCAAAGCTTGTTGAAAAATGAGCTGCCACAAAATCTCAAACTTCAACTCGAAACAAAAGATAACGGATTACTCTACTACAAGAACCGTTTGTGGATTCCTAGTCAAGGCAATCTCCGCAGCTTATTGATGGACGAAGCTCATAAGTCTCATTATTCAATCCATCCTGGGGGAGACAAAATGTATAAGGATCTTCGTACCCAGTATTGGGGGCCGGGTATGATGAAGGACATTGCCTTATATGTGTCTAAATGCCTAACTTGTCTTACAGTTAAGGCAGAACATCAACGCCCATCTGGTTTACTTGAGCAACCACAAATATCGGTATGGAAGTGGGAGAATATTGCGATGGATCTCGTCACTAAACTACCACGCACACCTAGAGGTCATGATGCCATTTGGGTAATCATCTATAGTCTAACAAAGTTAGCACACTTTTTGGCAATTCGTGAGGATCTATCTGCTGACAAACTCGCCAAGATCTACGTTGATGAGATTGTATCTCGTCATGGTATTCCTTTGAACATCATATCCGATCGAGATGCTCGATTCTCATCTCACTTTTGGAAGACCATGCAATCTGCCATGGGAACCAAACTCAATCGGAGCACTGCTTATCATCCTCAAACGGATGAAAAATCTGAAAGGACAATTCAAATACTGGAGGATATGCTTAGCATGTGTGATCGACTTTGGTGGTAGTTGGGATTCGCATCTACCATTGGTCGAATTCTCCTACAACAATAGTTATCACGCCAAAATCAATATGGCCCCATTCGAAGCTCTATACGGTCGAAAATGCCGTTCACCTCTCTGCTGGAATGAGGTCGGTGAAGCTCAGCTCACTGGACCTGAACTCATTCATGACACAACAGACAAAGTCAAGAAAATTCGTGATAACCTTCTGACAGCTAGAAGCCGTCAAAAGAGTTATGCGGACAAACGACGCAAGCCCTTGGAATTCCAAGTTGGTGATCATGTCCTTGTCAACGTATCCCCTTGGAAATGTGTGATTAGATTTGGAAAGAAAGGAAAACTTGCACCACGATATATTGGACCATTCAAGATCGCTGAGAGAATCGGAAAGGTGGCCTACCGACTTGAGCTACCTCCTGAACTTGGGAATATTCACCCAACATTCCACGTGTCCAATTTGAAAAGTGTTTAGCCGATACAAACCTCCACATTCCCCTCGACGAAATTCACGTGGAAGACACTATGCACTTTGTCGAGAAACCTGTGGAGATAGTGGACCGTGAAGTCAAGAAACTCAAGCGTAGACGTATACCGATAGTTAAAGTTCGTTGGGAATCCAAACGTGGCCCAGAATTTACTTGGGAACGAGAGGATCAGATGAAAGCAAAATATCCACATCTGTTTCACAAAGTTTCCTCTAATTAAATTTCGGGACAAAATTTCCAAAAGTAGGGGAGACTGTGACATTTCTGCATTTTTAATCATTGAACAATTACAAACAATTTCGTATTCAATGAAACCCTGTGTTTTATTTTCAAATATTTTTGTATTCAATAAAATCTTGTATTTTATTGATGTGAATGCAAAAATATCAATCGTTGCCCAATTTCGATCATTTTCGTGTTCGTTAAAGCGTTTTACGCATTTTGCGAAACGCATAATCGTACAACCGAACGAACTGACATCCACGACATTTTCGGGCATAATCCAAGTTACACATGTCTTAACACCTTTATATAAGCTAAATATTAGGTTAAAGGGGTTAAAAATGGCAAACAAGTGAAAAAACAAGTCCAAGGGCCAAAAATGTCAAAAAAATAATAAATATTTTTGCTTCTTCACCAAGTTTGCCACCTATCTCCAATTTTTGACACCTAACACTCACTTTGCAATACTTAATATGGTGTTGACACATGTTAGGACACTAATCCACACTTGAGGACACTCGTCATCACCTCCTTAATCCTAAAATACTATAAATACCCCATGGTTCTTCCATTTTTTCACACCACTTCAAAACACTTCAAAGCAAAGTGTGAAGTTCTACTTTCTATCCTTCTTGGAGCTTGTTTCCAACGTTTGGAAGCCTCCTATCTTGAATTCCGAAAGTGTTCTTCAACACGAGTAAGTACTCTTCCTAGTTCTTCAATTTTTTTAGCTATTTGGAGCTAAAAGTCGAATAGTTTGGCTTCCTGATTGACTTTTGGTTCTGACCATATTTGGTCAATTCAAAGTTCTATTGAACTTTGCAACGTGATCGTAATCACGAAGGTTATAATCCCTAGCGATTTCACCTTCTGATTACCACGTTTACTAGTCTAAGTGACGAGTTAAAGTTTCAGTAAAAAAATGCACATGATGTGCATTTTACGACGAAACTATTTTCAGGTATCAAAACACCAAGTTTTCATACCAAATCAGTTTTATAAACTTAGTTAGACATATTTTGACATGTGTAACTCGTCACTTCTAGTTTAATGCTTATTTAGGGTCGTAAGTCGAGCGGTCTTGACCACCGCTTTGACTTTCGAATCCGACCCGTTTGGTCAATCTTAGGATCCGACCAAATACATATTTGTGACCATAGTTGTATAGGGAATAACCTACTGAGGTTATACCTTATGATCACATTGTTTGGTTAGTGTTATGATAAGTTACTTCTACGTTCTAAAAAAATAATGACCAAAATGCCATTTTACGCATAAATCAATTTTAAACACACGTAACCAAATTTTTGACATATAAACTAATATTTTAACATTTTCAAATATGCTTGGGCATTTAAGACTTATCATAGGACATGTTTAACCATCCGATCACACGTTACGCTAATGACCCGTTAAAGTAGCGTAAACTACTTAACGAGTCATAATGGGTCAAAAGCACTTAGGATCCTTTCCAAATGAGAATGTTAAGTTTGTTAAACCATATCACATGAGTTCCAACACTCGTTTGGTTTATAAGACTTCATTCTATCCGATCTCCCGTTTGTAGTCCCGAGACGCTAACATATTTATCTGACACATTAGGACACGTTTGAGCTCTGTTTATTTCATTGATCAAGAACACTTTCACAATCCCAAGTGAGTACATATTTCCCCTCTTTTACATTTTCTAAATGTTTTGGGGTGATTCATATGTGCCTATAAATATTTTCAAGACTTCAAAACAATATACATGGTTTATATATACAAAATGATTTTCAATTTGAGTATATAACCCCCTCTTTTACATTTTCTAAATATTTTGGAGTGATTCATATGTGCCAATAATCATTTTCAAGATTTCAAAACAATTACATGGTTTATATATACATAACGACTCAAAGTGAGTTCATAGTTCCCCTCTTTTACGTTTTGCAAATGTTTTGGGGTGACTCATATGTGCTAAATCATTTTCAAGTTTTCAAAAACATTGTTTATGGTTTATATAAGAAACAATACGATTTCAATAATGTGAACAACTTGTTGATGCATTATCCATAACATGAATGACATTCATAAGCTTTCGCCGAGCCGACCAGTAGTATGTTATGGTACCATAGGACTGACAATCCCATTATCCGACTATTCACTGGATTTGGTGGAAGTTTGGGTAATGACAGAAACTGTTTCTGATTAACAAATCAATTGTTAATTTGTTAGTCTAGTTAAAGAGACCCTTTGGTGGTCAATTAAAGATATCCTTGGTGGCATAGTCAACAAAGGTTTGAATGTGTTCATTAAAGAACGATCAAAAGTTTTCACAATTAAAAACACGGACGATTTTGATTTATAACACGGACAAATTGTTTTGAACAATGTCATGCAATGATTTTCACTCAAAGATATAAACCATACGAAGTTTTCTTTTGAATCAATCTATTAGAAGGTTTTTACAAGAGAAATTTTTTTGTCAAGATTCATGGCTACAAGGTTTTCACAACTCTAACCAACTTGCTTTAGTTGGTTAATTGTATTGCAATATCAAACACTTTTGATACGAGATTTTCACTTAACGACCCTTGTTGTCGGACGAGGTGTTGCAATATGTATACAAGGCCACGAATTTGACACACTCACAAAACCTATGTACTCGCCGACATTTTTTATGCTGACTCTCTTTTCACATATGTTTCAGGAATCAATACTTCATAATATGATGCATGCTTCACATAGGAATGGACGCGGGCCTTAGTGACTTAAAACATGAAAGACAATTTATTTATGTGTTGTTTCTGTTTATCCCAAGAGAATGTAAACATTTAACTTAATCAAACGAAATTTTAAATTCCATGAGTTGTGAAACAATAGTTCTGTGACATGACTCCCTGACGTTTCCGCCGCGGTTCGTCGTTTTACGCGGTCGGGGTGTTACAAATCTATACTAGACTATTACATTATAATAGTTCAAATAAATTGTGGGATGCGTTAAAAGAAAATTTTGGTGGAATAGAGGATGCCATTGAAAACAACCGTGAAATTCTCAACCAACAGTATGAAACCTTCAGTCATGTAAAGGGAGAAACCTAGGCTCACAATTAGAGAGATTCAATTGCTTGATCAGTGAATTAAAATTGGTAGGTAAAGAATTTCCAAATAACACCTTGAGTAATAGGTTTCTTAGGTCATTACCTAAAAAGTGGGACATTATTGCTATTGTTATGAGAACCACACTAGGGTTCAAGGACTTGACCTTGACTCAACTTCATTGTTATAAAAACTTACATAAAAGAAGAAACTCCGAGAAACTAGAAAAGTGTCTAATGATTATGTCTTTTGGAACACAACAGTTTTGAGTGAAGAAGAATCAACATTTAGAACAGTACATGATCAGGGTTATGAACCTTTTATTGACCTATCCACTAGAATTAACTCTGATCAATACTTGTTGGACCTACAAAAGAACAAATGACATTCAAAAGTCAAAAGATGACCATGTGATCAAGAAATAAACGTAGATGAAGCATTCTCCTCCTAAAGATAGTGAATCTTGAATACTAATCAGAACATCCATTCAAGCCTTGGAAACCATTGTTGAAGAAGAACCAAACACTAATCAAGACCAAAGTGTTGTTGAATAAAATATTTGTTCAAGAAGACCAAACATCTGTCCAGGCCAAACATATGTTTAATATGAAGCGACAACAATTTGAAGACTAGCAGTTTCATCTATGTAACAATATATTGCTCGTAACAGAGTTTTAGTATAGTAGATCAGATGCTAGATTCCCACATATGTATAACATCTGTGAAATTTTTTCTATTAAGAATGTTAGATGTCACTATCAGTGTGATGTCAACTGATTACTAATAGATCTTTAATGCTTAGTATAAATAGATCTCACCTGTTAGAGATCTATTCATCACTCCACACATTCTCTTTTGTACGAACAGATTTGTGAGTGATCAGGCTGAGGGGGAGATTGTCAAATCATTATATTGTAATTGTAATCTTTTGATTTTAGTGGAAAACAGTTGTTGATATATCTTCCTTCTTATGTATTTGCATTTATTTGCCTTTCAATTTATAAATTGTTTTTTCTTATTTTTGCTTAAAAACCACATGTATCAAATTTAGATCCTAAATCGGAGGACAAGAGGTTGGGTTTGATAAATCCAAGATAAAGTGTTTCAAGTGTAACATGCTAGGTCATTTTGCTAGGGAATGCAGAAAGCAAACAAGTAATTCTACACTATTCATAACCCACCCAAATCAAAGATCTCAAGCAAATAAGCAACAACACTTTTAGCAAAATACCCAAAATACCCCTGCATAAATGTTCAAAACACTCTACATTTTGCACAAAGAATTAGTCCTATCCCTTTGCAGTATATCCAAACCCATGTTTCTCACGTTAGTACGTTCAAATGTATGTCTCACATGTTCAAGCACCTCTTACCAGTCTTGCTCCTGCATCTATAGAACCCAATCAACAAAGCTTTTTCACTTTAGGCTTTGCTGACCGGAGTAGTCTACCAGAGGACCTAACTGATGAAAACTTCGCTTTAATAGCAAAAAGTAATGATGAACATGATAACTTTTATTTTATGGAAATTGAATGTATCTCTTGAGAAGTTGAGCAAGAAAAAGAAAAGGTATGCAGATTGAAGAACTCAAAAGGGAAGAAATCAAGATCACAGAACCTCGTGGTAAAAAGATCACTCTTGAAAAACCACAAAGTTCAATTCAGACGAAAAAATAAAAGTATGAATTTAAACCAACATGGTCTGATGAATATGATGTGCTTCAAAACTTTGAACCCATTGATTTCACAAACCCAAATTGTCTCAAAGCACCAAAGATAATAATCATTCCTATCACTAAATCTGAGATAGACAATCAAACAGACCTTTTGTACTTAGTATAAATAGATCTCATCTTTTGAAGATTTATTCATCATTTCACACATTATCTTTTGTATGAACACATCTGTGATTGACAAGGTTGAGGGTAATATTGCATAACCAATATATTGTAATTGTAATCTTTTAATTTCAATGGAAAACAATTGTTAATATATCTTACTGCTTGTGTATTTGCATTTATTTATCTTTCAATTTATAAATTGTTTGTTCTTATTCTTGCTTAAAAACCACTAGTATCAAACTCAGATCCTAACAGAATGTCCATACTTTGCTCCTACAACAAATGATGATGGTCAAGTCCTGATAATATGTCCTTTGTGATGGATGATTTATAGCATATTGATCCCATTGACCTAGAGGAAATGGACATTTTGCATCAATTAGCCATACTCAATGTTAGAACCAACAATTTCTATAAGAGAACTGGTAGGAAATTTCAAGGGTTGCATGGTAGGTCAAGAATCAGTTTGAATAAATCCAAGAGTAAATGTTCTAATGTAATAGATTACATCAATTTTCAAGGGAATATGGAAGTCAAGTTAGTAGTTCAACACCCATGATAACCTATACAAGCCAAAGACCTCAATCTAGCAATCAGCAACACTTTTACCATTCTTCCCAAAATACCCCTAGACTTAGTGTTCAAAAGACCTCACATTTTGATCAATCCCTAAACCCTTCTCTTGTGCAATATGTTCAAACCATTGTTCCTCAAATTTTATATGTTTGAAATTATCGGATCCGATGGGTTTAGACGAATTTTGGATAGGATAAAGTTAATTTGGTAAAAATCTCATAAGAATAGTCTAAAGTAGAAAGATTCCATTTATAATGAAAGAGCATACATCATTTTACAAGTTGGAGAGAGCATCATGCAATCTCTCCAACATTTCCCCTAGATTCCAAAACCTAACAACTTTTAACACGTGACTCCTACATATACATGAAGTTTGGAACGGATGTGCTTGTCCGTGCAGATGAGCTTCATCCGTGCAGATTACTTCATCCTTACGGATGAATCCTCGTCCTATCCAAACTTTCATGTGTTTGAATCTCTGTCTAAAATATACAATATTCAACACACTCTTTATCTATCATATTCGCACAATGGCGGACATACATAATATGCACTAACAAATTCCCCATTGGTCGTCACTATCGAATCTTGATCTTCAAATATGAAAGTTGTGTTTAAATATTCTGCAAATTTAATCAAGCATTTGATATCATCAAATAAATCCCCCTTGATTGATGATTCGGTTTTCATTTTGCAATAGCATATTCCCCGTGAAATGATTCCCCATGGAATGACATTTTAGTTCTCTGTTTTCAAGGTCCCTGACCTCCTCTGATTTGCTTAACTTCAATCTTCACGAATACTCACCAACTTGAAACTAATCAATGCAGCTTCTCCATTTCAACATTAACCACATCTGTGTTCGGTTTTTGATCTACCAGTTTAGCTCAATCTTTTAATCTTCAAAAACTCAACAGGCAATTGATAGGGTAAACTTCAAGTCTATGAATACCCACGGATTTTTGAAATCCCGTCTTATGTAACCATCACTATCCACAACCAATCTTGAAATGCTGGTTAGTGTAAACGGTAATCTCCATGATCAACAACCTTCATCAGATAACAAATCATCTAGTAATACACTATGATCTAAGAAACATTCTTTCACGATCAAATTGAGATTCTTCCTCTTCAGTCAACAAACACTATCATTCCCCGTCCGAAAAACAACTCATCTGCTTGAATATTAACCATTTTGATATTTTAGACTATCACAGAGCTGTCGTATATCTAATATCTTGAAAGCTCTCTAACATCTTTTAAGTATCGACACTTCTGATGCATCACTCCTTTGACGCTAATCCTGCCAACAAGCTTATACGAAGACTCGGGACACAAACCCAAAGACATTAATCTGATCACAAACTCAAGAATCTAAACTTCCTATGATCAAGAACTAATGAATCTAAATCCTATGCATCCCCAGACAATGTGAAGTCAGAACCACCAGAAAACTGTTTAATATTTGAAATTTTTTATTCCCTCTCATTTGACACATTCTGACCTCTCTAAATTTATCAATGCATTTCCCCCTCAAAATAAGCAAATTAAATCCCCTATTTTCTTTGCAAAACTCAAATATGACATTTTGTTCCACAAAAGTCAAATTTTCAGCAAATGCGTATTTTACTTTTAGGCCCATTAGTGAATGTCCACGATCCGACGGTTCTAGACGGAGTTTGGGCATAATATCACTAATTCAATAGAATGTTATTAAGAAAGGAGTAAAAACAGAATCAGCGGAAGCTTTCTTCATTCATACCGAAAGAGTATACATCTTTTTTGGCTGGCGAAATTCTGGGGAAATTTCGACAGCGTTTCCCCTTTGGGAACTCCAAAACTTACAAAACAATGAACACACTACACCATTTATAGACATGTTTTACCCTCGTGCAAAGTGAGGAAATTACCTTCGTGCGAAGTGAGCTATCACTTCGTACGAAGTGACAATACAAAACCGTTCTCATTCGCACTTAGGTCGTGTGTTCGTATCTATACTATACAATATTCAACACATACTCTATCTAGCCTATTCGTATAGTGACAGACACAAAGTGCATCCACAATTTCTCCCTTGGACGTCACTATCAAAGCTTGATCTTGATCTTGAAATATGAGAGCCGTGTTTGAATATTCTACAACTTCAATCAAGGTATCTGTCGATGTCGTAGAACGTCAATAAATTCCCCCTTGATTGATGATTTGGGTTTGCATCATCTACATTACGTTCCCCCTGAAACAATTTCTCTAGTTAAGGTTCTTGTTTGCACGGTTTCCAACCTCCTCTGATTTTCTTAATCGACAAATTTTCTTGAATAATTACTAACTCGAAATTAATCAATACAGCTTCCCTATTTCAACTTTGACCACATCCGTGTTCGGTATAGCGCTCTCCTCCTATGCTCGATCCTTTGATCTTCAAAATCCAACCGGCAATTGATAGAAACTTCGAATTACCACAACGATAAACTTCAAATCAATGAATATCCGCAAAAATCTAAAATCCCAATTTCCATAATCAAATTTAAGCATAATCTTGAAAGATTGATTAGCAAATTGGTAATCTTCTCAATTAGCACATCTTCATCAGAATCAAATAATTTGATAACACATAGTAATCTTCTCTACTTCGTTCAAGATCAAACATGTAATCTTCGTCTTTCATAACAATCTCAAATGTATAGTCTATTCGTGAGCCACTGGTACAATTCTTTGTCCGAAAGATCCATTATATCATCTTCTTTAGTCATGAATTGCAAGTATATAGCCTTCCTCGTTAGTCCCGGCGCAACTGAAACAACAAAACATCGTCATTTCCGGGCGGTTAGTCCGGAAAACAGTTCATTTGCCTTGCAGAGTTAAATTGGATACTTTGTACCACTAAGCAGTTGTGTGTGCAACCGGCTTGTATGAAGCCTCAAGCATCAACGTGACCATGACTATGGAATCCGATAAACAACTCCTCCAAGACTCAATTATGCAACCCCACTTTTACGAAAAGTAGACATCAACTTAATCTCATCACTAATGAATTCTAACTCCACTTTGATCTCGTACGGAAAAATCGAAGACACTTTGCATCAACAAATAATCTGCAGTCGTAACCACCCGAATACAGTTGTACCGTCACGAATTTCAAAATGCTGGAATCTTCATATATATGTGAAATCTTCGTACCAAATGTTTCACTGAAATTCCCCCTTAAATCTGGAAAATCAGTGTTTATGAAAAGCGGATTTAACGTTAAGGCCCATGGATAGTCACTATACTAGAAGATCATCATTCTGCATTTGTATAAGTGACTACCACGTTATCTTCAACCAACTATGATCGTATCATCAAATTTGTAATCTGAAGCTCAAGACGGTCTCCCCGAACAACCCGAATTAGACGTTAAAATTTCGAAAAAATTTGCAATCACCAATTTTTTTTCTAGACACCTGTCTCGTTAATACGATCAAAAAATGCCTTTTTTTAGGTATCCCAGGTTACCTTCGTACGAGGTAACTACCTTCATGCGAAGGAATCTATTTTTGTGCGAATTGGAGCCTATCTTCGTGCAAAGATAGTACCTTCCTGCGAAGATAATCCATGATTAACATATTTTTCGATCCAAAATCTTTATTTCGGTGAATTTCAAGATTGTTCTAGCATAGATCTGGTCGAAAATGATTTTCTAACAATCCTATAAGTTCAATTTTACTTTTTGTCCATGGATTGTCCGTTTATTTGATGTTTTACATCTGAAACCTTCCTAAGTCCATATTTCATGAGCGTAGGTGAAAACCTTAGCTCTGATACCAATTGAAAGTCCAGGATCCAACGGTTCTAGATGGAAGTTTAGTCATAATATCACTAATTCGGTAGAATGTTATTAAGAACGGAGTAGAAACAGAATCAGCGGAAGCTTCATTCATTCATACCGAAAGAGTATACATCTTGTCAAGCTAGCAAAATTCTTGTGAAATTTCGCCAGCGTTTCCCCTTTAAGAACTCCAAAACTAACAAAACAATGAACACATGACACTATTTCTAAACACGCTTTACCCTCGTGCGAAGTGAGGAAATTACCTTCGTGCAAAGGTAGCTTACCTTCGTACGACGATAACTATTACCTTCGTGCGAAGTGAGCTATCACTCCGTACTAAGTGACACTACAAAACTATTCTCTTTTGCACTTGGTCGTGTGTTCATATCTATTCTATACCATATTCAATACACATTCTCTCTAGCATATTCGTACAGTGACGGACACATAGCAATCTCTATACCAAATGATAAACATTCTGCATAGATATTAATCACTACCCCATTACCTACAAAATTATGTGATCACATCATTTTAGTCATTCTCCAAAGCCTTTGACGGTGTCCCTGGACAACCCGTTTAGACGTAAAAATCTCGAAAAAATTTCAATCCCAAATTATTTCTGGACACTCGTCTAGTCACCAGATTTTTTAATCTCCGTTTTTTTACTTGTTCGTGTGGATTTATATGACTGATTGTTTTTGGAATGAATAAGCTGGTTCTTGAGGATGAGAACCTTCCATGCGGATGAAGTTTGATTCGTGTGGATGAAAGACTAGTTCATGCGAATGAACATGATTTTTCAAATGGATCAAGGTTCATTCGTGTGGATGAATGACTCATTCGCACGAATAAGAACTCCTGCGCACGAAATTGTCTCGTCCGTTCGAAAGCTACTTTTCTTATCTTTTCGATCTAAAATCTTTATATCTTCGAATTTTAAGATGATTCTTTCACATACATGGTCGAAATTCATATCTAATCAATTCTATCATTTCAATTTTACTTTTCATCTGTGGTTTCAATTTACGTCTAAAACCCATAAAAACCTAAAATTCATGAGTGTAGGTAATCCAATCAACTGCTAGCTCGATCAGACAATTATCAGAACCAAAGCACTAATTCTCTAGGTCAGAGCCCACAGTCTTCTCAAAGATCAAACAATTACCAGAACTAGAGCACTAATTCTCATGTTATACAATGCAACATTGTTATCAACTTACAGAATGCTCAAGGCTTTACCGAGTCCACAACAAAAGAGCATATTGAGATTTCTTGTTTTGATTCTCGAGTCTTATGAATGCTTGGTTGCCGTAAGAATTGGTAACTCAAATATGACTAAGGAAGACTATGATCAAATAGATCCGAATGAAATGGAGTTGATCGATATAAAATGGTGTATGGCTAGTGTCGTGAGAAGAGCTCAGAGTTTATGGAGATTACTAGGCGAAAAAATATTGGAAGGCCGGATTCTAAAGGGGTTTGATAAGTCCAAGGTTACTTGTTTCACATGCAAGGAAAAAGGTCACTTTAAACGGCAATGCACAAACCGTGATGTAAACGATGACAACAATCTGTTTGGTGGTGATTATTATAAAAGGGTTATCTACCAAAAAAATTCTCAACATCCATCGAACACTTCAAGGCCGATTCTGATCAAGATAGTTTGAAATCCAAAGACAAGGCCTTAGTGGTTACACAAGAGGATGAAGGGATTAACTCAAAAAGTGTAAATCCAAAAACCATCAGTCTTGCTCTAATGGCTGAGATAGTTGAGATGGATGAATCAAAGACAGCTAAAAAGTTATGAATGAAGAAAAACCTTCTGATGAACAACATGTTGAAATGAAGTTTTTCAAATACCGACAATGAAGGTTATTAATAATGCGCTTAGATCTATATTATCTCCTCATGTTCTCAAATCCTTTGAATGTTTCTTTAGTGAGGAAGGGAACTACGATGATTCTCATATTACTAATGCTGAGAAAAAACTTGTAGAAGAAGTCATCGATGTATCTAAAGAGAATAACGTCGAAATATTTATAGAAATCGCAGAGAAGGCGATGATGGTGTTTTGGTCAAAAATCTGATTAAAGGCAAATTTGTAAAGTGAGGTAGAGTGCTTATGTTATGAACAATTATAAGAGGATTGCTAGATGAATAAATGATGAACACAATGATTTGTACGAGAAAAAGCCCTTGATCACTAGTAGACCGCCAGCAAAAAAATCTCGGATAGTAAAAACTATCATTATCAACTATACTTCACAATGAAAAGAGGTTACAACTTCGGATGTTTTTCAAGTGTGGTACAATTGAATGCTAAGTATATTGTGAGAACTCTTGTTTGCAATGTATGCGAATGTGTGTGTCTGCAATCGTTATTATCTTAACTAACACTTGATCAATCCTTTTGAATCAACCTAACAACTAAGTCTGAATTTCTTGGAATCCCACGTTCAAGCCCCCCATGACCTTTTGTAGAATTGGAGCGTGAAGCATCTTGAACGAATTATGCCCAAGATTCCTGCTGAGACTTGGTCCACTATGTTAGTAACCTACACATGAACATTCAAAAACATAGAAAATAATTGTTAGAAATCATAAGTAATGATAAGGATCCTTCATCCTCTAAGTCCCTGCACCAACCAAAGTAATTCCTCAAGAATACATGATCCACTGTTACAAGAACCTATGCCCTAACAATTGTCCCAATATGGCAATTTTGATAACGATTCATAGCTGTCATATTACCATCAAATTTGGAATAGTCGGTACTTCATGTAACTACCAGTTACAAAGTCTAACGTAAGCGATGAGACTAGCTATAACCATCATTGCGCTATTTAGGGTATAGATAGCTCCCAAATACCTTTAAAGATCAGAAGATCCTCTATTGTATCTTCATGCCAGAGTTAATTCAGGTATTACTCTTTCTCTCTCTTTATTCTCTTCTTTGAAATCCTTCATCTCCTTCTTTGATAATGACGAAGATGACCATCCGATCCTCACCCGGTAAAAAGCACGGAGAAGGATAACATGCCCCAAAGTCAGAACCTCTTGATGAATCCTTCATTAGAGATCTGCAAGTTTACTTACACGGGGATAGAGAGTCTGTCACCCTGTTTTCCATCGGAAAATGTTTTCCGGCTGTTTGATTTCTTAGTTAGAAGTGATGCCATTTCACCCATTTGGGTGTTTTTCCATCTTTTCCATTCCTTCTTGGTTATACCTACCCTTTTCCTGATCTTACCTGGAGATTCTTCACACTAACCTGCATTAGCTACAGCCTGGCTAGGCTTATGCTTTAGAGGGTCTTGTACACCATCGAAGAAATCATCAAAGTTGAAGGGCTTGACATAAACCTTTCTGAGCTTTCCTATTTCTATTCTTTAATTACCCATGGCTCTCATCACTTCTTACTCAAGTCCAAACCTCATCAGCCTCTTCCAATCCTCAAGACCACTCAAAATGACTCCACAAGGAAGAATCCATTCTTCTTTGTAAGAAGGGATTCTATTCCTCATGAGGATAGTTTGCCCAAGAAGTGGATCTTGAAGGGTAGGATATAGGATCCTTAGATAATCACTGTAGAGATTATTATTATTATCGTTGACTTATCCTTTTCTTTTTTTTACATTAAGTAGCCAATTTTGCTTGTCGTGCCAATCTTCTTGGAAATGAAGAGAGGATTGCAGCTTTGTAGGTACTTGACTCAATTGTTAGAACTTTCAAGCTAAGGATTAAGGATTCTCAAGAGAACACCTCGCATCCTACACAATGTCAAGTAAGTATTTGTGCATATTTGTATAACGTAATTTTGAATTAAATCAATTGTATGAATCAAAAATACTTATCTGTGTGTTTCTTGAACAGGCGCTCAAAGATCCCCAAGCAAGTCAGCCTCCAAATTTGGATTGGATGATATTGATAGCATGATCTCTCCACGAAGTACCTAGATCTGGCATCAGATTAACTAATCCTAAGGATCACGGATGCTTGTCCTAGCTGTAGGAACCACCATCTCTGTAGCGATCACTACCTTAGTTCCAAAGACTAGAGAGAATAGAATCTTGCATGTGGCATTCTTTGGAGTTGTTCTATCATCCTAAAAGAACATACGGCATCTCTTCAGCCTATTTTCCTTTTTTGGATCCCAGTTTCTCCTTAAAGTTGTTGATGACAATCCTATTACTTGACTAAGTCTTGTCGTTAGCTTGTGGATGAACTGGTGTAGATGTTATCATCTTGATCCCCCAGCTGTCACATAAATTAGTCGTTCTATTCCCAATAAATTGGGATTCATTGTCACATATAATTTAAAAGAAATTCCAAATCTAGTAATAACGCTTCTTTTGGTAAAGGATATAACTTCATTTTCTCTAATTTGGACGAAAGCTTCTTCTTCTATCCTTTGGAGAAGTAGTCGGTCATGGCGAGCATAAAGACTTTTCCATCTGGTGCCTTTGGAAGTTTGGCCTACTATATCCATTCCCACTTCATTAATGGCCAAGAGGAAATTACGGGATATAAAGGCTCTGCGGGTTCGTGTAAGATATTGTTGTGTCTTTGGCAAGCATCACACTTCCTTGCATAGTTGGAAGGATCCATCACACTTCATGGAAATCCTTCAACACTTCTTGTATTTCAGGATCCTCAAAGCATCACAAATAGGGACTTGCAAGAGACCTTTTATATAGAGTGTTATGTATTATAGTAAACTGAGATGCCTTGACCCTGAATGCTCTAGGATTCTCTTCTGTGGGGATTTCTTCACTACCTCCATTACATCATTCTCCTCAATTGAAGGAAATATAATGTGAATAATAGGTACTTTTATGTCTTCTGTAATTTTTAGTGCTGATCCTAAGTTTGCAAAGCATCTGCCTCTGCGTTTTCCTCTATAGGTACCTGTGTTATGTTAAAATAATCGAACGCATTTGCCAGTTTTTTTACAATTTCTAAATATTCGATTAGGTTCTCACCTTTTACAGTATATGAGCCATTAAAGTGGTTAGTAATTAGCAATGAATCTACGTAAACTTGAAGATACCTTACGCTCATTTGTTTAGCGAACTTCAAACCTGCAATTAAGGTTTCATATTCTACTTTATTCTTAGTGGTTTGAAAGTCATAGGTGATGGACTAGGGTATTATATGCCCCTGTGACAATTTTAGTAGTACTCTCATTTGTTTAGCTAACTTCAAACCTGCAATAAAAGTTTCATATTCTACTTTATTCTTAGTGGTTTGAAAGTCACAGGCGATGGACTATGGTATTATGTGCCCCTGTGACAATTTTAGTAGTATTCCTAATCCAGATCCTTTGACATTTGAGGCACCATATGTGAAGAGTACCCAAGGATCCTTGGTTTCTCCAAGTTGTTGAACCTCCAATTTAGCTTCTCTTTGTAAATCACTATTGATATCCGCCACAAAGTAGTGCTTGGGATTTGATAGCAGTTTTACGCTTATATTTTATATCATATGCACTAAGTTTAACTTCCCATTTTTCCATTCTGCCTAACATTTCTGGTTTCATGAGAACATTCTTAACTGGGAAATTAGTTTTCACAATAATAATATGAATTTCAAATTTTGTCTTAGTTTAGTTGAAGCCATGATTAATGCAAGTATCAACTTTTCTAATTGAGAATACCCGGCTTCAGCATCAAGAAGGCTTTTACTTACATAATTACAGGGTGTTGTTGGCCTTCATGATCCTTAACTAATATTGCACTTACCGTATAACCTGAGACACCCAAGCACAAGGATAATGGTTCACCATCCACTAGTTTCATCAAAGGTTGTGCTGAGGATACATAATCCATAAGAGCTTTGAGTATAACTACATGTTTATCGATCCACTCAAACTTCTCGTTCTTCCTCAGGATGTCATATAAATCCTTGCACTTTTCTAAGGACTTTGAAATGAACCTGTTCAAAGCGGTGATCCTTCCTGTTAACCTTTGGACGTCTTTTGCACTGTTAGGAGATTTTAAGTTCATAATCGCCTTTATTTGCTTAGTACTGGCCTCCGTTCCTCTTTTTGTCACAATGTAATCCAAGAAAATCTAGCTTTGACACCAAAGTGGCACTTCGAAGGATTCAGCTTCATGTTATAGCGATCAAGTATATTGAATGCAACCTCTAGATCTTTAAGATGATCATTCGGCTTAGACTTGACTACCATATCATCAATGTAGACTTCCATGGTATCACCAATTTGGTCTTTGAACATCATGTTGACAAGTCTTTGGAATGTTGCACTTGCATTTTTTAGTCTGAAAGCTATAAAAATATAACAATATATACCGGTAGGGGTTATGAATGTGGTATCCTCTTGATCAGATGGTTCCATCTGTATTTGTTGAAATCCAGATGTAGCATCCATGAAGGTCAGCAATTCATGACCAGCCGTAGCCTCCACCATGGAGTCAATGTGTGGTAGTGGGAAAGGATCCTTGGGACATGCCTTGTTTAGGTCAGTATAATCGACACATACCCTCCACTTTCCATTTTTCTTTTGAACTACCACTCATTGGCTAACCACCTAGGATATTTTACTTCCCTAATCATACCTTCTTTTAAGAGTTTGTTTACCTCTTCTTGTATAATGGCATTTCCTTCAGGCGTAAATTTCCTACTTTTTTTGGATAGGCCTGAAAGATTTGTCTATACCTAGCTTATGTGTAATTACGTGTTTAGAAATACCTGTCATGTCTTCGTGCTTACATGCAAAGGTCGGTTTCCTTCGTTTCAGAAAGGATATGAGATCCTTTTCAATAGAATGAAGGATCTATGATCCTACGAATAACTTAATGTTGTTCCCTTGCCTCCATTACTACTTCCTTGATATCCTGTTCCCTTGCCTCCATTACGTCTCTTGGAGGTTTCTGTAATTGCTATGCTATTCTGGTCTTTGAAGCAGTCTTATTGTTCATTGTTTATCTTCATAATCCCAACGGGTTGGGAGTTCTATACACTGGTGATATGTTGAGGGAACAACCTTCATCTCGTGGATCCAGGGTTTGCCAAGAATCACATTACAACAAGATAAGCTGTCAATAACGCAAAATTTTTGGAGAGTTTACTCCCCATATATATATTGGGAATTTGATGTCCCCTAATGTATTATTGGTTTCACCACTGAAGCCAACAAGTACTGAAGATCTTCATGTAATCTCAGTCTCTAGAATATTCATTTTTTTGAGCACATCAAGCTGCACAATATTCACAGAGCCTCCTCCGTCTATGAGAATCCTGCGAACAAAATGGTTAGCAATAAATAACGTTATGACTAGACCGTCGTTGTGAGGATCCTAGATGTTAACCCTGTCATCCTCGTCAAAGGATATGTTTTTCTGATCCGTCTACGTGGAAGTCCTGATGGGTCTATCACCATTCTCCAATTTAGTTTCCTTTGCGTGTCTCTTAGCTGCCGAGAAGGAAGTGCCATAAATGTCTGATCCTTCTGAAATGAAGTTAATCACTTGGGCGTCAGCTGGAGATGGAGCAGCTCTTTCTAGGACATTCTCAGGATCCTGGGTCCTTGATTTCTTTCTGCCCAACAATTCTTTCAAATGCCCCTTGCTAAGAAGATAGCCTATTTCTCTCCTTAGTGCAATGCATTCATTTGTCAAATGCCCAAAATCATCATGGCATGCACACCATTTGGACTTATCCTTAAAGGAGTTTCACTTCTCGTTTTTCCTTGGCCACCTTGCCTTCTTGCATAGGTTCTGCAAAGCAAGCATTAATTCATTATTATCAATAGAGAAACAATATTCAGATATCATGGGATATTCTTCCTCATCGTCATCTTGTTACTCCGTGTGGATATTTTGATTATCAGGTTTTGAATATAGGTAGGATCTGTTATTCTTATAAAAAGATCCTTGTTTCTTGTCATAATTCTCATGCTTGGTAGAACCACTGAGCTTGTCTTGAATTCTTTTTCCATCCTCTAATCTGATGAATCTCAATGCCCTATTTCTAACTTTGTCCAAGTTCCTGCAAGGGGTCATGACAAGGTCATTGTAAAAGGGAGTATCCTTTTGGAATCCCATTTTAAATGGATCAATAGCTGTTGCAACATCTAGGTAGGGGATTCTAATGATTCTCTTCCAAATTTAGTGACATAATCCCTTAGGGATTCATCACAAGGCTAAGTTATTCTATAGAAGTCTCTAGTTAACCTTTCAAAAGTTCTACTACAAGAAAATTGGTTATTAAACAGGTTAACTAGATGTGAAAATGAAGTTATAGAATAGGGAGGAAGACTTAGCAGCCATTTTAACATTGATATAGTGAGTGTGGATCCAAAGTCTTTGTACAGGCAAGCCTCTTTCAGTCTTTCAGGAATGGGGTTTGTCTCCATCCTTTCCCTTTATTGTGCCATATGCTCCTCTTAATCAGTTGTAACATCATACAACTTCATGTTGGGGGTTTGGAAGCGCTTGGGTATATCTGTGTTGCATATTGGTGGTGCAAAATGACATATCTAGTGGCTCCTGTCTAGAATTTCAGGAATAGACTTGACTATTCCTAGGTGGCTGGATATCATATCCTTGAGCTTTTGCAACTCCCTTGACATAGCCTGACTAATCCCTGGATCATGCACAAAACAATAGTTAGTGCCCAAAGATGTATTATGGAAATTGTTACCTCTTGTTTGACTTGAAGGTGGTATTCCAGAAGTGTATCTGGGATAAGACATGTCTGCCATTGTAGTAGGCCTGAGAAAGCAATAGTCTGCATGGGGATGAAATCCCCATCATGGATTTCTGAGCTTCCTATAGGTTATCTCCATGAGGATCTTTAATCTTGAAAGACATTAGAGCCAGGATAGGTTTGTGTCGAAGGTCTTGGTGGGTAATACATGGATCCTTGAACTCGAGCTAAGGATCCTTGTTGATGGAAGTAGGATCCTTGAGGCTGGAACATTTCTTGTGATCCTCCAGGTTCACAGAAGGATCCTTGAGACTGAGTCATAACCAGTGATCCTTGTGAATGGATAAAGGATCCTTGTGATCCTCCAGGTTGACAAGAAGGATCCCTGTACTCTAAATAGTTTTCTTAAAGTCTACGGAAAAAAATTAGAAATGAAACTATAGGTAACCAGTAAACAGATATGTTTGTCAAAGAATCATCTTGAAATTCGAATAAATAAATAATTTGGATCGAAAAATGTGTTCAACATAGTTTGTACAAACTAGACTATGTTCGGACGAAGGTACCACCTTCGCATGAAGATAGTCACCTTCGTACAAAGGTACCCAATTTACCCTCGTACGAAGGTAACCAAAATGCCTAAAAAAAGAGGCATTGAAAAATTTTGTTGAGCGTTTTGATGAGACGAGTGTCAAGAAAAAATTTGGTGAAAGAAGGTTACACCAAAGGATAACTACCATTCCAAGCCGCTGAAGGTATCATCACCTAAGGCGGTGACGAATGTGAATCCTAAGGTTAAACCATCTGATGGGGATTGGAACACTTCTAAAAACAAACGCAAGGCTATTTAGTAACAAAAATCTGTTTCTCAAACTAATAAACCTGAAACAACTAAAGTTGCTCAACCGAAGGCAACAAACACGTTTGTTAAGCCGAAAGAAATTTGGAAACCCAAATGCAAAGCAGCAACATCACCAATTCTTGAAACGAAAGGGGACATGTGTTTAAAGGAAGTTTCTTATTTTGATACTTTAGGAATACCCAGAACCAGATGGCCTAGGTACCATTGTCTTACTAATCTCCTTATTTTTCAAGGACAGCCAAGGAGGAGTTGTTGACAATCTTTGGAATGTTGATAGCGGTTGTTCCAGGGACATAACGGGTAACATCTAATTTTTGCAAAAAGTTCAATTTTTTTTACAGATGATATGTTTCCTTTAGAGGAGATGAGGAACAGTAAGATCAGCGAAAAGTTATAATTTAAATTTCATGCTTTAATTTTGATATTGATTAGTGTTTAATCTAATGATGGAATCGTCACACCTGCTAAAATCAGAGTTAGGCATGATCTGACTGGTATCTTCATTGCACAGCGGAAGTATTTAATGCTAAGACTTCTAAAAAGTGAACGCCCGCTAAGTACTCGAATCCCTATGGGTTCTCCTATTCCAACCATGCCATAATTTGAAATTTGTAACCTGAGAAAGAACATGTGAAAAATCAACATAAAGTTGGCGAGCTCATAGTTTGTTCAAAAAGATTTAAAATAAATCTTTTTGGTAACCGGTTTAAATATTGTTATGAAAACGTAATGAAACCATTTTTCTCGGCATGTCAATTGAAAACCTTTTTTTTGTAATCTTTGAATAACCATCGATGTCTGCGTGCGACAAAAGACAACATGCCCGCATGAGCCTATAGCCAACCTCAAGCTAGGAAGTGCCTCACCAAACCGTTTACTCAAGACGGTAGACTAGCAGGCGGTTATAGTTTTAAGCGAGGACTTCACTGTATAGTTTTAAGCGATCCTACAGCCCTTACATGTTGAGTAGAGGACAATTCAGTCCTTGTGTTTATAAGCAGGACCAACCAGTCCCCTTATTTGTATGTAGGAAAAACCAGTCCTTGAGTTTGTAAGAACGACCAATAAGTCCCCTTATTCGTATGTAGGACAAACCAGTCCTTGCGTCTGTAAGCAGGACCAACCAGTCCCCTTACTTGTATGCAGGACAACCAGTCCCGTTGTAACTAGGACCTTCCCGTCATCCGTCATGAAACTCATGCACATTTCAAAAATACGCGAGTGTTTTGTAAATCCAGTATGTTTAGCATAAACCTTTCATAAACCATTTATGTTAATATAATTTCATTTGCAACATGGTCTAGAAATATGAATTTCCGTTCATCGAAATATTATGTACTTTTGCAAAAACTTTAATGTCTTTCCACCCCCGAAAACATTTATAAAAATATAAAACCGTAAAAAGTGGGGGTTATGAACTTATTTCGAGATCCAGTGCAAAGCTAGCATAATGTGATCCAAAATGTCGTTTCCAAATCATAAACTTACTAGCATGCAATCTATAACATTTCTATCAAGGAATTAAGCATATAACTCTCGACTAAAAGCGTAGCTAAACTACATGCCACCGAGCTCTAACAATTTTTCGATAAATGATTTGATGGGAAGATGCTAACTTGGTGGAAACGATAATACTATACTCATTTAATCCCGTTTGTAGTCGGTGGTAAACACTATGTCTTGGAAGCACTTAGTGTTCCAGAGATTTAAAATGTATATATATATTTATATAAAACTATAATTGTATTTATAAAATCGTATTAGTCATCCCGAACGGTCGCGCATGTACGCAAACAAGTGTTTGTATAAAAATAATACACGTCATAAACTTGTAATAAGTATTTGTACGGTTTCCAAGTAGCCGTCATGTACGTAGGTAAATGTAACTATATCTATATATATATACACACACATATATATATTTGTATATACACATATACGTTGCATAGTCGCGATAGTAGTCTTGCATCTTTTAGATAATTATCGAAATAATTTATATAGTAGTTCGTTCGTTATAATCGAGTCTCGTTTGTTTGTTATCAAAATGATTCGGGCGATAAGGTATGTGAAGATCGTACGGTGATGCATCAAATTACATTTAGACATTTAAAATAAATATAAATAATTATATTTATTTTATAAAAAGTTTCGCTTTCGGTAAACTAGTAAACCACGTTTGTTGAATCATTATCAACTTATTTTACGAGTTATAAAGTGTCGTCGAGAATAAATATACGCTTATATTTATTTTTATAAAAATTGTTTGAATCTGATAGGTTTTGTCTTTACTATAAAACACGTTTCGTATGATAGATTTTTACAAAAAAACGTGCCGAGTTTCCTCTATATTTGGACGATCCCGACAATACGAGTTGTCGATATATTTTCAAAACGCAACAATTTCAAGACACGATAATTCAATATGAACAATATACAACACAATATCATTATACGTCTGATATTTAGATAACGTTAAGGTTTTAAATTTTATATAAGTATCTTATATATATGTATCTAGACTACTTTCGCATAACTGACCAATAGGTGAAATAATTAATTGTTATTATCTCGAAACTTTGATAACGTATAATTTTAATCAGTCGGGTCGAGTTCGGTTCCGCGCCTAAATGATATTTATAAGAAATATAATAAGTTTCCGCGTCTTTAATGGCTTACCGGGCCTTAAGTTAACTGTCTTTACTGTGTTGACTAGTAGTTGACCAACATTGACCGAGTTTGACTGAGTTGACAAGGTTTTGACCAGTGTTGACTGAGTTGACCCGTGTTGACTGGGTTTGACCGAACCCAAAACTGAACCGAGGCACCAAAAATGACCCAAAACTGTCACTTGACCTGTGTTTGACCTATTGACTGAGGTGACCTAAGCCCGAGAGTGTCCCAAAATTTAATTTTCGCTCGAGACGAAAATGTTTTGTATGGACTCTACAGGTTACTAGGAGCCCAAAAATATATTTTCCGCTGGAAACGGATGCCCGAAACATCGCAAGAGTAATGCCAGTCAGAATTTTGCTGGAGAATAGAATTTCACGAAAACTTGTAGAAAGGTCTCCAACCACCCGATCTAAACATGCACGAAGTGAAAAGCCCAAAACGAGTTGGTCGAAGTTTGGCTGGAATGTCGTCGGAGTTGCTCCTGTGCTCAAACGACTTTGAATCTGCTAAAACTAACAACATCACGCGATCCGGAACGTCGAAGATAGTCGAAAGTGTATCTTGGCCGGAAAGTTCGCCGGAAAACCTCCATCGTCGCCGTCGGCGGTAGCGCCACCGTGGCCGGCCGCCGCTAGTCGTTGGACTTTGGTGTCGAATATATGTTCTAGAGAGAGAGTAAAGAGAGTTGGGTTTTAGAGAGAGAGGGAGTGGTGTGTGTGTAAGAATGGTGTGTGTGTGTGTGTGTGATGCTCCTTTTTATAGCTAGGGTTAGTGTAGGTTGTGCCCAAGGCCCATTAACCTGTTTCTAGTTTTTTAAGCGGCCCAATCGCGTCTACAAGGGCCGTTTTCGAACCGGACATCATGAACGTTATATTATTATTTTAGGTTCAAAAACATGAAAAATGATGGCGGTAGCTTGCCTTTGACGCGCACGTTCGTCGGTTGCGTTAAAAACACGTAAATTGCTTCGATCGTCGTTTCTTGTCCGTTTTTCGATCCGATTTAGACTGTGCATGTTAAAATTTGATTATGAAGCTAAAATTATCAAAATATTTCAGTTTCAAGCAAATAAACGAGTCTGATGCTTCCGTTCCGTTGTCGGTGCGTTCCTACAATGGCGTTCTCGCTCACGTATGCGTTTTGTGATGTTTGAAAGCATGATAATTCATCAAAGCCTATTCATTTTTTAAAAATATATGTATAAGACTCGT
The DNA here is from genome assembly GCA_947069175.1 of Scalesia atractyloides. Lineage (NCBI taxonomy): Eukaryota > Viridiplantae > Streptophyta > Magnoliopsida > Asterales > Asteraceae > Scalesia > Scalesia atractyloides. Next base: position 41,969,459 of record CAMTDV010000116.1, read on the forward strand.
ATTCTTTGTCGTTGTCGGTATTTTGTTCGGTGTCAGTTCGTTACTGTTTAATGTTCAAAAGTTGTCCCGCAGATCGTCGTTTGCACACCGTAAAGCCGGATAGACGTTCCCAGGCATACCAAAGGCCTAATTTAGGTAATTTGTGTTTTAAAACAATACTTATAATTGTCTTAATGTTTGTCATGCGCGTAATTAAAATCTTTAAGTTGCCGGTTGTCACAAGAACAGTTAAGCAAAAACAACAAAAATGTTTTTCATTCCCTTTCGTTTATATCTTTGTACATAAGTTTCCATTATTAGGTAATTTGTGCATGAAGTGTGATGCACGAATTTAGGGGGGGAAGAGGGACATTTATGTACATATGCATTGTTTGAGGGGGAGAAAATGAGAAAAATACAAAAACATTTGAAAAACAAAAAAATCCAAAAATATTTTATTGCATCACATGGGAAATGAAATAAATGTTCGTGTTAAAGGACTTCACTAGCACATGTAAGAGGTTATAGCTGAAAAGACTAGGATCTATTGTGATATGTCGATAGGCTTGAGGCTCAAAGTGATAAAAGATACTCAGTGATATAAACATAAAGAACTACGTACCATGTGGGTAACATACCATCGGCATATGATTTTATAGTCTTAAATCTTACGTTGATAGATAGCTAATGTCTGAAGTTTTGGGTCTTTATGCTGATAAGTGATCCAGGAATATCATGGTTGTCCTTATGTTGCATCCAAGCTATATGCAGACCTAGGAAAAGTCAGGATATCTTAAAAGAGCCAAAAAGAGGCCAAAACCTTAAAGGAAGATAAACTCAATATGAGGGAATTCCACTGAGCTAGAAAGCTAAATCTGTACCGAAAAGGTATTTGCCTAACCGTCGTTAGACATTCGATTGGTTACTCTATTGTATGAATGTACTGACCTGTTCACCAATAGTCTGACGTTGTAAATCAAAAGAATGATCTAATATACTCACCTACTACGATGAATCGTTGTGCTTACCTTGATCGCGGGGGTATATGATGGTATGCGACACACGGGTATTATAGTATAATATTTCCTTAAGTATCAGGAAGTTGAAAAAAATGAAAATTGAGCGTTAAAGTTTAAGTAGACAAACATATTGGCAATCACTTAGACCAGTGTGAATAAGTTGCTTGGTCTGCCTGAAAATGATTTTGATCCCATTGCAATGAATTGTGTATTGTAACTGTTTAGTTAGTTTCTATGTTTTATTTGCATTTATGTTTATGTTCTCATATAAAAATTAAAAAATAGAAAATTCAAAATCCAAAAATAGTGTCTTGTTTTCTTAAAACCCAAAATTCAAAAATAGAGTGTTTTATTTGTTTTATAAAAAAAATTTATTAACCGTTCTTGAAGATGTGACTAATCATCAAAAGTTGAAAGGATTTGAATTGTGAAGTCTGAGTACAAGTACTTGGATGTACCAAGTTTCATATGGTACTCTCCCTGTTGTATAGAAATTTTTGCTTATGAATTTCTTAGTATGTGCAAAACTTGATTTATATCATGAAACAGGGGTTGATGAAGTTTGAGATGCTGTTAGTTGCTAACAAAACATGAAGCATCACAACAACAAGATGCACCTGAGTTAGAAGAACCGGATATGAATTGTTGTATGACAATGATAGTACATTTGAAGAAATACCTCTGAACCGGCTTGAAAGAGAAAGATTGAAGTAGAAAAGAGCTATTGAGAATCCTCCTCTCGCATTCTTTTAACAAAATATTCAAGCAGAATGCTGATCGAGATCCTGATATTAAGCTAACCGCAAGAGAAGAAGAAAGAGACCAAGTGCTGAGAGTTCAGAATTCAAGAACTTTCACAACATCTGCAGCATAGCGACAACCATAGACTCCACTGAAGAGATTGCTGAATTCATGCTTTGAAGACAATTTGATGCATCAGTCTAGGGGAAGATTGTTAGGTCCTAGAAGCATGAGACTGACGCATCAAATATACGTATCGAAGTTGGATTTAATTGGGTTAGTTTATATTAGGTTTGGACCTTGTATAGGTCATTTGCGACATGGCTAGGGCCATGTGGGCCAGGCAAGCCCATGAGGAGCGCGTGTGGGGATGGGCGTATATAAACTAGTTTGATGGTCATAACTAGGTAGACACTTGATAGAGAAACCCTAGACTAGAGAGAGGTGGAATAACTTGTATCAGAAGGTTTTGCTAGTAATAGTAATAGAATCGTATGCAAGTTTAAAGTGAATCTGTGGTATTCTGTTCATCTCGTTCTTCTTATTTTCCGGTTTTCTTGAATCTCACCAAGTTCGGATTCCGTCCATCCTTGGTGTGTGGTTGATATCATTTTTAGATCCGGGTTCCCGAGACTTACACGGATCCTGGAATCTCAGAGCTGATGGTGGTTGTTGTGGAGTTGTCAGTGGCGTTTGAATTGAAATCACATTCTCTTGTCAGCTTCGACTATGGGAATCTCTTTTTCTTGAACCACTGAATCCGCCCTAGTGGTTGTTTCCTTTAAGTACTTTCTTCTAGACTTCTTTGTTAGTGGAGATCCTGTTTTCTTCTTGCTAACATTAGAAAGCTTGCTATTAAATCTCTTAACCTTCTTCGATGGCACATAAGATTCATCATCTTCATAATTCGTTTTCTTTCTCTTAGAAGCTCGTTCTTCATCATCAACTTTTGGATCAAAAAATCCTAGTGCTATTCTGGTTGCAACATCCTCTCCACTTTCAATCGGAGTCTCTTCAGAAAAAGATTCATTATCACCTTCAAAAGCTTGTCTTTCAATATCTCCAGCAATGTTAGATGTGTCTATTGTCCTCTTTTCACCTTGCTCTTTTTCTTGATCAGAAATAGTAGAAATAACATCATCATCACTACTTTCATCATGAAGTAAAGTATGAACAACCTTTTTCTATTCACGCTTTCTTTTCACTGCTTGTTTCTTTGCTTTCTTTTCATCCTTCTTCTTGTACCAATTGCTTCTCTTTGGTATTATTCCTCTAAACATTCTTCTTCTTTATTTTCAGAATTGCTTTCGTCTTTTCTTCATTTATCCTCTAGTGGTGGAATGTAATTCTTGTCTTTGATAGCTCCGAAAAACTTTTTGCTTGGAGGAACTGTTTTCTGTTTTAGATATTGATTCAAGCGATTCAATGACAGATTCGTTATATACTCCATAACTAAATCATCTGAATCTTCTTTCGCTACGTTTGGGAATTGATCATCAAGCATCATTTGTACGAAACATGAATATTGTAAAAGCTTTTCTTTGACAATGTTTGCTTTCATCTGCTCAAAGATTACTTTCGTGAAATTGTATGGTAGATTCAAAGATAATGCTGCTATCATGCACATCTGATAATCCAATAGTGTGTCAAAACCTCCTTTATGATGACTCAAAGCATGTATCACTGTATATACAAAAAATTTGTAGGGTCTTCCAAGATAAGGTTTCATGAAGTTCGTCTCGTTCACATGACCCATATACCCCATTCTATAAAAACATCCTTCAACCATCCTTTCCGAATAACCAATGGGATAACTGTCTTTATCTTTAAAATCTAACACCCTCTTTTTCTTCTTCCCCTATCTTGACAATCGACCATATTGTTGGTGGATCAGGTATGAACTTCGCGTCATCCCGAAAGCGTTGAACATGCGATCTATATGCCTTATGATGATTTGTAAGCGCCTTCTTGATCGGAATACGGTCCATAAAATCCAGAATTTCCTCGAAAGGTTTCATTTATGGTAGCGACATGTCAAGTACACAACAAATGTTGTGCTTAGGCTCAAAAGTCGTTGCTTTCTTCTGTTAAAACACAAGAAATTAACACTTTGTCGAATTTCAAAATTATCAAAGATTTGGTGCGAAGGTGTCTAATGCGGAGGTACTTTTGTTACCTTCTTACGGAGGTACTTGATTAGATGGTATTTATATCTGAAGCAAGACTCAGAACCTGTTGCAAAACCAGTTTTTGAAGATTTTAAAGATAAAAATTATATTGCATCTCCAAAGGGCAAGTGGAGAAAAGATACAAGCGGGTCTGAAAAGATGAAGTACCTTGTCTTGAAGATTCTATTCCAAGGAGAAGCAGTTGGTATGAGAAATAGGAGAAGAAAAGAAAATGATCAACTCCTAAAAAGAAGCCTACACACACACGCCAACAGGCAACTGTCCACACTATGCTTAGAGATGAACAATCTGAGGAAGAAGTACCTGTGAATGAACCAGTTGCTGAGAACGTGAATATACATGGAGAAGTTTTCTCTGCTACATCATACAATAATATTGTGAAAACAGCTACTAAGATTGAGAAAGAAGCGTTTGAGGGAGATGATGAAGAAAGCTCAGATGATAGTATTGATCTTCAGAATGCAGCAGCTAAAGAAATAGAAGAACAACGAAAGCAACAACGTAAACGCAAAGTGGTTGGTAATGATGACAAGACATATGTGCCTACTGATCCCAAAGAAGAATCTATTCCAAGACCTGTTAAGAAAGCAAGACGTGCTAAAACCAAAGCTTCTAAGGTTCAGAAAAAGACAACAGGCTCTCCTAAGGCAAAGAAAGCTCGATGAAAATATGGTAGCAGGAAGACACCTGAAGTTGTTGTTACTACAGAGAATGTTGTGTGACATTTGTGCCTTTTCAATCATCGCACAATTACAAACAATTTCGTATTCAATGAAACCCTGTGTTTTATTTCCAAATATTTTTGTGTTCAATAAAATCTTGTATTTTATTGATGAGAATGCAAAAAATCGTTGCACAATTTTGATAATTTCGTGTTCGTTAAAGCGTTTTACGCATTTTTGCGAAACGCATAATCGTACAACCGAAGGAACCGACATCCACGACATTTTCGAGCATAATACAAGTTACACATGTCTTAACACCTTTATGTAACCTAAATATTAGGTTAAAGGGGTTAAAAATAGCAAACAAGTGAAAATACAAGTCCAAGGGCCAAAAATGTCAAAAAAAAATTAATAAATATTTTTGCTTCTTCACCAAGTTTGCTGCCTATCTCCAATTTTGGACACCTAGCACTCACTTTGCCACACTTAATATGGTGTTGACACATGTTAGGACACTAATCCACACTTAAGGACACTTGTCATCACCTCCTTAATCCTAAAATACTATAAATACCCCATGATTCTTCCATTTTTTTTCACACCACTTCAAAACACTTCAAAGAAAAGTGTGAAGTTCTTCTTTATATCCTTCTTGGAGCTTATTTCCAACGTTTGGAAGCCTCCTATCTTGAGTTCCGAAAGTGTTCTTCAACATGAGTAAGTACTCTTCCTAGCTCTTCAATTTTTTTAGCTATTTTGAGCTAAAAGTCAAACAGTTTGGCTTCCTGATTGACTTTTGGTTCTGGCCATATTTGGTCAAGTCAAAGTTCAATTGAACTTTGCAACGTGATCGTAATCACGAAGGTTATAATCCCTAGCGATTTCACCTTCTGATTACCACGTTTACTAGTCGAAGTGATAAGTTAAAGTTTCGGTAAAAAAATGCACATGATGTACATTTTACGACCAAACTATTTTCGGGTATCAAAACACCAAGTTTTGATACCAAATCAGTTTTATAAACTTAGTTAGACATATTTTGACATGTCTAACTCATCACCTCTAATTTAGTGCTTATTTAGGGTCGTAAGTCGAGAGGTCTTGACCACCGCTTTGACTTTCGAATCCGACCCGTTTGGTAGATCTTAGGATCCTGCAAACACATATTTGTGACCATAGTTACATAGGGAATAACCTACTAAGGTCATACCTTATGGTCACATCGTTTGGTTAGTGTTATGATAAGTTACTTCTATGTTCTAAAAAAATGATGACCAAAATGCCCTTTTGCGCATAAATCAATTTTAAACACATGTAACCAAATTTTTGACATATAAACTGATGTTTTAACATTTTCAAACATGCTTGGGCATTTAAGACTTATCATAGGTCATGTTTAATCATCCGATCACATGTTTACGCTAATGACCCGTTCAAGTAGCGTAAACTACTTTAACGAGTCATAATGGGTCAAAAGAACTTAGGATCCTTTCCAAATCAGAATGTTAAGTTTGTTAAACCATATCACATGAGTTCCAACACTCGTTTGGTTTATAAGACTTCATTCTATCCGATCTCCCGTTTGTAGTCCCGACACGCTAACTTTTTTATCTGACACATTAGGACACGTTTGAGCTTTGTTTATTCCGTTGATCAAGAACACTTTCGTAATCCCAAGTGAGTACATAGCCCCCTTCTTTTACATTTTCAAATGTTTTGGGGTGATTCATATGTGCCTATAATTATTTTCAAGATTTCAAAACAATATACATGGTTTATAAATACAAAATGATTTTCAAAGTGAGTACATAGTTCCCCTCTTTTATGATTTGCAAATGTTTTGAGGTGACTCATATGTGCTAAATCATTTTCAAGTTTTCAAAAACAATGTCTATGGTTTATATATAAAACAATACGATTTCAATAATGTGAACAACTTGTTGATGCGTTATCCATAACACGAATGACATTCATTAGCTTTGGCCAAGCCGACCAGTAGTATGTTATGGTACCATAGGACTGACAATCCCATTATCGAACTGTTCACTGGATTTGGTGGAAGTTTGGGTAATGACAGAAACTGTTTTTGATTAACAAATCAATTGTTGATTTGTTAGTCTAGTTAAAGAGACCCTTTGGTGGTCTATTAAAGATACCCTTTGGTGGTATAGTCAACAAAGGTTTGAATGTGTTCATTAAAGAACGATCAAAAGTTTTCCCAATTAAAAACACGGACGATTTTGATTTATAACACGGACAAATTGTTTTGAACAACGTCATGCAATGATTTTCACTTAAAGACATAAACTATACGAAGTTTTCTTTTGAATCAATCTATTACAAGGTTTTTACAAAAGAAATGTTTTTGTCAAGATTCATGGCTACAAGGTTTTCACAACTCTAACCAACTTGTTTTAGTTAGTTAATTGTATTGCAATATCAAACACTTTTGGTACGAGGTTTGAACTTAACGACTCGTGTAGTCGGACGATGTATTGCAATATGTATACATGGCCATGAATTTGACACGCTCACAAAACCTATGTACTCACCGGCATTTTTATGCTGACTCTCTTTTCACATATGTTTCAGGGATCAATACTTGATAATATGATGCATGCTTCACGTAGGAATGGACGCGGGCCTTAGTGACTTAAAACATGAAAGACAATTTATTTATGTGTTGTTTCTGTTTATCCCAAGACAATGTAAACATTTAACTTAATCAAACATAATTTTAAATTACATGAGTTGTGAAACAATAGTTCTATGACATGGCTCCCCGACGTTTCTGCCGCGGTTTGTTGTTTTACGCGGTCGGGGTGTTACAGAAAGATTTGTATCAGAGCTTATGGTTATAGGGAATTAGGTTATTAGTAATGCTTTGACCTAGACTATAACCTTCCTAGGACCCTAACGCGAGTTATCTTGCGTTTAGATTATTAAAACAATACTATCACCTATCCTTAGGTGATTACCAAAACAAATACACAAGTTACAAATTCGTTTTGAAAATCAATCATCTATCCTTAAATGATTTGTTTTGGCTTAAAGCCTTCTAAGTTTTCGAAATCCCGTCAAAGTTTGGGTTTTATTAATGTGAACACATGCAATCTGGAGGGTGGATGCCTGTGCCCTGAGTTTTCTGTCTAAGGCTAGAGTGTTCGTACAAATCTGCATTATCGGACCAATCACTCTTACCTGGGAACTCTTGGGGTGAGTGTCCACTTATAGGCTAAAGCATGTCTTCGCGATATATTATAAAGACCCATTTACTTTGATTAGTCACCCTGGGTCGTTTGTTTGTTTTTAAGTAACGAACGAATGACCACCATCCTTATATTTCGTTGATATTTTTACCAGCTCCCTAGATTAGCCAATTTTGTCATTCGGACCCAAAACAAGCTGTTCAGAACCCTGTTCAACCCCAAGCCAACCCTGCTAGACCTCCGTTCCTACCTGGTTCTTGCTACAACTGTGGCGAGATGGTAACATTTTCAAACATGCTTGGGAATTTAAGACTTATCATAGGACATGTTTAACCATCCGATCACACGTTTACGCTAATGACCCGTTAAAGTAGCGTAAACTACTTTAACGAGTCATAATGGGTCAAAAGCACTTAGGATCTTTTCCAAATAAGAATGTTAAGTTTGTTAAACCATATCACATGAGTTCCAACACTCGTTTGGTTTATAAGACTTCATTCTATCCGATCTCACGTTTGTAGTCCCGACACGCTAACACGTTTGAGCTTTGTTTATTTCGTTGATCAAGAACACTTTCGCAATCCCAAGTGAGTACATAGCCCCCCTCTTTTACATTTTCAAATGTTTAGGGGTGATTCATATGTGCCAATAATTATTTTTAAGATTTCAAAACAATATACATGGTTTATAAATACAAAATGATTTTCAAAGTGAGTACATAGTTCCCCTCTTTTATGTTTTGCAAATGTTTTGGGGTGACTCATATGTGCTAAATCATTTTCAAGTTTTCAAAAACAATGTCTATGGTTTATATATAAAACAATACGATGTCCATAATGTGAACAACTTGTTGATGCGTTATCCATAACACGAATGACATTCATTAGCTTTGGCCAAGCCGACCAGTATATGTTATGGTACCATAGGACTGACAATCCCATTATCGGACTGTTCACTGGATTTGGTGGAAGTTTGGGTAATGACAGAAACTGTTTCTGAATAACAAATCAATTGTTGATTTATTAGTCTAGTTAAAGACACCCTTTGGTGGTCTATTAAAGATACCCTTTGGTGGTATAGTCAACAAAGGTTTGAATGTGTTCATTAAAGAACGATCAAAAGTTTTCACAATTAAAAACACGTACGATTTTGATTTATAACACGGACAAATGGTTTATAACACGGAAAAATTGTTTTGAACAATGTCACGCAATGATTTTCACTTAAAGTTATAAACCATACGAAATTTTCTTTTTTATCAATCTATTAAAAGGTTTTTACAAAAGAATGTCTTTTGTCAAGATTCATGGCTACAAGGTTTTCACAACTCTAACCAACTTGTTTTAGTTGGTTAATTGTATTACAATATCAAACACTTTTGATACGAGGTTTTGCACTTAACGACTCTTGTAGTCGGACGAGGTATTGCAATATGTATACAAGGCCATGAATTTGACACACTCACAAAACCTATGTACTCACCGGCATTTTTATGCTGACTCTCTTTTCACATGTGTTTCAGGAATCAATACTTGATAATATGATGCATGCTTCACGTAGGAATGGACGCGGGCCTTAGTGACTTCAAACATGAAAGACAATTTATTTATATGTTGTTTCTGTTTATCCAAAGACAATGTAAACATTTAACTTAAACAAACATAATTTTAAATTCCATGAGTTTTGAAACAATAGTTCTGTGACATGGCTTCCCGACGTTTCCGCCGCAGTTTGTTGTTTTACGCGGTCGGGGTGTTACATGTTGAAACTGTACAACCACCGTCACCACCACAACAAACACCTACATCATCACAACATGTCATTCCAACATGAACACAACATATTACACCACCACAACCATCTTCAACACCTAAACATCCAACACCTCCACTACAACAAAGAACTCCACAATCTACGTAAAGATGTCAATCCTTTCCGACAGTTGATTTCAGTGAAATTCCTTATTCTAACTTTGAAGGAGGATTAGATGGTGATTTCTTCAGCAACACAAAAATTGCAAAGTTAAGTAGAATCAAGTTTCTTGAAGATGATCGAAAGAATCTGGAAGTAGTGTTGTTAAGTTTTCTAACTGAAAATGAAAGATTACGAAGGTTGGTTAAGGTATATGTAGTTGTACGACTTCGAAATAACAGAAAGTGGATTTGTTTCAGAACATATTAACCAATAAGTATGGTATAGATTTCAAATCTGAGGTTGATTTGACAGAAATAGAAGATGCGAAAGCCAGAGCTGCTGAACGTGTACGAAAAGCTAAAGAAAATGTTGCAGCTACTGGTAAAGGAAATGAAAAAATTGATGATATTCCTATTATTATCCCAACTGAACAAGAATCGGTAGTGAATGTGTCTATTGTTACACCGACTGAGCTAGAAGCTGAATCTGTGACAGAAACTGAAGCAAAATCATTATTGAACTACGTATTGATTGGTGAACCTGTTAATGTTGCTGAGGTTTCAGCAAAACAAAAGTACTTGGAAAGAAAGAAGTTGGAAGCCGATAAAGAGCTTGAAGATCTTGAAAAAGAGATTGACGATTATAATGAGAATGATGATGAAGATGTTGGAGGCGATGGTAAAAAGGGTGATGATGACAAGGGTGATGACGATGATAAAACTCATGGTGGTACAGGTGTGAAAGTGGTGGATGCTAAGTTGAATGAATCGTTTGATTATGATACTTATTTGATGGATAATGTGAATGAAGAGAGAGAAGCTGAAAGACAGGGGGAGACGAAGGACCCTGTACATGATGGTGAGCAATTAGGAATCTTCCTAGCTGCACCTATATCAACTATTCCAGATTTTCCAAATCCAATAGTTTTCTATTTAGAGCACAGTGTCGAAGAAGGTGAATTTGTACATAATTACACCAAGGAAGAGATTGCTAAAATGCTAGGTGTGACGAAGAATCATTTGATTTCGATTTTGAAGAGGAGTTAAATTGCATAACTGCATCTGATCCAAAAGACTATGTATACAAGTATCTAGATGATGCTGATAGTTATAACGAGGTTGTCATGGAGGATGATTCCGATGATGAAACAGTCAAATATTCTGGAGAGAATATGGATGACTTCCCAACCTTTCAGGAGTTATTTGTTGAAGATTCTGATGATTTGCTGAATCGAAGGGTTGAAGACACTATGAAAGATGGAAATGTTCCTAAATGTTAACAAGAGAAGAGGTAGATGAGGTGAAGAAGTCATGGTTTAAAGAGCTTCCTAAAGAACATAAATTTCGAAGACCATTTGCTTTCTTTACACGTGATCAGGATAAATCGTTGGGCAATATTCTTAGTTAGGTTGGATTAAAGAGCTGAATGTTACGCTATTAACAAGGAGTTTGGTGTGCAAAACTACTTATTTCTATGTGATATCCAAACGTTACCCTGGTGGGATGTAAGTTGGTTAAAACAAAGATGATCAATTATGAAATGAAGTTTTATAACCAACAATTATGGAAGCTGATTAAGTATGAAGCAGATCATGGTTTCAATCACTAGAAACCACATATTCCGAAGAATAAAGATTGATCCAGTGACGAAAGAGAGGGACGTAACTTTGATTGTTAAATGTCGACGCACGATGAAGAACATGCCATTATGAAAATAGAACAAGATTTTTATGAATACTTCTAGTTGTGGCAATGTGATGTTGAAATGGGCGAAGTAGTGATTGTTTTGAAGAATGAAGGATTATGGAGAGCAATCCGCATACTAGACCTGATGTGGCTAGTAAATTGTTCTAAGAAAGATGTAGAGTGTTTATTCTTTACAAGATATGTTACAAAGCTAGAGAGAAAGTTCAAGCCATGTAGTATTAAGGTATGATTAATGTGTGTTATGCTCACGGAATTAACTCTAGAAAATGTGGAGATCAAAGTGGCGTGAGCTTGAAAAGGTTCTTGAAATAGTTAAAGAAAAAAGAAACGGATTGCTGATATGATGAAGAAAGCTTCAATCAGGAGATTTCAATTCATTAAGTGGGCACCGGCTACTGATCAAACACCCCGATATCATCTGAAGAACGTAGAAAGTCAAGGAAGAATTTCTTTGGACGCTGAATGTTTAAGTTATAAAGTTTTTGAAGACTGGCCGAGACTGCGGAAATATCTAAGGGGGAGTTTGTTAATGCAGAATGTCTAGAGCCTACGTCTTAGGGTTATGTCGTGTATGTAATAGGGCTTCGATGTTAGATTTACATGTTTAGATGTATGTATTGTGCACTTCGCACGAAGTAGTGTGTCACTTCGTACGAAGTCAGTCACTCCGTATGGAGTGAGTCTACCTCGTGCGAATTGAAGACTCAACTCGTACGATCTAGGACTGTCTATAAATAGGAGAGTCGAGGTCTTGAGTATGTAGGTGTTTGGTTGACTGTGAAGGCGAAGCCCTGTCCAGTTTGTCTCAGAATTGTAACACATTGATCAATATTAATGAAATCGAGAATTTAAACAGTAATAATCATACTGTCACTAGTTAATCATGGATTCCACACATATTGACTAGATATCAAATTAGGTCCTATGCTTTTGGAGAAGAGCCGATCCTACAAGATCCACTCTTCAAGTATCTTGAACCCTTGCTTCAAAATAAGGCATTCTTTATCAATGAAGTGTGTTGTGAATTTCTTATCACAAATCTGTGAGATACTCGGTAACTTGTTGTCCAACTCTACTATATACTTGAACTTGTCGAAAGACACCACACCATTAGTCAGAATTTCTTCACCTACAATTCTCCCTCCTTGGTTCCTTGCAAACCCGACGTATCCACCCGGATAGATTTGACGTCATATAAGAGGGCCAACATCCCCATCATGTGTCGGGATGCCCCGCTATCCATGATCCACTTGGAAATGATGGATCTTGGGAGCCCCTACACATTCACTTAAACAATTATCTGAATGGCGAGACCCAAGCCTTAACAGTATTGGGTGGGTTTTCACAGTTTGGTTCACACACACTTTCATTCTTTGTTTCAACAATCGGTTCAACCTTCTCATCTATCACAGTTGGAACAGATGTTTTGATCTCTTAAAAGGATACTTTTGGTTTCATCACCCAAGTTTGATTTTTTGAAGTTGCATATTTGGGATAATATGTTGAATCTTTTTGTTCCATTTTGATTGAAGATTCAACACCCTTGTCAGTTGAAACATTAAAATTGTTGGTTTCACATTGTTTTTAGATTCGTTGTTTCGTTTTAGAATCTAGGTATGAACGAACATTGGGGATTTCTGTTTTACATCCTCTGAAGATTTCTTAACACTATAAACAGGTTTAGAGGTATTTTGTGGACACCGTCTAGCGATATGCGCAACCTGGTTGCATTTAAAGTACTTCCTATTGTCAGTTACAACAGAGGATCTCATAACCTGTTCACGGTGTTGTTTTTCAGCAAAAAAATTCTTTGTTTGATTGTTTGCTTGACAATTTCTCTTTTTCACTCTCTGAGCTTGTGCTAGAAACAAAATTTATATTCTTTGAAAACTTTGATTCTCCAAACCTGTTGTTATTTTTCGTAACATACCCAAAACCTTTCCTCTCATGAAAGTTATATCTTTGTTTATTATAAGAGCATTTAGGTTTAGAATAGTAAGATCTATCACGTTTAAAGTTTAAAATCTTTGTTCTTTAGTCATGTTTTCAAGCTCAAACATCTCAACTTCTATCAATTTAGAAACTTTGTCAACTTTGTCCAGGTTCACATTCTAAATCGGAAACTCATCATCTGAATACAGCTTGTTAGATCCATTCATTTTGTACCGGATCATCATTCAAACCATTTTCGGATTTTGGAATACAATTTTTGTGAAAACCTTCTTCATTTTCAGAACGTGGGTTTGAACTTATTTTCTCAAGATTTGTTTGAGCACTATCAAACTCAGTGCTTTCACTGTCGTTTTCTAAAGCCTTTTCAACAACTTTTTTAACAACTTTTGATTCACACTCATTCTCAAGATTTGGGTTTGAGCACTCTCAAACTTTTTTAACATTATTTGGTATAGGTTATATCGAGGTTTTCAGGCAGCTCATCTTTCTTTTCAGTTCTTAGTTTCAAATTTAGCGCCTTTTCCACCCCGTCGGGCTTTTTCTTTGAATAATTTTTCCACATTGGAGGTGGAACTCGATGATAACCCAAACCTTTGTTTTGATAACCATTCACATCCTCTCCTATTCATATTTTCCCATTTGTTAATTTAACAATTGTGTCAATATGAATATTTATTGCCATTTTTTTATCCATGACCGTCGCTTTGAGCATTGAAAGTGTGGCATTATCTTCTCTACTAGCATCTCGGTATTGACTAATAGTTCTGCTCAATTCATCATGGCTCTTTAGTGTCTTTTAGATCGCTTGATAGGTTATCTGTGTATTTTTTCATTTCTTTAAACTTCTCATCTTTCTCAAAACAATCTTTGCATGGCTCTAAGAACTTCATGCATTGTTTTTTTCTATTTCTTTCTTCTCACCTTTAACCTCTTCTTTGACCGACTCAACCATTACTTCCTGGACTTCCTTAGAGACTACCTCTTTTAGTTGGGTCATCATTGCTTTATTGGCAATATCTTTGAGGTTTTCTACATTCATTTCTTTGGTGATATCTATTATTTCTTCTACAGGCTATTTTGTTTCTTCTTCGCTTTGCATGCTTTGGTAGCTTCTTAATTCTCCGAAGAAACCTGCAAAAGAATTATAAACATCAAGAGGTATAATAGATTTAAATGCACTGTGAAAAATATGTTATTCAGCACTCAAATCTTGGTAAGTGTCTGAATTTTCATCTGGAGTTTCATCAAAGGTGATTTCAGCACAATCTTTACTTTTAACTTCTTAGACTATTTCTTCCACAACTGGTTCAATTTCCTAAATTATTTCTACTAGAAGTGCAGACTTTTGGTCTTCGGAATGTAATTATTCTAGTTGAAGCTTTCGTTTTCTTGAGTGACCACTAGAGCTTTGTGTTTTGATTTCACCGAACCATCCTCAACAACAATGAGTTTTATTGTACTCTGAGGTTGTTGAGAAGTTCGGTGGTAAATTGCTTTCTTGTAATAGTTGACGGGTGGTCTATTGGACAACCCTCAAGTGCTTTAAATCGATCAATATTCTGCACTTAATTTGGTTAATAATTAGGATTTGATAACTATGGTGTGTATGGCTTTGCAGGTACCGTAGAGCATAAATAAGCGATTTTTACGTGCTTTGATGGGAACTTGCGCTTGGCTAAGAGAAGATGAAGACACGGAGAGTTGATAAAAGAACAAAAATGGAAAAACTGCTGACCACCGTAACTGTAGCTTACAGTGGTGTCTAATCCTTTATGCACCGTAAACCAGAAGCTTGGGACTGTAAGGAAAGTTTTGACCACCGTAAGCTACGTAGGGCACCGTAGCTTACGATGGCGACCTGCGAGAAAAGTGTAACTGCCCTTTTTAATTTGGTTTTCATGAGGCTTTTAGGATATCAATCATTGGGGACATTTTTGCAAAGTCTTAGAGATGATTTTGAGTGTGTTACTTGGTCCAAGAACAATTTCTAACATTTTGTTTAGTGTTTATGATTCCTATGAACATAACATTTGAAGGTGTGATGATTTGCAAGACCATGAATGGCTAAACTCATTGTGAGCATCATAGGTGGAAGGTTTGCTTGAAACAATTGTGTTTTTATCCTTAATTTCTAGAATAATAGACCTGCACTGTTTGTAGTTTATTATGGTGTCTGAAGATTTGTTTGTAAACTATTGATTGATGTTTTGATTTTAACCTTAATCGTTCCTTCTTGGTGTCGTTAACAATCAAGATATCAAGGGAGGGTTTAGGGTTTGATATTGGTTAATTGGTCATCGGGTAACAACTTCACATCTTTGTAATCCGAGTATTTAGTTCCCTTTCATCACGACAAATAGTCAAACACGAGTCATGTTTATGTGATTCTTTCTAGTTGGATTTAAAACACAAGTGTTAATTGAAACCGAAAACTTAGGATGATTACTTGCTTCTAATATGTTTTAACAATCAATAGTTTAATTGAAATTTATTTAATTTTAAAACCAAGTCACCAAAAATCCCTATTCATTTTCTTGCATTTAGACTAATTAGTCAAATTAGTATAAACTTAAAATAGCACATATTCCACAAACTCCCTGTGTTCCATACTCACTTACCGCTAGCTATTAGTAGTATTTGGATTAAATTTACGTGAGACTACGACATCACGTCAAATTTTGGTGCCGTTGCCGGGGAGTAAATGCAACGTGTGTTATTTTTGATAGCATAGTTTGTTATTCACTGGTTGTGTTAGTGTGCAAGTTCTTACAGGTGCATGCATACTAGAGGCTCTCATAAGCTATCACCTTTGGCATTTGGTCAGGAGATCGAACGAACTTTGCGAAGAAACTGGGTTTTGCTATGAGAAAATAAAATCAGTGGTTCACCAACAACACCTACAACACCAATTTCACCGATTAACACCATGGATCCATTACCTTCCACTACAAGTCAAACATCACCATCCACATCTTCACCAATTCCTACCACCCATCCTACTTCAACACATTACGTCTACCCAACCAACACCACATCACCTACAATTACCCAAACCGGACCTGTTCCCAACTACAGCCCCACATCAATGGTTCCATCATCCTTTTTCCCGACTTCCGGTCAATCATCTTCTACCCAACAACCATTACCAAGTCAGTTTCCACCAAGTTCAACCATTGTTCATACCTCCTCTACATTTCAACCACCAACCCAACCGGGTTTCCATTATCCATTTTCTCAGTTTGTGCAATCTTCGGGTTTAGGAGGAGATGGGTTTGATTATGGGTATGAAGAAGAATTTGGAGGTTACGAAGAAGAGGTTACTATTAAGGATGAGATGGAGGTAATTTGGGACCTCAAGGAGGAATGGTTTACCAACAAAGGCAACAAATGGAACAAGTTCAAGAAGTGGTTAGGCAACCCACGAGGGTACAACCAATTTGTCCGCAAGGGCCACAGTTTCAACGACCAATGCCTCTACAACAAGTTCAACTTCAACATCAACAACCTCAATTTCAAAGGCCGAGCGGGTCGACCGAGGGTACTATCAGGTGCTCAACAAAGACATCACCGAGAGGTGGTGAGGGGGATTGAAGGGCATTTTAGGCCTGTTATCACTAATAACCCTTCTCCGGTGGTGATTCCTCATCACCCGGATGGAAGGACATTTGAGGTTACAACAACCGCACTTTAAAGTTTACCGTGGTACAAAAGGCTTGCAACGGAGGAACCGTACTTCCATTTGGAGACATATGATTCTATGTGCAACACTATTAGAGGGCAAGGTTTTTCTTCAGATGATGTTAAGTTGGTACTTTTCCAATTCTCTTTGGAAGATAAGGCAAATATATGGTTCCATACTTTACCATCCGCATCAATATACACATGGGCCGACATGCAACAAAGGTTCTTGGAAGAGTTTTTCATGACCCAAAAGACTAATAAGGCTAGGCGGAGCTTGATAAGTTTTCAACAACTACCGGGTGAGATGTTTCATGAAGCATTTAAGAGGTTTAACATGATGTTAAAAAATTGTCCTCATCATGGCATCGCACTTTGGGAGTTATTGAATGCTTTTCATGAGGGGTTGAGTTTGGAAGATGCTCGTGATTTAATGTCAATTACTAATGGTACATTTGATACCAATTTTGAGCAAGATGATTGGGCATTTTTGGAGCAAATGGCGGTCACGTCTAAAAGAAAAGCACAATCCTCAAGAAGGGCAAGATATGTTATTCAAGACCTCAAGTTTATGCAGTAGATGATGGAGGGGTACAAGCAACCAATCAAGTATATGATGTTTGTACAAATTGTAATGAATTGGGTCATGCGGCGGATGTGTGTTTGGTGAGTGTGGGTGAAGGTCAAGTAGAAGAGGTAAATGTTATTCAAGGGGGTGGTCGTAATTTTAATCTGAACTCCAACACATACTACCCTACGTTAAGGAATCATCCCAATTTTCGCTATGGGAACCCGACGAATCAAGCCAATCCGAATTTCCAAGGAGCTCAACGAAATTTTGTTCCACGCCAACAATACAATCAAGGAAATTTTAGGGGTGGAAATAGTCAAGGCTACCAAGGGCAATTTCAACAAACAGGTGACCAAAGTGGTACTATGGGTCAAACTTCATCAAGTGGGAATGAAGTTATGGATATGCTCCGGATGATGCAACAAGACATGCAAAGGAGAAATCAACTTGATGAAGCTCGAATGAAAAGCATGAGGTTCGTGACAAAAGCATCCAAACATTAACCACTCAAATGAGTCAACTTGCAACCGAGGTAGCGGAGTTGAAAAAAGGTAAAGGCCAACTTCCTAGCGACACTAAGGTAAATCCTTCCCATAGTTCTTCACGGAATATTCCTATTAACCATGTTAGTGTCTTAAGAAGTGGTAAAGAATTGAAGGCAAACTTGTCACCGGTTTTGGTTGATTGGGTGGTTGAAGATATTGCGGGAAATAAAAGTGATGAGGATGAAGTCTCACCACCAATTGTGTCTAAGGACCCTAATGTTGAAAAGGTAATTCAAAAACCAGGGTTGGGTGAAAGTTTAAACAATAAAAATGAGGAAGGGGGACTAAGTCAAGTCCCGTTTCCATCATCTTTAGTTGACCGGGGTAAGAAAAATTTTATTTCAACAAGGGGTCCTCAAAAGGAGGAATTGTGGGATGTTTTCAAACAAGTCAAGGTAAATCTTCTCTTACTTGATGCAATTAAACAAGTACGCGCTTATGCAAAATTTTTAAAAGAATTATGCACCCAAAAGAGGCAACAAAAGAAAAAATTGCCTAAGCAGGTTGATTTGACCGGACAAGTAAGTGCGGTACTAAAAGGGGACCTTCCTCCCAAACTCCAAGATCCGGGAACGCCACTTATAAATATTCAAGTTGGAAATTTTTCAATGTCAAAGGCATTATTAGATCTTGGAGCCGGAGTAAGTATTTTACCGGGGGGTTTATATGATCAATATAACTTTGGTCCATTAGCTCGGGTTGAGACAACGGTGGTTCTAGCCGATTTATCTCATAAGTTACCCCGAGGGATGGTTCAAGATGTCATAGTGAAGGTTGATGAGTTTTATTACCCGGTAGACTTTTTGGTCCTAGACTACTCATCTGCGGACCGAAAACAACAACAAAATGTTATTTTGGGTCGGCCATTTTTTGAGCACCGCTCATGCCGTGATTGATTGTCGACTTGGTACGGTTGACATGACGTTTGGTAATAGAAAATGAGATTGAATGTTTTACTAACATTTCTAACTCTTTTGGTGTTGATGAGTGTTTTATGGTAGATTTGGTTGATGGATGTGAACCGCATGAGTATGAGGAAGAGTGTGTAGATGTTTGTGTTTGTGATTTTTCTGAGCAGGTACATGCATGTGCGTTAAGGATGGAGGAAAAAGAGCAAGATGATATGGCGGTTAAAGAGGGTCGACTGCCATGGACCCATCAGTTCGAGAATCTACCAGTGGAAATCAGTTCGGCCACGAAGCCATCATTAGAGGAGCCACCTAAGTTAGAGTTGAAAGATTTGCTGGGCCATTTGAAATATGCATTTTTAGGGGATAATGACACTTTACCGGTCATTATTGCCTCTAACTTGGAGGTGGCCCAAGAGCATGAATTGTTGAGGGTGCTAAAAGCGAATAGGGTGGGTATTGGGTGGACGATTGCTGATTTGAAAGGAATGAGTCCATCCATTGTCATGCATAAAATCATCACAACAGAAGATGCAAAGCCGACTAGAGAAGCTCAAAGAAGATTAAACCCGAACCTACGAGAAGTGGTAAAAAAGGAGGTAATTAAATGGTTAGACGCAGGTATAATCTATCCAATTTCAGATAGTGCTTGGTAAATCCTACCCAAGTGGTGCCTAAAAAGGCCGATATCCAAGTAATTAAAGACGAAAATGGTGAACAAATCGCCACCCGACCCGTCACCGGTGGCGTGTTTGTATCGATTACCGGAAATTGAATGTCGCGACCTCTAAGGACCATTTTCCATTACCTTTCATTGACCAAATTATTGAAAAATTATTGGGTCAAAAATATTATTGCTTTTTAGATGGATATTCGATGTATAACCAAATTTCTATCCACCCGGATGAAGAACACAAGACCACTTTCACATGTCCGTATGGCACTTTTGCTTTTAGGCGAATGCCATTTGGTTTGTGTAATGCCCCGGCGACTTTCCAATGATGTATGATGAGTATTTTTTCGGATATGGTTGGGGAGTCACTTGAGGTATTCATGATCCAAGAGGGTATTGTGTTAGGTCATGTTATTTCTGAAAGGGGGATGGAGGTGGATAAGGCAAAAATTCGGGTAATATCATCTTTGCCTCCACCTAAAAATGTAAAAGGGGTAAGGTCATTTTTGGGACATGCGGGACTTTACCGGAGATTTATTAAAGGTTTTAGTGTTATTACTAAACCTTTGTGTAATTTGTTATTAAAAGATGTAGCCTTTGACTTTACTGATAAATGTTTGCAAGCTTTTACTGTCTTGAAGGTACATTTGGTGAAAGCTCCCATTTTGCAACCGCTGGATTGGTTAAAGCCGTTTGAGATTATGTGTGATGTTAGTGACACAACTATTGGAGCCGTTTTGGGTCAAAGAATTGATAAGAAGCCGGTGGCAATTTATTATGCATGCAAAACATTGTCCAAGGCGCAACTGAATTACACCACAACTGAAAAGGAGTTGTTAGCAGTGGTGTATGCCTTAGACAAGTTTCGGTCATATATATGGGGAAGCAAGGTGATTGTGTATTCAGATCATAGTGCGATTCATTACTTGATGGAGAAGAAAGATTCAAAGCCCCGATTGATTCGTTGGGTGCTTTTATTACAAGAGTTCGACTTGGAAATTTGGGATAAGAAAGGAAGTGAAAAAATGTAGTGGCGGATCATTTATCCCGAATTCCAATGGAGGGGTCGGCGATGCTAGTGAAATTAATGAACGGTTTCCCCATGAACAACTGTTAGCTGTTTCTACTTCTGTGGCACCGTGGTATGCTCATTATGTGAATTACTTGGCTACGGGTGTTATTCTTAATCATTAGATGAAGAGAAGAAGACAACAGTTTATGGTCCAAGTCAAGCAATATATATGGGATGAACCGGACCTTTTCAAAGTTGGGCTTGATCAAGTGATTCGGAGATGTGTGCCTGAAACGGAAGTGTCAGAAATCTTAACTCATGCTCATTCATCCGCTTGTGGGGGGAACTTTAGTGGTCACAAGATGAGATATCGGGACTTACATGTGGGTTTTATTAGCGAAAATTTTCATGGATGCATGTAAGTTTGCCCGGAATTGTCTTAGTTACCAAAATATAGGAAGTATTTCGAAAAGGGACGAGATGCCAATGCAACCCATTTTGGTGGTTGAGATTTTTGATGTATGGGGTATAGATTTTATAGGGCCTTTTCTGAGCTCGAATGGGTTCTTGTACATTTTGGTTGTGGTGGATTATGTTTCAAAATGGATCGAAGCCATACCAACAAGAACTAATGATCTTCAGTAGTTTGTAAGTTTGTACAATCAAATAATTTTGCTCGCTTTTGGAGCCCAAGGGTTAAAATCAGTGATGGTGGTTCGCATTCAAAAATTTTAATTTTGGAAAATTGTTGAAGCGGTATAATGTGAATCACCGAATTGCCATGTCGTATCACCCGCAAACTAGTGGACAAGTTGAAGTGTCCAACCGTCAAATCAAAGAAACCCTAATGAAGATGGTACGAACGGATAGGAAAGATTGTTCAAGCAAGTTGGATGATGCGTTGTGGGCATACCGAACGGCTTATAAAACTCCTATTCGTATAACTCCTTACCGGTTAGTGTATGGGAAAGGATGTCATTTACTGATGGAGTTAGCACATAGGACGCATTGGTCAATTAAAACGGTGAACGAGGATTATGACGAAGCGGGTAGAATCCGGAAGTTAAAGTTGAGCGAGATTGAAGAAATCCGAGATGAAGCGTATGAGTGTGCGGCGGCATATAAAGATAAGCTCAAAAAGGTCCATGATGCGAAGATCCGGAGACGAACTTTTGAAGAGGGTCAAAAGGTTTGGTTGTACACCTCAAGATTGAAGTTGTTTGTGGGAAAGTTGAAACACAAGTGGATGGGTCCTTATGTAATCATAAGAGTGGACAAGTTTGGAGATGTAGATATTATAGATGTTCATACAAACACGAAGCAAACAGTGAATGGGCATTGGCCCAAACCGTACTTGGAAGGGAACGACATCAAACATCTCGAGCTTGACAAAATGGGCTACATTTTACGCCCGTTGGATGTGGATTAAGCATAAGAGGCCCAGCTTTGGTAGTGTAAATATTTAGTTTAGTTGTTTAGTTAGTCTGTTTTCAAGCAATTGTCAGAACTCGTTTTGACTTGTGTTTGAAACAAGTGTGGGTAAGTTCTTATGAATTTCTCAAACATAGTGTTGAGGACAACACAGTTTTTTCGAGGGGGTAGTAGCATAATGTTTATGTTTAAAAATGATAAAAAATATTAAAAAAATCAAATAAAAAATGCAAGATACCACCATAGCTTACGGCCTCTGCCGTAGCTTACGGTGGACTTAAATCTCCTTACGGTGCTAAGCTCCTGTCTTATGGCCGCACTTTTAATTAGTGGCAACCGTAGCTTAAGGTGGCCACAGTAGCTTACGGTGGCCACTGGGCGTGGGTCCGCCGTAAAGGAGAGTAAAATACGAAAATTAACCCTACCCACATATTTCCTGCACATCTTTTAGCCACATATTTCATTCTTCTTCCTTAAACCTTTCAAGAACACCATTACAACAGTTCACCAATTCTTCATATCTTCACCAAATCGAGTGATTTTTAGGTCAATCTTGACTAAACTTTCCCAAGGATTCTGAAACTGTGCTTGCATTTTTAAGAATCCAACGTTTGGGTGGTCGATTTTAGACAATTAGGTCGGAAAATTTTAGGGGTCTTGGTGGGTTTTGGTTAATCTTGAAGTTCTTAGTATTGTTATCTTCAACAAAGCAAAGGTATGGACTTTCTTATTAATGATGCATTGTAGAATTGTAAGTGTTATGTTACCTTTGATTCCACACTTGCTTATAGTTGTCATCTTGAGATAAATTTGATGGGGTTTGAATGGTTGTGGTTATGGAAGCTAAGTCATTTGGTAAAAATGGGATTGTTGGGCAGAATTTTAATAACTTAGGGAAATCTTGTTCAAATTTTTGCAAATGATAAACATGAGATTTAGCTTTTATCCATAACCATGGTGATAAGCAAGTTTCGGGATATTGTGGGTTAATGAGAAGAGGAATGATTTGTGTTCTTTGTTTCTATGCATTGCAGAATGAACATGGGTCATAAAGGTAAAGAAAAGGTTGGATCCTCAAGTAATCCAACTCAAAGAAAAAGGAGGTTTGTTTTGCAAAGTGATATAGAAGAAGAACATGAAGAGGAAGTGCCGGAACGGGGTCCTAATCCAAAGTGGACATCCGGGCCCTTGCACGATCAGCCGTCTGAATGGCAAGCCGAGCTATTTAATGATCAAATCAACAAGTTAGCCCAACGGAAGGAAGCTTTTATATGTGAAAAAGAGGTTAGAGAAGTAGACTTTGGTCCGTTTTTGGATTACTGAGAAGTTTCTAGCTTAAGGTTGGGAAGCGGCATTAAATTGCTATGATTATGAGGGAAAAATTTATATGATGCCAAAATTCAAGAGTGGATGGCCACTCTACGATGTCCTCCGTATAGGGGTGCATCAAAAATGAAGCTGATCTGAACCGTCAAGGTATTGAAATGGAGATGTCATTCGATTCATTGCAGAGGGTGGCGAAGTTTGATAGCAAACCGGTGAATCAATACATGATCCCAAGGTTGGAGGATTTATACTTTGAGCCAGAGAAGCACCCAAGGTGGAACACCATGTTGGACTATTTGTTTTTATCGGGTACCACCCATGGGAAGCTTTACCGTAAGAATCTGAGAATTGAAGGGAAGTTTTGGCGATATGCTTTCAGAATGTCATTCCACAGCGGGGTGACAAAGCTGAGGTGCGGCGTCCGGAAGTGCTGGTGTTATACACTTTGTTGACCTGAGCTCCATTTTTTCGGTTTTGATTTCTAGTGTTGAATAATGTTTGGATTAGTAGAAACAGTGATCAGCGGAAGATCATTTTGCACTGTAGACTCGTCACAGCACTATTGAAGATGTATGGGGTAATTGGTGTGGACGACATGGGGTCTTACAAAAAGTTCAAGCCGTTTGATATTAAGCAGTTGGGGGCTGGGTTGAAATACACCGAATCTGAAAGGTATCATAAGCTGAAAAGTGAGGGTCAGAGATGGAGAGTGTTGAAAGCCGATGTGCAGCCGTTAAGACCGGGGGAGGATGATGAGCCTGAAAGTGAAGAAGAGGGTCCAAGTGGTGATGAAGATTATATAGATGATCCATATGTGGCCCGCATGAATGTGGATCAAGGGGGTTCGAGTAGTGGTCATGCTGGGGGTTTCTTCGACTTTTCAAGGTATCCTTATGAGCCAAATTGGGCTCATGAAAGAACAATGCAG
Source organism: Scalesia atractyloides (assembly GCA_947069175.1). NCBI lineage: Eukaryota > Viridiplantae > Streptophyta > Magnoliopsida > Asterales > Asteraceae > Scalesia > Scalesia atractyloides. The sequence continues at coordinate 41,993,906 of CAMTDV010000116.1, forward strand.
GAGGTGATTGAAAGTCAACGTCCGCACGTTTCGATAGTTAGAGTGGGTCTGAAAGGACATTTTTTGATCATCAGACGTGGATGGGTGCAAGTATGGAACGTGCTTTAAGGCACAATTTCGACCAACAAGAATCATGGAATCGCACCCATGCTTATGCTCTTTAACAGGAAATAAATAATCGGTACCTTGATGATCAAAACCGGCGCATGCACGCTGATTGGCATGTGGGCAACCGGTGGTTGTGGACCCACCGCCAGTGGACTACTCGACCTTGTTGCCTTATGATGGTAGCGTTTCTTACCCCACGCCACCGATGCATCATTCATAGTGGGTGGATCTCCGATACGGTCAACATCAGGGGGTCGCGCAGTAGGAAGGAGGTGAAGGTGGAAGTGGTAGTGGAAGCGATCGTTTGCATTCGGAGAGTTTTCAGAGATGATGACATCCATCTTGGACCTCCTCAGCCGCGCTACTACTAGTCAGGTGGTGTTCTTCCTTTGTATATTATTGTAAACATTAGCTTGTTTTTGTTGATGGTTGGGCGGAAGGGTGGTGTATCATGGTGGAAATTCATGTTTTGGTTTGTGGTAGTATTGGTGATGTTTATTTGTGTCTAAAAAAACCAAAAAGAAATTTAGGATTTGAGAGTTGAGCTGAAAGTGAGGTTGAGGTAGCTTTAGTGATCGTTTCTTTCAAAACCATACATTGGGGTCAATGTATCGCAAGTGTGGGGATGGGGGAAATTTTTGAGATTTTGAAAATTTTTATACCAAGCTAAACAATTGTCAACTTTGAAAATCTAACATTACTCCACATGACACATCGGTATCCCTTTTTATCCTTTCATGGTGAGTTTTTAGGCCACATGGATGCGTATTAGAAAATATTTCTTTGGTTTGAGTGGCAGTGTGTGATTTGTGTTAATAGAACTTGGGTAAAATTTGCTTGTCGAAACCTAAGTGTAACATGCTTGTGAAGATGATAAGGGCATTTTGGTAGCCTCGTCTGGATGTGTGAGAGTGTGGGTTTGGGGGGTTGGACCTCATAAGATAAATATATGAGCTTGGTAGTGAGAGGGGCAGGGGTTTGGTCATTAGTAGCCAAAATTGAGCTTTATACCATTCATTTGTAAGCCATGCCTATGTCCTACAAAATTTCTACCTATTGATCGACCCGGTTTAGGAGCTTAGTTTGTAGTGCAGATGTGTATGTGTTCTTTGTTCAATGTTTGTTATAGTTAAAAAAAAAAATATGAAATAAAATATTTTTGCTCGCTTTGGAATCCCGAGGGTTATAATCAGCGATGGTGGTTCGCATTTCAAAATTTTTAATTTTGGAAAATTGTTGAAGCGGTATAATGTGAATCACCGAATTGCCATGCCGTATCACCCGCAAACTAGTGGACAAGTTGAAGTGTCCAACCGTCAAATCAAAGAAATCCTAATGAAGACGGTACGAACGGATAGGAAAGATTGTTCAAGCAAGTTGGATGATGCGTTGTGGGCATACCGAACGGCTTATAAAACTCCTATTGGTACAACTCCTTACCGGTTAGTGTATAGGAAAGGATGTCATTTACCGATAGAGTTAGCACATAGGGCGCATTGGTCGATTAAAACGGTGAACGCGGATTATGACGAAGCGAGTAGAATCCGGAAGTTAAAGTTGAGCGAGATTGAAGAAATCCGAGATGAAGCATATGAGTGTGCGACAGCATATAAATATAAGCTCTAAAAGGTCCATGATGCGAAAATCCGGAAACGAACTTTTGAAGAGGGTCAAAAGGTTTGGTTGTACAACTCAAGATTGAAGTTGTTTGCGGGAAAGTTGAAAAGCAAGTGGATGGGTCCTTATGTAATCACAAGAGTGGGCAAGTTTGGAGATGTAGATATTATAAATGTTCATACAAACACGAAGCAAACATTGAATGGGCATTGGCTCAAACCGTACTTGGAAGGGAACGACATCAAACATCTCGAGCTTGACAAAATGGGCTACATTTTACGCCCGTTGGATGTGGATTAAGCATAAGAGGCCCAGGTTTGGTAGTGTAAATATTTAGTTAAGTTGTTTAGTTACTATGTTTTCAAGCAATTGTCCGAACTCGTTTTGACTTGTGTTTGAAACAAGTGTGGGGAAGTTCTTATGAATTTCTCAAACATAGTGTTGAGGACAACACAGTTTTTTCGAGGGGGTAGTAGCATAATGTTTATGTTTAAAAATGATAAAAAAAAATATTAAAATAATCAAATAAAAATGCAAGATACCACCATAGCTTACAGCCTCTGTCGTAGCTTACGCTGGACTTAAATCTCCTTACGGTGCTAAGCTGCTGTCTTATGGCCGCACTTTTAATTAGTGGCAACCGTAGCTTAAGGTGGCCACAGTAGCTTACGGTGGCCACTGGGCGTGGGTCCGCCGTAAAGGAAAGTAAAATACGAAAATTAACCCTACCCACATATTTCCTGCACATCTTTTAGCCACATATTTCATTCTTCTTCCTTAAACCTTTCAAGAACACCATTACAACAATTCACCAATTCTTCATATCTTCACCAAATCGAGTGATTTTTAGGTCAATCTTGACTAAAATTTCGCAAGGATTCTGAAACTGTGCTTGCATTTTTAAGAATCCAACATTTGGGTGGTCGATTTTAGACAATTAGGTCGGAAAATTTTAGGGGTCTTGGTGGGTTTTGGTTAATCTTGAAGTTCTTAGTATTGTTATCTTCAACAAAGCAAAGGTATGGACTTTCTTATTGATGATGCATTGTAGAATTGTAAGTGTTATGTTACCTTTGATTCCACACTTGCTTATAGTTGTCATCTTGAGATAAATTTGATGGGGTTTGAATGGTTGTGGTTATGGAAGCTAAGTCATTTGGTAAAAATGGGATTGTTGGGCAGAATTTTAATAACTTAGGGAAATCTTTTTCAAATTTTTGCAAATGATAAACATGAGATTTAGATTTTATCCATAACCATAGTGATAAGCAAGTTTCGGGATATTGTGGGTTAATGAGAAGAGAAATGATTTGTGTTCTTTGTTTCTATGCATTGCAGAATGAACATGGGTCGTAAAGGTAAAGAGAAGGTTGGATCCTCAAGTAATCCAACTCAAAGAAAAAGGAGGTTGGTTTTGCAAAGTGATATAGAAGAAGAACATGAAGAGGTAGTGCCGGAACGGGGTCCTAAACCAAAGTGGACATCATGGCCCTTGCACGATCAGCCGTCTGAATGGCAAGCCGAGCTATTTAATGATCAAATCAACAAGTTAGCCCAACGAAAGGAAGCTTTTATATGTGAAAAAGAGGTTAGAGAAGTAGACTTTGGTCCGTTTTTGGATTACTGAGAAGTTTCTAGCTTTAGGTTGGGAAGCGGCATTAAAGTGCTATGATTATGAGGGAACAAATTTATATGACGCCAAAATTCAAGAGTGGATGGCCACTCTACGATGACCTCCGTATAGGGGTGCATCAAAAATGAAGCTGATCGGAACCGTCAACGGTATTGAAGTGGAGATGTCGTTCGATTCATTGCGAAGGGTGGCGAAGTTTGATAGCAAACCGGTGAATCAATACATGATCCCAAGGTTGGAGGATTTATACTTTGAGCCAGAGAGGCACCCAAGGTGGAACACCATGTTGGACTATTTGTTTTACCGAGTACCACCCATGGGAAGCTTTACCGTAAGAATTTGAGAATTGAAGGGAAGTTAATGTTGGAGATATGTTTGCAGAATGTCATTCCACAGCGGGGTGACAAAGTTGAGGTGCGGCGTCCGGAAGTGTCGGTGTTATACACTTTGTTGACCTGGGCTCCATTGTTTCCGTTTCGATTTCTAGTGTTGAATAATGTTTGGATTAGTAGAAACAGCGATCAGCGGAAGATCATTCTGCACTGTAGACTCATCACAGCACTGTTAAAGATGTATTGGGTAATTGGTGCGGACGACAAGGGGTCTTACAAAACGTTCAAGCCGGTTGATATTAAGCAGTTGGGGGCTGGGTTGAAATACACCAAATCTGAAAGGTATCATAAGCTGAAAAGTGAGGGTCAGAGATGGAGAGTGTTGAAAGCTGATGTGCGGCCGTTAAGACCGGGGGAGGATGATGAGCCCGAAAGTGAAGAAGAGGGTCCAAGTGGTGATGAAGATTATATGGATGATCCATATGTGGCCCCCATGAATGTGGATCAAGGGGGTTCGAGTAGTGGTCATGCTGGTGGTTTCTTCGACTTTCAAGGTATCCTTATGAGCCAAATTGGGCCCATGAAGGAACAATGCAGGAGGTGATTGAAAGTCAACGTCCGCCTGTATTCGATAGTTAGAGTGGGTCCAAAAGGACATATTTTGATCATCAGACGTGGTTGGGTGCAAGTATGGAACATACTTTAAGGCACAATTTCGACCACCAAGAATCATGGAATCGCACCCATGCTTATGATTTTGAACAGGAGATAAATAATCGGTACCTTGATGATCAAAACCGGCGCATGCACGCTGATTGGAATGTGGGCGACCGGTGGTTGTGCACCCACCGCCAGTGGACTACTCGACCTTGCTGCCTTATGATGGTAGCGTTTCTTACCCCACACCACCGGTGCATCATTCACAGTGGGTGGATCCCCGATACGGTCAGCAGCAGGAAGGAGGTGAAGGTGGAAGTGATGGTGGAAGCGGAGCGTTTGCATTCGGAGAGTTTTCAGAGATGATGACATCCATCTTGGACCTCCTCAGACGCGCTACTACTAGTCAGGTGGTGTTTTTCCTTTGTATATTATTGTAAACATTAGCTTGTTTTTGTTGATGGTTGGGTGGAAGGGTGGTGTATCGTGGTTGATATTCATGTTTTGGTTTATGGTAGTATTGGTGATGTATATTTGTGTCTAAAAAAACCAAAAATAAATTTAGGATTTGAGAGTTGAGCTGAAAGTGAGGTTGAGGTAGCTTTAGTGATCATTTCCTTCAAAACCATACATTGGGGTCAATGTATCGCAAGTGTGGGGATGGGGGAAATTTTTGAGATTTTGAAAATTTTTATACCAAGCTAAACAATTGTCAACTTTGAAAATCTAACATTACTCCACATGACACATCGGTATCCCTTTTTATCCTTTCATGGTGAGTTTTTAGGCCACATGGATGCGTATTAGAAAATATTTCTTTGGTTTGAGTGGCAGTGTGTGATTTGTGTTAATAGAACTTGGGTAAAATTTGCTTGTCGAAACCTAAGTGTAACATGCTTGTGAAGATGATAAGGGCACTTAGGTAGCCTCGTCTGGATGTGTGAGAGTGTGGGTTTGGGGGGTTAGACCTCATAAGATAAATATATGAGCTTGGTAGTGAGAGGGGCAGGGGTTTGGTCATTAGTAGCCAATATTGAGCTTTATACCATTCATTTGTTACCCATGCCTATGTCCTACAACATTTCTACCTATTGATCGACCCATTTTAGGAGCTTAGTTTGTAGTGTTGATGTGTGTGTTCTTTGTTCAATGTTTCTAATAGTTAAAAAAAAGTAAAAAATTATGAAATAAAAAAAAAGGAAAAAGATAGTGAAGTTGTGTAAATAGTAATGTTTGTTTTTGTTTGTTGTACTAATAAAACCAGGTCGATTCAATGAGCTACATGCATATATATCCCACCAATTCTCACCCTTATACATAGCCTCGTTACAACCCGAAAGTCCTTTTGATTCGTAAGCATGTTAAGCATTTTGCATGTGGAGATTTGATTATTACACAAGCTTATTGTCGCACAATCACGCACTCGCATTGAGTGATCTAGCACAATCTTGCTAGCAACTTTTTTGTCACCGGGAGGAGAGTTATTATGAGAGGTGTGTCATTCGGTATGATGGTGAATTGACAATTGGACGACATGTTTGTGTTTGGTTTACAGTTCGATCACTTTTAAGCTTGCAAATGTTTTTGATGTGTTGCTTGGGGCAAGCAACGGTTAAGTGTGGGGATGTGACGGGTGGTCCATTGGATAACCCTCATGTGCTTTAAATCAATCAATATTTCGCACTTAATTTAGTTAATAATTAGGATTTGATAACTACGGTGTGTATGGCTATGCTGGTACCGAAGAGCATAAATAAGCGATTTTTACCTGCTTTGATGGGAGCTTGTGCTTGGCTAAGAGAAGATGAAGACACGGACAGTTGATAAAAGAACAAAAATGGAAAAACTGTTGACCACCATAAGCTACGGTGGGCACCGTAGCTTACGGTGGTGTTTGATCCTTTATGCACCGTAAACCAGAAGCTTGGGACCGTAAGGAATGTTTTGACCACCGTAAGCTACGGTGGGCAGCGTAGCTTACGGTGGCGACCTGGAGTAAAGTGTAACTACCAATTGGTCTTCGGAATGTAATTATTCTAGTTGAAGCTTTCGTCTTCTTGAGTGACCACTAGAGCTTTGTCTTTTGATTGAACCATCCCCAACAGCAATGAGTTTAATTGTACTCTGAGGTTGTTGAGAAGTTCGGTGGTAAATTGCTTTCTTGTAATAGTTGACGGGTGGTCCATTGGACAACCCTCAAGTGCTTTAAATCGATCAATATTCCACACTTAAATTGGTTAATAATTAGGATTTGATAACTACGGTGTGTATGGCTTTGCTGGTACCGAAGAGCATAAATAAGCGATTTTTACGTGCTTTGATGGGAACTTCCGCTTGGCAAAGAGAAGATGAAGACACGGAGAGTTGATAAAAGAACAAAAATGGAAAAACTGCTGACCACCGTAACCGTAGCTTACGGTGGTGTCTGATCAATTATGCACCGTAAACCAGAAGCCTGGGACTGTAAGGAAAGTTTCGACCACCGTAAGCTACGGTGGGCACCGTAGCTTACGATGGCGACCTGCGAGAAAAGTGTAACTGCCCTTTTTAATTTGGTTTTCATGAGGCTTTTGGGATATCAATCATTGGAGACGTTTTTGCAAAGTCTTAGAGATGATTTTGAGTGTGTTACTTGGTCCAGGAACAATTTCTAACATTTTGTTTAGTGTTTATGATTCCTATGAACATAACATTTGAAGATGTGATGATTTGCAAGACCATGAATGGCTAAACTCATTGTGAGCATCCTAGGTGGAAGGTTTGCTTGAAACAATTGTGTTTTTATCCTTAATTTCTAGAATATAGACCTGCACTGTTTGTAGTTTATTATGGTGTTTGAAGATTTGTTTGTAAACTATTGATTGATGTTTTGATTTTAACCATAATCGTACGTTCTTGGTGTCGTTGACAATCGAGATATCACGGGAGGGTTTAGGATGGACATTGGTTAATTGGTCATCGGGTAACAACCTCGCATCTTTGTAATCCGAGTACTTAGTTCCCTTTCATCACGGCAAATAGTCATACACGAGTCATGTCTATGTGATTCTTTCTAGTTGGATTTAAAACACAAGTGTTAATTGAAACCGGAAACTTAGGATGATTACTTACTTCTAATATGTTTTAACAACCAATAGTTTAATTGAAATTTATTTAATTTTAAAACCAAATCACCAAAAATCCTGAATTCATTTTCTTGAATTTAGATTAATTAGTCAATTTATTATAAACTTAAAATAGCACATATTCCGCAAACACCCTGTGTTTGATATCCACTTACCGTTTGCTATTAGTAGTATTTGGATTAAATTTACGTCAGACTACGACTTCACGTCAATAGTCATCACCAAATAGATTTTGGTTTCCATGTACTTCTCTGTTCAGGCATTCTCTTTTAAAATGGCCCTTCTCTCTACACTTAAAACATGTTACCTTTGACTTATCAAAACCTAGCTTCGTATCCTGAACACCTATACTATTTCTTCAAGTTATTTCCATAAACCTTTGAGCTCGACAAACAATACTAGCAATACACCACTTAATATCTATAAGCTCTAACTCCTCTATATCAATTTGGTCGTAATCCTCTTTAGTCATTTCTGGATTACCAATCCTTCCCACAACTAAGCTCTCGTACGACTCCAAAACTAAGGCAAGTAAAGCCATGTGTTGTCTGGCCGTCGTTTCAGTAAAGTCTTGAGCATTTACAAGGTTCACTGCTATGTTGCACTATAGGATTCATTTATTGGAGTTATTATGATTTTTCTGGCTATTTGTCTATTGTAACTGTTCCAACTTTGGGAAGATTGAGGTGTATGTGTTGGGGTATTTGGAACGAAACTTGAAAATGATGGTCTGTTTGGATGATTTGAAGAAGCACTCAATGAGTTATCTACACTAAACGCAGTCTTAGTCTTTGGACTTTGATTGTTGGCTACCGTATTTCTTTTCAAGTATAAGTCCACGTCTTGTTGGACATATGTAGTTATTGTTTTAGCCATTTTCTTAAGTTCTAGTTCATGTCCTTCAAGTTTTTTAATGAAATTTTCAGACTCATACCACTACTATACTCCGCACTATTTTTCAAAATCATCAAATAAGTTGACCATTCACCTTCCTGTAATGCATTGGCCAACTTATCAACCAATTCTTCATTCTCCTTCTTAATACTCAACCTTTTCATTTCTACAACCAGGGGCAATATCTTTCAATGTTCTGCTTCATAGATTCGCCTTTTAAAGCAATAAAATGTCAAATTCCTTTTTGATCAAGGCCCTTTTACTTTTCATCATTTGTGTACTGCCTTGAAATTTCACTTTTAACGCGTTCTAGATCGATTGTGCATCTCCTTGATGTTGTAACAATATGAAGATGTCTTCTTTTACTGCATGTTGCAAAATGTTCAACATCTTCTTTTCCCATATAAATTTTTCCTTTTTTGATTGAGTAAACTGCATGAGACTTTTCTCGAGTCCGTTCTCTCCAATAGGAGCAGTATATCCTTCTTCGATCACACACCAGCACTACAAATAATTCACCTGAACCCAGTTTTCACAATGTTTATGCCAGGCTTTGTAATCTTCTAGGTTCATCAATTTAGGTGGCTTCGTCATCGTCCCCATTTTGTTATCGAGACTTAAATTTTGAACGACTAACGATGTGGTTGTCGTGGCGAAAGCATTGTATAATTCATGCTCCATTTTGTCAAAAAAATTGAACGAAAAAGATTTCTTACAAAGATAACTTTGTGCGAGGGTAGCTTCGTATGAAGGTAGAATTTGGATTTTGAAAAATTTACGTTCTTACGAAGGTATTAGTTCTTATGAACAAGACTACTTCGTGCGAAGATGAGTTTTTAAGATTTCTCATTTTTCGTTGATTTTATCATGATTCTGATTAATTTTAGGTCCAATTTTCTCAAGGGTTTGTTAGAAATAGATTTTAAGTATTCATTGAAAAATTTAGCCCGTTTCGACAGTTAATTTCGTGAAAAATGATAAAAAAAAAAAAGTGAGTAGAAGAGAAGTGTCATATTGTTGAATCTTATTGTTTGTCTTCAGATTAGGCCCCCAGGCTTTGATACCACTTGTGAGGATCTGCATTCAATCCGATAAGCTCAGGTCTAATCTATTTAACCTAGTCCAAAACACGCGAAATTCATTTTAGATTAGATGAAAAGTATAACAAGATTACTTTTCAATTTATTGTTTCATGAATATTGTAACGTTTACAATCCTAGAAACAACTCAATAAGGCTTCGACGTATTGTTCACAAAACTTATATAGACTCAATGACCATGCACTCCTATACATATTACTTTATCTTCATGCGAACTAACTGAGCCTAACTTCGTACGAACTAAACAAGACCACCTCCGTACGAAGTGAAACTTTACAATATCAAATTCTAACAGCTAAGCCTATTACAAACACGGAGAAGACTCGTAGACGCAGGCAGCAGATGTATGCATCAACAGAATGTGAAGAACAAGATGTCCTAACACTTAACAAGCCATATTCTATAATGCATGATCCAAGTTCTAGAGCTGAGATAAGGGTTGGAAATACAAAGAAGAAACATTCAAAATATAGTGATGATGAAACGTATGAAACTAATTTGGATGATCCGAAACCAGTGAAGAAAATGATAGGCCGAAAGAATAGCAGTGCCTCTATGACTATGAAAAAGACAGGATCTCCACTAATGAAAAAAGCAAGGAAAGTGGTTGATGAAACTTTGAAAGAAACTTCTGCTGGAGCTGAACCAGTAATTACTGAGAAGGTAGTTGATGCAGGTGTGAAAGAGAAGGAAACTGCACTGACAGTTGAAGAAGAGGTGGTTGATCTGGAGACGACAATGAACATACATATAAGTACTCCTACTATTACATAACTAACACCACCTATACCACCACCAATTTCACCACAACCAAAACCATAATCACAACAACAAAAACAACAACTTGAACAAGCTAGTCCTTCCACCGGGATTTTATGTTTAATGGTCAATCGTTTCCTAATATTTTATCAATGAATTTTGATTTCTACTCTGATACCAATTGAAAGTTCCGAATCCGGTGGGTTTTGACGGAAGTTTGGATAGGATAAAGCTAATTCAGTAGAATCTCGTAAGAATGGTCAAAATTAGAAAGATTGCATTTATACGAAAAGAGCATATATCATTTTACAAGCTGTGGAGAATCTCTCCAGCATTTCCCCGAGATTCAAAACCTAATTGTAAAGCCTTGCTTTTTCGTATTTTCCTTAATTAGAAAGTGTAATCATATTTCCATTTCTGAAAACTTATATTTGTATCGCATTCGTATTTCTTTTCCCAACCTTCTAATCCGAGACTTGAATCATAATAAAGTTCATACCTGATACATACTTGTCTGGCATGCATTCAATCGTTAAATACGTGTTTATATACAAACTGATACTTGTTATACATGCAAATATTCATACATACTTTCTCGATACCTAAAACATACTTGCAAATACGTCATACACTTAAAAACATGCAAAAATACCAAGTTACAGCTTGAAATGCAAGAAAAAAAAAACAAAGTTAAGGGGCTAAAAGTGTCATAAATCAAAGAAGTTTCTGGAATCACCTCCCTCGCGGCCCGTGACCGCCCCCTCTTCATTCTCTTGCGCCCAGCGAGAGGTTTAATCCGGAGTTTGTTGTTTCTAGCTCATGGATTGGGCAATTTTGTGTTTCTTGCATTAATTACACTCACCTAACTCACCCCGTAACCTCAACTATAAATACCCAGCTCCTCCCACTCTCATTTCACACCTCAAACATTCATCTCTCTCTCTACATCTCTCTCCCAATTCAGAAAGTTCAAGACTTTCAAGTGAGTTCTAACTCACCTTTACCTCTCTTCTTTACCCTTTCTTCCTTCTTAACACTTGGAACACCTCTAGAAGTGTTTCCATAGGTTTTCCATGGAAAACCAACATGGAACATCACCATATTTGAGGTCACAACTATAAGAACTTTCCGTTCTAATAGGGTTTTAACCCACAAGTGTTGTATCCTTCCAAGCTTGTTCTTGAAACAAGACTTGAGTTAGTAGTGTGTGATTACTTAGAAGCCTTGGCTACCCTACCTTCAATCCACCACCTCACTTGACAATTTTGATTATTTTACAACTTTCATTTTTATTATAACTTATTCATGACCATCCTTGTTGTCCTTGTGACAATTTGTGCATTGGTGAACAATACGAAAGAGGTTAAAGGAAGGTTATCCTCCTACCTCCATGCATGATTTCTATGAACTTCCATGGTAATTATGATTTACTTATTATGTATACTGTATAATACAAAAATACATCCACTAACCGAACCCTTGATGATAATCGAATGATTGTCCGTCATGGTACTAGGTTACATCACCTAACTAGTAAATTTATCGTTACGATTCTAATGGGTATCCTAACCCATGAAAACACATCTACCCGAATAGGTATTATAGTGTCAAGAACTAGTATTAAGTCTCGATGATTATTTTCTCATATACATACTTTAGTGTATTTAAATTCCTAATCCTCCGTTATCATCCGAATACTTACCAACCTAAGTTTTCCTCATGTAGGATAACTCAGTGTTCCTCCAACTCTCCAAACCCTTCACGGAATACTCAAGTGGAAGCTTGAAAAACGTGAGTACACTTGACCCACTTTCCTTTTTACACAATTTAGGTTGTAACATGTTAACTTACAAAATACACAGATACACACACTACATGCTTTATACACTCGATCCGTTATACATGCTTATTGTTATGCTTAGGTTCATGCTAGATTCATACATGCATCGTGTCATTAACTTGGCTAGCCCCAACTTAACATATATAGCGCTATAGGAGTAGTACACCACCCATCGGGGTATTGTTAAGCTTAATTTGATTCATTCTTATTCATACTTTAGTCTCGTTACTTCGTGTGACGAGGGACACTTAATTCTTGTGGACACTTTGGTTTGACAATTAGTATTGCATGCTAGCTTACCGTGTATACAATTGCCATGTGGATTTGAGTAAATTCTTTTATACTTATGCTGTGTATTTCAAACTTGTGTACTCGCCAATACTTTTGTGTTGAACTATACTTTTAACATGTTGCAGGTTAAGGATGTTGAACACGACGAAACTTGGTAGGGACGCCATAGAAACAAACCTAGAACGTTAGGTTTTATGTTGTTATGTTGTTGAAGTTGTTGTCCTTGGTTTTATGTTCTAATTGACAATTTTTGTTATGAAATGAAATTGGTTTTGATTTAAATATTGTCGCAAATAGTGTGATGATGCCTTGAGCAATCTATTTCGTCTCACTCCGATGTTTCCACCATCGGTTGGGGTGTGACACTAACAACTTTGAATACATGACTCCCATATATACATGAAGTTTGGAATGGATGTGTTTGTTCGTACGGATGAGGTCACGGATGAGCTTCATCCGTGCAGATGACCTCATCCGTACGGATGAGTCCTCGTTCTCTCCAAATTGTCATGTGTTAGAATCTCTGTCTAAACTATACAATATTTAACACACGCTTTATCTAGCCTATTCGGACAGTGGCGAACATACATAATATACACTAACAATGTTAAGTTCAGTTCCACAGGTCCAAGCACCTCCTACTCCAGCCCTTTTACCAGCAGAGGTTAAACAACAAAGTTTCTTCACTCAAGGCTTTGAGTAGTTTACATAAAGAACTCTTAGATGAAAATTTTGCTCTTATGGCAAAACCTAAAAAGGCATCTGTGAATATTTGTTTCATGGCACTTGAATCTATTGAAAAAGAAAATGTGCTTGAAGAAAATGACTGAGATTGAAAACTAAATGGTGATGTTAGAAGGCAGTCAACTTGGTACAAACACTTGTTTGTGAAAAGGTTGATACAGAGATTGAGATAAACAATGATCAATCGAATTCCTTCTTTAGATTCTTAAAGAATTTTGTTATGACGAATGTATCATTGCATTTGCTAACATAGAGGTGAATAAAATCATATGAAAAGGTCTGAGATGGTGAAAATCGGGTAGAAAAGATAACTAAGAGTTTAAATATCTTCCACGCCTCTTCCCACACCCTTTTTTCCACCATGTCACTATTCTGCCGTGCGCTCATATAACGTCCACATGTCAAATACTATTATTCAAGCCCCTCCACATCGTGTGGTCTTAGGATGTCGTAGTTTCTTTCCTAGGGACACATACCTAACTTGAAAAGTTATGATCTTCCCACATGTGCTCCTTAATGTCCTTGTAGAATTTTCGTCTAGTTGAATCTACGAGACCCCACTTGTCCCATCTGGAAGGGATTCAAAGGAAAAAAAATATCAAGATAAATCAAGAAAAAATGCAGTCTCGTCAAGCTAGAAAATAAAGTTTATCACATCAAAAGTGGAAAATTTTGCACTAAACACTAGAAAAGGTAAATATCCTAATAATATAATAACGAACAACTATATACCTCGATTTTACTTCAACTAAAATTTCAAAAACTCAATGACACCTTATAAAAGTATTTAGAAACAAATAATTACTGAGAATGAGAAATGGTTTAACTCCTTTATGGCTTTATGCTCATGAAGAGATGCCAATGATGTAAGAAATTTGACATAAAAGCATACCCTCGTCATGAAAACACTTTGAAGAAAATTTCATTGAACAAAAGGAATATAAAAGTATATAGTGTGAGATTCATTGGAAAACATTAAAAAAGTGGAGAATCGAGGAACACTTTTAAAAATTTAACTTAACATGTTAAAAATCAATTTTTTTTTTTAAATCGGCGCTTTTCCTTATAAATATTTGTAAAAGCTTTTTTAATAAAAAATCAAAAACAAAAAATATAAAAAAAACAGTTAAAAAAGGCTTAATATTTTTTTTTTTTACAAAAATGATTTTTTATTGGAATACTTTCTACCCATTTTTATAAGGAAAAGCGCTGAAAATTTAAAAAAAAATGATTTTTAACATGTTAAGTTAATTTATAAGATATATTTTTAACTGTTTTTTAAACATTACGTTTTTGTATTTTTCAGTTTTCGATTTTTTTATTAAAAATTTTTATACATGTACTTATAAGGAAAAGCGTCAAAAAATTTTAGAAAAAAAATAATTTTTAACATGTTAAGATGAATTTTTAAGCGTGTTTCCCGGTTTCCCACCTTTTTAGTGTTTTCCCAATAAAACCCCCCTCCCCCCATATTATATAACTATAAAGAATATATATTACATGTTTTCAACCACACTCTATGTAATGACCCGAGTTGCAATACATTCTACAAGTGATTGATTGTTTAGAAAAAGTAAATTACCAATTTACGATGGTATGCTTTCCCTATCCGAGTTATCGTATTATGAAGATCCACCCATTTTCAACCATCGTGTCCCATGTGCTTCATGAACACCAAGATCCCTTCACTGTTGAATAATTATGGAGTCGTGTAAAAGTTAGTCAATGGCGTTGTTACTTTGTCGCGTTTTCTCTGATTTCGTTAGCAAGTAAACACAAAAATATTTGTGATAAAGGGAACGACGAGTATGCAGCACCTAGTATAGTATTTCATCACTCTGATTACAAAACAAATCACAATCAAGATAACCTAACGGGGAAAGCATCAAGCTCCAAAGCCGAGTAATGTAACTACAAAATCAGATTTTAGATATACAAATAGAATCACAATTATAAAAGGAGGAAGGGAACAATCTTAACTTTCAAGAGGCGACAACTATGAGACAAATTGATGAAAGTAGGAAGTGTGCGATCTTATGGACAGACTACAGCTATTAAGATTTGTTAAAAAATTCTGAATCACATGAATAAAGAACCTAATAAACAAACCTTCAGAAAAAAAAAAGAAAAAAAAAAGAAACTTGGGAATTCTCAGTAGGGAAGAGTAGAAAATTGGTTAGATAAAGAAACCATAACCGTGTGGAATGGGCCAACTCGTTGTTCAACGACGTAAGATTTGATATTCTTCCTCCTGGAGTTGAGCTGGGATCGGTTGCCCATGAAATCATTGACACTATCCATCAGTTTCCCCTGATTAAAGCATCATCGACCCCTGATTCACGTGTATTCATAAACTTGTGCGATGAACTTGGTTTAGTTTCGATTTTTAAATGGAGAAGAAAAATAATTTCGGCATTAGAGCATTTCCAACAGCTTGGTCCGTCGGAGAGTTTGCTCCAGAAACCACAATACAAACAAACTTGCTTAACCTTTCTTTTAATGTAAAAAGTAAGGTGTGATGTCGAGTTTTGAAATGGTTTATTGTCCAAGTAAAAAGTTGGGGTTTGGAATGATACGACATGCTAACTATAGACAGTCTGAAGTTTGTACCAGGTTTACAATTAGAGATGCTCTAACCATAAGGATTGGGAATGGGAGGGAACTCAAATAAATTCGAGAAAATGGAGATGGTATATTCCCTTTTGAATTTGGACGGCAATGAATATAGGAGGTAAAAAAAAATTTATGTTTTTACTTTAAATTAACTAAAATAATAAATACAGTGGTGTAGATATAATTGTATTCAAAAAGTAAAATTATGAGACAAATCGAAGAAAGGGTAAATAACAATATTTGTCTTTTATGTTTATGTTTAATTTTAGGTGGTATTGTTTGACCCTAACCTAGTTAATTTTTATGGTTAAATTAGGTTATACAAGGGAAGTTATATATATATATATATACACACACACATAACCAGCAACGTGTCCGCGCGATGCGACAGGGGTGACAATTTGCATTTTGGTACTCGTTTCTGGTAGTTTTCTTGTTCGTATGATATTTATTATAGTATCGTTTTGGTGAAGATACGTCATAAGCAAAGTCACCTATTAATACATTTCATTGTTGTGTGTATGGTTTAGTTTGTTCAGCTATTATCCTCAACCGAAGTTGAAACCAAAGTCAATCTATTAGTCTATTTTATTAACAATCGGTTTTCAGTTAATCCATTAGTTTATTCAGTTAAATTGACGGTTTTTTTGTTCGGTTCTTTTAATTTCGGTTAATAACCAAAACAACACCTGGCTAAAACTTTAGCTTAAAAATACATAAAATTGAGTTATAAAATATGAAATACATGAAATGAATGTATAAAACCTAGAAATATAAGAAAAATATGAAATGTTAGATTCGGTTAATTTTAGTTAAGTGAGGTGTCACAACCCAATCTGTGGCGAATTATCGGTTGCGGCGTGATGATTGCCCTATGACAGTATTTAATGTTTCATAATTAATCATGTCTTTTTAATAATTGTCACATAGAAACATAAAAATTTTAAATATCCAAACATAATTCAAAAGAAAATACATAGAATCACATTATTAACATCTCGTATGTGACTTTAATCCAAAGATCTTCAAACCCCATTTCTTGTACCATTGTAAAACATTTGGGTCCAGTACAAATAAATGGTGAGTAAATCTAGTTTTAAAGAAATATAATTTATTTTGTAAATGGTCATGCAATTCATGTATTAAGTGAATAATCCAAACAACGAATAACAAACAAATAAAATATACCAATGCTTCCTTGTGTTGTTGGTGCATTATATGTGACAACAGATTTCGGTTTGGTCTTTTTGTTTTTTTTTTTTTTTTAAAGGCAACGGAAACTATTATTACCAACAAAAAGAAACCACCGACTTAGCAAGATACTACATCGGCATGATACTGAAACAGGCTACAAAAAAATAAAATAAAGGACCAAACAGAAAAAACATAGTTCGCCTAATTAACATTAATGTCGAAATGTCTCCAGTTGCACCATGTTATATTGAAACCTTTGGCTCTATTCGTGATCGAATCATATGACAGTTCCTTGATCCCCTGTACCGCTTTGAAAGTTCCTAGCATGGTACCTTTAAATACCTTCGTGTTTCTCGCTATCTGAAGAAACACTGGTCGAACCTAGGGATATCTGGGGATATATAAATTATAACCAGGGGCTTCTGCATAAAAGGGTTGCCTCTTCGCTCGTTCTTCGGGGTGATCTCACTCAGACTGATCTGCAAAACTAGCAATGCTTTTCTCCGTGACCACACTCCAGCTAAAGAATAAGTATTGGTTGATTACAAGTAATAAGCACAAGAGCTTGTTAATGTGATAGTAGGTGGTTGGGGATGTAGATGTGTTTACCTTGTGGTCTGATACTTATTTATAGCCAAAAGTAACTGGGCTCAGGAGGTGGGCTGATGGGCCTTGGGCTCGGCCCAGGCGACTAGAGACATCCCTTTTGTCCCTCTGTGTCAGACATTAAATGTCCCCTGCTGGGGAATTAATGTCTTATGTCAGGAGGTGTGGTCTCTCAGGCGCTGAATGGTGCCACGTGTAAAGAAAATAAGGGCGGGCATCTCTGGCGTCAAACCTGCTACCAGCCGAAAGTGGAGAAGGTGGAACAGTCACTGGCGTAGATATGGTTGGTGTACAATCTGGCGTCTGCCTTACTGTTCATTTGACTTTGTCAGACGCAACCTTCCGAGCAACCATTCGTCACAGTTCTGCTACTTTGTACGCTTGAGTATGGTCAACACCTCTTAGTGCTTACCCCTTCTGCGAGGCGGTTAGTGTTTTCCCACCAGCGCAAGGTAGCAGGGACAAATCCTTTTATCTACAAGACTACGAGGTGCTCTCATGTTTGTCTTGCCCTTGCAAGGTTTTAGGATTTATGACTAGAGGGTTGTATGTTTCGCGCAGGGTTTAGTAGCCTCCGCGTGTAAGTCTAACTTGTCGTTGCGCCAAGTACACAAGGCTCGTTGTGTGACTTATTGGTGTTGGTCTAATTTACTGTTGCGCTGAGTGCGCAAGGTTCATTGTATGACCCATTGGTGTTGGTCTAATTTACCGTTGCGCTGAGTGCACAAGGTTCATTGTGTGACCTATTGGTGTTGGTCTAATTTACTGTTGCGCTGAGTGCGCAAGGTTCATTGTGTGACCTATTGGTGTTGGTCTAATTTACAGTTGTGTTGAGTGCATAAGGTTCATTGTGTGACCTATTGATTCCAAGGAAGGCGCTCCATTACATGTGTGCAAGGTTATCCTTGCAATAATGCTGATGAGGGTATGGTTCCCTGCGCAAGCGCAAGGTTTTTGGAACCATACCCCTCCAAGTCCCCCAGTCTAGTGCTGCTCCTATGCGCAAGCTGGTAAGTAGGAGGAGTGCTGACTAAAAGAATTATTGTATGCACCGTTATTGTAGTGGCAAAAATTCAAGAAGGGTTGGAGAAAACGTTTGTGTGAAGGAAACGTGTGTGATGATGTTCTTGAAATTTGAAAACTCTGCCAGACTAACGTTGCAGGTGGGTTGGTGAGAAAAAGTGGGGATTTGAAAGGACATATGCCAGCTGTAGCGTGTTGTCAGCCGTATCGCCTCCCACACGCGCATATTACCCGCCGGTGGCAACTTTCCTGCCACGCGTCCCTCGTTGATTGGTTGTTATTGTCATGCGTGCGTCACGTTTCCCAAACACATTTAATGGGATCACTATAAACAGATGCAACCGCTAGGGTTTTCTTCATCCATTCAACTTTTTCTTCAGTTTTTTTCTGAAATTCTTGTGTTCTTGAGTTCTTGTCTTCAAACTTTTTTCTTTGATTTCCACGGCGTCCAGAGACCGCTTCTACCGCAGAGGCTTCGGCCTCTTTGCCAGCATGCAAGATGAGTCGGGCCACTTTTAGTCGCACTGTTCCCGGTTACCGGCTTGCCTAGAGCTGGGGGCCCTGTTCCCGGCGGAAGGTGATACAGCTGCCGATGCTCCGGCCTGTTATCAAATTTTTACGAGTTGTTCGGTGAGGGCAACTTTTGGTTGCCTGTTATCAAATTTTTCCTTGAGATTTTGCGGTTTTACGGCTTCCACCTCTCTCAGTTGAATACGCTTGGGATGGTGAGGGTGAAGCATTTTGAGTTTTTGTGCCGGTCGACGGGGTCTGTTCCAACCGTCGATCCTTTCCGTATTTTTTACCAACTCCATTGCTAAATGGGGTTTTATTCTTTTCAACACCGTGTGCAAGCACGGGAAATTTTGCTTTCTCTCCCCAAGTCCTTCCATGACTAGAAGGCAAAATTCTTTTATGTGAAGTCTGGCGTCGTTCCCTTCCCCATGCAGATCCGGGGGCCGGGGGAGATTCCGGTGGAGACCCTCCCTATACCAGTGTCGGACCCCTGGTATACGGATTTGAAGGAGATTCTGGCGGTTCAGTTGTGGAGAGAATACTGGTGGCGGTCGGGATGAGTTTGGTGTGGAAACCCGACCGCCGGTATAGACCGGTGTACATGGAGGGGGATCGAAGTAAGTACTTCTACTTCTTTGCTGTGTTTCTTGATTTTGCCTTGTATGTAGCCTTACCGGCGTTTATTTTTTGCAAGGTCCCCGTTGTTTTTGGACACCTTCGAGAGGAAGGAGGGGCGGATTGAGAGACTCTCCTTGGGCCCGGATGAGCCCACCTGGTATGCGCAGGTCCTGGGAAATTTTGTACTTCCCAGGGATGCGGATTGGGATGCCCCGCGCCTCCAACCAGTAAGTTTATGTTGTTAAATGTTGGTAATTCTGCAGATGATTTATCTACTATTGCACCGTGTTGCAAGAACTTCGAAAAGCTTGGGTATTGGCCCAGATCATAAGAAGAAGCGACGTGCGGGGTCGGGCACAACGGTTGAGAAGGAGGTGACTCAACCCGGGGCAGGCCCTCCCAAAGGTAAGCGCATTGTGTCTGACCGTTGGAATGCTTATGTAGTAATTCTTGACTCGTGTGAGGGTCTTGAACCTACCGCCAAACCTGCTAGTCTGGCAGTGGGTATCTCGATCGCCAAACCTGCTAGCCAGTGGATGTTGAGTCTAGCCTGGAGGTGCCTCTTAAGCGGAAGAGGCGTCCAAAGGAGGACCTCTCCCCGCAACCCCCTAAGAAGGTTGCACGGATAGTGATAGGGAAGAGGGGAAGTTTGGGAGTGGTTACCGCCAAGATCTCCCTAGGTAATTTTGTAACTTAGTTTGACTTCTTCATATTTTGATATAGTGTATAACTGACTTTTTGTTATCGCACAGTGGGCGATGAGCCGGTTTTTGTGCAATCCAGCACATGCGTCGCGCCCACGGATACTCCCTGCTTGTTGGTCAAGGCGAGGAGTCTGCTGCTGGGGCAGCGGAACCTGAAATGGTGAGGGAAGGGCCTCACGTGGTGGTGGATGGTTCTGGTAAGGGTACTAAGGCGGGTTCTTTGGTGGTGGAAGAACACGCGTCGGTGGAGGAGGGGCCGCACGTGGTGGTTGAAGAATGCGTGCAGGGTGTAGGGAAACGCGGGTGGTGGTGGAATCACCCCCGGTGGTTATGGACGAATCACGGGTGGTGGTGGAAGAACTCGTGCTGGTGGAGGTGAACGCACACTAACTGGTGGTGCAGTTTTGTTTGAAGGGACCGAGTCGGTGGAAACGACTTCCGTTGATGATGCGCAGGCTGATGCCCCACAGGGGTACATGTGGAAGAGCCGGCACCCGGGGCTGAAGCCGGGGGTTCTGGTAAAAGCCCTTCCGCCGAAGGTCTCCAATCCGCACGGATGAAACCCCGGGTGATTATTATTACAAGTCATACTCCGCGGCTCAAGCTGAAGAGATCCACACCCGTATGTGGAAGTTAGAGAAGGGAGAAGACTTCTCTCACTGGCCGGCGTGCCGTGGGTTTTTCAAGGGAGCCTTCCCTGCAGTGCAGGTACGTGCACTTGCTGAACATGAACAAGAAACCACGTACCACACGTACCTCCAGGCAGCTGCAAGGTCTGCCTTGATTACTTACAAAATTGTTCGCGAGTGGCAGGGCTTGCTGAAACAAAAGAAAGATCTCAAGGCTGCCCAAGCAGTCCTAGGTAAAGAGCGACCCAAGTGGTTGCGCGTGAAGCTTTGGTGCCGGCAAAGGAGACTGCCTACGCCGACCACCAGCGAGCTGAGGAGTGAGCCGCGCTGGGGTGGAAGAGACGGACCGAAGCCTCTGATGCCAAACTTGCGGAGGAGCGCAGGTTGTGGAAAGAGGCTTGTGAAAGGGATAACAAGGAGAAAAAATCCTTAAGGGATGAACTGGCCCGGTTACGCGCTAATGTTGCGTGCGAGAAGGGAGAGAAGGGGGTAGCCGTTGCTTTGGTTGTGGAGTCCTTTGTGGACTGTGAACGCAGTGAGCAAAGAGAGGTAATAGACTTGTCTCTTTCTTCCCTTTTATTATTGTATGGTCTGCAAGATTATTCTGCTAACCTTTGTGTATGATCAGGTTGCTACTCATTCCGCTCTGGAGAATGTGAAGAAGAATCTCTAGGTGGCCTTGGTGGGAAAGTCTGAAATCCAGCGCAAGCACCTGGAGGATAAGGAGCGGTTGCGATTGGGGAAGCCAAGGTGGAGGCGTACGATAAGAAATTGGAGAACTCTGAGGATGTCCGTGCCATCGCAGAGTCGTTGGTGGAGTCGCTGACCAACAACATGCTGTGGATGCAACAGCATGAAGTTACCAGTGTAAGTATTCCATTTGATTTTTTATTATTCCATGTTGATTCTGATCTTCTTCTTGTATTGTAGGTTGCAAACTCCATTCTGAATTCTGTAGAATTGGATCGCGCAGTGGCCAAGCTGGTGGTTACTGCGCGCCGAGATGGGTATGCGCAGGGCTATACTGAGTGTGCGCAACATGTCATTCATGAAATGGATGTGCCATGGGATTCCAGCCACGCTGCCACCTATGTGGTCGATACCGGAGCTGCTTTTACTCAGGCTCAAGAAGGGTACGACCGTCTTGACATCCCAGCTTTGGAATTGGTGAGTGAGGCGCTCACCCACGACGACTTCGTTGATCGCCTAAGAGACATATTTCCGGAGGAAGCCGAGACCGTTGTAGGATCTTTGATTGTATGGCACGCTGCGCAAGTTTGTAAATTTTTCTTTTATCTTAAATGAAATGTTTCTTCCTTGTTACAATATTTGTGCAAACAGAATGGCCAACTTTGTGTAGGGCTAGCGAATAAAACTGGTAACGGACTCGTCTATGAACGTTCACTCATCTTTTGTATACCGAGGTGTTTTCGCGTAGACCCAAAGTGGCTTCGTGCATTTGTAACGAAACATTAAGATAAAAGGAATCATGCAACTCTTGTCTTTATTAATGATAAGGCATAAGAGCCATGTACAAGGTAGACAATAGGATAATGAACTTGTTAGTTTACATGTAGCACCTTCTTAGCTACTGTGCATTCCATTTCTTAGGTATGTTTGTACATCTAAACGTTTAAGGATGTAAGCGCCCTTTCCTAGAACTTCATTGATAATGTAAGGACCTTCCCATTTGGGTGCAAGTTTTCCAGGACGTTCAGGGTTATTCGTTGTCGCGTAGAACAAAATCACCAGGAAGGAAGGTATATATGCGGACTCGCGCATTATAGTACTTCTCGAGCTTGGACTTGTATTTTGCTTCATTGATAGCCGCGTTTTCGCGCCTTTCTTCTAGTAAGTCCAGGTTGAGTCTACGCTAAATTTCGTTGTTTTGGCTTTGCGCAGCTAGCACGAGCGGTGATGGGAGGCCTATCTCTGCGGGAATTACTGCCTCCGTCCCATATGCAAGGCTGAAAGGAGTTTCACCTGTGCTGGTCTTTAGCATGGTTCGATGAGCCCAAAGGATGCTTGGTAACTCATCTACCCAGCCTATTCGCTTTGTACCCAATCTTGTCTTGATCCCTTCGACGATGCTCTTATTTATGCTTTCCACTTGGCCCTTCCCTTGAGAGTGCGTGACTGAAGTGAAGACATGTTCGATATGCATCTCCTTCATCCATTGTTGTAGTTCTTCTATTGGGCATGACCCATAAAAACACAAACACCCTCCGGGGCTTATATTGTCAAAAACGAACGTTAACGTCTAGATAAATACTTTCGACTATACATACTTTTTGCATATTTTAAATTCCTAAAATTACCAAACTCCAAACCATCATTTCAATACTCACACACCTACGTTTCCATGTGTAGGATAACTCGGTGTTCGTCCCCCTAATCAACCTAAACGCTTTCACGGAATTAACTTTGCGAAACCGTGAGTACACTCGACACCCTTTATATGCTTTACACTTTTGGGTGCAACATGTTAATCTATCATAAACACACTAATCACATTTTTACCCTATGAAATCACACAAACAATCCATCATGCATGTTATAGTTATGTGATACTTGAATTGTTTAGCACATTCTTATGTGATACTAAATTTCATGAACTTCGATCAAGCCTCCCTTGACATGTATAGCGCTATAGGAGTAACGCACCGCCCGTATTCTTGTGGTCAATGTTAAGTTTTCTTTTAATCTATTATCCGGTACACTTGAGGATTGACTTGTAGTTCACATGCATTGTTTACATTAATCTCGTATACTAGCTTATCATGTGGATTTGTTTAAACGTTTTAATTACTTATGCCATGATATCAAACTTGTGTACTCACCAATACTTTGTTATTGAACTATACTTTTTAACATGTTGCAGGTTGATGAAGTTGGTATGATGAAACTTAGTAGGATAGGCATAAAACACGCTTAGAATGCTAAGTTAATTGTTATGTTTTGTTGAACTTATTTCATTGTTGTTATTTTGTATTCGAATTACGTTGTATTTGACAATTTGATGAATGAAATGAATGGTTGTTTAATTAAGTATTGTCACAAGTAGTGTTATGATGTCTCGAGCAATCTCGTTCGTCTCACTCTGATGTTTCCGCCATCGGTTGGGGTGTGACAGGAGCGGTCCTAGAGCCATAACTATAGGGAATTAGGTAGAATTGTCATGTTTGACCTAGTCTATAGTTTAAGTGTCCAACTGGACCTATCTTGATTCTTGCCTAAAATCTTTATTCTTCCTATTTCTTTTGTCTTAATATATGTGCAACGTGTCTTTCCTAAGACACTTACATAACTTACACACTTGAAGACTTGAAGACACTCATGCTATAAACGAGACGATCTCACCAAAATAGGGGTTAAACCCGCACTTTGGTGATCACTCTCAATCCACGTATTCGATTATACACGAAATTACACCATCTAGTTAGGAGTGAAATCCACATCTTGATGGGAATTTCCATTTCATACTCTAGTGGACCCTTACCAACGAGTCGGAATTCGCTCCTCGTCTGGCAAGTACCAACCACGCTTAGGGTACGATGTTGTCAAGTTAGGGGTGAAACCCGCACCTTGTCAACTAGTCATATTCCTCGATTTTCAATCTCGCCAAAGTTTCGATTTTTCGATCGGTTAGAGACGTGTAGCAACTGTAAGGGTAAAGTGCCGTTAATCGCTTCTCGACGAGAGCGTTTTACCTATAGGACAAAGCACGTTTCTCTAATTTGAAAGGATCTCGATTCACTTTGAAATAGTCAACGTTTCTCAACCTGAGACACTCTTATGTTTTATTAAACCTATCTTTTATGTATTTCAATTATTATGTGTTTTAATACTTGTTACCTTATTCATTTCTAAACCAATGCACAACTCGCACACTTTCATAACCAAAAACAATAATAATAATTCTCGTGAACCAACTAAATTTATACTCTTTACGCAAATCATACGTGTTTATGCTTTTGAATGCTTGTATGCCCATGCTATCTATGTGACTTCATACGTGTTACATGATACTTATATGCTCAAAAATGATTTCTTTTATAAAAACACATTATGATCAAAGCCTTAATCTCTCTTCTATTGTCGAACCATTTAGATGTCTTCCTCTCAAAGCGTTATGGGCAAGAAGAAGTCCAAATCAAGGTCCCATTCCGATTTGATGTCCAAAAAGGACTGCATGAAATTCATGGCTGAACAAATGGCCGAGCATATGGCCAAGGTCATACCTGAGATTATCAGCAAGATACAACCCCCACCCAATGCCGAATCACCCCACACCTCCGTCGACTCCAAGGCGGAACCACCTAAATCAACCTTTACCCATAAGCAGTTTTGCTCCTGCAAGCCCCCAGCCTTTCACCGGCGAAGGGGACGCCACCAATTTACTCCAATGGTTTGATGCCATTAAGGTTACTTTTCTCCAAAGTGGTTGTCCCGACCACCTGCGTACAATGAATGCTACGGTCGTGTTTCGATCGAGGGCTCTCGATTGACGGACTTCCGAGCGTAACGCTCATGGTAACGATGCCGCTCACGCCCTCCCGTGGATCGAGCTCAAGAAGCTGATGGAGAATGAATTATGTCCCCCTCACAAGCGCCAACGACTCGAGAACGAGTTTTGGAACATTAAGCAGGTGGGGAATGACTACGCCAGCCTCACGGCCCATTTTAAGCAGCTGAGTGCGATTTGCCCTAGCCAAGTCGACACGGTTGAAAGGCAGTTGCCAAGTACATACGCTGCCTCCCTCCTCACCTCACGGACCTTGTCGACACCACCTCACCCAAAACCCTTGAAGAAGCTTTTTGCCTGTCTGCTCGACTGAACAAGAACCACGTCCTTCATGAAGCCTCCAAGGCTTCATTAAGGAAAGCCCACCGAAGCCCTCACCGAACCTACCTCACCCAATCCCCCAAGGAGCAACACCAAAGGCAAGAAGCGGAAGGTTTCAAGCTAGAACTGCGCGGTAGTCACTCCGCCAAACCCTCAACTCTCTCAACAGCTAGCCTTAGCCTCTCCCGAGCCCATTAAAAAAGCATACACTAGGCCGCATCACAAGTGTAACACCTGCCCCTTTCACCATCTCGTTACTACCACTTGCCGCCTATGCACTATCTGCAATAGGTATGGACACTTCACCCAACAATGTCGAAATGCTCCGCTAGCCCTACCGCCAACCAAAACCGACCATATGCACCTACCGCTCGTGCCTGCTTCAGATGCGAAGATCCAAATCACTTCGCCAACAACTGCCCACAGCGCAACAATAGCAACAACAACAACCAGCAGCAGCAAGCTCGCGGTCAAGCCTTTGCCATCACAGCTGCACAAGCTCAAAACGCCAACGATGTCAATTCGGGTACGTTTCTCGTTAACAATACTTACGCTACATGTTTATTTGATACTGGTGCGGATAGAAGTTTTGTATCCGTTGAATTCGAACCTTTGCCTATGTGTAGACGTTCTAACTTGCCTAAATCATTCGAAGTCGAAGTCGAAGTCGCTGACGGAAAATCCGTCACCGTCGATTCTGTCCTTTCTAATTGTTCTTTGAATCTCAACGATCCTACGTTTTGCATTGACCTCATACCCATGCAAATGGGTAACTTCAATGTCATAGTAGGTATGGATTGGCTTGGGCGGGTCCATGCTGAAGTTGTTTGTTCGGAAAAGTTCATTCGCCTTCCCCTTCCCAATAACGATTCCTTACACGTCTGGCGAGAAACCATCAAAAGGTCTTAAGCTTATGTCGTGTATCCAAGCGAACAAGTACTTGCGTAAGGAATACTTCGCCTTTCTGACCCACATCGTGGAAAAAGGATAAGGGTCTAAGCGTGAGTGAAGTTCCCGTTATGCGTGATTGATGGGTGGTCCATTGGACAACCCTCAAGTGCTTTAAAACGATCAATATTTTGCACTTAATTGGGTTAATTATTAGGATTTGATAACTACGGTATGTATGGCTTTGAAGGTACCGAAGAGCATAAATAAGCGATTTCAATTTGCTTTGATGGGAGCTTGTAGTTGGCCAAAAGAAGGTGGAGACATGGAGAGTTGATAGGAGAATAAGAGTGGAAAAGTTGATGACCACCGTAGGCTACGGCAGGCGCCGTAGCTTACGGTGGTGTCTGATCCTTCTATGCACCATAAGCCAGACGCTGAAGACCGTAAAGAGATTACTGACCACCATAAGCTACGGTGGGCACCGTAGCTTACGATGGTGACCTGCGAGAAATGTGTAACTACCCTTTTAAAGTCATTTTTCAAGGGTCTATTGGGATGTCAATCATTGGAGACGTTGTTGCAGAGTTCTAGAGGTGATTTTGAGTGTACTATTTGGTTCAAGAACAATTTCTAACATTAGTTTGGCGTTTATGATTCATATGAACATGACATTTGATGGTGTGATGATTTGCAAGACCATGAGTGGCTAACTCATTGTGATCATCCTGGGTTGAAGGTTTGCTTGAAACATTTGTGTTTTTATCCTTAATTTCTAGAATAATAGACTTGCAATGTTTGTAGTTTATTATGGTGTTTGAAAATTTTTTTGTAAGCTATTGATTGATGTTTTGATCTTAGCCTTAATCGTACGTTCTTGGTGTCGTTGACAATCGAGATAGCACGGGAGGGTTTAGGGTTGGAATTTAGTTAATTGGTCATCGGGTAACAACCTCGCATCTTTGTAGTCCGAGTACTTAGTTCCCTTTCATCACGAACAAATAGTCATACATGAGTCATGTCTATGTGATTCTTTCTAGTTGGATTTAAAACACAAATGTTAATTATAACCGAAAACTTAGGATGATTACTTGCGTCTAATTTATTTTAACAACCAATATTTGAATTGCAACTTGTTTAATTTAAAACCAAAACACTAAAAATCTTGAATTCATTTTCTTGCATTTTAGATATATTAGTCAATTTAGTATAAGCCTCGCATCTTTGTAGTCCGAGTACTTAGTTCCCTTTCATCACGAACAAATAGTCATACATGAGTCATGTCTATGTGATTCTTTCTAGTTGGATTTAAAACACAAATGTTAATTATAACCGGAAACTTCGGATGATTACTTGCTTCTAATCTATTTTAACAACCAATATTTGAATTGCAACTTGTTTAATTTAAAACCAAAACACTAAAAATCTTGAATTCCTTTTCTTGCATTTTAGATATATTAGTCAATCTGGTATAAACTTTAGATAGCGCATATTCCACAAACTCCCTGTGTTCGATACCCACTTACCGCTAACTATTAGTAGTATTTGGATTAAATTTGCGTGAGACTACGACATCACGTTAATTTTTTGGCGCCGTTGCCGGGGAGTAGTGCGCAACGTGTGTCATCTTTGATTTAGTTTAGTTTGTTATTTTCCGAGTTTACGCTGGTTGTGTTTGTATGCAGGTATTTGCAGGTGCATGCATACTAGAGACTCTCACAAGCTATCACCATTGGCATTTGATCTGGAGATTGAGTGAACTTTGCGAAGAAACAGGGTCTTACTATGAGAGAATAAAATCAGTGGTTCACCAACAACCCCTACTACACCAATTTCACCGATTAACACCATGGATCCATTACCTTCCACTAGAAGTCAAACATTACCATCCACGCCTCTACCAATTCCTACCACCCATCCTACTTCAACACATGAAGTCAACCCAACCAACACCACAACATCCGCAACTACCCAAACCGGACCTATTCCCATTTTTAGCCCCACATTAATGGTTCCACCTTTTTCATCCTTTTTCCCAACTTCTGGTCAATCATTTTCCACCCAACAACCACCACCAAAACCATTTCCAAGAAGTTCAACCATTGTTCATACCACCTCTGCACTTCCACCACAAAACCAACCAGGTTTTCATTATCCATATCCTCAGTTTGTGCAATCTTCGAGTGTAGGAGGAGATGGGTTTGATGACGGATATGAGGAAGAATTTGGAGGATACGAAGAAGAGGGTATTATTATGGAGGAGACGGAGGTAATTTGGGACCTCAAGGAGGAATGGCTTACCAACAAAGACAACAAGTGGAACAAATTCAAGATGTGGGTAGGCAACCAATGGGAGTACAACAGATTCATCCACAAGGGCCACAATTTCAGCGGCCAATGCCTTTACAACAAGTTCAACTTCAACATCAACAACCTCACTATCAAAGGCCGATGCAGCAACCACAAATGCAACAACCTCAATACCAACAACAGTTTGCACCTCAAGGACACGGGCAAGGTCAAGCAAGTCGACCGAGAGTAGCATTGGGCGCTCCACAAAGACATCACCGAAGTAGTGAGGGGGATTGAAGCGCATTTTAGGCTTGTTATCACTAATAACCCTTCTCCAGTGGTGATTCCTCATCACCCTGATGGAAGGACATTTGAGGTTACAACAACCGCACTTCAAAGTTTTCCGAAGTACAAAGGGCTAGCAACGGAGGAACCGTACTTCCATTTGGAGACATATGATTCTATTTGCAACACTATTGGAGGGCAAGGTTTTTCTTCGAATGATGTTAAGTTGGTACTATTCCAATTCTCTTTGGAAGACAAGGCTAAGAGATGGTTTCATACTCCACCCTCCGCATCAATATACACATGGGCCGACATGCAACAAAGGTTCTTGGAAGAGTTTTTCACGGCTCAATAGACTAATGAGGCTAGGTGGAGCTTGAGAAGTTTTCAACAACAACCGGGTGAGATGTTTCATGAAGCATTCGAGAGGTTTAACATGATGTTGAAAAATTGTCCTCATCATAGCATTGCACTTTGGGAGTTATTGAATGCTTTTCATGAGGGGTTGAGTTCGGAAGATGCTCGTGATTTAATGTCGATTACTAATGGTATGTTTGGTACAAATTTTGAGCAAGACGATTGGGCATTTTTGGAGCAAATGGCAGTCACGTCTAAGAGAAAAGGGCAATCTTCAAGAAGGGCAAGGCACGTCATTACAAGACCTCAAGTTTATGCGGTAGATGATGGAGGGGTACAAGCAACTAATCAGGTATATGACATTTGTACAAATTGTAATGAATTGGGTCATGCGGCGGATGTGTGTTTGGTGGGTGTGGTTGAAGGTCAAGTAGAAGAGGTGAATGCTATTCAAGGGGGTGGTCGTAATTTTATTATGAACTCGAACACATA
Organism: Scalesia atractyloides; assembly: GCA_947069175.1. Lineage (NCBI taxonomy): Eukaryota > Viridiplantae > Streptophyta > Magnoliopsida > Asterales > Asteraceae > Scalesia > Scalesia atractyloides. The sequence goes on from CAMTDV010000116.1 coordinate 42,024,066, forward strand.
CCACCCCGGGTTGAGGAACCATCCTAATTTTCGTTATGGGAACCCTGCAAATCAATCTAATCCAAATTTCCAAGGAGCTCAAAGAAATTTCGTTCCACACCAGCAACACAATCAAGGAATTTTAGAGGTGGAAATAGTCAAGGATACCAATGATAATTTCAACAATCGGATGGCCAAAGTGGTACCACGGGTCAAACTTCATCAAGTGGGAATGAAGTTATGGATATGCACCGGATGATGCAACAAGATATGCAAAGGAGGAATCAACTGGATGACGCTCGAGCACAAAAGGATGAGATTCGGGACAAAGCCATTCAATCACTAACCACACAGATGGGGCAGCTGGCTAGTGAGGTAGCAGCATTGAAGCAACAGAATGGGAAGCTTCCCAGTGATACGCAAACTAACCGAAAGAACATACCGATCAGCGGGGTAAGTTCCGTTCCTAAAAATGATAAATGTTTAACTGCTTCTGTTGTTCATGTGATTGCAGGTGTGAATGAAACGAGTGTCGAGAGAGGTGGAAGTGATGCAGGGGAACCAGTTATCCCGATTCGAGTTGGGAAGTTCAAGATACACAAAGCATTGTTGGATTACAGAGCATGGATGAACGTTCTCCCGGGTAACCTGTACGACTAGTACGACTTTGGTCCGTTACACGAGATTGATAGCATGGAGGTATTCGCGGATGCGAGTTGGAAGCAACCCCGAGGGGTTGTGAAAGACATAGTGATACAACTGGGCGAGTTTTACTACTCGGTGGATTTTATGGTGATTGACTACACACCGTCAAGACTTACGAGCAGCCGCTGGTAGTGTTGGGTCGTCCATTCTTGTATACGGTAAACGCTCAAATCGATTGCAGAAACGGAATGGTCACCATGAGCTACGAGAATCGTAAGTTGTACTTTAATGTGTTTTTAAAATCCATTTATTACGATCTTGTTAATGACTTAAGTCACATAGTTGCTACTAACGAATATGTTTTAAGTGTTAACACAGTCAGGTCAACTGCAAGTGGTGTTGAGTTGTATAGGTTTGAGTTGAAGAACGGTGAAAATCAGGCAAGAAAGAAGGCTAGTGTGAGCAGGAGAGCGGGCGAAGGAAAACCACCCGATGGTGGGATTAGATGCGGTGATGAGGCTGAATTTGACCCCAATTGGCATGAAACTGCAAACTTTCCAAGAAATTGAATGGAATATGGAGAGAAATGGGAAAGCAAGGGTTCATTTGAACCACCTTGAGTACGTTAGGTACGGTCTGGCTGAAGACCTAAAACTTAGTGCTCTCGGGAGGCAGCCGAGATGTAGTAGTGTACCTTGGTTGGTTTCATTTGGTGTGTGTTTGTGTTGTGGCAGGTTTATACGCTTCAATCCTCATGGATGCAATGATTCAAGTGTGGGGATGTTTGGCAACATCCCCGGTGAGATATCAAAGATTCCATGGGATGCGTTTATTTCAGTTAGAGCGTAACAGCCGCATCAGTACAGACACATGATCAGGTTGTTAGCCGTTCATGGTGAAGGTGGAAGTGGTAGTGGAAGCGGCGCGTTTGCATTCGAAGAGTTTTCAGAGATGATGACATCTATCTTTGGACCTCCTCAGTCGCGCTATTACTAGTCAGGTGGTGTTATTCTCTTATATATTATTGTAGACATTATTTTGTTTTGTTTATGGTTGGGTGGAAGGGTGATATATTGTGGTTGATATTCATGTTATGGGTTGTGATAGTATTGGAGGTTTTTATATGTTTTCATAAAAAAAACAAAAAGAAATTTGGGATTTGAGAGTTGAGCTGAAATTGAGGTTGAGGTAGTTTTAGTGATCGTTTCCTTATACGTTAGGGTCAATGTGTCACAAGTGTGGGGATGGGGGGAAATTTTTTAGATTTTGAAAATTTTAAACTAAGTGAAACAATTGTTAAATTTAAAAATATACCATTACTCCACATGACACATCGGTATCCCTTTTTATCCTTTCATGGTGAGTTTTTTGGGCCACATGGATGCTTACTAGAAATTATTTCTTTGGTTTGAGTGGAAGTGTGTGATTTGTGTTAATAGAACTTGAGTAATATATGCTTGTCGAAACCTAAGTGTAAAATGCTTGTGAAGATGATAAGGGCATTTAGGTAGCCTCGTCTGGATGTGTGAGAGTGTGGGTTTGGGGGGTAGGACCTCATAAGATAAATATATGAGCTTGGTAGTGAGAAGGACGGGGGTTTGGTCATTAGTAGCCAAAATTGAGCTTAATACCATTCATTTGTAACCCAAGTTATGTCCTACAAAAATTATACCTATTGATCGACCCGGTTTAGGAACTTTAGTATATAGTGTTAATGTTGATGTGTATATGTTCTTTGTTCAATGTTTGAAGAGAAAAAAAAAAGAAAGAAATAAAAAATATGAAAAAAAAGAGAAGGAAAAAGATAGTGTAGTTGTGTAAGTAGTAATGGTTGTTTTTGTTTATTTGTTATAATAAAACCGGATCGATTCAATAAGCTACATACATATATATCCCACCAATTCTCACCCTTATGAATAGCCTCGTTACAACCCGAAAGTCTTTTTGATTCGTAAGAATGTTAGGCATTTTGTAGGTGGAGATTTGATTATTACACAAGCTTATTGTCGCACAATCGTGCACTCGCATTGAGTGCCCTAGCATAATCTTGCTAGTACCTTTTTTGTCACCTAGAGAAGAGTTATTGTGAGGGGTGTGTCATTTGGTATGATGGTAAATTAATAATTGGATGACATGTTTATGTTTGATTACACTCCGATCACTTGTAGGTTTGGAATTTTTTTGATGTGTTGCTAACGGTTAAGTGTGGGGATATGACGGGTGGTCCATTGGACAACCCTCAAGTGCTTTAAAACGATCAATATTCCGCACTTAATTGGGTTAATTATTAGGATTTGATAACTACGGTGTGTATGGCTTTGCACGTACCGAATAGCATAAATAAACGATTTTAATGTGCTTTGATGGAAGCTTGTACTTGGCCGAAAGAAGGTGGAGACATGGAGAGTTGATAAGAGAATAAGAGTGGAAAAGTTGATGACCACCGTAGGCTACGACAGGCGCCATAGCTTACGGTGGTGTCTGATCCTTCTATGCACCGTATGCCAGACATTGAAGACCGTAAAGAGATTGCTGACCACCATAAGCTATGGTGGGCACCGTAGCTACCACCGTTGGTGACCTGCGAGAAAAGTGTAACTGCCCTTTTTAAGTCGTTTTTCAAGGGTCTTTTGGGATGTCAATCATTGGAGACGTTTTTGCAGAGTTCTAGAGGTGATTTTGAGTGTGCTATTTGGTTCAAGAACAATTTCTAACATTAGTTTGGCGTTTATGATTCATATGAAGATGACATTTGATGGTGTGATGATTTGCAAGACCATGAGTGGCTAAACTCATTGTGATCATCCTGGGTTGAAGGTTTGCTTGAAACATTTGTGTTTTTATCCTTAATTTCTAGAATAATAGACTTGCAATGTTTGTAGTTTATTATGGTGTTTGAATATTTGTTTGTAAGCTATTGATTGATGTTTTGATCTTAACCTTAATCGTACGTTCTTGGTGTCATTGACAATCAAGATATCACGGGAGGGTTTAGGGTTGGATATTGGTTAATTGGTCATCGAGTAACAACCTCGCATCTTTGTAGTCCGAGTACTTAGTTCCATTTCATCACGAACAAATACTCATACATGAGTCATGTCTATGTGATTCTTTCTAGATGGATTTAAAACACAAATGTTAACTGAAACCGGAAACTTAGGATGATTACTTGCTTCTAATCTGTTTTAACAACTAATATTTGAATTGCAATTTGTTTAATTTAAAACCAAAACACTAAAAATCTTGAATTTGTTTTCTTGCATTTTAGATAAATTAGCCAATTTAGTATAAACTTTAGATGACGCGTATTCCACAAACTCTCAGTGTTCGATACCCCCTTACCGCTAACTATTAGTAGTATTTGGATTAAATTTGTGCGAGACTACGACATCATGTTAGTGATTACCCTGACGTCTTTCCCAAGGATCTTCCTGGTCCTCCTCCTCCTCTTTCAGTTGACTTTCGCATCGACCTCATCCCTGGCACAACTCCGGGTGCAAAAACCCCCTATCGTCTAGCACTCTCGAAGATGCAAGAGCTTAGCCAACTTCAGGAGCTTCTTGATAAAGGCTTCATACGTCCTAGCACATCTCCTTGGGACGCTCCTGTTCTATTCGTCAAAAAGAAAGACATATCCTTCTGAATGTGCATCGATTATCGTGAGCTCAACAAGCTTACGATCAAGAACCGGTACCCTCTTCCTCACATCAACGACCTTTTTGATCAGCTTCAAGGCGAAACTTGTTTCTCGAAAATCAACCTTCGCTCCGGTTATCATCAACTTTGAGTCCTCGAAGAAGGTATACCCAAAACCGCGTTTCACACACGTTATGGGCACTACAAGTTCGTGGTCATGACATTTTGTTTGACCAACGCACCCGCTGCGTTTATGGATTTAATGAATTGCGTGCGTAAGCCCTATCTCGACTGATTCGTGATCGTCTTCATTGACGATATCCTAATCTATTCCAAGACGCGAGAAGAGCATGAGCGTCACTTGCGTCTTATCCTTCAGCTTTTGCGTACAGAACGCCTTTACGCCAAGATCTCCAAGTGTTAATTTTGGCTAAAGGAGGTTCAATTCCTTGGTCATGTTGTCAACGAACTTGGTATTCATGTTGACCCCGCAAAAATCAAGGCGGTGAAGAATTGGATTGCTCCAAAGTCTCCGTCCAAAATTCGTTCGTTTCTCGGCTTAGACAGTTATTACCGTCAGTTTATTTCGAATTTCTCTAAAATTGCCGTGCCTCTCACTTCCTTGACTCAAAAGGATAATCCTTTTGTTTGGAATTCTGAACAACATGAGTCTTTTCAAACACTCAAGGACATGCTTTGCAATGCTCCTATCCTAGCCCTTCCCGATGGTACCGACGACTTTGTCATTATTGTGATGCCTCAAGACAAGGTCTTGGTTGTGTTCTTATGCAACGAGACAAGGTCATCTCTTACGCGTCATGACTACTCAAAATTCATGAGAAAAACTATACTACGCACGACCTTGAACATGGTGCAGTTGTTTTTGCATTAAAGATACGACGACACTACCTTTATGGTACAAAGTGTACGATCTTCACCGACCATAAGAGCCTCCAACACATCTTTAATCAAAAGGAACTCAACATGTGTTAATGCCGTTGGGTGGAATTGTTAAACGACTACGACTGCGACATTCGCTACCACCCTGGTAAGGCGAATGTTGTGGCCGACGCACTTAGTCGGAAAACTCATGTTAAGAGTGTGCGTTGCTACCAAACCATGGGAAAACTTCAAGAGCTGATTCGTGAGGAATAATACTCAACCATTAATGAAGGTAACCTCGATAATGAGTTAAAATGTGATGCAGAAAATCAGCTCGTGACCAAATCCAATGGCATCATGTGCTATCTTAACCGTATTTGGATTCCAAACCGTGATAATCTTCGTGACCTCTTGATGAGTGAAGCTCATAAATCTCAGTATTCTATTCATCCTGGTGCCGATAAGATGTATCATGACCTTCGTGCATCATATTGGTGGCCTGGAATGAAGAAAGATATCGCCTGTTACGTTTCAATATGCCTTACTTGTTCCAAGGTAAAGGCCGAACATCAACGTCCCTCTGACTTACTCGAACAACTGGAAATTCTTGTTTGGAAATGGGAGAGCATTGCCATGGATTTCATTACCAAACTCCCTCGAACATCGTCTTGTCACGATAGCATTTGGGTAATCATCGACCATCTGACCAAGTCTACTCATTTCCTTCCCATGCGTGAAGACTACCGAGTCGATAAATTGCCTCGTATCTACACAGAGAAGTCATTTGTCGTCACGGTGTCCCCGTTGACATTATTTCGAATCGTGATAGTCGTTTCACTTCCCGTCTTTGACAAACATTTCAAAGAGCTCTTGGTACTCACCTCAATCTTAGTACTGCTTTCCATCCTTAGTCTGATGGTCAAACCGAGCGTACTATCCAAACCGTAAAGGACATGCTTCATTCTTGCGTAATCGATTTTGGTGGCATCTGGGATATGCATTTACCTTTGGCAAAATTCTCGTACAATAACAGTTACCACGCGAGTATTCAAATGGCACCTTTCGAGGCATTGTATGGTCGCAAGTATCGATGGCCTATTTGTTGGCACGAGATCGGGGAAGCTCAAATCACCTGTCCCGAGCTTATACAAGAGATGACGGACAAGATTTTGCAGATTCAGGACAACTTGCTCAAAGCCAGAAGCCTGAAAGAGTTACGCAGATAAAAGACTCAAACCCTTGGAATTCAACGTTGGTGACATTGTACTTATCAAGGTATCCCCTTGGAAGGGTGTGGTTCTTTCGGAAAGAAGGGAAAGCTTGCTCCTTGCTATGTGGTTCCTTTCAAGATTCTCGAAAGGATTGGCAAGGTAGCATACCGACTGGACATACCACAAGAGCTCAACAACGTCCATCCTACTTTTCACATCTTGAACTTGAAGAAATGTCTAGCTAAAGAAGGACTCTAAGTCCCACTCAAAGATCTTCAAATCAACGAGACTCTACACTTCATGGAGAAACCTGTCGAGATCATGGATCGAGGCATCAAGCAATTGAGGCGCTGTCGAATTCCCATAGTCAAGGTTCGATGGGAAGGTAAACGTGGTGCTGAATTTACTTGGGAACTCGAAAGGGTGATATGAAGACTAAGTATCCGCATCTGTTCTTTACATCTTCCTCTTGAATAAATTTCGGGACGAAATTACCTAAAGGAGGGGAGACGGTAACGCCTTGCTTTTTTTCGTATTTCCTTAATTAGAAAGTGTAATTGTATTTCTATTTTTGGAAACTTGTATTCGTATCGCATTCGTATTTCATTCCCAACCTTGCAATCCGAGACTTTAATCGTAATAAAAAATTCATACTTAATACATACTTGTCTTACATGCATATGATCATTAATTACGTGTTTACATACAAACCGATACTTGTTATACATTCAAATACTCATACATACATACTCGATACTCAAAATATGCTTACATACATGTTATACACTTAAAAATATGCCAAAACACCAGGTTTTAGCTTAAAATGAAGGAAAAACCAAGTTCAGGGGCCAATTTGCAAAATCTGCCAAAGTAGGCCTCTAGCGGGGGGCGAGAGGATAAGCTAAATCCTCTCCCGGGGCGCGAGAGACCCCAATCCGCAGAAAGTTGTTTCTTGCTTACGGGTTGGCCCATTTTCACACTTTTTTACACCCAATCACCTCTAAACCTCATTCAACTCAAAACCCTATTAAACCACTATATAAGCAAGCTTCCTAACACTCATTTCCACTTTCCAAACTCCTCTACACTCTCAAAACACTCCCAAATTTGTTATAAGCTCAAGAACAAGGCAGAAAACTTTAAGTGCAAAAGTGAGTCCAAACTCACTTTTCTTCATCTTTTCTTCATCAAATCTTTCTCTACAAAGCTTGGAACACCTCTAGGATTGTTTCCACAGGTTTTCCATGGAAAACCAAGGTGGAACATCACCATATTGAGGTCTAAATGTTCTGTTTTGGAAGATGAACTTTTAAATCTTATTTAAACATACTTTTCTAAGATAAACTTGTGCTATTTGTGCCTCTAATCAAACCCATGGTTAGTGAGCTAAGCCAAGGCTGTTTCATACAAACTAGGAGGTGTAAAACACCTCCAAACTTTCTGCTTTGTAAAGGGTTTTAAACCCACAAGTGTTGAGCCATCCAAGCTTCCAAGCTTGTGTTTGGTGAAGGTGTGATTACATAGAGGCCTTGGCTATCCAACTTTTCAATCAACCCCTCACTTGATGATTTCTATCCATTAAGCTACGGTCCACCTTCACTTGAGTAACAAGGCTACGACACGTCCCCAAACGTTGCCATGTTAGGGATGCACGCACCTAGCTTGCTTATTCGGTTCGAAGCATAGCTTAGTGAAGTACTTTATTCATGACCATCCGGATTGTCCTTGTGGCAATTTGTATATTGGTGAATCTTACGAAAGAGGTTAGGACGGTTATCCTCCTACCTCCATGCATGACTTCTATGACTTCTATGACATCCATGACTTATATGAAATCTATGATTTATATATGATAAACTTGTAATAATATATGTAAACTATATATGTAAAAATAAATATAATTCAACCTTTGACGATGACCATATGGTTACTTGTCCTAATATTAGGTTATTTTATCTAAGACCTAACCATCGTTACGATTCTATTGGGCATGACCCATAAAAACACAAACACCCTTCGGGGCTTATATTGTCAAAAACGAACGTTAGCGTCTAGATAAATACTTTCGAATATACATACTTTTTGCATATTTTAAATTCCTAAAATTACCAAACTCCACCGTCATTCCAATACTCACACACCTACGTTTCCTTGTGTAGGATAACTCAGCGTTCGTCCCCTAATCAACCTAAACGCTTTCACGGAATTAACTTTGCAAAACTGTGAGTACACTCGACACCCATTTTATGCTTTACACTTTTGGGTGCAACATGTTAATCTATCATAAAAACTCTAAATCAAACTTTTACCCTATGAAATCACACAAACAATTAATCATACATGCTATAGTTATGTTGTCACACCCTCAATTTCCACTTGCAGAGTTTTACCGCGAGGCGTGTGATCAAACCAGAATCTGAGACACTAGTAATACCGAATGACTCTATATGATTTATTTAAACATTTTCCAAAAACATTTGTTTAACCATTCATAGTCATTTTCAAAATGTCTTAGTTTCAAGGTTTAGAGGAAGCACTAGTTTCAAAGTTTAGCGGAAGCATTAGAGTAAAGTAAAGTAACGGGCGCCAACATAAACGCCAAAACCAGAAATCCCAAACAATATTCGTAAATAAGACTCAATAAAAATGTTTTGATCAAATGCAAGTGAGTGCACCTAGCGCTCCTAGCGTCCTGAGAAACATGTAAAGAAACAAGTGTCAACATTAAAGAAGAGTGAGTTCACAGGTTTTTATAAGTTCACAAGTTCGGTTAAATGTTTGTTTTCCCTGTTATCCCTAACACGGGATAACGATATAGTTCCATTATTCCTAACCCAGAATAATAATGTTGGTTCGTAATTAAGTTCAATGTTAACATGTAGGTAGTGAGCCTAAAGTTACGTCACATAAGAGTTCACGATCGAAGCTGACTGTTGTTGCCTCAGTGTTGCCAGGTCTATCACTAACCATGGTGAAAGTTAGGCCAAATTAATCACCCGTTGACCATACCCGGTCGGCTAGCGCGACTAGCTCGGGTGGGGCTTGTTGGGCCCAATAGTACAAGTTATAATTTCCCCGCTATCTAACCCAATACTAGTGATCCGAGAGTTGGTTGAGGACTTCCGTGATAAAGCTACTTAGTGACCATAACGTACATTAACATTAACTTAGTTACCGAATACTTTAACGACATTAATTTCGCATAACGTAAAAGATAGAGTTTTAGAGCGTATACATGTTTCTCCCCCTGTTGTTCAAAACCGGATAAAATGTGGGCCGTGAACTCACCTTAAATTGCTCGGTTAGAATAACACAAAAGTAGCAAATGATGGAACCGCTAATCGCGTCCTAACATGCCATCCGATTTAAAGTTAGTGTGTGAACACACTGATACAAAACCCTACGCATAACTAACACACAGTGTGGCACACGTAATAACCAATTCGAAAACACAATCATGCATGCAAAGTATCATCACACCAAAATAATGATCAAACCAACTTGTCATAAACACAGATTAACTCATACAACACTTTGGTACACACAAACACAAGTTATCATGTTTCAGCTTGTACGCTCATAACTGGGTTGTTTTCGAGGATTTTTATAAAATAGTTCCAACGTTCCAAAAATTCCAATATTTTTACAGGAGGTGTCAACTAAACTTTAGAATTTTATGTAAAATTTTCAAGTCCTAAAGCTTTACCAATTATTTATAAACATTCATATACTAGGCTGCAGTCAGATTCGTCGCTTTCTAACTGCAGTCCACGGGAAAAATTATTTAAAAATCATCGTTCATCCAATTAACAAAATCCAGTGGGAGATTTCCGGAAATTACCGTCTCCAGTTACTATACAAATTTCGTGACCCAACCCCCTACATACTATGAGACCCGACTCGATAAACAACTAGCAAATTTTGCAGAATTAGCTTCAGCTGCTGCACTAAATGACCACTTAAAAATAGTAAACGACCTCAAAAAAATATGAATCCGGTGCTATTAGAAGAATTTTTCAAAAATACACGTTTTAGGCTTCAGAAAATCCACTTTTCGATAAATAATGATCAGGTTACAGCCAATTGAAGTTGGCTGTAAATGTCATTCCGCAAACTGTTTTCGACTTTTATCGCATTAGAACATGCTTAAACGATCATGACGCTTAGTTATAATGATTAACAACAGGTTTATTTGTCAAATATCATCATGTATATCAATATTCATGCAAACCCTAATTATATAACATGATTTTTATCACTAAAACGCAGCCTATGATTTTAGTATTCATCATAACATCACAATCGCAAGGATTCGCACAATCATCCTAACTAATCATAAATCACAACACTTTTCATACTAATAATCCTACCATTACACATAATCATGATCAAGATTACACAAACCCTAATGTGAATCGCAAAACAATTAAACCCTAACCTTGAAACGATGATGATTAGCGAACCGGGACAAGATTGGAATCAATCCGGAAGTTGTAGACTTGCGACCGGAGAGGGGGGGCTGCCGCCGGCCTTCTATTAGAGACTAGGGTTTGTTGTTTTATTTTTTTTTTTGAAACATACCATTATATAAAACAAGGAAAAGGGGAAGGGGCCGGTTTGGGTTAAGTGGCTTGGTCCTCAAGTTTAGGTTATTTCCTTGGGCCGCAAGGAGGTGAGGTCTACACGTTTTGCGGCTTGGTTCGGTTCGGCTATTTATTTATTATATTAATTTTTTTATAACGAATTATCGCGAAATCAAAGCGTGGTATAATAATCTACAAACGTTTAATAACACATAGCACGTAATTCACCCAATAAATTCACAAAGTTAGCGTAGTTATTGCGTGCGTGTAATTTAATTCTCCGAATTAAATCAGCGTAGGAATGAATAACCGTGAAGTAGCGCGTTTAAGATACCTGAAAAACCGGGATGTCACATTATCCCCATGTTGAAAGAATTTTCGTCCCGAAAATTGAGTAAACGCGGTTTAGAATGCAACGCACAAAGATTCAGTTTGTTAGTAGTGGTACAAGTAATTCCCAGGCTGTCACATCATCCCCATGTTGAAAGAATTTCGTCCCGAAATTTAGTTGGTGGTAACGTCAGATTGTTGCTCAGCTGCAAAAAGGTGTGGGTATTTGCTTTTCATTTGGTCCTCTCTTTCCCACGTGAACTTCGGTCCACGCTTAGAGTCCCAGCAAACCTTGACAATCGGTATCTTGCTGTGCCTTCGAGTCTTAATCTCACGATCGATGATCTCGATAGGTTGTTCCACAAAATGCAGTTGCTCATCCACTTGAATCTCATCCAATGGAATGACTAGGGTCTCATCTGATAGACACTTCTTCAAATTGGACACGTGAAAAACGTTGTGAACTCCACTGAGTTCGGCAGGAAGGTCTAACTGATAAGCTACGGGCCCGATACGCTTCGAGATCACAAATGGGCCTACGTACCACGGGTTCAGTTTGCCTCGTTTCCCAAAACGGATTACACCCTTCCAGGGTGAGACTTTCAGTAGGACGCGGTCACCTACTTGAAATTCGAGCGGTTTGCGTCATTAATCAGCGTAGCTTTTCTGTCGATCTCGTGCCGCTACCATGCGGTTTCTGATTTGCACAATCTTTTTAGTAGCCTCAAGTATCAACTCAGGACCTGTGAGTTGACTGTCACCGACTTCTGCCCAACAGACCGGTGATCTACATTTGTGACCGTATAGTGCTTCAAACGGTGCTGCCTGAATACTCGTATGGTAACTGTTGTTATACGAGAATTCCACTAAAGGCAGATGGATTTCCCAACTGTTCCTGAAGTCTACCACACATGCCCTAAGCATGTCTTCCAAGGTCTGAATGGTCCTTTCACTTTGACCATCCGTCTGAGGGTGATAAGTTGTGCTCATATCTAAGCGTGTACCCAACGCTTTCTGAAGTGACTGCCAAACGTTGGACGTGAAACGAGCATCTCTGTCTGAGATGATGGACGTTGGCACCCTGTGCCGAGAAACTACTTCCTTAATGTAGATGCGAGTTAACTTATCCATCTTATCTGTTCTTTGATCGCTAGGAAGTGGGCAGACTTAGTTAGACAATCCACGATTACCCAGATGGTATCGCAACCACCCGGACTTCGCGGGAGTTTAGTGATAAAGTCCATCGAGATCTGATCCCATTTCCACACTGGGATCTTAGGTTGTTGAAGTAGCCCTGATGACTTCTGGTATTCCACCTTGACTTTCGCACAAGTCAAACACTTGCTCACGTAGGTGGCTATATCCGCTTTCATGTTGGGCCACCAGTACGCGGCTTTAAGGTCTTGATACATCTTATCCAAACTAGGATGGACACAGTATCGGGATTTGTGAGCTTCATCCATAACTAGCTTCCTGAGGTCTCCGTAGAGAGGTACCCATATACGATTCATGAAATACCAGGCACCATTGGGTTTCACTTCCCAATCGCGTTCCATCTTTCCCACAGATTCGGCCTTGATGTTTCTTCCTTAACTGCTTCTAGCTGCACGTCGTGTATCTGTTCGGGTAACCCCGAATGAATTGTGAACTGTAGTGCTCGTACCCGACGAGGTTTCGGGTGCTCCTTCCGACCGAGGGCATCAGCTACCACGTTAGCTTTACCCGAGTGATACCGAATGGCACATTCATAATCGTTCAGGAGTTCGACCCAGCGATGCTGTCGCATGTTCAACTCCTTGTGGTCAAATATATGTTGGAGGCTCTTGTGATCCGTGTAGATTGTGCACTTTGTTCCATATAGATAGTGTCTCCAAATTTTAAGTGCAAACACAACTGCTCCCAATTCCAGTTCATGTGTTGTGTAGTTTTTCTCATGAACCTTCAACTATCAGGATGCATACGCGATGACCTTATCACGTTGCATGAGTACACCTCCCAATCCCTGAATGGAAGCGTCACAATATACCACAAAATCATCTGTCCCTTCTGGCAAGGACAAAATGGGCACACTGCAAAGTTTCTACTTCAGCAATTGAAATGCTGCTTCCTGCTTGTCACCCCAAGCATACTTGGTGCCCTTCTAGGTGAGAGTGGTAAGCGGTTGTGCGATCTTGGAAAATCCCTCGATGAAACGTCTGTAGTAACCAGCCAAACCCAAAAATTGGCGGATCTCTGTCGGTGTCCTGGGTGGTTCCCAGTTCTTGATAGCATCGATCTTGGCGGGATCAACGTGTATACCCTTTTCATTCACGATATACCCGAGGAACTGAACTTCCCGAATCCAGAAATCACACTTCGAAAACTTGGCATATAGTTTCTCCTGTTGAAGTAGTTCCAGCAATAATCGTAGATGCTCAGCATGTTCTTCTTCACCCTTAGAGTAGACGAGTATATCATCGATGAACACGATGACAAACTTGTCGAGATATGGCTTACACACGCGGTTCATGAGGTCCATGAACACCGCGGGTGCGTTGGTGAGACCGAAGGGCATGACCAAGAACTCATAATGGCCATACCGAGTACGAAATGCCGTCTTGAAGATATCCTCCTCCCTGACGCGTAACTGGTGATAACCGGACCGTAGATCGATCTTGGAGTAGTAGCTTGACCCTTGAAGCTGGTCGAAAAGATCGTCGATGCGAGGTAATGGGTATCGGTTCTTGACCGTAACCTTATTGAGTTCCCTGTAGTCGATGCACATGCGGAAGGTCCCGTCCTTCTTCTTGACAAAAAGGACCGGAGCTCCCCATGGCGAGGTACTGGGTCGGATAAATCCTTTTTCCAACAATTCCTGAAGTTGGGTAGACAGCTCTTGCAGCTCTGCTGGAGCTAGGCGGTACGGGGCCTTGGCAATAGGAGCCGCATGGTTCGCCAATTCGATTTCAAACTCCACTTGTCGATGTGGTGGAAGACCAGGTAACTCCTCTGGAAACACATCGGAAAAGTCACGGACGACGGGGATATCTTCAATCCGCTTCTCGTCCTTAGGCTGCTCGGTGACCAGTGCGAACAAAGCGAAGGAGTTCTTTCTCCGAAGATACTTCTGAGCTTGCATGTAAGAGATGATGTTTGTGACGGCGCCTGCCTTCTCGCCTTGCACCATCAAGACTTCGTCGTTAGAGAGCGGAATACGGATAGCTTTCTCGAAAAAGAGAACTTCAGCTCGGACGTCGGATAGCCAGTCCATTCCGGCTACCACGTCAAAACTACCCAGGGTAGTTGTCATCAGATCAATGGTAAAGGTGTGACCCGCGAGTTTAAGTTGACAGCCGGTTACTAAATGGGTCACATCTACAGATTTACCATCGGCTAGTTCTATGACGTAAGGGGTCTCTAGGGGTTTAGGCGTGAGATTTAGGTTCTTCCTAAAAGACTCAGATATAAAACTCTTATCCGCACCCGTATCAAAAAGTACAGTAGCAAAATGATCGTTAAGGGGAAACTTACCAGCGACCACATTCGAGTCGTTTCTGGCCTCCCCACGGCCTAGCGTGAATGCACGACCTTTGGCACCTCCTGTGCCACCATTTCCATTGTTGCCATTGTTGTTATTGTTGTTGTTGTTGTTGTGGTTGTTGTTGTTGTTCCCACCATTGTTGTTGCGAAGCTGCGGGCAGTCTCGCTTGAAATGGGCAGTGCTACCGCACTGATAGCATCCCTGGTTATTACCTGGCTTTTGAACCTGGTGCTGATTCTGATTTTGTCGAGACATGATTTCCCCGCGACAATCCCTTGCCGCGTGTCCCACTTTGCCACATCTTTGGCAGCGATTTCCGGCGCAAGGGCCGTGATGATGGAGGTTACAACGGTTACATTGCGGCTTTCGACCCGCATAGCCGCTTGAGTTCTGGTTGTTGTTGGCAGACTGATTATTATGACCCAATTGTTGTTGAAATTGTTGGACCGCTTCTGGTTTCCTTGTTGTGGCTGGGCTGACGAAGACTGTCGAGCAGGTGAGTCTTCAAATTTTCTTTTGTTATCAGGGACAACTTCAGTTGCACCCCGAGGTGGCAACTTCCTTGCTCCACCGCCTTATCGGTGAGTTTATGCGCCAGCCTAATCGCTTGATGCTCCGTCGTAGGGTTGCTAGACATTTCCATGCCCTGGATCTCAGGGACCAGACCCCCAAGATAAAACTCAAGTCGTTTTTCGACGGTGTTAGCCAGATCGGGACATAGGAACATCAGATCATGGTGTTTTGCCGTGTACGCTTCAATTTTAGACCCTACCATCTTGTGGTTCCATAACGCTTGTTCCAACTGTTGAACTCTGTCCCGCGGACAGTATTCCTCCTTGATTAGGGCCTTAAATTCGGTCCAGGCCATTGCGTTCGCCACAAGAAGTCCACGCATTTGGACTTGTGCGTTCCACCAGGTCAATGCCCCATCTTCCAGCGTTGAGGCAGCATACTTGACCTTATTAGCTTCAAGGCAATTGCACATCTCGAACACCGATTCAGACTTTTCAATCCAATGGACCAGTCCTATGGGTCCTTCAGCACCCGTGAACTTGCTCGGTTTTGCATCGAGGAACATCTTGCAGGGGTTAAGACCCCCTCCTGTTGGTGGGTTTTGAACACCTGCCAGAGCAGCATTCACGTGTTCTTGGATTAATGCGGCCAATTCTTCAGTTGACATGTTGAGATTTCCGCGGCGACCGGTTGCCAATTCAGATCTAAAGGAAACAAAACAGAGATTGGCGAGACGAGTTAGTCCTCTATGTCTCCATCTCCCAGGTCGCTATCACTGTCGTCATCCTCTTCAGCGTTTTCAGCTTCAACAGCCGGGTCCTGTTCTGGCTATTCTTCCTCCGGATCCTCCTCCGGGTCTTCCTCTGGATCCTCCTCTTCGTCTTCTACCGGCGCTGGAGGGGCCAGTGCTGGTGCGGGTACTGGGATAGGTGGTGCTTGGTTCTGCTCCAGTTCGTGAATCCTCCAACTGGACTCAAGAACTGTGTCTTCGAGCCAGTCAGCCCTCAGCCGCTCAGCACGAAGGTCCTTAGCTAAAATGTTTCGAACTCTCGTATTCTCATATTGCTCTTCCTCGAGCTCTCCAGTTTTACCAGTCAGCTGACGTATCAGCCATCCCTGTGCTTCGATAGTCTCCTGCATTCTCTCCAGCCGTTCCTGTTGTTTCCTTAACACATTTCTAATTAGATCGTCCCCCACTCCTAAAGAGTTGACCGGTTCGACCGGTACAGCGGTGGTCGGAAGGGAGGACGACTCCCCTCCTAGAGCGAGTCTTTTCCTAGCAGCTGAGCGTGTCTCCACGCCATGAGGTGGTGAGGGTTCGACCATGGGTGCCTTCCCTGGCGCCCTTGATTGTCGAGATTTGTCGGATGATGATGATGACATTGCCTGCTGGGTTGGTGTAGTTAGTTACGGGTTGCGTGCATCACAATATACATATATATCTCACATAAAGCAATTGTAGTATTACACATACAAGATATCACAGTTCGGTGCCAACTAAGTCTAGTGTCGTGTAACAGCTATAGTTTAGGTCTACTTTTAATGCAAACCTGGTTCTCTATAGCTAGAGGCTCTGATACCAATCTGTCACACCCTCAATTTCCACTTGTGGAGTTTTACCGTGAGGCGTGTGATCAAACTAGAATCTGAGACACTAGTAATATCAAACGACTCTATATGATTTATTTAAACGTTTTCCAAAAACATTTGTTTAACCATTCATAGTCATTTTCAAAATGTCTTAGTTTCAAGGTTTAGCGGAAGCATTAGTTTCAAAGTTTAGCGGAAGCATTAGAGTAAAGTAAAGTAACGGGCGCTAACATAAACGCCAAAACCAGAAATTCCAAACAATATTCCTAAATAAGACTCGATAAAATTGTTTTGATCAAATGCAAGTGAGTGCACCTAGCGCTCCTAGCGTCCTGAGAAACATGTAAAGAAACAAGTGTCAACATTAAAGAAGAGTGAGTTCACAGGTTTTTATAAGTTCACAAGTTCGGTTAAATGTTTGTTTTCCCCGTTATCCCTAACCCGGGATAACGATATAGTTCCATTATTCCTAACCCGGAATAATAATGTTGGTTCGTAATTAAGTTCAATGTTAACATGTAGGTAGCGAGCCTAAAGTTACGTCACATAAGAGTTCGCGATCGAAGCTGACTGTTGTTGCCTCAGTGTTGCCAGGTCTATCACTAACCATGGCGAAAGTTAGGCCAAATTAATCTCCCGTTGACCATACCCGGTCGGCTAGCGCGACGAGCTCGGGTGGGCCTTGTCGGGCCCAGTAGTACTACTTATAATATCCCCGCTATCTAACCCAATACTAACGATCCGAGAGTTGGTTGAGGACTTCCGTGATAAAGCTACTTAGTGACCATAACGTACATTAACATTAACTTAGTTACCGAATAGTTTAACGACATTAATTTCGCATAACGTAAAAGATAGAGTTTTAGAACGTATACATGTTTCTCCCCCTGTTGTTCGAAACCGGATAAAATAGCGGCCGTGAACTCACCTTAAATTGCTCGGTTAGAATAACACAAAAGTAGCAAATGATGGAACCGCTAATCGCGTCCTAACATGCCAACCGATTTAAAGTTAGTGTGTGAACACACTGATACAAAACCCTACGCATAACTAACACACAGTGCGGCACACGTAATAACCAATTCGAAAACACAATCATGCATGCAAAGTATCATCACACCAAAATAATGATCAAACCAACTTGTCATAAACACAGATTAACTCATACAACACTTTGGTACACACAAACACAAGTTATCATGTTTCAGCTTGTACGCTCATAACTGGGCTGTTTTCGAGGATTTTTATAAAATAGTTCCAACGTTCCAAAAATTCCAATTTTTTTACAGGAGGTGTCAACTAAACTTTAGAATTTTATGTAAAATTTTCAAGTCCTAACGCTTTACCAATTATTTATAAACATTCATATACTAGGCTGCAGTCAGATTCGTCGCTTTCTGACTGCAGTCCACGGGAAAAAAATTTAAAAAATCATCGTTCATCCAATTAACAAAATTCCAGTGGGAGATTTCCGGAAATTCCGTCTCCAGTTACTGTACAAATTTCGTGACCCAACCCCCTACAGACTATGAGATCCGACTCGATAAACAACTAGCAAATTTTGCAGAATTTACGCAGCTTCAGCTGCTGCACTAAATGACCACTTAAAAATAGCAAACGACCTCAGAAAAATATGAATCCGGTGCCATTTGAAGCATTTTTCAAAAATACACGTTTTAGGCTTCAGAAAATCCACTTTTCGATAAATAATGATCAGGTTAATTGAAGTTGGCTGTAAATGTCATTCAGCAAACTTTTTTTTACTTTTATCGCATTAGAACATGCTTAAACGATCATGACGCTTAGTAATAATGATTAACAACAGGTTTATTTGTTAAATATCATCATGTATATCAATATTCATGCAAACCCTAATTATATAACATGATTTTTATCGCTAAAACGCAGCCTATGATTTTAGTATTCATCATAACATCACAATCGCAAGGATTCGCACAATCATCCTAACTAATCATAAATCCCAACACTTTTCATACTAATAATCCTACCATTACACATAATCATGATCAAGATTACACAAACCCTAATGTGAATAGCAAAACAATTAAACCCTAACCTTGAAACGATGATGATTAGCGAACCGGGACAAGATTGGAATCAATCCGGAAGTTGTAGACTTGCGACCGTGAGAGGGGGGGCTGCCGTCGGCCTTCTCTTAGAGATTAGGGTTTGTTGTTTTTTTTTTGAAACATACCATTATATAAAACAAGGAAAATGGGAGGGGGCGGTTTGGGTTAAGTGGCTTGGGCCTCAAGTTTAGGTTATTTCCTTGGGCCGCAAGGAGGTGAGGTCTACACGTTTAGCGGCTCGGTTCGGTTCGGCTATTTATTTATTATATTATTTTTTTTATAACTAATAATCGCGAAATCAAAGCGTGGTATAATAATTTACAAAATCTACAAATGTCTAATAACACATAGCACCTAATTCACCCAATAGATTCACAAAGTTAGCGTAGTTATTGCGAGCGTGTAATTTAATTCTCCGAATTAAATCAGCGTAGGAATGAATAACCGTGAAGTAGCGCATTTAAGATACCTGAAAAGCCGGGATGTCACATATGTGATACTTGAATTGTTTAGTACATTCTTATATGATACTAAATGTCATTAACTTCGATCTAGCCTCCCTTAACATGCATAGCGCTATAGGAGTAACGCACCGTCCGTACTCTTGTGGTCAATGTTAAGTTTTCTTTTAATCTATTATGCGGTACACTTGAGGATTGACTTGTAGTTCACATGCCTTGTTTACATTAATCTCGTATACTAGCTTATCATGTGGATTTGTTTAACGTTTTAATTACTTATGCTATGATATCAAACTTGTGTACTCGCCAATACGTTGTTATTGAACTATACTTTTTAACATGTTGCAGGTTGATGAAGTTGGTATGATGAAACTTAGTAGGATTGGCATATAAACACGCTTTGAATGCTAAGTTAATTGTTATATTTTGTTGAACTTATTTCATTGTTGTTATTTTGTATTCGAATTACGTTGTATTTGACAATTTGATGAATGAAATGAAATGGGTTGTTTAATTAAGTATTGTCACAATTAGTGTTATGATGTCTCGAGCAATCTCGTTCATCTCACTCTGGTGTTTCCGCCATCGGTTGGGGTGTGACAAGAGCGGTCCCAGATATGACTTCCGGTATTGGATACTGTCTGCCATTTCATAGTTGAGTGCCTTATCTGGACCTTCCTTGCTTCCGCTTTGTTTTCAGGGAGGAACCCGTGTTGCAAGAACATTATTAAGGGGGACATCCAGGATGGATTTCCCACTTCGATGATGTTGACTTGGCGCAAAGGAACATAAGGGTTTTTAAGAACCTCAATGCGCACTTCACGTGCGAGGTGCTTGAAGCTTGTAGCGCCTAGTTGCTGGGCGTGTCGGCATGTTTATTCTCGCTTCGACATGGGTTGTCTTGAAATGTTGGAATTTGGTTATTAAGGCTTGCGCCTGTTCTAGGTACAATGCCCTCGTCTCGCCGTTTGCGTCGTATATGCCGTTGACCTGTCCAGCAACTAAAAGGGAGTTGACGTTTGCTTCCAAATTCTATGCACCCATTTTGATTGCTAACCGAAGGCCAACCAGGAACGCTTCGTACTCAGCTTCGTTATTGGTACTTTTGAAATCCAATCTGATGGCATAAGTGAACTCTTGATTATCGGGGCTTGTTAAGCGAAGGCCTGCCCCTGAGCCATTATCGTTGGATGCGCCGTCTGTGTGAAGTGTCCATGTGCGGTCATCCGTGACCGGCGTTGGGTTCTGTACAGCTTCACATTCCTGCGCTTTATTCTGTGGTACTTCCGCAATGAAATCGGCTAATATCTAGCCTTTTATTGCTGGACTTGGTTTATACACGATATTGTGTCCATTAAGCTCAATCGCGCATTTTGCTAGACGGCCATAGATGTCCGGTTTCGACAAAATTTTGCCCAAATGATAGTTCAAGAGAACTGTTATCACGTGGCCAGAAAAATACCGACGCAACCGTCGGGAGGCATGAACCAAAGCTAGAGCAAGGTTTTCCATCATGGGATATCGTGTCTCTGGGTCAGTAAGCATCTTGCTGACATAGTAGATCGGAGTTTGGACTCCTACGCGCTCTACTAGCAGGACTGCTCCCAGAGCGACATCTGATGCGGAAAGGTAAAGTATTAGTGGCTCATTCTTTTGCGGTGTTGTGAGCGTTGGCAGCTGAATCAAGCACTCCTTCATTTGGGTGAAGGCTTTCTCCACATCCAGAGTCCACTGAAACTTGTTTTGCTTCACACAGTTCCACAAAGTGCTAATGAATGGGAAGGACTTTATCGCGTGATCGGCCAGGAATCTGTTCAGCGCGGCCAGTCGTCCCGCCAACTATTGCATTTTTTTTATAGTTGAAGGTGATGGCATATGCTGGATTGCTTCCACTTTATCGGGATTTACTTTAAAGCCATCACACGTGACGATGAATCTCAGAAATTTGCCTTCTTTCCTTTTGCGGATCTAACTATGTCATTTATGCTCTCCATGATTTCGTCCATAGAGTTCCCTCTATTATTTGTAGATAGTTTCAGCCACCACATAATTTGGATCCGGATTGCATAGATGGATCGGGTTAGAGAAATGGAGCTTCCCTGCCAATAATTTTAACATGGAGTTTTGAGCGGGAGAATCAAATTGAGGAGCTCTAATAACATCAGCGTAAATTTTTTCATTTATTATATATAATAATAGATAATAGATTGTTTGGCCAGGTTAATATGTTTTTATTTTAAATAAAACAATTTATTTAAGCGATTTACCTTAAAACTTCTAAAAAAATATGAAGATTGTCTAACTCCACTATTTTACATTATTATATTTACAAATAGCTTTGTATTGCCCAATATACGGTTTTAGCTATGATATTTACGTCATTAACTTGCTAGACCTGCTGGTGACGATTTTAGACTGGACAATTTCTTCGTAACCACTGTTGACTGACTTGTGGAAAAATCATTTAAAATTTAAGAATCAATTTCCTGTTTAAACCTCTTGTCGTTTCCTATAAATAATCGAAAAGTTTTCTTCATGGTACAAAAACTTCACATATTAAACTAATTAGTCTGAAAAAACAAACCAAAATAAAAAATGAAGCTAGTGGATGATTCCACATTATGGTCATGGTGTCTGAATGTCCTGTTGCTGATAAACCACATCCAGACAAGTAAGATCACTGTTGACTAATTACTGTAGTGCTTACCACGGAAGGAACCAAGAGTATTTCTATAGCAACCTTAACACCACCCTTTCTAACCTTCGCAACCAGTTATCCGTGAACGGTGTGCTTTACGCCACCACACGCACGTTGTTTAACAGGGAGTCGGTTTGGGGTCTTGCTTCGTGCAGGGGTTATATATCCAATGCGGATTGTGTGGCTTGTTTTGACTATGCAGCTGTTAAGCTACGATCCTGTGGGTTTGTTAATGGTGCTCATTTTTTTACGATGACTGTGATATCAGGTACGTATATATTTTCTAGAGTTTTTCTTTTACTTGTAATCCTCTGGATTCACTTATTTTTTATAGTTAAATCTTCTGTTTCTAATGCATGTGCATCCAGAAAGGAAAAAAAAGTGCATCCAGAAAGGAAAAAAAAGACATTTAATTCAAGTTTCCGTTTCTAATGCATGTGCATCCAGTAGAAAAAAAAAAGCATTTAATTCAGGAATTTGAAATTCATTTAATTTAACAGTCATACAATTTTACACCCAAATAAACTAAAGGAAAACTATATTTATTGTAAAGGTCAACTAAAGAACCAAGTTTAAGTACAAAAGGCCTAATTTCAATTGTAAGCAATATGTAGCACGTTTTTAACTTAGGTCGCTATTGTCATTCTTGCTAACTGTAACGTCATGCACACTCATTTCCCTCAATGGTGTCGCGACTTGGGGAGAAATTAGAGGCAAAATTAGGGGAACTAATAGTGTTGAAAGTATAATCTAGATTGGTTATTGCTAGTTTTTAGTAATATTTATATATTGTGATTTACTAAATCACTGTTTTCCCTAAATCCTAATCGATACTTCGAATTTTTGAATTTTGATATTGTGCTTGTGATTGAGACCGTGCTTGCGAATTTCTGATTGGGACTTAGAAGGCAGAAAACAGAACCGATTTTTCTTTATAACAATTCAGAAGGGCCATGACTTTATAGTTCGCTTAGGGCCTCCAAAAATGTTGGACCGGCCCTGCACACCACTACCACCATCACCCCGCATACCAAGACCATCTACCTCCGGCAGCACTTGCAACCCCAACACCACGACCAAACTATAGAATACATTCCATGTCATGTCTTAAATGGATTCGCCTCATTACCATTCTTTCAAATCTCCAGCCCATGAATTTTCATGCACGCCACCACCATTCCGTACCACAAACATCCACGATCCTCCAAACCCCCCACCAACATTTCCATTAATAATTTCAATCACTACGAGACCTCTGCTCTTTCGGTCAGTAGTCGTTTTCAGCTGCCTTATTTTCCATCATCATCACTTCCATTTGATATCGTTTCGTGACCACTATTTATCTACACAGTTTCCTTGTTGCTAGTCTTACGCTCAACACCGTTCTCGCCGGTCTTAATACGATACGGTCGTCACATACTCACATTTCCAAATCAGAATGAAACAATTGTTACATATATATGATTAAACAATGTACAAAGTTCCGTTTGATGTGTTTCTCACAGCGTTACGGAACCAGATCTTATTGAAATTGTGATCGCGTGGGTCTAGAGTGAGAGTAGGGAGAAGGGTAGAAGTGGGTGGTAGTGAAAGGGTTAGAGCCAGCAGCTGCGAGAAGAGTAGAGAGAGAGATAGAAGGGGTGTCAGCGGAGAGGTTGTGATGTCGTTTTCAACCGTAGAAGAAGATGTGGTGGTGGATTTTAACCAGAGGAGATGAATGAGTTTTGGTAGGGTCATGGGTGATAGGTATTAGGGTTGTTAAGTGGGCTTTTTTTATGGGAATTTGATTTTTAATAATTTTAACTTTGATAATTTTAATAACTTTTTATGGGTTTTTTTTAATCATTTTAACAATCTATTGGACAAGATTAAGTAAAACTTAGGAAATGCATACATATCTCAATTTGAAACATATTTTCTTTCACCAATCCCATAGATCCCATGCTGATTGAATGTTAACATGCTAATTTATATGTGGAGTACTTCTCGAGTAGCTCTAAATTTTAGTACCATGGAAGACATTAGGGGTTTTTATTATTCGATTTCAATCTGATAAAACCAAGAATTTGATTATTCGGTACGTTCTCTTACCATAACTTAATAACCAATTAAGTTTTTGTTTTGGTTATCAATTATGCATATTCTTAATTCTACTCTAACCCATTTAAACTGATTACCCGAATACATATTTATTCAAGGAAATGTCATATATGATATATTGAGTACTTCACAAGTCACAACCACATGTTTCAATATCTCAAATCAAACTTGTCTTGCTAATTTAATTAATCTTTATACAACTCGTTAAATTAGTAACTTAATAAAAGAAATTATACCAATTTAGCTTATTCAAATTTAATAATTAACAAAACTAGTTAATTTAAAAAAATTATAAAATATTAACTTAAATGACGTATTACCAGTCGGTTTAATTAAATCTGGTTTAATATATAGAAATCGGTTTAACTATGCTATTATATTAAGGATCTTTTTACTCTTCATTATTAAATTCACAAAAAGAATTAAGACACATAACACAAGTTTTAATATGTAAGGTACAATTAATTAATGAATGAAAACGATTTTTTTTATTTAACTTTTATTAATAGCATGTAAACCATATTAATTACACATATTTACAGCATGAAAATATTTCGTTTTTAATTAATTTAAAAAAAACCTAAAAACTTCAAATAATAAATAAAATAAGAGATGTTATATTGTACTTAAAATTAAGAAATAAATCAATAAATAAATAATTATAATTTAAGAAAAATATATGAATTAGTATCTTTAGGCCAAATTATTTTTAAAACCAAAAGACAGTTGAATTTGTATTTTTCTATTAATATAAAGGCCTTAGTGAAATCAAATCAAATAAAGAGGGTTTAATTTGTATTTTAACTATTAATATAAGTGTCTAAGTGAAAAAAACTCATTCCGGATCAGGAGGTGGTGTTCTCGGACAAGGCAGATTTGATTATAACAGAATAAAACGGAGTAAACTGCCATTTTGGTCACTGAGGTTTGGTTACTTTTGACACTTTAGTCCAAATTTGAAAACTTTTGCATCTGGATCCCTGTGGTATCATTTTTTTTTGCCATTTTAGTCCAAAAATGAAATTAGCTCATATTTCTCAAATTAAATCCTTATTTTTTTTCCATTTCCTTAGGGGCAAAATGGTCATAAAAATTAAATAATCCCTTATCATCTTCCTCAAAACATCATCTTCTCCAAACTCTTCTCTACTGATGAAACTGCTCATGAACTGGTGTTCCCGCCTTCCACCGGCCTGCAACACTCAAAACCTTCTCAGAGATCCGTTTCTGCTTCGAAACCTCACTGGAGCTCCGTTTCTGTTCAGAACGTGCCAGAAGGTATGTTTTCTAACTCATCGACTTCTGACGATGAATACAAAGAAGATTCATCGTCAACAAACAGCTTCCGTGACGCATTAATTTCACGATTTTCATCAATTTTTGGTAATTTCACGATCTACTTCATCATTTACCAGATCTACGTTAAAACTGGAAAATCTACGGCAAACGAAGCGTGAATTTCACAATTTTTGTCAACTCTCTCTGTTTAATTGCACAATTTACGTCATCGTCTATTAGATCTCGGTTGAAAACTGTAAAAGTAATCAAATCTCATGAATCAATTGAAGCGTGATCAACGTCGTCTTTTTGGAGCAACGAGAACTTGAAATCTTCAATCTCAACGTCGTCGTTTAGGGCAGATATTATTCCGACTTCATTTCCCGCTCTTCTCTGGACATAAAACTACTCATGAATCGGCGTTCCCGCCTTCCACCGGCCTTCAACATTCAAAACCTCACCAGAGCTTCGTTTCTGCTTCGAAATCATTTTTGTTCAGAACTTAACAGCACCATCGACTCCTTACCTTCCCTGTTACTCCGCCGGAGCAAATACGGATCCTCCACCGATTAGATCTGTATCCGGTTTGGGAGGTTTTGGGTTTCGAGAAGATGATGTTTTGGAGAAGATGATAAGGGATTATTTAAGTTATTTATTTTAATTAATAATTTGTTATAATAAAAACTCATAATAAACCATTTTGCCCCGGAGAAAAAGGACAAAACCAGGATTTAATTTGAGAAATATGAGCTTCATTTTTGGACCAAAATGGCAAAAATGAAATCAGAGGGACCCAGATGCAAAAAGTTTCAAATTTGGACTAAAGTAGTAAAAGTAACCAAACCTCAGGGACCAAAATGGTAGTTAACAAACTAAAAACACTAAAAATTATTGAGAACGAAATAGGACTTGCTATAAAACACATTATAATAAGAGATTGATGTTTCAAAATACGGATTGTGGTTTCTCTTCTTAAAATTTTAAGGTAATTATTAAAAAAATATTTTAATTTAAATTTTAATTTAAAAAAAAAGGTTGTTTAAGAGCAATTAGCTTGAATTACGCTTGAACGAACCTCAATTGAGGATCAACTTTAAACGTAGTGTTACCCAAGATTTCTCCTTAACTAGTTTATTTTAGTCTAATTTAAACTTGTATATTTAAAATATTTTAACTAATTGAAAGTATATCTAAAATAATAAACATAATAAACAAATCAATAAATAACACTAGTTATAATTACTACAAGATTATATAAATTAAGTTTTGATTTTATAAGTTTAGGGCCAATTTGTTTTAAAACAAAAAAAGGTTTGATTTGTATTTTTCTATTAATATAAAGGCCTTAATGAAAAGAAATCAAATTAATGGGGTTTAATTTATATTTTAACTATTAATATAAGCGTCTAAGTGAAAAAAAAAACCCACTCCGGGATCAGGAGGTGGTGTTCTCGGACAAAGTAAATTTGATTATAACAAAATAAAAAGTTATGCAAAGCGTGTGATATTTTTGGCTTTATCCTATATATTGTTTTCATTAGAGAAGTGCTTTAACAAATTCAAAACACTATGTTGCGTGCATGTTAGGTTTCGTTCCACGCGTATAAAATAGTTTGTTAAAAAATAAAAAGTTAAAAATTATTGAGAACGAAAGAGAACTTGCTATAAAACACTTTATAATAAGATATTAGTGTTTTAAAATACGGCTTGTAGTATCTCTTTTAAAACTTTTAAAGTGATTAATACAAAGTTATATATTAATTTGAATTTGAATATAAAAAAAAAGTGTTGTTTAAGAGCAACTTTCTTGCATTGCGTTTGGACGAAGCTCAATTGAGGATCAATCATAAACCACTCAAAGCTGAACCAATTCTAGACATAGTCTTACCCCAGATTTCTCCATAACTAATTTATTTTAGTCTAATCTAAACTTGTATATTTAAAATATTTTAATAAATTAAAAATTATACTAAAATAATATAACATAAATAAACAAATCAATAAATAACGGTAGTTATAATTACTACAAAATTATATGAATTAAGTTTGATTTATAACTTTAGGGCCAATTTGTTTAAAAACAAAAAAATGTTTAATTAGGATTTTTCTATTAATATAAAGGCCTTAGTGAAAAGAAATCAAATTAAGGGGGTTTAATTTGTATTTTAACTATTAATATAAGTGAAAAAAACATACTCCGGGATCAGGAGGTGGTGTTCTCGGACAAGGTAAATTTGATTATAACAAAATAAAAAGTTATACAAAGCGTGTGTTATGTTTTGCTTTATCCTATATGTTGTTTTCATTGGAGAAGTGCTTTTAACAAAATCAAAACACTATGTTGCGTGCATGTTAGGTTTCGTTCCAAGCGTATAAAATAGTTTGTTAAAAAATAAAAAGCTAAAAATTATTGAGAACGAGATATGACTTGCTATAAAACACTTTATATAAGATATTAGTGTATTAAAATACGTCTTGTGGTATCTCTTTCTAAAATTTTAAAATGATTATTACAAAATTATATATTAATTTGAATTTTAATTAAAAAAAAGTGATGTTTAAGAGCAACTTGCTTGAATTGCACTTGTACGTAACTCAATTGAGGATCAATTGTAAACCACTCATAACTGAACCAACTTTAGACATGGTGTTACCCTATATTTCTTCGTAATTAATTTATTTTTGTCCAATCTAAACTTGTATATTTAAAATATTTTAATAAGTTGAAAATATACCTAAAATAATATAACATAACAAACAAATCAATAAATAACAGTAGTTATAATTACTACAAAATCATAAGAATTAACTTTGATTTTATAACTTTAGTGTGAAATTTATTTAAAAACAAACAAGAGGATTTAATTTGTATCTTACCTATTAATATAAAAGTATTTATTTAAAAACAAACAAGAGGGTTTAATTTGTATCTTACCTGTTAATATAAAAGTGTAAGTGAAAAGAATAAAATTTGCAAGACGGTTTTTTTTTGTATTTTAAATATTAATATAAGGGTATTAGTGAAAAATCCACAACAAAATCAAGGGTGGTGTTCTAAGACGCGGTAAATTTGAATTTAATATAATAAAAAGATGCATAAATGCATGTTACGTTTTGCTTTTTTTATATAAAGTTTTCCTTTAGAAGTGCTTTCAACAAAATTAAAAACACTACGTAACGGTATGTTAGGTTTTTGTTGAAAAGTGTTTTTATCTGTATGTTTTTATTTTAATTTTGTCGAAACACTTTAAGTCCCCTGCTGCCAAGCATGGATTCCCCGCTAGTTCAGTTATCTTGTTTGGTTTGGTTCGGTTTTCGATTTAGACAAATGAACCCCTAGTAAACATTTGTGAAGATTTAAACTAGATTTAATAGGCGCGTGACTTTATGAGCAATTACAATGGTTCTCGTAGATATTTGTGAGTGAGTTACTTATATTATAAAGTCACACGCCTATTGTAAAGAATGATTGTGAGTAGATTAGTTTAAAAATGTTAGTGTCGTATATTTACGGGAAAATGTTCAACTCTATTAATTTTTTAATATTTTTATAAAAGTGGTTGTGAGTGCAAAAGACATAAACGATAGTTATAAAAGTATAAAAATAATATTTAATTAAAAAGAAAGTGAAAACTTAGTGATTCATAATAAAATTATAGAAATGTGGATAAGTAATTCAATTCTATACTCTTAAACATATAAAATATTGGTTGACCTTCAAAATCTCAAAAAGTAATCTTTCTAGAAATTATAATATTATAATTGATTTGACATAGGTACGAGAACTATAACTTCTATTCTGAGGCAACATCTGGAAATGCCATACTAAAATGTAACACTGAATCATCGACTCAGCAAACAGAATTCAGAAAAACAGCAAATGGGTTATTATCTGACATCAGAATCGTTGTCCCAAGAACATCCAACTTCTATGCAGCTTCTATGAGGGGATTTGCAGGGGATAATACTAACGTGTATGTCATTGGGCAATGTAATCTAAACGTAAGCCATAGTAATTGTCTAGAGTGCTTAAACTCCAGATACATTGCTCTAGAGAGTTGTCTTCCGAGTTCATTGGGACGGTCAATGGAAAGAGGATGTTTTATGAAGTATTCCACGGATCCATTTTTCAGACGAGACCAGATAACTAATATCACACCATTCCTTTCGGATGGTGAGACCCAAAACTTTTATACTTAGGACATTTACAATTGCCCTATTAATTTTGTTGTAGGATATTATTTTATTTAAATATTTCGTGTATCTCACGTCATACAGACAACTCAAGCAAGGGAGCAATAACTGGCGGAGTTATTGGAGGGGTATGCTTTCTCCTGGTGGTGCTCGCATTTTCCTTGTGGCGACTTCGATCAAAAAAATCAAGTAGTCGTCAACTTGGTAAACACAATACGCACGGACTTCTATACGATTGTTTGAATTTTCTTAACATACGCCACCATAATAATTCAGGCACTAGCTAAACCTGGGACATAGTCCCAAGGATGAAACTATCCCCCGTTTCCAATCCTATGACTTTATAATTTTGTTAACATACGCCACAAAAAGTTCATTTGATCCGTTCATAGTATGGATCGATTTACATGCCCAAATCATACACATTTCTTACTCCACATAAGGCCGAAGAAAGAACACCACATATATACACACTTGTTGAGCTTATAATCGGCTTAAATGAAATACCATCCTTGACACCGATTATTCAAACACATATGCCAATCAATATACAACATGCTAATGCTCTCTAAAACAAATTTACACTTTCATGACTGGTTTACTTTTCTACTTATGTGTGGTTAGATAAATCAACTGGATCAACCGAGTTGTTGCAAGGTCCAACAAGATATTGCTATGATGACTTAAAAAAAGCTACAAATAATTTCAGTGATCAGAACAAACTTGGAGGAGGGGTATTTGGTGAAGCATAAAAGTTACTACCACTTATTTTTAATGTTATATAACTATAAGTGATGAATTTTCTAAAGAATAAGTATTACATATTAATTTGTATTTATATATTTTGTAGCGGATGTATGCTCATTTCACTGTGGCGATTCATTGTTTGTGTGATGATGCAGGGCGCTCTCAAAAATGGGGATATAGTTGCAATCAAGAAGACCGTTATTAACTCTGCTAGAGGAAAGATTCATATTAATGATGAACTTAAGATCATATGTAATGTTCATCACCGTCATTTAATACGCCTTGTTGGTTATTGTAGAAAAGGTCCTTTCTTGTTTCTTATCCATGAGTACATGAACAATGGTAGCCTTGATCATTTCCTTTTTGGTGAGTTGAGACATCACATGTGTAATTAGAATTTGATATGACAATGTCTTGAATCTAGTAAAGATACATTCTATTTGACAATGAACTTCAGCCAAAAATTGCAGACCTTGGGCTTATAAGACTACTTCCAGAAGACAAGACTCACCTCAGCACAAAAATGCCAAGCTCCTTGTACGTCTAAATTATACACATAAACTGGCTACTAATTATATATTCTACTTTTCTTGACGTATAGCAGAAGCAAGAAAATATATAGACAGAAATGCTCAAACAAAAAATTATAAAATACTGAACGAATGAGACATTACGTGGGATATGTTTTATTGCCGTAGTTTTAAAATTACAAACTAGCAATAAAAGACTAATAAACACATAAGTTATGTAAATCAGTGATTTAAGCGTTTTAGACTGAAAATGAATGAAATGAAAATAGCTTGAATATAGGAAGTCTCTAGTGACACAATTAGAACTCTAACTAATGGAGTTTGGGTCCAACAGCTAGGCCTAACCCCGAGGCATTTTTCTCATGATTTGACTCGTCGAAAGCTTTGCTTTCGCTACTTATGTGCCCCGTACCATAGTCACGTGGATTGCGGTATGCAGTTCGTCCCTTTCTAAAAATCGGTAGAGATAGTAGGTTCATTTGGGAACGCCAATTCGGTACGTGGTACACCCTATGGCGTACCACTATAGTCTGGTACATGTATCATATATATAAAAAGTATAACATAGATCTTTCATTAGATATCAATTCAAAATAATAATCATAACGAAAACATCATAAAAGGAAATTCATAATCCACACATAAAATTCGTAAAAGTCAATATATTCTTTCATAATCCACACATAAAATCCGTAAAAGTCAAGATATCCTTTGCTTTTTTTTCCGTTTGGGTCACCAATTTCAAACAACGGGGAAACACTATTCACATACCTTTGTTATACATTATGAAAAACCTGCAATTTTGCATGTGAACAGTGAAAATAGCAGCAATGAAAAACGAAGGGGAACAGTCTATTATACATCGATCCACTTTTAATTGTCAATTGGCTTCTTAACGGCTACCACTTCAATTGGAAATGTGTTTCGCATTGATTGAAACCGTGAATCTAGCGATTGGAACGATGTTGGTGAAACAGGCAGGAACAATTGAATTTGGCGATCCATATCGTGCACCATAGGCGTTTGGGACACGCTTGTACCGCGATCCGGTACGAATGATCTAGGTTGTGGTTTGTGGATGTTCAAGCATTTCCTGTGACTATACCTGGTACCTCTACTCCTAGCCCAAGTTATGTTATTTTTTAAAGTTTGATCTTTTTCTGCAATGTTTCAATGTATCTAGCTGGTCCAAGTAAGAGTCTATCAGTTTTTAGATCAATCCCCTATCATTTGTGATGGGAAGGTATGACCAGTATGGCAATAACATCTATTATATTTCCAGGGAAAGTTACGTAGCACCAGCATATGCCATTAATGGGCAATTGTCTGAGAAAGTAGACACATACAGCTTTGGTATTGTGGTCCTTGAAATCATTAGTGGGAAGAAGTTTCATAATGTCAAAGATGAGGAATCCGTCGGTCAAAGCCTCCTTGATCATGTAAGCATCCAAGACACCTAGGCTAATTCTTCAAGACCAATTTATCTTGTTTATAGTTTATGCTATGTTGTTTATTCCATTATTCATCATTTAACATACGATTACAACTCTTAACCTTGATTCTATTATACTTTGCATTTGGTGTTGTGTGTAATAGGCATGGAGTCTATATAATGGTGGCACACATTTGAACCTAGTGGATCACACACTAGACCCTAGTGAATATGGAGCAAATGAAGCAAAGAAGATCATAGAGATAGCGTTGATGTGTACTCAGTCACCGGTTTCTAGAAGGCCTGCAATGTATGAGGTGGTTACACTTATAAGTGACAGATCACTAGACCAAATACCACCGGTTAGGTCTACTATTCATGAATATGATGTAAAGATTCAAGATAGTAAAACCTTGTCATCGTCTTCCTCCAATGCCATTGCCTCCACCATTTAACTTTGTGGCCGTTAAAATTTCATTACGTCACATAAAATGCTTTAAATAATTTTAAAATGTATACTGTTATATTATTTGTTGGTTTGTGTTATAATCTAGTATGTAGCCCAAAGGGCTTAGAGTTTCGGGTGGCAGTTGTTTTATTCACTATATATGCATACTCTTGTACAATGCACTAATCGATATGAAATATACAATCTATGTAGATATATGTTTATATCTGTTTTCTATTATGCTACTAATTTATGTTCCAACTATCTCTTCAACAAAGGCCATTGACGCAAAGCTTTCATCAGTTATGTCTTCAGGCATGCTACTCCAATCAACAAACCCTTTGTAGGACCGGTGTTTGACGTGGAGATCTTGATTAGACTTGATTTGGAACACGTACTGATATCTACGGATCTTGTAACAAGTGTGGAATCTAAATTATAAGATAGCGAATACTAGGATTTCCAAATATATCTTTTCATATAAATTTTGGCAGCATAATGTTCTGTTTAAACTCCTTTCAAAGAGCTCTCCAAAATGTAAGTTATGAGCTCATGCGCACGGAGGTCCTACATATAAACCTTTGTCCTCCGTGCGCAGGAATCCTACGCTTCTAGACCTCATGCGCGTGTATGAGTCTTTACAATATAAAAATCAACTTTAAAATCAAACACATTTTGTTACCTATAAACAAACTAACTCTAACAAAGACGTATGCATTAGACATTAGTGTATCAACAGACACTCCCTTGGATGATGCCGCCATCTTGTCGTGCTCTTCAAAATCTTTAATCATTCATACCAAAATCCGTTTCGGGTACTCTTTCCGATGTTCTTTAAAGCTCTTCTTCGATATTGGTCAGTGGTGGTTTCATGAATATGAACCTCGAGATAGACGCCTTCTTAGTCCTCTCGGCCATCTTTTCCAATCTCTTCTGCAATATCTCTTCTTATTTCTTCTCTAACTCTCTCTAGTTGTTTTCCCACATTCGCCCTAAATGAATTTCATATGCAAAACAAATTCTAACAACCCTCTGAAATTGAGTAGCTTGCTTTCGATCTTCACACGTATAGAATATCTTGTTTAAGAATAAGATCTCAATGTCTTTGTCCGACATGTGTACAAACCACATAGGACATAAAATCTGATAGTTCTCAAGTCTTTATCTTCACATAATACAATCACCTCCTTGCCTATTTTCTCATCATAATACCACCATTTGAAGAATTTGTATATGTTTTGCTCCATCTCATGAAATGGTATCACTTTCAACACCTCCAACCTTTTGTATTTCAATATGACAACATACTTTCCAGTCTTTGGATCTATCTTAGTCTTTGATACTATGCACTTTGGCTCCTGAGGCTTTCCATACTTGAACCTGGTACGAGCTTCTTACTTGATAAACCTTAGTACATATTGATTATACTATTTTTGCACATAATTAATCATCTTCAGCCTATAAAGTTTCATAACATCCCACCAAGGTAAGCTTTTAATGTCAATGATAACCCTAAAATACTGAACCCCATACTCTCTTTGAATAGTTATCTTCTTCAATTTCGATATCCAGCTCCAACTGATGATGTCTCCCATAGATAGATCTTTATGTTGTTTAAAGAATTTTAACGGTCTTAGAAACTTCCTATCATCTTTAAGTTCCTTATCTTGTGTATTAAGTTCAACTTCAAATGGTTTTGTTGTAGTAGTTGCTGGTTTTTCAGTTATATGTTCAACTTCATCAACTGGTTTCTCTCCTTCAGCTTTAGCTTGAGCAACTTCAGCAACGTCTTTCTCTAACTCGGTAGAATTTTCCTCTTGTAATCCTATCATAACCTCTATTTCTCTATCAAAGTTGATTCCCATGTTCTACTCTTACACATTGAAATAATCTCTGAACTTCGATAACATACTTGCATGAACACCATGTCCTTCAGAGTTTTTAGTGATTTGTTGCTCCTGGGCGACATTCTGTTTACTAAGTCTTTCATTCTCTTCTGTCAAACTTTCAACCTTAATATTCAGCAGTTCAACTTTTGCTTCTAACTTTAAAA
Source organism: Scalesia atractyloides (assembly GCA_947069175.1). NCBI lineage: Eukaryota > Viridiplantae > Streptophyta > Magnoliopsida > Asterales > Asteraceae > Scalesia > Scalesia atractyloides. The sequence goes on from CAMTDV010000116.1 coordinate 42,058,986, forward strand.
TCTTCTTGTTGTTTGGTTCGTTGAAGTAGTAATAACTCAGATCATTCAAAGATTAAATTCGAGGAGTTAGTACTTCTTTTGCTGATGATGATGGACCTGCTTGCTCAGGTTTCTTCGATGGTCGTGGTGGGGTTAATTGTGATGGCAATGATGTAAGTGTTTAATAGTTAATGCACTGTCAACCAGAAATCTTTCCGTTTAACTATTTTTCTAAAATCAATGGCCAATATCACTATGTTAAGTATTATTGTTCATGAGTTACTCATAACGTGCCCTGGGATTCATCTAAGGCATGATCAATATCGTTGTGTTAATTGTGTAAGCCGTACGTATCAATTAGGGTTTACCTAGTTTTGCCACAGTTGTCACACAATTATTGATGACAAAACCAAATAACTGATGAAGAAGTGTGTATGTGATAATCAAACAACCATTTAAAAAAAAGTAAACAGTAAGATAAACTAACCAAATGATTAGACAAATCTCAATCCAAAAGTATGTAAATATAAGTTAACCCGCTTCCTAACACAAACCCTAGCCCTAGAGATGATCACAGGTGTTTTAGTTGTGCATCGACATCGGATACTCTTCAAATTTTGATTCCGATCGAAAAACTAGCATTGGAAATGAATTCGGCACATTCAAAAACCCCAAAATCGCCTCTTGAATCATCAAAAACGGCTAAGAAATGAATCCCCACGAAACCCAAAAGTTTTAGCTTTTATAGGGCTTTTTTTCCAAATTTTCACGACGTGATGGCTCAAGGAGCTAGCTCATAATTTACAATGCTTATAAAAAATCTTATGGTTCTCCTCTACTGTGGACGGTACTCGAAACAAAGCTACTTACAGAGCTCCACCATACATTACGATGCTTTCACCATAATTTATGGTGCTAAGTTTTGCCAACTTTTCGTGTTCTTCATCTAACTTTTGCATATGAATACTTTATCTTGAACTATCTTCCAAAGCTTCCATATGCTCCAAAGTTCTTCCAAATGCATTGTTAGCTCGCTCCACCCTACAATTCACAAACACACTTAAAGTAACACCGTCTGATATCTAATAACACATAAAAATAATGAATTAAAGACTTTAACTACCAGTTATTCACCCGGATATCAAACCGCTCACAAGTTCCGGCATGTTCGTTATAAGATTATATTTTCGATTTTCATTAAATAATATATCTTTAACTATATATATATATATATATCAAAATTATTTACAGTATTTACTAAATTCATTTATTATTTTTAATAATTCAATTCTAAAAGCCCATTTAACCAATAAATTGGCGATTAATACCATCCGACTTACGGAAATTCTCAAATTCTTATTGAATGTCCCATATGCCCAGAAACTCCCTGTAAAATTTTTTGTCCAACCGAATTTTCTAAATAGTGTTTTCGTTTACCAAAAGTTCAAAAATTCATGATTTGTAAACACCGATTAACAACTTCCTAAGCATTAAACACACTAAATCAAGCCATTCTTACCTAAAACCTTTGAAAAACCTTCAAAACTTTAAAAATCAATAAAACCATCAATCAATCAAGAGCACAAAGGCTCTGATACCAAATTATGAATCCATAAAAGACTACAGATCACAGTGATAGTGATTGATAAACATACAAACACCTATTGATTAGGTGTTTGAGTGTGTAAACTAAAAAATTAAAGATGAAAGTGAATGATCTTGGATACAAGTGTGAATCAACCAATAATGATATGTAATCCCATATGATATAACACAATCAAGATCCTAGATATTATGTTTAACACAATGAATCAAATACACAAAGATTGAAAAACACCAATAAACATTCACTAGTCCAAGAAATTTGGAAACTTAGTGTGTGTAAATGTATATATACAGTCAGCCTACGTGAGTATTTATAAATACACAGGTAAGTTAAGTATGCCGCCCCATAGATAACAAACCCTACCAAATATCACATTTAGGCCCCTAAACTTCTAAATACATAAACAAAACTTCATAACTTATGTTTTACTATACCAACGGTTTAATTTGATCTAACATTTTAGAAAGAAAGTTTGCGCCTTAGGGCAGTCTAATTCACCTAAACGGTAGTTCCAGTTTTTTTGGTTTGGGGATTGACCAAACAAGTGTGTAATTTACCCTAATTGCCTGATTTACCCAATAAAAGTCTAGATTTATTCCTGACTTTTCCATTATCGCCAAGAAGTCATCGAACTTCTTAAAAGTTCTCTTTGATGATACACAACCCCCAAAAACTGATTGGAGAGCTATAAGATGAATGATAATGATTGGAATTGATCCCTTTGGTAACACGCAACCCCCAAAAATTTAAAATCCCCAATAAAAGAATAAATTCAGAGTTAATTCCATCCTTTGACCGTTTTGCACTAACTTGACCAGGTGAGGGCATCACCAATGCGATATGTTGACAGACGCGAGTATTGGCTGTGTACGGACAACCTACGCTCCTGCTATGGCATCGCCACCGGATAGAAGGCCTGTTGCCGACGATGTTTTGACCAAATGGTGTCGATTCTTCATTTCTTCCACCTAGTTCTTCCTACCTCTTATCCAAAGCCCCATTTAGCTCTTATAATGCACCTTAAACTTATCTAAACCTACAAAATGTATGGAATGAGTCAATCATCCACTTTGGTATCTTATTGATGCAAACCGTATCAAAGTAGAGTCGAATCCATGAAAAGTTTGTGGTCCGTGTTAAAAACTAAGTTGATTAGAAAACACAATATGAAGCTTGCAAATTTCTATCTCTTGTTTGTTTGTTTGAATGGGTGTTGGAATATCCAACTGTTTATGTTTATAATGAAAACTAGATTAACGATTTTAATTAACACTTGCAATACTTTGATTTTTATGATAACAATAATTGGTAAAAGAATCACACCTGATTCAAAATCATAAGACCTAAGGTTCTCTGGCACAATTAGGTTGGAATCACAATCACAATTTGGTATTAACGGGTTTGGTCTTTCAAGGCTTAGTTGTTGATAACTATCAACATCAAACGATGGAGAATAATACACTTCGTTACTCTAGAACATACAAACCCTAATATCATGTCAAAGCAAAATTAAACGAATTCATTTCACAAAGTCGACGGTGCAAGTATATATCGACAACTTATGAAGACAAAACAAGATTAATACAATTAACACGATTGCTCAAAAAATTAAACGGAAACACAATGATGTACAAACTAAAATAGTGTTTTAAGAACCCTAGAATCTTACAAAGTGTACACCATGGTGAAACTTAGGAGATTAGCCGCTTATGGGTTCTAGAACTTGGAATCTTGATGAAATTGTTGAAGAAAATCACATTTGATCTTGAGATTTAAGTACCAGCCTAGGGGTTTTCGAGATAACAAATTTCCTAATCATGTATGTCGTCACAACAAGTCCCTCTACGGTTTAAAATAGGCACCACGAGCATGGTACCAATGATTCATCGACTGTGTTCTCACCCTGGGATTCCGACAGAGTAAGTGTGACCCATCATTGTTCACTTTTCATCATGGCAAAGACACGGCATATCTTCTCTGATATGTCAACGATATTATTCTTGTAACCTTTTCGGATCCATTATGTCAGACCCTCATGGCTCACCTAGCACATGAGTTTGCCAGGAAAGATCCTAGCTCCCTAAGTTTCTTTCTTGGGATCTCAGTGGCAGAGAACATAAGATCATGTTTCTTTCTCAGGAGGCATATGCTCGTGACATCAGTGAACAAGCTGGTATAAGCTCATGCAACCCCGTTTTCACACCAGTTGACACACATACCAAATTAAGTGTAACATCAGAGATGATTTCGATAACCCAACTCTCCACCTTAGTCCAGGAGGGGAACTACAATACCTCACTTTCACACGGCTAGATATTACCTATGTAGTTCAGCAGATCTGCATGTACATGCATGCCTCGAAAACGACACATTGGCTTGTACTCAAGAGGATCATTTGGTACATCCATGGCATGACCTCATACGGGCTCACTCTAGGCTTATCGCCTAGCCCATCTCTTCTTGCATACGTGGATGCCGATTCGGTGGGTTGCTGAGACACTCGACTTTCCATGAGTGGCTATTGTGTCTATTTTGGTAACAACCTTATCTCAATCGTTAAAGCCGAGTACAGAGGTGTTGCCAATGTGGTTGCTGAAATTTGTTGGTTGCGAAACCTATTATTGGAGCTTCATTATCCGTTGACTCGTGCAACTCTGGTGTACTATGATAATGTGCGTGCTATCTACCTCTTTGGCAACCGTGTTCAATATCAACGCACTAAACACATTGAACTTGACATCCACTTTGTGCGAGAGCAAGTTCAACGAGGCCAAGTTTGGATTTTACATGTGTCGTCCACATATCAGATTGCCGACATTTTTACCAAAGGTCTTCCTCGTGTCCTCTTTGATGACTTCCGGTCCAGTCTCAACATTCAGCCACCTCTCGTTTCGACTGCGGGGGTGTAACAGAATATATTAGGAAACAAGATATTCTGCATATTGTAATTATCTAATTGATTTGTAATCAATACAATTGGGGCTTGTAATCTTCTATTTATATGGATAGTCAATACACAAAAGGATCATTCATTGATCCATTATCATTTGAAAAGGTCCTCGAAGTTTAGTCCATTTTAGGCCTCTAAATTGGTTGAGCCAGCTCTAATAGATAATCAAAACAACTGGAAATATCATAACAAGTGGATTAATGACATGCCTTGTAGTGGTTTCACCAACAAGCTCTTTTTGTTCATTAACAACAGTTTTTCAAATGGAAACGGTAAACCAATATATGTACTTTATGGGGAGTGCAACAGCTTGACTTGAACAAGTCCATTCTTTATTCTTCATTTAACGTGCTTGTCTTTAACCTGGTGTTTTGGCTTTTTTTAGAGTTCAACATGAAAGGAGAAAAAATATGATGTCATTGATATGCACGTAAAACATTAGGATACATATAGTAATATATATACATATATATATATATATACATAGATAGGATTAGGATCATTTGTGAACAACTTTTTAAGAGTGAACTGAGTGAACTAATCTTGACCTTTGATCATTTTCTAAATTAAAAGGATAAGATTGATATTAATCAAGTACTTTTAATTAAAATCCTTTAATTTTCCCAATCTCTTAACTCACTCTCTCTCTCTCTCTCTCTCTCACACACATTTTTAATTATTCTCTATTATTTTAATTATAAAGATTAAAGGATTAATGTTTATTTTTAAATAAACTCTTTTGTTATTTTTAAAATTAAATATTAAACATAATTAAATTATGTTTTTTACATATGTGTAATATACAAGACTTATACAGTTGTATATAATTACATCTTATTCCCAGAGGTCGGTATAAACCAGATTTATACACATGTGTATTATTCAAGTACATATGTATAAACTAACAGCTGTGTATCTTGTATAAATTGATAGTTAGCAAGACTGTACACATGTGTATAAACTAACATCTGTGTATCTTGTATAAAGTAATACTATCGAAACTGTACACATGTGTATACACTAACAACTGTGTATATCTTGTATATACGAAAACTAGCAAAATTTTAAGAATTTTGATTATATTGTTTAATTAATGAAATTTACAAAAGACGCAAATACCCTTCTGTTCATTAATTTAAAGGGAAGTTACAACATTATAATTACAATCTTGCCATTATTTAAAAATCTCTAGATGATATAATTCAATGGCTCAGATTAGTTCACACAGTTCACTCTCAACACAGTGTTCACTCTAGAACCCTATCCTATATATATATATACATATATACATATATATATGTATATAAGTATATATATATGTATATATATATGTACACATATACATATATATATATACATATATATATGTATACATATATATATATATATAAGGTTTAATTGAGAACGCTAAATATCGCGGGAACCGTGAGAACGAATGAAAAAATTTACACATGTGTAAATTTGTTATATTTACACATGTGTAAAAAATCTAATAAGAGTGATTTTTTAGAGGAGAAATGAATTATTTGATGTTGTAATTTTTTTTGATGTTGTATTTTAATTAAAATCATGATTGTATTAAAAAATGGTTTTGACCGGTTTTATCATTCGTTCTCACGGTTCTAGCAATATTTAGTGTTCTCAAGATAACTCTCCCCTATATATATATATAAAAGATAAAAAAATGAAATTAATCTATATTAGGAGTTGATAACCACATATTATTGGGAAGGGGTGAAATGAGAATCACCCTGAGTTGTGAGAACCATGAGAACTAGATCTTTCAAAAATAAAATTTTGAAAAGTCTTAAAAGTCACTTGTTCCAACGAAAAAATAAATAATGAGACAAAAATGTCGCATGCAAAAATTTACATCGCGTGTAATTTTTTTTATTAGTGATGTAAAAACATTTACAGCGCCGTAAACAAATTTTACATCAGGCGTAACTACCGACTCGATAAATTTTTTTCTATTATTATTACAGATGAGTTTATAATATTTTCATCTACGTTTCTGTAAAAAAATAGTGGCTCAACGCGCACAAGAAGTAAAAGTTCTTATGGTTCTCACAACTCATGATAATTTTAAATGAGACGAATCTCTCTCTCTATATATATATAACAGGGTACATTCATATTTGCATAACACGTCATCATTCTTAAGTGTTAAATACTTATATATATAAAACAGGGTACATCCAAATTTGCATAATACGTCATTATTCTTAAGAGTAAAAGGCTTCAGTTCACAATCATAATTTAATAAATATATTATAGCTAGTAAGAAAATTGAACTCAAAGATATCTATATCAATAATACTTATTACATATAAGGAACGAACTGCGTTATTATAGAACCAAAGTTATTTACTTCTGAAAAACAATATATTTTACTCAATAAAATTTATAAATAATTAAAATGAGGTGAGTTCATTGAAGAACTAAAAAAAATAAACCGGAAAACTACTAATTTTACATGTAAGAAAACTACTAAAACTCTTTTTTATATAGATAAAAAAAATCAGTTTTATATAATTTCTTTTGATTTTTTTTCATATGAATACACGTAGAAGACGTTAATATAAAAAATTAATTTTATGTGTTTAAGTACAAAAATCCAAAAAGGATTCGGTAAAATTAATTTCTTAAATATAACAATGATTTTTATACGTTTTTAACATGGTTCTTCAATTCTTAACCTTTTTGTGGTTCCGCATTTAACCTCAGGCTAATTTAAATAATACAATACTTAAAATATTAGTAACATAGAAAATAAGTTATATTGTAGAATACTAAAATAAAATGGTTTTATTTTGTAATATTTGCAATTTTTTTTGTTATTTTTGTCCATTTTGTTAACTTCGTAAAAAAAAAACTCAGCTAAGTCAAGGGTAATAGTTTGGTACTTGTCATTTTTGTCCATTTTGCGTTATCTCTATCTCTCTCCCCCTCTCTAAACAAATCCGACATTAAGGGTTCACCATGGTGTGGTGGTGGTGTGTGACTGAGTAAAGTTGTGGTGGTGGTGTGTGACTGAGTAAAGTTGTGGTGGTGGTGTGTGTCGGAGATTGTGGCAACAGACGGTGATTATGAGTGGTCGTTGGGGTGGGGGTTGGAGAAAGAAGAATAGATTTGAGAGAGATCGAAGAGAGTGGGGGAAAGTTTACTGTTGAATTGGTGATGATGGCCGGTAAGGTGGTTCCATGTGCTTTTTTCACTTGTATGATATTTTTTCTTTTTTGAACGGCACTAGTATAATAAATATTTTTTTAAACAGTGAGAATATTTTAATTTGTTGTGAGAGAGATCTCACATTATTCTAAACAAAGGGCCCTAACCGCACTTTAGTCAGACTATGTTGTCTTAACTGGGTACATGCTGACGTCAGAATTTCGTTAACGGCCACTGCCAGTGGCAGGGGCTTGTGCCGCCACAAGAGAGAATCTCTCTGGCGTAACGCATGTGGACTAAAACCCAGGGTGGCTCGGGCTCGAACTCTTGACCTAGGGTCTGAGAGAACTAGCCTTCATTGCCTTTATCTATCAAATTTGGCACTAGTAGAGATTGAATTTGAGTCTCCAAGTAGAACCCAAGCCTTTCCAACCACTAGACATGATATATTATAAATAGTGCATATTGAAACTTATGATAAAAAGAATGAAAAAAAAATAAAGAGGAAAAAAACATAACTAGTTACATATAAAAGTAGGGGTGTCAATCGAGTCGGGTTGGTGGGTTACGCGTTGGCGGGTTGGCAGGTAGAATCCTCGAACCTGAACTCGACCCGTATTATTATTCGTGTCAGAATCATCAACCATAACACGGACATGTATAAAATTGAATAACCTAAACACGACCTGTTTAACCCATATTTAAACAGGTCAAACGGGTTGGCGGGTTATGAACGGGTTGACGAGTTCAAAAATAAATAGTTTATAAAATCAACAATATAGCTAAAAATCAAAGTCATAACGTTCAAAAACTTCAAATGAAATTCAATAACCAAATCCAAGTCAATGTTTCCAAAACCATAATAAAAAGTTACATATTACTAATCAAAAGCGTGAAAAAAACTACCTTTTCTAGAAAAAAATGATATTAAGTAAACAAAAATGATAAAAACTACCTTTTCTAGAAGCCAATCTCTAGTACATATCAAAGCTTCAATAGTGGAAGGCAACGTTGAACTTCGATATTGATCTATATTTCTTCCGCCAAGACTAAAAGCAGCTTCAGATGCAACAGTCGAGGCCGGAACACAAAGAATACCCATGGCTAACCTAGCAACATCGGGATACCTATATTGTTGAGCCTTCCAGTATTCGAGAATACGAATAGGAGAAGTTATTTTGGTCCTTGGCTCATCAAGGTCTCGGTTAGCTGACATTTTTGCTTGGCATTAGAAGATGAAGCCCTGTCATACAAATCGAACTCCTGTTATACAATTTTTTTTTTGAAAAATTAGAAGGTTCTATAATTTATAAGCTGGGAATGACTGATTTGAAATCTTGACTAAAGCTTTAAATATTGTACCTTGAGAATACTCTTGCTACTATTTTCTTCTCCATTGATAACTTCTCGAGAATCCATTTCTTCACTAGCATCGCATGAAGTAGAGTCTTTTGAAGATTGCATATATTCATTGAAGAGGGCATAAAGTATAGTCTTAACTGTTTGAAATTGTAATGAACAACTACCATAAAGCTTTTCATAGCTAAAGTCAACAAATGAAAGCTTGTACCAAGGATCAAACACTACGGCTATGGCTAATTAATGATTAAACTCAGCCAAATACTTGTTAAACTTTGCCCACATTTTTTCAACTATCATCTTGATATAATCATCTTCACTTTTCAACTCTTTAACCAACTTTAAGTGGATATCAAGTAGTTAGGAAAAAACAAATTTGAAGCAGGATAAAGAGATCCTGAAAAATCTAGAGTAGCTTCGTAGAATACCTTTAAAAAGTCACAAATCTTCTCAACCCTTTCCCATTCTTCGATAGATGGACAACTTTTAAAATTAGAATCACTCAAACTAAGAAGACAAAAGGCAAGACAATAATAAAGTGCACAAGAAAGCATCTTATAAGTAAAGTTCCACCTTGTACGAACATCTTGCGTCAAAGCCTTTTTACAATCTAGATTAGTTTGAGAACGATACTCAGTAAACTTATCCTTTCTAGCTTCAGAACCCTTGACGCATTTCACACATTCTCTAACTTTACCCAAAGCATCATCAATTTGTTTCAACCCATCTTTGACAATCAAGTTAAGAACATGACAACAACATCTAAGATGAAAAAACTTACCATCCAATACCAAAGAATTCATAAAACGAAACTGGTTTCTTAGCACATTGACATAAACATCATTTGAAGAAGCATTGTCTAAGGTAATAGAAAATAACTTCTTTTCAATTCCCCAACTTTTTACCAAACCACTAATTTTTTCAGCTAGAGCAATACCGATGTCTGGAGGAGGCATGTATGAAAAGTTCAAAATTCTCTTTTGTAAGACCCAATTGCTAAGTAACAATTGACGTCCAACAATCAGAAGTTAAACATATTCTACCATGACACTTAATCAATTCACCACGAAGTCTATTTTTTTCACGTTGATACAACTTTCTTATATCAGATTTTGTAGTATTCCTACAAATAAAAGAAACACTAGTTCCAAGCATTTAAAAATGTTCCTAATTCCTTCATATTCTACAAATGAAAATGGTAGATCATGTCTAGCAAGTGCATGTATTAATAACTCCCTAAATCTTTCTTGATTGAATTGTGAAGTTCTCATGTCTAACACACCGTTATCAGCATCAACCATGTACTGACCAATTTCTTTTGTTGTAGACTTAGTACATTTAAGTAAATGACGACTAAAATTACCAATTCCATTGGTACTATTAGCTAGATATTTCTTACCACATTTATTGCACTTATAGTATAGAGACTGGTTTGGTTCTTGTTCAAGAATGGTGAAACTTTACCAAACTTTAGAAGTTAGCTTCTTCCTTTTTCTTTTCTTTTTTGGATTTTGTGATGAACTTTCAACATTTGAGATCCAGTTTGTGGGTTGTTATCTTCCATTGTGTTGGCTTGGAGCATTAAAGGTTTATTTATTAGGGATGTATTTGGGCTTTTGGGGTTAATGTGGGCTTCCTAGTGTCTAATGGGCCTAGGGTTGTAATTATGGGCTTGGTGATGCTTATAAATAGTAGGGCTAGGTCATAGAGAAAGGGTTAGAGAGTTGAAAGCAAAAACTTGTATCTGACATCTTTGGTGTATGCAAGTTATAATCATTGATGTTATTCAAGTTGTTCTTCTTCCTAATCATAATTTCCGCTATTGATTAGGTTAGTGATACCTGTTTGATCTGTTATACGGGACTTACAATTGGTATCAGAGCCTGCTGTTCTAATACAAGCTCCGAGTATTGCTGATTGAAGAAGTTTTTGAAGTGTGTTGTTGCTGTTTGGATCGGTTTTGGTGTTCCGGATCACTGTTCATCTTCGGAGGCTACTGTTCCGAAGAACACGAAGAACTTGTGAAGAATTCGGGTCTGGTACTATTCCAGATCCCGAAGAACACGAAGAAGGTTCTCATAATTCGGATTATTCAATATTCCGGATTCCGAAGAACACGAAGGAGATCATCCATCTCGGATTGATCCCGGACTGTTGTTTGTTCCGGATTATAGTCCGAGTTACTGTTGCGGTTTTTGAATTCCTTGAATCTCGGAATTCAGTTGCATAAAAGGCGGGGTCACTGTTACGGATTGGGATCACTGTTCCGGATTTTCTGCAGATAAGACAGACATTTCGGATTCTCCATTCCGGATTCTTGATTCCGGATTTATATTCAGAGTTGGTTTATTCCGGATCATACATCTCGGATTCTCCATTTCGGATTTGGATTTCGGTCTTCTTATTTCGGATCTCATCTCGGGTTCTCTATTTCGGATCTTCAAGTCGGATTCAACAATTCGGATTGTTCATTTCAGATTCTTTAGTCCGGATTACTTATATTCGGAAAATCTATCCAGGTTGACCTTCTTTGACTTCAGGATTGCCATTTCGGATAATCTTTCCGAGTTGACCATCTTTGACTACAGGATTGACCTTTCCGGATTCTGTACTGTTCATCAGAAACACTTAAAATTAATTAAATTTAAATCAATTTGGTAAATTTTTAATTAATTTAATGTCAATGGTTAGATTCATGACCGCACAAGACCTGACAAATGCCACACTGGCTGCCCTGCAATCGCAAACTTTAGCCCTCCACCAAGAACTGGATCAGGTAATTGGCACTTCCACCAAAGTGCCATGTTTATTGTACGGAGATGAATACTACGAGTGGAAGTTCCGCTTCGAACAGTACTGCAAGGCAAAAGAACCAGGCGTGTGGAGATGCATCATGAATGGTCCAAGAACCATAGTGTGCAGCACAGTGCAAGATCCTGAAACGAAAATTCCTAAGCCCATGCACCTATGGACTCCAGAGGACATCAAAATCATAGAGGAAGATTAGAAGGCTTCTGCAACTCTAACCATGGCTCTAGGACCTGATATTTCTATCGCGGTAAGAAACTGTAAAACCACAAAGGAGGTTTGGAGTGAGTTGCAAAATCTCTACGAGGGAAATGCCGACAGGAAAGCAAGTAGGGTGAATCAGCTGAATCAGCAATTCAGCTCGTTCAATCACATATATGGGGAAACCATCGAAAACCAGATCCGTCGCTATGTCAAGCTGGTTTCCCAGATGATTTCAGCTGAGATCACCCTCACCAACAGTGCCATGAACCGACAGTTATTAAATTCACTGCCCAAAAGTTGGGATATAGATGTGGGCATGATAAAAAAGATAAAGAACTTACATGATGTCACTCTCACTGAGATGATAGCTACTATCAAATCATGTGAGATTGACAACAAGCAGAGGGAGATCACCCATCAAAGCAGTTTGATGGCAACAGGGATGACAGGGCAGAACGCGGCTTTAATGTCATAGAATCTCATCTATAGTCCTCTGCAAGGAAATGCACAAGCACCAGGTGGATCAAATGTGGTTTACAGTCCTATTGCCATGCCTCAGAACACTCAGTATGTGTATAGTTTTCAATCTCCAAATCCTACAACGGTTTCAGCTGCTCAAGTTCACACACAGTACCATGTTCAGTATCCTAACATGGTTTTCAGTCCTGCAACTCCTCAAACAGTGCAACAAGGCGTCATTCCTCAAACTGCTGCACCAGTTCCTAGACCTGCTCAACCCGCGCCCAACTATGCGTTTCTCACTAAGGAAAACGAAGAAAACTGGCTATTGCAGCATCAATGATCAAAAGCTTAAACGCCTTCCTGGCAGGTGATCTGACCCCTCCATCTATTCTTCCAACAGAAGTTGATCAGATCATGGAGGAGGACCTGGACGAGATCGATGTCTCTTGGAATTTAGCAATGGCTACTTTTCGGGTCAACAAGTTTTAGAAAAAGTATGGAAGGTAACCCTTGTCAAACTTGAAGACTGGTCTTACAAAGGACAAACTTAGATGTTACCGATGTCACGAACCAGGACACTTCGCTAGGGAATGCAAGAAACCACCGTCAAGGTATGTTTCATCAAGGGTCGCTGATATACAGAGCAGTGACAGACGGCTGGTTCCCGTCTTTCCTTCCAAGTCAACCATGAGTCCATCAAGCAGCTCAGGCGGGAAGTCCACAGCACTGGTGGCCCAACAACATGAGGGTTTCAACTAGGCAAATGCTGCAACTCAAATGGAAACCTTGAATCTATCCAAGAACAACAACCACTGCATGATGGCGCAGACAACTGAGACGCCCGATCTTTCGGAAATGGTAAATCGAATACTCTGTTCTGATAGTTGTCGTTTTAAATTATCACAAATGCGCGCCCACAATTCAACTCCAGTAGCTGAATATCAACAAGCTGCGTCACAGAACATCGCCCTTAAACATAAGAACAAGCTTCTTATGGAGAAGGTCGAAGCTCAGAAACAGGATGTGGCTCAGCTAAAGCTAGACTTGAACCTGTTGGTCTACGACTACAAGCTAAAACTAGCTGAAAAGGACGTAGAACTTCAAGCAGCCTTAGCCAAGCTGAATACCTTGACTGGGAAGCTTCACAAAAACGAAATAAACATTAAGAAATTCAAAACTTCCAGTAAACTATTCAAGGACTTATGTGACCTCCAACTTAATTATCAAAAGAATTTTACTAAAGGTCTTGGGTACAATAGGGCGCCTCCACCATATAATCATAATTATACTAGAATGCCTGATTCTGAGGAAGAGGTAGAAAATGCTGAAAAAAATGATGTATGGTAAACCGTCAGATTATTTATCCAAACCATGGACGCCCTATTACCCAAAGTTCTCCAAACCCACTAAACTCAAGAGGGATGATGTCTTTGTGGCTTCTACATCACTTCCTTGTGAAACTGGTAATCCTCCCCCTGAAAGTACAGATGGATTGGAGAAAGAAGTTCCTGAGGGAGAAACATCCTCCACAAAATCTAACGATAAAGAATCTTCTGATACGCACACTAAATTTGTGAACGATACTAATGTGTCTAATTCATGTGCAGAAGAAATTTTAGTTCAGGATATCACACAGGGTGATGAAGAGGAATGTCTGAATACACATTCAGACAATTCAGCTGATGATTATGCTTTTTATAAACCAGCCTTTGACATTTTAAATCAATTTCTTGCTGAACAATTTACATGCTCAAACAGTGTTGGTTCTGTTGAGAATTTAGACAGTTTGAATTCTGATTTTTCATCAAATACTGATGTTTTGAACGATGCTAATAACTGTGATAACTTGTGTGATGAGGAAATGAATTTAGCTGCAGGTTCTGCATCAACAGATGATTCAGCTTTATCAGCTTCAGCTGAGGATACCGAATGTTTATCTTCAGCTGAGGATACCGAATGTTCATCTTTAGAGGTCGCGTCTGTTGATGCATCTCCTAGGGTTGACAGTGTGAACGACGACCAACTAACTGTTTCTGTCAACGTTGGTTGATGATGATATAATTCTAGAAGACTTAGGCGACTCAACACAAGGGACTGATTCTGAAATGACAGAAGATGAACACACTTTTCCAATTGATTCAAATGAAAATTTTAAACCTGATCTTGAATCGGAACCTCAAACTTCTCAAAATTGCGAGGTTCCACAGTCATCTGCTGAAATTTCAGAACAGGATGTCCCTGTAGAGCCACTCGTGTCCTCTACAGAATCTGTCACGAAGTGTGATTTGAAGAGTAAGACTAAAAAGAGGAGAACACGCCGATCTAAAAAGAAGAAAACCAAACAAACGTCTACAAAAACTGAAGCGGCAACTGCTGAGTCTTCTCATCAAACTGAGGAATTAACTCAGCAGTCGCATGCTGAATCTGTTAAGCAACCAGCTGAACAGATATCAGTTAAAATTTTGCCAAAATCTCCATGTCCAAAATCTTTCAATTCAAATCACAAAACTAGCAAGTGTGCTGATGGTTGTGCGCAGGACACCGTCAAGACCAAGACCGTGCATCAGCCGTCAGTAAACGCTAGCAAGAAACTGACAGACAAATTGCCCAGAATTTCCCAAGCTGAACGGACTGTTTTCTTCCAGAAGAGGCAGACCTGTTTCAATTGTGGATCTCCCGGGCACATTGCTCGAAGCTGTCAAAAGACCTTTACCTCTTTCAAAACTTTGTATTCCAGGTATCAGAAGGCCATGCCTAATCGCCCACCTCAGGCTCGATTTGTGGCTAAGTCTTCTGATCAAGACTGGAACTTGGCCAAGAAAAATTATGTTAAACCGTTGAGACCTTCAGCTTCCCAGAATCCCTCTAGCACTCCAAGGATTGTGCAGAGGTCTGATTTGGTAACCTAGAGGCCTAAGTCAGTGGCCAAGAATCAGTCTACTACCCCACTGACTAATAAATCAAAAGCATCATCAATCTCATCCTCAACTAATCTGATCTTTCGTGAGGTTACCTATGTTGATGCAAATGGCAAGCCCAGATCTTCTATGGTCTGGGTTCCTGTTTCTAACTAGAACTTGTTGAAATGTGCAGGAACAGCTCTGGCGCGCTCTTGTTCGATTATGGTATATTGACAGCGGCTGTTCCAGGCACATGACAGGAGACATCTCGCAGTTGAATAACATTCTGTTTTTCGATGGCGGGTTTGTTTCCTTCGCAGGTGGAGAAACAAGGAAAATCACAATGAGAGGAACTGTTTGCAATGGAGCCCTGAGCTTTAAGAATGTCAATTATGTACCATAATTGAAGCACAGTCTGTTGAGTGTGTCTCAACTCTGCGACAATCATCTGGATGTTCTCTTCACAAAGAAAGGATGTTATATGCTCAAATCGGGTTTAATCATTCCAGATGATTGGATTCTTCTGAAAGCTGCTCGTAAAGGAAACGCGTATGTAATTGATATGAACCAGGCTCCTTCTGACAAGCTCACTTGCCTTTTCTCTTCGACAGCCGAACATGACGCCATGCTATGGCATTGCAGACTGGGTCACATCAACATGAAGAATTTAAATCGTCTTGCAAAAGGTGGTTTAGTCAGAGATCTACCTGTTCGTGACTTCTTGCAGATTGAAAAATGTGAATCATGCGCACGTGGGAAACAACATCGACAGCCGCACAAAACCAAAGCCGTACCCTCCACTTCTCAGGTCTTAGAACTGCTCCATATGGAACTCTTCGGTCCAACAGACATCCGCAGCATTGGAAGGAAGGCTTACTGTCTAGTTATTATTGATGACTACTCTCGTTTCACATAGGTTTTCTTCCCACACATAAAACTGAAACCGCTGAGCTAGTCAAACAATTTGTCACGCTTATGGAAAACCAGACAGATTCTACGGTGAAGGCTATTCGGTGTGATAATGGGACAGAGTTTAAGAATCTTACCTTAAACTATTTGTGCTCCTCCAAGGGGATTGACCGACATTTCAGCGCAGCCAGAACCCCACACAAAAATGGGGTTGCAGAACGCAAAAATCGCACACTTATTGAAGCTGCACGCACTATGCTGGTTGAATCCGAGTTACCTCTCATCTTCTAGACAGAAGCAATTAACACTGCCGGCTATATTCAGAATCATGCCCTGATCAATAAACGCCACATGAAGACTCCATACGAAGTGGTTGAAGGTCACAAACCTTCGGTCAAGCATTTCCACAAATTCGGATGTCCTTGTGTTCTCCTGCTCATGGACGCTAAAGGAAAGTTTGAAGCACGCGAGGATCCTTGCATTTTTGTTGGTTATTCTAAAAATACGTCATATCGCATTTATAACAAGATCAAGAAGTGGTACTTGAAACCTACAATGTGGGTTGGCTGGAGGAAAATCCCAAGGACAAACGCATTGGTCCTGACTGGTTGTATGACTACTCCACTTTATTTAATCATTTTGATGTGTCTTCTTATGTGTCTGCAGGTAATAGTTCGAATTCTATGCTTCCAACGGTGCCCATTACTTCTGACGATGATGCTGACGCTGCCGCGCTAAATGAGACTTTAAAGCAGCTAAGTGTGGATCCTCCTGGATTCAATGACATTGTCTCGCCTTCCCCCACAGTTTCGCATTCTCAAGAACCGACTATCTCTTCGCCTGCTCAGACGGATCCTCTTGAAGATGTGGTCTCTGATCCAGAGCCCACCTACGACAAATGAAGGCCTTCCTCTTGATATTTTGGGTTCCTCTTTGTTTCCCGAGCCTACTCTCCTCGATTGTGCGGTGGATTCCTCACCACATACTTCTACTGGTGCCTCTGTAGAGGGGGAGACATCTGAAGTCGCTTCAGCTACTGTCACCAACTTGCAAACAGATGCTCTGGTTCCCGCTACCCCAATACCACAGCGTTGACAGCGTGATCACCCCGTTGAGAATATTATTGGTCCTGTCAACGCTGTTGTTCGCACACGCAGCCAATATGGAGATATCAATACATGTCTCTATTCTTGCTTTATTTCCCAAATTGAACCTAAAATTATTGATGTTGTCTTACAGGAACCAGGCTGGTTGATGCCATGCATGAGGATCTCAATCAATTTGAAAAGCTTGGTGTTTGGCAATTGGTGAAGCTGCCTCAGGGCAAGCGTGCTCTTGGAACTCGCTTGATTTTCCGCAACAAGCAGGATGACACTGGAGTTATTGTTCGGAATAAAGCTAGACTGGTGGTTCAAGGGTTTCGACAGATTGAAGGTTTAGATTATGATGAGGTCTATGCACTTGTCACGCGTTTGGAGGCTATACGCATCTTCTTGGCATACGCATCTTACATGGACTTTACTGTTTATGAAATGGATGTCAAGACTGCGTTTCTATACGACAAGGTGAAAGAGGAAATCTATGTGGCACAACCACCGGGCTTTACTGATCCTGACAAGCCAGATTATGCTTACAAACTAGACAAGGCTTGTATGGGTTGCATCAAGCGCCTCGCGCATGGTACGCTACTCTTACAGAGCATCTGCTTGCTCATGACTACACACGGGGAACCATTGACCAAACTCTGTTTATTAAACACGTTGATAAGGACATTATTCTCGTCCAAATCTACATTGATGATATTATTTTTGGTTCCACCAATGATGGTTTGTCGTGAATTCGAAGAAATCATGAAAAAGAAATTTAAGATGAGCTCAATGGGGGAGATGACCATGTTTTTAGGACTTCAAGTTCGTCAAAGCCCACAGGGTATACTCATTCATCAAGGAAAATATGTCCACGACGTTCTTGCCAAATTCAAGCTTACAGATTCCAAGCCTATGGCTTCCCCTACTGCAGAACGGCCTCTGCTAAATGAAGATGCTGAAGGAACTCCTGTTAATCCTACTATGTATCGCTCAATGATTGGCTCACTCATGTATCTCACTGCTAGTCGGCCATATATCATGTTTGCAGTCTGCCAGTGTGCTCGTTATCAGGCTACTCCCAAACTTTCTCTTTTACATGCTGTTAAAAGAATTTTTAGGTACCTCAAAGGGGATCCATCCCTGGGCCTCTGGTATCCTAAAAATCTGAATTTGAACTCTTATCTTTCTCTGACAGCAATCTTGGAGGTACAGATAGGGACATGCGCTCAACTTCGGCTTGTTGCCAATTTCTGGGAGATCGCTTAATTTCGTGGCAATGCAAGAAGCAACAGACGGTTTCGCTCTCCACTGCGGAAGCAGAATATGTTGCCGCCTCGCTTGCTGCTCCCAGGTTTTATGGATGCAACATCAGCTTGCGGATTACAGTTTGACTTATCGAAACACAACAATTTATTGTGATAATGATGCCGCGATCCAAATAGTTAAAAACCCTGTTTTCCACTCCAAAACCAAGCACATAAACATTAAAGTTCATTTTATCCGTGATTGCTATGAAAAGGGTCTCGTAAAGCTTGAGCAAATCCACACTGATGCAAATGTGGCGGATTTATTCACGAAACCCGTTAGCAACACGCGTTTTCAAGTGCTTGTAGATCTTCTCAAAATGATTTGGTTTTTTACCTAGGCATCTGTTGTCTTCGTGTTTGTTTACTGTTCTTCTTTTCTTTTCATTGCTTCATAAATTTGTTCATATATATATGCACAAATTTAGGGGGAGAAATCTTAAAAAAAAGAGGTTTTGCAAGGATAGGGAAATGAAATGAATATTCGTGATAAAATGTTTGACTAACACAAGTAAGGTATAGAAGCGGAAAAGATTTGGATCGAAAGTGATGTGTCGGTAGGTCTATAACTCAACCGGATGGGGAAAGTCAAATGATATAAACATAAGGAACTATGTACTCAGTGGTCACTTACTGTAGGCGTATGATTTTATGGTCTTAAATCTTGCGTTGATAGATAGCCAACATCTGAGGTTTCGGGTCTTTCTGTTGTTAAGTCATCCGGGGATATCTTGACTGCCCTTCTGTTTGATCCAGATTATATGCAGACCTAGGCACAGTCAGGATATCTTTGTAAAAGAGCCAAAATGGAAAGGCCAAAACCTAAGAGAACAAAAGTTTCTTCCTAAGTTCGTACGTACCTCATAAGGTATTTGCCTAATCCTCGTCAGTCACTATTGGTCTCTCTGCTGTACGGAAGTACTGACCTGTTCACCAATAGCCTGATGTTGTTAAATAAAGGATGACCACAGTATACTCACCCGCTACGATGAACTGTTGTGCTTACCTTGATCGCAGGGGTATGTCAGGGTATGGGACACACGAGTATCTTAGTATAATATTACCTTAAGCGTATCATAATGCCTGAACTACAAGGGTTGAGTTTTAGATTTAAGTTGACAAGTATATTGACAATCGCTTAGACCAACTAAACCTGCTCATACTGAAAAATGTTCCTTAGTTAGCTTTTGAAACGATTTGATCCCTTAGCAAGGCTGTGTTAAATCTTTATGTCTATGTTAATTAGTTCTCCCTGTGAAATGTTAAAAGATGGTTGGATGCTTGGTTAGTTTACTTGATGAATTTTGGTAGGATGTTTTCTGTCAAGAGATATTGGACTAGCCCAGTGTGCTTTGGGATTTGGGCCAGCCTAATGAAATTGGTTTAAAGTCTGAAAACTGGAAACTTATGTTACTGTTCCGAATTGGGCTTCCTTAGGCCAAAAGGGTTACTGTTCCGGATTGGGCTTTTCCGGAAAGGCCCATTTGGATCTTTCCAGACAGGCCCACTGTGTTACTGTTCCGGATTAGGCCTGTCACAAGCCCAATCCGGATTCAAAATCCCAGGCCCAAGCCCATTTCGAAAATATATATTGGCATCTCTGATTTCATTTCGGATTATCCAAAATCCAAATTAGTATTGTCTTCTCTGATTCTCTCTCTTTCGAATTGTGCATTTCGGACAGCGTATTACGGATTAGGTACAACTGCAGTTAACATATGTATTCCGGATGAAATTCATGAATATTTAATGCATTCCGGATCGTATTCCGGATTGATCTTCAAGTTCTAAGCATTTCGGATTACATTCCGGATTGGTATTCATCCGAAATGATGAACTCGGATATCATTTCGGAATGGATCTTCATCCGGAATGCATCTCTATCCGAGATACAATATATAATCCGAATTGCATCTTTGACCATGTTGTTTGACCTCTTTCAATCCGGATTGATGAAAGGGTTCATTCCGGATTCATTTTGAACTGTCAGTAATCCGGATGTGAACTTTTGAACCTTTTCAACTGTTAAACCCCTTAATTAATTTGAACTCATATTAATTTGAATCTTGACTTCTGTTTGATCCATCCAGTTAGTTTTTAACTGCTATATTGTTAAACTCCGTTTACTTCCGTTAGTTGGATTTAACTTGGTTGATTTTTGACAAATATGGTGGAAGAAGCATTTGACGCGGTGGTGCTGGTTGAGGAGCAATTCCACAACCAGGCCGGGTATCTCTTAGACCCGCCTACAGAGTTCTTTCAGGAATTTCAGGAGATGATAGTGGGGCTCAACGCTTGCAAGATTGCATATGCCCTCCGTGCTAACCCTATGATATATAGAGATCTAGTCCATTCATTTTGGAAACGAGCACGTATTTAGCCGAGGGGTGAAGATGGTAGACCATTTATACGTTCGCAGATTCAAGGGAAAGAGATTGTGGTGAACGAAGCTAGTGTGAGGGAGGTGCTGCAGCTGACAGATACTTTCAGTGATCCAACCACTTACGCAAAGAAAAGGTGATGCCTGTGCTTATGGAGATGGGATATGAGGGTTCTTATCCGCCATTGTTGAAGAAAATGTTTCCGGCATACTGGAGGTTACTCGTGCACATGTTCATGCAGTGTGTGTCGGAAAACAAGGGCGGTCTAGATCAGCCAAGTCAAGCCCAGACATCTGCGATAGTTTCGTTAGTCATGGATTGTGAGTATAACTATTATGGTTATGTCTTCGATAACATGAAGAAAATCTGAGAGCAGTCCAAGAAGCGGATGTTCCTGTTATACCCACGTTTTGTCCAACTCATACTTGATGCCCGCTATCCTGATTTGGCGAAGGATGCTACAGATGCCAACCTACTGAATATGAAGCCGATGGGGCCTACTATTTTTGCTACAATGAAGAAGAACCGCTCTATGTCGAAGACGGTGTTTGTAGGTCGTTTTTCTCTAAAGAAGTTCGGGAAGTTTTCTGAAGTTGTCGGTTTGCATGTTCCACCACCTCCTCCTCCAGTAAACGCTATAGTGGCCAAAGAACACGACATGCCTGCAAAAGAAAAGGAGATCGAGGTAGAGGATTTAGTCACTGATGATAAAGATGATGTTGGCCAAGCCTTTGTTGACGATCTTGATGAGTTTAATGCCACTTTGACTCCCGCTTTGCCTGAGTTGTCGTCTTAGAACTTAGAAGCCTTGATCGCTCACTTGAAAGATATCCAAGAGAAACAAGGTGATCCTCCACTCGACATACCATCTATTGTTGCACCAACCGCTCAGATTGAAGAAGATGACGAAGAATAAGAAGATGAGGTACCGTTAATCAAGAGGCGAAGAACTGGGCTGAGCATTTCATCTAGTACACCTGAAGCTCCCGTTGTTTTCCCTCTTGCTGCTTCTGATTTGATTACATCTACTGCTGCTGAGGTTACTGTTGCTGAATCCGTTGCTCATACGTCGATGGTTGACACACCTATTTCATCTGCACAGCAAACCGCTCCTATCATTACACAGTCTACAGTTGTATCGATTCTTGCTGACACGGCTCTGCAAATGATGGAATTTGGAGGTAGTTCGTCAGGTGCTGGTGGTTCGGAAGCGGGTGGTAGTGGAGTAGGTTATATTGATGATGTTGCTGACGATTATGTACGTAGATCTGAGAAAAGGGCATTCGAGTTTGGCGGATTGGACAGTGATGACGATGATACAGAGGTGGATGTAGTTGATTTGAAGAAACGGGTGGTTGTGTTGGAACAAGAGGTTATTTTAAAGGATGCTCAGATTGCCTCTCTGCAGAGTCGCTTAGACGTTCGAGATCAAACTATTGATCAGCTGCAGGGAGATGTCACGATGCTTATGACTCTTGTGTTTGATTTAAGGGGCAAGCTGGAAAACAAGTTTGGAAGGGAGTTTAGTGATCCTACCGATGATCCGATGAACGTTGAAACTAGACATCGTGCGGCACAACAGCGTATGGCAGAAGAAACTGAAGAACAGAGGTTGGCAGCTGCACAGTTGGCAGCCGAACGTCAAGCAGGTCTCGATGAGTATATGAGCGATACACGCAGAAAGTTTACTACCAGTCAGAAACGTGATGCTGATCAGAAGAAGAAGAAGCAAATGGTCTTGATGAAGAATATTAACGTGAATCCACTGGACGAGAATTTTCAGCTGAAAGATCCAACCAATCAGTCCGAGAGATATGTGATGGAGTTGGATCAAGTTATTATAGTAAGGTGGGAAACAAGTCGAAGGTGTTGAGTTGGATGTACGATCATGTTAAAAATATGTGGATCATCGTGCGACAGGACGGAACCCGTGAATACTATTCGAAAGAGTCGCAATTCGAGACAGGGACTAAAATTGCATTGACTGATCTTTTGAGAGTTCCATACACTGATGATGACAGTACAGAGCGTGGACCGGGGTGGAGATTCTTTAAGAAGCTTGAACGTGAGGTTAGGACCGGAATTAAGAATATGAAGACTGTTGAACCGTACTTGAGAGCAGCTAAGGGAGTTCGCGATGCGCACACGGGCAAGAGGTTCAAATCTGTGATGTAGCCGCCAACGGACAAAGAATTTGTTATCCCGGTTGCTCCTACCTTTCCGAGGGGAATTCTGAAGAACTTCAACTTTTGGTTATACGATCTGAAAGTCGGAAGTGTTGCTATTGTGACCAAAGAGAAGGCGTTTAGGGTGAACGATGTGGTGGATCTGGTTAGCTTTCATTACGAAGATTTACAAGTTCTTGCGTCGCATCAAATTAGAACTGTTGAGCTATACAAGGTTTGTGCTAAAGATTGGACGGCTATGGTTGCTGGTATTATTGATGGACGACTAGGTGTGGATGCTCAACCGAAAGACCAATGAAGTAAACCTAGGGGGAGAATGTTGGGCTTGGAGCATTAAAGTTAATGTGGGCTTCCTAGTGTTTAATGGGCCTAGGGTTGTAATTATGGGCTTGGTGATGCTTATAAACAGTAGGGCTAGGTCATAGAGAAAGGATTAGAGAGTTAAAAGCAAAAATTATCTGACATCTTTGGTGTATGCAAGTTATAATCATTGAAGTTATTCAAGTTGTTCTTCTTCCTAATCATAATTTCCGCTATTGATTAGGTTAGTGATACCTGTTTGATCCGTTATACGAGACTTACACATTGACAAGTCATCTTCTTTACCATCATCGATATGCATGCGACTATTATCATCAATGTCCATAATATAACTATAAAAAAAAGTATTCTAGTTAGAAGATATAACAACACTATATGTTAAAAAATGATATTCAAAATAAAACTAACTTAAAGTTATCAATTGTTCTAGTAATATCAACTAAAAGGCACATATATAATAGATATGAAAGTTACCAACTAAAAGGCACATATATAATAGATATGAAAGTTACCAACTAAAAGGCACATATATTGTGTAGAAAACATCAACTGTTCCGGTAATTTCAGTAATAAAATGGTGTGTACAGTCCGGTTTTGACGATTTTAAGGTCGAACCGTGAGGCAAACCGTTAGAATTGAAAGTTGAACCATCACTAATGGTTTGATTCTAGTTTGATTTCATGGTTTGGGGTTTAGTTGACTCTTGTAAAAACTGTATAAATAAAAAAGCAAAACTGCTATCTATAAATAAATAAAAGAAACTATCCAATAAGGCATAAAATAAAAGTGTTGATATGATGAACTATACAAGCATAAAAGATTTAAAAAAACAAAATGTGTTCGGTGATCCCCATTAGCTTGTTATTATACTTTTACATTAATATATAAAAAATAGATATTGTTGCTAGAATCATGGTTTTTTAACATACTATGAAAAAAAAGATAAACCAGCAAACAACATCTAACGACACACCCATATCTGAACAATATATGCTCTTTAAAAACCAGCAAGCAGCATCCAAACTTTAAAAGGGCAGACCCCAAAACAGAAATATAGCTTACAAGACATCATGTTGTAGTAATTTCAGAAACAAAATCGCAAATAATCAATATTCATATAGCTTAAAAGACATTATGCTATTCTAGTAATTTCAGAAACAAAATCGCAGCAAAGGAAATGAATAAGAAGAGAAACTTACCAGCAAAGAAAATGATAATGACTTTGAGAGGATCCAGTAGAAGAACCGATTTACGTGATAGACTAAGAATCACAATACATGGTGGGGGATTCGGAATTAGGGCTTTAGATTTATAAGTTAATTTTGGTGGCTAGAGAGGATTAACTTTTTGAATTCTGGTGGATTTCTAAGGGGCAATCTGAAAAGGTATGTTGGAAAACGAAATATAAGTTTTACTATACACTATACACTTTAGGAGGGAAACGTAAAAATAAATATAAAATTTCAGAAAATCTTTTACAATAATTAACTTAAACAGGTTGACGGGTCAACCTGTTTTTTATACGGTCAACCCAAATCTGACACGTTTAATAAACAGGTTAACCCGAACCCGATCCGTTTTTTAAACGGGTCATGTCAGCTAACCTAAAACCTGTTTTTTTTGTAGGGTTCGGGTCGGGTTTCGGGTCGTGTTAGGAATTGCTGCCCCTATATAAAGCATTAAATCTGTAGTTTTATTTTATCTTTTTATACATCAAAAAATAAATAAATATAAAATAGGTTTTGGATGATAATAATGGCAAAAAAAATAACTATTAATGTAAAGTGATCAAAATACCATCAATTTAACTGGCTTTTATGGATGGAGTTAATGGATTGAATGAAAATGATAAAAAAAAAATACAAATGTCGGGGACTCAGACAGAAGAAAAAAATATTTAAACAAAAATTGACATTTTAAGTCAAACTTCAAGAACTAAAATGACAATTTACTCTTTACGAAATAATCAATATATATATATATATATATATGTGAACTTGACCCTTTCTCGCACTAGCTTTCTTGGTCAATCCCCTCACTTGTGGCCTAGTGGTAGTAGGCCTGGACTTTCCAATGGATACTCAAGTTCAGTTCTCATCGCTGTCATATTGGGGTTGATATAGGCAATGAAGGATTTGGATTAGGCCTTGTGTGAGTTTGTGAGTTTGATTCCCGAGCTCAATCGGGTTTTCGTCCCACCGTGTGTTAGAGTTTTGCTCTTGTGGTGGCACAACGACTGTCAAGTGGCAGCAGGCGGTATGGTTTCACGGGGGAACGCCAAAAAAAGCCAAACTTTAAAGCTAGCGTGGGTCCAGTTAAGACAACATAACTTGGCTAAATTAA
The DNA here is from genome assembly GCA_947069175.1 of Scalesia atractyloides. Lineage (NCBI taxonomy): Eukaryota > Viridiplantae > Streptophyta > Magnoliopsida > Asterales > Asteraceae > Scalesia > Scalesia atractyloides. The sequence goes on from CAMTDV010000116.1 coordinate 42,084,957, forward strand.
GGCAATACGGGGCTCTTCGATTTGAAAAGTATGATAACCTTATACATGAAGTTTAACGTTTAAAAAAAAGGAATTTTCTTGGTCAACACGTGAAACGTCGCCCTCCACCATTCAAAAATATACAAAAATCTTGAAGTCAAACATAAAACCCACCACCTTCCAAGTCACACATTTTGTCTATATATAACGGGATTGATTGTCTGGTAACATATTCATTCAAGCCATCACAAAAACGCCTTTTTAAATCATTGAAGTACAAGCTGTATAAGTATCGATCTCAGTTTCTGTTTAATAATATTGTAAGATGGCTTTCAAGAATACATGCACCCTTCTGATTTTTCTTGTCATCGTGATTGCTTTTATAAGCCCACATGTAATTGAAGGTAGAGTCTTGTCTGAGGACTTTTCTGCGGCAAACCATCTTGCTACATACCCAATGGTGTACGAGAAGGCAAGAAACGGTGTGTCGTTTTGGCTCCAGCGTCTTGCGTCTGGTCCAAGCCCAAAAGGACCTGGTCATTAGCTTATTTGTATCGTTGATTTATGATCATGTTGGTCATTTGACGCAACCAAAAGAACATTTTCATTAATTCTTTTATTTGTTTTTTTAGTTGCTGTTTCACTAATTGCTTGAAAGAAAGAAAGAAAAAAATTCATCTATTTAGTGTAAAACAGTATTGGTGTTATATGCCTCTCTTTCTTTTCATATATGTTAATAGCATCTCTATAAATCTGCTAATACTAGATTTTAAACATTGTTAGATGCTAGTCAGAGTGGTATCACTTGTGACTACTCGGAATGCACGCCCGTTGTGATGTTTGCGTCTGTTTTATCGCCTCGTATTTCGCCAAGTAAGAGTGAAGAGACAATTTGTTGTGTAGGAGGATGGATAAAACCTGGAATAATGATGTAAGAAAAGATAATGAATGGAAATAACATTACAAACTCCTTCCTCGTGTTCCAACCGGGGTTTTAAACCAAACTTCTCCTTAAGAGGACAGATGTGGCGATTCAGATAAGATCCAATGTAGATCCATCTTTCGATTCACTCGTGGGAGAGACAAAGTGTTGGACCTTTGAATAGGAAAAGCAGTAGATTTGCAGGGCATCAATTGGCTTATTCGAAAAAGGCCTTGTTCTTTGAAAGATCTATCTATCTTGCTTTTTGGATTGTTAATCATGTTGTGTGAAAATGACCATCTTTCTTTCTTTTTCTAATCTAGTTACAGAAGACCATAACTCAAGTCTACCCTTGCAGCTGATATGTTTTCCTTTTGCTTAAGAACATCGTTTTCATTCAATTGTATACATGAACTATCTTGCTTTTTAGACTATTAAGTGTGGTAGTTTTAATCGTTGCATTGCATATTTTAACAGCGCCTACCAAACATCGTTTCTATGAACTATGCTTTTCGCTCTTTGAGATGAATCTTCCATCTTGCTCATACCTAGATGAGCCAAACATTTAATGGTCATACCTACATATATCTATGTGAATTTAAAACAAAAAATGCTAAGTGTTGGTTTAACATTTTTTTCACCAACTTTTACAAATTATTATATATATAATTTATAAACTTTTTAGCTATAGTGATTTTTGTACTTTTTTTTATTTTTGTCTTTTGTGAATTTTTTTAATCTTTCCTTTCTCTTTTCTATTTTTTTGGTTTTTTTTTTTTAATTTTCAATCGAACCTGGTATTGTACATGCAATAAAACGAACGGTCTGATACTGACCGAACAACGTCAGTACTGAAATTGATATTTGTTTTTATTTTTATTTTTTATCAATGTAAACACATCTCGGTATTTTTTTGGTCATATGATGACTTTTTTTGTTTCTCTTTCGGTAAGTGTCGTATCTTAATGAACCGAACCAATATCAAACGAATCCCTGCGATTAACGTTATTTTTACTATTGCGTCTACGTTTCCATTAAAATTTGGTCGCCCCGTCGCAGAGCGCGGATGTAACCCAATAGTTCTCATTTAAATAAAAAACTACTTCTAGCGGATAAAAAATACCATGATCAGTCTAGATAATTTATTTGTTACCTAAACTTATCAATATAGTAGCAGTAGCTAGTAAGCAGTGTTGTTAGTTTAGTTCAGAGACCAGAACCACACATATACCACAAACCTAAACATAAAAAATTAAAAAATATTAATATTTATCACAAAAGTGTGTTATCCACAGCCGAAGTTAGCATTAATCTTCCTTTAGCAAAATGCATGCAGAGTGCCAAACCTTGTCCCTAATAATTTCAATAAAATGTATGAGCTCTACCAGTTTTACTACTAATAATATAACAGGAACAAAAAAGGCTAAAGAGCTGCATGTAGAGTTTTAGGCGCTAACTTCAGTTTGTCAATTCTCGGACACTAAAGTTTATAAAAAGATATACCTTTTTGGTTGAATTGAATGTGCCAGGGTGAAAATTGGAGCCGCTGATCACTGTATAAATCCCGGAGAGTTGGGTGAAAGTGTGGAATTGAGTTTGGAAACCCCGAAACTAAAAAGTGATGGATTGATTCATTGATCTTTACAAGTCTGAGCTACATAGTATATATATGTTGTCCAAGTTGTGAAGGATATAACAAACTCATATACATAATTACCGCCGTAGGTAATAGATTGAGAAGCTTGATGAATCTGTTGATTGCATTTATCAAACACATATCATGCATTACATAAAAGAGAAAAAAAACAAAAGATCTTATTGTATACCTTGAAACTGAATCCGATCACCACCGGAACAAGTTCAGACAAAAAATATTAATATCTCTGTAGCTTTAACATTATAAAATTCAACAAAGTTATGGTGAAGAAGCTCTTCAGGTAACAAAAACAAACTTTAGGAAGTGTATGGCCCATCTATCAATCAATCAATTGTACCAGGTAAATCCCATAAATAGCAAAGTTATAGATCGGGTATGGGGAGTGTGGGACGTAGACAAACCTTACCTCTAACCGGAAGATAGAGAGACTGTTTCCAGAGAGACCTCCGACTCAACTCCAACAACAGCTAAAACAAACAAACGAGCAATCAAACAATTAAGTACAAAAGTAGTAAAAGTAGCAAGAACACGAACACAACAAGAGTGATGAAAGTAACATAGAAAAACGTATGACCTCATGGGACCACACATAGGCATAAATACAAGAATACGACATGTATGGCCCCTCTATACATGCTAATTTTTATAAACCAAAAAAGAACCAAGATCGACACACATGAAACTTACCTTCTTTCGCTTACCTTACCTTTTCGACTTTAAGTCCAAGCTGCCTAACAGCAGCCCGAAATGCAGCAGCAGGTGGTTAAGAAAGATCGCCATGCCAATGCAATGATGAAGCAGTTTATGGGAACCCATTCACCCAATAGACGTGATGTTGCTTGGAGCCCATTCTTAATGTAATTAAAGAAACACTCCATCAGGCCATTCCTCCATATATTGATGGTGTCATTAATGTATCTACAACTCTATACGTCTTTGGTGCTAATGTTTTTGTAGAAGTGGTAATTTTGACCCGTTTGACAAGTGTCCCCAAATGACTTTAGCCAAAAGAACAAACATGTAAACTATGGTTTATTTATTTTTTGATAACTTATGTTGTATCTTGTATAATTTGGGCACAACTTCATGCTTCTGAAGTGGTCCTACAGCAAATCACTTCGCTGAAAGCCCTACATGATGAACTCTATAAACATGCTCATAAAATTTTTGCAAGACAACATCAAATTATAGTGCAAAAGTTGCTTGATTCTGACAGGCCTGTAAGTTCCCTGTGTTTTAATCATCTGATTGCTCTCAAAATGCTATAATTCATTTGGGTTCGGCAGGTTGGTTAATGGGCCAAATTTAGTTTGGGCCAACTTATTAGTACATCCCAAAGAAAGTTTATCTATACACTTATATTTTTATATAGATAATCGTTGGAAAGTGGACTAGTCCGATTAATTAACGCGGCCAATCGAGTTATGACCCGTAAGAGTTACACCGTGGGCAACGAACTAAAATTCCACTTAACTGGTTTAACGTTAATTGAACAATGTGCGAAATGGATCATAAATATATCTATGATCATGAGTGGGTTTATATTATTAATAAACTTGTTGCGGGTATTAACTGAGAGACGGACACATGGACCGGGTGAGACAAGTACACTCATCTCGCCACTTGTCGGGCATACATAGCCTCTTCGCCACTTGTCGCACATGCATGTGCATGTCCGCCACTTGGCAAACACGCATAGACCTCCATATCCTAATTAATGGGAGTTTGGTCTTCCATTTCAGGGAGAAGAACTAGCAAAAACTCTCTAAAATCCCAAAACTACTACCGAAACCACCGGCCACCGCCGCCACTCGCCGCCGGCCAACGCTGCTGCTCGCCACCGGCCACCACCGCTGCTACCCGGCCTATATTCACGTTTCATTAGTTCGTGTCACTAGCACAAGTTTGTTGAACCTCGGTGTCTCAACCGGTTAGCTATTAACTGAGGTATATCTTTCTCATCGGTAGTTAGATTTTTATTAGTGTGCTCGTATTTGCATGTAACGGATCCTGTCGGGTGTCATTTATTGTTGATCACTTATTTAATTTTCCGTTGCGTTTATTAATTAGCTCGCTTAATTAATTGACTATTATTTATTGAATCGGTTTTTGATAAATGAAATTTAACTGATCACCACGGAAACCCAACAGTGGTATCAAAGCCTTGGTTACAACATACGAGTCGGTACCGGTCTTTAACCGGAATTAGAACACAAACTTTAATTATTTTAAAGTTTCTGATCTATATATTTTTAAGAGCAACTTTAATTTTGGTTAATATTTTATTTTTTTCTTGACCAAAAGATTGCCCGATTTATTTTGTAATTGTTGTGGAATATGTAAATCTGGCCTAACCTTGTTTTGTGGTTGTATATTTTGTTCGGTTTTGGTATTATGGTTTTTGGCCACCTAGATGGTTCAAAGTTGTAATAGATAGGGTTCCTTCCTTTATTGTATTTTTCTAAATATTGTAACAAACGAAGACCTATAGACAAAACTGAGGACGCTAAACAGGAGTCATGAAGTCAGGGGAGTTGCTCGTGATGACCGATGCACTCAAGTCCATCCTTGGGGTTGTTTGTGTGTTGTGACCCCGTGGCCCGTTTGATCTTGCTATTAGGCTCTAGCAAGATCGAACAATTTTTTGGCCATACAAATTTACATATTTGTCATGCTATTGTGGTTGCTTTTATGTTATAAGTTGTTATAACATAACCAACCTAAATACCAACATGATTTTAAAAGGAGTTTTAAAATATTGATACCAACATGATTTTAAAATGAGTTTTAAAACAAGTTCTAAATTGTTTTTACAATTTGTTAAAATTTTGTTATAAAACAAAGTTTGTTTTAATACGAACAATAACCAATTAAGTTTTGCAAATTAAACTAGATTTAATTTTCCAAAATTATTAACTTAATAGATTTCTATTAACTTAAAATTGGTTAAGTAAGTCGTGACAAACTTAGTTCTAATAGGTTATTTAAAACTTAGTGTCCTAAGAGATGAAAGGGTTTATCAAGATACCAAGACTAATATATAAACTAAAAATTGGCTCTCACGACCCTGTTTGGTAAATATTAAAATTAGCCAATAACTAAATCAATAGTCTATGCCATTCTACCACAAACTACGCTTGGAACGTAATGCGAACCATTAGTGTTTGGAGCCACAGCACCGCACTTGATGTCTACCTTATTCTTCCAAGGTGCAAGGGTTTCGTTGACATACCCGACCCTTCCACAAGTACCTTTTTTAGGATGACTATTACTTTTTCTTTTTCTTTTCTCATCACATGCTCCTGCTGTCTTAAAAGTAAAAGTCGGCATAGACAAGAGTGGTCTTAGCGACCTCATACTCGAGATTTCTGCAATTCTCCCAATTGACACTCGTTGTCAGTCTGCCTAGTCAGCTGTCTTTATTACTAATATAGCCAGATTCTCATTCTTTGTTCTAATTACTATTAATGGGTTATTAATTAAATAAGGAAATATACGTTGAAAATCCTAATTAAGATCCTTTGCTTATATAACAGATGTCTTATGAAAACAACTCCTTCATTCTCAAGTTAATAGTTGAAAAAATTGAATAACACCAACTCCTCGAATGGCACCGCAATCTGAGAATATTTCTCAAGATGGCAAAAAAGCTATATATCTTAGATTGCCGGTCCCTACCGAGCTTGAAAGTAACACTACTACTGCTCGCAAGGCACTGGATAAGCATAACGAGGATGTCGTTGAGGTAGCCCACCTTATGCAAGCCACCATGTCTCGTGAACTTCAGAAGAACATGGAAGATAAAGATGCTTATGACATCATCCAACAACCGAAAGGCATGTTTCAGAAACAAGCCCGACGGGAGCGATATGACACTATGAAACAACTCATAAATTGTAAAATGTTGGAAGGATCATGTGTCAGTACTCATATGCTTAAGATGAAATGATACATTGACTAGATGAAGAAACTTGGTTATCTCCTGCAAGATGAAATGGCATCGGACTTCATCTTGAACTCTCACCCTAGCGCATATGACCAGTTCATTATGAACTATAATATGAATGCTTGGGTGAAGACTGTGCCTGAGCTACATAGTATGCTCAAAACGGCCAAGATGAACATACCACATAAAACCAACCAAGTTTTAATGGTCAAGTCTAGTGGTGTTAAGAAGCCCAATAACAAAAAGAGGGATCATAAGAGCAAAGGCAAGAGAAAGTTTGTTGTTGCTGCAAGAAATGCCACCAACAACAAGCATGTTGCAAAACCACACCCTCATGAGGGCGTTAGTGCTTTAAATGCAACCAAATGGGGGCACTGGAAAAAAACTGCCCACAGTATCTAGACAAGCTAAAGATGAACAAGGGCCAATTACATTGACACTTCTTCTGGTATTCTCATTTATGTTATTGAGCTTTTCACTTTTTCTAGCAACACATGGGTATTTGATAACGGATGTGGTTACGACATCGTTAATGTCTTGCAAGAACCAGAAAAGTGGAAGAAACTGAAACAAGGTGACATGGAACTCATACTTGGTGATGGAAAAGAGTTCAAGTTCTGGGTACCGAGACATTTTGTTTTTCATGTCCTTATGGCCTTGTAGTTACTTTAAGAAACTGTGTGTTTGCACCTAGTTTAGCTAGAAACATTATTTCGATTTCTTCACTGTTTGAATAAGGATTCAAGTACATTTTTAATGAAATTTTTATTTCTGGGTATCGAAACATTTTGTTTTTCATGTCCTTATGGCCTTGTAGTTACTTTAAATAACTGTGTGTTTGCACCTAGTTTAGCCAGAAACATTATTTCGGTTTCTTCACTGTTTGAACAAGGATTCAAGTACGTTTTTAATGAAATTTTTATTTCTGCCTACTTGAATGATGTCTTTTATTTTGAGGCTAAACCTCGAAATGGTATTTATGAGATTGATGTTTAAACAAGTAATGACATATATCATCTTTCTAAGCGTAACAAAGCTAGTATGAATGAAACATATTTATGGCATTGTAGACTTGGCCACATAAGTAAGGAACACATAAAATGGCTCCAGTCCGAGGGGATTCTTGAATCCACTAGACATGACTCCTTTGATGATTGCGAATCTTGCTTAGCTGGCAAACTCAAAAAGCACCCTTTCACAAGTGTTGGTGAACGAGCCAATGGTCTGCTAGGACTCATTCACAATGATGTATGTGGTCCTTTCAGAACCATGACTAGAAACCATGAAAGATACTTCGTTACTTTTATCGACGACTATAGTCAATATGCTTATGTCTATCTTACGAAGCATAAGCACGAAACTTTTGAAAAGTTCAAAGAGTTTCAAAATGAAGTTTAAAACCAACTTACTAGAAAGATAAAAGAACTTCGATCAGACTGAGATGGCGAATACCTCAGCTTTGAGTTTCTCAATCATCTAAAAGAGTGTGGAATAATTTCAGAACCCACTCCACCAGGCACACCCCTGTAACAATTGATAATTTTTGGTTTATACTTACGCGTATACCGAACATTAGGGAAATTATAAGTATTGTTTTAAGACACAAATTAACTTAAATTAGGCCTTTGAAATCCATACAAACATCTATTTTGCTTTACAGTACGCGAATGGTGATTTGTGGAAACCTGACGAGCGTTAAACGGTAACGAACTAACACCGAACGAAATCTGATGACGACAAAAAATACGAGTTTTATACGTACCATTTATACACATGAATTTGTTTTGCTAAATTATCCTGCTTCCAAACGTCACGAAACGTATACATGAATGAAAAACGCGAATGTAGGAACGCACCGACAATGAAACGGAGGCATCAGACTCATGTATTACCATATAAACTGAAATATCATGATATATTTAGCTTTGTAATCGAATTCTAACATTCACAGTCGAATATCGCACTTATCATGATCTTACTTTTTAGACTTATATTTTTTTATTAATTAGGTCGTCATATGCTTAGAAATGTCTATTTGGTCACATTTTGCATTTGCTAATTGTTAAAAATTACCGGTACCCAAACAAGTTAGCTCCACAATCACAAACGTTAGTGATAAGTTCGATATTATTAGAGAAGTATTAAATAAGTCATGAATACATTACAAGAATTAAGATGATTTTACATCGATTCATATATATATATATATATATATATATATGTATAATCTAGGTTTTAGTCTTGCAAATGTTCAACGTGTATATATGTATATATAATATACATTATACACATAAGTATCTTATATACTAGTTGAGTGTATTTCCTAAGAGATCAAAGAAGTGTAAAATTCTAGTAATTAAATGAGATATTTAGTTAAGTCCCAAGTGGTTACCCAAACTAACACTCCATACCATTACAACCTGTCCTCATACCACCACCATACACCTACACCTAAACCTTCATCCTAGGCCCTTTCCGGCTAGAGTCATCACAGACCCCAACCTGATCCCATGTGTCAACACACCCCCACATTCATTGCCATTCCACTAGGTATACATTTGAATAATTAACTTTATGAGACCATATGTTGATATGCATGCTCAAATTTATGACTCCGATGCATTATATTATATTATACTAAAAACAATTGTCAAACTATGAATTCCACACCAACCCATTATTCTTGTCGGCTACACATTCCCAAGGCCACTAATTTTTTATTTGGATGTGATAATATTAAACAATTGTACATGTCATATTCTTGTCTTGCATGCTCTTGATATTTCAAATCCATCTAAACAAATCAAGAAACACTTTTCTTGTTGACTCATCTATATAATCAATTAATAGTGTGTGGTCAGATTTATTTGAAAACCCTCAAAACCCATATCCGAACTCTCTCTCAACCCTTGGCTATCCCTCTTGCCCCTCCTTTAACTGATTTCAAACCTACACCCACTAAACTTCATCCATCTTGAAGTTTCCTTACAAGTTCAAGTTCAAGTCTAAGATCAAGATTCGAATCCTTTCATTTCTTAATGTTTTTTAAGTAAAACTCTTTAAAACACTTTTTATTTGACTAAATTGTTATTTTTAAGTTAGTCCAAAATATGTGTTTTATGGTTTAAACATCAACTTAATGAAACAACCTTTAAGAAATTTTGAAAGAACTTTTATTTTGAAAGACATTTTCAATAATTTGTTTATTGAGAAACGTAGAACATGGTCATATTTTCATGTTCTGTGAGTTGCATTTGATGATATTATCACATACAAGAGGTTGATGGCAGCGGTGGCTGTGACGTCGCAGCCGGCTGGTGGCGGCAATGGTGATGAAGTTATGAGTTTCTTTTCGGGTTAACTCGGGTCACGGTTCATTCAAGCTCGGTTCGGGTCAACAAGTCAACTACGGGTTAAACCTGGTTAGATTTGATCTTGGGTCAAACCTAGTTAACTCGGTCAGTTTTGGTGGTTCAGGTCAACTTGATTCAACTCGGTTCAAGACGGTTAAACTTGATTCAACACGGTTCAACTCGATTCAACTTGGTTCAACCCGATTCAACTCGGTCAACTCAAGTCAATTGGTCAACGTGAGACTCAGTAAAATGTTAACAACGCAAAACTACATTATATAGTTATTTTAATGATATCTTAATGCGAAACCAAGCTCAAAACCAAACCGACTAGTGGATGCATTATATAAAAAAATTCTCATACTCGTGCATTGGATTATGTATATAAATTGTATATATATTAGTTAAAACCGAACTGATTGCGACATAATTTCTATATATATATATATATTTATATTGGATTCTTGTGAAATGGAAATTGGCGTCTTAAACATGAAAGGAAAAATTATATATTTGGACTCTGAAAATTGTTGCGTTTTGAAAAATTATCGACAACTTGTATTGTCGGGATTGTTCTAAAAACAAAGGAAACTCATCCCGTTTTCGTAAAAATCTATAAACATTAAATATTTTCTCTTTTATATCAAACGAAAGTTGATTCTAACGCTCACAATTATGTAGGTATTTTTTTATAACTATCCACGAGACACGAGACTATTATTTCGGCTACGCGACGTCTATATATACATATAGTTACATTTACATATATATGTGCGTCTTACGAAACTACGACAAATCACGTTATTATTAATTACCGTATATGACGACTATTTGGAAACCGCGTGAATACGTTATGCGGGTTTACGACGTGTATTATTTTTATACAAACATGGTTTACTTACAAGTACTACCATCCGAGACGACTAACACCATTTTATAATATATTTATATTTATATATATAAATATATATCCTAAACTTCTCGGAAACTGAGTTGTCTCCTAGACTTAGTATTTATCCTGATTATAAATGGGATTAAACAATTATAGCGTATTGTTTCAAAACAAGTTAACACTTCCATAGAGTCGTTTGACTAACGATTCATAGAGCTCGGTAACGAACATTATAATCATATCTTCTCCGATAGAAACTTATCTTTTGTTGTTTACTAGGGATTCCTTAGTATTAGCAAGCACATAGCAAGTTTGTGATTCAAGTCAGTTTATTTTATACAAGAAAATTAAGGTGAGTTCATAACCCTCACTTTTTACAATTTTACATTTTTATAAAGGTTTTCGGGGGTGGAAAGACATTCAAGTTTTGCAAAAGTACACACAATTTCGATGAACGAAAATTCGTATTTCTAACCATGTTGCAACGGGACTATAAAATGTAAATGGTTTACGAAAGGTTTATGATCAACATACCGGTTTTACAAAACATACGCGTATTTTCAAGATGTACATGAGTTTCATATCTAGTGACGGGATTGTCCTAGTTACAACGGGACTGGGTTGTCCTGCAAACAAATAAGGGGACTGGTTTGTCCTGCTTACAGACTCAAGGACTGGTTTGTCCTGCTTACAGACTCAAGGACTGGTTTGTCCTACATATGAATAAGGGTGCTGGTTGGTCCTACTTACTGACTCAATGACTAGTTTGTCCTACATACAAATAAGAGGACTGGTTGGTCCTGCTTATAGACTCAAGGACTAGTTTATCCTACATACAAATAAGGGGACTAGTTGGTCCTTCCTATAGACACAAGGACTGGATTGTCCACTACTCAACACTAAGGGTCGTCGGGCCGCTTAAAACTGTACAGTGAAGTCCTCGCTACATATCGGAACTATAACCGCCTACTAGTCTACCGTCTTGAGTAAACGGTTTGGCGAGGCACTTCCTAGCTTGAGGTTGGTTATAGACTCATGCGGGCATGTCGTCTTTGTCGTACGCGGATATCGACGATTATTCAAATATTACAAAAAAAAAGGTTTTCAATTGACATGCCCAGAAAAATGGTTTTATTACGTTTTCTCAACAATATTTAAACCGGTTACCAAAAAGATTTATTTTAAATCTTTTCGAACAAACTATGAACTCGCCAACTTTATGTTGATTTTTCACATGTTCTTTCTCAGGTTACAAATTTCAAATTATGGCACGGTTGTAATAGGAGAACCCATGTGGATTTGAGTACTTAGCGGGCGTTCACTCTTTAGAAGTCTTGGCATTAAAAACTTCCGTTGTGCAATGAAGATACCAGTCAGGTCACACCTAACTCTGATTTTAGCGGGTGTGACAACCCCAACTTAATGGCACAAGTGAAAAGAGAAATCGAACTCTACTTAATATGGTACGATCCATGATGTGTAGAACTAACTTGCCTCACTCCTTTTGGGGTCATGCTCTTATAACCATTGCCCGCTTTGTCAATTTGGCTCCGACTAAAAAGGTAAACAAAACACCATATGAGATATGGCATGCGCATAAACCCGATTTGGAATACCTTAGAGTATGGGGATGTGATGCATACATCACAAATGATTCTGATGATAAGCTCGATCCTCGAGGCGAAATGGTTGTTTTCATCGGATACTATAAAAGAAGCGGATATTATTTCTAGCATCCTGATGCAAATGTAATTTCCATCAAACGGAAGGGGCACTTTCTCGAGGAAGAATTTCTTAATCGAGGAACTAGAAATAATGTGGTTGATCTTGAATAAATTCGAGAACCACAAACAACCGCTAATGAAGTCAGACCGTCTGATCAACAACTAGTTGTTGCCAATGAATCAAACATAAACACAAACATTCACAGAAGTAGTAGAATTCGCAAAGAACCAGATACCTATGGCATCTAAGTGGTCCTGAAGTCTTATTAGTAGCTGAGTTTAATGACGAACCTGCTAACTACAAATGTACAATCTTAGATCCAGAATCTGAGAAATGGCAAGAAGCCATGAACGTAGAGATGCAATCTATGCGAGACAATCAAGTATGGGACTTGGTTGAGCTACCCCCGAATCTCGGGCAGTAGGGAGCAAATAAATTTTCAAGAGAAAATGCAATAAGCATGGAAATGTCAACACCTATAAGGCATGGCTAGTTGCAAAGGGTTTCACTCAAACTTAAGGTAGTAACTATGATGAGACCTTTTCGCCCATTGCTATGATTAAATCAATCAGGATGTTGCTTGCATTGCTTAGTACTATGATTACGAAATATCGCAAATGGATGTCAAAACTGTTTTTCTTAATGGACATCTCTCTGAAGATGTCTATATGGTTCAGCTTGAAGGTTTTGTCGATCCTAAATATCCAACTAAGGTGTGCAAACTAAATAAGTCCATTTATGGACTCAAGTAAGCATCTCGTAGCTGGAATCTTCGTTTTGACCACAAGATCAAAGAGTTTAGTTTTGTCAAGAATGAAGATGAGCCTTGTGTTTATAGAAAGGATAGTGGGAGCACATTCCGCATCCTGTATGTGGATGAGATACTAATCATGGGAAATAACATCCCTATGTTTAACAAGGTTAAATACTATTTAGGATCTTGCTTCGCAATGAAAGATCTTGGAGAAGCTGCTTACATTCTGGGAATCAAGATCTATAGGGATAGATCTATGTAGCTTCTAGGGCTAAGTCAAAGTACATACATAGACAAAATGATGACACACTTTAAGATGGAAAACATCAAGAAAGGAGGTGTTCCTATGACTAAAGGAACCGTGTTGGAAAAATCGCAATCTCCTTCAATGGAAATTGAAATTAAGCAAATGGAAGCAGTTCCATATGCTTCAGCGATTGGTTCTATCATGTATGCTATGTTATATACTAGACCTGACATCTTGTATGCTTTAAGCATGACCAGTCGTTTTCAACAAAGTCCTAGCACTGCCCATTAGACTGAAGTAAAGAACATTTTGAGGTACTTTAGAAGAACCAAAGATATACTCTTGGTTTTTAGAGGAGTGGAAGAAGAGCTCACTATAAGGTGTTACACTGATGCTAGCTTCCAAAATGACCGATATGATTCTCGCTCACAATCACGATTCCTATTCACTCTCAACGGAGGAGCTGTTTGTTGGAAAAGCTCCAAAAAGAGTGTAGTGGCGAATTCAATCAGCGAATCCGAATATATAGCTGCATCGGATGTTGCAAAAGAAGTTGCTTGGATGAAGAAGTTCATCACCAACCTCGATGTGGATATAAGTATTCGAAAACCAATCGAGGTGTTCTGTGATAACACATGAGCCATTGCACAAGCTAAAGAGCCAAGATCTCATCACAGGCCCAAGCACATTCTAAGAAAGTTCCACTATATATGGGAAATACCGGAATGAGGAGACATCATAATAAGCAAAGTAGACACAGATCAAAACCTAGCAGACCCATTCACTAAACCGGTAACTCAGGACAAGCATGACCAACTCGAGAATGCTATTGGTCTTAGATTAGCTAGCCATTTGTTTTGATTTAGTATTTGGATGTACGAACATTCAAATAATTGTACCTTTTGAATTCACTTTTGATTTACTTGTTAAATTCAAACTTGGATCTTATAACTGTGTTCGTTTTTAATACGTTTAATCCATGAATATTGTATTCTAAGTTCTTCGTAGTCGGTCAGACTCGTGGGAACAACTCTGAATTAATACTATTCTGACATTGGACTCAAGGGGTTGACTTGCAAACTCACAAACCTCATTATTAATGACGTTGGATGTAACTCGCATCAAATCATCTTCATGGATCTTAGTCATAAGATGTTTTTTTATTTGGTATACTCATTTAGTATCCTCTGACCTGAGATATGTACTAGAACTTTCATTTATTAAAGACTATTCTTTGATCAATGTCAACCGATGTCGCGAACTGCCAGTCATAAAGGCATTGGTTGGGAGTAGTTCTGAAGTTCAGTGAGAGTTGTATGTAGTCAAGATGGGATTCTATACTCTTACGTTATATGTAACAATTAGACATCAGGGTGCCCTCGTTGATTTAAACTAGTGAAGTGTAAGGCCTTACCCAAGTTCGTTGAACCTCAATGTCTCAACCGGTTAGTTATTAACCGAGGTATATCTTTCTTATCGGTAGTTAGCTTTTTATCATGGTTCTCGTATTTGCATGTAAGCGGATTCTGTCGGATTTCATTTATTGTTGATCACTTGTTTAATTTTCCGTTGCCTTTTATAAATTAACTCGCCTAATTAATTGACTATTATCTATTGAACTGGTTTTTTTATAAATAAAATTTAACTGATCACCACGGAAACCCAACAATAATTAGGTACTTGTATTAGATCTGATGTGATCGGCCCGCTTTAAAACTGCAGTATTGGCAACTTTTAATAATACGAGAGTTTTATCTTAGTTATAATTCTATATATATGTAAAAGTAATAATATATGTATGTACATAAAATACTTAATAAATAATAAACAAGCCTAGCCCACATCAAACTCGAATTTTTAAATATTATAATACAAATCAAACTTGAGCTTTAAAAATGAAACTCTAAATGAGTCGAACTTAAAATATCTTAAGTGAAACGACCTACAAATCAGGTCGGCTAAGCTCTTCTACAACCCCTATTTTGTAACTACTTATACATATGATCCATAGATATCTGATATTACAAATAGATTACATGAAGTCGTGTGCTAAATATTACACTACGTGAATCACCTTTGTTCATCAGATTCCATCTCTTTCTCAATTTCCTTGGCATCATAAAAGAAGCCATAGCATGCATTTCGCTTAATAAATATGTGCATATACATAAAAAATGATTAACTAACATAGGAGTTGAGTCTGAGCTAAACTCGAATTGAAGAAACACTCCATCAGGGCACTCCTGCATATATTAATGGTGTCATTAATGATAAAATATGATTCATGTCTTGCATACTACATGTGAGGTTCCAGAAGATCACTTAAATAAACTGTTAGGATTTGAGTTTGAAACTATTATGAAAGTTCAAAAGATGAAAATAATTAAATCAGATGAACATGCAGCGGAATGATGAAATTTAGTTCATAATAATTGAGAGATTGTTTTCATTGTCATGTTTTTGTAATTAATTATAATTACTTGCATATCACTCACAATCTCCCCCTCAGGCTAAGATTACTGATTTGTTCGTACAAAATGTAAGGAAGAAAGATAGATTGATAATTGATGAAAGTGATCAAATAGAACAGTATAAGCACTGTTCTATTTATACTACAATCCTAACCACTGAGCATCTTATGACGATGTCAGCATGAAAGTGACACTTAACAAAAATAACAAACTAACAACATCTGCTAAGCTAACCACTGCTATATCTAAACAATACAAAGACTGATAAAAAAAGAGTGATGACATATCGTCTGTTGGTCTTGACCATAGCTTTGCCTTAGCAGACCTTTAGCTTTAATCTTCAGCAGAGCTTTGCCTTGGCAGACCTTTCTTTAGATTTCAGCAGAGCTTTGTCTTCAACAGAGTTTTGCTAGGGCAGACCTTTGAACTTTTAGTCTTCAGCAAAGCTTGACTTGAACAGATGTTATATTATTAGTAGGATCAGAGGTTGTAGTATATTTTGGCTTTCTATCATCTATTCTTTTGTAGGCTTCAATTCCAACAATCTTCCCTAGAACAAATGATGCCAAAAAAAACTTTATTATTGATCTTTATTCCTCATCAGTGATTCACTTATTTGGCATTTGAACTGAAGTTCAAAGTCCATGGCAATCATGTCATCTACATCCCTTTCGAGTTCAAGATTCAGCAAGTCTTGGAGATCAGCTGCATCCAGACCATATGCATCCTCCATCTTTATCTTTTGAACTCTACCATCTGACCTAAGCAATGTCAATTCATGGTTGTCTTTGGAAGATTTCCATTTTAAAATTTTTGAGTCAGATGGTTTTCTTGGGAGTAGGGTTATTTGTGATGAGTTGGGTGAAGTAGGTCTGCATACAAGTGTAGAAATTGAGCCTCTAAGCTTGTCACTTGCAGCATCTATGTTATACAAAATTTAACTTTTTATGCCCTTCTTTCTTAATTCTTCATGCATCTTTTGATTTTCTTCTTCCATCTGCTTTTGCCTCTTTGCATGATTTAAGGAAATGGTGGATAAGCCAGAGGTTGAAGTTGGTCTTTTAGGAGCAAGGATCTCTTTAGGAGCAGTGGTTGATTGAGCATAGATTGGCTTTCTTGGGATAGAAGGATCTTCCTTTCTTAGTTCTTCCAACCTTTTGTAGGCATCTACCACTTTTGATTCTGGCCATCGGCAATCTGCCTTGTTGTTCCATATAAAACATCAACAAGTTCCGCTTTCATTCTTTTAATTTTGAGAGCATGGTCTTGGCTTTCAATCTTGGCCTTTTTCTAAGTAGGAGGAGTAGGCTTCTTTGAAGGATCCTTAAGCATAGTATTAATTCTTTCAATTTCTTCCTTTAGCTCGTTTGCCGACCAGTCTTTAAATTGTGCCCTTGTTGCTTTGTAAGGATTATGCTTCATGACATGACCAAGATAATCTTCTTTCAATTCAGGATCATTAGTGGTTGGCTGTTCAAACATAGACTTACTCAACTCCTTAGCAAATTCTTCAATGCTTCTCACTTTGCTCAGTCGAATTGCAAGGAGATTTGTAAAGCCCTGTCATCTTTATCTTTTGAATTGTCTTTTGCAATGTACTCAGCCTGTCTACCCTTTAACTTAAGATATTCATCAAAGTTCTTAAGCTTTCAATACCCCAACAAGGATGGAAATTCTCTCTATTTCGGATCCTCTATCTTGTCGAAAGCTTCAATCTCTCCTTTCACGGCAAAATTTCCAAAGGGTATAGTGCACCCATAGGAAGGAATGAAGATGATAAGTGCATGATTGGAAATGGGGGAAATGGGGTTTCAGGATGTGGCAGTGATGAGGATGGTTGTGAAATAGAATGTGATAAAGCAGGATGTGGTGATTGGCTCTCTTCATCATCATCAACAACAAAAAATTTTCTTTTTCATTGGAATTTAATTTTTGGAGAAGGTGGATGTGTAGGAATACGAGATGGTGTGGATAATGGTTCGGTCAATGTTAGAAATGTGATTAGGGCAATGGTTTGAGCAACATCTATTCCAACATCTGTTGGGGTTATGGTGACGGAGGAAACATAAACAGTAGCTACCGCAGTGGTTGTAGAAGAGATAGGAGTTGGTTGTCTTGCTTTTCTTGCAGACCTTCTTTGCCTTGAAACAGCAACAACTTCTTTTTCCAACTGCTTAGCTTTTTCTTCTTTTATGAGCCTCAAAGCTTTTTCTTCGAGTGTATCATGCCTTTGCTGCTTTTCATTAGCAATCCTTTCAGCTTCTTTGTTTAATGTCTCAACAATTTCTTTTCCCAAAGTAGCTTCAGATGCTTCAGCAGTGGTTGTAGTGATTGCTGGCTGTTGTTGCACCTGTGATTTAACTTTTGAATCAGGCTGCAACTTTCGCATGTAATCATTCTCCCCCTTTTTGGCATCATCTTCTTTGTCATCTTGAAGAATTATCACCGGGGCAGAGCCAGTAGTTTTGAGCAAGTAGTCTTTAATGGCTTTACCCTTTTTAAGATTATTAAAATTCTTTTTGTAAATAGAAACTCAACAACCTAGGGTGTATCAAAAAAGCTTTTCCCTTTTTAATATTATTAAAATTTGCAACCAAATCAGAAAACAATACCTAAGAAAAGTAAAATTTTGATTTGGTTAAAATAGCATATCCTAGATATTAGTATTTAAAGGTATTTCGTTAAAAGCAGTTGTTTTAGCTGACAAGCATAGTAAAAGGGTGTTGAAAAAGAATTTCATGTCAGCGGGAAATTCAGGTTTGAAGATGGTACTACCTGATAACTGACCTTCATATCCTCGCTCGATGAATTTTGCATGTAGATCTTTCTTTGGGAAAGATGTGGGGTCATCAAAGTCGTTAAGACCGAAAGAGGTGGAGATGATAGATGGAGAGATTTGAACAAGTGGCAAAAGGCTTTTTGTTTTGAACTTGGAGTTCTGCATTTGCCCAAAATTGGTGAAGGGTGTCGATATAAATTGGAACTTTGGCTAGTAACACATCTTTGTATGATGATGTTTGTAGAACATCAATCATGGAGTGAAACACAGTGTTATAGTTGTTTTTTCGAATATTGGAAGATAGTTGTGGGGAGTTTCGTCACACCCTGGTCGTAGCTGAAGCGCAAACGTGTGACTATGAGGTAATCATTGCATCCAATCATGTAAACAAGTGTAAATCAACAACGATGCCATACTGATATTAATTTGCAACCAACGTTTACAAGTTTCCAAAAGTAAAATCATAGTTTCCAATGGTTTCACATCGTCCTCAAATAAATATAGTTTGAAATACATTACACCATAATGAAAGATTGTTTTCATCATAAAAGCATGTTGAGGTTTTGACTCCTATATGCCCATACAAGGTTGGGATATAAGAGGCAAATCCTCCAAAAGGTGGCATTCATTGTCATGGCATTTCCCATATCCCGACATGTTTCACCAGCTCAAGTCTTGCGTCCTGAAATACGTGTAATTTTAAAAAGTCAACAAAAATTGGCGAGTTCATGTAGTTAATGCTTTCTTATTAAATGTCATGCTTGTAATCCAGTAATGAAATCTGAGTATGTTATTAGCATTCATGGAGTTTAAAGATCTATCAGTGTCACGAGCACCTGACATATGTGCCAAAAGTAAGCAACCAAACCGAGACAACTTTGACATCATTGGGATCACGAAAGCACTCCTAAGGGTATATCAACCAGGAGTGGAGCGCACCTTAAACTCAATAGATCTATATCTTTTGCACCTTGGTCACTAAGTGATTAATGATTACTATTGTCATCATCCTACTTACGCACATTTGATCGTGTTATCATCTAAACCCATAGCTAACATATCATTTCTTATGACATGTATTCCCCCTCGATGGTTTTAACAACAAAACTTTGAAATTATTGAAAGGAGGGACATGAACTCACAGTTTTGCGTACCGTAAGTCGTACTTACTGGAATCCGGGTGTCCGTACACGTGTGTAAGCTACATGTGTATTAACTTCATTAGACACCTAGGTCTCGTTGGACCTCGTACAAGTTATTACCCATACATTTTATCATGTTAGAACAACTTTAATGTTATTATAGTGTTGGTAGTTCATTTGTTCGATTATTATTTTTATATATATTGTCGTTCTTAGATCGTGTGTGAACGGGCCTCGCACTTCACATGTCCTCGTGCCTTGCACGCACGTCATTGGGCCTAGCCCATGTCTTCATGTGATTGGGCATAGCCCATGAAATTATGTAATTGGGCCTAGCACATGTCTTTATGTGATTGGGCCTAGCCCATGTAATTATGTCATTGGGTTTAGCCCATGTCTTTAGGTGATTGGGCTAGCCCATGTAATTATGTCATTGAGCCTAGCCTATGTCTTTATGTGATTAGGTCTAGCCCATGAAATTATGTGATTGGGCCTAGCCTATGAAATTATATGTTTGGGCCTAACCCATGAAATTATGTGATTGGGCCTAGCCCATGTATTTTATATCTTTGGGCTTAGCCCATGTTGTCATGTGAGTTATGTATTTGGGCCTTGCCCGTGTCTTCTATGTAATGGGCCTAGCCCAACTTAACTTCACGAGTCCATAATTTTTTTATAGTCTTTCACTTGATAATTTTTACTAAGTTTAGACTTTTAAGTATGTTTATATACTTTTACAAAGTGACTTAGTAATTTTTATACATCCTAACTTTTCGGATTTTGTCATCGTTAGTGCATATATTCGTTAAGTGTCTAAATATATTATTTTTAGACGTATCGTCGTTGTTGCTTAATATATATATTTCTGTGTCGAAAATCGCCCAAGTGTCGTGGTAGCTCTTTATGTTGGCGATATGTTCGGTGATCGACGGCGAGAGAGTGTATTGTATAATTTCGACCAGTGTCCCAATAGTCCGCTTGTCCGATTATTGTTTCAAGCATTGTGTAAAAGTGTATGTGTTTATGTTATATATACTTGGTAACCATCAAGTATTTGATGAGTTGTATTAGTTGGGTATTTTGTATTGTATACCCTAGACTTTCTAGATACATACACATACATACACATGTGTTTTACACATTTAATTATGATGGTGACAAAGTATATACATATATTTATTCCCAAAAATATATATATGTAATAAATAATACTCATTTTTAACTTGTAAAAATATATATAAGTATTTGTTAAATCCTTGGAAGGTTAGGGTTTAACGCTTGTCATTAAAACTTCCTTAATGACGATTTAGGTCACTAATCGCGTTTAGCCATGTAAAGCACCCCGTTAATTACACTTTAATCGCGATTAGATTTTTAGAAAATTTCGCCATAGTTTCCCCTAAACTATGGCGTTTTCCACTTTTCAAAAACGTATTTAATTCATGTTTAAACCCATAATCACAATCAATCATCAACTCAAGTTTAATATACAACCTTTGCATGGATGATTTGAACCTTTTTTACTTTTGTAAATATATATCTTAACAACTATACTTAAAAATAATGAGATCTTCACATATTTATTAGGACACTAAAGACATCATTTTTATTATATTTTCTAATCAAGATCTCCACTTTAAACCACTTTGTTTACTAAACTTTTTAAGAAGATCATAACAAAATCATGGCTTTTATTCTTTATAAAAGTCACATGTGTAATAAACCATTTTTAAGTTGTAGTAAAGTTCATGGATCATGAGGTTGATGATCTTGGTTAGATTTAAACATCACAATGTGTAAATCATCATTTATAATCTTAATCATACATGATCACACACTTAAACAACTTACTTTAACATAATCAACATAATCATGCTAACTAGTTAACACTAATACACATAATAAACTATATTTAGTAGATTACTAAAGTGAGGTTAGGGTTTTTAAGTTTAATTTTTCTTTATATTCAAGATGATCAACAAGTACTTTCAAAAACTATATGTCATAAAGAATTTAAATACGGTAAAAGATTGGCTTACAAGTTTGCACAAGATTAAATGAAGATTAAGAAGACAATTACACTCCAAAGAAAGCCCTAAAGTCCTTCCATGCTTGCCATGTTCTTAGATTATCTTGTAGGGGTTTTAAAGTGATTAAAATGTGGTGTTTAGTGGTGAAAAGAAGGTGGTTTGTGGTGATGTAGTGTAGCCGTGAGTGAGAGAGAGACTAAGGGTGTTCTTGTTTTGATTTTTTTTTGAAGTGAAAGTATGATGTTGAAGTGTGATGATGATTATATAAGCTCTAGTCAAGACGATATCTCCTTACCCTACTTAAATCTTTATGTTTTCAACACAAACCAAGTGGGTGGGGCCCACTTGAATTCGCCCACTTGAGGGGGGGGGGGGTTAAGTGTAAAATTTTTATATATCCTATGTGAAATGGTAAGATATTTAGGTGATTAAACTTAAGTATGAGGATTAGGGATTGGTGTTGCATCATTAGTGAGTCATTAGGGTTTAGGGTGTTAACTAATATTAATTAGTTCCCTTGACTACTTGGTCTTAGTTTTGGATAGTAAAAACACCACTAGTTTGCTCATCGGTGCGATACCGGTCGATATACGAAAGTTATTGTTTCGTACCGGAAGCTTTGGTATTTGTTTACCATAAGTGCTATGACGTTTATTTGGGACACTTACAACATCAAAATATGGTTAACTAGTTCACTAGTCAAGTAGATGTTGAGTTTGAGTGGTAAAAACGCTTTCCGTTTCATTATTCGCTCAATAATGATACTTATGTATTGTACCGCCGAATATTTTCGAGAGTTGTATTTCCGCAATCTCACGATGTTTGAAGGGATTTTTGGTCCCAAATGAAGCTTAACTAGCTCTCTAAATTAATGTATGAGGCTATCGGGCGTTGAAATCTTTGTTGGTTCGACAATCGGTCGCTTTTCAGGTCAAGTTGTGCACTGCTTATCGTATGACCGGAAACGATGTCTTTTATGTATTTTTGATATCCTCATAGTGTTCTAAGGTATTTGTCATTATTCTATTATAATTATGGAGTCCCGGAAATCCAGAATTAATGTTGTGGACAAACTGAAATTGTTACCTTTTTAGTCGAAACGGACAATTTTGTAATTTAGGCGTTGTACCGGAAAGTTAAGTATTATTGCAAGATGTGTTCCCACATTAGTGTTTTTATGTATATATGGACCTAGTTATGTCATTAGTATGCCGTTATTCATTGTTCTATTTCGCTTCAGCGGTTTTGCTGACATAAATAGTGAAACCGCAAATAGTGCGCCCAACATTTGTACCAACACTTTTAGGACATAGTTTGATTTGTTTCGCGTCGTCACGGAAACCAATATATGTTATAGCCTGATTTGCTTGTCCTAACACTTGTGATATGACGTGCGACTCAGTTACGTTATCAAAAAACGATAAAATGCATGAGATTATGTACTAAAAATAGTGATTAGATTGTACGGAATTACCGGTCATTTGCCATTTGTCACATGCTCCCCATGTTAAAAAGAATTTCGTCCCGAAATTCATTTGCCGCATCCTCTGGAGTAGTCTTCTTGAATAGGTAGGGGTACTTTGTCTTGGTTTGATCTTCACGTTCCCACGTATACTCGGGTCCGTGATGTGAGTTCCAGCGAACTTTGACTAGTTTGATTCGACTTCTCCTTGTCTTTTGAACTTTCTAGTCCATAACCTCAATGGGTTCCTCGGTAAACTGGAGCTTGTCATCAATATGGATTTCATCTGCTGGGATGATAACCGTGTCATTAGTCAGGCTTTTCTTTAAGTTAGACACATGAAATGTGTCGTGTACGTTGTTGAGTTCTTCTGGTAGCTTTAGCTTCTAAGCCACTGTACCAACCTTTGCCAGAATTTCAAAAGGCCTAATGTATCTCGGGTTTAGCTTTCCGCGCTTAGCGAATCTAGCTACGCCCTTCCAAGGCGAGACTTTTAGTAATACTTTGTCTCCGACCTCGAAGGATAATGGTTTGCGTCTTCGATCTACATAGCTCTTTAGTCTATCCCAGGCCGTTTCGATATGCTCGCGGATTTTGAATATTTTGTCTGTGGTCTCTTGGACAAGTTCGGGACCAATGAGCTGTTTGTCACCGACTTCCGCCGAACATAGCGGAGATCGACACTTTCGTTCGTAAATTGCTTCGAACAGCGCAACCTTGATACTTGTGTGATAACTGTTATTGTAGGAAAACTCTACCAATGGTAAATGAGTATCCCAGTTTCAGCCCAATTTGATCACACATGCACGAAGCATGTCTTCCAACGTTTTGATGGTTCGCTTGCTTTGGCCATCAGTCTGTGGATGAAAAGTCGTGCTTAAATCTAAGCGAGAACCAAACCAAGCTTGAAATGATTGCCAAATCTGCGACACAAAGCGACCATCTCTATCTGAGATTATCAGGACTGGCACTCCATGACGTGCCACGGTTTCCTTAAGATACAGTTCAGCAAACTTCTCGATACTGTGTTTCTCGCGGATTGGTAAGAAGTGAGCTGACTTGGTTAACCGATCAATGATAACCCAGATCATGTCATGACCTCGAGAGGTCCGTGGTAGTTTTGTAAAAAAAATCCATTGAGATTTGTTCCCACTTCCAAACAGGGATCTCCATTTGTTGTAATAGACCAGCTCATTTTTGGTATTCGGCCTTGACCTTTGCACAAGTTAGGCTTTCCCAACATAGGTTGCAATATCTCCCTTGAGATTAGGCCACTAATAATACTCCTTTAAATCCTGATATATTTTATCGGATCCTATGTATATCGAGGATTTTGACTTGTGTGCTTTGTCCAGCACCAAGCCTCACAGATCGCCAAAGTAGGGAATCTAGATCCTTTCCATTAAATATAAAGTTCCCTCCTTGTTTGGTTCCATTTGTTTCTCCGTTCCCCATAATGATTCTGCTTGAATGTTTTCGAGCTTTAGAGCTTCTTGTTGTGCATCGTGCACTCGAGTCGTAAAGTTCATCTGAATTGTCATCTCTAAAGCTCGAACTTGTAAAGTTTTGACTCATTCCTTCCGGCTCAAGGCATCTGCCACTACATTTGCCTTGCCCTGGTGATACTTGATCTCACAGTCATAATCATTCAACAATTCCACCCAATGCGGTTGGCGCATATTTAGTTCCTTTTGATTGAATATGTGTTGAAGACTTTTATGATATGTGAATATGGTACACTTAGTGCCATATAAATAACGATGCCAGATTTTTAAAGCAAATACCACTACGCCTAGTTCTAGGTCATGAGTGGTATAATTCTTTTCGTGAACTTCTAACTGACGTGACGCATACGCGATGACTTTTTCATGTTGCATTAACACGCACCCCAAGCCTTGATGTGATGCATCACAATACACCACAAAGTCATCGGTACCATCTAGAAGCGATAATATCGGCGCCTTACATAATTTTTCCTTTAATAGTTGAAATGTCGATCTTGTATTTCACCCCATTCAAACTTTTTATCCTTTTGTGTAAGCGAGGTTAGTGGCTGAGCAACTTTTGAGAAGTTCTCAATAAATCTCCTGTAATATCCCACTAAACCTAGAAATTGTCATATTTCTGTGGGGGTTCTTGGCGTGGTCCAATTCTTTATAGCCTAGATCTTTGAGGGGTCGTTGTGTATACCGTTCTCGTTCACCACGTGACCGAGAAACTGTACTTCACGAAACCAAAATTCGGATTTCGAGACTTGGCATATAATTGTTCCTTCTTTAGCAACTCCAATGTAGTTCTCAAGTGTTGTTCGTGTTCTTCCTCGGTTCGTGAATATATTAATATGTCATCAATAAATACGATCACGAACTTGTCGAGGTATGGCTTACATACCCGGTTCATCACATAAATACTACGGGAGTGTTTGTTAGACCAAAAGACATAACAAGGAACTCATAATGACCGTAGAGAGTCCTAAATGTCGTCTTAGGAATACTTTCCTCTTGGATTCTTAACTGATGATACCCGGATCTTAAATCAATCTTTGAATAAAAACTAGACCCTTGTAATTGGTCGAATAGATCGTCAATCCTCGGTAATGGGTACCGATTCTTGATGGTTAACTTTTTTAGTTCCTGGTAGTCGACGCACATTTGGAAGGTTCCATCCTTCTTTTTCACAAACAGCACCAGAAGGTTCTATTTTTTATGGTAACTTGTTAAATCCTTGGAAAGTTAGGGTTTAACCCTTGTCATTAAAACTTCCTTAATGACGGTTTAGGTCACTAATCGCGTTTAGCCCTGCGAATCACCCTGTTAATTACACTTTAATCGCGATTAGATTTTTAGTAAATTTCGCCATAGTTTCCCCTAAACTATGGCGTTTTCCACGTTTCAAAAATGTATTTAATTCATGTTTAAACCCATAATCACAATCAATCATCAACTCAAGTATAATATACAACCTTTGCATGCTTGATTTATACCCTTTTTATCCTCATTTCTATGGACTTTTGTAAATATATATCTTAACAACTTTACTTAAAAATAACAAGATATTCACATATTTATTGGGACATTAAAGACATCATTTTTATTATATTTTCTAATCAAGATCTCTACTTTAAATCACTTTGTTTACTAAACTTTTTAAGATGATCATAACAAATCATGGTGTTTATTCTTTATAAAAGTCACATGTGTAATAAACCATTTTTAAGTTGTAGTAAAGATCATGGATCATGAGGTTGATGATCTTGTTAGATTTAAACATTACAATGTTTAAATCATCATTTATAATCTTAATCATACAAGCTCAGACACTTAAACAACTTATTTTAACATAATCAACATGATCATGCAAACTAGTTAACACTAATACACATAATAAACTATATTTAGTAGATTACTAAGGTGAGGTTAGGGTTTTTAAGTTTGATTTTTCTTTATATTCAAGATGATCAACAAGTACTTTCATAAACTATATATCATAAGGAACTTAAATATGGTAAAACATTGGCTTACAAGTTTGCACAAGATTAAATGAAGATTAAGAAGACAATTACGCTCCAAAGAAAGCCCTAAAGTCCCTCCATGCTTGCCATGTTCTTAGATGATCTTGTAGGGGTTTTAAAGTGATTAAAATGTGGTATTTAGTGGTGAAAAGAAGGTGGTTTGTGGTGGTGTAGTGTAGCCATGAGTGAGAGAGGGACTAAGGGTGTTCTTGTTTTGATTTTTTTTGAAGTGAAAGGATGATGTTGAAGTATGATGATGATTATATAAACTCTAGTCAAGACCACATCTCCTTACCATACTTAAAACTTTATGTTTTCACCACAAATCAAGTGGGTGGGGGCCCACTTGAATTCGCCCACTTGAAAGGGGGGGTTAAGTGTAAAATTTTTATATATCACATGTTAAATGGTAAGATATTTAGGTGATTAAACTTAAGTATGAGGATTAGGGGTTGGTCTTGTATCATTAGTGAGTAATTAGGGTTTAGGGTGTTAAGTAATATTAATTAGTTCCCTTGACTAGTTGGTATTAGTTTTGGATGGTAAAAACACCACTTGTTTGCTCATCGGTGCGATACCGATTTATATACGAAAGTTATTGTTTCATACCGAAAGCTTTGGTTTTTGTTTACCATAAGTTTGACGTTATGAAGCACACTTCCGACATCAAAATATGGTTAACTAGTTCACTAGTCAAGTAGATGTTGAGTTTGGGTGGTAGAAACGTTTTCCGTTTCATTATTCGCTCAATAACGATACTTATATATTTTAACTCTGAATATTTCCGGGAGTTGTATTTCTGCAACCTCACGATGTTTGAAGGGATTTCGGATCCCAAATGAAGCTTAATTAGCTCTCTAGATTAATGTATCGGGCGTTGAAATCTTTGTCGGTTCGACAATCGGTCGCTTTCCGGTCAAGTTGTGCACTGCTTGTCGTATGACCGGAAACAATGTCTTTTATGTATTTTTGATATCCTCATATTGCTTTAAGGTGTTTGTCATTCTTCTGTTATAATTCTGGAGTCCCGAAAATGCCGAATTATGTTGCGGACAAATTTAAATTGTTACCTTTTTAGTCGAAACAGACAATTTTGTAATTTAGTCGTTGTACCGGAAAGTTATGTATTATTGCAATATGTGTTCCCACATTAGTGTTTTTATGTATATATGGACCCAGTTATGTCATTAGTATGCCGTTATTCATTGTTTTGTTTCGTTTCAGTGGTTTTGCTGACATGAATAGTGTAACCGTGAATAGTGTGCACAACACTTTATACCAACACTTTTAGGACATATTTTGATTTGTTTCACGTCGTAATGGAAACCAATATATGTTATAGCCTGATTTACTTGTCCTAACACTTGTGATATGACGTATGACTCAGTTACGTAATCAAATTACGATAAAATGCATAAAATTATGTACTAAAAAAAGTGATTAGATTGTACGGAATCACCGGTCATTTGCCATTTGTCACAAGTTTTAATGATGAGATTCATGGTGAAAGAGTGATTATGAGGGTTTGGAAGACGATGAGAATAATAGAGATTTTGATGAAGAATTTTGTGTTTTTGAAATTGAAACAGCAAGTGGAAACTCTATTAAGATGAACCAGGGTTTATAAAGGGAAAAGTGAATGCTGACATGGCAGCAGTTTCCAAAAAGATCTTATGGCTATCATCTGTGCACGTGTAAACTCTGTTGGATAATGGATGACAGTTGTTTGGAAACCTCTGCTGGAGACCAACAGTGGTTTTGAACCGAGGAATGATCAGTGGTGATTTTACACTATCAGAGGATAAATTATCAGTGAATTAGGAAAACAGTGGTTTCACCACCATTGGGAGTACAATAGAGGATACACTTTCAGCAACGGATAGATTTTCATGCCAAGCAGAGGTTTTGAGAAACAGTGGTTGTGTACAGACTTTAGAGATTTATTGAAAAACTCCAGTTTTAGCTATTTTTAAGGATGGAATGTTAACCTTCTAAAAACATTTTAAGGCTATTTACCCATGGAAAACACAAATTTATTTTTATTCTATGTTTTGCATACTAATCCTAGAGATTAGACTTTCAAAGGTAGATGTATCTAATGCTTTTATTAGAATATCTGCCAGTTGATCATTAGTTGGAACATGATGCAGAGAAATCAAACATTTTCATAGCAATCTCACAAAGTGATGTCTAATGTCAATGTGCTTCATGGTAGAATGAGAAACTGTATGTTTAATGATGTTTCAGCTGTTTAACTATCTAACATGAGAGGAGTCTTTAAAGCAGATACACCAAAATCCAATAGTTGATTTTGAAGCCATAAGAGTTGAGCTGTGCAACTTACAGCAGCAATATACTCAGCTTCTGCTGTGGATGTTGATACTGCAACTTGCTTTTTGCTTTGCCAAGACACTAAGCAATTGCCTAGGAATTGACAGCCTCCTGAAGTGGACTTCCTTGTGGTGTGACATCCAGCAAAATCTGAAACACCCTAAATGCATATTGACCCAAGACGACGCAGCGAAAATACTGACTCAAGAATTTTTGTCTATTTAACCTACTTGAAGGTTCCTTTGGTAAAAATGTTGGACACTTTCCTAAAATGATACAACATTTATTCTTAATTAACTTCTTAAAGGTAATGCACAGATACAAAACATGAGACTGCTCTTCCTGTACAATCCTTGCTCTTTGACTCGATCTTCAACCCTTTACATTCCATAGTTATGTTAACTCGGTTTGCAACCTGCAATCACCACATACATTCATATTATCAATATTCGATGACAATATACATAGTATTAAACATTCATAATAAAATGAATCACTCCCTATTCTTTCTACTCATGAAATCCTTTCGATTATCGTTCCATGTATGATCTTGCATTCCAATCGTCAATCTTCAAAGATCAACATAAGTAAACCTGCACTTTCCATTCATTCTCAGAGCAATAATTAGTAACGTTAGTGCTCATACGTATTGAAGTCGTGTACATACATACAGGCCCTTATTTACCCATAAATAATACTAACATGTAATTTAGCCACACACACACATACATGCTTACATACTTATTCATATCAGGTAATCACTTAAACAATTCAATAAGTTCACATAACTCCCTATTGGTTATTTTCATCGTTCGAGATTCATTTGGGGTTACGGAACAGATTTTAGGAGATATGGAACTCACAATACGAATAACCAACAAAAACAACATATCAAGTTTGTGGGAGGCGTTGGCGACACCCTCATATAGCGTCGGCGACGCCATCTAAAATATTGCGTTAGAACTAATGTTGCGTAGACAGTGGGTTAGTGCGTCGGAGGATAGGGCAGCGTCAGTGACGGCTAGGGTGGTCGTCGGTGACGCCCCCTCTGTGTTACCGACGTTGTTCCTTCTTGTTTCAGCTTACATAACCCGTTTTTCAATTCCCGTTCCAACCGGGACTGACTCATAACGTCCCGTAACATCCCATAACATTCCGTAAGCTTCCCCTATTAATTTTAACACTTAACCACATGCCCACTTAATCAAGATTATGCTTCTTTCATTCTTTCTTGATTTTTGACCCGTTTGATTAATTAAAGTTAAGTTCGACATAACTAATTATTATGGCCCGCTATATATTACTTTCCTTGGTACCATGATTATTTAAACATTCTTGCATAACTCTCCTACCATAATTATTCAAGACTCACACCCTACACATTCTTTCTACATTTTGACCCGTTCACTTTTATTATGAATTTCGAACGTAAACGACATGCTATGACTCATCACAACAATGCGCACCTTAATTCATACTCTTATCCGTTATTCCTTACACAATACCCTGAATTCAGCATAACAATGTTTGTTTGCAAAAGAAGAAGTGATTCCGGAAATCACTTACCTTAGCATCCGTATTTGCATCCGTTACCTTGTCTCCTTTTTGACCCGTTAGCCTTCCATGCTTCCATCCATCTTGACATGATTCCTATACTTTCATGTCATCGCAATTACATTCTTGTTAGCATACACGATTGTACATATTAACGATCATATCAAATGCATAACTCACATTTGACTTTCATAAGTCAAACCTAACAAGCATAAGGCATATATCCAACATTATCACATCTTTTCAACTCATATAAATTTTTTATGTTATCGCATGTAACACTTACTGATATATCACATACCATATGACTTTCTATAATCTTATAATTGTGATAGCAAGTCTAGTCATGCTTCTTATGCGCAGTTGACTTTCAGAAGTCAACTTTATCATATGAACTTTTGACATAACCTCATATATCCGTGTCATCATATTAGGCTACACGAATGACACTATGTACATTTCATACTCATGATGCAATATACTTACAACCACTTGATCACTTAGCTACTTCATACACATGTATAACCAAATCAATACAAACTCAAGCTCTCATGATCCTAAGACGGTCAACCACATTCAAAGCTAGCAATTTAACATAATCTCAACATCAATAGTTACTAGTAAGTCCGCAAGCTATACATTTCATACACATTTGTTTCTAAATTACCGTTAAGCCACTAATCCAACTCATGGTGTGATCCACCATTCAAACATAGAGTACTAGTTCTTAAAGCATTCTTTTACCGAATCACACCATCAACTACGTTTCACATATGCTTATTAAATACATTCCTAAACTTGTTTTACTAACAAGTATATCATTATCACTTTCTATACATGTTCAACCATTACTTGCACATACTTTCACATATTATTGTCATTTAGACATTTCATCAAACACTTGGTGTACGTACTACCTTCTAAGCATGATGTACAAGTATTTTAAGCATGTTCTTCCCAATTCCTCTCATGAACCATCACATTCAAGCAAAATCTCATAATCATCATTTCTACATCAAGTTTATCTAACACAATCTATCATATAACATGTTATGCATCACAAATCACAATATTACATCTACATGTTCATCATTTTCACATTCATGCAATTGGGTTTCAATCTAAATCATCCCATAACTAAAATTTAACCATGATTCAACTTCCACTTGATAGTATTACCAAGTATTCATTCTAAATTCAACCAAATTCATGGATTCATCCTAACCCACTTCATGTGTAGTCATCAAATCAGAAATTTCAACTCACCTTGTGTTAAGAACACTTAAAGGATGAAGAATTTGCACTCATGCATCAAATCCTCCTTCCAATTGCGTGTAGATTCGTAGAATTGTGAACTGTGTGTGTGTTTTCCCCTGCCTCTTTCTCAATCTCGATACATACCCACACGCACACCTTCACATTTTATTCTTAATATTTACTTTCCACATGTTCACTTTTTGTCCCTCTTGTTTGCCAATTATTACATTTACCACAAATCCTTGTATTTTACCATAAAACTTATAGTTCTAACTAAGTTAAATAACTTAGTTATCACCTTTCATTCCATATCTTATGAAACCATACTAGTGAGTCAAACATTCGGGTTTTGGGGCGTTACAAAATCACTGTCTGAAAAACCTGAAAACTCAATATTTCCATTAGCTGGATACCAGATACCAAGTGTGAGAGCAATTTTTTTTGTATCTGAATATCCTTTTTACAGCAATGAGATTGGACTTCCTAGGTGCTCACTGGGATCTGGCACAAACACATGTTGCAAACATGATGTCTAGCCTTGATGTAGTTAGGTACAATAAAGAACCTATTATGCTTCTATAAAGAGTTTGATCAACCAAGTCATCTTCGTCACAAACAGTGACAAGCTTTGTGGTTGCCAAGGGTGTGCCACATGGTTTACAATCATTCATATAAAATTTTTAAGTAGTTCTTTGACATACTTACTTTGATAAATGAATGTACCATTTTGCAACTGTTTTACTTGGAGACCAAGAAAACATTGGAGCTCACCCATTGCACTCGTTTCAAACTCTGCTGCCATGAGTTGTCTAAACTCTTCACACATGACAGTGCATGTGGATCTAAAATGATGTCATCCACATAGATTTGGACAAGCATCAAATCATTTCCTCTCCATTTTGAAAATAAGGTTTTTATCGATTTTACCCCTTGTAAAGCTAATGAAAAAGATAAAGGTGGAAAGAGTTTCATACCAGGCTCTTGGTGCTTGTTTCAAGACATACAAAGCTTTATTAAGCTTGTACACATGATTAGGGCAAAATGCATCTTCAAAGCAAGGAGGTTGACAAACATTTACCTCTTCTTTGATCCTACCACACAAGAATGCACTTTTTATATCCATTTGAAACATCTTGATCTTGTGGTTGGCAACAAAGGCTAAGAACAATCTGATGGCTTCTAATCTTACGACAGGAGCAAAGGTTTCATAATCAATACCTTCTTCTTGTCTGTAACCTTGAACCACAAGCCTAGCTTATTCTTGACAACAATACCCCTATCATCAGTTTTGTTTTTGAAGACCCATTTTGTGTCAATTGGACATACATCCTTTGGCAATGGTACAACCGCATACTTGTTGTCTTTTAAACTGAAGGAGCTCTTCTTGCATGTCTGCTACCCAACTGTTGTCTTTTAGTGCCTCTTGGTACTTGACAGGTTGTGTGAGAGATAGAAAACCAGATAAAAGACAAATGTTTTAGGATAGACCTCTAGTGAGCACCCCTTCATTGATGTTGCCAAATGATAAGGTCATGTGGATGGTTTTTAAGGTAGATTAGATCTCCCTTATATGGAACAATGGCATTTTGGATTGAAGGCTGCAGATGTGAATCATCTGAGCTAACATCTGTTGGCAATTTTGAAGATCCAACATGTGTTTGAAATGGAGATGGAGGTATTGGTGAGAAAGGTGTAAAACATGATGACTTTTATCCACAGTGGTTGGAGTTTTATCAACAGAGGTTATAATTAATGAGATGGCAGAGGATTGAGAATCAGCAGTGGTAGAGTTTTCACAGTTGTAGATAACATCTGTTCCACTGATGGTGGATTTGGCTTTATACTGTGGAATCACAATGCCATATCCATAGTCTTGTTGTGGAGACTATGGTGTACCTGAAGGGTAAGTCTTGATAGACACAAATTTAAAAGTGAATTTGTTAAATCAAAAAGTTTAGCAGGATTTGCTGAGATTTTTAATGAAGAAAGTTCATTGAACTTTATATTCAAGGTCTCTTCCACACACCTACTCCTTGAATTAAAGACTTTGTAGGATTTAGTAGTGGTTGAGTATCCAAGAAAATAACCACAGTCTACTTTGGCTGCAAATTTTGAAATAGAATCTTTTAGATTTAAAATGAAGCATGCGCAGCCAAAGATTTTAAAATATGAGATCAATGGTTTTATCTTGAACAAAGTTTCATAAGTAGTGGATTGATGCCTGGGGTTGATCAAAACTGTTTTGAACATAGCAAGCAGTGTTTAGAGCCTCTGCCCAAAAAGACAAGGGTAAATCAGAATCTGCAAGCATAGTTCTAGCAGCTTCAATTAAAGTCCTGTTTTTCCTTTCAACCACCCCATTTTGTTCTAGTGTTCTTGGAATGTTGTACTACCTTACAATTCCTTTTTACACACAAAACTCATCCAACTCCCTATTTTTAAACCCTGTCCCATTGTCACTCCTAAGGACTTTTACTAGCAAGTCAAATTCTTTTCAACTTGTTTTAAAAATCCTTGCAAGATACCTGCAGTCTCATCCTTGGAGTACAAAAAGTAAGTTCATGTAAACCTTGAAAAATCATCAACTATGACAAGACAATATATCTTTTTACTTAGACTCATGATTTTTACAGGGCCAAACAAGTCCATGTGTAACAATTGTAAACACTGACTTGTGTTGGACTCACCAATTGGTTTGTAAGAACTTTTATGTTGTTTTTTATAGGACACAAAATGTTCTTCTTTTGTGAAAAATTTTTTGTGGTAAGCCTCTTACAAAGAGAGTGTGGTGATAGTTGTCAAATTTGTGTGTCCAAGTCTTCTGTGACATAATTTTGTCTCTTTGTTAGAGGCAGCTGATAACAGACATGAATCAGTCATTGGATTATCCTTCAACATATCAACCATATACAAATTGCCACTCCTATGAGCAACAAGTTGTGCTTCGCTCTCAGCTATGATTTGATCAATCTTTTTAACCACTTCTGACCCAACAATCTGACATTTTTTCTTAGTTAAGAATGACCCATATCCCTTGTCACTCATTTGTGAAAGACTAAGAAGATTAAATTTCAGATTGTCAATAAGATTGACATTTTCAAATTTGAGTTTCCCAGCCTGAACAGTTCCCGACCCAAGCACCTTCCCTTTTGAATTATTACCAAAGGATATATCACCCTCTCCATGAGCCATAAAATCTTTGAGAAGGGCTCTACATCTTGCCATATGCCTGGAGCCTCCACTATCTACATACCATAAACTATCAACGCAAGTAGAAGCTCCTTACACAATGGTAAATAATTAGCTTAGGTGGGTTTCCAAAGCCAAAATGGCTTTGGAAGGGGTCACAAACATGTCAGTCTCAAATTTGGAAGAATGGGCAGAGGTTTGACCAGCTCTTTGCAACATCTGTAGAGGCCCATCTTGTCACACCCCGACCCGCAGTGGAAAAAGGTGATCGGGGCATGATTGGGTTTCATCAAAGCTCATGACATTTATTATAATGTTTCATATTTATTATTACAATTTAAAGGAGATCATACAATCAAATCATACAAGTACAACATGTTCTATACATCTTTCTAAACTTCATTATTTTCTTCTAAGGCAATTTCCTATGTGTTCCTTGCTTCATCCTGTCCACCTGTATCATGTGTAAAAATGGTTTTTGGGTCAACAAAAAGTTGGCGAGTGAATCCTAAGAAAACATTTAAACGTGTTTATTGTATTGATTATAAAATAAAGTGCATAACCACATATGAGTAAATGTAGATGTAAATTTATTCACAAAACACATAATATTAAATATTGCACACACATACAACAAATGATTGTTTTGAGGTACGCATTGTTCAACTCGTCTCCCACGAGGAACTGATGGGCCTAATGAATGAGTTTTGAGGCACGCGTTGTTCAACGAACTGATGGGCCTAATGAATGTTTTTGAGGCACGCGTTGTTCAACTCGTCTACCATGAGGAACTGATAGGCCTAAAAAATAATTTGCATACAACTTGACAATATATAATACATCACAACAAACAATATTTACATTCTAAGTTTAGATCATATAATGGTATAGCACGAGTTTGAATAAGCGAATTAATTTAAGCGACACATGATACACCCCAAAACATGAATAAAAAAGGGGAATTTGTAAGAATTCACTCACAGTGGTTGCGTTTTCTTGGATTGATGATGAATGCGCACGAATTTGGATTTAACCACGAGAGAAACTAACCTAAATAATAACATAATGGTTCGGTAAATAAATGGATTTTATTTGAGATTAATAATTTTAATTCATAACCTTAATAGGATTTCTAGATTTATTTTTGTGAGTTTAAGGACATTTTCTAACTTTAAAAATATTATTTTTAAGTATTTTTAAATAATTTTCTGATTAAATAAAAAAATAAAAAAAATGTTGACCGTTGACTTTGACCGTTGACCGGTCTGATTGTGTTTATCATGTGCGCTGAGTGAGGTTCGAACTTGTGACCTCCCGTACGCGTGCACGCAGCTCTACCAAACGAGCTACGTGTCTAACCCGAAATAAATCTGATTTTAATTATATTTATATATTAATTAGATTAATTCAGAAATTAATTTATTTAAAAAGGGTTTTAACTGATCGAACCGGTGTGCAGTATGCGTCTCGAACTCGAGACCTTGGTCTTGCAACGCACCCAGCCCTACCAACTGGGCTGGGTGACTAACCCGTTTATATTATGATTTTTATATCTCTTATACACTTACTGTCAAGTTCCGAATTTGGGTTTTATAAAAAGGTTTGAATATTGTGACGAATCGGAACAAGGACAGAGTCGAACTCGGGACCGTGATTTAAATATGCACACAGTCCACCACTGGACTGTGTGTCTAACCCGGTATAATTTCCGTTTTCAATTTCCTTTAACTACTGATTTCAGTTCATCTTCTTCATCGACTTAATACCCAGAAACATAACTCGACTGTTTAATCAAATCTTATTGAATTTAATTGTTTGATTATTACTGATAACGGAAATAATTAAAACAGAAAGGATTTAAGGATGTTGTACCAAATAGGTGTGATCTCCGATGACTTTCCGGTGACTGAAACTTTTCCGGCGACGTGTAACTTGCGATAGAGGATCTACAGGAAGTTTGAGGTGAGTGCGGTGCTTTCTGTCTGAGCTCTAGAAGTCCTATTTTAAAGTGAGGCAAAGAAATGATATGGGTTTGGTTTTCCGGTGACCTATTCCGGCGAAATTGGAAATCTCCGGCGACGAGTTTCTGAGCACTTCAACTACGAAAAAGTGTGCAGTCTTGAGCGAAAGGATTTTCTGGAAGGTTGAGGGGGGTATTTATAGGGTAGAACAGGATGAATTTAGTCTGAATTGGGTCTTGATTCGTGGTCAAGGTTTCTCCGGCGGTTACGACTTGGATTGGGGGTCAGACGTCGGTTATAACCGATGTAGAAGTCGGTTATTACGTTATAGTCAAAAGGAAAATGGCTAAACTCGAGGATCGCCGGATTTTCCGGTGATTGCGAGTTCAGCCGCGCTGGAAGTCCGGTTTGAATTCGGATTTCATCATAAGATTTATTTGTTTCGATATAATAACAAAGAAGTCAAGTGGCGGAGCGGTAAAGTGTTTGTTTGGTGAACTAGCTGACCCGGGTTCGAAACCCGGCAGCTTGTTATTATTTTTTTGCACTAATTTTTAATTTTTTTACAATTATAGTTTTTAAATTCTAATATGTTTATTAAATATGTATCGTATAAAATTAATTTGAGCATTAAATACGCAACAAAATTTATAACTGATTATTCGGTTTAATAAACGAAGCGGGTTTGGATAACCCGGTTTTTTACGGATGTTACACATCTCCTACTAGGTGATAGTAACCATGAGGATGCCTATTCTCTTGGTTTGAGGGTTTTTTTGTAACCCTCATAACTAAGAGTTACCTTTTGGTAAATTGGTTGGCCATATCTTCTTGGGTACTGGTTGGCAAATGGAGCATCTGTTACCTTCACCTCTCTAGGAGTAGAGGTTTTGTGCACTGCTTTGGTAACAGATGTTTCAACAGGCAAAAAGGTCTGTTTAGACTTTCCTTTTGCAACATCTGCTGGTAAGTCTGTTATGGGAATGATTCTTGCATTTGGTGCTTTGACACCTTCAATGGTTGAAAAATCCATTGCCTTGAAGTTTTCAAGTATGTCACATTCATCAGACCATGTGGGCTTAAATTGATATTTCTCAATCTCCTCAAAAGTTGAGGATCCCTCATGTCTTTCTAAAAAAATTTATTTCCATTTTTATCTATGACTTTGATTTGTTAACCAGCCAAGTTTGTTGGTACAATTTCAACAACACCAGCATCATTTTCAGTAATATTTTCAGAAACTTGGTCATTTTCCTTAAATCCTAAGCCAAATTTTATGGTACTTTTGACTTGGTTTTCTAGCAAAATCTCATAACCTTTATAGGATTCCACCCATTTTTCACAAGTGATTTGGGTGGATTCCAACTCCTTTTTGCAAACCTGATATTTTTCTATCATAGTTTGGAGTTGATCCTTGGTTATGCTGGCTTCATCTTTTAAGCTGCTGATTTCAGATTCTTTATCAAATAGTTTTGTTTTTAGCTCTTTTGAAAGCTTTTCAAATTGTAATTCATCATCTAAAATCTTGTTCCTAAGGTTTTCCTTCACCTCTTTTATGTTAGCAAAATCTATGATGCATTTATCTGAACATAGATCTTTTAAGACCTGAGGAGATACCTTAGTAGCAGCCATCAGGGCACAATCACATTTACCTTCACAAACACTAGCATCCCATGGGTCAAACAGAGGTTTCACATCTTCATCAACACTTTCTTTTGTAACCACTGTTTCATCATGAACATTAGACCCAACAGCTTTAGACCATTCCTCCTCAAATTCAACACCCTCAACTATAGACTCTAATGCAATAAAGCAAAAGTCATTTTGTTTCTTTTCAGTGTCAGCAATTAGAGCAAAGTTTTCATCAGTCAGATCCTCACGTAAGCTACTCCAATCAACAAAGCCCTGAGTAAAGAAGCTCTGTTGAT
This sequence comes from Scalesia atractyloides, assembly GCA_947069175.1. Taxonomy (NCBI): domain Eukaryota; kingdom Viridiplantae; phylum Streptophyta; class Magnoliopsida; order Asterales; family Asteraceae; genus Scalesia; species Scalesia atractyloides. Next base: position 42,124,047 of record CAMTDV010000116.1, read on the forward strand.
TAACCTCTGCCTGAGCAGTGGTTTAAGTAACTTGTTGTGCAGGTTGTATTTGAACCTGAGGAGCTGGTGCTTGAACATATTGAATTTGAGGAACAGTGGTTTGAACATATTGCACAGGAACAGTGGTAGCAGGGTGTGCAAAATAAGTAATTTTTTGCATATGAGGAACAAGGGTATATTGGGAATAATGGACAGTGTTTTGAGGCCTAGGGCTAGGATGTGTGACAATTGGTCCAGTTGATTTAGACCTACATTCTCTAGCAAAGTGTCCTAGCCTATTACATTTATAACACTTAATTTTGACTTATCCAACCTAACTTTTGTCCCCCTATGCAACCCTAAAAACTTTCTACCAGTTCTCTTGTAATATTTGTTAGCCCTAACACTTAACAGAGAACTGGTGCAAAATGTTCATTTCTTCCAAATCTGAAGGATCAAAATGTTGAAGGTCACTTAACTCAAAGCATAAGTTGTCAGAAGTTTGGCTTTCCCTATTAGCAGCAAATGCATAATTAGGTGTGTAAGGGTTAGAGTTGAAACCAGAAGTTATATCAATGAAATGATCATAACTATGATCCTTACTACTGCTAGTGACTTCTTCTTGGCCAAAAAGTGTTGTACTACCGATGCATAGTCATCAGCCACTTTGCCAGACTCTTGTAGCTTCTTTTTCTGTTTCAGCTCTTTCTCATAAGTGAGGAGCCTACCATGAAGCTGAGTAAGACTCATTTCTTTGAACCCAACTAAATATCTAGCTACAAAATCTATAGTGTCCCACTTGTCTGGTGATGATCTAAGAAAACGACTATTTAAAGTTGAATTTGCAAGTGTAACATTTACCCGTTTAAGTTCACTAATGAGACAACTAAATCTTTCAAATTGTTGGGTTAGTGACTCTCCTTTGACATGACAAAACATTTCATATTGCTGATTTAGAACCTCTCTGTTGTTTTCAATCACTTCCTCCGTCCCACTGAATTGCTCTTTCAAAGCATCCAATAATTCCTTTGCACTGTTGCAATGCAACAGGCTAGCATAGATATCGTTTAGCAATGCAGAGGCCACGATGCTAAATGCCTTTGCATCTAGCTCATTTTTTTGGAAATCTTGCTCCGTATAATTTTCAGGATTTTTTGGTACTTGGACTTTAGGGTCCTCTATACTCAGTATCATTGGAACATGAGGTCCAAAGATGACTGACTTCTAGCAACTAGTGTTTTGCTGAGCAAGGACATGACCCATCTGTCTTTGCTAGATATTTTATACTCAGATCTGAAAGGGATCGGTGGTTTAAAAATGGTGCCGGTGTTATGAGGATCTTGTGAAGTGTGTGACATTATGATTGTTTACAAATAGTTTTTGTTCAAAAACTTTTAGAATGTAATTAAACTTTGTTTTTCAATAAAAACAAACAAATCGAATTAGCAGGGAGAGCTGGTCTATTCAAAACAAATTGATTGTTAAATCAAATTCAATTGACCAAGCTCTAATACCAATTGTTAGGATCTGAGTTTGAAACTTTATGAAAGTTCAAAAGATGAAAGATGATTAAATCAGATGAACATGTAGCGGAATGATGAACTTTAATTCATAATAATTGAGAGATTGTTTTCATTTTCATGCTTTTGTAATTAATTATAATTACTTGCATATAACTCACAATCTCCCCATCAGCCTAAGATCACTGATTTGTTCGTACAGAATGTAAGGAAGAAAGATAGATTGATAATTGATGAAAGTGACCAAATAGAACAGTACAAGCACTGTTCTATTTATACAACAATCCTAACCACTGAGCATCTTATGATGATGTCAACATGAAAGTGACACTTAACAAAAATAACAAACTAACAACATCTTCTAAGCTAGCCACTGCTATATCTAAACAATACAAAGTCTGATAGAAAAGACTGATGAGATATCATCTGTTGGTCTTCAGCAGAGATTTGCCTTGGCAGACCTTGGGCTTTAATCTTCAGCAGAGCTTTGCCTTGGCAGACCTTTAGCTTTAGATTTCAGTAGAGCTTTATCTTCAACAGAGTTTTGCTAGGGCAAACCTTTGAACTTTTAGTCTTCAGTAGAGCTTGACTTGGACAGATGTTATATTATTAGTAAGATCAGAGGTTGTAGTATATTTGGCTTTCTATCATCTGTTCTTTTGTAGGGTTCAATTCCAACATAAACATGTGATGTTATTGGTTAACGTTTAAATCTTTGTATTTGAATAAGTAATCCTTTTAGTCTGGTATGTTAGTACCGAGTCTTGGGGTTATAGTCATTGTTCTAGTTTTCTAGTTGACCTGATCATTGTAATCTCGAAAGTATGCAATCTTGCTATCAATATTAATCAAGCCTTTGCAATTATCTCAGTCTTCTTATTATTAATATCAATCTAATATCATCAGATTTGTATCAAAGCACCAATTCATGATTTATTATTTTCATACGTTCTTTTTCTCCTAACCCTAATTGATGGCTGATCAAACCGGTACTTTACCCACTGCACCTACTCCAATCCTTGTGTTCAAGGGAGAATATTATGAATACTGGAGCTCCGTATGAAGACAATCCTTAGATGTCGTGATCTATGGGACCTAGTTTAAGATAGTATAGATGACACCAAGAAAGATCAAAGCAAACTCAAGAATGCCCAAAAGAAAGATGCACATGCTATGGCCATTATTCAACAGGGTGTACATGACCAATTGATCTCTCGTGTTGCTGCTGCTTCCACTGCCAAGGAGACATGGGAGATTTTGAAGATGCGGTTTCAAAGTAACTCACAAGTTAAGGCTGTCAAGTTGCAGGCCCTTAGAAGGGACTTTAGAAATCTCCTCATCAAAGAAGGTAAGGTTGTAGGTGACTATTTTGGAAGAGTTATGGCATTAGTTTCCAAATGAGGGCATTTGGTGTGACCATTGTTGATCAAGTGGTTGTGGAGAAAATACTACAAAGTCCTACTACCAAATTTGATTCTGTAGTACCATCCGTTGAAATCAATAATGATCTTGCTACCCTCACACCTGTGAAACTGATGGGATACCTACGGTCTCATGAAGAAAGAATCAACAGTAGAACACCTTAGAAGTCTAATGGTGGTGATGAGCAGGCCTTGCAGACCATGCATGAGTCAAGTAAAACAAATAGAAACAACTCTTTTAGAGGAAGATAAAGGCTCTCTTTCAGAGGAAGGAAGAGGGTGCGGTAGAAGTCAAGATCACCCTAATTCTAAAATCCCACAATGTTCACAACTCAACAAGTATGGTCATGTCAAGAAATATTGTTGGTACAATGAAGAAGCTACAGCCACAACAACTGTAGAGAATGAAAGTGCTCAAGAAGATGATGAACGATTAATTTATGGCCCTCACAAATGAAGAACCCACTTGTAATAACTCAAACCTTTGGTTCTTAGACTTAGGTGCATCAAGTCGTATAACAAGGGACAAGGAATGCTTTAGTTATTTGGATGAAAGGTTTAAAGTTGGTGTTAAACTTGGGGGCAAGAAGGAACTATCTGTTCAAGGAAAGGGCAATGTGACGATGGTCACTCAAAATGGTAAGACCTTGATGATGTTTATTTTTCACCTCAATTAGGTTATAACCTATTGAGTGTTGGTCAGTTAATGATAAAAGGCTATGCATTATATTTTGATTATGGTAAATGTGTCATTACTGATAAAACCACAGGTCACATCCTAGTGAGTGTACTAGTACTTAACAATAACATGTTTCTCTTGGATGCTTCCAAAGCAGTAACTAGCATTAGTACTAGTACTAGTACACTCATTGATGCTGCCTCTAAACTATGGCACATGAGATATGGGTACTATCACTTTGAAAGCTTGAAGCTTCTGCATGATAAACAAATGGTGTATGGCTTACCTAACATTCAAAAGGCAGAAAAATGTGAAGGTTGTATTGTAGGTAAACAAGCTAGAAAGTCATTCCCTATCAAGTCTTGGAAGGCTACCAAGCAGCTTGAATTGGTTCACTCTGGTGTATGTGGACTAATGCAAGTTCCCAGCCTTGGTGGTAGCTATTATTATGTACTCTTTATTAATGATTACACCAGGATATGTTGGGTGTATTTCACAGCTAACAAGTCAGAAGTGTTCTCCATGTTCAAGACTTTCAAGCTCATGGTAGAGAAAGAAAGTGAGAGCGCTATTAAGGTGCAAAGGCCAAACAGGGGTGGAGAGTATACATCCATGAAATTTAATAGATTCTATGAATCCCATGGAATTAAAAGGGAACTTGCAGTTTCCTACACTCCTTAACATAATGGAGTTGTAGAAAGAAAGAAAAGAACTGTAATGGGAATGACAATAAGCATGCCTGAAAGTATGGATGTGCCTAATTATTTACGGGCTGAGCGACTGGCCACGACTATGTACTTGATTAACTTGGCCACAACTAAAGTTGTCCACAACCAAACACCCTTTGAGGCTTGGTCCAACATAAACTAAGTAATCACCTCAAAGTTTTGGATGCATTGCCTTTTGATTAATTCCCTCTCAATTCAGAAGAAAGTTGGATGATAAGTAAGAGAAGTGCATATTCATAGGATATACTACTTAAATCAAGGGGTATGGATTATATAACCATGCCACTAATTTTTTTTTTACAAGAAGGGATGTCAATTTCTTAGAAAATGAATAGTGGCAATTGAACAAAGAGAAACCAACCTATGAATTAAACTATATTGATCCTTTTCCAGGTGATGAACCGAGTCAAACACAATCTACCCAAACTGACAACACCGCTCAATCATCACTACCAACTCTCAACCATCAATCATTACTCAACTAAAGTCACAACCAATCTCCAACTTCCCGCCATAAAACCAACCAAAGCCAATCAACAACCACTTTACCTTTATCAACCTCACACTATGACAACACTTACACTCCCTCACATCCTCCCAGAACCAAGGGACTGCCATATGTGTATGACAAAGCCAAGCAGATAGATGATGCTGATTTTTATAACTGTCAATTTGTACTAAATGTTACAGATCCTCTTCACTTTGATGATGTAGTTGTTAAACAAGAATGGGTTGATGCCATGTTGGAAGAATTGGATGCCACAAATGTATGGATCGAGTATCCATTCATTCGATTAACGTGTTTGAAGTACGGAATCCAATTAACACGGTGTGGTGAATTCACAATAATATCTAAATAAAATCAAGCTTGTATTAGATGAATATTTTTTATATGTCAAACCCCCACTTTCTCTCTCTATAATGTGATCAATCAAACCCTAGAAAGTTTCTAGAAAATCTTACTAATACAAGCTTGTTCACCCTATTTATTGCCCCTTGACTTAGAGTCATTAATACATCAATATTACAATTATACCCCTAATGACCTTAAAGTCAATTGCTATATTGTTACACGATCACTGCACTTACAAACTCCCCCTTAACAATAGCGTCAAAATCTCGTTTCTTCAATGACTTTGTATCTTTAGAATGCTTCAACTTCATTTGTACTAACAAACTCCCCCTAAGCTGATACATCTAATCTTTAGTTCCTTTCAAGCACTACTATTCATCATGCAAAACTAATCTCACAAACCGGACTTCAATTTCAGGACCTTTTCCAGCTCTTGTTTTGTTGAGTGCTTTAGAGGATGTAGGAGGAGATTTCCTAGCTTGGTATCTTATGTTTATATGAGGATCAGATCTCCAGCAAACTAGTAAACTTGATTCTAGCTCGGGAGAATTCAAGTGTGACTAATGATCGGCCATCCTTTCATCAAATCTGTAGATCTTCATGAGAAAGCTTTACCATGTTTCTACTTGCTGAGAGGTGTTGAAGGATCCTATGATCTTCTCGAATTCTACACTCTTGTGAGTATCCTGAATTCTACATCTCATGCGTGTACAGCACCAATCTGTTCACAATCACAAACAAAATCTCGAACATCTCATTAGACTAATTCATTTTTTTATAAAATCGTGTTTATCTCTGATATGCCTCAATGCATACGGAAAAATTCATTTTATCAGTTTATATGGAAGACTATCAAAACAATTGAAAAGAAAAATTTTAATGGATTTTACAAAGTTTATGCTAAAACACATTTAAAATCTTTTTGGAATTTTCAATATCAAATATAGAAAGTACAACACATATTTTTGCTAGTATCATGTGCAAGAGGATCATATCAGTTTGACTGAGACTAGCCAGCTGGACCGTTCTCTTTTATAAAAACACTAAGTTTAAACAATTCACGTGTAATATAGATATTCTTTGTCCACTCAAACTCAACTAATACTTTCGCAATGCTTAACGATATGATTAAGGTACATTAAATGCACAAAGTTCATATAGGCCCCACAATCTCAGCATATCATCTCATCATGTAATACACTGACACGAGTAAATGCCTTTAAATATTATCAACTATGATTTGTCTAAAAATAAAGTTGAACACTTGAACATTAACAATTGGTTCAATACTCACGTATACGAAGAGATCATCCAATGTTTAAGCAAAATAAAGAAGATAAAACAAACTAAAAGTGTTTAGGTATTAACCACCAATTCGATACTCACGTATACGCAAAGGTGATCCAAGACTTAAATGAAACACCAGGAAAAATAACGCAAAACATTTAGGTACTAACATCTAGTTCGATACCCATGTATGCACAAAAGATGTCCAATGCTTAAAAAAATAAAAAAATAAAACAAGTTTAAATCTTTTGAAAATGAAAACACCATCACAGTGAGTGACTATTTTTGAAAGCAGTGAAAGTTCACATACTGACTAGTTTTATTCTATTCAACATTTAGCGATTACCGATCAAGTACACAGTCAAGAAGGACAAAACTAAGTACTATGCAATGTTGACTGTGTTTCCTATTAGAACTAGGCTTTTCTTTAGGTTTTTATCGTTTTCACAAAACCACTAGTCTTATTGAGCCTACCGACACCTCATTAGTGAGACTCTTTAAAAGTTTTAAACACTATATATCTTTAGCATGCACTGATGTACTATCATTTCCTCTTTTTCACTCCATGGACTCAATTTTTTTACTTTTACTAAACAAAGATCAAATCTTTTTTAAATTTTTTCGAGACTTGATTACTCGCCTAAACTCACGCAAAGATTGAACATCTTTTTGGTTTAGGGAAATTTCTCCCCACTAAATTTTTGTTTTTATAGACCCAATGTTCAAAAAAAGAAATTTACAAAAAAAAAAAAACAATATCCCACATTAAACTAACTAAAAGATTTAAATGTGAAATCGAGAAAACATTTGTTTGGATGTGATATGACATTATGATGTGCAAAGCATGTAATTTCTTAAAAAGAAAATTAGTTTATTACCAACGCAAACCTGTACTTTGTTTTCATCCTCAAATGCTTTTCAGGAAAAACCACTATCGAACATATCAACAAGCCTCCTCGGTTGTCCTTCACTCATTCAACAAACTAGTCGGAAAGTGTAACACAGGCTATTGTGGTCCCTGATTGTCCTTTTGTATCTAAGTAAGTAATATTTTCATATCACATGGTCTTTACTTCATTAATTATCATTTCAACTTTCGGTTTGACTCACCAAACCTGTTTTGGTTCAAAAAAACTTATTTTTGAAAGATGTAATTGTTGAAACAAATTTCTGTTTAAAATTAGAAGCAAAATACTCTGCCTTGTTTGTTTGATTAGTTTTTGTATATTTTGAAACTTTTCTAACACACAGAACATTCTTCTCATGTTGTGATTTGGATGGAACCTCCTTTATTTGATCATTCAATCTCCACTCGTTACTTTTATTTTATTCCTTCTTTTGTCGTTTGGGTATTTTTTTTTCTCCACCCGAGACTTTCTTGTTATATGCCCCTTGTTTCCATATCTATAACAAACCTTATCCTTGAAACTAGGCTTGGCAACAAGAACCATTATCTTTATCAAATTGTTTAAAAAAATTCATTTGATTGTTCAATTTATTAACTTTCCTCATTTAATATTCCACTTTTGACAAAAACCTTTTGAAATTTCTTTAAAATTTTTCTAAGCTTTAGTTACCCTTGGTTCAAAAACTGATTTAGACACCTTGCGTTTTTCACTAACTTGCTCAAAAATCTTTTCAATTTTCTCACTTACATTCTCTAAATCATACAATCCTTTAACTTTTTCAAAAATTTTCATAATTTTCTCGCCTATACAATGTAATTAAACACCCAACACATGAACGAACTACTTTTCATTCTTTCTTAAAAAATGCAACTCAAAAAGCCCCTGTTTTCACACTGTGAATATGGATTTACAAAAGTTTAAAGGGAAAATAAAGCCATTTGAACTAAAGCCAATAATCAACAACAACATCACCAAAAAGGGGCATTTGGGGAAGAGTGTATCCGCCAAGTACACATTTGATGGACATGAGATTTTTCATTGGATGCATCAACCAATCTCAAGACTCACTGGTTGATGTCAACACAGGAAAGTTGATCAAGCAATGTTGCTTCCATGGAGGTTGTGCAGGTTCAACGAAAAGAATCGCCGGCAAACGACTAGCACCCCATGTTCATGCTCTAATGCTGGGTTGTTTACATGGGATAAAGATGAATGAAGCGGTTGTTCTCATTAGATAAAGGCGTTTGGGGAAGAGGTGTATCCACCACATACACATTTGGTGTAGATTTTTCATTGGATGCATCAACCAATCACAAGATTCAGTCTTCATTCCCTTCAGAAATTAATAGATAGTAATTAGAAAAAGATGGCTACTAGCGGCAACCCCAAAAATAGTTGTTTGACTATTAAAGGTTTGAAGCGAGGCGAAGGGCTAGAGATGATGAAATGATGGTTTAAAAAGGGTGCGATTATACGATTGAATTGAAGGCTTGAAGCAGGATGAACTCTAAATTCAACACTTTTGTGAATTCCGAAAGGATGCAGTTATATTTGAAGGACCCATTTTTTGCTACTCACTAAGGATCCTAAAATTCTAAGGACAACCCTCATTAGAACATCACTAATACAACTCGTTGAAAACTAAAATAATGATAACACAACAACAAGTTAGTTTGTCTCTTGCCAAGTTAAAATTAACATTAATAGCATATAATTTAAAAAAATAATTAAATTAGTATAATTCAATATATTTGTTGAATGCTCAACGATATTTTCAAATTTTAGAAGTGGTTTTTAACTTGGTCTCTTAGGTTGAAAATATACGTGCTCTTAGATTGAAAATATAAGCACATCATCCGTTCAAGACGTACAAAATATTATATTTTATAATTTCACTAAAATATTCTTCTTTTTGGAATAAGTTCTTTGTTGATTTATATTTTACATGTTATCAACAATTCCAAAATTATTTATATTAATTACAATTCATTACTTATTAAATTTGGCTATATTAAAATATGTTTTAGTTTTAACTGTAGTTAAATTATTTATCACTAGCACGTGTTAAATGGTAAGTAATCGTTTAAATTAGTTATACTAATTAAGCAGGCTTTGTTAGTCAACTAGTTGTACCTTAGAATAACTACCTTAGTCTAACATGTCTCTGGAGTTTACTTTTAAAATGTATGATGAATTAGTATTTCCATGATTTTCCATAAAAATGCTTATTTTGAGATATTAGTTTTTCCAGATATTACTTTTGCTTTCTTTTTTTTAACTGCAGCGATTTATAGCAAGCTATATGTAGTTACTTTAGTATACATAAACTATGTCGTCGATCTTAATTATAAATTGTTAAGATGACCAAGTAATTGATTTTGGATAAAGATTTCTACCGAAAAAACGGAGCTTGAATTTACTGTAAATGAAATATGGTGATTTTGAGCCCTAGATTAAATAAATAAAAGGAAAATATTAAACCTGTAAAACTATGGTCAAGTTGGGCAACAAGTATTTTGGATAGTTGTAAATGCATATTAAATTTCTTGTTAACTACAGAATCCTAATGAAACTTTAATTGCATGTTCAAAGAGTTTGACTGATCAAATTGGTCAAAGTTGACAAAACCATTAAAAAAGATTAAAAAAATAATATTAATATAAAAATAACCTCATTTTAAGCATGTATTTATGCTTAGGGTGTCCGCTAAATAAAATGATAATAATAATAATAATAATAATAATAATAATAATAATAATTATTATTATTATTATTATTATTATTATTATTATTATTATTATTATTATTATTATTATAGTATCCAATAATCAATTTAGTGAAAATTGTCCATATGTTGAGATTGGAGTAGTTTATAATGGAGGCTATTTAGCAATTAAAGTTAAGTAGGTGATATTTCTAAAACAGGAATCTACATCTAATTTGCACTTGATCACTATGAGAATTTACCAATTAGATAATTGTTAGCTTTGTGCCAATGCCACTATATGATTAGCAATTTATATTTCGCTAATCTTATGAGCTTATAGTTGCTGATTTCTAGTTAGGATGTTTTGTTTATATACAAAATGCTCTTTTATGATGACTATGGGTTTGAGAAAATTGTAAAGGTCATTTGTTACTAAAAGGAGTCTTGGTATGTAGTGGCGGACTCATGATTTTTTTTAATTAGTGTCCATTTTTCTCAGTGTTCAAAATTTTCATAATAAAACGATAAAATTTTTGGGTCTGTCCTTGTTCGGGTCAGGCCAGAGCGAGGTTTAAATTAGATTTAAAAAAAAACTAAAAAACATGTCTGTACAACGATTAAACCCATGACCTCTTGTTGGTAAAAAGGGGGTTTACTACACATCAATATTTCTTTTCTTATGATGTCCACCTAATTGTATTTATAGGATTCTTATAAATTTTAATATACCGGATCTACTAACTTTTTAAAAATATTAGGGTCCAGGGACCCCAACCCGCTCTATATAGGTTTGACTATGATGTTATGTATGGATGTGGTAACTGGTAACTAGTCGATATGGAAAAAATAATATTAAGATGATACCATGTGGAGAACTTTGTATTATCTTTCAGAGTTGAGAAACTAATCATTCACACGGGGTATAACTTATATCTATATAGTGATGTTTCACATAAGTTTTACTTTGTTAAGTTGGTGTAAATAAAATATTCTTTTACATATACTTTGAGAAGTGTGTACGTGTTTCATTTGTTTTATATGTAATGCACTATGCTGTTAAAGGTGGCAGTGGTTGTGGCGTTTGACACATGTGGTTATGGTGGTGTCGCAAATGTTTTCAACTCTGTTTGATTCAGTGAAAAACAAAAAAAATATAAGTGTTTTAACTCTTATTGTTCGTCATTAATAGATTATTTATTTTATGACACAAAAAAATAAGTTGTTTTTAACTCTTGTAGTCAGTCGTGGTTGGTTAACATTAAAAAAAGGGATGATTCTATTTAATAAAACTAGAAATCAATAAAGGTTAGAAGCCTCCGAATCTAATACCGTTGTAGTTGGGTTTGAAGATCAAATCCCTCCGTTGAGCATGATACAACACATGGCATCTCAGTCAACATGTATCATTATGGGGCTTAAAATTCAAAAATGATGTATTGATATAATGCTCTATAATCCCTTATTCAATCATTAGGCAATTATTTATTTTAAATTCCTTTTCTTTTTTTTTAAAGTAAAACAAATAATATTTCACTAAATAAAAAAATTTACATTAATATTAAATAAAATATTAAAAAATGAAGACAAAACATGCAAAAGTACTAAAAAAACATACGAATGCTTAAAAAAATAAGGCTCTAAAGTCCGTATTTGTCACGGATTGGTTGGCTATTCATTTGTGCTAGAATCAAGGCATCTCCTTCGAGGTGCTCGATTGTTTTAGACGAATATTCGATGTATATCTCCATTTGCATCGCTTCTTGTATCACGACGAACTTTTTATTTTATGCGTGTCTTTCTTGCAATGTTTTCAAACATCTATGCCCAAGGACTCATATATCTTGAAGTCACCGGTTCATCTTTTTGAAATCTTCTTTCATTTCGGTAGACGACTCCACGCTTCTCCCATTTTTACCACTTCTTCTACTAGGAGGTCAGGGCAAACTCATTTCCTCCTCAACATCCTCATTAATAGGATTGTTAAAATCGACGTTTCCAGCATCGGAAGTGGGCGTTTACGGATCAACCAAAGAGGGGGTTTTGAACCGTTTTGCCTTGCGCCTACTACTATACGTCGTAGTTGGTACATTAGCCCACTTAGGACTTCCACGTAGAAGCTCTCAATACTTCAAGTATGCGAATGTCCCTCGCGTTGAGTTGTAATCCTCCAACGCTTTTGTTAATATATATTCATCGCTTCGACCTTTATCCCAATTTACATTGGAAAACCTCTTGAAACCCATGGCATTTTCCATTTATATCGGTACACTTGCTTGATACCGAATCATTGTCTCAATATTCCCCTTTACCCATGAGAGCAAAAAAGTTAGCCTAATTTTTTTGCCAAAAAAATGGGCAGTCTTTGATAGTTGGTTACAAAAATTAGAAAATATATTATTATACTTATTTATAAAAATAAGTACAATTAAAACAAAAAAAAAACACTTACCAACGTCGGGATCTTCCGAGATGTCGAGCCAAACCCGTCCGAGCTTGTACTCCTCGTCTTTTATCCATGGTTGGTAGGTCTTTTTGCACGAGGAGGGGTAGCCTCTTTTTTATGTGAGCTTCTTCCACGTTGAGAGGCCTCGGTTCGCGCTCGGCTTGTGTCTCCGGCACTGTCTAGATCTCGGGCTCGGCTTTGTCTTGGGAATCGTACGTACCCCTATGTTGATGTTTATATATAATGCAAAACCAAGTGGCCCTTGAAAGTATTGTTGGGGCATGTTTAATAGTTGTGTGTACCAAATCGTATTTGGATAGCAATCTTGGTAATTATAGGTTGGTTATGGTTGGGTGGTGTTCAACCGATACGAAACACCAATAGGGGCAAAATGGATTCAGAGTATGTTTTTATAAAAAAAAAAAATAATAAGAGAAGGAGGTTGTAGAAATGCATATAAAAAGGGTTAAGTGAGGTTTAAATAATGAGTAAAAGTAAATAATAAAAATAAAAAAAAAATATACCAGTTACACAACTGTCAATTTATTGAAAACCCCACTTCACTAGCCGTTTTGACAAACAAGCCCTTGCCAAAAGTTCAAGGAAAACGCCCTGTGGGACGGTGTGCTCGCCGTTTCTAGTCGTGAAGTGACATCATCACAGCAGTTCACCTTTCCACTACTGATGATCTAAGAAAACTTGTTAAAATTACGAACGCAGATGTGCATGGCCGAACCAAGTGTCACACCCGGTCGTAGCGGAAGCGCATGTGACATCCCGGTTTTTCAGGTATCTTAAACGCACTACTTCACAGTTATTCATTCCTACGCTAAATTGATTCGGAGAATTAATTTACACGCTCGAAATAACTATGCTAATTTTGTGAACTTATCAAGTGAATTACGTGCTATGTGTTATTAGGCGTTTATAAGTTTGGTGAGTTATTATGTCATGTTTTGATTTCGTGATTTTTAGTTTACAAAAAAAAAATATATATATATAGTAAATAGATAGCCGAACCGAACCGAGCCGCGAAACGTGTCGACCTCACTTCCTTGCGGCTCAAGGAACTAATCAAAACTTGAGGCTTAAGTTAGAGACCCAAACCGCCCCCCCTTGTGCGGCCGCAAATCGGCCCAACCCTTTTCCCCTTTCTCTTTCTTGGGCTATATATAGACATGTATGCATGAGAGTTGTGTTAACAAAAAAAAAATAAGGAACCCTAGCCCCAAGAACAGCCGACGGCAGCCCCTCCCCACTCTTTCTCTCTATCGCAACCTCCTCCAAAACCCGAAGTGATTCCAATCTCGTTCTCGGTTCGCTAATCTTCATCGTATCAAGGTTAGAATTTCTATTGTTTCGCAAATCACATTAGGGTTTATGAACTATTGATCATGCTTGTATGTAATGGTAGAATCATTGTTATGAAAGTGTATGATGTTTAGTTCGATTAATTGTGCAAGTTTTGCGATTATGATGTTTAGTTGGATACAAGAATCATAGGCGGCATTTTGTGATAAAAATCATATTGTATGATTAGGGTTTGCATGAGTATGATATACATGATGATATGTGACTAATAAATCTGTTCTTGATCATTTATATTTAACGTCTCGATTGTTTAAGCGTGTTCTATTGCGATAAAAGTCGAAAACCGGATGCTGAATGGTGTTTACAGCCAACTTCAATTGTCTGTAACTTGGTTATTATTTATCGAAAAGCGGATTTTCTGAAGCCTAAAACGTACATTTTTTAAAAGCGCTTCTAATGGCGCTGGATTCATATTTTTCTGAGGTCGTTTGATATTTTTAAGTGGTCGTTTAAGTGCAGTAACTGAAGCTGTGTAAATTCTGAAAATTTGTTAGTTGTTTATCGAGTCGGATCTCAAAATCTGTAGAGGGTTGGGTCACGAAATTTGTACAGCAACTGGAGATGGAAATTTCCGGGAAACTCCCACTGGAATTTTGTTAATTGGATGAACGATGATTTTTAAATAAATTCTCCCGTGGACTGCAGTCAGAAAGCGACGAATCTGACTGCAGCCTAGTATATAAATATTTATGAATAATTGGTAAAGTGTTAGGACTTGAAAAATTTACATAAAATTCTACAGTTTAGTTGACAGCTTCGTAAAAACATTTGGAATTTTTGGAACGTAGGAACTATTTTATAAAAATCCTCGAAAACAGCCTAGTTATGAGCATACAAGCTGAAACTTGATAACTTGCGAATGTGTGTACCAAAGTGTTGTATGAGTTTATTTGTGTTCATGATAATTTGATTTGATCACTATTTTGGTATGATAATACTTTGCATGCATGATTGTATTTTCGAATTTGTTATTGTGTGTGCCGTATTGTGTGTTAGTTATGTGTAGGGTTTGTATCAGTGTGTTCACACACTAAATTTAAATCGATTGACTTGTTTTGTGTTCATGATAAGTTGATTTGATCACTATTTTGGTATGATAATACTTTGCATGCATGATTGTATTTTCGAATTTGTTATTGTGTGTGCCGTATTGTGTGTTAGTTATGTGTAGGGTTTGTATCAGTGTGTTCACACACTAAATTTAAATCGATTGACTTGTTAGGACGCGATTAACGGTCCCATCATTTGCTACTTCTGTGTTACACTAACCGAGCAATTAAAGGTGAGTTCACGGCCCCTAATTTTATCCGGTTTTAAACAACAGGGGGAGAAACATGTATACACTCTACAACTCTATCTCTTTACGTTATACGAAATTAACGTCGTTAAACTATTCGGTAACTAAGTTAATGTTAATGTACGTCATGGTCACTAAGCAGCTATATCACGGAAGTCCTCGACAAACTCCCGGATCGTTAGTATTGGGTTAGATAGCGGGGAAATTATAAGTAGTACTACTGGGCCCGACAAGCCCCACCCGAGCTAGTCGCGCTAGCCGACCGGGTTTAGTCAACGGGTGAATAATTTAGCCTAACTTTCGCCATGGTCAGTGATAGGCCTAGAAACACGGAGGCACAACAGTCAGCTTCGATCGCGAACACTTATGTGACATAACTTTAGGCTCGCTACCTACATGTTAACATTGAACTTAATTACGAAACAACAATATTATTTCGGGTTAGGAATAATGGAACAAACATCATTATTATTCCGGGTTCGGAATAATGGAGCTATATCGTTATTCCGGGTTAGGGATAACGGGGGAAACAAACTTATAACCGAACTAATGAACTTATGAAAACCTGTGAACTCACTCTTCTTTAATGTTGACACTTGTTTCTTTATATGTTTCTCAGGACGCTAGGAGCTCTAGGTGCACTCACTTGCATTGATCAAGACATCTTTTTTTATCGAGTCTCATTTACAAATATTGTTTGGGTTTTTCTTTAGTTTTGGCGTTTGTGTTGGCGCCCGTTCCTTTACTTTACTTTAATGCTTCCGCTCAACTTTAAAACTGATGCTTCCGCTAAACATTGAAACCAAACTAAGACAATTTAAAAATAACCATGAATGGTGAAACAAATGATTTTGGAAAACGTATAAACAAATCATATAGAGTCGTTCGATGTTACTAGTGTCTCGGATTCTGGTTTGTTCACACGCCTCGCGGTAAAACTCCGCAAGTGGAAATTGAGGGTGTGGGATGCGTACTCATGCAACGTGATAAGGTCATCACGTATGCGTCCCGACAATTGAAGGTTCACGAGAAAAACTACACAACACATGACCTGGAATTGGGAGCAGTGGTGTTTGCGCTTATGATTTGGAGACACTACCTATATGGAACAAAGTGCACAATCTATACAGATCACAAGAGACTCCAACACATCTTTGACTAGAAGGAGTTGAACATGCGACAGCGTCGCTGGGTCGAACTCCTGAATGATTATGAATGTGCCATTCGGTATCACCCGGGTAAAGCTAACGTGGTAGCTGATGCCCTCAGTAGGAAGGAACACTTGAAACCTCGTCGGGTACGAGCACTGCAGTTCACCATTCATTCGGGGTTACCCGAACAGATACGCGACGCGCAGCTAGAAGCAGTTAAGGAAGAAAACGTCAAGGCCGAATCGGTGGGAAAATGGAACGCGATTGGGAAGTAAAACGCAATGGAGCCCGGTATTTCATGAATCGCATATGGGTACCTCTCTACGGAGACCTCAGAAAGCTAGTCATGGACGAAGCTCACAAGTCCCGATACTCTGTCCATCCTGGTTCAGATAAGATGTATCAAGACCTTAAAGCCGCGTACTGATGGCCCAACATGAAAGCGGATATAGCCACCTACGTGAGCAAGTGTTTGACTTGTGCGAAAGTCAAGGTAGAGTATCAGAAGCCATCGGGGCTACTTCAATAACCTGAGATTCCGGTGTGGAAATGGGATCAGATCTCGATGGACTTCATCACTAAACTCCCACGAACTTTGGGTGGTTGCGATACCATCTGGGTAATCGTGGATTGTTTAACTAAGTCCGCACACTTCCTAGCGATTAAAGAAACAGATAAGATGGACAAGTTGACTCACATCTACATTAAGGAAGTAGTTTCTCGGCACGGAGTGCCAATGGCCATCATCTCAGGCAGAGATGTTCGTTTCACATCCAACTTTTGGCGGTCACTTAAGAAAGCGTTGGGTACACGCTTAGATATGAGCACAACTTATCACCCTCAGACGGACGGCCAAAGTGAAAGGACCATTCAGACTTTGGAAGACATGCTTAGGGCATGTGTGGTAGATTTCGGGAACAGTTGGGAAATCCATCTGCCTTTAGTGGAATTCTCGTATAACAACAGTTACCATATGAGATATCGGCAGCACCGTTTGAAGCATTATACGGTCGCAAATGTAGATCACCGGTCTGCTGGGAAGAAGTCGGTGATAGTCAACTCACAGGTCCTGAGTTGATACTTGAGGCTACTGAAAAGATTGTACAAATCAGAAACCGCATGGCAGCGGCACGAGATCGACAGAAAAGCTACGCTGATCAACGACGCAAACCGCTCGAATTCCAAGTAGGCGATCACGTCCTACTGAAGGTGTCACCCTGGAAGGGTGTAATCCGTTTTGGGAAACGAGGCAAACTAAACCCACGGTACGTAGGCCCATTTGTGATCTTGAAGCGTATCGGACCCGTAGCTTATCAATTAGACCTTCCTACCGAACTCAGTGGAATTCACAACGTTTTTCACGTGTCAAATCTGAAGAAGTGTCTATCAGATGAAACCCTAGTCATTCCATTGGATGAGATTCAAGTGGATGAACAACTGCATTTTGTGGAACAACCTATCGAGATCATGGATCGTGAGATCAAGACTCGAAGGCACAGTAAGATACCGATCGTCAAGGTTCGTTGGGATTCTAAGCGTGGACCGGAGTTCACGTGGGAAAGAGAGGACCAAATGAAAAGCAAATACCCACACCTCTTTGCAGCTGAGCAGCAAGCTAACGTTACCACCAACTAAATTTTCGGGACGAAAATTCTTTCAAAATGGGGATGATGTGACAACCTGGGAATTTCTTGTAATTTCTTGTACCATTGTAAACGAACTAAATCTTTGTGCGTTGCATTCTAAACCTGTGCGTTGCATTCTAAACCGCGTTTACTCAATTTTCGGGACGAAAATTCTTTCAACATGGGGATAATGTGACATCCCGGTTTTTCAGGTATCTTAAACGCACTACTTCACGGTTATTCATTCCTACGCTAAATTGATTCGGAGAATAAATTTACACGCTCGAAATAACTACGCTAACTTTGTGAACTTATCAAGTGAATTACGTGCTATGTGTTATTAGGCGTTTATAAGTTTAGTGAGTTATAATGTCATGTTTTGATTTCATGATTTTTAGTTTACAAAAAAAAATATATAGTAAATAGATAGCCAAACCGAACCGAGCCGTGAAACGTGTCGACCTCACTTCCTTGCGGCTCAAGGAACTAATAAAAACTTGAGGCTCAAGTTAGAGACCCAAACCGCCCGCCCCCCCCCCCTTGTACGGCCGCAAATCGACCCAACCCTTTTCCCCTTTCTCTTTCTTGGGCTATATATAGACATGTATGCATGAGAGTTGTGTTAACAAAAAAAATAAGGAACCCTAGCCCCAAGAACAGCCGACGGCAGCCCCTCCCCACTCTTTCTCTCGATCGCAACCTCCTCCAAAACCCGAAGTGATTCCAATCTCGTTCTCGGTTCTCTAATCTTCATCGTATCAAGGTTAGAATTTCTATTGTTTCGCAAATCACATTAGGGTTTATGAACTATTGATCATGCTTGTATGTAATGGTAGAATCATTGTTATGAAAGTGTATGATGTTTAGTTCGATTAATTGTGCAAGTTTTGCGATTATGATGTTTAGTTGGATACAAGAATCATAGGCTGCGTTTTGTGATAAAAATCATATTGTATGATTAGGGTTTGCATGAGTATGATATACATGATGATATGTGACTAATAAATCTGTTCTTGATCATTTATATTTAACGTCTCGATTGTTTAAGCGTGTTATATTGCGATAAAATGCTGAAATCAGGATGCTGAATGGTGTTTACAGCCAACTTCAACTGGCTGTAACTTGGTTATTATTTATCGAAAAGCGGATTTTCTGAAGCCTAAAACGTACATTTTTGAAAAGCCCTTCTAATGGCGCTAGATTCATATTTTCTGAGGTCGTTTGATATTTTTAAGTGGTCGTTTAAGTTCAGTAACTGAAGCTGTGTAAATTCTGAAAATTTGTTAGTTGTTTATCGAGTCGGATCTCAAAATCTGCAGAGGGTTGGATCACGAAATTTGTACAGCAACTGGAGATGGAAATTTCCGGGAAACTCGCACTGGAATTTTGTTAGTTGGATGAACGATGATTTTTAAATAAATTCTCCCGTGGACTGCAGTCAGAAAGCGACGAATCTGACTGCAGCCTAGTATATAAATATTTATGAATAATTGGTAAAGTGTTAGGACTTGAAAATTTTACATACAATTCTACAGTTTAGTTGACAGCTTCGTAAAAAAATTTGGAATTTTTGGAACGTAGGAACTATTTTATAAAAATCCTCGAAAACAGCCTAGTTATGAGCATACAAGCTGAAACTTGATAACTTGCGAATGTGTGTACCAAAGTGTTGTATGAGTTGATTTGTGTTCATGATAAGTTGATTTGATCACTATTTTGGTATGATAATACTTTGCATGCATGATTGTATTTTCGAATTTGTTATTGTGTGTGCCGTATTGTGTGTTAGTTATGTGTAGGGTTTGTATCAGTGTGTTCACACACTAACTTTAAATCGATTGACTTGTTAGGACGCGATTAGCGGTCGCATCATTTGCTACTTCTGTGTTACACTAACCGAGCAATTAAAGGTGAGTTCACGGCCCCTAATTTTATCCGGTTTTAAACAACAGGGGGAGAAACATGTATACACTCTACAACTCTATCTCTTTACGTTATACGAAATTAACGTTGTTAAACTATTTGGTAACTAATTTAAAGTTAATGTACGTTATGGTCACTAAGCAGCTATATCACGGAAGTCCTCGACAAACTCTCAGATCGTTAGTATTGGGTTAGATAGCGGGGAAATTATAAGTAGTACTACTGGGCCCGACAAGCCCCATCCGAGCTAGTCGCGCTAGCCGACCGGGTATGGTCAATGGGTGAATAATTTAGCCTAACTTTCGCCATGGTCAGTGACAGGCCTGGCAACACGGAGGCACAACAATCAGCTTCGATCGCGAACACTTATGTGACATAACTTTAGGCTCGCTACCTACATGTTAACATTGAACTTAATTACGAAACAACATTATTATTCCGGGTTAGGAATAATGGAACAAACAACAATATTATTCCGGGTTAAGAATAATGGAACCAACATAATTATTATTCCGGGTTCGGAATAATGGAGCTATATCGTTATTCCGGGTTAGGGATAACGGGAACCGAACTAATGAACTTATGAAAACCTGTGTACTCACTCTTCTTTAATGTTGACACTTGTTTCTTTACATGTTTCTCAGGACGCTAGGAGCTCTAGGTGCACTCACTTGCATTGATCAAGACATCTTTTTTTATCGAGTCTCATTTACAAATATTTGTTTGGGTTTTTCTTTAGTTTTGGCGTTTGTGTTGGCGCCCGTTCCTTTACTTTACTTTAATGCTTCCGCTCAACTTTAAAACTGATGCTTCCGCTAAACATTGAAACCAAACTAAGACAATTTAAAAATAACCATGAATGGTTAAACAAATGATTTTGGAAAACGTATAAACAAATCATATAGAGTCGTTTGATGTTACTAGTGTCTCGGATTCTGGTTTGTTCACACGACTCGCGGTAAAACTCCGCAAGTGGAAATTGAGGGTGTGACAGCGCAAGTGTGTGACTATTAGTTAATCATTGCATCCAATTTAGTAAACAGTAATAAATAAAAACGATGTCATGCCATTACTAGTTTCATTATACATTTACAACTTTCAAAAGTGAACCACATTGTTATCAATTTCAGATTACCATTACAAAACATAGTTTAAAACACATGTTCCAAAATAAAATATTGTTTTCATCACAAATTTATGCTGAAGCTTTGACCTCTATATACCCAAACGAGGTTGGGATATAAAAGGCAAACCCTCCAAAAGGTAGTACATCGTTGTCTTGACAAATCCCATACCCGGATCCCATCACCAGCTCAAGTCCTGCGTCCTGAAACACATGTAATTTTAAAAATTCAACATAAAGTTGGCGAGTTCATGTAGTTTAGTGTTTTCGTATCAAAATGTCAACCTTGAAAACCTGTATTGAAATCCAAGTATGTTATTAGCATCAATAAGTTAATTTAGGATCCATCAGTGTGTCGCGAGCACCCTGACATACTAGTGCCATAAGTAAGTAACCAAACCGAGACTTCATTGACATTTTGGGATCACAAAAGCACTCTAATGGGTATACCAACCAGGGGTGGAGCGGGTCTCAAACTCAATAGATCTACTTCTTTTGCACCTTGGTCACTAAGTGATTAATGGTTACTATTGTTATTTCCTACTTACGCACAGTGATCTGTTATCTGCTAACTCATAGCTAACATACTGTTTTGACATGACATGTATTTCCCCTCGATAGTTTAAAACAAAACTTAAAATAAGTGAAAGAAGGAACATGAACTCACTTTACATTCCGTATAAGTCGTACTGTTTTATTGTTCAGTGTCCGTAACGTATGTAACCTACATGCGTATTGGTTTCATTAGATACCTAGGTCTCGATGGACCTTGTACTCGTTGTTCATCTTGAATTCTTGTTATGTATTTCTTTGTTATGTTTGAACAACTTGTAGTGTTATCATAGTGTTGGTAGTTTGTTTGTTCGATTAATATCGTTATATGTATTTCTTAAAAATATATATATTATTGTTTTCAAATCATGTGTGAACTGGGCCTTGCCCTTCACATGTCATTGGGCCTAGCCCATTTTTCTTATGAGTACTTACTTATAATTTTTCTTAACTTTTTATACTTTTAACTTTCCGGATTTTGATTTCGATAACATATATATATATATATATATGTGGAATGTCTAAATATATATTTAGACTCGTCGGCGGCGGCGTTCACTACATGTTCGTTTTCGTCGAGAATCGCCCGTTGGTCGTCGTCGCAAAGGTGTAATCTTGAATGTCCGCCTATTGTTCGCATTGGTTCAATTGTCCGATTTATTGTTTCGACGCTTAACAAAAATATATTTATTGTGTTACCAATACTTGGTGTATTGTTTCAGATGTTTGTATTTTGTATATGGTGGGGTATTTTTATTGTGAATACCCTAAGTTTCTAAGACATACACATACAATACACACATGTATACAAATTTATTGGTAACAAATATGTAAATAAATACTTGTATTATTTTCCAAGTAGACATACATTTGTAAAAGCATTTATTTTTACTTATTAATATATATTCATAACTTTGTTTAAACACTTGGTTATTTAAGGATAACCCTTGTCATTAGAGTCTACTTAATGACGATTTAAGTTACTAATCGTGTTTAGTCCCACTAATCACCCCACTAATCATGTCTTAATCGCGATTAGATTTTTAGAAAATTTTGCCATAGTTTCCCCTAAACTATGGCGTTTTTCACGTTTTAAAAACGTATTTAAAACCTGTTTAAGCTCATAATCATTAACAACAAACCATCTAATATTTATTTTACATAGTTAAACTATCACCATCCATGACTTTTATGGTTTAAAATCCTAGTAAATCAAGTGGATTTTAATGTTTATTAACCTTTTTAAAACACTACTTATCATGTTGTTTAGACAAGTTCATGCACTTAACCCTTTGATTACTACACATTTTAAGGTGATTACAGCTTAAATATAAGTATTTACCCCTTATAAAAATTATTCATATGCATAAAAATTATCTTTAAGTTGTAGTATATTCATGGCTGATGTAGTTGATGATCTTGTTTAGATTTAAACCTTAACATGTTTAAATCTTCACTTTTATACTAAATCATACAAGATCATCTCACTTTTATATCATACTTTAAACATAAACAACTTCAACATGCAATCTAACAATCATATAAACATATAATCTACACAAAATAAACAATATTTATTGTCATTATTATGTTGTGAGTTAGGGTTTATGATTTATCTTTTCTTGATTTTCAAGATGATCAACTTCTACACTAATAATCTAAACATAAATATAAGCTAAATTATGGAGGAGTTTAGCTTACAAAGGGTGCACAAGTATCTTGAAGATTTAGAAGAAAATGAAGCTCCTTAAGAATCCCTAATGATCTCCATCCATGCTAGCTTCTTTAGGGATCTTGTTTAAGCTTCAAGTGGTGTAAAAAGTGGTGATTTGTGGTGGCTAAATGGTGGCTTATGGTGGAAGTGGTGGAGCCGTGGGGTGGAGGAAGAAGAATGAGAGGATATGTTGCAAATTTTTGAAGGAAAAGTGAGGATAAGAATGATGATTACTTACATCTTTCATGTTCCATCAAAAATCCTAACACCATACTTAAGATCACCATTTTTCAACCAAAATCAAGTGGGGTGCAACCCACTTGTAACCGTGAACTTGATGGGGGGTGAAGTGTAAATTTTGATTTTTACACATGTTGAAATTATAGATATTTAGGTAATTATGTTAAGTATAGTGATTAGGGTTAATCTTCTGGCATCTTAAGTATAAGACTTGAGTTTAGGGTGTGTTTATATGGTATTTAATCCACATGATCCTCCAATATAAGTTTCGGATGACGGATACGTCGCTAGATCGCTCATCGTCGAATTAATCGCTAATAAACGAAACTATTTATTTAGTACCGGAAGCCTTTGTTTTCGACTACCACGATTTATATGGTGTCTAATTAGTGCATTTCCGATCCTATATGTGCATGACTAGTTCGCTAGACGAATATACGATGAGTTAGGATGGCCGACAAGTCTTTCTTTTGACCGTTCGATCGATATCGACACTTTTATGATCCGTCGTCGAACTTTTCCGAAAGTTGTGTTTCCGTGACCTTATGTTAGTTGAATGGATTCCGAGTTCCAAATATTGCTTAACTAGTTCATTAGATGCCCGGATGAGGCTATCGGCTACTAAAATATTCGTCGTTTCGACGATCAGCTGCTTTCCGGTCAAGTTGTGCACTGTTTGTCGAATAACCAGAAACGATGCCGTTTGTGCATTCCTGCTATTCTTACATTATTTTAGGGTGTTTAACATTGTTTTATTCCTATCTTGACATCCGGAATCCTCCGAATTAGTCTTGCGGATAAATCGCCATTTGTCGCCTTTTTGGTCGAAACGGACAATTTTGCAATTCAGGCGTTATACCGGAAAGTTATGTATTATTGTAATGGTTTTTCTCAAATATGTGTTTTCATTTGTATATGGACTCAGGTATGGATTAACATGCCGTTATTCCTTGTTCTAATTCATGTTTGCGGATTTACCGATACGATTAGTGTCACTTCATTTAGTGCATCCAACACTTTCTACCAACACTTTTAGGGCATTGTTTTGCTTTGTTTCACGTTGTAACGGAAACCAGTATATGTTATGATCAGATTTACTTGCCCTAATGACGTACGACTCAGTTTTGAAATTAGATTACGATAACTATGCATGAGATTACGATAACTGTTATTGTAGGAAAACTCCACCAACGGTAAATGAGTATCCTAGTTTCCGCCTAAATCCATCACACAGGCCCGAAGCATGTCTTCTAATGTCTGGATGGTTTGCTCGGTTTGACCATCGGTCTGCAGGTGAAAGGCTGTGCTTAAATCCAAGCGAGAACCAAATGAATTTTGAAATGATTGCCAGATACGTGACACAAAGCGACCATCTCTATCAGAGATTATCGAGATTGGCACACCATGACGTGCCACAATTCGTTCAGGTACAGTTCAGCTAGTTTCTATGTACTGTCTTTCTCACTGATGGGTAGGAAGTGAGCTGATTTGGTTAACCGGTCAATGATAACCCAGATCATGTCATGGCCTTGAGAGGTCCGGGGTAATTTTGTAATGAAATCCATTGATATCTGCTCCCACTTCCAAACCGGGATCTCCGGTTGTTGTAGTAATCCGGATGGCTTTTGGTATTCGGCGTTGACCTTTGCACAAGTTAGGCATTTCCCAACATATATCACAATATCTCCCTTGAGATTAGGCCACCAATAATATTCTCTCAAGTCCTGATACATTTTGTCCGATCCTGGGTATATCGAGTATCTGGACTTGTGTGCTTCATCCAGCACCAAGTCTTGCAACTCACCATAATAGGGAATCTAGATCCTTCCCATGAAATATAGAGTTTAATCCTTGTTCGGTTCCAATTGTTTTCCATTCCCTTTAACGATTCCGCTGAAATGTTTTCTGGTTTCAATGCTTCTTGTTGTGCTTTACGCACTCGAGTAGTGAAGTTTGTCTGGATCATCATCTCTAAAGCTCGCACCCGTAATGTTTTGACTCGTTCCTTTCTACTCAAAGCATCTGCTACAACATTTGCTTTGCCAGGGTGATACTTGATCTCACAGTCATAATCATTCAACAGTTCCACCCAATGTCGTTGGCGCATATCCAGTTCCTTTTGATTGAATATATCTTGAAAGTTTTACGGTCTGTGAATATGGTACACTTAATGCCATATAGATAATGACGCCAGATCTTCAAAGCAAATACCACGGCATCTAGCTCCAGGTCATGCGTGGTATAATTCCTTTCATGAACTTTTAACTGCCATGACGCGTACGCAATGACTTTTTCTCGCTGCATTAACACGCAACCCAAGCCTTGATGTGATGTATCGCAGTAAACATCAAAGTCATCGGTACCGTCCGGGAGG
Organism: Scalesia atractyloides; assembly: GCA_947069175.1. Classification (NCBI taxonomy): domain Eukaryota; kingdom Viridiplantae; phylum Streptophyta; class Magnoliopsida; order Asterales; family Asteraceae; genus Scalesia; species Scalesia atractyloides. The sequence goes on from CAMTDV010000116.1 coordinate 42,149,942, forward strand.
GATAGTATTGGTGCTTTGCATAGCTTTTCTTTCAATACTTGGAACGCCGATTCTTGCTTTTCTCCCCAATCAAACTTTTTATCCTTCTGGGTTAGCGAGGTTAGCGGTTGTGCAACCTTGGAGAAGTTCTCAATAAATCTCCTGTAATATCCCGCAAATCGTAGGAATTGTCATATTTCTGTGGGAGTTCTTGGCGTGGTCCGGTTCTTTATAGCCTCGATCTTCAAAGGGTCAACATGTATTCCGTTCTCGTTCACCACATGGCCAAGAAATTGTACCTCGCGAATCCAAAATTCGCATTTTGAGAACTTGGCATATAGTTTTCTTTCTTCAGCAATTCCAAAATGGTTCTCAGGTGTTGTTCGTGCTCTTTCTCGGTGCGTGAGTATATCAGTATATCATCTATGAACACGATCACGAATTTGTCAAGATATGGCTTACGTACTTGGTTCATCAAATCCATGAATACTACAGGGGTGTTCGTTAGGCCAAAGGGCATAACAGGGAACTCCTAATGACCGTAACGAGTCTGAAACACTGTCTTAGGAATGCTTTCCTCTTGGATTCTCAATTAATGATACCCGGATCTTAAATCAATCTTCGAGTAAAAACTCGACCCTTGAAACTGATCGAATAGATCATCGATTCTTGGTAATGGGTACCAGTTTTTGATAGTTAACTTGTTTAACTCCCGGTAATCGATGCACATGTGAAAGGTTCCGTCCTTCTTTTTCACGAATAGCATCGGAGCTCCCCAAGGCGAGAAACTTGGTCTTATGAAACCTTTATCGAGCAGCTCTTGTAATTGCGTAGATAATTCTTGCATCTCCGAGGGCGCTAGTCAATATGGAGCTTTTGCCACAGGTGCAGCTCCTGGCACTAAATCAATACGAAACTCGACTTGTCTCTGGGGGGTAGTCCTGGCAAGTCTTCTGGAAAGATCTCGGGATATTCCCTCACTACCGGTATGTCTTCAATCATGCGCTTCTTGGCCTTCTTATCCATCACGTGGGCAAGAAAAGCGATGCATCCTTTCCTTAAACATTTCTGCGCCTTCATGCAGTTTATGATTCGTAGAGGTGTGTCATGCTTCTCACCGTGAATTATCAAGTGTTCTCCGTCAGATAAGGGGATGCGAATGATTTTCTCATGACATATAACCTCGGCTCGATTATTGGATAGCCAATCCATCCCAATGACAACATCAAAACTACCCAGTTGAACTGGTAATAGATCTATATCAAACTTTCGTTCACCCAATTCTAACTTACATTTCTTTATTATTTCTTTCGACTCTACTAATATCCTATTAGCTAGCTCAATCGAGTAGGGAACATATGGTTTACTCGACGTTACCCCAAGTATATCTCTAAACTCTTTAGAAATAAAAATGAAATTTGCCCCGGTATCAAAAAGAATAGATGCAAAGTGATCATTGATAGGGAACGTACCGGTGACCACGTTTGGATCATGGCGAGCATCCTTAGCTCCAATTACAAATGCTCTTCCCCGTGCTTGATTCACTTTAGGACATTCTTTCTTGAAATGTCCTTTGTCTCCGCATCCAAAGCAAACTTGATCTCCAGTATTGGTTCGGCACACATCGGTGCGATGTCCAATTTTTCCACATTTTCCACACTTAGGGCCTCGACATTCCCCATGGTGGTGGAAAGGACATTTGGGACATTTCGGTGCGTCCCCAATGTAGGCTTTCTTAACCGCAGTGTTTGTGGTTTTGGTAACATATGCTTTGGTTTCCTTGACTTCTCTCGCGGCTTGTCTCTTGTTGTTGTTGTGGTTACCATGAGAACCTTTCTTGAAATGAGAAAATTTCCGTTTGTTCGAATCAGTGGTCTCCTCAGTAGATTCTTTCCTGTTTCCACCATTCTTAGGCAACTTTCCCTAACGTACAGCCTCCTCAGTCTGGCTGACAGCTAGCTCAATTGCTTCACCAATCTCTGTGGGTTTCGAAGAGGTAACCAAACTCAGAATCTCGGGGCAAGTCATCAAATGTACCTCTTAATACGTTTAAATTCAGGTTCCACTAGATATGGCACCACTCGGGATAAATCATGGAATCGTTGCGTATACCCATAAATGTTTGAACCAATCATTTTCAGATTCCAAAATTCTGTCTCCAACTTTTGAATTTCTGATCTGGGGCAATACTTCTTCTTCATCATCTCCTTTAGTTCCTTCTAGGTCAGGGCATATGCAGCATCATCGCCCTTGGTTTGGACCTGAAGGTTCCACCATGATAGAGCTTCATCCACAAAGAGTCCGGTAACATAGGTGACTCTTAGTTCAGCCGGGCACTTACTCATTCGGATGACTAAGTCTATCTTCTCAGTCCAATGTAGGAAGGCTACAGCGCCTCCGGTACCATCAAAGTTCAGAGGTTTGCAGTCAAGAAACTGCTTATATGTGCAACCTGAAATCGTTGGATACACCATTTAAGCATGAGTAAGTAGCACGAATAAGATGGACGAGAGTTTATTGCGGTTATGAGAAAGCGTGTATTACCAGTGGGAGGATGTACTCCTGTCGAACCTCCGGTACTGTCGCTATGCTCAGAGCGGTTTGCCTAGTATTGTGCAATGGCTTGGGATATACGTTCGTTCAGCTCCTCTTGTGTTGTAGGTAGGGTGTTATTGTTTGAACTTCTTCTGCAGTACGGCATCGTCTTCTAATACAATATGTCGCTCACAATTAGTCGAATAATTCTTCCATGATATTATTACCATTTATTTATTTATTTAGTTATTATTATTACTATTTATTTTTAAAACATATGCAACAGCACATTGGTACATGATAAATAAATAAATGAATATATGCAAACGCCATACGCACACCCATCGTCATCATACACATAGCTCGCCACATACATAGTCGCCACGTCATAAGATATAGATCAGAATATCACCACGGTGCAATGCATCAATCATAATATCACCACATCATGACATAATCAACCATAGCATAAAAGAGATACAATGTAATATAAAGAAAATACACTTTTATACAATGACAACTTGTTACAATTTGTTAACGAAGAGCCAAAAAGGACTTAGGGGTACACAACCCGAGTCAATACAAGTCTTTACATTACAAAAGTACAATTTTCTCCTACATTGCTTCTTCACGTCAATAAGTTGTCTTCCAAAAGCTGGGATCTTCAAGGCTGAGTCTTCATGAGCCAAAACAACAAAAGTACAGTTGATCCCCAAAAGATATCTATAAACATGCTACTGGGGTGGAGGGGGTGGTGGAAATGGTGATCGTGGAAACACACTGCGGTGGTAGGCCATCTCCTCCTCGAGGCTAGAAATGCGCCTAGTAGCATCCGTCTGAAACTGCTCTCCTTCACTCGTGCCTCGGATGGGCATGACGAGTGGTGGAATGGGCAGTAAAAAGGTGGAGTCTGTGGTGGTGATAGGGGTAGTGGTGGTGGTGAGGGTGGTGGGTATGACGGTGGGGGTGGTATCGGTGATGACGATGGTAGGGGTGTCACTCTGGCAGTAGCGTGAGCAGTACACTGTGACTCTACCTCCCAAATCCTATGAACGATCAGAGAGAGTTGTAGGTCATGTGAAGTCACCCTTTCCTCCACAGGAATCAGAGGAAAGTGTGAGGATGATAAGGGTCCGAATGGCTCATGCCCGGTGGAGGTGTTGGAGTAAACATGCCTGCTGGAGGTGGTGTGGGACGTGGGTCATACATAGGGGTACTCTATCAGAGAAAGAGGGTCCTGCCATATGAGAGGGTCCTGCTGCAGCCGGTTTGTAAATAGGGTGGTACGTGGACCTCTCAGAGAAGAATGGTGGCAGCTGCTCGGGGGCACGTGGAGTGCTGCTCAGTGAGTAGTAACGGGCAGGTCCAGTATAGTGAGTGGGTCTTGGGGTCGGGACTCTGACAGGGAATGAACTGACGCGAGCCGGTGAGGCCGCAGGGGGTGAATACATAGATGCAGGTGTGCCTGGGATGGCAGATGAAGCATCGTCTGCTCATGCTCACTCGAAGCAACATCGGTGGATGATGAGATGTCAACAACTGGGATATCAGCGGGTGGAATCTCGAGTATAGCGATATCATCAAAGACCTCGCCATCGCCAAGGTCGTCCTCCATGTGCTCAACGTGGAACATAGTTATCTCATCGTCATCATCGTCTAGATCAATCATTGGAGGGACTACAGCAAGGGGCACGGCCAAATGTACAATAGCATGTTCGCCCTCTGGATGGCCATACACGATGATATCATGCGGGGGCTGAGGGGCAGCCAGCACATCGTCTGCCGGGGGTACATCTACCTCCATAGGGTCGGTCAGGGCAAGTGGCTGAAAGTCCTCATAGTCTCCGTGTTTCGCTCCATCCCCTAAGGGTTGGGCCTCAGTAGCGGGGTCATATCCATCATCGGATACGTACTCCTCAGGGTCTTCTTCACAGCTCGATGATGAAGACATAGTCCTGGCAAATGATCCGTACAATGCATATATATAGATGGTAATTTATGATTTATTTTATATTAATAACCAATTCTCATGCACGACTTGTTCTCTTTTGTATTCCGTGTAAACTTACTATTTTGTGTCTATCCATTATTGACTAACCATGTATTGACTCTGCTCATTACTTATAGTTGAGCTCGTGTGATAGATCCTTGTATTATTGTGACACAATGAAAACCCTTTTGTTATTTTGTTTTAAATCCAAAACATTTCTATCATGTTTTAAACTTTGTTTTCATGTGTGAGCCCCTAGTGATTGTAGACCAAACTTTTAATAAAAAGTTTTTCCCCGGTTCACTACAATCGGAGCTCTTATACCAACCTGTCACACCCCGGTCGTAACGAAAGCGCAAGTGTGTGACTATTAGGTAATCATTGCATCCAATTTAGTAAACAGTAATAAATAACAACGATGTCAAGCCATTACTAGTTTCATTATACATTTACAACTTCAAAAGTGAACCACATTGTTATCAGTTTCAGATTACCATTACAAACATAGTTTAAAACACATGTTCCAAAATAAAACATTGTTTTCGTCACAAATTTATGTTGAATCTTTGACCTCTATATACCCAAACGAGGTTGGGATATAAAAGGCAAACCCTCCAAAAGGTAGTACATCGTTGTCTTGACAAATCCCATACCCGGATCCATCACCAGCTCAAGTCCCGCGTCCTGAAACATATGTAATTTTAAAAAGTCAACATAAAGTTGGCGAGTTCATGTAGTTTAGTGTTTTCGTATCACAATGGCATCCTTGGAAACATGTATTGAAATCCAAGTATGTTATTAGCATCAATGAGTTAATTTAGGATCTATCAGTGTGTCGCGAGCACCCTGACATACTAGTGCCATAAGTAAGTAACCAAACCGAGACTTCTTTGACATTTTGGGATCACAAAAGCACTCCAATGGGTATACCAACCAGGAGTGGAGCGGATCCCAAACTCAATAGATCTACTTCTTTTGCACCTTGGTCACTAAGTGATTAATGGTTACTATTGTTATTTCCTACTTACGCACAGTGATCTGTTATCTGTTAACTCATAGCTAACATACTGTTTTGACATGAAATGTATTTCCCCTCGATAGTTATAAAACAAAACTTAAGATAAATGAAATGAGGGACATGAACTCATAGTTTTTGCGTTCCGTATAAGTCGTACTGTTTTACCGTTCGGTGTCCGCAACGCATGTAACCTACATGCGTATTGGTTTCATTAGACACCTAGGTCTCGATGGACCTTGTACTCGTTGTTCATCTTGAATTCTTGTTATGTATTTCTTTGTTATGTTTGAACAACTTGTAGTGTTATCATAGTGTTGGTAGTTTGTTTGTTCGATTAATATCGTTATATATATTTCTTAAGAATATATATATATATATAATTGTTTTCAAATCATGTGTAAACTGGGCCTTGCCCTTCACATGTCATTGGGCCTAGCCCATATTTTCTTGTCATTAGGCCTAGCCCATGTCATCTATGTCCTTGGGCCTAGCCCATGTTTTCTTGTCATTGGGCCTAGCCCATGTAATTTATGTCTTTGGGCCTAGCCCATGTTTTTGTATCTTTGGGCCTAGCCCATGTGATTTATGTCTTTTGGCCTAGCCCATGTTTTTGTATCTTTGGGCCTAGCCCATGTGATTTATGTCTTTGGGCCTAGCTCATATTTTTGTATCTTTGGGCCTAGCCCATTTAATTTATATTTTTGGGCCTAGCCCATGTTTTTGTATCTTTGGGCCTAGCCCATGTAATTTATATCTTTTTGGCCTTTATTATTTTTGGGCCTCATCCATAAATATTATGGGATTTGGGCCTAGCATATGATTTATACAATTTGGGCCTAGCCCAATTTATTTATAAAAAGCCCATTTTTCTTATAAGTACTTACTTATAATTTTTCCTAACTTTTTATACTTTTAACTTTCCGGATTTTGATATCGATAACATATATATATATATATATATGTGTGTGTGTGTTGAATGTCTAAATATATAACTAGACTCGTCGTTGGCGTCGTTCACTACATGTTCGTTTTCGTCGAGAATCGCTCATTGGTCGTCGACGCGAATGTCACACCCCGACCCGCAGCGGAAAAGGTGATCGGGGCATGATTGGGTTATCATCAAAGCTCATGACATTTATTATAATGTTTCATATTTATTATTTCAATTTAAAAGAGATCATACAATCATATCAAACAAATACAACATGTTCTATTCATCCTTCTAAACTTCATTATTTTTCTTCTAAGGCAATTTCCTATGTTTTCCTTGCTTCATCCTGTTCACCATGTAAAAATGGTTTTTGGATCAACAAAAAGTTGGCGAGTGAACCTTGTTAGAAAACATTTATTATTTATTTCTGGTTGTATTTAATATGGAAAAATTGTGCAATATTCATATATGAACAAACGTAAATAAACATACAATAACAACAATTAGCATACAATAACAAACCATTAGCATACGATATCAAACAACAACAAACAATAACATACATTAACAAACCAACAGCATACAATAACATATCAACTTGCATAAATATATAACATAAATGAAACTGTGCGATCAAGGCTCAATCAAACGGAGCCGATCGTATTGCATGTACTGAAAATGATAAATGTATGTGCGATCAAGGCTCAATCAAAAGGACCCGATGTACTGAAAATGAAAAAATGTCTGTGCGATCAAGGCTCAATCAAACGGAGCCGATCGTATGTAGGCAACGCCAGGTTCACGCTCATAATTAAATGGGGAACTGCTCAACGCTCATAATGTAATGGGGAGCGGCGGCCTATGAAATTGCATGTACTGAAAATAATAAATTAAATCTAAACAATAATCACACAAAACAGTTTACACAGGCTGGATACACATTTATTCATGATATGATGTATGCACAATGATTTAAATATAATAAATAGTAAGACACATGATACACCCCAAAAACGTGATTTAAACGGGGAATTTGTAGAGATTCACTCACAGTGGGTGCGTTCAGTGAATGATGATGAATGCGCACGAGTTTGAGGATTGATCGACGAGGAATAACTAACTTAATTAATAAAGAAAAGTAAGGTAAATAAATGGATTTTATTGACAACTTTAATAGGATTTTTGGATATATTTTTGTGAGTTTTTGGCTATTTTCTAACCTTAAAAATGTTATTTTTAAGTATTTTTAATTGATTTTTAAATAAAATAAATAAATAAAAATAATAAAAAAATATTGACTTTTTGACCGTTGACTTGTTGACCGTTGACCGTTTGACCGGTTCTATTGTGTGTATGTATGCGCCGGGCAGGACTCGAACCCGAGACCTCCCGTACGCGTGCACGCAGCTCTACCAACTGAGCTACGTGTCTAACCCGTAATATTTCTATTTTTAATTATATTTATATACTAATTAAATTAATCCGAAAATCATTTATTTTAAAAAGATTTCAATGTGACGACCCGGTGCACTCCACAACTCTCGAACCCGGGACCAGTGGTTTAGTTTGGCACACAGTCCACCGTTGGACTGTGTGTCTAACTTGGTAAATATTCTAGCTTTTATTATACTTAACATCTAACGGAGTTAACCCGGTTCAGTTTACAAAAAAAGGCATTTTATTACAGCGAATGAGGTTGGGACAGGAATCGAACTCGCGTCGTATGTGTATTTGTTCGCACACAGTCCACCGCTGGACTGTGTGTCTAACCCGTTTATAATACCGATTTTAAATAATCTTATAACATAACTACTTCGTCTTCTTCGTTCAAAACTCAGGCAACGTTTATCTAACTGTTATTTGATTAATTCGGTTAATGAACAAGATGAACAATTGAAAAGTATTGAACCGAAGAGTTTGGGGAAAGAAAATACCGAACAGATCGTCTTCTTCAGAAAATCCGCCGAAGCTTGTCGGCTCTGTTCGGGTGACCTTCGGCTGTTAGAATCAATTAGCAGTTTGGAGGGATTAGATGTGAAATTGAACTAATGAGTAATGATTATCAGTATGTTTGAACGATCATACCGGTTAACAGCGGGTTTCTGAAAAATCCAGAAGTTTTCCGGTGAAAACAGAAAGTCTGGCAATGTCGTCTGAGGTTGATTCTGAGCGATGAAATGGTGTTAGAATTCATCTTATAATGGAATGAAACAGAAATATCGAGGTAATTACCGTGTAGATGAAAGTCCTGGTTTTCCGGCGACTTGCAGAGAATTCCGGCGAGTGAAATTTCTTGCGACAGAGATTCTTCAGAGGTTTAAGGTGAGTGTGGGTGATGTCAGTATAAGCTCTAGGATCTTATTTTAGGGTAAGAAGAAAGGATGGATTGAACTCGGTTTTCCGGCGAAAATTTCCGGTAATTTTTCAGAGAATTCCGGCGACTTCCGGCGAAGTTTTCCGTGCGAAATGATGAGTGTAAGTTGAATAGCTTCGTGAGATTAACTGATGAACAAGGTATAATCCCGGATTTGAGTTGCATTTTTGGTTTCAACAGAAATTTAAGGCATTGAATGTAATTGATGGTTTTCTTCGGTTATAACCGACCTTACTGTTAAAGTATACGTTATGACCAAAAAGAAACGGCAACTTTGACGAAATTGTCGGGATTTCCGGCGCAAGCGGATTTGGGCGCGTTGTGTAACTGGGTTTTGATTTCCAGATTGATTTATGTATTAATTGTTTCAATATGTTAACAAATAACACAAGTGGCGGAGCGGTTGAATGTGTGGGAGTTAAGACTTTGCTAGCTCTCGGCTGACCCGGGTTCGAGTCCCGGCTTCAACATATTATTTTTAATTCACTATTTTTAATACATTTTCAAAAATAAATTTTATATTCTAATATACTTATTAATTATGTATCGTTTAAAATTAATTTGGCATTAAATACGCAACGAAATTTTTAACTGGTTGTTCGGTTAATAAACGAAGCGGGTCTGGTAAATCCGGTTTTTGGCGGATGTTACAGCGAAGGTGTAATCTTGAATGTCTGCCTGTTGTTCGCATTGGTTCAATCGTCCGATTTATTGTTTCGACGCTTAACAAAAATATATTTATTGTGTTACCAATACTTGGTGTGTTGTTTCAAGTGTTTGTATTTTGTATATGGTGGTGTATTTTTATGGTGAATACCCTAAGTTTCTAATACATACACATACAATACACACATGTATACAAATTTCTTGGTAACAAATATGTATATAAATACTTGTATTATTTTCCAAGTAGACATATATATTTGTAAAAGCATTTATTTTTACTTATAAATATATATTCATAACTTTGTTTAAACACTTGGTTATTTAAGGAAACCCTTGTCATTAGAGTCTACTTAATGACGATTTAAGTTACTAATCGCGTTTAGTCCCACTAATCACCTTACTAATCATGTCTTAATCGCGATTAGATTTTTAGAAAATTTCGTCATAGTTTCCCCAAAACTATGGCGTTTTCCACGTTTTAAAAACGTATTTTAAACCTGTTTAAGCTCATAATCATTAACAACAAACCATCTAATATTTATTTTACATAATTAAACTATCATGTTGTTTATACAAGTTCATGCACTTAACCCCTTTATTTCTACACATTTTTAAGGTGATTATAACTTAAATATAAGTGTTTACTCCTTATAAAAATTATTCATATGCATAAAAATTATCTTTAAGTTTTAGTATTTTTCATAGATGATGTAGTTGATGATCTTGTTTAGATTTAAACCTAAACATGTTTAAATCTTCACATTTATATCATACTTTAAACATATAACTTCAACATGCAATCTAACAATCATATAAACATATAATCAACACAAAATAAACAATATTTATTGTCATTATTATGTTGTGAGTTAGGGTTTATGATTTATCTTTTCTTGATTTTCAAGATGATCAACTTCTACACTAATAATCTAAACATAAATATAAGCTATATTTAGGAGGAGTTTAGGTTACAAAGGATGCACAAGTATCTTGAAGATTTAGAAGAAAATGAAGCTCCTTAAGAATCCCTAATGATCTCCATCCATGCTAGCTTCTTTAGGGATCTTGTTTAAGCTTCAAGTGGTGTAAAAAGTGGTGATTTGTGGTGGCTAAATTGGTGGCTTATGGTGGAAGTGGTGGAGCCGTGGGGTGGAGGAAGAAGAATGCGAGAATATGTTGCAAATTTTTGAAGGAAAAGTGAGGATAAGAATGATGATTACTTACATCTTTCACGTTCCATCAAAAATCCTAACACCATACTTAAGATCACCATTTTTCAACCAAAATCAAGTGGGGTGGGACCCACTTGTAGCCGTGAACTTGATGGTGGGGGTGAAGTGTAAAGTTTGATTTTTACACATGTTGAAATTATAGATATTTAGGTAATTATGTTAAGTATAGTGATTAGGGTTAATCTTCTAGCATCTTAAGCATAAGACTTGAGTTTAGGGTGTGTTTATATGGTATTTAATCCACATGATCCTCCAATATAAGTTTCGGATGACGGATACGTCGCTATATCGCTTATCGTCGAATTAATCGCTAATAAACAGAACTCTTTATTTAGTACCGGAAGCCTTTGTTTTCGACTACCACGATTAATATGGTGTCTAATTAGTGCATTTCTGATCCTAAAATGTGCATGACTAGTTCGCTAGATGAATATACGATGAGTTAGGATGGCCGATATGTCTTTCGTTCGACCATTCGATCCATATCGGCACTTTTATGATCCGTCGTCGAACTTATTCGAAAGTTGTGTTTCCGTGACCTTATGTTAGTTGAATGGATTCCGAGTCCCAAATAATTCTTAACTAGTTCACTAGATGCCCGGATGAGGCTATCGGCTACTAAAATATTCGTCGTTTCGACGATCGGCCGCTTTCCGGTCAAGTTGTGCACAGTTTGCCGAATGAGCGGAAACGATGCCTTTTGGGCATTCCTGCTATTCTCACATTATTTTAGGGTGCTTAACATTGTTTTATACCTATCTTGACATCCGGAATCCTCCGAATTAGTCTTGCGGACAAATCGCCATTTGTCGCCTTTTTGGTGGAAACGGACAATTTTGCAATTTAGGCGTTATACCGAAAAGTTATGTATTATTGTAATGGTTGTTCTCAAATATGTGTTTTCATTTGTATATAGACTCAGGTATGACATTAACATACCGTTATTCCTTGTTCTGATTCGTGTTTGCGGATTTACCGACACGGTTAGTGTCACTCATTTAGTGCATCCAACATTTTCTACCAACACTTTTAGGGCATTGTTTTGGTTTGTTTCACGTCTTAACGGAAACCAGTATATGTTATGATCAGATTTACTTGCCCTAATGACGTACGACTCAGTTTTGAAATTAGATTACGATAACTATGCATGAGATTATAATATAAAATTAGTGATTATATTGTACGGAATTACCATTTATTTGCCAGTTGTCACACCAAGGCCCTTGATGCCGAGACCAAATACTTTTTTATATTAAAGAGCACTTTATGTCATAATTGATAATTGGTGCAACTACTAATTTTGTTGCACTTTGATTAATTATCTTTTTATTTTGCTAGTAACGTGTTATTCAAATCTATGTCGTGGGCTTCGTGCCTTCATTCGTGGTTGCAACGACATGATGAAGAATTATTTTTGAACCAATAAGGCTATCTTATGTGTGGTCTTCACTAATTGTTTGGGTTTCACGACTACATATAGTGCCACATTAGTTATTGTTTCTAGTCACTTGGCTAAGGAAATAGTTTTCATTTGTTACGAGTTTTGCTTTCATTTCATTTTTATTTTTTAAATACAAAGATTATTATTATGCTTTTAAACGATATATATATATATATATATATATGTATATAATATTACTATAATATTGATACTATTTTTAAAAATGTTAATTCTTATAAAAAAGTACACCACTTCAAATTGAAAAAGCACAAATATAAAATACTAAAGTATATAACAAAACATATCTACCCTTATTTTCGTTATTAATTTGCGTGTATTAGGTGTGTTAGTTTTAGTTAGTGTTTTGGTGACCTGACCAGTTGAACCACGAATCATGACTATTGTTGGTTCAGTTAAGCTATTTTGAGTCGTTTGCCATTGAACCGACTGAGCTGAACCAGTAGACCGATGACTGTGAACGTACCATATGCTGGTACTTGAATTGTGGATCTAGACAACAAGGAACACTAGAAATTGGATCTAGACAACAACACGGTGACTGAAAGTTGCTTGGCGACGATGGAACGTTTATATTGCCTGATAGCGGTTCAAATAGATTGTAGATAATGAAAAATCTATATACTGAAGAGGTAAGCACCAAAGGCGATCTAGAGATATAGATTGAAGATAAAAAGTTATTTGATTCTGTTTAAGTGTTTTACAAAACCAATTATTTAGTTCACAATAGTAGCCTAATGAAGTAATGAGATTTCGGAAAAATCTTGATATATCTAGAACATATTAGATTTTGGAAAAATTAAATTTTGGAAAACTTTAGTTTTCGAAAAAAATTGTGATTTCGAATTTTTTTGAAAATTATGATTTCGAATGAGGTTTCGAATTTATCCGAAATTAGTGATTTCAAATGAGGTTTCGAATTTATCCGAAAATTATGATTTCGAGTGAGGTTTCGGATTGATCCGAAATTAGTGATTTCGGATGAGATTTCAGATTTATCCAAAATTAGTGATTTCGATTAAGATTTCGGATTTATCCAAAACTGGAAATTCGAATAAGATTTGGGATAATTTGATGAGATTTAGAATTTTCTGAGATTTTGAAAAGTTATGAAATCTCGAAATCTCTTATGGTTCGAAAACTTGTTCTTCAAGATTCAAATGATTTCGAATAATATCTAATAACATTAACAGATTTTTTCAAAATCTTAGGAATAAAAATTAATCAAAACACATGAAAAACACCTTTAGATCCTTAATACATTCCAAAATAAGGGAATATATTTGAATTTCATCAAGAACAATATGAACCCTAATTTTAATAAAATTAAATTCTGGAACCGAAATTTGAAAATTAATATACTTATACATATTTCAAAAATTATGATTAGTTTAAATGTGATTAAACATCTGTTTAGAACATGAAAACATGAATATTAAGCTTTAACTGAATTTCATGTTCTTAAATCTTATCAGGTTTTCATAAAAATTGTTTTCTAGATTTAATCCCAGAATAATGGAAACAAACAGAACTGATTTATCAACATACGCTCTAATACCACATGTTGATTAGTTCTGTATAAACATAATGGAAAAAATATAGAAATACTTGTAACAGCAGACAGTGCAGCAGAGAATCCAGATAGAGATGCATCCATTGAGTTCGACATAGTTGTCAGGATGATCTGATTCCTCCTTAGGGTGTAAGTTCTTGATAGTAATACCGAATTCTAGGGTAAGGGAATTCGTATGGAGAGAGAGATGTAGGGGGCGATTTTTTTGGGGATAGTTATAATAAGTGTGTAATTGTGTAATCCTTAACGTTTCTAATTATCTCCTTATATATACACCTAAGAGGAAACCTAATTAGTTAATAAGGGTAATATAGTCCATCAATAATTAGCAACTAATTATGTAATAGGTTTAATATATTTTGATCTAGATATTATATAAATGATCATATGACTGCAAGATTAAATATAAAATGATAATATATTTTATCTTACAAAATTTTCTATTGTTTGGTTCATTCTGTCATTTCAAAGAAACAATAATGTGCAGTGTTTGTGAAATTTATTTATAAAAGTAAAGTGTGATGAGGTGTGAAAGTGGTTTGTATTTATAGTTGATTATTTGATATTTGTTTTTCATATAAATGTAACGCTCTAGTGACCGTTGAAAGGTAAAAAAAAGCTTCCAACAATGCGGTTTCCTCTACTCTATAACCAACTCGCCTAGCCTACCCGTATGGGTGGTGGTGGTGTACTTGTCACACCCCGAATTTCCAACCCGAAATCCATACACCGGTGGGTCCGGGTGGGGAGTATTGTGACATAAATTGATAACATCATTGTCAATTAAGAACGAATATAAAACAAATGTTCAAAATAAAATAATATACAGGCTCGTAATAGAAGATCCACAGGTGGATCATAAAATGTACAAGAAAGAATATAAAACAGGCTTTAGGGCAGATCTAAGATTTGCAAGATCCTCTTATTCACTACCGAGCAGCTTCCGGCCTATTTCGTATTGTACCTGCAGTTTAGCCTTTGGACGATACGTCAGCTTACGCTAGTAAATACACCCAACTACTCATTTTGAAAACTTATAATGGTTTTTAAGTGCAAAACATCACAAAATCTTTTATTAACTTGGGAAAGTTGACCTTGCAACCTTGTATCAGATTCACATGTTTGTCAATACATACAGGGCCCAGTATAAAAACCGAGAGATGATTAAATACACACCACTTAGAACTCACGAAGGAGTTATCCCCAACGTCTTGGGTAATTTGCATATGAGCGTCTATCAGGTGTATGCCTACACCCCGTGCTAAGTTCGTGGCCAATAACTAAGTATTAAGCCGAGGATATCCAGGACATGGTAATTTAACCCCCGATGTTTAAGTTATCAAACAAAACTGATTAAAACAGAATATGCGGGTTTACTAGCCACAAACGGGCATTCGATTCACCTCATTTCGGATCAAGCGGTAATAATTTACCGTGTCCCAAGCTCATATAGGGAAAATAAGTCGAGAGTCTTTACCTGAGCTAGTCTTCTTCTTTTATTTTTAAATAACTCAGCCGTATACAAAAGTACCAAGTGCAGATAGCATTTACCAGGAAGGCTCTAGTCTGGATTATGGCATAAACCAGCCAATTAAATACTAACAGTCTTATAAACCGAATAGTGTACATGATCATTACGTATAACGCTTGATTAAACGATGACCGGATAGAATGTAGTTTAATCCTGACAAGTTCTTGGCTTGTATAATATGGGTAAACTATAAACATTCTGGATTTTGAAACTTAAATGACAAGGTTAAACCCGTTTCGGTTAAATTCCGTAAACTAGTTACGTATAATCAACCGTACGCTTATAAGCGAAAATGGGTAACCGGATAAGTCATGGACAAGTTCTATATGCCAATATATTTTAAATGAGTTAAGATATCAGTAGGATATCAACTTGTATGCCCATTAAGGTTTTAAAACGAAACTATGCCCCATAAGGGCGTTTTGGTAATTTCATACCATATAAAAGGAACTTGAATATAATTTAATGTTATAATTATAAGTACTCTGAAAAAGTAATTTATTTATGATATAATATCAATAGGATGTTAATTATATGTGTAAATTATCTTTTATGACCAAACTATGCACCGAAGGGGCATTTTGGTCATTTTACACAAAGTTTATAACTTATTTGGGATTCTGAGTTTATAACATATACCTACTGTAAATATGTTTAAAATAAGTTTCAAAGTCAGTAGGTATCAAGTCTTGGTCAATAATATGGTTTAAAACCATTCTATTTGTCGAACGACGCTTATGTCGTAAAATGACGTCTTTATATGATTTTTACGAAAACTGATGTTAAGGTCAGATTAAAATGTCTTAGATATGTTATTTAATATAAGATCTCAGTAGCTAAGATATTTGCCTTGAAAAGATTTGATTAAAACTATTTTATGAGCCACAAGGGCTAAAATCGTCATTTATCAACATAGTTTAAGGACCTGTTTGAAAACTCAGTTTATAACTTGGTTTAATATCCCAAATAATTATAATTATTATATTACATCAGTTGAAAACTAATTTTCAAGTTCATTACTATTTAAAACCTCCTTTTATGCAAAAAGGGCATTTTGGTCAAATATGGCATAATTATGGAACTTGCGCATAAACTTGGGTTCTGATTATGATCATGTAATATAACCTTAGTGGGTTATGCTACATTATATTATGATCATAATGCAACTTTAGATCAGTAGGTAACTAATCTAAATCGGGTCAGAATTGAAAGTCAAAGCAGAAGTCAAACTTCGCGACTTTCGTTTGCGAACCGACTCTAGCACTGGAATTGACGAGCCGAACATGTTCATACATGTTCTAATAATTATTACCAACTCGTTTAAGTGTCAAAACAGGTTTCATAACATATATAAGATCAATTTATGATTTTTCCGAAAAATGGCCTGTTTGAGTTTTTAATAACTTAACTTTGACCCGTCAATTGTCTAGTAAACCTTATCTTCAAGAGGTGCCCTTTATAGGGATTAACACCTACCTTATTACGATCACTTAGCCATGTTCATTTCGAAAAATGGATGGACCATAATGGTCTTAACCGAAAGTCAAAGTGTTTTCCGCAAAACGCTTACTTTGGCTATAAAAGCCTATAAACGAAAATGCACAAAGAAGGAACACTTAACAGTGATTCCTAAGGTGCAAAAGAACTATGTTGGATGCTCCTTTTAGCTAGGAACTTCCAGAGGAGGGAGAAGAGTGAATAAATGAGAAAGGTGCAAGTTGGAATGTGTACTTAAGCTCCTATTTATAGTTGGAGAACTCAAAGGAGGTGAAGCCAGGTGTTTAAGGGTGTAAGAAGAAGCTTACAAGTGTCCTAAAATGTGGCATAGCAGTTTGGAAGCCATGGTTTCGATTTAATGGTTTTTGGCATTTTTGTTTGAAAGCCAAGCAAACTTTCGGCAGCAGACCCCTTCTCGCGTGCCGCGAGAGACACAGGACACGTCTCTCGCGGCCCGCGACCGCCCCATGGCCACTTTCAAACTTTGTCACTTTTAGCCCCTTAACTTATTAAAGATTATAAAAGCTTTCTAAAACACCTTTTTGGCATAATATGCCCTCCGTAGCCAATACTTGGCATACCCAAGATTATGCCCGGACATTGTCAAGCTCTCGGTTCGTTAAAAGGTCACTCAGAGGTATAAATTAACATGTTGACACTTTTAATCCCTCTATTATCCAACTTTCATATATTATTGGATTTAATCACTCTCGTCCAACAAACATGACATGTGAGAGTTAGGACTACGTAAAGGATCACTCAGAGACTCAGTATAAGCATGTTGACTCCGACGTCACTCCGAGGCTAGGCATGTTGACACAACGGTCACTCAGAGGCCGAGTTTAAGCATAACGATACTAATGGTCGTTCAGAGGCTACGTTTTATGCATAACGACACTAATGGTCGTTCAGAGGCTACGTTTTTATGCATGACGACACTAATGGTCGTTCAGAGGCTAGGTTTATGCATGTTGACTTGATAAAGTCATTCAGAGCCTCAGTTTGAGCATGTTGTCACTTTTAGTCCATATTAGTCTTTAATAGACTATATATAAAAATACAACACGTGTCACTATATTATTGGACACGATTTTTTTACAGTGTGTTACATCCTCACCCTCTTAAATGAAATCTCGACCTCGAGATTTTATTAAAAAAGATGGGGGTACTTTTGTCGCATAGTGGACTCAACCTCCCATCGAAATTGATTTCTCAACAAACCTCAGGTTTTCATCTATTTGCACATCCTTGTGTGACATTGCTAGCGACTCATCGGCTAGACACTTCTTAATATTTGATATGTGGAATACAACATGAATTCCACTAAGCTCCTATGGCAACCTAAGCTTATAAGCTACAGTGACGACACACTCGACTATCTCGAATGGTCCAATATATCTTGGGCTCAACTTTCCCTTCTTTCCAAAATGCATCACACCTTTCTAGGGTGATACCTTTAGCATGACCTTGTCCCCTACTTGGAACTTAAGAGGTTTACACCTCTTGTTAGCATAGCTCTTCTGCCTATCTCTGGCAGCTTTGAGACGATCACGGATTTGCAAAATCTTTTCCGTGGTCTCCAGGACAATCTCTGGTCCTGATAGTTGGGCTTCCCCAACTTCTTCCCAACACACAGGCGTTCGGCACTTTCTCCCATATAAGGCCTTAAAAGGAGAAGCCTTGATGCTAGCATGATAGCTGTTATTGTAGGAGAATTCTATTAGGGGTAAGGGGTCATCCCAACTTCCACCTAAATCAATCAGACATGCCCTAAGCATGTCTTCCAGTGTCTGGATAGTATGTTCACTTTGACCATCAGTCTGTGGATGGTAAGCCATACTAAAATTTAATCGTGTGCCTAATGATTGTTGGAAACTTTTCCAAAAGTGAGGCGTGTATCTAGTATCTCTATCGGATACAATAGATACTGGCACACCGTGTAGGGACACAATCTTGTCCATGTACAACTTAGCCAATTTGTCAGAACTATAAGTTTCTTTAATTGGCAAGAAATGTGTTGACTTAGTCAGCCTATCAACGATGACCCAAATCGTGTCATTACCATATTTGGTCTTAGGTAACTTGGTAATCAAATTCATAGTTACCATTTCCCATTTCCAAGTGGGAATCTCAAGCTGTTGTAGAAGTCCTGACGGTTTCTGATGTTCGGCCTTAACTTGCGAACACGTCAGACACTTAGCTACCTAAGTGGCTATGGATTTCTTCAAACCCATCAACCAATAATTCTTCTTCAAGTCTTGATACATTTTGTCACCACCTGGGTGAACTGAGTATCTTGAACTATGCGCCTCTTGGAGGATTAGATCTCTAAGTCCTCCCAAGATCAGAACCCAAATTCTGTCATCAAATCTTAGGATTCCATCCTTTCCAGGCGTTAACTAATCAACAGTTCTGCCTAATCCCTCATTAGGAATATTAGCCTCTAACAAGGCTTGCTTTGCGCGTCTAATAGCTTCTCACTTAAGCTATTTTTGAGCTCAATGCTCTTGGCGTTAATCCTAATAGGTTTAACTCTTTCTTTGCGACTTAAGGCATCAGCAACTACATTTGCCTTGCCGGGATGGTAGCGAATCTCGCAATCATAATCATTAAGAGTTTCCATCCACCGACGTTGTCATATGTTCAATTCCTTTTGATTGAACAGGTGTTGAAGACTTTTATGGTCAGTGTATATAATACACTTCGTGCCATACAAGTTATGTCTCCATAGTTTTAGTGCAAATACAACGGCACCCAATTCCAAATCATGGGTGGTGTAATTCCGTTCATGCACCTTTAATTGTCGTGATGCATAGGCAATTACCTTGCCATTTTGCATTAGCACACGGGCCATGCCAGTGTGCGAAGCATTACAATAGACAATAAAGTCCTCAATACCCTCGGGTAGAGATAACACAGGAGCATTGCTCAACTTGTGTTTTAGAATCTCAAAAGATTCTTGTTGTTTTGGACCCTAAACGAACTTAACATTCTTACGGGCCAGGGTAGTTAAAGGAGTGGCTATTCTTGAAAAGTTCTCAATAAACCTTCTATAATAACCAGCCAGTCCTAAGAAACTACGAATTTCAGATGGAGTCTTGGGAATTTCCCAATTCATTATGGCTTCTATCTTGGCGGGATCCACTTGGATACCACGCTCACTTACAACATGTCCAAGGAATTGGACTTTTCTAAGTCATAATTCGCATTTAGAGAACTCTGCATAGAGCTTCTCCTGCCTTAGCAGTTCTAGGATGCACCGAAGATGTTTCTCGTGATCAGCTTGATTACGAGAATAAATAAGTATGTCGTCTATGAAGACAATGACAAACTTATCCAAATGCGGTTTGCAGACCCTGTTCATGAGGTCCATGAATGCTGCTAGTGCATTTGTGAGCCTAAAAGGCATTACCAAGAACTCAAAATGACCATAACGGGTCCTGAAGGCTGTCTTAGGAACATCTTCACTTCTAACCTTCAGTTGATGATATCTTGATCTCAATCGATCTTGGAGAAGTAACTAGCCCCTTGAAGTTGGTCAAATAAATCGTCGATCATGGGCAAAGGATATCTGTTCTTGATTGTTAACTTGTTCAGCTCCCGATAGTCAATGCACATCCGCATTGAACCGTCTTTCTTTTTAACGAAAAGAATAGGAGCTCCCCAAGGTGAAGAACTAGGTTGAATAAATCCTTTCTCCAAGAGTTCATCCAATTGAACTCTTAACTCATTCATTTCGGTTGGAGCTAGTCTATATGGAGCTCTAGCTACGGGTGCTGATCCTGGTATGATGTCAATTCTGAACTCCACTTGCCTATCCGGAGGTAGGTCTGGTAATTCTTCAAGGAAAACATCGGAATACTCCGAGATAACTGGTTGCTCTTCAAGGTTCGGCTTAGGTTCATTTATGGTGACTTGTGCCATGTAGATGACACAACCTCTTCTCAAACACTTGGATGCCTTAAATAACGACACCTTGTCTGGCAATCCATAGTGTGAGTCTCCGGTTATGGTGATCATTTCACCAGATGGGGTTTTAATTTTGATGAGCCTCTTATCGCAGGCAATGCAGGTTTGGTTATGAAATAACCAATCCATGCCTAAGACAACATCAAACCCTGCCAATTTCATTGGCAGAAGAGAGATAGGGATGGAATGATTCTTAATGGATATAAAGCATCCATCAAGAATGGAAGAAGCAGTTTCTAAGGTTCCATCGGCAAGTACTATCTCATAAGTTTTATCTAGAGTTCTTATGGGCAGGTTTAATAGATTACTAAAATTATGATCAACAAAAGATCTATCTGCACCCGAATAAAAAAGAACTCTAGCATAAATATCATTAATGGGGAAGTACCTGTTATGACGTTATTGTCATTAACAGCTTCCTTAGCAGTCAGACGAAAAGCGCGTGCATATCCCTTCTTGGCCTCTCCATGCTTCGGATTATTATTCTTTGAATTCTTAGGGCAGTTAGTTGCAATGTGCCCTTTTTCATTGCATTTATAACATACAGCATCCTTAAGATCTTTACAATCTAGGGTCTTATGCCCTCTTATTTTACAAATTTCACAAGGTCTAGCTTGTGAATCAGAATTACACTGTCCCCAGTGTCTGCGGTTGCAAGTCTTGCAAAATGGCATTACAGCCGACTTGCCTTGGTTCCCTTTGAACCCGAATCTCCCTTTATTTTTCTTATTAAATCTTTGGGAGTTATCTTCCTCTCTATTTCTTTTTCTGTTAGTTTCAGGTTTGACTGACTTTTGCCTCAACAAATCAAGGGTGAGAGAGAGAGATAGGTCTACAGCAGACCTATAGGTATTAGGCTGAGCAGCCTTTAACATGCCCTTAATCTCGGGCGCTAATCCGTTGATAAAACGCACAATGCGTTTGGATTCAGGGGTGATTAGGTAGGATACTAACCTATATAGGAATTGAAATCGGAAACGTATTTTCGACAATCTAGGTTCTTCATAGAAAGAGACAAGAAGTCGGTCTCTAATTTTTCCACCTCGTGAGGTGGGTAGTAAGTTTCCTTAATAAGGTCCACAAACTTGGACCACCCTAAATTATAGAGGCGTACCTTACCTGTTGATTGGATCATGGCTTTCCACCAGATTAGGGCATCACCCTTAAAGGACTGTGATACATACTTGACCACATCCTTATCAGCACAGTTGCTGATGTCCACAATTGTTTCCATCTCATCTAGCCACTTTAGGGATTCCGCCGCTCCTTTTCCCCCGTTAAAGTCTCAGGCCTTGCAGGAGACGAAATACTTATAGGTGCATTCGTCTTTAATAGAATGGGACCTTTCAGCGAAATCTATTTTCTTTG
Source organism: Scalesia atractyloides (assembly GCA_947069175.1). NCBI lineage: Eukaryota > Viridiplantae > Streptophyta > Magnoliopsida > Asterales > Asteraceae > Scalesia > Scalesia atractyloides. Next base: position 42,172,064 of record CAMTDV010000116.1, read on the forward strand.
GTTCACTCTTCGCATTTGAAGAGTGAACGGAGCTCTCCTTATGAGCTGAAGATGGTGGAATAGATAAGGGTCTAGAGCCAGTAGCACTCGACTCTCTAAGCCTTTTAATGGCCTTACCCATGGCTTTTTCCACAGCCGCATCAATACACGCTTGCAAAATCATTATTATCTATGGCTACATTTTCGGCGTCATTAGAGTTGACGTTCCGATGGCTACTTTGTGCCTCATTTGAATTAGTCATTCTTCAAATCTTTGGTTCTATAAACCAGATAAAATTTGCCTTAGCATGGTATACCAATCATTTCAGCTTTAAACATTGGATATAATAGTCCATCGCCTAATTATGCTAGTGTGAATAACATCACAACTCTTAGGCTTAAAGTATCTATATTGCGCCTAGGTCTTAATAGGACTATTATAGGCAATTTACAATCTGGACAAGGTCCATATATTACTAGACAGTGGATCGTAATGTCACAACTGTCATTGTCATATTTGACAATTGTATAGCACATAGGCTTGTCACAAAGGACTTTCAAAACATGGCACATAGGCTTGTCAGTAATGGACATAAGATTAAGGCACATAGGCCTACCACTAATGGTCATATAATATGGCAGATAGGCACTACATCACTAATGGATGTTTTATCTATCATTGCACTGATGATATTAGCCGGGATCCAATTGATCACATAGGCTATATAAAATTAATCATAGCCATAAGGGCAATACATCACTAATGGATGTTTTATTTGTCACCGCACTGGTGATGTTTAGCCGGGATCAAATAGATCACATAGGCTATATAAAATAAATCATAACCCGAAAGGGTAATACATCTCTAATGGATGTTTTATTCATCACCGCACTGGTGATATTTAGTCGGGATCAAACAGATCACATGGGCTAAAATAAATCATAACCCCAAAGGGTAATACATCACTAATGGATGTTTTATTCATCACCGCACTGGTGATATTTAGCCGGGATCAAATAGATCATATGGCTATATAAAATAAATCATAACCCGAAAGGGTAATACATCTCTGATGGATGTTTTATTCATCACCGCACTGGTGATATTTAGTCGGGATCAAACAGATCACATGGGCTAAAATAAATCATAACCCCAAAGGGTAATACATCACTAATGGATGTTTTATTCATCACCGCACTGGTGATATTTAGCCGGGATCAAATAGATCATATGGCTATATAAAATAAATCATAACCCGAAAGGGTAATACATCACTAATGGATGTTTTATTCATCACCGCACTGGTGATATTTAGCCGGGATCAAATAGATCACATGGGCTATATAAAATAAATCATAACCCGAAAGGGTAATACATCACTAATGGATGTTTTATTCATCACCGCATTGGCGATATTTAGCCGGGATCAAACAGATCACATGGGCTATATAAGGTTAGGACATAGTCCATTACCTTGAAGGCTAGTGTGATTCCTCAAGTCACATTGCCATGAGTATGAACATTACTTGAATGTTAACATAAGAGGACCTTAATGGTTGATTATTAGTCCCAGTCGCATTGACCTTAATGACTTGAAGGCTTGAACTTAGTCCACCACCTCTAGATAGAAGGATAACTTCCCTTAACTATCATGATAGAAGACCCTTCCCTTCTTAACTATCATTTATATATTTGGCCAAATATGTGGTCTGTGCCACTCGGCAAATCAAAACCATTAAGATCTCTTTTGGAATTATATAGCTGATCAAAAATTTCGAGTAAAATCGAGACGATCGCTTGAAGAGGATAAGTACATATACATATAATTCCAAAATATTCCATTAAATGATCATAAGAAATTACAATACTTGAAATAAATATATAAACTGATTGTCCATGCAAGGACTAAAAAGAAATAACTTGTCCACGTAGGGATTAAAGAATTAACAATGTCCACGCAGAGACTACATATAAATAGAAGAGACTTCACTCTCCTTCTTTCCCTTGACCAATTTGGAGAGTTTCTTGAAGAATTTGTTTGTTTTCTTCTCCGTTTTCTCTGCTTGCTGCTGCATTTCTTTCATTCTTTCTAAGGCCTCATTAATGGCCTCAAGTGGTGGCGGAGGTTGTTGTTGAGGTTGTGGCATAACCGGATACTGGTACCCATAAGTTGGATATCCAGTCGGTGGATAAGTAGGTGGGAAAGGAGACGGGTAAAGTGCATTGTGCATAACCGCCTGCATGTAGGGGTCTTGCGACCATGCTTGATAGTCTACATGTGTAGACAAGTTGAAAGGATCATATCCATACGTGTCTGGATATGTGGGGATTGGGTTAGTATAATCCGATGGTGGTGGTTGAACAGTAGGTGTTGGTGTTGGTTCCACTATGGGTGAAACATTGGAGGGTCCACCCATTTGTGGGTCCTCTTGAATTGTGGGGTAGGAGTTGGGCAAAGGTGGCAGCGATTCCGACCTTTGTCCGGTACGTACCGACATACGTGCTCCACGCTTCCTTCTTGGTGGTTCACCTGGTGGTTGAGGTTGGTCCACGGTTCCATGTGGACATCTTCTTGAACAAGGGGTGGTTGAGAGTGATGAGAAGGAGTGTGGGCGAAGGTGAATTGGTTCCAATATCGGTCCCACTCATTAGGATCTTGGTTGGGTGATCCGGCATATGAGTTTGAATCGCTTGAAATTACAATGGGATGCATATTTGATCCCGACGGCGGCATCTCGGGGTTTGGCTGGTCCAACTGATTTTGATCGGCTGGAGGTGTGTTAAAGTAGTGGTTGGGGTTAAATCTTTATGGTAAGAGTGTGAATGGGAATGGTGAGAATGGTGAGTATGGTGTGAATGATAGGAGTGGTGAGAGTGGTAAGAATTTTGGGAATGTGAGGGCCAGTGTATATGAGAGACAGAACGTCTCGCTGGTTGCCAAGGAGATGAATCTCCTGATACTTGGTAAGCATCTGAGTTGTGAGGTTGAGGGGGAATACGCCCCGATGGTCCTCCTCTCATTGGACCTTTTCCTCTCCCACTTTGTCCTCGTACACGTGGCGGCATTTTCCAGTTAAAAATTGAATTCAAAAACAATACTAATAACTTAATAATGAAATGAGTAATCCTAGGTCAATGCCTAGACACAAAAGTCTAAGGAATGTGCTCGTGTAAGTTTGAGATTAAACACAAAAGGCTAGTGTTTAATTCTCTCAAACGTTGGCTCTGATACCAACCTGTCACACCCCGGATTTCCAACCCGAAATCCATACACCGGTGGGCCCGGGTGGGGAGTATTGTGACGTAAATTGATAACATCATTGTCAATTAAACACGGCACAACGGAAGTCTTGGAGTAAAATTACTATTACAACCCAAATGTTCAAAATAAAATAATATACAGGCTCGTAATAGAAGATCCACAGGCGGATCATAAAATGTACAAGAAGAATATAAAACAGGCTTTAGGGCAGATCTAAGGATTGTAATATCCTCTTATTCACTACCGAGCAGCTTCCAGCCTATTTCGTATTGTACCTGCAGTTTAGCCTTTGGACGATACGTCAGCTTACGCTGGTAAACACACCCAACTACTCATTTTGAAAACTTATAATGGTTTTTAAGTGCAAAACATCACAAAATCTTTTTAACTTGGGAAAGTTGACCTTGCAACCTTGTATCAGATTCACATGTTTGTCAATACATACAGGGCCCAGTATAGAAACCGAGAGATGATTAAATACACACCACTTAGAACTCACGAAGGAGTTATCCCCAACGTCTTGGGTAATTTGCATATGAGCGTCTGTCAGGTGTATGCCTACACCCCGCGCTAAGGTCGTGGCCAATAACTAATGTATTAAGCTGAGGATATCCAGGACACGGTAATTTAACCTCCGATGTTTAAGTTATCAAACAAAACTGATTAAAACGGAATATGTGGGTTTACCAGCCACAAACGGGCATTCGATTGACCCCATTTTGGACCAAGCGATAATAATTTACCGTATCTCAAGCCCATATAGGAAAAATAACTCGAGAGTATTTACCTGAGCTAGTCTTCTTCTTTTATTTTTAAATAACTCAGCCGTATACAAAAGTACCAAGTGCAGATAGCATTTACCGGGAAGGCTCTAGTATGGATTATGGCATAAACAAGCCAATTAAATACTAACGGTCTTATAAACCGAATAGTGTACATGATCATTACGTATAAGCTTGATTAAACGATGATCGGATAGAATGTAGTTTAATCCCGACAAGTACTTGACTTGTATAATATGGGTAAACTATACACATTCTGGATTTTGAAACTTAAATGACAAGATTAAACCCGTTTCGGTTAAATTCTGTAAACTAGTTACGTATAATCAACCGTACGCTTATAAGCGAAAATGGGTAATCGGATAAGTCATGGACAAGTTCTATTCTATTATATTTTAAATGAGTTAAGATATCAGTAGGATATCAACTTGTATGCCCGTTAAGGTTTTAAAACGAAACTATGCCCCATAAGGGCGTTTTGGTAATTTCATACCATATAAAAGGAATTTGAATATAATTTAATGTTATAATTATAAGTACTCTGGAAAAATAATTTATTTATGATATAATATCAGTAGGATGTTAATTATATGCGTAAATTATCTTTTATGACCAAACTATGCATCGAAGGGGCATTTTGGTCATTTTACACAAAGTTTATAAATTATTTGGGATTCTGAGTTTATAACATGTACCTACTGTAAATATGTTTAAAATAAGTTTCAAAGTCAGTAGGTATCAAGTCTTGGTCAATAATATGGTTTAAAACCATACTATTTGCCAAACGGCGCTTATGTCGTAAAATGACGTCTTTATACGAATTTTAGGAAAACTGATGTTAAGGTCAGATTAAAATATCTTAGATATATTATTTAATATAAGATATCAGTAGGTAAGAGATTTGCCTTAAAAAGATTTGATTAAAACTATTTTATGAGCCACAAAATGGCTAAAATCGTCATTTATCGACATTGTTTAAGGACCTGTTTGAAAACTCAGTTTATAACTTGGTTCAATATCCCAAATAATCATACTTATAAAATTACATCAGTAGAAAACTCATTTTCAAGTACATACTATTTAAAACCTCCTTTTATGCAAAAAGGGCATTTTGGTCAAAGATGGCATAATTATGGAACTTGCGCATAAACTTGGATTCTGATTATGATCATGTAATATAACCTTAGTGGGTTATGCTACATTATATTATGATCATAATGCAACTTTAGATCAGTAGGTAACTAATCTAAATCGGGTCAGAATCGAAAGTCAAAGCAGAAGTCAAACTTCGCGCCTTTCGGTTGCGAACCGGCTCTAGAACTGAAAATGACGAGCCGAACATGTTCATACATATTACCAACTCGTTTAAGTGTCAAAACAGGTTTCATAACATATATAAGATCAATTTATGATTTTTTCAAAAAATGGCCTGTTTGAGTTTTTAATAACTTAACTTTGACCCGTCAATTGGTCTAGTAAACGTGATCTTCAGGAGGTGCCCTTTATAGGGATTAACACCTACCTTATTACGATCACTTAGCAATGTTCATTTCGAACAATGGCTGGACCATAATGGTCTTAACCTTTAGCTATAAAAGCCTATAAACGAAAATGCACAAAGAAGGAACACTTAACAGTGATTCCTAAGGTGCAAAAGAACTATGTTGGATGCTCCTTTTAGCTAGGAACTTCCAGAGGAGGGAGAAGAGTGAATAAATGAGAAAGGTGCAAGTTGGAATGTGTAATTAAGCTCCTATTTATAATTGGAGAACTCAAAGGAGGTGAAGCCAGGTGTTTAGGGGTGTAAGAAGAAGCTTACAAGTGTCCTAAAACGTGGCATAGCAGTTTGGGAAGCCATGGTTTCGATTTAATGGTTTTTGGCATTTTTGTTTGGAAGCCAAGCAAACTTTCTGCAGCAGACCCCTTCTCGCGCGTCGCGAGAGACACAGGACACGTCTCTCGCGGCCCACGACCGCCCCATGGCCACTTTCAAACTTTGTTACTTTTAGCCCCTTAACTTATTAAAGCTTATAAAAGCCTTCTAAAATACCTTTTTGGCATAATTAGCCCTCCGTAGCCAATACTTGGCATACCCGGGATTATGCCCGGACATTGTCGAGCTCTCGGTTAGTTAAAAGGTCACTCAGAGGTATAAATTAACATGTTGACACTTTTAATCCCTCCATTATCCAACTTTCATATATTATTAGATTTAATCACTCTCGTCCAACAAACATGACATATGAGAGTTAGGACTACGTAAAGGATCACTCAGAGGCTCAGTATAAGCATGTTGACTCCGACGTCACTCAGAGGCTAGGCATGTTGACACAACGGTCACTCAGAGGCTGGGTTTAAGCATAACGATACTAATGGTCGTTCAGAGGCTACGTTTTATGCATAACGACACTAATGGTCGTTCAGAGGCTACGTTTTTATGCATGACGACACTAATGGTCGTTCAGAGGCTATGTTTATGCATGTTGACTTCAGAAAGTCATTCAGAGGCTCAGTTTGAGCATGTTGTCACTTTTAGTCCATATTAGTCTTTAATAGACTATATATAAAAATACAACACGTGTCACTATATTATTGGACATGATTTTTTTACAAGGTGTTACAGTGCCCGTAGAAGTTAACAATCCGAATACCCAACCCGCTATGCGCCCCCTCCACCCTAATCACAAAACTTGAATTACAATTATTAACACCCACATCATTGTATTTATAAGTAAACCTATTACAATATACTTATAATAGGATTGTTAAATTAATTAATAAACTAGGACCCATGATAGTAACAGTTAGTAAATCATGATCACGTTTAATAATTTGTAGTTATGTACACTTTTCTAAACCTTTACACGTTTGGATCCGCCTCATGAGTTCGGATTTTCCCAACATATGCCAGCTATACCTAAACCAAAAAATTTGTAAAATCGGATTGACAGACATTTGAAACTTAATTAACTCGTTTAAAATATTTAAAGCATGTCAACAGACTATAAAATCTATAGTTTGATAAAGGATTCAATAAAAATATCACACGCAAGATAATAATTTTTTAATGGTCAACTAAATCACCGGATAATTATTTTGGGATGCGTTCAATCGAGTAAATGTATCCGCTCCTCTATAACGGTGAGAGTTAGATGCATATCCAGGCTACCAAGCCACTAGTTCCGGGGAAAACTCGCCTGCCCAAAGGCCTACTGTGGTAAAACCTGGTTCAGCTCGGTTTCGAACTGGCGACCTCTAGAGACGCATAGTTCTAAACTTCATTACCACTACCAATTCCTTTAAAGTGATGCTGGTGGAGTTGAACTTAGGACCTCAAGTAGAAAAACCAAGTAACTAACTAATAGACTAACTTGTCAGGACAAAAAAAGGGGTTGCAACACAAGGATTCTTAGGAGGTCTCCCATCCTAGTACCACTCTCACCCAAGCACGTTTAACTGCGGAGTTCTGATTGGATCCGATACATTAGTGCTGGTATGATCGTAATCGAAAATAATAATAAATATAACATTGTAAAATATTCAAATATTATTATTTTTTATTTCGTAAACTCTTTCGAACGATTGGTACAAATTAGTAAAAGGAAAATAATTTTTCGACTAATCAACATATTAACTTGACCGTTTCTGGCTCCCTGCTTGCTTGGTCACACGCACCGGTTACCTATTCAAAAACATACAAAAGTTTTGAAGTCAAACATCAAACTCACCCTCTTATAAGTCAAAACTCTCTGTCTATATATAACTACAATTCCCTACTAGCAAATCCATTCAAGCCATAACAGAAACAGCTTTAAAAAGCATTAAAATAACAAGCTCGGTTTGCGTAATTCTGTTTGATAATCCTATTACAGATGGCATTAAAGAATGCATGCACCCTTTTGGTCATTCTTGTTATCTTTATAAGTGTTATAAGCCCACTTGTAGTTGAAGGTAGAGTCTTACCTGAGGACTTTGCTGGTGCGAACCATCTCGCTACGTACTCAACCGTGTATGAGAAAGCAAAGAACGGTATTTCGTTTTGGCTCCAACGACTTGCGTCTGGTCCCAGCCCAAGAGGACCTGGTCATTAGGTTTGTTTTATTTTGATGTATCATGGATCGATGATGCTGGTCGAGTGATGCAGCCTAAAGTAGGAGATATTCGTTAATTCTTTTCTTTGTTTTTTCAGTTGTATATTTACATAAAGGGTTGAATAACATAATTTGTTTCACCTACTAAGTGTATTAATGCTGTTAGTAAATCATAAATGTAACCTCTCTTCTAATTAAATTTTGGCTTGAACTTCTTCTTTTCACGTTGAGAGCATCTTGAATCCAGGACTATTAGTTTGAAAACTTTGTGAGGAAATTATAAAACTCGTCTGTAGTAGATGCTCCAACATTGAATGATTACCTTGAGCTCTATATGCATAGAGAGAGTATAACACATACGTACTACGAGAGAATATTCAACATCAAGCCTTTCTTGAGAATGTGTGGGCCTTCAGGGCCATGCCCTTAATAATATAAACTTATAAATAAAGAAAAACAATAATAGAATGATAATTGTGATAACAATAAACAAAATAATATCCGTTGTAGTAAAATGAACTTTATTTAGATACGAGTTGGGTAAAAAATAATACGTTTTCATATTGAGATTTTATGTATGTTTTGACGTAATTTTCATTTTAAATATAATGCTTACTTTTTATTTACGTTTTGATGTAAATTTTGTTTGAAAACGAGTCAAGTCAAATATAATATGTTTTGATTCGTTGATTAAATTTGACTTGGTCTGCGTTATAATGTAAATGTACGATAATAATTTAAACATAATCACGCCACATAGTCGGTACAAAATTCGAGTTTGTCTACATTTTGAGATAAATTTGGTATACTTTTTTACATAAATTATCTTTGTATGTTTCGTATATGACGCATCTACAAACACCTTTGTTTGGACCCTCAAATGTCTAAAACCAAATCAAAGGTCAAAGCTGAACAGATTGCAAAGGTCAATAGTTTTGACCACTTTCCTAGTTCCAAATAGAAATACTTTCTAAATGAAAATTGTAGAACACACTTTGATTTAGTAAACTGGAAATTTTATAATTTTTCGATAAGATTTACTATTTTAATGTATTTTACAAAAATAACATAGAACACTGTCAAAACTCCTATCTTTTAAAACATCTAAATAATGTGTAGATTGACCTCTTTCCCTTTTTAGGATGTATCATGTGTCTCAATTGTATGCTTTTCTATCTATAGCAAATACATGCAAAATCAATGTGTCGATACGTGTTTCGCACTTATGTTTCTATTGTTTCTAGTATCTATTGTTGCATATACGTGTATCTATGTGTTTATTCGCTTTGTGTCACAGGTTTCTATTGTGGATCCATGGCTGACCGGTTTCCTACGGCCATGGTTTGAACTCGGTATCGCCACCATTTAAATTCACTCTTTTGAGCTTGAATCTCATTGTGTATAATGTTTTTCTATTATCTTCGTGTTCACCTTATATGTTATGGTTGTGGTGATTATGATTATTTTGAGTTCTATGGTTACTAACATTTACAGTTGAGGATGGATATTAATTTTTATTTTATAAATAAAAAAGATAAGGTAAAAATACTTTATTTTAAACTTAGATCTATTCACCAACATTATGTTGACCCAAAAAGATTTTTACGCATGATACAGATACACAATGTTTAAGGGACTGAAGTGAAGGCACTTAGGATATGCCTTAGTAATAATATGGATAATTGTTTATGGTCTTTATCTTTAGAAATTATTTGAATTTTTGTTGGATATTTCTATGATTATGTGTGACAATTTAATTTGAATGCTTTAAATAATTAAACTTTATAACAGTGTCATAAGCTATGAACAATCCTCATGCCTGAAGAAGCACCGGTTGAACCTAGGGATATCTGGGAATATATAAGTTACAAACAAGGTATTTCTACATAAAGGGGTTGTCCTTTCACTTCACTCTCCGGGGTGAGCTCACTTAAGCTGATCCGCAAAAACTAGCAGCGCCGTTAGTTTCGTCACGGGAAAAGGGTGGTTTTCTCCGTGACCACACTTCGGCGTGAGAATAAGTATTTGAGGATTGAGAGTAAGGTAGTAAGTAAGTTGTAAGTGAGTGGTATGTATGTGTGTCCTTTACCTGGAGATCAAATACTTATTTATGGCCGAAAAGATGTGTTCAGGAGATGAGCTAATGGGCCTTGGGCCCGGCCCATACAGCCAGAGACATCCGTTTTGTCCCTCTGTGTCAGACATTAAATGTTCCCTGCAGGAGAATTAATGTCCTTTGTTAAGAGGTGTGTTCTGTCGGATATTGAGTGGTGCCACGTGTAAAGGCAACCGTCTCTAGTGTCAGGCCTGCTACCAGCCGAAAGTGGAGAAGGTAGAACATGTACTGGCAGAGATGTGGTTGGTGTGTAGTCTGATGTCTGCATTACTGCTCATGCGACACTGTTACACGCAACCTGCCGAACAACCCTTGGTCACAGTTCTGCCATTTTGTACCATTGAGTATCGTCAACACCTCTTAGTGCTTACCCTTCTGCGAGGCTGTCAGTGTTTTTCCCGCCAGCGTAGGGTGTCAGGGGTATATCCTTTTGTCCCAAGACTATGAGGCGCTTCTCATGTGTGTCTTGTCCTTGCAAGGTTTTAGGATTCATAGCTCAGAGGGATGTTGTTCTGCACAGGGTCTAGTAACCTGTGCACATGAGCCTAACTTGCCGTTGTGCCAAGTACACAAGGCTCGTTGTGTGACTTGTGTTATTTAGTCTAACTTGTCGTTACGCTGAGTGCGCAAGACTCATTGTTTGACTTGATTGCATTGATCTAATTTACCGTTGCGCTGAGTGCGCAAGGCTCATTGTATGACCTATTGGTGTTAGTCTAATTCGCCATTGCGCTGAGTGTGCAAGGCTCATTGTATGACCTATTGGTGTTGAAGAACACGCACCATTGCATGATACATGCAAGGTTATCTTTGTAAAAAGTAGTTAAGGGTATGGTTCTTTACGCAAGCATAGGGTTTTTGGGACAATACCCCCTCAAGTCCCCCTAGTCCAGTGCTGCTCCTACACGTATGTTGTAAAGTGGGAGGAGTGCTGAATTAAAAGAATTGTTGCATGCACCGTTAATGTAATAGCGAAAATTTTGACAAGGGTTGGGAGAAAACGTTTGTGTGAAGGAAACATTTTGTCATCAAGCTCTTTGAATTCGAAACTCTGCTTTCCTGACATTACAGGTGAGTTGGTGAGAAAAAGTGGGATTTGAAAGGACATCTGACAGCTGTAGCATGCACTCAGCCGTTTTGCCTGTCATTCATTAATGAATTGGCAGAGAGAGTGGCGACCACACCCACCGTCGTTGGCAACTTGCCTGCCACGCGTCTTTTTCTGGTTGGCTGTTATTGGCACGCGTGTGTCACGTTCTCCAACCGCAATAAATGAGAGCACTATAAATAGAGGTACCCTGCTAGGGTTTTCCTCATTCTCTCAACTTGTCTTTCACTTTCTTCTCTCCATTCCTTGAGTTCTTGTTTTTCTTCTTCAAAGTTATCTTTAATTTTTTTTCTTTTCTTTGTGCCTAATGGCTTCCAAAGGGCCTGAGTCTGCCTCTGGTGCTGGGACTTCGACCCTCTTGCCGACGTGTAAGTTGAGCCAGCAAGTATTTAAGGATATAGTTTCTGGTCCGGTTTCCCCCCAACTTGGGGGGGGGGGGGTTACCGGCTGACGGTGAAACAGCCGCCAATGCTCCGGCAGGTTATATCACCGTGTTTTATGATTTTTTGGTGAATGTAACTTCCGGTTGCCTGTCACCAAGTTTTTTCTTGAAGTTCTGCAGTACTATGGCTTCCACCTCTCCCAGTTGAATCCGATGGGGATGGTGAGGATAAAGCACTTCGAGTTTTTGTGCCGGTCGACGGGGTCTATTCCCACTGTCGACCATTTCCGCATTTTTTTACAAGCTCTATTGTTCAATGGGGTTTTATTCTTTTCAGCATCGTGCGCAGGCGCGGAAAATTTTGATCTCTCCTCCAAGTACTTTCATGATTGAAAGGCAAAATTCTTTTTTGTGAAGACCGGTATTATTCCTGTGCCTTTAACGTTCCGGGGGCCGGATGATATTCCGGCGGAGACCATCCCAATACCACTGTTGGACCCCTGGTATTGTGATCTGAAGGAGATCCCGGCGATTCAGTTGCTAGAGAGGATACTGGTGGCTGCGGGTATGAGCCTGCTGTGGAAACCCGACCGCCGATACCGGCCAGTGTACGTGGAGGAGGATCGGAGTAAGTGTTCTTATCTCGTTGTGTTTCCTTGACTTTGAGTTGTTTGTTGGCAAACATGCATGTGTTTTCTTGTAGAAGCCCTGTCACACCTCGACCCGCAGCGGAAATGGTGATCGGGGCATGATTGGGTTTTCATCAAAGCTCATGACATTTACTATAAAGTTTCATATTTATTATTTCTTTTTAAAGGAAAACATTACAATCAATCATACAAGTACAACATGTTCTATACATTTTTCAAGACTTCATTATTTTTCTTCTAAAGCAATTTATACGTGTTCCTTGCTTCAATCTGTCCACCTGTATCATGTGTAAAAATAGGGTTTTTGGATCAACAAAAAGTTGGCGAGTGAATCCTATGAAAACATTTAAACGTGTTCACTGTATCGATTATAAAATAAAGTGCATAACCACATATGAGTAAACGTAAATGTAAATTTAATCACAAAACACATAATATTAATTATTGCACACATATACACCAAATGAATGATTTTGAGGCACGCGTTGTTCAACTCGTCTCCCACGAGGAACTAATGGGCCTAATGAAATGATTTTGAGGCACGCGTTGTTCAACCCGTCTCCAACGAGGAACTGATGGGCCTAATGAATTGATTTGCACGTAACTTGATAATATGTAAGCACACAACACAACAAACAATATTTACATTATAAGTTTAGATCATATAATGGTAATGGCACGAGTTTGAATAAGCGAATTAATTTAAGTGACACATGATACACCCCAAAACATGAATAAAAAGGGGAATTTGTAAGAATTCACTCACAGTGGGTGCGTTTCTTGGATTGATGATGAATGCACGAATTTGGATTTAACTACGAGAGAAACTAACCTAAATAATAACATAATAATTCGATAAATAAATAAACTTTTATTTGAGATTAATAGTTTTAATTAGTGTTCTTAATGGGACTGTTAGATTTATTTTTGTGAGTTCAAGGAAATTTTCTAACTTCAAAAATATTATTTTTAAGTGTTTTTAATTGATTTTTAAATAAAATAAATAAATAAAAAGAAACTAAAATTTTTGACTTTTTGACCGTTGACCGTTGACCGGTCGGACCATGTTAATTATGTGCGCTGAGTGAGGTTCGAACTTGTGACCTCCCGTACGCGTGCACGCAGCTCTACCAACTGAGCTACGTGTCTAACCCGAAATAAATCTGATTTTAATTATATTTATATATTAATTCGATTATACCGAATTTTATTTAATTAAAAAGGTTTTTAATCCAATCGAACCGGTGTGAGAGTCTGGACTCGAACCTGCGACGTGCTCTATGTTTTGCACACAGTCCACCACTGTACTGTGTGTCTAACCCGGTTATTATTCCGGTTTTTATTATATTTATACACTATATAAACTTCATCTTCTTCCTGTTTAATTCTCAGTATTCGAACTCAACTGCTAAATCAGAAATCTAGTATGCTTAGTAAATTAAATGATAAAAGGACATGGATCAAAAGATTATACCGATCAGAGTCGAATTGAAATCCTCCGGTGATGATTCCGGCGAGTAACTGAAGATTCCGGCGAAGTGTAACTTGCGACAGAGGATCTACAGGAGGTTTGAGGTGAGTGTGGGTGGCTTCTGTCGAAGCTCTAGAAGTCCTATTTATAGAGTAAGGCAATAATGGGATAGATTCGGTTTTCCGGTGACCAATTCCGGCGAAATTGGAAATCTCCGGCGACGAGTTTCTGAGCACTTCAACTACGATAAAGTGTGCGGTCTTGAGCGAAAGAATTCCTTGAAGGTTGAGGGGGGTATTTATAGGGTAGAACAGGATGTATTGGGTCTGTATTTTGGTCAAGGTTCGCAGTCAAGATTTTCCGGCGGTTACGACTACAATTGAGGGTCAGACGTCGGTTATAACCGATGTAGACGTCGGTTATAACGTTATAGTCAAAAGGAAAATGGCTAAACTCGTGGATCGCCGGATTTTCCGGTGATTGCGAGTTCAGCCGCGCTGGAAGATTGGTTTGAATTCGGATTTCATCTTAAGTATTATTTGTTTCGATATAATAACAAAGAAGTCAAGTGGCGGAGCGGTGAAGTGTTTGTTTGTTGGAACCTGCTGACCCGGGTTCGAAACCCGGCAGCCTCAATTATTATTTTTTCTCTTATTTTTATTATTTATTAATTATGATTTAAAATTCTAACAATGTTTATTAATTATGTATCGTTTAAAATTAAAATAAACAATATATACGCGATGAAAATTTATGACTGACTATTCGGTTAATAAACGAAGTGGGTTTTGGAAACCCGTTTTTCGACGGATGTTACAGTATCCCCTACTTTTAGAAATTTCGTCCCGAAATTTAAGTAGTGGTATGTTTGACTCGAAAGGAGGGTGGTTTTGACAATTACATACTTAGAAGGGGGTAAGAGTTTTTAAATTTTATTTGAGGCGGTAACGTTCCTAGTAAGGGTTGAATACCCTGCTACAGGAATCGCTTTTTGGTGCCTAAGATAAGGAATATTGATAAACAGAGTTGATTGACTAGGTATGATCTCATGCACAAGAGTTTTGAGAGAATCGATACGTTTGGAAAGATAAGGTTATATCCTAAAACAAAACTTCTACCATGACAATACTAAAACCTACATGGAACTTCTCAAAACCGCCTGACAATGCTTCTGATCTTTTGACAAGAATACTTATATATAGGAAGTACCAGCGGCGTATCCACCATACCCTTGTCAAATTTTCATTGACTTTGTCTTTAAGTTATGATTAGTTCTATGTGACTCTAAAACATAAACAAACACAACAGCCAAAGCTTGAGTCTCAAATCTGAAAGGATACATGATTGCATGATGTCAGTACCTCTATCGTTTGTTATGATGAAGGGGTTAGTCTATGTAAAAGTGAGACACAACCCAACTTCTTTGAATGATGAGATTGAGATACGTCGAGATGTATGATGATATGAATGTTAAATCAGTGAGTATAAAACAAAACTTGAAATAGTAATTCGCATTAAGATTCTTGGATACATAAATTTCAAATTTATAATTGAGATACATAGAGATTGAGATAACATAAAGAAAACATAAAAACTAGACGGTTGGAGTTGAGTCTTGATTCTTGGTGAGGGAAGACTAGTTGGGTGGTTCGTTTGGGCCGTTATTATCTTCAACAGGATTGGCGTTGATGTTGTAAGCTCTTCCTCTTGCTGGCGGTGGAGCTGGGTTTGCTTGATTTACTTAGTTAACTGGGTTTGCTTGAGCTTGGGCGTTTATGATGTTAACCAATCGAGGGCACGTGTTTCTAAAATGGGTAGGGTCGCCACAATTAAAACAAGCTCGAACATATGAAAACATGGGATATTGGGGTTGTTGATATGTTTGGATCATGTTTTGAGTAGGGGGTGTGGTTTGGTTTTGAGAGGCGCGACAAGCCTTGCTCAAATGACCATAGCGTCCACAATTCGCACATAGTCGACAAGGTAAGGTAGATGGATGGTGATAAAAAATAGGTGTTGCATTGAGGGTGAGGTCCAAAGTAAGGTTTCTTATTTGGGTAAGTTGCGTTGGGTGCTACTTGAGTGATTGGGATAGCTTGGAGGGGTACGGCTTGTGAGGCTGGTTGATTGCGTTGGGTGACAGCGAAAGTTTGCCCATCTCGTTTTCTCTTAGAAATGGGTTAAGAAGGGGATTCGGTTTGGGTGGAGTTTGAGGTTTCAGTTGATGCTTTATCCTTCTTCTTCTCCTCCTTGAAGTCCTTATTCCGTATGCGGTTCTCGGTGAGCTTTGTAGCTAACTCCATTGCTGCTTCCAAAGTTGCAGGTGTGGTACTTATTACAGGGTCTTGAATTTTTGAAGGAAGACCTCGAATGTAGTGCTCGATCAAACGGTAGAGAGGAGTGAACAAGTTGGGGATCATTTGATTTAACTCAAGGAATCTCTTGTTGTATGTGGTGTGGTCGCCCTCTTTTTGTTTCAAAGAATAGAACTCATCTTCCAATTTCTTGATTTCGCTTCTTGGACAGAACCGTCTTGTCATGATTTCCTTCAACTCTTCCCAAGTCAAAGTCATAACATCTTCAGCACCTCGCTT
This sequence comes from Scalesia atractyloides, assembly GCA_947069175.1. Lineage (NCBI taxonomy): Eukaryota > Viridiplantae > Streptophyta > Magnoliopsida > Asterales > Asteraceae > Scalesia > Scalesia atractyloides. Next base: position 42,188,500 of record CAMTDV010000116.1, read on the forward strand.
GGCCTTCTCTGTATTCCACCATGTAAGTGCTACCCCGAACAAACGACCGGTAGCATATCGCACCTTGCGATCATCGGGGCAGTCGCAATTGAGAAAAGTGTTTTCCATCTCCTCAAACCAATGGAGGAGAGCGGTGACACCTTCAGTCCCTTCGTATTTTGGAGGGTCGTAGGATTTGAAATGCTTGAAGGTGCATTTAGTGGTATTTGGGGGAGGGTTGACAACATTTTGATCTTCTTGATTGATTGGGTTGACGGGATTAGCGGTAAGGGCTTGTTGAACTTGAACTACAATGTTGGGTATTACGGCCGCCATTTGTTGAGCGATTTGGGCAGCCATGCGCTCGCGGGATTTTCCTGCTTTCATTTTTCTACGAGCGAGACTAGAAGACATCTACAAGGAATACGCATTGAGAGTATGAGTTTGACGTTTTAGGTGTCATGTGTCGTATTTAGGAATGAACATTCATAAAATAAATATAGAATAATAAATCTACTACATCCATAGGATGTCTTGGGCTTTGCTCGTAATTGGGCCTTACATGCCGCCATACTTCACATTCGTAATCATGTGGGCCCCCATGATTACCGGGTCTTTCATATGGTTCGCATGTTTTAGCCTGGTAACGTACACTAAAACCCGGAGAAAATCGAGAAATATGTATGTAACGTATGAAATTCGGAGTGCATCCAGGTGTGGACACGGTGACACCTCAAAGTGGGGTTAGTTCGAACGACGTTTGGTGTGGCATGCTTTGGCCTAATAGGTCCTTCGTACTATCATCGTTAGTCCCCAGGTAGGCAAACTGGTCCGTTATATTGGATTTATACGAATGCCAACCTAGACAGGACGTTCCGACTACCGGTACTCGTACCCTTACAGTTACTACATGCCCGTCGTAGAACTCACTTTGATGAGATTGGAAAATGAAAAAAAATGCGACAAAATTTTGAATAGCGGAAGTATGAGAATGATTTGAATATGTGAACATTGAATTATGCGTGATGAATGTATATGTAGGCTTGTTATGTTTGACAATAAGTATAACTCATTAAGTATCACACAAAATAATAGTGGAAGGGTTTGCATGCATTTGTGTGTGTAATAAATACGAAACAATTAAACATCATGAGTTTGCATGTAACCACATAAGCAATTAAAATCTAAACAACTATAGTATAGGCTCTAAGGGTCTAATAACCTATCCTATACCCTATAGTCAAAAGCTCTGATACCAATCTGTCACACCCCGACCCGCAGCGGAAATGGTGATCGGGGCATGATTGGGTTTTCATCAAAGCTCATGACATTTACTATAAAGTTTCATATTTATTATTTCTTTTTAAAGGAAAACATTACAATCAATAATACAAGTACAACATGTTCTATACATTTTTCAAGACTTCATTATTTTTCTTCTAAGGCAATTTCTACGCGTTCCTTGTTTCAACCTGTCCACCTGTATCCTGTGTAAAAATAGGGTTTTTGGGTCAACAAAAAGTTGGCGAGTGAATCCTATGAAAACATTTAAACGTGTTCACTGTATCGATTATAAAATAAAGTGCATAACCACATATGAGTAAACGTAAATGTAAATTTAATCACAAAACACATAATATTAATTATTGCACACATATACACCAAATGAATGATTTTGAGGCACGCGTTGTTCAACTCGTCTCCCACGAGGAACTAATGGGCCTAATGAAATGATTTTGAGGCACACGTTGTTCAACCCGTCTCCAACGAGGAACTGATGGGCCTAATGAATTGATTTGCACGTAACTTGATAATATGTAAGCACACAACACAACAAACAATATTTACATTATAAGTTTAGATCATATAATGGTAATGGCACGAGTTTGAATAAGCGAATTAATTTAAGTGACACATGATACACCCCAAAACATGAATAAAAAGGGGAATTTGTAAGAATTCACTCACAGTGGGTGCGTTTCTTGGATTGATGATGAATGCACGAATTTGGATTTAACTATGAGAGAAACTAACCTAAATAATAACATAATAATTCGATAAATAAATAAACTTTTATTTGAGATTAATAGTTTTAATTAGTGTTCTTAATGGGACTGTTAGATTTATTTTTGTGAGTTCAAGGAAATTTTCTAACTTCAAAAATATTATTTTTAAGTGTTTTTAATTGATTTTTAAATAAAATAAATAAATAAAAAGAAAATAAAAATTTTGACTTTTTGACCGTTGACCGTTGACCGGTCGGACCGTGTTAATTATGTGCCGCTGAGTGAGGTTCGAACTTGTGACCTCCCGTACGCGTGCACGCAGCTCTACCAACTGAGCTACGTGTCTAACCCGAAATAAATCTGATTTTAATTATATTTATATATTAATTCGATTATACCGAATTTTATTTAATTAAAAAGGTTTTTAATCCAATCGAACCGGTGTGAGAGTCTGGACTCGAACCTGCGACGTGCTCTATGTTTTGCACACAGTCCACCACTGTACTGTGTGTCTAACCCGGTTATTATTCCGGTTTTTATTATATTTATACACTATATAAACTTCATCTTCTTCCTGTTTAATTCTCAGTATTCGAACTCAACTGCTAAATCAGAAATCTAGTATGCTTAGTAAATTAAATGATAAAAGGACATGGATCAAAAGATTATACCGATCAGAGTCGAATTGAAATCCTCCGGTGATGATTCCGGCGAGTAACTGAAGATTCCGGCGAAGTGTAACTTGCGACAGAGGATCTACAGGAGGTTTGAGGTGAGTGTGGGTGGCTTCTGTCGAAGCTCTAGAAGTCCTATTTATAGAGTAAGGCAATAATGGGATAGATTCGGTTTTCCGGTGACCAATTCCGGCGAAATTGGAAATCTCCGGCGACGAGTTTCTGAGCACTTCAACTACGATAAAGTGTGCGGTCTTGAGCGAAAGGATTCCTGGAAGGTTGAGGGGGGTATTTATAGGGTAGAACAGGATGTATTGGGTCTGTATTCTGGTCAAGGTTCGCAGTCAAGATTTTCCGGCGGTTACGACTACAATTGAGGGTCAGACGTCGGTTATAACCGATGTAGACGTCGGTTATAACGTTATAGTCAAAAGGAAAATGGCTAAACTCGTGGATCGCCGGATTTTCCGGTGATTGCGAGTTCAGCCGCGCTGGAAGTCCGGTTTGAATTCGGATTTCATCTTAAGTATTATTTGTTTCGATATAATAACAAAGAAGTCAAGTGGCGGAGCGGTGAAGTGTTTGTTTGTTGGAACCTGCTGACCCGGGTTCGAAACCCGGCAGCCTCAATTATTTTTTTCTCTTATTTTTATTATTTATTAATTATGATTTAAAATTCTAACAATGTTTATTAATTATGTATCGTTTAAAATTAAAATAAACAATATATACGCGACGAAAATTTATGACTGACTATTCGGTTAATAAACGAAGCTGGTTTTGGAAACCCGTTTTTCGACGGATGTTACAAGCCCCATTGTTCTTGGCCGCCTTTCAGCGGAAGGAAAGGCGAATTGAAAAGCTCCACTTGGGCCCGAATAAGCCCACTTGGTATGCGCAAGTTTTGGGCAATTTTGCCCTAATCAAAGATGCGGACCTGGACGTCCCCGCGCCTTCAACTGGTAAGTTCCTGTTGATGAATATTGCAACTTTGCAAGTGACTTATGCGCTGTTATGCTGTGATGCCGGCCCTCTGGGGGATCTGGGCACTGCCCCATATCACAAGAAGAAGCGATGCGCGGGGTCAAGCGTGGTGGTTGAGAAGGAGGTGACTCAACCAGGGGCTGGCCCTCTCAAAGGTAAGCGCGTTGTAACTGACAAGTGGAAAGCTTATGTAGTTGTGTCTGACTCATGGGAGGGTCTTGAACTTATAGGTGCGAAGAAGACTGCACCAAAGCAGGCGGTTATCCCTACCGCCAAACCTGCTAGTCCTGTGGACGCTGAGGAAATCCCAGAGGTGTCTCTTAAGCGAAAGAGGCGTCCGAAAGAGGGAAGATCTGGGGACATTAACTGCTAAGATATCCCTTGGTAATTTCGATAACCTTCACTAGTCTCTCCACATGTTTATGTCATGCATTACTAACTTTTATTGTTGTGCAGTGGGCGATGAGCTTTTGTGGAATCCACCACATGTTCGGCACCCACTGATTCTCCCATGACCCCGCTAGGTGGTCGAGGTGAAGACTCTGTTGCTGGGGCAGAAGAACCGGTAATGGTGAGGGAAGGGCCTCACGTGGTGGTGGAAGGTTCTGGTATGGATACTAATGCGGGTTCCGTTCGCGTAGGTGGAGGGGGAACCGTGGGTGGTGATGGTTGAACCCGCCGCGATTGTTGAAGAACCACAGATGTGTGACAATTTAATTTGAATGCTTTAAATAATTAAACTTTATAACAGTGTCATAAGCTATGAACAATCCTCATGCCCCGTACCATATTCGCTGCAGGTCGGGATGTAACATTTATTTATTTATTTATTGGTATTCCTATATAAATTGTGTTGAAAACAATATTGTAGTCTAAATCAATTATTTTGTATCATAAGATATTGCAAGAACCAATCAATACTCTACCAATATCGTGAAGTTCCAAGTCAATACAAACCCAACAATTTGGGTACCGATATCGGTGTTATTAGAGAATGAATACATAGTTTTAATAGCAATAATCATGAAGTTGGACACACCACATGATGAATCAGACACATTGTATGTCAGAAGGATACTTGTTTAAAAAACTAAACTAGTGTTTGGTATGCAGGAACAAACGACGAAATGTAATGAAAAAAATTGTGTTTAGTTGGTCAAGGTAATAGAATCACCCGTTATATAAGGCACTTCATTCCCTCAAACTCATTTCATTCAACCCCTTATTTATTTTTCATTCCATTCCCCTTCACATCCTTCATCACCTACACCGCCCAACACCACTACCACCCGCCACCCAGCACCATCACCACAATGCCACCCTCCGCCACTGACAACCACCATCACATGCCCGCCACCCGTCGCTGCCGCCGCCACCGTCACCGCCACCGACCGCCGCCGCCAAACACAGCCGACATACGCGACCACCACCGACCACAGCTACCGCCACCACTTGTCAGCGCCGACCACTACCACCCATTGTCACTGCCACCCTCCGCCACCAACCACCATTGACCACCGCCACCACTGACCACCACTACCACCCGCCATCACCACCAACTACCACCACACACTGCTGGCCGCACAACTATCACAATTCAGTATTTGTGCAATAAATATATTAGATTTCCGATTAATTTGCTACTGAATTGAAAAGGTAGCAAACTTTCCAACCAAGCAGGTTAATATCTTATATCCCTGGCAAACAGCTTGCTGAATTTGTTACCATTTTTATCGGTAGCAGATGTTGGTGACAATTGCCTAATTTTTTCGTTTGCAACAAATTTGAATTCTAACTCTAACTTTGGTTAAAAGGTTAATTAGATCTCTTTAAGATGACAAATTTTTCATTTAATCTTATAAGACCATTATGTAAGTAACTCCTTTTTATTTTTTTACACGGATTATTTATGTAAGACCCGCCACTAACTACCGCTGACCACCACTGCCACCATCATCACCCACAACCGCCGTCACCTGTCACCGTCACCCTCCACCGCGGACCAACGCCACCGCACCCCGACCACCGCCACGCACCACCTCTGCCAGCGGCCGCCACCTACCATCACCACCGACCACCACACACTGTTGCAGATAACTTTGATGTAGCATTATAACTAATTTAGATACATCGTTTTAATTAACACTGAATCTAATTTCTTTTAAATACTCAAATGCCAGTTCAAGTTACAGAGAACAAAATTATTAATATATTTTGTTAATTATACTAGTACTGCATTAAATTAGTTGTTAATTATACTAGTACTGCATTAAATTAGAAAAGAGTTAAACTCTTTATTTTTATGTTAAACATACAAATTAAAAAGAATAAAATTATAAAAGAAAAGTCAAACTCTATTACCTTATACCCAACTCTTGCCTTTTCTGCATATGCTCAACCTTATATTAATTATAGCCTTATATTAATTATAGTGTTTTTACGGAATCAATCTTTATCCTTCATTGATTTGATCAATGTCCATAAATCAATCAATGTCCATAATTTTTTAAAAGAAACTTTTTTATATAATCCAATAAACACATATATATGTCAGGATCAAATACAAATATGTTTACAATAAAAAACATAAGATTTGAAGTAAAAAAGATTATGACAACATTTAAAGGTAATTAAACCAAAGTAATTATTATATAGTAGATAATAATATATGAACCAAAAAGTAAAAGTTTTTTTAATTTTTAATTTTTTACTTATTTAAAATACTAATATGCATACTCATCGTAATAATGGCTATGGTTAACTTATGTTCGAAAATATAAAAAAGCTGCAACTTTTAGGAAGTTGAAAAAAGGTGATGCCACACATTCCGAAGTTTGGTTCTGCCGCTTTTATGTCGAATGAAACAACTTGCTTACTTTTATCTTTATTGTTCAAAGTCTAGCACTTGAAATTCATAATTTAATTACTTTGAATACCATGTGGGATGGTGCCCTGTTTAGAATCATCATATAAAAACCTGAATATAATTTAATAAGCAGGGATTTTTCCTTTTTGTTTATTCATTCTTACTGTAGCATACAGCGTTACATATAACTGTTCAGTTTCAGCTGTTCATTATTATCATATATTTGATGCGAAATACACACCAATGGATAAAAAGATAAGCATGCTTCTTTTTATTAATGTTAATACGTTATTATTATTATTGTTGTTGTGTTGTTGTCATTATCATATGATCATTCGTAGTTTTCTTTTTCATATTATCATTGATAGATTGTTGAGCCTATTCTTCTTGAGCTTCTGTCAAATGTAGATGTGTTTGTAATGAGTAGTGTGGATGATGCTGCAGATATAAATACGTCTTCAACTGCAGTGAAGCAAGGACCTTCTGCTGGTAAAGCAGCCATTGGGGGCCCATTTAACCTTATTGACCACAATGGGAGATCCGTTATTGAAAATTACTTCAAGGGGAAATGGACCTTGATATATTTTGGTTTTACTCACTGCCCAGATATCTAAGTTGTATTGACCGAATCGTGAAATCGCAACAAATAACAATTAAAGAAAGCTTGGAAAGTAGCAGAATTGTCTGCGTACATCAACATAACCTAAGGTGCTTTACCTTATTGCGTGGTTTTGTGTCAAATGAAGCTCTCAAAATAATTCTTGAAGATCGTGAACGATGGAAGTATCGTCTGGTAGAGTGTGATTGTCGACTTCGCACCAGTCATGGGTTGCCATGTGCTTGCGAACTTTCAAAATATATAACCTCACGTAAGTATATTTATAATTGCATCGAATTTATTGTTCTAAAGTCTTCAATAAAATAATCTTTATTTATATTTACATGCAGATCAATATGTTTATTTAGATTCGATTGATATTTTCTGGAGGAAGCTAGATATTTCACCATCGACCTCTTTGCAAAATTACCATGTTAGCTGTGATGATGAGCTGCAACTGTTTAAAGAAAACTTTGTTAAGCAGTCCAAAGATGGAAAAAAAAGTTGGTTAAGAAAACTAAAAAATATTTTCGATCCAGATAAAACCGACATTCAGGAACCTCAAGTTCAAAAAAAAATTCGTGGACGATCAAGCTTGGAATTTTCGCACCATTAGCACCTCTGCGGCTAGATGGGAAACCATGTATAGGTGGCGTTTGGAAATATATACCCAACTTTGTCGTCGTGAAAGTGGTTTTGTCGATCTAAGTGATTAATTATTTTAATATTTGCATGTTTCTTTTTTTACTGTAGACTCGTATCTTTATCTATTTGTAATGAACTTTTGAAATTTTGTATTTATATTTAAGAGTCTAGATTATTTATTTAATAATATTGAATTAAAAGTGGTGATAATATATAATATAAAAAAATATATAAAAGTCTTAATCATTATCCTTTTATTTAGGATTGAAATAATGTAAAAAGTACCTAATCATTACTCTATTGACTTCATCATCAATTGACTTAACAATAAAAAAACATTTAAAAGTAATCGAATCGTTACTTTTTTTTTATTAAACTGGTATATTAATCCTATACCATTGGTCTATTTATCATAACCCTAATACATACTGCAACCAAAATGAAGTAATTATTACGCGACATCAATTATTGTGGATTAATAATAATCACTCTATTTCAATTTGTTGTTGTGTAATAATATTACATTCCAACAAAACAAAAGTAACGTAATTATTATTATTTACTTTAATTCTTATAGAGTAATATAATTACTCGTGCTTACCTTTGTTGTGGAGTACTTATTTGGTATATAGAATAATTATTATATTTCAGAATTGTCATTGCGTTCTTAATTTTTTTACTTTGTGCAATCTGAACATGAAAAACTAATTCTACCAAATCCCAACTATATATGTATTGTGTATGTGTGAAATCCAAAATATTGAAGTGATAAAAAAAAGTTGTTTAACATCCGGTAGTCAAATAAATACTTTGTCTGAACACGTAATAAAAAATTTTGAAATGTAATGTCTATTTGTAAGGCTAATTGTAAAGGCGTTAAGCCTATGTGATGTGGATATGAACCCTAGTAAAACATCGTATGTAGGACGTGATCAATAACTTGAAGGAGAAGGCATGATTAAGATAACAAGGGTTATTAGCGAGAATGTGTGGTGGGTCCCTATGAAACCACCACTTAGATTCATCTTCTTGTTTTAAATTTTAATTTATTTTATCAAATGACGGGTGATGCACAAGTAAATTTATAAAATCATTAAACACTAAAGATGAAAAATGAGTAAAAGCTATGTGTACGTAATGGCGATGAAATCCTTACATATCGCTAGTACTACATTTCAACTTTGTGGAAAAGTACATGTGGATTAAATTTAGGTTATGCTCAAAAGTAGGTTTACATTTTTTTTCCTTTACGAATATATATTATTTTAAATAGAACTATTATTATTATTATTATTATTATTATTATTATTGTTATTATTATTGTTATAAAATTAATTTGATAATCAAAGCCTTTGACTCCTGTTTGTTTATTATTAGATTCTTGCATATTTTTTATATGCGAGCCTATGTAACTATGTATGTGATTGCCATCATTGATTTTTTGTCTAGCGATCAAGGGGAGGTGAGAAGCAATTTGCTTCTTTTGAATGTCTTGCGTTTAAATTCAGGCAAAGATTTTAATACTAACTTAGTGATACTAAAATGCCAACTATTAATACGGTTAGCGACATCCTAACCGTACACTATTAAAAAATGTATGTGATTGCCACGTTCCACCAGTTCATTCATCCTCCACTTATAGATACATATTTTATATATTAAGTCAAAATATAATACAACCTTGAAAATAGATAAGAATGAAACCATAGGTGACATTTTGAAACGATGGTAAGACATATATGTTTTGTACATACGTTATTACTGGAGTTATATTTCAGGAAGGAATTCAGATGAAAAAAGTATGAAATCCGGTTTTAATAATTCTAATTTAAGTTTTTGTTTCTTTTTTTTTGGAAATGGAACTCATTAATCGGGTTTGCTAACCGGGTCTTGGATATATCGGGTCGGATTTTGAGTGTTTGCTAGTGTACCCTTTAATTGCTCCATATATAATGCAATGTTTTGGTTCAGTGTAATCGTCGTATAACATATGTATTATGACTAATATTTCATAGTGTAAATCTAAGTTTAAATTACTTAAGGGGTTGAAACTTGAATTTGAGATTATAAAAAAACTAAAAAGCAAGTGGAATATAATCCTGAGTTGTATAGGTTCTTAGCACGGAACGGTGAAGTACCGTATATTTTACTAGGGTTTGTAATTTTCAACGAAGGGCTTTTGATTTAGTGGTATCTTAAAGTTAGAAAAGACAGTTTTTTTCAACTGGTAAGAATTAAATTTCTATACTTGTAACGTGAGTTGTCCCTAAATATATATATATATATATATAAATAGCCACACGACATCGAATGGAAAATAAGTTGTAGAATAATCAACACATTATCTTGACAATTCCTGGCTCTTGGTTCCTTGGTCAACAAGTACAGCTTATACCTTATTAAAAGATATACGAAAATTTCAAGTCAAACGTTAAACTCGCCCTTGTACGTCCAAGTCAAACTCTCTGTCTATATATAACTACAATTCCCTGGTAGCAAATTCATTCAAGCCATCACAGAAACAACTTCAAAAAGCATTAAAATAACAAAGCTTTATATCTTATAAGCATTTCCATATCTTTCAATAATCTTGTAAGATGGCTTTCAAGAATGCATGCACCCTTTTGGTTTTTCTTGTTGTTTTGATTGCTGTTATAAGCCCACTTGTAGTTGAAGGTAGAGTCTTGTCTGAGGACATTGATGGTGCAAACCATCTCGCTACATACTCAACCATGTATGAAAAAGCCAAGAACGGTATGTCGTTATGGCTCCAACGACTTGCGTCTGGTCCCAGCCCAAGAGGACCTGGTCATTAGGTTGGTTTGATTTTGATGTATCATGGATCGATGATGCTGGTCGAGTGATGCAACCGAAAGTAGGAGATATTCGTTGATTCTTTTCTTTGTTTTTTCAGTTGTACATTTACAAAAAGGGTTGAATAACATATTTTTTTCACCTACTAAGTGTAAAAATGTTATTAATAAATCATAAGTGTAACCTCTCTTCTAATTAAATTTTGGCTGGAATTTATTCTTTCCACGTTCAGACCATCCTGAATCCAGGACAATTAGTTTGAAAACTTTGTCGGGACTGGAAATTATAACGCATAAACTAATTTTTAGTCGATGCCCCTACATTAAATGAATACATTGAGCTCTATATGCATACGACTATAACACATACGTATTACTAGAGAATATACAAGAATACAAAATTGGGAATCGGGTCGAAAAAACCGGCACAAAATTTTGCCACTGAACTATCACAAATACAGTCTCAAGATTTGAGACCACTTAAGTACGATCGAAAACAGAGGTAAAGTTTATGACTGTTTCATTTAGGGTTGTAGAAAAATGAAAGGGTCTACATATTCACACACCCATCTGCTTATTTGGACACATTCTAGACGGATCGTCTAGACCTAGACGAGGCGTCTAGGGTTCCTTTCTCCGACCACATTCTTGCCCTCGTACAGTGTCAAATCAGTCACATCAGACGGGGCGTCTAGCCCTAGACGGATCCCGAAGACGACCTGCCCAAGACATGTCGTCTAGGCCTAGATGACCCGTCTTGGAGGTTGATCTTGACTTTGGTGGTCTGCATGCATGTGAGTAAAGTAGTAAAGTGATACGCCCCGTCTTGGCCTAGACGGGGCATATATTCTTTGTTAAATAGAGCCATGCAGAGCATTTGATATCACATGCAACTTGCAATTCGTCGGAATTCTCTGCGTCTTTTTCTTTGGCTTATATTACTTCATCTGATATCATTCAAAGGTGGTGAAATGTCATCATACTGGGACGACAACTATTTCTTTGTGCCGTATTCTTGCGAGTCATGGGTGCCCGAAGCCAATCCGGTAACACTTATTAGGTTAAAATACTTGTTGTTTTAATTATTTACTAATGATGATACCGTTGTTAGGGGGAGACCGTTGTTCCCGATTCTAACGAGCAAGATGAGGTTGTGTCAAGTGTACAAGGAAATCAAAACAGACTGTTTCTAGATTTGAACGAGCTTCCTCCCGTTGATGAAATATCCCATGTGGACGACTCGTACCAAGTTGATGCACCATGTGATCCTGCGCAACATGGGTTTTCGGATTATGGATACGGGTGTGAATATTCGTACGTGCAACAACATGGTCCGGATGGATACGTAGGAGACGGTTACGAACGTTACAATGCAACACAGTCTTTGTACGGTCAAGAAGTCTACCTTGATGGTGGAGGTTATGGTGGTGTGGACCCCCATGCGCAGGCAATCTGTACCTCATAGAACATATTTATTTATGTTGGGCAGTTGAGTAAACATAAAATCTAGTATAACGATATCGATGCTGCAGGTTTTCAACTCTCTAGATGAGCTAAAAAATTGGGCACAGGAAACGACAAAGGCGGATGGTTTCGTTATTGTGACCCAACGATCAAAGGAAATTGGTAGAAGGACCGGGATGGTATGGCTTGAATGTGACCGTGGTGGTCAGCATCATACTACAGCAACGGCTAGAAAAGCTGAAAGCAAGAAAACCAGTTGCCCGTTTTACCTGGTGGCTGTGCGAGACCATCCGTATGAAACATGGGGGATAAAAGGTGGAAAGGCTGAACATAACCACGAACTCTGTGAGGACCTATCGGGCCACGCGTTTGTGCGAAGGTTTACTCCTAACGAATACAGATTGATCGAGCAACTGACAGCTCAAAACATGGAGCCGCGCAGAGTTTTCAAACGATAAGGAAGCAGTTTCCCGACAATTTCCATGTTCAGAAAGACGTTCAAAATGCAGTTCAGAAGCTTAGGGCCGAACAAAGATACGGACTGACTCCCATTTGAATAGACGTGTTGTCTAGACCTGTACGCACCGTCTATTCATATTTACAATTTTACTCGTGCGTGGCCACCCGTCTAGACCTAATTCAGGAGTAAAATGGTAATTAACCACCTGAGTCCTTTATAGCTCAGAATGGTTAAATACCATTTTACCCCTGAATTAGGCCTAGACGGGTGGCCACTCAAGGGTAAAATGGTGATTCGACATTTATTCCATACGTGTTGTCTGGACCTAGACGCCCTGTCTATGGGTCGTATATGACTGGCCAGCCTAGACGACCAACCACATACGACCACCAAAACACACACACACACACATACTCAAACACACACACATATGTATTTTGCTATCGTATTTGGAGCGTATTTTTGAGGAAATCAACCATCTCTGGTACGTATTTTCACCTAAACTTCATTAATCTTTAATTTATTATGCATTTAGACCGTAGGTTGTGTTTGAATTTGATGAATTTTGGGGTTTTTGAGCTGTGATGTTTAAGTATTTGGGTTTTTTGTTGAACAAGATGGGGCATCTACCCCTAGACGACCCCAATAGATGACCAGTTTATTTTTTTCTTTTATTTAACTTATATAATTTAATGTTCTAATATTATGTATTAATATTTGGTTTATTGTTATTATTTGTGTCATATTGTTATTATTATCGCAGATTAGTTATGGACGAGATTGTTCGATACACGGGTACCCACATCCGCATGGTCCGCGACGGGCTCCGCCAGCGCCGGCGGATTCGCTACACGGCCACCCCTATCTTGAGTTCCCGCTCGACACCGAGGCCGCCCATTTTCGCGGGAAGCTACGTCGGATCGCACGCGGCAGTCGACTGAGATGCGATCGAGGCGATTAGTGAGACGCCGAGATTGCGTTTTTCGTTCCCGTTGATTCCCCGTGGCACCGTCTGTTTGACTTGGCTGGCATGCCGAGTTATAGGGAGCTGCTCATCGAATTCCTGTCGACCTTCACGTTTCACCCTCCACGGGTTGACCAGCCGCCTCCCCAGCCACAGGGTCCTCCCCCTCCGCCTGAGGTTTCATTTAGGCTTGTCGGTGTGTGGCGTTCGATTACACTTGCTGAGTTTGCCGTTCATAGCGGTATATACCGGCAAGAAGAGATTGCTACGGATGTTTATACGGAGGGGCTAGTGGTGGTGGTTAGACCCACTCTTCTTGGATTTTGGGAGGTGGTCGCAGGCCATGACACTTGGGAGCATGTCAGGGCGAAGGGGATGATTTCATATGTTGCCGACCCGTTGTAAAGGTACATACGTTTATTACAGTAATTATTTGATTATTGCTATGAATTAATTTCCGTATTTCACTAATATTATGTTAAGGTATCTACATCGGATGCTCGCTAGTCTTTTACCGCTCGCGGACACAGCCATGAATGGTGTAAGAGCACCGATTTATTTTTCTACTATTGCCTATTGTATAGGAGGCCATGCGCACTTGCGCACTGTCTAGCCCAGTACTTCGCCTCTGCCCATCACTAGTAGGAGCGCGGATTTTTGTACGACCGGGCGTACGTTACCGTGATTGCCCGGTCGTTGGGTCTTCTGCCGGAGACTGACACACACTTGCAGCCGGCCATACCGTCCACGCAGATGGGTTTTTAGACCTTGCGGGGATGAAGCTGGTGAAGAGGTTCGACCTGCTAGGCGAGCGGTTTAAAACACGCGAATGTGAGCATGGATTCCGGAGCCGCTGCCAGATCAATTCGATCCAGTCTATTCGCCGGGAGATGAGGCAGCGGTCGTCGAGGAGCCTCCAGTTGATTTAGACAGACCGACACCGCCACCGCCAACACCATCTCACGGGGCGCCCAAGTTTCCGCAGCACATTACTCCAAGTGATGCCTCGGGAGATGCAACATACACGCACTTACGAGTTGACGTCGACAGACTTATGGATCTCATGGGCTGGGTGGTTCGGGAGTTACAGGATAGACGAGAGAGAGAGACGGGTTACCTCCTATACCGCACCCACCACCTCGAGCACCACATCAGCAGCAGCAGCAACCACAACAGCCAAATCCTGACTCCGGCTCCGACTCGTATGCATAGACGTTTTGTATTTAGTATTCAGCTGTACAGATACATATTGTTATGTTACATATGTTATATTTAACTTTGTTTTCAGTTATTCGATTACTTGATGATTGTTTGTGTTAAATCGACGTTGAAATGTAATACGAAAACACATATATACTTCTTGCATTCTTCTTAAAATGTTGAAAACAATATTAAATTTAAATCTTATTTAAAAAAATACAATGTAAAAACAATTAAATATTTAAACGATCGGTTACGCTAACTTATTTTTATACAATAAACAAAACTTTTTAAAAATCTCAAAGTTACACCACAAAAAAAAAATCAACCTCCAACAACCAATTTACCCAACCAAAACACCCCTTTTTCAAACTCCAACAACACCCCTTTTCAACTAAAAAAAACAATGGTCCTAGACGGCCCGTCTACACACATAAATTTCTACGCCCTACCATGCACCTGCTGACCCCTAAAAATCTGTGCCTAGACGGGACGTCTAGGCCTAGACGACCCGTCTAGGGCTCAAGAGTGTCCAAATAGGCATCTGGGGTGTCCGGATAGATTGAGCCAAAATGAAAAAGTACTCAACTAAAATTATATTCATGTATATAATGGCGGATCTAAAAGAAAAGTTGAGGGGTTGTGTGGGCTATTTTTTTTTCTTTTTTGTGTAGTGGGTAGCCGATACATTAAACGAATAAGAAAAAAATATTACACTAAAAATGTAACTCGTGAAGACGTTGAGAGGTAGTGTGGGCTACCTCTCAGTGGCGAAGCTTGAGATTTCCGACCGGGGGTCGGAAGTCACCGGAACTAAAATTATACCTTAAAAATTATAAAATTAGGGGGTTGAAAACGTATATACCTAAAAAAAATTATATACGAAACCTACATATATAATACTACTGAGCGAAAAGGTCAAAGGATTGGGCTCCCCCTCTTCTAACCTGTGCCTCTGCTACCTCTCAGGGTATGCTAGATCGCCGCTGCAAGTATTTCTTGCAACCCTCATGGAATTATGAAAAAAAAATTACTTAAAACTAAAAAGAAATTCTGGTCGCATATCAGTCGCAAACTTAATTTATGATTGTTTAAATCCAAACGTGAATAAACGCAACATTGTAAAAATATATTTGAATTATAATATAAAAATCTAGTTGCAAATTGTGAAAAAAAAATACAAACTACAAATAACACACCGTCGCAAGTCAGTAGCAAGAAATGGAAAAAAAAATTAATTTCAAAATTAAACGTCAATCACAAATTTGTGGAACCTTCTTGGACTTACGGAAATATAATTAACTTTTATATTTCTTCTTCATTTTTACATTTATGTTAAGGTTGTTGGTGTCACGTATTTACATTGTAGATTGATATAATTCGAATTGGTTTCAAATTTAGTTTTTTATGTTTGTATGATGTGAATACTCTAGTGAAGTTTAGTCATATGATAAGGTCGTTGGTGAAAACTGACGTATATACAATATATATTGATATAATCTGTATTGGTCTCAAATTTAGCTTTTTATGTTTGTATGATGTCAATACTCTAGTGAAGTTTAGTGAATTACGGATTAATCCCTGAATACTCAAGGAATATTATTGTAAAGTTTATACTAAAGAAAACAAAAAGAAAATTACAACAAATGTATTGGATTCATATAAATGAAATCTGAGTTGTCATGGCTTAGGTGAAAGGAGTGTCAATCCCTACCATAGTGACACACTACAAGAATTTTGATCATTAGCAATGACAATCGATTTATCGTCGCTAATGATTCGATCCGGAACGCCGTGTTAAGAACAAACCCTGACCATTCATTTCTTATCTTGGTCAAACGGTCGGGGTTATTTAACCAATATCGGAGACATAATTAACCAATAGCGGTGACATATGTCGCCGCTAAAACCTTAACACATAATCAACAGCTAAAAGTGGGATTTCTTCCCTTCATTCACCATCTTCCCCCAACACTCTTCACCTCTCTCACAAAGAAAATCCAAATCCGTCCAACCTCTTCAATTCCCCCAAATCGGTTAGTATTGTTGATTTCTTATCTATTTGTATAACTTTTGTTTATAATTTCTTCTTTAATTTGTGTTTTTGTGAACTAGCTTCACCAGAGCACCTTGACCATCACCATGGCCAAATTGGCTTCACCTCTTGAAGATCGGTTAGTTTACTTTCAATTTCTTTTGGTAAAGGATCAATGTATGTCACCTTTTACCTACGAACACCATCTTTTGCTCTATCACCTCGGCGAAAGAAGCAGCACCACCATTCTTGTTAAGAACATTAGACCAATTGAAACCCTCATCTTGTTGAATTATTATCACCGCCTTTTCAGTTTGTTTATATGACGAAGAAGCTGATTGGTTAGATGTGGATTTAATTGTTTGAACATTCTAAGTTTGAGGATGAGGTTGACTGTGATTCCTTTGTTGAGGACGATATTGATAACTTTCTGATTAAAGTTCTCTCTGCTTCCAAATGGATCGTGGTTGCCTTCAACGTTTGGTTTATAACATTCTCTCTTGAAATGTTCTTTTTCTCTACAATTAAAACAAGTGACTTTGCTCTTATTAAAGCCCAATTTCGTATCATCCCCAGCCAAATCTATACGCCTGATAATATCCATGAACCTCTGTGCCCAACGAACCACAATAGCTAGACACCAGCGGATATCCATTAATTCCATCTCATCTGGATCAATCTGATCATAATCTTCGTTGGTCGTATTGTACTTTCTGATCTTCCCAGCAATTAAGCAATCATTGACGTGAGAACTCTAGATGGAAGCGCCATATGTTCTTGAGCATTAGGTACCGATGAGTTCTTAAGATTCAATAAATTGACAGAAATGTAACATTGTTGACTTGGAGAAGAAGTAGGTTGAATCTGAGTAACATTTGGCAGGCTTTGAGAAAGATATGATAAATTAAGAAAAACACTCAATTGACATAAAGACGAAGAATCACTTAGAAGCCCACTTTGAATACCACAAGAAAACGCATTTGAACTTCCTAAACGCCCACCACTAGAACGACCTACTTGGTATGTTCTTTTGAATAGCTGGATAGGTGTAACCAACTGATTCATTCGATACAACCATGCAAGTATACTCTCCTGAACCACCAGTACAAGCACTAAAAGTTGTTTGTATTATTGGGCCTGAAACAACACTTGATGAACTTTCAATAGCTCGCTACAAGATAGGATCTTGTTGCATGAACTTTAATTGCATTTTCACTTTCTTCCTCTATTCAAGTTCTTGAGCTTGTAATTTCCTAATGAATTCATTGATCGACGTAGTTTGGTAACTTGGTTGCCCTTTTAGCACCAAAAGAAAATTATCCCACTCAGATGGTATGAGTCAGCCCGTTTCTTGATGTTTCAATAATTCTAACCCATTATCCATACTCATCCATTTCCAAAAGAAGATGAGCATAGTGATTAGTCAGACCATTTTAGGATCAGAGTTTTAACGTGTGTGCTTTAGGTGAACTAATTATGTATGAATGATAGTATAAGATGTAATCATAGCAGAATTATATTAGCACACAAGAGTAGAAAGTTTATCAAACTGTTTTATATTCAAATCAAATGATTACAATTACAAGAATAATTATACAATCTCCCCCAGCCTGATCATTCACAATCTGTTCGTACAAAAGGAATGTCTGTGATGTGATAAAATAGATCTCTAACAGGTGAGATCTATTTATACTAAGTACAAACATCTGTTTGCAATCAGGGCTGACATCACCTTAATAGTGACATCTAACATTCCTAACAGAATAAACTCCACAGATGTTAGAAACATCTGATGGAATTTACAATTGTTCTATTATAGCTAACATCTGCTTGAGACTAACACTGTTACATTAAAAGGTCTGTTCTTCAAACCGCTGTTGGCTTGTTCCAAACATCTGTTTATGCCTAACAGATGTTTGGTATTCTCCATCAGTGCGTTGTCTTCAATTGGGCTTTGGCCTTGAACAAATGTTCCTTCTTCTTCTATAGAGTCTTCAAGTCTTTGGACAGATCTTTGCCAACTTCAAACTAATGTTCTATTAGTGTTCAAGATTCACTATTTTTTAGGAGAGTTGTAGATCATTACTTGTTTATTTCTTGATCAGAGTAGTATGTTTGGACTTTTGATATCATCTGTTCTTTTGTAGGTCCAACAATCTCCACCTAGAACAATTACCAGAATCTGGCCCCGCTAAGAAAACCCTTTTGTGAAGTAATGAAACCACTATTTTGGTGAACATTTATTTTAGATAAAGTATACATGTTACACCCAAATTCATTTTAAAGCGAAAATGGGTCAAGTATCCTCACGGTATGCGAAATGCTTTCTATAAGGTGAGCTTGGATGATTTGAGGGTTGGAGCACCGAAGTTAGCCTAAAATGGGAAACAGAGGTGTGTGAGTTCATGGACTTGATGATGGATCGGATTCGGAAATTTAATAGTATGAATGTACATAAAAAATCTATCTTGTTTGGAGACTCAATTTGGACACCATAATAGTTGATGTTCTTTATGAGTTTGCACTCATTGGAAGTCAAAAGTAAGGAGTTCAACACTTAGATAAAACTCCACCTTAACACATGATAGTCTATCATGGGTTGGTTGCTATCATGGTTTGGTTTTAGATAGATTATTACATATATTTTTGTATTGATATAGTTATAGCCTAAGTCTAAGTCATAGATTGTCAATTATGGTCATGTATTTAGAGGTTGGGTAATCCACTAGCCTCATGAAGTTAACCAATGCACAAGTCATCATAAGGATGATTCGGATGGTCATGAAACATAAGTATGTAAAATGAAAAGTATCTAAATCACTAAGTAGCCAAATGAGCACAACCAAGACATGTGCATACCCAACAAGGCAAATGTTGGAGATGAAGTGTGGTTGGTTCATTTAGATTACTTGGAATCTACTTGGTGACTTAGATTGTGAACTTAAAAGCATAAACTAATACATCTAACTCACCCAAACTACCAAGCGACTTGACTAGACGAGTGCATTCTTAATATGGATAGTGTTTGGAGACTTGGTATAGTCTAATTCACTTTGTTACTTGGGAGTTGTTTGGTGACTTAGAAATTAAGCTAAAACACCTATCATTTCTAGAACAATCATCAATCCAACCTATCCAAACAATGGGTTTTGTGGTAACTTAAAGATGTTCAAGAGATGAGGTAGGATGAACAAGGTTTTGAAAAAGTTCGATAATAACAGAAAATAAACTCCACATTTGACCTCAAAATGATGATGTTTCATCTTAGTTTACCATTGTGAAAAAACTCCTAGAGGTTTATCCAAGTGATATGAAGCAAGAATTCATGAAGAAGAGAAGGAGAAAGTAAGCTTTAAACTCACTTTTGCAATTGAACTTCTGCTCAAAATGCAAATATGAATCCTTGAGAGAGAGCTTGGGAGTAAGTTAAGAGTGTGGAAAGTGAAATGGAGTGGTGGGAGGCTTATACTTATAGTAGAGGATTAGGGTTTAAGTTTAATAGAGTTGTAAGGTGATTGGGGGTGAATGGAGGAGGGAAACTGGCCAACCCGGATGTAAGAACAACATGTAAGTGCACCTTTTAGATGATAAATGCTGGATGCTGCTATTGAAGATTCTTCAGGGTCTAGTGTGTAAATTCCATCAAGTTTATGTTTTGTCAAACAAATTCAGATAGCATGTGTCTATCTAGTCCAAATTTGTTGGTAAAATTGGTAGTTTGTAGAACTTAATGGTAGAGTTTTGTGGAATGATAGAGTTTGTAGAATGATAGAGTTTGTAGATTGAAAGATTTTGTTGGAAGATATTGTAATGTCCGAAGTTGTATGTAGATACAAATTTAGACCTGGCTTGTTTTTGTAAGGACTTTCATGTCCAAACATCTCATATTTATACTTTGTGAATGACTGCAATGGGACGAGCTTTTGAGATTTATCATTCTGTGCAAGTTTTCTCTTTGTGTGAAACCCTAGATATTGTGTGTTCTTGTGTGTGTTGGTAATTTGTGAATACTTAGTGGATTCACAGATTGTCGATCATCATCTCTCGTTCTCAACTCCTTCTACATCGTGTCCTTGCAGCAGTTTGGATCACGTGGTGGATTCTGCACACCGCGTGACTTGGTGTTTCATGTATGCGATCCTGTTCGGTTATTCGAGGTCTGTAGGTGGGCTTACAAGTGGTATCAGATCAGACTCTTAATTGAGAGGCCCTTACCGCTGTGATTTTCGGGTAGAAGATCAGATTTGTTGTTTGGTTTTTGTTTGATCTTGTGGGTTTTCTACTTTCTAGGGTTTCTTACCTTTTTCTTATGTTTTTCATGGATTCCCTCATCTATTTCTTGATTTCTCTTAATGGATATAGACTAGGTTCCTATTCTTGAGTGATTGTTCTTGATTTGATTGTTAAGATTAGGATTAAGAGAGTGTAAGATATACAAATTCTCTGTTGTTTTCTGAAAAAGTGATATAGTGTTCTGAGGTAAGCAATCATCATTCTCATTTAGGGTTTTTACTTTGTCCGATTTTATCCATGTGTCTGTATTTGTTACTTCTAAATTTATTGATGATCAAGTGTGAAGTACGCTCGGCAAATAAACTTGGAAGCTTGTTGTTAGAATATCTAATCCGAATTTGGTGAAGGTATTATGTCCGAGTTTGTTGGAACCTTACAATCCGAATTTGTGGGTTGCTTACAATCTGAATTTAAATGTGTCCTCTAATCCAAATTTTTTACTTCTAGTTCGAGTTTACAGGTCAGATTCTATAGTGTCAGGGTTTGTGAGTATTCTAGTCCGAATTTAAGTGTTTGTTTCATTAATCCGAATTTATTGAGTACCTCCGGTCCAAATTTAAGTTCCATAAAATCCAAATTTGTGGTATCCCTCTTATCCGAATTTGTGATTTAGTCTGATAAATCCGAATTTGTGTGTTTATTGAGTCTGAATTTGTGGGTTGATCTTCATCTAGTCCGAATTTGATAGGTTTGTTCATACATCCGAGTTTTTTTATTAGGTTTTTGGATCCGGGATTGTAGTAAGTGCGTATTTCTCTCCGGACTTGAGAGATTCTTGATTATTGTTAAGTGTTTCTGAAACCAAAACCTTCTGTTACCAAAATTTTGTGAACATGGCAAGCAATTTAACTACAGTTTTTCATAACATTAAACATAACAATGAAGTTGGGAGTAGCGATAAACCTCCGATACTTTTGAATGAACTAGATTATCCAGAATGGAAAGGACAATTTGAGAGGTACATCAAAGCCAAAGATTTAAGGATGTGGTTTTGCATGACATCGGGTTATGGAGAATGACCAGTTCAAATGATGACGATTGTAGGGTATTTGGCATTAACTGATGATCAAAGAAAGTACTACGAATGTGAAGAAAAGGCGATGTCTTTGATCACAATGTCTTTACCACATAAAAGTTTCTCAAAAGAGATGTGGGATAGTTTGAGTGAAAGGTATGAAGGCAATGAACTGTTTAAGAAGAGAAGGTTGGAACATCTTAAAACACAATTTCTTGTGTTTAAGGCTATGAAAAATGAATCATTAGATGGTCTTGTCAACAGATTTTATCAACTTTTGAGTGAGTTGGACAGAAGTCAGTAGGTTTATACACAGAATTTGAGAATGTCGAGAAATTTTTGAATTGTTTACTGAATCAGGGGAATCTGTTTACTGCTTTAATCAAAGAAAGTCCAACATATGATGTGCTAACGCTTAATCAGACAGTTCCGAAGATTAAGGGTTATGCTTGGTCTATGGAAGATCAAGTTTCTGATTTTGAAAAACTCCAAGGCCCTACACTTTACCAAGCTAAACAAGCTAAAAAAGGAAGCAGTGAGGGTGTCGCTTTTCTATCAGATCATACCACTCAAGGAGAAGTCATGAATCAAAGTGCTTTTCTTTGTAGCAACAATGGAGGTGTTGTGGGTGGAACTCATACTTCTCAAGGAACTTCGTCTTTGAATGTTAACGCTAGACAAAGTATAAATGTGCCTCAGCTTGATCCTAAATGTATAAAACTCATTGAAGAAAACATTAGTCTTCTTGCATCATTTATGACTGCATACCAAAATTTTGCTATGGGAAAGCTTGTTAAACCTTCTAGTCTTGATGAAGATTTTGATCAGATTGACCTCGACGAAATGGAGGAGTTGGATTTGCAATTGCATATAGCATTATTAATTCGAAGAGATAAGAAATTTCTTCACCAAACTTGAAAGAGTTTTATCGGCGGTAACACAAAGACTCGTAAGGGAATAGATATGGCCAAAGTGAAATGTTATAATTGTGGTATCAATGGTCATTATGCAAGAGAGTGCCGCAAACCAAAACGAGAAAGACAGGGTAACAATGGTCAAGGAAGCTCATCAAGATCCAACAATCAAAGCCCGACTTCATAAATGCAACTCCTTTTACTTCTACAACAACTTCATCTGATAATCTGAACCCTGGTCTAAACAATGCATTGGTTGTTCAACCCCTTCAATCTATTAGCAAGCCACAGGATTGGGGTATTGTTATGGAAGATATAGCTGGTGCTATTGTATCACAAACCATGGTATCACAAGCCTTCATAGCTGAGATTGTTGAAGAAGAGTTTGGAGATATGTTCGAAGAAGCATAAAGAATTAAATGTGGTGGCAGAAGCTCTAAGTGAGAAGCTGGAAAAGGATAAAATTAATAAAGCTAAAGAATGTTTGAGAAAAGAGAATGAAGAAGAGGAAAGCAAAAAGAAAGAAGAAAAGAAAGTAGAAGATGGTCGGTTTGAATTCAAGATCACGAATGAAGAAATGCAACGTTTTCCTGATAAAGAAATGGCAAAGCAGGAAGCTGGAAATGCAAACTATTCAGCTCAAGCATTCATGGCAAACATCAAGGTACAAACTAAACTTGCTGATAAAAGGTGTCCTAGATGTGTTGAATTTACGTTCTCCATAACAGCAATTTGATTACTGATCTGGAGAAATCTGGAGAGCTAGTAGTTGAACTTTCTAGTGCAAACAAGGAACATAGAAGTAAGGTAACTGCCTTGAAAAATGATATCTCTGAGTTTGAGAGACGACTAGCTCAAGCAACAGTAAAAAATCAAGAGTTAAAACTGAATTTGAAACTTGTCAAAGTAAATTTAGACAAAGATAACTTGATTTTAGATTTGCAACGCCAACTTGGAAATTCGAGAGTTCATCAGAAGTGATGAATTATTGTATAAATAGCCAACATTCCCAGATGAAGAAGATAAAATGTATAGAGTTGGCTATAAAAAGGTTCCACCACCTTTTAATAACAACTATACATCGACACCTTCAATTGATCCTGAGATTGCAAACTTTGTTCCTGTTGCTCCTCTGACTGTAGATCCTATTAGTGAGGAAGAGTCTGAATCTGAAACAGATTTGGATTCAGAACAAACGAGGTCGTGTGATGCTAGAGCCAAAGAAGTTAATTTGAACAATCTTGAGGATTTAATTAACTCAAAAATTCTAGTAGCTCTAAATCAAGTTCAAAATTCAAAACCTAACAAGAAGGTAAAAAGAATGCTAAAAACATCAAGAAAACAAATTTTGTAAAAGGCGAAACCTTTAACAATGAACTTGAAAAGATCGAAAGAGTTCAAATACAGATTTTGTAAAACAAAGTGTCAAAAGCTCAACTAAAGCATCCTCGTCCTCTAGCAATCAAGATGAGCAACAAGAAAAGCTTGATAAACGGCGATGCTATAAATGTCGATTGAAAGAACATTTAGTTGCAAATTGTCCGAATGATAACAACAAAAGCCATGTTGATCCTGATCTTGATAAACCTTTTGTCACTAAACCACAAAATAAACCTAAAAAGGATGATAAGAAAGGTGGTAAAACTCAAAAGGTAGAAAAACCTAAGGTTGAAAAACAAGAAAGTAAACCAGTTGTTAAACCAAAGGTTAAAAATCAACAAGAAAAGGGTATGGAAAACGAGCGTTCGGATAATTGCAGTGATCACGGTTCATATCATGGTTCAGAAAGTTCTTCTACAAAACGTGAGGGTCGTCAGAAAACTCCAGCTCGATGACCAACTCAAGTTACTTTTCGACCAGAAGAGCAAGATAATCAATCAGCAGGTTCTTACAATCACAGCGTATGATCTCATGCTCAAAACTGTTATATTGAAAACCGAAACATGTCACTGACCAGATTCCATGGTCAAAGACAAAATTCAAGATATTAACAACGAAATGTCTTTCAAAATAACGAACAACCAGGGTTTGATAGAAGTTTTAGACCTCAGTACAGTCAAAACTTCGGGTATCAAAATTCTTGTAATCGTTATGGAGGTAATTCCAAATATAATAACCGTCTTAAAGCTATGTACAATCCTCGATTTACGGGTGGACAGTCTAACAATTTCCAAGGTGGAAATGTTAGAAACAACGATGGAGATGGTTATTTCAAGGGATTTTCATTTATTGATGAATCTCATTCTAACTAATTTCCTGTTTGGCAATGAAGGAACAGCTGAAGAGGGCTATCTATATTTGGTATATTGATTGTGGTTGTTCCCGGCATATGACGGGAAATAAGGAATTGTTGACAAATGTAAAATATATTCGAGGTGGTTATGTTAATTTAGCGGATGAAAAGGGTGGTTACCTCACGGGTGAAGGTTCAGTGTCAAATGGCAAGATCACCTTGCACAAGGTGAACTATGTTGAAGAACTAAAGCACAACTTTCTATTAGTGTCCAGATCTGTAATAACTAGTATACAATGCATTTTACGGATAAGGCTTGTTTCATGCTTAAGCCGGGATTTGTAGTCCTAGAAAATTGGATCGTAATGAGGGCAGCAAGAGTGAACAACACTTACATGATGGACATGTGTCTAGTTGTGAACTCCTCTGGTCCAGCGACGTGTCTACTTTCAAGGGCAAACAGAAGATCAATCCTTCCTTTGGCATAGAAGAATGGGCCACGTGCATCTACGCAAAATGAATTACTTGATAGAACAACTTTGTGTTGGGTGTTCCATTACATAGTTTTAATATGCATAGTAAATGTGAATTCTATGAGAAAGGCAAAATTACGTAAACCTCATAAGCCTAAACACATAAAATCTATCCAGCAACCACTAGAGCTACTTCACATGGATCTGTTTGGTCCGATTCATGTAACCAACATTGGTGGTAGGTCTTACTATTTGGTTGTCACTGATGATTTTTAAAGATATTCGTGGGTATTTTTCTTAAAATCTAAGGATCAAACTTTCGAAACTTTAAAAGATTTATTCAAAAGATTAGAGAAAAATTACTCATTACCCATCAAACACATCAGAAGTGATAACGAATCTGCCTTTAAAAATCAACATAAGGATGAGTTATATCGTGATATTGGTATTTTTCATCAATTCAACGCTCCTAATGTTCGTCAACAGAATGGAGTCGCTGAAAGGAAGATAGGACCCTTATCGAGGCTGCATGAACCCTTCTCTTAGAATCCAAATAGCATATATTCTTTTGGGTCGAAGTTGTAAACACAACATCTATGTGTTAAATCGTGGGCTTACAGTAAAAAGGGAAGATAAAACATGTTATGAAGTTCTTGAGAAAAAGAAACCAAACTTGCATGGTTTCCAGTCTTTTTGGATTAAGTGCGTTATCTGACAGACAAAGGATACTCCGAAGTTTGGAGAGGTCCGGGAAATCGGTTTCTTCCTAGGTTACAATCTAGCTCTCCAAACAAACGAGTGTACAATGTCAAGAAACGGATGGTGGAAGTGGTCTTTGATATTACTTCTTTGAGCTACGATCCACCACCATCTGAGTTTGGTCCCAAAACTAGTTATGAGTATGACAAATTGTTTGATTCCTTTGTGTTACTTGATTTAACAGATGATGAGACAGAATTGGTGTATACACATCTAATCGACAAAGATGAAGTGGATGCCTATTGGCACACTATCATTCCAACAAATGTCTCTTCACATGGTGATTCAGGAATTAACGTTGCAAGCACGTCAAATGTTAATGATGTCGTTGTCACTCAAAACCTCAATAATGCAGATTCAAGTGATTCCGACAATGATATTGAAATTACTCATGCTAAAAATGCCGATACTTCCTTTGGGAATACTGAAGCATCGATTAGTACATCTGCTAAGGGGGAGATCCAGTCAAATTTGGGTTCTAATTTGCAAGTTCTAGTCATTCCTGACACACGGACACCAAGGAATCATCCTCTCGATAAAGTTATTAGAGATCCGCGTGGATGAATGCTGACTCGAAGGGAGGTCTAAGTGATATGCAGTGTTTGTTCACAGAAATTAAAGAGCAAGAGATCTACAACTTAAGCCTACACAAAATGCTTTATTTTGCAGATCAAGCCAAAAAATTACCACATGGCGCTAAAAGAGAGCTCATGGTGTGAGGCAATGCAGGAAGGTTTAGAACCTAGTAGATCTTCCAAAGGGCCAGCACGCAATCAATACTAAATGGGTCTGTAAATGTAAAAAGGACGATGAAGGTATATTCATCAGGAATACAACTCGTTTGGTATTGCAAGGGTTCAATTAGGAGAAAGGGATAGACTACACGGAGGTCTATGCACCTGTAGCTCGGCTTGAAGCAATTCGTTTGTTCCTAGCTTTTGCAGCTCATATGCGCATCAAAGTCTATCAGTTAGACGTCAGAAGTGCATTCCTTTATGGGCAGTTGCAAGAAACTGTGTATGTTTCCCAGCCGCCAGGTTTTGAAGCTCCTGACTTGTCAAAAAAAGCTTACTTGCTGGACTATGCTTTATATGGTCTACATCAGGCTCCATGTGCGTGGTATGAGACATTCTCAAAGCATTTGTTGGCAAACGGATTCACTCGTGGTGCAATAGATTCCACACTTTTCATTTTGAAGAAAGGGTGAGATTTCCTGATTGTGCAAATATACGTCGATGACATTATTTTTGGTTCTTCAAATGAAAAGCTTTGTTGAGAATTTGAAAACGTTATGAAATCGAAATTCGAGATGAGTTCAATGGGTGAGGTTAAGTTTTTCCTCGGGTTACAAGTGGATCAAGAAAAGAATGGCATGTATATTCATCAGACGAAGTACGTCCACAATATCCTGAAGCAATTCAACATGGAGGACAGTCTACCTTACGAAACCTCGTTGCCTATGAATCATAAGCTATCAGATTCAAAGGATAAAGATCCTGAAGTGGATCCTTCGGTTTATCATGCAATGATTGGTTCGTTAATGTATCTTACAACATCTCATCCCAATATAATGTTTTATGTCTATTTATGTGCCAGGTACCAAGCTAATCCTAAAGAATCGCACTTGAAAGTCATTGAGCGGATGTTCCATTATCTAAAAGGCAAACTAACACATGGATTGTGGTATCTAGTCGAGGGAGGTCTAGAATTGATAGCCTTGCGGAAGCAGATTTTGGCGGGTGCCCAATCAACAGGAAATTAACCTCTGGTGGTTCTCAACTGCTTGGAAGCCGTCTGATATCCTGGCAATGTAAGAAGCAGCTTGATGTATTGTTTTCTACATGTGAAGCATAATACATCTCAGCTGCGAGCTGTTGTCCTCAAGTCTTGTGGATCCAACAGCAGTTGCGGGTACGGTTTGAATTATACACAAATTCCCATCATGGAAGACAATATTCAACTATATCGATAACAAATAACCTAGTATATCACTCACACACAAAGCACATAGATGTTAGGCATCACTTTATTCGTGACTTTGCTGAAAAGGGTTTGATAGATGGAGTTCGAGTCGACACTTTACACAACTATGCGGGCTTATTTACAAAGACATTCGATCAGACAAGATTTGAGGATCTAGTCCGAATGATCGATATGATAAACCCCAAGTAGGATGGTTTCAAAGGCCCTCATGGAAACTTTGATTTTCTTTTCTTTTGTACAGTTTACTGTTTTTCGTTAAAACTCAATATTTCAAAAAGATTTTAGCTAGTTGTAGGATATTTTATAAAAATCCAAAAACTTAGAAAATAAAAAATGGAGAAAGCGTTGATTGTGAGAAGAAATGATAATACATCGGTAGTCAGATCATTACAGGGTATCTTACAAAATTAAAACCTAAATTGCTTGGCAGCTTCATTACATGTTGTAACAGTAGGTTTTACGCGTAAATAAGAACATGTTTTTGGTATATAAAGATACCGAACTGTATAACGTGTGTGTAACATCTCTCGGACATATGGTCTTTCTACCGTAATTTCATTTGGGAGATTGCCAAAATTCTAAGATACTAGGTTTTTATATTTAATTATTATCTGGTGTATTATTCTTTGTCTTCTGATTTTGCGTCGGCAATGCCTAGACCTCATATAATACTTTGCTAAGCGCTTCGTTTATGCGCAAACCCCTCCAGGTGGATTTCTTTTCTGCCTAACTATCATCACCAGATGATCTGTTCTAAAGTTTATCACCACCTGATGAACAACTGAATATATATGTTATCACCGGGTACATAATAATAATGTTGGATCTATTGAACCCTATAAAAGAACATATGACTGAAAGCCAAAACAATCTACAACATATTATCACTAATAAAGTTTGTTGCTCTAAACTCTGCTGATACTTAAAGATTATTCACAAGATCTCTTAAGAGTTAAAGCTCTGCCGGAAGCCAAAGGTCTACTGATGAGAACCTCTGATGAAGATAAAGTCTGTTGAAGTAAAGTCTGCTGAAGACTAACAAAGGATAAAGCCCAACAGAGGATATCTCAACAGTTGTTATCATCAGAGTTTATATTGTATTTTAATGCAAAAGTATTTAGGTCTAGCAGAGGTTAGAGTTTGTTAGTTTGTTAAATGTCACTTTCATAAGTGACGTCAGCCAAAGATACTCAGTGGTTTGTAATGTACTATAATTAAAACAGTGCCTAACTGTTCTATCTATCACTTCTACACATTTTTTACGAACAAATTAGAGTGATCTTAGGCTGAGGGGGAGTTTGTAATTGCATGCATACGTGATTAATATTACAAAAGCATTGTCGATGAAAACATTCTTCCAGTTTTTGTGAATCAAAGTTTACATTTCCGCTGCATTTATCTTTGATTTATCTTCATTCGTTGCTTTACATATTTTAACTTTCACAACAATTCAAACTCAGATCCTAACAATTGGTATTAGAACTTGGTCGTTCAAATTTGGTTTAACAATCAATTTGATATAACTGGTCAGCTCTCTCTGCTAATTCGTTTGTTCGTTTGAATTGAAAATAGAGTAAAAGTTTATTTACGTTCAAAGTTTTTAAACAAAACCTGTTTGTAAACAATCAGAATGTCTCAAATCCACAAGATCCACACAACGCTAGCACCATGTACAAACCTTCGATACTTGTCAGATCAGAGTACAATATCTGGCAATGTAGGACGGGTCACATACTTGCACAACGGAACATGGGTTGCTGGAAATCAGTTATCTTCGGACCACACGTTCTGATGGTACCGAGTGCTGAAGACCCAAAAGTTCAAGTTCCAAAGATTCCTTAACATTAGTCCGAGCAAGATTTTCAAAAAATTGAGCTAGATGCAAAGGCATTTAGTATCATGGAAATTGCTTTGCCTAATGATATCTATGCTGGCCTGTAGGACTGCAACAATGCAAAAGAGTTATGGGATGTTCTGAAAGAACAATTTGGTGGCACTGAAGATGTTATTGAAAATAACAGAAAAGTTTTGAACTAACAGTATGAAACATTTTGTCATGTGAAAGGAGAATCATTAACTCAACAATTTGAAAGGTTTAATTGTCTCATTAGTGAGTTAAAGCTGGTAAAAGTCGAATATCCAAATTACACCTTTGAATAGTTGATTTCTAAGATCTCTACCAAAAAATGGGACACTATTGCCTTTGTAACTAGAAATGTTGTTGGGTTCAAATAGATGAGTTTGACTCAGCTTCATGGTAGACTTCTCACTTATGAGAGAGAGCTTAACCAGAAAAAGAAGCTACTAGAGTCAAGAAAAGTGGCTGATGACTATTCTTTTGGTAGTACAACACTTTTTGGTCAAGAAGAAACCTCTGGTAGTAGCAAGGAACAGAGTTATGATCATTTCATTGACATAACATCTGGTGGAAATTTCAACTCTGAGTCTTGCTCACCCAACTTTGCTTTTGCAGCAAATGGGGAAACCAAGTTTCTCACAACTTATACTTTGAACTTAATGATCTTCAACATTTTGATCTAACTAATTTAGAAGAAATCGACATATTACACCAACTAGCATTGCTGGGTGTTAGGACCAGCAAGTTCTATAAAAGAACTGGTAGAAAATTCCAAGGGTTGCATAGAGGGTTAAAAGTTGGGTTGGATAAGTCAAAGATTAAATGCTACAAGTGTAACAGGCTAAGTCACTTTGCTAGGGAGTGTAGGAGTCAAACAAATGGTCCAATGATCACACACCCAAGTCCTAGACCTCAAAACACACAAAGTACTGTCCATTATTCCCATTATACCCTGCTCCTCATATGCAAAACACTACTCATTTTACACACACTGTAACCCCTGTTTCAGTTCAATATGTCCAAACCACTATTTCTTAGATACAATATGTTCAAGCCCCAAGTCCTCAGGTTCAAGTGCAACCTGCACCACAAGTTACACAAAC
Source organism: Scalesia atractyloides (assembly GCA_947069175.1). NCBI lineage: Eukaryota > Viridiplantae > Streptophyta > Magnoliopsida > Asterales > Asteraceae > Scalesia > Scalesia atractyloides. Next base: position 42,219,819 of record CAMTDV010000116.1, read on the forward strand.
CTCTGCTCCTGCAGAGACCAGTCAATAGAGCTTCTTTACACAAGGTTTTGTTGATTGGAGTAGCTTACCCGAAGAATTGGCTGATAAGAATTTTGCTCTAGTTCCTAATACTGAAAAGAAACATGATGGTTTTTGTTTCATGGAACTAGGCACTATAATTGAAGGGGATGAGTCTGAAGAAATAGTGTTAAATTCTAATGATGATTGTGATAATTTCAGAAGAGAAGGTTGTTGAAGAAACTATGATCTTAGTGTCAGACCCATGGGAAACTAGTGTTTGTAATGGTGCATGAGATTGTGCCATGATGGCTACTGCTAAGGTATCACCTCAGGTCCTTAAAGACTTATGTTCTAATAAATACATTACTGCTTTTGCTAACTGTGAGTCGCAAAATCTATCCGGATCACAGTGGTTTGATTGTTAACACCCAAACACCTATTGATTAGGTGTTTGAATAAGTAAAAGTTAAGAAAAACCAAAAGATGAAGATGAAGAAATTTGTTTGGATCAAATAGCAAGTGTGTTTTATGTAATCCAAATGACATACACACTAAAAGCACCTGGATATTTGGATTTAGCACAAGAACATGAAACACAACACAAGAGAAATTACCATAACTTGTCCAAGAACCTTGGACTAGGGTTTTCCATTGATAACATATATACACACACGGATCATCTGGCGTATTTATTAAATACGACAGAATATAATTACGCCATGTCTGGCTTACACCTATTATTTTCACTTTTGACCCTTGAACTCTCTAGAACATTATAAACTAAAACAAAACGATCTAAAACCTAATAAAACTAAGTACCAACGATCTCAAAAGTTCTAACAATATCCCCCTTAGATCGTTGTGTACTTATTTGTTCTTCAATCTTGAGCTTTGGTTTCTAGATTTGTTGCAGCTTGATCTGCGGTCTGTTCAGGCGTTGCTTCCATTTGAGTTGTCACAACTTCACTTGTTTAGGGGTCATCCGTTGTGACTTCATATGTGGATGAAGTCGGCGGTGGTTGAATAAGTTGAACATCGGACTCGGATGATAGATCTTTCTGTTGAGGAGAAGAGGATTGTGGCTCCGCAGACTTTTCAACAGCGTTCTTCTTTCTTGCTCCATCTTTTACTTTTTGTTCGTTGATTATGAGCATGATTTCCATCATTTCTATATTTCTTTCTCTTGCTCTTTCGACCGCTAGCTGAAACAACATGCCTTCCTCCAAGTACTCATTTCCAGCACCGACGTGTATTTTGTGCCCATAAAGAATATGCAGTTCAGATAAGCAAAACATGAACATGTCCATTGGATCAAGAATCCTGATATCTTCGTTTTCGTTCAATCTGATCACTGCCTCACTGGTTTTTCCGTCATAGAACCACTTTTTGAAGTTGGTAAGCATCACAGGTTGTTTTGGAGGAATTTTTACCCTAGTGACCACTGTAGCTGGATTGATTACCCAAGTAACTCTGCCTTCTCTTGTTATTTGGTCTCTGGTTATTTTTGACACTCGTCTCCTCGGGTGTTGAGGCTTAAAAACTGTGAATACACGCACGCATTCTCTAAGAATAAGTCTTTCAAAGTCCCCACAAATGCTGCTATTTGTGGGATTTATCATAAAATGTTTGCTCAGCTCTCGAAGGTCCCATGTTGGTAAGCTCTACATATCATTTCCAGTACGGAAATGTTGGATTACACCGCCTCTACACTTCACAATAAATAACCTGTCATGTTGCAGTACTTCCAGCTTATGATTCGATTAGTGGCCTCTGTTTCTCATCAATTATAACTTGATAAAAATCTGGCATTTTAGCCCGTTCTTTCTTGAACCACTCAGGGTGCTGTGGGGCAACTTATTCTCCTCCGTCTGTTTCATACATCACATCATCCTCTAAACTCCACTCGAGGAACTTTGCTGGCATCTCAAGCTTATCCACCTCTTCTTCTTCACTATTCCCCTCGATGTTTACATCAACACCTGATTCAAGTCGTTGCTTTTTCTTCTCAGCTAAAGCAGCTTTGCGTTTTTCTTCCTCTTCTCTGAATTTGTCGAAGTTGAAGAGATCTTCACTGGTGTATTTTGGTTCTTGATTGGCTGATGTATACAAGTCTTGTAGCATCTTGTGTAGCTTGATCATTCTTTCGTGTTGAAACTTTGTAAACTCAGATTGCTTAGACACGTAGGAGTGTAATTCCTTGTTCTTCTTTCTCTGTTCTTTCACTTTCTCTCTGAGCACATTTGTGTCATTAACCTAATTCTTCAAAAGACATAACTCATTTGTAGGAAACTTCCCAATTTCTTTAGATAGACGATCGTACAGCTCTTGGAATGGAGGAGGTCTTGATGGAGCTTGTCGAGGCGATACTTGAGCAGTTGAGGTCAGCTTTGGTGTAGCATCTTTAGAAGATCCCTCTCAAGTTTTTGTGTTTCTTGTGTGAAGGTGACTTGCTCGGAGTAGCCTCTCTAGGATCAGAGAGTAAACCTTCAACAAACTGATCCTGCTATGATGTTACCACAACGGGTGTCTCCGAATCAGTCATTTCTCTCCTCTTCATCCTTCTTTCTCATTTCTCTACTGCCCTCATAACATGTATAGCTTGCATCCGTTTAATTTCTTCTCTAGTAATTCTAGCACTAATACTGTCACACATAATTCTTTCAGGAATGGGTATGTCTTTCTTACTTTTCTTCGACTCCCACTCTTCAGTCACTTTCTTATCCTTATCTTTTCGTTTGCGTACCAGTTGGGGTTTTTCTTCGACTTCCTGTTCTTGCACTTCAGTAGCTTGCTTCTCCTGTCTTTCTCTTGCCTTCCTCACACCTTCTCTATATTTGTTGTATGCTGCATGAACGATGGGAAGTCTTTCTTCTCTGTACATCCAGTTATGCAGTATCACCTACTGATTAGTCTTCAATTCTATCAGTTGTCTTCCCTTGGGATACTAGAATTCGTAAAGATTTCCATCATGGGGAAGGTCTTTGTGTTGATCGTTGATAGGCAACTACACAAATCTTGGATGCATGGCCCATCTCACTTTGTTTGCATTATCAACCATGCTGTAGAAGATCAAACTAGAAATATCGTACGGCTGGTTTGTGCACAAATTTAACACCAAGCTACCGACCACTCCAAGCGATACTCATGGCAAAGGTGTGGATAATAAATCTCCAATCTTTTGTCAACCCGTTCTTCTTTATTTCGTTTTCCCTCTGAAATCTCCCACGTAGTTCATTCCTCTGAAGCCTTCCAGAATATCTTACTTTAACAGCTTCATTGGATCCCTGGGATGATCACCGAGACACAAAACCTTTCTAATCTTTTCTTTGGTCAAAGTCACTTGTTTGTTTTGTACTGTTGCTGAGATTGTCTTCACTCTGTTGATGGTTTTGACTTTATTAGTTCACTATAATTCTTTGATGTGTATGTTGTAGATTGTTGGATTTGCTTGGACTGCATAGCTGATCTTGCTTCTTGATAACCAATCCATTACGTCTTTGAAATCGTCCTTGGGAGGAACTAGAGTAATAGGCTGGTTATGTTTTCTTGTTCCATCCCAAATTGTTTGTTGAGCCATTTTGAAATATAAAAACAAACCAAGTGAGATCTGGGTTCCGAGACGTAACTATATGGATTAATATTATATTTACAAAATAAAATACCATAAATTTTAAAGAATAAAAGTAAAAATGAAACTAAAATAAAAGAAGATGTATAAATACGCTGATAAAAGTGCTGAACTAGCTTAAATACTCCGGTGTCAAAAATATTTCTGCTGACTAGACAAGTTAAAAACACCGTGATTTACTACACAAGTTAAATTCTCCGGTTATTTACGTTGTGACTTGATTGAGTTATAGGCAAATACGCTGAATTTAGGTCGCGTATTTAAGTTTTGTTTCGAGACTACAGTTAGCGTAGATATTCATCTACACTGAATGACCGGCGTATTTGTCAAATACGTCGGTTGCTCGAACTCACGTTGAGACTTAAATGCGCGACATGTTGATCTTGCTAAATACGATGTATTCAACTCAAATCCACTATATTCATCTTTTTCTTGATAAACCCTTTAGACCCTCACAACCCAATCCAATCTTTGATCACTGAACATTCTAAACATGTTTGTGTGCGATGATTATTCGATAACCACTCAAAAACAACTAACATACCGTAATGTATATCGAACACTAATAGAATCGGTTCTAAAGGTTTGATACTTGAGTTTTTTTTTGTTAACTGTTTGATGATGAAGATGATGGTTTGATCAGAGATGAAACTGTTCAATGTTGAAAAATTTTAATATATATACAAAAATATCTTCCAGCGTATTTATTAATACGCTGGAAATTAAATACGTCACCCCTATAAATTTGGAAGGATTCTTCAAATCAAAAAACTCATCCAAATACGCTCAAAAATTTTAAACTTTCTCAAAAACCGTGCCCTTTTTTAACTAAAAATAATGCAAAATCTGAAAATAAGAAAATAAAAAATTTGCAATTTGGACACCAAAATTCATTTTTCGAATTGAGGAGCTTCCTTTTCCACAATTGTCTTTTATTTGAAACTCCTTGACGTTCTTGCAAAAGATCATACTGGCAACTCTTTTCAGTTTATTATTTAAATTTTTATAATCGAGGCACAAGAAAAATTGTCAGTATGTTTGTCCTCTTAAATCCATGCATCCTTCTTTCAACATGCTTATGGTGAGCGTTTTATCATGTTGTGGTAATATTGACAAAAATTGCTATGGTCCCCACTCAAGCTAGACGATTAGAATATTAGTCCCACGTTCGACATACCCCCGCGATCAAGGTATGTACAAAACTTCCTCATAACAGGTGAGCATATTGATTTCATTCGTATTAAGAGATACAAGGTCAGCGCAATGGTGATCAGGTATGCACTTTCGTGCAGTCAAAGCGACCAATGCATTCCTAACTAGGGTTAGGCGAATAACTCAATGTGGTACAATTTCTTTTGATAGGCTCGTTTGGATGAGCTTTCTCAATTTTAGGGTTTTTGGCCATTTTGACTCTTATGAAAAGATATTATAATCGTGTCTAGGTCTGCATATATCTGGATGCAACAGAAGAGCGACTATGATATCCCCGAATGTTAAAACAATATAAAGACCCGAAATCTTGGATTTTGACAATCTATCAACACAAGATTTAAGAACCATTAAGCCATATGCCGCAACATGTTACCCACAAGATGCACAATATTGTGGGTATCCAGAATTCTTATGTAAGCTTTATCTTTTATCGCATAATCACAATTTACTCGATGGTGTTGTTGAATCTACTGACACGTCGTTGCTTGGCACCCCGATTTATTGCTTTGCGTCTCGATTTTCTTTTCTTTTCTTTTTTGTTTCAAAATAGATAAAGTGTTAGCAGTTTTCTGTCTTTTCTTTAACAACATGTGTCAAACAAGAGATCAAAGTATTTTCTGGATATCTCCCCCCAAAAAAAAATTATTTTCGAATGGTCATTGCTTGAAAATGAAATTTTAATTAAATTAGAAAATCTTTTTGATGTGCACCGTTTTAAGATACTCGTTTATTTAGGAAGGTGTTTTTTTAAGAAGATAGAGTATATATAAATGGTTATCACATCAAAGTTCATTTCCACTCAAGGAAATTGATCATTTCCAACCAGGTTTCCAATCGGTTGAAACGAGTTTTGTCGAAGGCTTTCATGAAGATGTTGGATTTCTATTGTGTAATATCCACTAGCACCACTTGAATGTATCCTTTCTCATACGCATCTTGAATCGCGTGAATGCGAATCTTGATATGTTTAGTTCTCGAGTGATGGATTGGATTCTTCACAATTCCCAGACATGCCTCGTTGATTCAATGAATATCGGAGTCTTCATAATATTGATCCCGTAATCTAGCAAATGATTTTGTATCCAAAGGACTTGTGAGCAGCAACTGTAGGCCGCCATGTATTCAGCTTGAGAGGTAGATGTGGAGACTGTCATCTGCTTCTTGCTTTGCATGATATAAGACGATTTCCTAAGAATTGGCAACCTCCTGAGACTGATTTTCGATTGACTTTACAACCTGCATGGTCACTGTCAGAATAAGCAATTAAATCAAAATTACTATATTTAGGATACCAAAGATCAAGCTTGGGTGTTCCTTTCAGATAGCGAAAGATTCTTTTGATTGTAGTCTCATGAGATTCTTTGGGATTCGTCTGAAGAGCGCAAATACAGACAACCCACATAATGTTAGGCCTACTTGTGGTTAGATACATCAACGAGCCTATCATTGAGCGATAGAAGGACTTGTTCACTAGTTTTCTTTGAAGATCAGGAGTTACGAAACACCTGAACTACCAATTTTGTCTTGTTCTTAATGACAACACCCCGATCATCCATTTTGTTACGAAACACCCATTTTATCCCAATAGGAAATTTTCCTTCTGGAAGATCCACCAGTTCCCACACTTTGAGTTTTTGAAACTGAGATCATTCTTCTTGTATATCCTGCACCCTACTTGAGTCTTGAATAACTTCTTCGATGTCTCTTGGCATAGATTGCGAAACAAAAGCATCGTACAATCCTTTTTGATAACATATGTCTGTCCACGAGTTCGCACACCGTCTTCCATTGGACCTATCACATTTTCAATGGGATGGTTTCGATTGGTCTTATAACCTGCATTGGTATGGGTTTCAATTTGTTGAGGTAGATTGGTAAAGTGTCCATCGACATATATGATTGGAGGTCCGTCCTCTTGAATTGGTTCATCCACATTTGTCTAAGAAGGGGAATCATCATTTGTGGATGCATTGTCATCCGAAGTGTCACCACTTACTTCTTCGACGTGATGGATTGGATCGGCTGAAGCTGGAGTGAAACGAGTGGTGAAAGGAGTGAACCCAATGTCTGACGAGTCAAACAAAGGTTCAATTTGAGTGGTTTCTGCTGGTTCAGTTTCAGAAAGGGATTAGGGAATATCTAAAGTGTTGAAAACAACATCTACATCGTAAAACCAATTAGGAAAACTTCCAGTGTTTGTGTAGTTTCCTTCTTGAAAGTCCACATAGTACGATTCAAGCACCATCTTGGTTCGTTTGTTGTAGACACGACATGCCTTTTGAGTGGATGAATAGCCCATGAAATAACACACATTACCAACCGCTTTAAACTTGATTAGATTTTCTTCAATATTGAGAAGACTACATGAACATCGAAATGGTCTGAAGAAATTTATTAGAGGCTTTCGCTTGAAAAGAAGTTCATAAGCGGTTTTTCCATGCAGTTTAACAATGAGAAATCTATTCAAGACATAGCATGTTTTGTTGACTGCTTTCGCCCAAAAGATGATGGGTAGCTTGGAGTCTACAAGCATAGTTTGAGCAGCTTCAATGAGTGGTCTGTTCTTTCGTTCTGCTACACCGTTCTACTAAGGAGTTCTAGCTACACTATACTGAACGCGAATTCCCTTTTCTTCACAGAAGTAGATAAACGTGTGATATTTGAATTTTGACCCGTTATCGCTTCTGATTGATCTGACCTTCAGCTTGATGACATTTTCGATCATGGGGATGAAGGTCTTAAGAATAGGTGAAGTCTCACTAAACAAACCCATGAGAATCAAGAGAAATTATTGTAATCACCAAGCAATAAGATCTTTAGCTAAACTTTTAACACTAACAGGACCAAAAAGATCCATATGCAACAATTGTAGTGGTGTGGTTATGGTATTCACTGCTTTGGACTTGTGTGGCTCTTTGTGTTGCTTCCTTGGGCACATGCTATGCATTTTTCTGAAAACGAAAATTCTTTTATCAGTAAAACTCTTACAAAATTTAATTTAGAAAGTTTCTTCATATTCTTGAAATTCACATGTCCCAGACATTTATGCCAAAGCAGTGATTCCGATTCTGATGCCTTGGAGATCAAACACGTCATTTGATCCTTGGTTTTAGCATTTTTCATATTGAGGACACAAGTATTGCTTTGACGAGGAGCTGTGAGCATGATAATCTCGGCAGGAACTGCATATTCGGACTTTAGAAAGAGACATTCTACCCTGTTAAACAACACCAATATTCCTTTGTCACAGACTTGTTATACACTCATAAGATTGTAACACAATTCTAGTACATAGTTAACATTTACCAACATAAGTGCTTCAAAAACGACGTCTCCAATTCAACAATCTTCCCTCCCTTTTCATCTCCGGAAAAAGACACGAAGTCACCGTCTATAAATCGGAAGTTCTTCAGTAGATCCTTTAATCTGGTCATATGCCTTAAGCATCCACAATCCACATGGCAGATGTATTCCATGAGCATTCGAAGCCATTTTTTGTAGTTTATTCTGTTATACAACAACAAACAGGAAATATATAAGTTAGTTAGATTTCGAAACCCAGACTTGCTGCATCTTTAATCTATCGTGATTTTAGATGACAGTATCTTCTTTGATAATTCCATCTTTTCTTTTACAAAAACAGTTTGCGTTAACGAAGTTTTTGACTGATTTCTTAAAGCTATCAAAATGATAGTGAAATGTTTAACAAAATTTTGATCTGGTTCCGAACATTTCTTGCTTTTGCAATGTTTCGTTGTATGTCCTAAATGACCACAGCGAAAGCATTTAATGCAACCTTTCTTTTTGTTTTTAGAGGTTGTTACGTTTGAAGCTAATGTATGTGATGAGTGTCTTGAACTGGATGACATGTTGTCTGATGAAGAAGCATTGAGGCTTGAATTTATGGTTTTTTTCATTTTCTTGTTAAGTCAACTTTCATCGTTAAAGCAATCTTCATCGTTCTCGCTATCAGATAAATAAACTAATTCTTGATTTTCAATTGAGTCATCTGACTCTTGATCTTCACTTGAGGTTTCTTCACCACTATTCGAAGTTGTTGTGTTTGAGTCTTCACTACTGTTGACTTGCTTTGAATCTTTATTAGACTCTAATGTACCTGTACAGGATGGAACAAACTCGGGAATTTCCTCTGTGAGAAACTTTCCGAATATGTTTTTCTTCAATTCTAGAACAAACACAAGGGATTCAAGCACAACATTTTCATCACAAAAAAGCAGATTTCAAGTGCATGCATTCAACCACTACATTATCATGGTTGCGGGTCAAAGGTTTAGGCACATGCCTATTAAAGTCATCCCGAATATTTAGACTAGGTTCAATACCGTCATCCGTCCTGTTTAAATTATTACATTCATCCCGAATAAAAGTGTGGTTTGTTTTACTACAATTCCTGGCAAACCAGTTAACCGTAGTGTAACAGTCGCTTGAACACCCTATTCCTATTTTTTTCCCTCCATACTTCTCATCGCACACATCCTCCTCATGCTCAATTGCATATGCATTGCTTATAGAAACGTTGGTACCTTTGTCATTTTCACAATCGATACTTTGAGGGATTAAGTCATTTTTATCAATTAAATCATTTTCTCGATGACGAGTTGGCTTGGGTACATAGTTTTTGCTATGTGGAGGTGGAAAGATTTTTCTTTCGTTTCCAAGCTACCCAATACCATCTTTCACGTATGTCGGTCGTTGGTAGCTTTTAATGTTAACTAGTGCCTTTTTACTTACATTTCATTTGTCAATAGTAAGATGCAATTTAGTGTTTTCAATTTCAGATTTCTCGATTTTTTCAGTTAAATCATTAATTATGAAATGTTTTCTAAAAACAAATTCTTTTAAAGTTTGGATTGCGACTAAAGTTGAGTTCAACTTTCTCTGATATGCTACTTCATTTTGTTTTAGTTGTTTGTTAAATTGCAAAACTCTATCTTTTTCTCTGATAAGGTCACGGTTGAAGGATTTATAGTGAGCCATGACATTGACACACGGTTGTGAGCACAAATTGACTTTAAATTCATATGGGATGTTGTTTACCAAGTCTTTCTCTTCCTTTTCTTTGGCATACTCGACTTTCATTGCTGCAGTGGGAGCTTGATCTTTTTCCTTCTTGATGCTGCAGTCGGCTTCTCGTTCTTGCGCCTTAGACTTTGAAATTTCGGCTTCATTCTTTCCTTTGACATCTTTCGAGTTAGTGTTGTTGACTATGCTCTTCAGACCTTTGTCGGCAGACACCTTTCCTTTGGGAATACCTGCATTTTTGTTGCTGAAAAAGTTTGAAGGTCGTGGAGCCTGTTCGTTGGATATCTTGGCCGTTAAAGCTTTGCTGACTTCCTCTTTTGCATCAGCAATTTCTTCTGCCCAATCACAGTCTTCCACCACTAGGACCTTTGGGGTGTTATCAGCAGGATTCTCATTTCCTTCAATAACGATTGGCCTTCTAACTAGGGCAATCTCAGTATTCTCGTTCTTTGGCAGCAGACAATCTCTTTTGAAGTGACCGAAATTCTTGCAATTGTAGCATCACAGTTTTGACTTGTCGAAACCAGCTTTTCCAAGTGACAGTCTTTTCCTGTCTTGTCCTGAAATTTCTTCAGCATTAAGATGATCATAGTCATCTGCCACTTCAGATCCATTTCCTCCGGATCAACTTGGTACATATCTTTAGCCAAAAGAAAGTCCCATTTCAGTTCACCTGACATAAGTGCTTCATAACTGCTCAGGAAGGTGTTAAATAGTGCTACATGTTTAGTAGAAATTTTCAGTGCTTGAGCATCACGGACCACAGTAGCTTTCTCGTTTGACTGTGGAGCCTTTGCAGAGTTTGCGGAAGCATTAAAGTAAGATGCATTTGCACTTTGAAAACTTGAACCACTGGCGGTTATAGGAGCAAGGAATGCCATGTTCTTGGGAACAACAACAGTAGTGGATTGACTAGATTTTTGTGAGTATCCCGTTTGATTTATCTCTCTCTTGAGCATGTCCATTTCAAAGGCTTTTAGAGTCTTGATCTGATCCGAAAGAGTAACTGGAAATGTGCTGGTTAGGAAGGTTCTTTTGATCATCATGCACTATAAGCTCCATTCTTTTGGAAGAGAGTCCAAAATTTCTTGATTGAGGCATAGTTGGCAACGGGATTACCAACTTTCTTCATTTTTTGTTAACACACTCAGAAAACGACTAATATGATCTGATAGACTTTCACCTCGAACACTTCCAAACATATCATATTCTTTCTGAACCATATCTTTCTTGTTATCCATTAGTTCTTGGTTTCCTTTATAGTGGTCGATGAGTGCCAACCATAATTCATGAGCTGAGGTGTACTCTTCAAACAAGTTGTTGTCATCCTTTAATAGAGCCATTGTTAGAGCCGCGTGAGCCCGATAGTCACGTTGGATCAACATCCTGTCTTCATTAGGCGAAGGTTATGGGATCTTTGAATCGTGCGAACGTCATCACGAATTACCATAGGAACGTGGGGTCCTACAGTGACAGACATCCATTGAGTATAGTCGGTATACTCAAAGAATGCCTTGGTTCTGTTCTTCCAACAACTAAAGTCCTCAAATCCTTTCAACTTTGGAGGCCTAGTTGCAGTTCCAGTTTCAAGTTTGGCTTGTGCTATCGGGTTCAGTTGATTTATTGACATTTTGGTTTGATCTTAAGTTCAAATTGCTAATTAGAGGTTAAATACGTTGGATTTTAAGTTTCAGAGTTCAAATACGCTGGTTATGATCAAATACGATGGTAATATGGTGAGGTCAGTGAGCGAATATGTTGAGTTTCCACAATTTCACTGATAGTTCTTGAATTCTTGGATACGCGAGAATAGCTAAATCCACTGGATAAATAAAACACACATGAGTTTGGCTAGATACGCCGATCACCATGATAAAATCGCTGTGGATCTTTATCACTGACTTCGAAGTCGCCTTCGATTAAATACGATGACACTATTTCGCTGGGATGTTCACGGAAACACTTATTAACAACAGCCTAATGATTAATCACACCAAATCAAGCCATTTTAATCCAAAAATTTTAAAAACCTTGAAACTGATTAACGCAAACACCTATTGATTAAGTGTTTGAATAAGTAAAAGTTAAGAAAAACCAAAAGATGAAGATGAAGATTCTTGTTTGGATCAAACAACAAATGTTGTTTATGTAATACCAAATGATATACACACTAAAAGCACCTGGATATTCGGATTTAGCACAAGAACATAAATCACAACACAAGAGAAATTACCAAAACTTATCCAAGAACCTTGGACTAGGGTTTTCTATTGATAACATATATATACACACAGATCATCGGCGTATTTATTAAATACGCCAGAATATAATTACGCCATGTCTTGCTTACACCTAATATTTTCACTTTTGACCCCTGAACTTTCTAGAACATTATAAACTAAAACAAAACAATCCAAAACTTAATAAAACTAAGTACCAACGATCTCAAAAGTTCTAACACTAACATAAAAGAAGTAAATGAAAATCTTAGAAACAAAATTTTGGATGATGAAAATTAGTTTGAAAAACTTGCAAAAGAGTTTTAAAAACAAAACTATTTGAAAAAGAATCTGAAATTAGTAGTCTCAAACATGAGTCTAGCATAACCAAGGATCAACTCCAAAGTATGATAGAAACATATCAAAGATGTAAAAAGGAGCTTGAATCTACCCAAATTACTTGTGAAAAGTGGGTAGAATCCTGTAAAGGTTATGAGATTATGTTAGAATCACAAATCAAAAGCAATGTAAAATTTGGTGTAGATTTTAGAAAACATGACCAAGTTTCTCGAAACACTGCTGCAAATGATTGTGAGTTGGTTGAAATTATTCCAACAAATTTGGCTGGTCAAGAAATTAAAGTCACTGAACCAAATGGTAAGAAAACTGTTTTATAAAGACCAGCAGGATCCTCAAGTTTTGAGGAAATTGAAAAATATCAATTCAAATCTACCTTGTTAGATGAGAGTGACATTCCTAAGAACTTTAAACCAATGGATTTTTCAACCATTGAAGTTGTAAAGGCACCACAAGTCAAGATCATTCCCTTAAAAGATCTTCATCTGCTGACAAAAAGACAGAAAAAGGGAAGAAAAATGAGAAAATATCAAACTTGTTTTGTTATTTTTGCGAAAAGAAGAATCATGTCCCTATAAACAGCTTTCTTCTAAAAGCCTGTGATACAAACAAAACAAGTGTGGTCGTTGATTCACCAAATTGCATCATTTATGGCAGATCAAACTACAAAACTCAAGAGTGTGTTTATCTCAAGAATTTTGATGTCAAAAGAAATGAGTATAAATTTAAAACAATTGAGAGTTCAACAAATGAAAAGACCAAACAGAACTTTGTCCCTGTCCAAACATCTGCTAACAAACAATTTAATATAATCTATACTCCCAGAAAGGTTCAGGTAACATATGCACCACCAGCTAATAAATTTCCAAAGGGATATGGCCAACCTACTTACAAGAGTGTACCACTTGGCTATGAGGTCTACAAAAGACCATCTAAACCAAGAGTTAAAAGGTATCCTCATGGTTATGATCAGTTTCTAGGAAATGGTCCACAACATATGTTATCAAAATCTGTTCAAAACACTGATCGTATTCTTAGACTTGAGGCTAGAATGTCTATAACCCCATCCAAAGCCATCCTTGCTTTTGAAACCCACGTAAACTAATTGTTTACTACTGTGCAGGGAGCTTCTAATTGTCTTGATAGTTTATGGTATGTAGATAGTGGAGGCTCTAGGCACATGATAGGATGTAGAGCCCTACTCAAAGATTTCATGGCACATGGAGGGGGTGATATATCTTTTAGTAACAATTCAAAAGGGGAGGTGTTAGGGTTAGGGACAGTCCAGGCTGGGAAACTCAAGTTTGAACATGTCAATCTTATTGATATTCTAAAATTTAATCTTCTAAGTGTATATCAAATGAGTGACAAAGGCTATGGGTCATTCTTCACAAAGAAAACTTGTCAAATTGTTGGGCCAGAAGTGGTTAAAAAGATTGATCAAATCATAGCTGAGAGCAAAGCACAACTTGTTGCTCACAGAAGTGGCAATGTGTATGTAGTTGATATGTTGAAAGATAATCCAATGTATAATGCATGTATGTTCTCAGTTGCTTCTAACAAAGAGACAAAACTGTGGTATAGAAGACTTGATCACACAAATCTTAAAACTATCACTATACTCTCCAAACAAGGTCTTGTAAGAGGTCTTCCATCAAAACAATTCACCTGTGATGCACATTGTGTTTCCAGTTAAAGGTAAACAACCCAAAAGTTCATACAAATCAATTGAAGAGTCCAAAACAAGTCAGTGTCTCCAATTGCTACATATGGACTTGTTTGGCCCTGTAAAAATCATGAGTCTTAAAAAGAACATATATTGTCTTGTGATAGTTGATGATTTTTCAAGGTTTACATGGACCTACTTCATGCACTCCAAAGATGAGACTGTAGGTATTTTGCAACATTTTTGTTGAACAAGTTGAAAAGCAATTTGACCTGCAAGTAAAAGTCTTTAGGAGTGACAATGGGACATAGTTTAAAAATAAGGAGTTGGATGATTTATGTGTGTCAAAAGGGACTATTACGCAATACAGCATCCCAAGGTCACCAAAACAAAATGGGGTAGTTGAAAGGAAAAATAGAACTTTGATTGAAGCTGCTAGAACAACGCTTGCAGACTCAGGTTTACCCTTGTCTTTTTGGGAAGAGGTGGTAAACACTGCTTGCTATGTACACAATTAAATCTATGATCTCATATTTCAAAATATATGGCTGCCTATGTTTTATTTTAAACTTAAAAGATTCAATTTCAAATTTTGTTGCCAAAGTAGATTGTGGTTATTATCTAGGTTACTCAACCACTGCTAAAGCCTACAGATTCTTTAATTCAAGGATTAGTGTGTGGAAGAGACCTTGAATGTAAAGTTCAGTGAACTTTCTTCATTAAAAATCCCAGCAAATCCTACTGAATTTTTTTATTTAAATAAATTTAGATTTGAAAATGTGTCTATCAAGACTAACAATGCAAGTACACCACAGTCTTCACATCAAGATTATGGATATGATATTGTGATTCCATAATACAAAGTCATTTTATCCATTAGAGAAATAGATGTTATTAACAAGTGTGAAAACTTTGCCAATACTGGATCAACAGTTTTTGATCCCCAAACCTCTGCCAGCTCATCTAATCAACCCTCTGTTGACAAAAGTCCATTTTCTTTGAACAAAATTCAACCTATCTTTACCCCCATTCCACCTATACCTCCACCTCCATTCCAAACAGATGTTGGCTCTTCAAAACTGCCAACAAATGTTAGCTCAAATGATTCCATCTGCAGCCCTCACCTCAAAATGTCATCATTCCATACAAGGGAGATATAATCTACCTTAAGAACCATCTATCTAACCAAATCATTGGCAACATCAATGAAGGGGTTCTCACAAGAAGTCAATCCCAAAACATTTGTTTTTTTGCTGGTTTTCTATCACTCACACAACCTGTCATGTACCAAGAGGCACTAAAAGACAACAGTTGGGTAGAGGCCATGCAAGAAGAGCTCCTACAGTTAAAAGACAACAAGTATGGGAACTTGTACCATTTCCTCAGGATGTGTGTTCCATAGGCACAAAATGGGTCTTCAAGAACAAAACAGATGAAAGGGCCAATGTTATCAAAAATAAAGTTAGGCTTGTGGTTCAAGGCTATAGACAAGAAGAAGGCATTGATTATGATGAAACTTTTGCTCATGTTGCAAGGCCTTTGCTGCCAACCATAACATCAAGTTGTATCAAATGGATATCAAGTGTGCATTCTTATATGGCAAGATCAAGGAAGAGATATATGTATGCCAACCCCTGGTTTTGAAGATACGATTTATCCAGATCATGTTTACAAGCTAAACAAAGCTTTATATGGCTTAAAACAATCAACTAAAGCATAGTATGAAACTCTTTACACCTTTTTCTTATCCATAGGCTCTACAAGAGGTAAAATTGATAAAACTTTGTTTTTAAAATAGAGAGGAAAGGATTTGATGCTTGTCCAAATTTATGTGGATGAGATCATTTTTGGATCCACATGCAATGGTATGTGTGAAGAGTTTAGAAAACTCATAATAGCAGAGTTTAAAATGAGTGTTATGGGTGAACTCCAATGCTTTCTTAGTCTTCAAGTTAAGCAATTTCAAAATAGTACTTTCATTCATAAAAGTAAGTATGTCAAAGAACTACTTACCAAATTTGATATAATTGTAAACCATGTAGTACACCCATGGCTACATCTAAGCTGGTCACTATTGATGACAAGATGACTTGCTAGATCAAACTCTTTATAGAAGCATGATTGGGTCTTTATTGTACCTAACTGCATCTAGGACAGATATCATGTTTGCTACATGTGTCTGTGCTAGATCCAAGTCATCACCTAGGAAGTCAAATCTTATAGTTGTGAAAAGGATATTCAGACACATAAAAAGTGCTCCCACACTTGTTATCTGGTATCCTGCTAATAGGAATATTGAGCTCTCAGGTTACTCAGATAGTGATTTTGCTGGATGCCATGCCACAAGGAAGTCAACTTCAGGAGGTTGTCAATTTCTAGGCAATTACTTAGTTTCTTGGCAAAGCAAAAAGCAAGCTGCAATTTCAACATCCACATCAACTTCAGGAGGTTGTCAATTTCTCTGTCTTCAAAATCAATTGCTGGATTTTGGTGTAATTGCTCTAAAGACGCCTCTCAAGTTGGATAGTCAAGAAGCTGAAAACATCATTAAAAATCCATTTTCACATTCAATAACCAAGCATATTGACATCAAACATCACTGCATCATTAGATACATCTACCTTTGAAAGTCTGCATCATGTTCCAACTAAAAATCAACTGCCAGATGTTTTAACCAAAGCATTAGATACATCTACGTTTGAAAGTCTGATCTCTAGGATTGGAATGCTAAACATGGATTATAAGCAAAAGTTTGTTCTCCATGTATAAATAGCATTAAAATGTTTTTAGAAAATCAAAAATCCATCCTTAGAAATAGCTAAAATTGAAAATTTTCAATAAATCTCTAAAGTCTTTTCCTAACCATTGTTTCTCAAAAACCTCTGTTTGGCTAAGAATATCTATCCATTGTTAAAAGTGTATCCTCTGTTCATGTCCACTGTTCGCATCCACTTCTTGGGCTAAATCACTGTTTTACCTTTATCTACTAATATCTATCCTCTGATAGTGTAAAATCACCATTGTTCATGTCCACTTTTCACAACCACTGCTGGTCTCTAGCAGAGGTTTCCAAACAAGTGTCATCCATTATCAAAACAGAGTTTATCCATTGACAGATGTTAATCGGATATTTGAAATAGATGCCACGTCAGCATTCACTTTTTGCCATTTATATACCCATGTTCCGTCCAAACAGAGCTTTTTACTACCGCCTCGAATTCAAAATTCAACAAAGCGGTTTCCGTTACTCTCATCTTCTTCTTTCTTCACTTCCATCTCCGATCATGGCTCTACAAATCAAAACTCCACACAACTACCTTCCTATTTTCGAGAAAAATGAAAATAACACTTCCTTGCACTCAATAATCGATGTTCTCACATCGTCAAAATACAAAATAATTATGCTTGCAAATGCACCTGTCTATGTGGATACTCTTCAACAGTTCTAGCAAAATGCTAAAGTTGAAATTCAAAACAAAAATCCATATGCTATTACTTCTAAAGTCGGAGAAACCCTTGTTCAAATTTCCCCATCTTCAGTTTCCACAAGGTTTGGTCAGAATGACCTAGAAGGTAAAACTTCTTTTCCTAAAACAGACCTACACACTGAATTCATAGAACGTGGGTATGAAGGTCAATTGACCGGTGTTATAATGTTTAAACCAAAATTCCCTGCTGAAATGAGGTTCTTTTTCCATACCATACTTCTATGTCTTTCAGCAAAGACCACCTCATTTAATGAGATTCCACAAAATATTCAATATCTGGGATATGCTATTTTGAAAAATCTAATTTTAATCCATCCAGACATTGTTTATGGATTTGGTGGAAAATTTTAATAAAATATCAAAATAAAAACAAAGCTTTTCTTATCTATCCTAGGCTTTTGAGTTACTATCTTCAAAAACAAGTTCCTGAAAAGGATTTTCAACAAGGAGTTGTTTCTGAAATGAATAGTTTAACAATGAAACCTTTACAAGAATTTTAAATCAAGAGCTAAAGGTTTTGAAAACACAAGCAAAGGGGGATGAGCAAAATTTAGATGAGTTCATATCACAAGCTCAAACCTCAGTTGTTGAGCCCACTGCTCTTGGTGATCATGACACCACCACCGGTGTTGTTAAACCCACACCAACAAAAACCAAAAAGAAACCTTCCCAACCCAAACCGCCCACCAAACAGAAACCTAGAAAGGTAACTCTAGAAGATGAGATCCCAAAGGTTATACCTATGACAACACAAAAGTCACCTGAAACTACTGTTATTACTTCCTCACAACAACTTAAACAAAGATCTCCACCCAGCCATACTCCTCTTGATTCCTCACAAAAGGAACAAGTTGTAAGCACAAGGAAAACACACTATGAGGCAGATATTTCACTTGAAAGTCTGTTCTCAAGCCCATCTCCTAGGGAAAATTCTCTTTCCACTCCACAATCCTCCACTCCACAACCCTCCACTCTAATACCATCTACTTTAATACCTTTGTTTTGTGCAATTGAGATAGCTCAGACACAAATCAGTTCCTCTCATTAACCTGTTCATGAGAGTTCACCTCACATGTGACTAAGTCTGAGTAAATCTCTATGCTAACCCAAAAACAGCTAAGGAGGTTACACCACATGAGTTACAAGTAACTCTTGGTGGTAATTCAAGTGAATCAGCTACTACAATTGGTGAAACAACTATTTCTCAATTTAACAGTAGTTACATTCATAAGACTTCCTTGAAGGAAACAACTGTTGAGGCTACAATTGTAATCTCTGTTCCAGTTGGAATTCCCTAGAACCAAGAAAAAGGGGCATTTGGTTCTGATACTATGGAGTTTACTCCTATAAATGATCCAAATACAACTACCTCAGGTCGGACTTCAGATGATTCTATTAAATTACGTGATGAACTAAGATATAAAAAATTGACGGATAGAGTGACATCCATTGAATTATCAATTGATGAGAATAAAACAGATAATGAAGCAGGTGTTACAAAACTCTCACAGTCAACCATCCACACCATAAAGTGCTGATGAACTATGGAAACTTGTACAACCAATTTATCTAGCTCAAAGGAACTTGGCTAACATCGAACATGAAACCCACATGAAGCTCATCGGGAATATGGTTGAGGCTAAATACCAAGATACACAAGCAAACATTAAAGCCATAAAAGACCATTTACTAAAGACAATTGACACTGCCTCGGCTACAATACTTCAAGATGAAATTGAGGATGATGCCAAAAAGAGGGAGAAAGATACATTGAGAAAGTTGCAGCCTTCATCATGTCATACCCTAGTCGTAGCGGAAGCGCAAACATGTCACTATAAGGTAATCATTGCATCCAATCAAGTAAACAAGCATAAATCAACAACGATGCCAAACTGATATTAATTTGCAACGAATATTTATAATTTACCGAAAGTAAATTCCATAGTTTTCACTGGTTTCACATTGTCATCAAAAGTATAGTTCCAAATACATTACACCAAAATAAGGATTGTTTTCATCGTAAAAGCATATTGAGATTTTGACTCCTATATACTCATACGAGGTTGGGCTATAAAAGGCAAATCATCCAAAAGGTGGCATTCGTTGTCATGTCATTTCCTATTTCCCGAAATGTATCACCAGCTCAAGTCTTGCGTCCTGAAATGCATGTAATTTTTAAAAAGTCAACAAAAGTTGGCGAGTTCATGTAGTTATATTTTCTTAAAAAATGTCATCCTTGTAATCTAGTAATGAAATCTGAGTATGTTATTAGCATTCATGGAGTTTAAGGATCTATCAGTGTGTCGCGAGCACCCTGACATATGTGCCATAAGTAAGCAACCATACGGAGACAAACTTTGACATCATTGAGATCACAAAAGCACTCCTAAAGGTTTACCAACCTGGAGTGGAGCGCACCTCAAACTTAGTAGATCTATACCTTTTGCACCTTGGTCAGTAAGTGATTAATGGTTATTATTGTCATCATCCTACTTACGCACATTGATCGTGCTATCATCTAACCCCATAGCTAACATACCATTTGTTATGACATGTATTTCCCCTCGATTGTTTTAAAAACAAAACTTTGAAATATTTGAAAGGAGGGACACAAACTCACAGTTTTGCGTTCCGTGGGTGTCCGTACACGTGTATAACCTACATGTGTATTAACTTCATTAGACACCTAGGTCTCATTGGACTCGTACCCGTTGTTCATCTTGTATTCTTGATGTGTATATATTTATCACATTAAAACAACTTTAATGCTATCATAGTGTTTGTAGTTTGTTTGTTCGATTAATATTTCTATACATATAATATATAGTCATTCTTAGATCATGTGTGAACGAGCCTCGCCCTTCACATGTCCTCATGCCTTGCATGCGTGTCATTGGGCCTAGCCCAGTTTATGTGTGTCATTGGGCCTAGCCCATGTATTCATATGATTGGACCTAGCCCATGTAATTTATGTCATTGGGCCTAGCTCATGTCTTTATGTGATTGGGCCTAGCCCATGTAATTTATGTCATTGGGCCTAGACCATGTCTTTATGTGATTGGGCCTAGCCCATGTAATTTATGTCACTGGGCTTAGACCATGTCTTTAGGTGATTGGGCCTAGCCCATGAATGTGGGTGACTTGGCCTAGCCCATGAAATTGTATGTTTGGTCCTAGCCCATGTATTTTATGCCTTTGGGCTTAGCCCATGTTATCATATGTTTTGTGTAATTGGCCTTGCCCATGTCTTTTATATAATGGGCCTAGCCCAACTTAATTTTCATGAGCCCAAATGCTTATAATCTTACACTTGGTAATTTTACTAAGTATAGGTTTTGAAGTATGTTTATATACTTTTATAAAATCACTTAGTAATTTTTATACATCTTAACTTTCCGGATTTTGTCATCGATAAATACATATATTCGTTAAGTGTCTAAAATATATCATTTTTAGACATGTCGTCGTCGTCGTTTAATATACACATTTTCGCGTCAAAAATCGTCCAACGTCGTAGTAAATCTTCTTGTTGGCGATTTGTTCGTAGATCGACGATGCGACGGTGTATTGTGTAAATTTGACCATTGTCCGCATTACACCGTTCGTCCGATTATTGTTTCAAGCGTATTGTGAAAGTGTGTGTGTTCATGTTATTTACACTTGGAAATTGTTCAAGTGTTTGAGGTGTTTGTATAAGTTAGGTATTTTGTGGTGTATACCCTAAACTTTCTAGATACATACACATACATACACATGTATTTACCCATAAACCTTTAGTGACAACATATATATATATATATATATAGACACACACACACTTGTGGGAGTAAATATATATATATGTGTGTATATATATATATATATATGTGTGTATATATATATATATTTACTCCCACAAGTGTGTGTGTGTCTATATTATATATATATATATATATACACATACTTGTTAAACTCTTGGAAGGTTAGGGTTTAACCCTTGTCATTAAAACTTTCTTAATGACAGCTTAGGTCACTAATCACGTTAGTCCCGTTAATCACCCCGTTAATTACTCTTTAAACGCGATTAGATTTTTAGAAAATTTCACCATAGTTTCCCCTAAACTCTGGCGTTTTCCACGTTTCAAAAACGCATTTAAATCATGTTTAAACCCATAATGAAGATCAATCTTCAACTCAAGTTTACATATCACTTTTCTATGCTTCATTTGTAAACTTTTTCATCCTCATTTCCATGATCCTTTGTAAACATATATTTAACTACTTTACTTAAAAATAATTAGATCTCTCATATTTATTAAAACATTTAAGACACCAATTTTTTATATCTTTAAATCAAGATTTCCACTTTAAACACTTTGCTTACTACACTTTTTAAGATGATCATAACTTAAATCATGGTGCTTACTCTTTATAAAAATCGCACATATGTAGTAATCATTTTTAAGTTGTAGTAATCTTCATGGATCATGAGGTTGATGATCTTGTTTAGAATTAAACATCACCATGTTTAAATCATCATTTATATTTTTATTCATACAAGATCATCCACTTTAAACATCTTACTTTAACATAATCAACATAATCATGCTAGCTAGTTAACACTAATACACATAATAAACTATATTTAGTAGATTATTAAGGTGAGATTAGGGTTTTTAAGTTGGATTTTTCTTTACTTCCAAGATGATCAACAAGTACGTTCATTACTAGACATCATAAGAAGCTTAAATATGATGAAAGATTATCTTACAAAGTTGCACAAGATTAAGTAAGATTAAGGAGAAGATGAAGCACTAAAAAAAGCTCTAATAACCCTCCATCTTGCAAACACCTTGGGTGATCTTGTAATGGCTTAACTAAGCTTGATTTTGGTATTTGAATGTTGAAGAAAAGGAGGATGATGGTGGTGGTGTTGAGTCGTGAATGAGAGAGAGTTAGGAGGTTCTTTATGTTTTTTTTGAAATGGTAAGTGATAAGCATGAGGATGTATGGTCCTTTTATAATTGCAATCTTTCAAAGTGTCAACGTAAAATCTAATGAGCCATGCTTATTATCACAACAACATCAAGCAAGTGGTGGGTCTAGTGGGGCCCACCATAGCCATGAACTAGAGAGGGGGGTTAAGTGTAATATTTTTTTATAACATGTGTTAAATGGTAAAATATTTAAGTGATTAAACTTAAGTATGAGGATTAGGGATTGATCTTGTATCTTTAATGATTAATTAGTGTTTAGGGTGTTAATCAATATTAATTAGTCCCCTTGACTAATTGGTATTACATTTGAATGACAAAAACACCACTAGTTCGCTCATCGGTACGATATCGGTTAGTATATGAACTTTATTGTTTCATACCGGAAGCTTTGGTTTTCGACTACGATAAGTACCATGGCATTTATTTAGGGCACTTCTGATCCAGGAATATGATTAACTAGTTCACTAGTCCAGTATATGTTGAGCTTGGATGGCCGAAACACTTTCCGTTTAGTTATTCACTCGATATCGGCACTTATATATTTTACCGTCGACCATTTCCGGGAGTTGTGTTTCTGTGACCTCAAGATACTTGAAGGGATTTCGGATCCCAAATGAAGATTAACTAGCTCTCTAGATTAATGTATGAGGCTATTGGCCATTGAAATCTTTGTCGGTTCGACAATAGGTCGCTTTCCGGTCAAGTTGTGCACTGCTTATCGTACGACCGGAAAGGATGTCTTTTATGCATTTCTACTGTCTTCAAATTGTTTTAGGATGTTTATCATCATTTTGTTATAATTCATGGAATCTAGAAAATACCGAATTAATGTTGCGGACAAACTGAAAGTGTCACCTTTTTAGTCGAAACGGACAATTTTGTGATTTAGACATTCTACCGGAAAGTTATCTATTATTGCAAGATGTATTCCCACATTAGTGTTTTCATGTAAATATGGACTCATTTATGGCATTAGCATGCCGTTATTCATTGTTCTGTTTTGTTATAGCGGTTTTGCTGACATAAATAGTGCAACCGCGAATAGTGCGCCCAACACTTTCTACCAACACTTTCAGAGCATTATTTGATTTGTTTCACGTCGTAACGGAAACCTATATATGTTATGATCTGATTTACCTGTCCTAATACTTGTGGTATAACGTACAACTCAGTTATGTAATCAAATTACGATAAAATGCATGAGATTATGTACTAAAAATAGTGATTTGATTGTATGGAATTACCGATTATTTTCCATTTGTCACACGTCACATGCAAAACTAAAACCAAAGGTGCAACAAAAGGCAGTTCAAACCTCTTCTTTAGTATCAGATGGCAGTTTAGAAAAAAGGATTGATGAGATCCTAATAAAAAGGCAGAAGAGATTGTTGAGGAAAAACCTGAAGAGGTAAGATACACTAGAGGTCAAAGCCACAAAGCTCATTGAAGAAGAACAAGCCAAGCAGATGGAAAAAGAAGATCTTGGCACTTCAAAAAGCAGCAAGTCTGTTAGAAAAGTTAGACTGTCAAGAACACCTCTCCTATAACCATTGTTGGGAAAACACTAAGTGTATCCTCTGCTCCAACTAAACCAACACCACCACCTCAAAAGAAATAAAGACCCACACCAAAGAAACCTTCACCAACTCATCCAACAGATGTTGGAGCAGCATATACTGCAACAGATGCTATCATAGCAAATGTTGTAGCAGATATTGCTTCAGTAGATGTTACCCAATCCACTGCTCAACTCACTTTCCAACTTTAACTCAACCATTATCCACAGCACCAAGAATTCCAGCATGACCACCTTCACCACAAATCAAATTCCAATGCAAAAGGAAAACTTCTGTTGTTGAGATGATGAAAAGATTCTATCACCAATCCCTTTGTCATCAAAACCTATCACTTCATCACCATCCTCATCATCTCCACCTAAAACCACTTCACTTCCAACCATTAATCAACCACCATCCATCATACCTTTTGCTGCCAAATATCCTCTTAATTTGATGGTTGTGCGAAAAGAAATTGAATCATTCTTTAGAGCATAGGATAATACAAAACTTAACTTTCCATCTCTCTTTGGTTACAGAAAGTCAAGAAATTTAGATGAATATCTAAAGTTGAACGCTAGACAGACTGAGAATATTGCCAAAGAGTGGAGTAAAAGGAAAGATGACAGGACCACTTAAGGCATTTTGTCTTATGAACTGAGGAAAGTAAGAAAGACTGACGACTTTGCCAAAGAGATGAATAAGTCTATGTTAGAAAGGCCTGTAAATGCTGAGCTTGATGAAGAACTAAAATAGGATTATCTTGACCATATAATGCAACACAAACCATACAAAGCAATAAGAGCACAATTCAAGGATTAGTCTACAAATGAGCTTAAAGAAGAAACTACCAGAATTCAGGCGATGCTCAAGGATCCATTACATAAGCCAACTCCACCTAATTGGAAAAAGACTAAACCTGTTGATCAAAATCATGCTTTGAAGATAAAAAGGATGAAAGCTGAGCTAGTTGCTGCAAACTATGGCTCATCAAGGTCTATTGCAAGATGGTCAGAGTCTAGGGTAGTTGATACTTACAAAAAACTTGAAGAGCTTAGAAAGAAAGATCCTTCAGTTCCAAGAAAGCCAACATATCCACCAACAACAATCCCTCAACAAACCCAAGCCTCCAAAAAGCATACTTCAACTACTATCTTACCCACACTTGCCTTAAACCAAGTAAAAAGACAAAAGTAGATGGAAGTAGATGATGAGTAGAGGTTTGAAGAGAACAGGAAAGAGGTAATAAAAAATCAATTGCTTTATCTCAAACCTTGTCAGCAGACCTCAACCGCTAAACTCATCAAGAATAACTCTTGACCCACAAAAACCATCGGGTCCAAAAATTCTAAGTTGAAGTCATCCTCAGACACCCACGAATTGACCTTGCTCAGATCAGATGGTAAAGTTCAAAAGCTTACCATGGAGGATGCATATGGTCTTGATGCATCTAACCTCCAAGATCTGATGAATCTTGAACTTCAAATGGATTTTGATGACATGATTTCCCTGGACTTTGAATTACAATTCAAATGACAGATAATGGAAATGCTGATGAGAAATAAAGATCAGCAATAAAGAAGGGTTTTGGCATCATTTGTTCTAGGGGGAGATTTTTGGATCTACTGAACCCTATAAAAGAACAGATGATTGAAAGCCAAAACAATCTACAACATCTGATCACTAACAAAAATCTGGTGCTCTAAACCCTGCTGATACTAAAGACTGTTCACAAGATCTGTTAAGAGACAAAGCTTTGCTGGAAGCCAAAGGTCTGCTGATGAGAACCTCTGATGAAGATAAAGTCTGTTGAAGTAAAGTCTTCTCAAGACTAACAAAGGATAAAGCCTAATAGAGGATATCTCAACAGTTGTTATCATTAGAGTTTATATTGTATTTTAATGTAAAAGTGTTTAGGTCTAGCAAAGGTTAGAGTTTGTTAGTTTGTTAAATGTCACTTTCATAAGTGACGTCAGTCAAATATGCTCAGTGGTTTGTAATGTACTATAGATAGAACAATGTCTATAGTATTATGTCTATCACTTCTACACATTTTGTACGAACAAATTAGAGTGATCTTAGGCTGAGTGAGAGTTTGTAATTGCATGCGTACGTGATTAATATTACAAAAGAATGTTAATGAAAACTTTCTTCTAATTGTTGTGAATAAAAGTTTACATTTCCGCTGCATTTATCTTTGATTTATCTTCATTCATTACTTTCCATCTTTAAACTTTCACAACAATTCAAACTCAGATCCTAACAATGAAAATACGCCAAAATGCAGAAAAAGATACCAAACCTTTGGTACACCACCTTAAAGTCGAGCCTTCATCTCTTTGTCGGTGCGGTGGCACTAACTAGAGCTCTCAAGGTTACGCAATTTTAGCCGAATACAGATAATAGTTGAATATATTCCCCTGTAAGATGTAATTTTTGGTATTTTTGATACGAGAGTATATTTTGAGGTGGGGAATACAGTTACATCAATTATTAATACACCTAAATGCATATCTCGAAAACAGTGTTCGAACATGTGCTAAAGCTTAAGTGGACAATTATATCGTTAAACATCTTGAACTGTTATTATCATTCTAAGTGCTTAAAACGTTAAATACATACTAACTATGATCGGTTTTGATGAATAAGCCGATATGATCTTCTTGTCCGCATTTTCACATAAAGATGTTTGCTTGTATATATTTTCTTTCGCAATTCTGTTGGTATTATTTTCCTTTTCACATACTGAAAAATACAAAAAGATTTTCGGTGTGTTTTGATATAAATTTCGAAAAATACAAAAAGATTTTATTTCTCATTTCCATGTGTGGGTTTTATATTTTTAAAGATACTCAATTTTTCAATACGGGTTAAAATAATCCGATGAGATAATTTATAAAATAAGTCTTCTAATAAAATGGTCTTGCTAAGTTTGTCAAAGTGCGGGAACCATTGTGGGAAATCATGTTGTTAATTCCAAGTTGTGTGAAAAATTTTCAACTATGAGTTTCTTCTTTAAATATTTTGGGGTTTTTATCTGATTTGGGCCTTAACTCTTTAATTTGTTTAAAAAGAGATTTTGGGTTAGCTAAAATGTTTCTGGGATTCAATTTAGTTGGGCCGATAAGCTGTTTTAGTTGGGCCGATAAGGTTAACTGTTTTATCCAACTTTATAAAAAAGGCTTAGTGTCTGATGTAATCGGTGTCCGGATTAAACATAACAACTTTCAGTTGGGTTCCGGATGTAACTTTGTGTTCGGTTTTGCTTTGATTTTAGAAAGTATCCAGATTTAATCAAAATAGTAATCTCTCCGGGTTTAACAGTCACTCGGGTTTTTGGGTTTCTAGGAATGATAAGAAGGGTTTCATCCGGATATGTTGATTTAAAAGGAACTTCAGGTTTTTGTCCAGGTTTGTTCTCATTGTTCGGACTTGTATAAACTTCAGTATCCGGTTTTGATGAGTTTTAGGTGTCCGAGTTTATTATAAGTTATGGTTTCTTTATTGTTTGTTCCAGCTTTGAAACCAATCGTTAAACCAAAAGTGATCTCCAAACTTGCTCAGTGTCCGGGTTTGGAGATCTGTTATACTCAATCAAAGGTTTTCAGGTCTGTTTCATATTAAAGACATTAAACCCTGAGTAAAAACCCGTTGTCATGTTACCTGTTAGTTTCTGTTTCTGTATTTTTTTGTGAGAATCCTCAACAGGTATGTATTCTTCATGTTTTCACCATCATCTCATTTGAAGTTTGTGCTTTTATCTAATATAGGGCTCGTATTTGAATGATTTAAGAACTTAGTGTTCTTGGTTCAATGTATGCTTTGAAATCATTGAGCTTGATGTTAGAATGATGATGATTAGATGATTTTTGTGTTCGTGATAACAACTTGTTTTGGTTCGGGTGCGGTTTTTAGGTCAAGAAATTTGTGGGTTTTGTATAAACTTCAAGAACTTAGTGTTCTTGATGTTGAGTTGATGATTTAAGAAGTTTTTGTGATAATGATGGTATGATTGTCTGTTGTTTGCTTGATTTTGTTATAATCTTATTTAAAATGGGTATGTTAGCTTAGTAAAAGTGTTTATTCACTTAAAATTTGAAGTTATTTTGTTGGGTGTTCTTGGAGGGCTTTTTGGGTTGGTTACTTCTTGGTGAAGATGAAAATATTTTGAAAACTCACCTTTTTTATCCAAAAAAAACTTTGTTGAAATTGTTAATCAAATATTTTCCGGATTCCTGAGAATCAAAGTTTATCCCACTGTAGTTCGGATGGGTTTAGATTTGGTTTCAGTGAAGTTATCCGGGTAATGTTTGATTCTGGGTTTGATAAACTTAGAGTATATAAAAAATTATACGGCCTTAGATTTATATCTGGATTGATTCGTGTGAGTTTATTCAATTCCAGACTTCAAGTTTTCATCCAGTTTTCAAGACTTTAGTCCGTATATAATTGAGGTTGATCGCCGGATATAATTTATTTTTGATCTTACTCGGTTTTATATATCATTGTTCGAATTTACCCATTCATTGTGTCTGGATTTAACTGTTTTGGAACATTTGAGTTTGGTTTTGATGAAGTTTTTTGAACTGTACAATAGTTAGTCTAGATTTGGTGAGTTCCGGATTTGGGTTTTAACTGTGTGTTTGGTTTGTTTTCGATCTATGTCAAGATTTAAACTATAACTATCCAAACTTGTCTATTCTCTCCGGATCTAATCTAAAATATATGTTTGTCTTATCACAAGTCCGGATAAAACAAATTTCTCATGTCCGGATTTAATCAAAATTGTATAACATGTCTTGATATAATATATATATAGTTTTATCACAGGTGTCCGGATTAAATACTAAGTCCGGTTTTATATTGATTGTATCTGGTTTTGTGTTTGAATCCTGATTTAATTCAATCTGATCAATCTGTGTTTGGATGTAGGTTAAATATAGGATCCGCATTTAATTCTTCCGATCATATTAAATCATGTGTCAGGTTTTGAGAAGGTTATTTTCAGTCATACTGAATAGTTATCTGTTTACCTGAACTTAGTATTTTTAAGTGTTATATGTTAACAGTTGGTTCTTGGTTGTCCGGATTTAACCAATTAATATTTGTCCGTGTTAATGAGTGTTATATGTTTAATGTCTCATCCGGATTACTTGACAACTCCGAACTTATAAGTTGAGTTTATGTTCTTCACAAGTGTTGGTCTGCAATTATACTAAGTGTTTGATCAAATCTAAGAATTTCCACTTAAAGCTTATTTATTACCTTAAAAATCTTTCTTTTATTATTTGTTTTCTTGTAGATATGGCTGAACAACCAAACCCACCTCCTCCAAACCAACCGCAAGTTCCAACTCGCATCTTTATTCCGAAACACAATCAAGTGGCTCTTTTAAATGAAAATTTGCGTGGAATTGAGGATTATGTGCAGATTATTCATTTTCTGAGGAGATCACGAGTCTTTTATGCATTTTAAACCGAGATTAGGATCGTTGTCGCGTATATGCAAGATTTTGGACGATCGCTCGTGTGCAAGACAATGTGATCGAAGCACGGTAAATGGTCATCAGTTAACTATTATGGAGGATGTTATTCGAACCGCATTACTGTTGGGTCCGTTAGATCATGGAGAAGTTTGCTATAATGCTCAGATTCACGATAGAGCTCTTGTTAATTTTGGATATTTTGGAAACTTGCCAACTCGTTAAGTATACAAAGGAATGCTTCTTGAAAATTGGTGTTTCTATTACCAAGTAATGATGCAATGTTTTGCTCCGAGAAACTCCAAAATGGATGGGATGGGACATAATATGTTGTCGGCTATGATTGGACTCACGTTTAATCAATCGTACAATTTTGCACATATGATATTTTGAGCGCTTCAGACACAATGCAAATGACTTCTGTCCTATGATGTTCTATCCTCGGTTTCTAATGATTATTTTCTGTCATCTTGTTCTGGATCTTCCGATTCATAATGGTTTAGCTTACTTGCTCTTAAGAAGATGGGTTTAGCGATTGTCATCAAGCTAATGTATCTACTCGTTCTTCTCGATTGCCAGTTCTTCATCCTATGCTAGGTGTTATTCTCGTTGAAGATTACAATCCAGAAAATGGTGTTACTTGGAGAAATATATTTGAGGGTGTTTCTCAGATACTTGGAGCAGGTGAGGATGAAGATGGTGCACCTCCAGTTAATCTTCAACAGCCGGCAGTTGTTCAACCGCGGGTTGATCTTCAACAACCAACGGTGGTTATTGAAGAACATGTTGTTTATGTACCCAATGTGGTTGAACCAGCAGTTGTAGAGCACGATGCTGAACAGATTAATGAACAGGTAAATGAGCCTGTTAATGAACCGATACATGATGTAGTGATGGAAGATGTTATCCATTATATCTCATTCGACCAACCCGAACCGAATCAAGAAGAGCTTCTTTTCGACAGAGTGTTAGCTTCAATTGATAGTGCTTTAGCATCAGATGCTCCATAATCTAGTGCATCTAAAGGAAAGGGTATTCTAGTAGAGGTAGAAGACAATGTCAAGATGTTGACAGATAGAAAGTATTTAGCTTTGGTTCGTAAAGATTTATTGGGGAGACTATCAACCAAAGGGCAGTAAAAGCTTAAAGCTTTTTATGATAAGGTCGAATCACTTGGTCCATCTTCCGAATAGGCCTCTCGCTTATCCCTATGGAATGAGAAGACTTCGGATTTGGACAATCTACCAGATGATTCTTCTGATAGTGACAATGGTGGAGATCCAGATTGTAGACCGAGTGTTGTTTTGGTTTCTATTTCTCGCCCCGTTGTAATGTATAAAAGAAGAAGATTAGGAAAAAGTTCAAGTTCAGCTCCTAGGTCTTTGGGTTTAGAGAATGTTTCATCAGTTGAAGTTCCAGGTGTAGCAGTCTCTTCAGCTTCTGGTGGTTCATCTTCTTTGGAAATTCCTTGTTCATTGCCATCTGTATCAGCTGTTATATTTGCTCCTAGCACAACAGTTGTTGTATCTGTTGCTAGTATCTCTTCTCATGGCCTGTCTTTTAGTTCAAGTATTCCATTAATCAAGTCATGTGTTTCCACAGTTCCACTATTTTCTTTGTTTTCATCTCTTCCAAGTTCCAGCAATCCGTTTGCTTCATCTTCTTCTATTGTGCCTTCGGTTTTTCTTGCGATGCCTCCTAGTTCTTCTTTGAGGTTTGTTCGTCCTATTGGTATTCGACTTGTAGGTTCTTGAATGAAGAAACCTACTTTACCTGCATCTTCTACCCCTAAGTCATCCAAAAGAATTCGGCTGAAAGTTGCTTTTGGTCCTAGTCCTTCTCGCCATTCTTCTCCAAGGCCTACGGGTCCATCTTCGAATTCACAACCTAGGGGTGTCTCGGCAAGTGGTGACAGGCCTTCTTTTCAAGAGTTTGTTCGGGAGAAATTCACTAAAATTCATCGGGCTATGCAACGGCAACTCTCTATCATCAATGACAATCAGAATGTTATCAACAAGCAGCAGAAAGAATTGGATGAGCTTAAAAAGAAAGATGCTGACAAAGAAGATAAGATTAAGCGTTTATTTTTTCAGTCTAAAAATCAGGCTATCCAAATGGGAATTCTTATCAAGAGGGATGAATCGTATTCCTCTCAGCATATTTGGAGGATTATTGTTGAGCTTGTTGAGCTCTTTGCTGCTCATGGGGAGAGTACACCTTTACAAGTCCAAGCCAAACACAAATTGGACAAGTTGAAAAAGATTAGGATGACTTGGATAAAGACAAGGATCCCAACGCTTCACAGAGGGAGCAGCCTAATAGCTCACAAGTTAAGGAAGCTGCAACCAATGCTACGGTTGAGGGGGAGTCTTGTAAGGATACAGGTGGGAGTGGAGGTAAAGGTCCAGTCGAGGGTGATCTTAGTGTTTTGTCTGATGACTGGAATGATAGGGATCTAATCGGAGAGCAATTCATTTCTAACGACAACTTAGAGAAAGATGATGAAGTTGGGTATTGTTTTGTCTAAAGACTCGAATGATGGGGATCTAATCGAAGAGCATTTCATTTCTAACGACAACTTAGAGGTAAATGATGACTCAAATCGTTGAAGAACTTAGACCAGATGAAGATGTCAATCGTATGGAAATGAGAAAAGGGGCAAATGTGTCATACACTATGGATGTGCATTCTATTGAAGGAGTGAAAGTGGATTTTTAAGAATTATTGGGTATTGCTTATAATGATACACTTGTAGAACCAAATCCCAATCCTGAGCCGATTAATGAAGAAGTTCAGAGGGTCTTATGTCAAATAGCACCTCCACCAGATCTTATGTAGAAAAAGCGTTTTGGATGCATTAGTGGAGAATACCCGGGCCAAATTAGAAGTTGAGATTTGTATGAGCAAAACAACTTAGTGTTAATAAAGCGAACGGATGGTGTTCAATACTTCACGCCACGCTTCAAAACTCTCATCTCTTCTGGCACATGATCTTCATCACATTACTCTGATTAATTTGATCACTCCAACTTCTAATGGAATTATTGGAGCATTGCAGAAGGCCTTAGAAAAAGAAATCAGAACAAGCAAGTGGAACCGATTCAAACCTTCTATTGGTTGTCGAGTGAAATCAAAGAATAATTTCACTGGAAAAACCGAGTACAAAGTTGTGTACCGGCCTGCTTTATGTTTGAGAACTATTCCGTTGAGGCGATTCGATCTTGACAGTATGGAAGCAATCGGGTTTTGGTACATTGATGGTAGAATCAGAGAAGCTTTGATCACAAAGGAGAAAGTTACTAAAGTGATTATCAAGGTATTAGATCCTATGTGGTTGGTGAACCTCAAACTTTCTGATTTGAAAAAGTTGAGACATAAGTCTCTCCACTACTTGAATGAAGACCGAGAGCTCGCCCTTCCGTTCATTCGAGTTGTTCAATTCTGTGTGAGGAACAAGGTTGGTGAAGGAAGTGACTTCTCAAAGGTATGACGAGATCTTCACAAGACTTGCAGATCCCGCATGTATCAAGGGGGAGTCTTTAAGTGCACCTTTTAGATGATAAATGCTGGATGCTGCTATTGATGATTCTTAAGGGTCTAGTGTGTAAATTCTATCAAGTTTATGTTTTTTCAAACAAATTTAGATAGCATGTGTCTCTCTAGTCCGAATTTTTTGGTAGAATTGGTAGTTGGTAGAACTTAATGGTAGAGTTTATGGAATGATAGAGTTTGTAGAATGGTAGAGTTTGTAGATTGATAGAGTTTTTTGGAAGATATTGTAATGTCCAAAGTTTTATGTAGATACAAATTTGCACCTGGCTTGTTTTTGTAAGGACTTTCATGTCCAAACATCTCATCGTATTTATACTTTGTGAATGAATGCAGTGGGACGAGCTTTTGAGATTTATCTTTCTGTGCAAGTTGTCTCTCTGTGTGAAACCCTAGCTACTGTGTGTTCTTGTGTGTGTTGGTAATCTGTGAATACTCATTGGATTCACAGATTGTCGATCATCAATATCCCATTCTCTACTCCTTCAACATCGTGTCCTTACAACGGTTTAGATCACGTGGTGGATTATGCACACCGCGTGACTTGGTGTTTCGTGTATGCGATCCTGTTCGGTTGTTCGAGGTCCGTAGGTGGGCTTCCACAACATTTTGTGGATTATGCCTTATAGCATTGCGTGACAAGTGGTAGGCATGGCTCTCGTGAGAGGCGAGAGCATGAAATTCCAACTTTTGTTTGTTTTGCCCAACTTCAGTCCCTAAACTTGGTTTTGTTGCTACTTTAAGTTATAAACTTATGTTTTAGCATGTTATCATATGTTTAGGGTGTATTACAAAGATGAATAACGTGTGCCTATGTATGGTTGACAATCCAAAGATAGTGTATGTATAATGTATGTTTTGGTTTCGAACAAAACACAAATTTCCTATCGTATCGTATCGTGCATGTATAAATAACCAAGTAAGAATAAAATGTGATTTCCATTTATCAAACATCTCAGATTTCAATAATTGAAATGGAATACGATTACAAGTTCCTAAAATAGAAAGTACAAAAACACTGAATGTTATAGTCTCCCCTACTATAAGAAATTTTGTCTTGAAATTTATTCAAGAGGAATACTTGGAGAAGAATGCGGATACTTGTTCTTCGTGTCTTCTTCACCTTTCCAACTGAATTCCGCACCATGTTTTCCTTCCTAGCATTCCTTGACGATAGGGGTACGACTACATCGGAGTTGCTTGACTTCGCGGTCCATGATTTCCACTGGTTTCTCGATGAAGTGCATGGACTCGTTGATGCGTAAATCATCGAGTGGAGTATGAAGTCCTTCATCAGGTAGGCACTTCTTGAGATTAAAAACATGGAACATTGGGTGTACGTTATTGAGCTCTTGTGGCAAGTCGAGTCGATAGGCCACCTTCCCAAGTCTCTCGAGACTCTTTAAAGGACCTACAAAATGAGGAGCAAGTTTCCCTTTCTTACCAAAAATGACTACGCTTTTCCTAGGGGATACCTTGAGGAGTACGAAATCACCGATGTTGAATTCCAAGGGCTTGCGTCACTTATCGGCGTAGCTCTTATAACGACTTCTTTCCTAGAGTAGATTCTCACGGATTTGCAATATTTTATCCGTCGTGTCTTGTATTAGTTCGGGACCGGTAATTTGTGCTTCGCATAACTCGTGCCAACAAATAGGCCAACGACATTTGCGATCGTACAATGCTTCAAAAGGTGCCATTTGAATACTAGAGTGATAACTGTTATTTTATGAGAACTCGATCAAAGGTAAGTGTATATCCCAATTGCCACCAAAATCGATTACGCAAGATCGAAGTATGTCTTTGAGAGTTTGGATAGTACGTTCAGTTTGACCATTCAATTGAGGATGGAATGCCATACTGAGATTGAGTTGAGTACCAGTTTGAAATGTTTTCCAAAGGCGGGAAGTGAAACGGTCGTCGCAGTCCGAGACGATGTCGAGAGGAATACCATGGCGGCAAATGACTTCTTCCATGACGATACGAGACAATTTCTCAACTCGGTGGTCTTCATGAATTGGGGGGAAATGAGCCAATTTGGTTAATTGATCAATGATCACCCAAAAACTATTGTGTACAGATGATGTTCAGGGGAGTTTGGTGATGAAATCCACGGCAATGCTCTCCCACTTCCACAGCAGAATTTCAGGTTGTTTGAGTAAACCCGAAGGAGGTTGGTGGCCGGCCTTGACTTTGGATCAAGTGAGGCATTTAGACACGAAAAAGGTGTTGGAAACTGAGTTTGATATTTGCAAACAGACTCCCCCTCAGCTAATGCGTATATCATCAACGATTGTTATTATTAGTCTTGAAGGATTCAAATGTTTTACAACTCGATTGACTCTACAGACTCCCCCTCAGCTGATCACGTAAACAAATGAGTCCGTACAAGAGAAAATGTTATGCATGTGATAAATAGATCACTAATAGGTGTGATCTATTTATACTAAGCACGAAAGCTCTATTTAGTAATTGGGTGACGTCACCCTGATAGTGACATCTACCATTTCTAACAGAAAAGATTTCACAGATGTTACAAACATCTGTGGAAATCTTATCATTTGTTCTAACTATTCTAAACATTGTTACAAGATTAATATTGTTACATTGGGAAACCAGTGTCTAAGCTATCCTCTGTTGTAGTTATCCAAACATCTGTTTGGCAATACAAATTTTTGGTCTTCTTGATCAGACCTTTGACTTCATCAGTGCTTTGTTCTTCAACAGTCTTTAGCTTTCAACAGATGTTGTTTCTTCATGAACAGCGGTTCCAAGCCTTGAATAGATGTTTGCTTTGTTCTTGAACAGATGTTCTGATTCGGTGTTCAAGATTCACTATCTTTGGGGAGAGACTTGTTCAATCTTTTGCTTATTTCTTGATTAGTAGATCCTAATTTGGCTTTTGGATATCATCTGTAATTTTGAAGGTCCAACAATCTCCCAGTTGAACAGATGATGCCAAAACAGATGTTTATAGGATCAACTTTTATTCCTCTTCAACTTACTCCTGATTTGTGCTTTGAATTTCTTTTCAAATCTTTCAGAGAGTGAGTCATCAGCATCCCTTTCGAGTGGAAGATTCAATAAATCTTGTAGATTTTCAATTTTTAAGCTCTTTATACAATTTATTGAAGTCTTTTGCACTTCCACATTTGCCCTGACAATTGTCAATTCGTGGTTGGCTTTGTCTGGGACCACGTTTGAATTTTAGAGGCAACATGGTTTACTTGGAGTGATGTTATTGGAATAGGTGAAGAAATTTGCATTCCCATGACTTGCCCTAACAAATCTGTCAAATTGGTATCAGGATGTTCATACATGATCATATTTTTATACCTTCTTTCATAATATCATCTTCAAATCTTTTCACGTCCTCTATACATATCCTTCTGTCTTTTGAGATGGCTTCTCACCAATGAAGAGGCTTGTCATGCAGATGGGAGTTCAGATATGATGGCCTTGGAACTGATAGGTCTTCATATTTAGGCTTATTAGGGACGGAGAGATCTTTGGCTTTTAAAGCTTCTAGTTTCTTATAAGTTTCTCTGATTGTTGGCTCATCCCACATAGCCATGGACTGTATAGAGCCATATTTGGGAGCAACCATCTCTTCCTTCATCCTTGTGAGTTCAACTGCTTTTAAGCCAACAGGTTCTCTTCCTGAAGCCCAGTTGGGAAGAGTGGGCTAGATAGCTGGATTGAGCTTTAGCATCTCAATTCTGGCAATTTCTTCAAGAAGGGCCTCTACAGACCATTAAGTGAATTGAGCTCTTGAAGCTATGTAGGGCTTACTCTTCATGATGAAATCTAGATAGTCTCCTCTTAACTCTAATTTGATGTTACGGTTTTTAGCTGGTTCCTAAGATGCCTTTTGACTAACATCATTAGCAAAATCTTTAAGTCTATTTACCTTAGTAAACTCTTCAGACATGATTTATTGAGCCTCCTTGTCTCTTTTCCCCTGCTTTAGTAAGCAGCTATCTTTTCATCCTACACAATTTTCAACTCTAGATTTTCTTTTACATTTTTGGGCTTCTAAGATCTTTTGAAGGATGGAAAGGTAAGCTAGTTGATGTCAGTTGCGGTTGGTGCATATTATGTATGTCCACCACTGTGAAAAGAGACTAGATAAAGAGTGTGTTGAATATTATACAGTTTAGATACGAACACATGACTTAAGAGCGGACGAGAGAAGTGTGTGAAGGTTACTTCGTATAAAGTAGTTATTCCATGCCAAGGGAGTTACTTCGTGTGGAGATAACTAGTCCGTACGAAGGTAAAAGCTCTATTTCGCATGAGGGTAGTCAAGTTTATATATAGTGTCGTGTGTTCATAGTTTGATAAGTTTTTAAGTTACCAGAGGGGAATTGCTGGAGAAATTCCAATTTCTCCAGCTTGTAAAGATGTATACTCTTTCGGTATGAATGGAAAGCTTCTGCTTCTACTTCTTCTTAATAACTTTCTACTGAATTAGTTCTTTTCTACTCAAACTTTTGTTTAAACCCATTGGATACAGGACTTTAAATTGGTATCAGAGATATGGTACCAATTCAATCGATCTAACAGTGGATTGAAACATCTACGCTTATGAATTATGGACTTTTGAGGGTTTCTAGACGTAAATCCTCAAAAAAACGGACAATCCACAGAAAAATATTAAAATTGAAGCCATATGATTGTTTAGAAATTATTTTTGACAATGTCTGTGAAAGAATCATCATGAAATTCAAAGAAATAAAGATTTTGGATTGAAAAATGTGTTCAACAGCGTTCGCACGAGGGTACTTACCTGCCGCACGAGGGTACTTACCTTCGCATGAAGGTACCTTGGTCCGTACGAAGGTTTCTTAGTCCATGCGAAGGTGCTGAAATACCTAAAAAAGGCATTGAAAAACTTTGTTGATCATAGTGATGAGGGGGAATAATATTTCTTCCGAATATATTGAAATTCCGGAATTTTTGAAATTCGTGACATGCAACAGTATTCGGGTGGTTTCGACTTCAAATGGTCCAGGGATGAATTTGATCTAGATTGTTAGTTCACGATCACAGGAAGTTCAAATTCTTCAGATCAAGATCAGATTGATGTCTTAGGGTTTGAGTCCCAGGTCTTCGTTATGCCGGATAGCAGGATTAGCGTCAAGAGATACATCAGTATTGTCGATACTTAAAAGATATCACAGCTTTGTGATAGTCTAAAGTGTCAAAATGTTTAACGTTTGAGTAGAGGAATTGTTTTCCGGACTAACCGCCGGGGAATAATGATGTTTGTTCATTAAGTTGTTGTTGGGTCTAACGGAGAAGACTACATATATGTTATTGTGACTAAAGAGGAAGAATGTAATTCTGATCGTGGAAGAATGTTTCTCAAATCTGAATGTGATACCAAATGATTTGTTATCTGATGAATATTTGCTGATTGTGAGAGATTACCGTTTACGCTGATCAATCATTCAGGAGTATGCTTAAAAGTGATTACGGAAAACAGGATTTCAATTTTTCGCAGGTATTCATTGAGCTGAAGTTTACCGGTGGAGTGATTCGAAGTTTATATCAATTGCCGGTTGGGCTTTTGAAGATTGAGAGATCCAGCTCAAGTGCTAAAGTGTTAAATCAAAAACTGAACACGGATGTGGTTATGTTCGAAACTGAGAAGTTGCATCGATTAGTTTCGAGTTGATGCTTATTCGTGAAGATTGTAGTTAAGAAAAACAGAGGAGGTCGGGAACCGTGCAAACAAAGATTCATTTTAGGGGGAATTTGTGCATAATGAAGATAATGCAAGCCCGAATCATCAACGAAAGGGAAATTATCTTAAGATATCAAGATGACTAATTGAAGTTGCAGAATATTCAAACACGGCTCTCATATTTCAATATCAAGATTCGACAGTGGCGACCGATGGGGAAATTGTTGGTGCATATTATGTATGTCCGCCACTATGCGAATAAGCTAGATAGAGCATGTGCTGAATATTGTACAGTTTAAATATGAACACATGACTTAAGAGAGGACGAGAGATGTGTGTAAAGGTTACTTCGTACTAAGTAGTTACTTCGTACGAAGGTAGTTACTTCGTACAGAGGTAACTAGTCTGTACGAAGGTAAAACCTCTAGTTCGCACGAGGGTAGTCAAGTCTATATATAGTGTCGTGTGTTCATAGTTTGATAAGTTTTGGAGTTACCAGAGGGGAAATGCTAATTTCTCCGGCTTATAAATATGTATACTCTTTCGGTATGAATGGAAAGCTTCCGCTTCTACTTCTTCGTAATCACTTTCTACCCAATAAGTTCTTTTCTACCCAAACTTCCGTCTAAACCCACCGGATCCAAGACTTTCATTGTGGAATAGAAAGGTTGTATCTCTTTCGATACATTTTCTAGTTCCAAAGGGTCAAGAAGAGTGGGTGTGAAAGCTGAGGTTGTGGTGGTGGATGGTTGTGATGAAATAATGGTTGTGGATATGATAGGAGATGCATCAGGAGTTTCTTCATTATCATCTTGGACAATGAATTTGGTTCTTCTTGTTCTAGTTTGTTATTTTTGTGTTTTTGGTGATGGTTATGGAGGTGGTGTTGAAGGTTTTCTTTTAAGAGGTCCTTTTAGGGACTTGTTTGATCTTGGTAGTGGTAATGTTTGAGTAGTTGTTAAATCTGTTGTCACTTTTTTTGTGGTAGCAGATGCTTTGACAATGGAAGGAGTGATTTGGGTAGTGGAGGTGGGAACATTGGTTTGAGAGGTGGTATCAATGGTTTGGATAGGTGCAGCAGTGCTTTGACTAACCTTTATTGGAACCTCTGAACCTTGGTTGTCTTGGATTTCTTTTCTTTTGATGGTTTCCTACACACTTGAATCTTTGCTTGTCCTCAAGCAAAACTCAATAATATGGCTTACACACCCAAATGGAATTGGTAGAAGAGAAGTTTTAGGTTTATCTTTGGAGTATCGGGAATCCAAGTTCTAAATTTATTTTGTTTTTATTTTATTTACAATTTTATTCGTCATGATTCATTTAAAACACTTTTTAAGAAAAATTATTTATTTTGAACATAACATGCCTTTCTAAAATTCTATTTAGTTATATACAAATTTACACACCTCGCAAGTGGCCCCTAAACTCAGCCGAAGATGTTTAAGTGAAAGCGCTCGGACCCGGTGTGGAGCTTACACCTACCATAGGCTTGACAAACAATCAACCTCCTCCTTGTTGACGTTTAATCCTTGTAAATATCAAGAGGGCTTTAAAAGTGTAGGTTTTGACTAGATGTAGGTGATTTTGGGTAAAATGGTGAAAAGCATCAAATATGTTGGTTTTTTTTTAACACTT
The DNA here is from genome assembly GCA_947069175.1 of Scalesia atractyloides. Lineage (NCBI taxonomy): Eukaryota > Viridiplantae > Streptophyta > Magnoliopsida > Asterales > Asteraceae > Scalesia > Scalesia atractyloides. Next base: position 42,260,322 of record CAMTDV010000116.1, read on the forward strand.
TTTGTGGCTTAGAAAAAAAAACTTTAACCAATGTTTTTTTAAGTTGAAACTAAGCCAAACTTGTTTTTTAAAACCATACTTTTTACTAAAAGAAACGGTGTAAATAAAAAGAAGTTTTTGTGCATTTGGGGGGTTGTTTTTGCGGGTTTTAGAAAAGGGTTAAGGCTTAAAACGGTTTAACTAGGGGATATGAAAAGGAAAATAAAGGTTTAAAATGAAAAATGGGTTATAGTCCTAATGCCTCCATCATTTACTTACTTGGATTAGTGTCGGTGAACAATGAGAACGTATTGGTTTGCCAAGTTCTCGATTGTAAGAACCAAACGGCCTATTCACACAAGAAACGAAAAATTGAGCAATTAGTATAGATATGTATTTTTATGCTCGGTAAAGGCTAAAAACTCACTTTTTGTGGGAAAAGGGGTATAGTGTAAAAGTGTATATATAATCAAATTTTACAAAGTTTTGGTATGCGTATTTTTATAATTTTCTTAATTTGGTTCTTTTTATCACGACGTTGTCAGTGTACATTAGTAAAAACATAATTTTTAGAACTTATTTTTCCCAAACTAAACCAAGATAAGTAAAAAACCTGAAAAATTTTTGAAAAATATTTGGGGTGATTAACGGTTTTCTAAGACGAGTTTTGTGTAAGGCTTGTTTTTAAGACAAATGATTCAAGGTTTTAACATCCCCCTCCCCACACTTAAATTACACAATTTCCTCAATGTGTCCCAAATATAGTTTGTTTAGATTAAATGTGCAAAAAGTGGGGTTAAACAACAAATTTTTAAGGTTACTATGCACTGGGCACGGGGCGTGCCTGGTGGACACAACCCCGTGGCCAAAGTACGAGTAACGAAATTTATCAGAAGAGTTACAGTATGGTGGACACTGGGGCATGCCTGGTGGGCACGGCCCGTGCCACCTTCTTTGCAGAAAAAATTTGTATCAGACAGTTGGACACGGGGGGCGTGCCTGGTGGGCACGACCCCTGCTGCAGACTCTTTTCTTCAGTTTTTGAAGCTGGAGGCTCCGGTTTACGTGCATGGGGTCCCTTTTTCTCAGTTTTTCACAACATTCCACCATTCAAAGTGTGCTTTATTCCTACAAATGAAAAACTTAAAACAGAATGCATTAAATTTAAACTTTATTTTATACTAATTTATCTAGGGATAGTTCCATGAAATGCCTTCATGGTGCGCCATGTTTATGAGGGTCCTTGGCTAGACCCAAAGTCCGACAAATATTACCAGAGTTGGATGGCTCGCATCCCGAGTTGCATCGTTGAATAGCGTAGTCTAAGCTTGAGTCTATTGCCTTGATATAGTTGACCGGATCATCCTCTGCTCGTTGTCCTTCTTCAAACTTGATTTCCTTGTCACCAACCCTCAATGTGAGTCTTCCATTGCTTATATCCACCATGGCCCGCGCGGTGGCAAGGAAAGGTCTTCCTAGTATGAGCGGGATTTCGGTGTCTTCCTCCATATCTAGGATTACAAAGTTGGCTGGAAAAACAAATTCTCCGACCTTTACTAACAGATTTTCTATGACACCTTGAGGGTATTTTACCAACCTGTCTTCAAGTTGTATGCTCATCCTTGTGGGGTGTGGTTTGCCTAGCCCAAGTCGATTGAACATAGAGGCGGGCATTAGATTAATGCTAGCCCCTAAGTCTGCTAGTGCATTGCTTATTGTTGACTCTCCAATGGAGCACGGAAAGGTGAAGCTTCCAGGATCAATCTTCTTTTGGGGGAGATTGTTGAGGAGTGCTTTAAGTTAACTTATGGAATGGATTCAATCTTTCTTTTGTGAGTGAGGAAATCTCTCATAAAGTTGGAGTATTTTGGCATTTGAGTGAGGACTTCCACGAAAGGGAGATTGATGTGAAGTTGTTTAAGCAAGCTTACGAACTTAGTGAATTGCTCATCGGTCTTTTGCCGTAGTAAACGACTGGGTTAAGGGACCAGGGGTAGTTTGGTTGTTTCGGTAGTTTGGGGTTGAGTATTTTCATGGTTTTTGGTAATGGGTGTTTTTGTAAGGAGTGAATCGGGTTCTTGTGGTGTTGGTTCATTTTCGGGTCCTACCTTACGGCTTCTTATGTTGATTATGTTTACTTTGGCTTTTGGGTTCATCTTGGTGTTGCTAGGCAAGCCTTCTTGTTATCTCTCCGAGAAACTTTGGCCAAGTTAGCTTACTTGTTTTTCGATATTTTGCATGCTAGCCCGTTGGTTCCTAATTTCGGTCTCGGTTTGTAGGAACCTTTCCGAGTACTTTTTATCGGATTCGAAGAAAAAGTGAGTGATGAGGTCCTCAAGCCTTTCTCTTCCTCCTTATTGTTGTGGTTGAAAACCTTGTTTCTCATTTCGGGGTTGTTGAAAGTTAGATCGTTGGTTTTGGTTTTGGTTTTGTTGGTTACTACCCCCTAATCCCGCCAACCAAAGTTGGATTAATTTCGCCATTCGTAGTTGAACGTGTTACCTTGGCTACCCAGTGGACGAGGGAGGTTGTTAAGGTAGTTTACTATTTCCGTTTGCTTGTCCCCATCTTTCATACAACTCCAGTTTTCATGTGGCCCACTGCACCCCTTACAAGCCATAACCGAATCACTTTTTGCTAATTCTATTTTTTTTATTTTTGAAGATAGAGCTTCGGTTTGGACTTGTAAAGAAGTGTTTTCTTATACTTTATGGGCTCCCAGGGCTATGGATTTTGAGCCCCGAGGGGTGTGCCATCGAAAAGTGTTCTTAGCAATTTCTACGATTTGAGTATAAATTTCGGTGGGACGACGATTACCAAGGAGGCCCCCGGAGTTGGATTCAAGGATTAGTCTTGTGTGTGGCAAAAGTCCATTATAGAATGTGGAGACTTGTTGCTACACTTCTAAACCGTTATGAGGGCATTTCCTTAACAACTCTTGAACTTTTCCCAAGTTTCATATGAAGATTCCCCGTCCTCTTGAGAATATGAATTAATTTCATTCATTAACTTAGTCGTTTTAGCGGGAGGGAAATATTTGTATAGGAACTTTTGTGCAAGTTCATCCCAAGTATGGACGGATCCACTTAGGAGGGTATTGAGCCAGGCCTTGGCTCGGTCTTTAGTGAAAATGGGAACATATGGAGTCGGTTAGCATCGTTAGAGGCTCCGTTGATCCGGAAGGTATCACATATTTCTCTAAGATCGATCTTCATTCTGGCTATCATCAACTTTGAGTCCTCGAAGAAGATATACCCAAGACTGCGTTCCGCACACGTTATGGACACTACGAGTTTGTAGTCATGCCATTCGGTCTGACCAACGCACCCGCCGTGTTTATGGATATGATGAATTGCGTGTGTAAGCCTTATCTTGACCGATTCGTGATCGTCTTTATTGACGATATCCTGATCTATTCTAGGACGCGAGAAGAGCATTGCGTCTTATCCTTCAGCATTTGTGAACCCAACGTCTCTGTGCCAAGTTCTACAAGTGTGAATTTTGGTTAAAAGAGGTTCAATTTCTTGGTCATGTTGTCAACGAACTTGGTATTCACATTGACCCCGCGAAAATCAAGGCGGTGAAAAATTGGATTGCTCCTAAGATTCCGTCCGAAATTCGTTCGTTTCTCAGCTTAGCCGATTATTACCGTCGTTTCATTTCGAACTTTTCAAAAATTGCTGTGCCTCTCACTTCCTTGACGCAGAAGGATAAACCTTTTATTTGGGGTTCCGAACAAGAGGAGTCTTTTCAAACACTCAAGGACATGCTTTGCAATGCTCCTATCCTAAACCTTCCCGATGGTAATGACTCGTGTATTGTGATGCCTCAAGACTAGGTCTTGGTTTCGTTCTGATGCAACTCGAGACAAGGTTATCGCTTACGCATCACGTCAACTGAAAATTCATGAGAAAAATTATACTACCCACGACCTTGAACTTGGTGCAGTTGTTTTTGCATTAAAGATATGGCGACACTAGCTTTATGGTACAAAGTGTACGGTCTTCACCGGCCATAAGAGCCTTCAGCACATCTTTAATCAAAAAGAACTCAACATGCGTCAGCATCGTTTGGTAGAGTTGTTGACGAATTTGACTGCGATATCCGCTACCACCCTAGTAAAGCGAATGTCGTGACTGACGCACTTAGTCTGAAAACTCATGTTAAGAGTGTACGTTGCTACCAAACTTTGGGAAAGCTTCAAGAGATGATTCGTGAGGCACAATACTCGACCGTTAATTAGGGCAACCTCGATAATGAGTTGAAGTGTGGTGCTGAAACCCACTCGTGACCAAATCCGACGGCATCATGTGCTATCTCGACCGTATTTGGATTCCTAATCATGGTAATCTTCATGATTTCTTAATGAGTGAAGCTCATAAATCTCGGTATTCTATTCATCCTGGCGCCGACAAAATGTATCATGACCTTCGTGCGTCATACTGGTGGCCTGGAATGAAGAAAGATATCGCCTGCTATGTTTCGAAGTGCCTTACTTGCTCCAAGGTAAAGGCCGAGCATCAAAGACCCTCTGGCTTACTCGAACAACCAGAAATTCCTGTTTGGAAATGGGAGAGTATTGCTATGGATTTCATAACCAAGCTCCCTCGTACATCGTCTGGTCACGAGAGTATTGCTACATATGCCACTAATAAAAGCTTATGGTTAGTGTGTTAAGCTAGACTTGTTCACATACAATCAAGAGGCATATCTTGTCTCTAAACTTGTGGTTTTTATTAGGGTTTCAAACCCACAAGTGCTGAGCCATCCGAGCTTTCAAGCTTGTGATGGTGTAGGTGTGATTACATGAAGGCCTTGGCCATTCAACTATTCAATCCATCCCTCACTTGATGATTTCTATAATTCTTGACCATCCGGATTGTCCTTGTGTCAATCTTGTGTAATGGTGAATCTATGGAAGAGGTTTAGGATGGTTATCCTCCTACCTCCATGCATGAATTACATGACTTACATGACTTCCATGAAATAAGTGAACTATATGATTAATTAGTAGTAATATAACTATATGTAAATACTTAATATAACCGAAACTTAGACCATGACCAACTAGTTAGTTGTCTTAAAAAGTAGGTTATTTTATCTTAGACATAACAATCGTTACGATTCCGTTGGGCATGACCCATAAAACTCAAACACCCTTCGGGGCTTATTAGTGTCAAAAACGAGCGTTAAATGTCTAGATAAATACTTTCGTATATATACTTTCTCGTACATTTTTAAATTCCAAACTCATTAAACTCTGCGTCAATCTAAAACTCATACACCTACATTTGCCTTGTGTAGGATAAACTTGGTGTTCCAACCCCTAAATCAACCTAACTCTCACATGGATAATACCTTGCAAAACCGTGAGTACACTCGACCCTTTTATGCTTTCCACTATTTGGGTGCAACATGATTAATTTAATAAAACTACACTAAATCACACTTTTGTCTATACCCAAACAATCCATCAACATGCTTTAGTCTTATGCTACTTGAATTGTTACTTGGTACATTGTTATGTGATCTAAATGTCATCAACTTTGATCGAGCCTCCCTTAACATGTATAGCGCTATAGGAGTCACGCAGCACCCGTATTCTTGTGGTCATTGTTAAGTTAAAATCTATTTTGCGGTACACTAGAGGATTGACTTATAGATTCACATGCCTTGTTTACATTTATCTTGTATGCTAGCTAATCATATGGATTTGTTTAAATCGGATTTTATACTTATGCTATGATATTAAACTTGTGTACTCGCCAATACTTTGTTATTGAACTATACTTTTTAACATGTTGCAGGTTGACAAAGTTGTGTGATGGAACTTAGTAGGAATGTCATAGAAACACGCGTAGAATACTAAGTTAAATATTATGTTACTGTTGAACTTATTTCATTGATGTTACTATTATTTGGATTTTGTTGTAATATGACAATTGATGTTTTGAATGAAATGAAATTTGGTTGATTTAAATATTGTCGCAAATAGTGTTATGATGCAATGAGCAATCTAGTCGTCTCACTCCAATGTTTCCGCCGGTTGGGGTGTGACACTATCTGACTCAAGGGAAGTCCTAATAAGCTTGAACCAAGTTGTCACATGATCTATACACTGAACGAGGCAAGAACTTTAACCAAACACCCTTCTAACCCCCTTTGAAGTAGTTAACGCGCTTTATATAGACCGTAAAGACACGAATGAGTTAATCAACGAAACATGAACAAATGTTTTACTAAAGTTCACTTTCAATATAAAAATCTAGTTATTAAGTCATTAATACATACCCAAATAAAAAAGTCGCCAAAGATTGGAAATCAAAAGCAATACATAAAAGATTTTTCTTCACCAAGTGATGTAAGAGACTTAGCCAAGCATGACCTTTGTTTGACAAGAACTCTTACAATCAATCTTGGATCCCGAGACTACAACACACTCTAAAAGATGAAATGTGGATGATGGTGGTGGGTGTTGGTGTTGTAGTGGTGGTGGACTGATGGCAAGTGTGAGAGAAGTGGTTTGCCAAGAGATGCCTTTCTCACAAACCAAGCACCTCTATTTATAGCTGGAAACAGAGGGCGACCACAGCCCCGTGCCCACCTGGCACGGTCCTGTGGTCATCTTTTTTTCTCCCTTCGTTAACTACATATGCCGGGTCTTGTACTAACACGCTCGTGGTGTCATAGCACGGCCCCGTGGAAAGTGTACTTGTCGTACTATCACAGATTCTGCGAATCTTATAGTTGACCATGGCCCATGTTGGGTAAGCACGGTCCCATGTTTTGTCTGTTGTTGTAGTCTTTATCTGCAGAGAATCTTGACTGGGCATGGCCCCATGCCTGGTGGGCACGACCCCGTGCCTAAGCTTTTGTTTTCGTTATTTTTGTTGTTTTGATGTGGATAGGTGTTCGACAGGTCGTGTCAATCCTTCTTCTTTGTATTTGTGTTGGTTTTGCTGTTAATTTGCTCCTTTTATTCGTTTAAGCTCTTTTGATCCTGTAAGTTAAAAGTAAACAAAGAAACATGCTTTTTCCAACATTTGGTTGATTTTATGCCTTGATTGATGTAATTTATATGTTACATTTTGCACGCATCAAAAGTCTTTAATGTCTTTAACTTCTGCTTGTGTATCTTGGTACCTAACATACAGCGTTTGTCTTACAAGCACTACCTGAATGGTATATCTTTCTTCCGTAGCTTGCTTTTGAAGATGTAGATATGGTTGAACATGGGCCCACATTTCTTTTGCAATGTCTACATTTGACGGTCGAGATCTAGAGTTTTGGATCAAGATTTTCATCATATCTTTGATCTCTCCAACAAATGTTTCTAAGTGTGTAATCCTCTCTGTCAATTCTTGATAATTTAATCCATCACCTGAGTTAATAGGATCATCTAAATTCCCACCAGAGGTGGTTAAGCTTAGTTTTAGACCAAGTGACCCTTGTTCTTGGTAATGGGGATTTCTAACTAGTGTAGAGACTATTGTCTCGACAGTTGTTGCATTCAAGGGGGTCTTAATGATCTAACTACTATCCAACTGTGAGACTGTTGTCTCTACAGTTGTAGTAGCTGCCCCACTTGAAATACCAACGTGTGTCTCTTTGAACACAGGAGGTGTTGCCTCCTCTACTTGTGAGATAGCAATGATCCCTAAGCTTGTACTACTCACTTGTGTGAGTGAACCCTCTATGAATTGTTTTTAAGAGGAACTAGGTATATGAAAGTCGGATTTATGAATTGCATCAAGCAATTTTTGTAAGGGTGATGGGAATGTTGAAGTTGGTGGAGGTGTGGAAACAAAAGCAGCCCTAGGAGAGGGGCTTGAGTAGAGATAACCAAGTGATATATATCCCCTTGATTTGTGTCTCCTGGCTTTTGGCCATCATGCGAGTAAAAGTTTCATTTGAAAGACTGTTAAGTGCTTCACCTTGCTCAAAGTTTTCTTTTCTTAAAAACATTTTTAAGGTAGAAGCTTAACAGCCTTAGATAGATGAGAAAAGGATTGCTAGTTCCTCTTTTGATTGCCCTTAAAATTGCTAGCAAATCTAGAAACAGTATCTAGGATAGCTTATGATTTGAATTTCTCAAAATAGCATATCACAAGTACTAAGTTTTAAGCGTTATTTCGTTAAAAGCAGTGGTTTTTGCACATAGGCAAACCAAGAGAGTATGGAAAAGAATTTCATTTCTGGTGGGAACTTTATTTAAAAAGTGTTGCTCCCACCGTTTGACCTTCAAGCCTCTTTCTGTGAACTCAGCATGTAAGTCATTTTTAGGGTAAGATTTCAAACTTGTTAAATCCTCTAAGTGAAACATGGTGGAGATGTATTCTGTATTGATTTCCACATGTTCTTTATTAATGGTGGAAGTTATGAGAATTGGCTTTTTGTTTTGCAGAGAATGCTTTGCATTTGCCCAAAATTCTCTTAGTGTGGCAAGATAGATGAGTACATCTGCAGTGAGGATGTAGAGATATTCTAAGAAATTTATGATGTGATGAGGTGAAAATCCGTATGCTTGTTGTGTTTTACAAGATACCATAGATAGTTGTGAGGTGTTTTTAAATCCGCCATGATGAACTATATGTTCAAATATTTTGAAAATCTTTTATGCAGATAATCTTTTGATTGAGGTCAGAGTTTTTATATTTTGAAATGCTTTTGAGTTTTTCAATAATTGAGGATAGATGTAAACTTTGTTTCCCATGGGTTTTATAGGGTTAATGGAACAAGGGTGACAACGTGGAAAACGGTTACCCTTTATATCTATGTGGCCAGTTTCTATTTGTAGTAGCAAACCTGTATTCATAATGTGGGTCCCACTGAGGAAACACTTTGAAGAAGATATGAAAGATCTGTTTTTTAAAATATTTGTTTGAAACCTCTTTTGTGCTCAACAGACCTTTGAACAACATGATCAGCGTTTTGAAACATTTCTTTGACTTTTGGTCATCAGTGTTTTGAAAAACCTCTGTTTGAAACCTTCGTTGGGTTAAACAAAGTTTTGAATGGAAACAGTGGTAAGCTTTAATGGAACAATGGCTCTATTTGACTTTTGAAGTTAAATGGTTATTTTGAAAAACAATGGTTTTTTTGCCTTAGACAGTGGTTATCACACTTGAACACACTTTGAACCAGATGTTTTACTCCTTTGAATAGAGTTTTATAGTTTTGGTGATTTTGTCAATATTTTCTTGATTTAAAAGCAATATTTTTGTTTTTCAGATTTTAACACAACATTTATCAAAAATGAAGACAATATTTTTTGGTGATTTTCAAAACAGTTTTCTTTCTTTTATTTGGATAGAAGATAGATGCACAAATAACCTCCGTTAGTTTTTTTTTCAAATTGCCAACAATGGTTCCCTGCAGATGGTGTTTAATGGGTCATTTTGTAGATGATCTAAATCATTGTCTGGTTTGGGTTTGGTACTATCAATCACTACATTGGCTCCTTGGGATTGGTCATTTGTCACAAGGAATTTTTGTACAGTATCCAACAAATGTTTTTGACCTTCTACAAGTGCCTTCACACTTGGGCCAATTGGAAGTTGACCATTCCCAACAGATGTTGATACCCATGTAGATGTATGTTTACCTTTGGCTTTTGGGGTTGTGGTGCGGGTTCTATATACTTGTAATGTACCCATTTACAAGGGGGTTGCCCATAGCCTCTGGTAGTGGATTTTGTGGTACTACAGAGGTTTGACCTGACCTTTGTGCGAGATGCTGGTATAACTTTGGTGAGTGAATAGTATGGTTCGACTCAACTCTTTTCGAAAGAAATTGGGAATTCATGTTACCAGGCCCATCTTCCCTTTTGAACTTCATTTTCTTTCTTGACCTGTTTTGATTTACATCAAATGGTTTAAGAAAAGAACATTGTTGTGTCAATCTGTTGAGTTTCCACAAATGGTGCACCAAGGAGTAGATGCACATACACTCTTAGTTTGTTAATATCATAGGGTTTTAACTTAAATCAGTCTTTTGTGATATGATTTTCCTTTCCACATAAATCACATTGTAGTGCTGGAGTTTTATCTTTCTTTTTACCCTTATCTCTCTTTTTAGAAACATATGTTTTAACATATATTTGAGAGTTGGCAAGAGGAATGCTTTTTATCTTGGGTGGGTCAAGACCATTTAGGTATGTAAGATAAATGGGTTTGAAATTTTCATAAACATCACACTCAACTGGCCAAGTAGGTTTGAACTCATACTTTGGTTTTTCAACTTGAGTGGAGCTTAGTGGCTTTTCAAGGGTTATTTTATTGGCACTAGGTTCAGTAATTTTATTTCTTCCCATCCATTTGGTGTGGTTGGTATAACTTCAACCATCTCAGAGTCAGTAGAAGCTCTTGTTTCTTGTTTCTTGGTCATATTTTCTAAAACCAACCCCAAACTTCACATTGCTCTTAATGTGTTTATCCAAAAGAGTCTCCTAACAAAGACATGATTCAACCCATTTTTAATAGGTGATCTATGTGGATTCCAGCTCCTTTTAATAGTTTTGATATTTTTCTATCGTTCACTGGAGTTGGTCCTTGGTTATAGATGCTTCATGTTTTAGACGGCTTATCTCAAGGTCATTTTCAGTTATTGTTGTTTTAAACTCCTTTTTCAATTTTTCAAGAATAATTTCACTGTTTGTACATTTTCTCTCAGGTTTTCATTCACCACTTTTATGTTAGAAAAAGCTATAATGCATTTATCTAAGCACAAATCTTTAAGAATTTGAGATGAAGCTATTAGTGGGACTTTTGGGATTGCCCTCATCCATCCTTCCTACACACTCCTAGTCAATAACAGATGCTTGACCTAAGCTCTCAGCATGTTTATAAATAATCTCGTCACCACCAACAGTTTAAACTAGATCTACTTCACCTGAAACATACTTAATAACCATAAAACAAATTTTTTTATGTTCATCACAGTCATTTGCTACTAGAGCAAAATTTTCTTTGGTTAAATTTTCTGGCAAACTACTCCAGTTAACATAGCCTTATGTAAAGAAGCTCTATTGACCAGGCTCTGCTGTTGTAAGAGAAGAGTAGCTGGTTGTGCTTGAACATGTGCAATGGACTTACTAAACCTGAGAGACTTGTGGTGCATGAACATAGTGTACAAGTACAGGACTCATGGTTTGTGCAAAATGAGTTGTGTTTTGCACATTTGCTTAAGGGGTATTTTGGGAATAAAACTGATGTTGTGTATTAGATTGAGTTCTTTGATTAGGATATGTAATCATTGGTGCAGAGTTATTTATTTGACTCTTGCATTCTCTGACAAAGTTTCCTAACCTATTACACTTAAAACATTTAATCTTTGATTTCTCCAACCCCACTTTGGGACATTCCATTTAATCCTAGATAAGTCATCCCAGTCCTTTTGTAAAAGTTGTTAGCTCTTAGATTGAGTAGGGCTACGTGGTGCAATATGTCCATCTCCTATAGGTCAATTTGGTCTATTTGCTTAAGATCATCGAGTATGAATGAGAGATTATCAGTGACATGAGTATCATCATTTGCTGCAAAAGCATAGTTCATGGAATGTTGTTCAGAGTTGATACTAATTGATATGTCAATAAAGTGACCAAAACCCTTATCATTTCCCATTCCAGAAGATGACCCTTCCTTACTCAAAAGTGTTGTGTTACCAAAAACATAACTATTAGACACCTTTCTAGTTTCCTTGAGCTTTTTCTTTTAGGCAAGCTCCCTCTCAAAGGTTAGGAGCTTTCCATGTAGCTAGGTCAGGCTCATGTCCTTGAAATTTGGGGATGTTCTCATCACTATTGCTATAGTGTCCCATTTTTCAGGTATAGATCTTAGAAATCGGTTACTTAAAGTGGTTTTAGTGAATTCCTTGTTAACCAACTTTAATTCACTAATAAGACATGAAAACGTTCAAATTATTGTTTTAGGGTCTCCCCTTTGACATGAGTGAAGGTTTCATATTGTTGGCTAAAGACTTCTCAAATGTTCTTGATAACATCCTCCGTCCAACCAAATTGTTCTTTAGTGCATCGCACAATTCCTTGGCACTATTACAATGCAACATGCCAGTACAGATATCATTCGGCAAAGCCATAGCCACGATACTAAAGGATTTCGCATGTAACTCAAATTTTTGATAATCCTGATCAGAGTAGCTCTCAGGATTCTTTGGCTCAAATACATTTGGGTTCTCAGCACTTGGTACCATTGGGACATGTGGTCCAAAAACCACAAATCTCCAACAACCTGTATTTTGTTGAGATAGCATATGCGCCATCCTACGTTGCTAGACAGATCTGACAAGCATAGGTGGTTTATTGCTGAAGCCTGTATTGTGGTGATCATTTTGTGCCATTTTCTCAAGTTCTTTTAAAGAAAAACAGAATACGTGAAAGACACTTTATCAGTTCTTCACTATACAACTCTGAGCTACGAACTGTATTGGATCTTTGTTCAGCTGATCCTTTTGTCTTAAACCGTTGTGAAATCGAGTTTAAACGTGACCAAGCTCTGATACCAATTGTTGAAAACCGAGTTTGATATTTGCAAATAAATATTGATTAGCACGATACAATTCACAATTAGGAAGTCATCATCAATGATTGTTTTTCATTAATCTCAAAGGATTCTCATGTTTTACAAGTCGATTGACTTTCAGACTCCCCCTCAATTGATCATGTAAACAACTCAGTTCATACAAGAGAAATGCCATGTGTGTGATAAATAGATCACTTTTAGGGTCAACCAGGTAAGAGGCACAATGATTTTAGAAAAGTTAGAGATGAATTGATGGTAGGAACCCGCCAATCCAAGGAAAGAATGGACTTCCGAAGGGGACTTTGGTGCGATTCCATTCTTGACGGCTTCGATTTTGGCTGGCTCGACATAGATACCTTTTTCTAATGATGTGACTGAGAAATTGAACTTCTTTTAGCCAAAATTCACAAATCCATGAAGACCGCAGGTGCGTTGGTCAAGCCGAAGGGCATGACCATGAACTCTTGGTGACCGTATCTAGTACGAAAATGGTTTTTTAATGTCCTTTTTATGGACTTGAAGTTGATGATAACCGGAACGAATATCGATTTTTGAAATACAAGTCGCTCCTTGGAGTTGATCGGAAAGGTCGTCGATGCGAGGAAGAAGATAACAGTTCTTGACGATAAGTTTTTTTAGCTCACGATAATCGATGCACATGCAGAAAGAACTGTCCTTCTTTTTAAGAAAAGGACTAGAGCACTCCACGGAGATGCTATGACGAATGAAGCCTTTATCAAGTAGTTCTTGAAGTTGGCTAGATAGCTCTAGCATCTCCGAAGGTGCAAGACCGTAAGGGGATTTCACAGCGGGTGTAGCACCGGGTATGAAGTCAATTCAAAAATCAACGGAACGAGTGGGAGGAAGACCGGGTAGGTCTTCGAGTAAGACTTCCCGGGAATTCACAAACGATTAGAACAACCTTTACGCTTTTTCCTTACGTAACTACTTGTTTGCTTTGATGCACGGCATGAGTTTGAGCCCTTATGAGGGTTTCTTGCCACAGACTTTCAAGGTGTTACCTCCCGGTAGGGGAATGTGGATGAATTTTTCAAAGAAAATGACTTTGACACGGACCTTAGTATGTCAATCCATTCCTACTATGTTATCAAAGCTACCTAATTGCATGCATATGAGTTTGATTGGAAATGAGATTGTGATTATAACAAGAAATGGTAAATAAACTTTCCATGTATTCCAAAGAAATTTCGGCACTGTAATATTACAACGAGTTCCAATAAAATAGCTCCACTATGAATAATGAACAAGAACCGCGCATCACCAGGTTATTTATACCCAGAAATAGGACCTTGGAATCTCTCCTTCCAACTAGGAAAATCTTCTAGATGTGATAAGTATCTTTGTTTGTTTGTTTCCTTCGTGTTCTCGAGGTATACTTTTGTACACTACTAGAATTAGACATGAAAATGAAAGTGTGATAATCAGACATCTTGAAAACTTTCAACACTTAGACAAATTTCCAACTTTAACATTAGCGTATCACAAACTTCAACCAAATAGTGTGTGATCCAAGATAGCGTGTGACACGAATTCTAGGACAAAACAATATCGTATCACCCAAAAGACCAAATTACCATTGCGTTTCTCTCATTACAAAGTATCACCACTACAGCGTATCACGTGATGCGCTGCATATCACCAAAAAATTCTTCAACAGCGTACGACAGTTATGCATTGAGCATGAGGACATGTGTTGTCCCGTCAAAGCGTAGTTTGCACGTTGGTTGAAAATTTTGACATGTTTTTGCAAATCAGATGATTTTGAGGTGTTTTCTAGCAAGTTTTTTATTTGAAGTGAGAAAATAAAAAAATGTGATAATAGAAATGAGTAGAATTTAATGGTCCAACAAACCAAAAACGTCAAAAATCAATCCATCTTTTTCAAATCTTGACCAAAACCTTCGGATTCTTGTATAATCACAAGTAGATACAAGACCTTGCTCTAATACCACTTGAAAGTCCCTGATTAGATCTTATTCCTTGATGTAAATTTCATAGTACTAGAATTATCTACTTATCTCGTCATTCAAAGTGCAGAATTTGTGATTATAACAACAGAAGGTAATTAAACTTTTTGTAAATTCCAAAGGAATTTCGGAATCGTAACGTTACAATAAGTTCCAATAAAAAAGCTCCAATCCATAGTTATCAATATTTATGACTCTTATGCGCTTAAGCATCACTGTTTATTGATAAACGTGACCTACCATCACTACTAGCGCGTCACTATAGAGCATGACTCATGCTTTGTGCATCACTCATGCGCTGCACATGAGTCTTGCACATACAAAAAAACTCAAACATACACAAAATCATTACACTGCCATGCATTACAAAGACACAAAACTAAAGACGCAGACATCAAACATTATGTATCAACATACACTCTAGCAAATGGGAAAAAGTACCCCTTGCGGGAGAATCATCTAAAAGGATGAAAACAAGCTCCTTTACTAATTGTTCAGATGCTCGTACCGATTATGATCTAAACTTAAGCGACAATGAAGTCGAATGCCCACCCGTAGAGATAAATAAAAAAGAGGGCACAAATTCATATACTTCGGCTGTAACTACACTGAACACACATCCGACCTAAATGAACGTATTGGTACATCTAATAACATCCAACAAGATAGGCTCGACCGAAAAGAAAATGTTATCTCGCTTATTGAAGAAAAATTGAGTTTGTAAAAGTAGAAAGATTTGGCTAAAGAAAAATGAGGGGATATGAAATTCCTCGCCTTGATCATCGATCACCTTTACGATCTCGAAAGAAAATGTACGAGGGAATGAAAAGATGTATAATAAAAAAATATCGTAGTTATAAGTTTGTTCTTTTAATTATGTTGATTGGTTATGTTTTTATTGTTTTCGGTACTTTTAAGTTTATGTAATGTTATTTCTTTATTTAGTATAAATATTTATTTTATTTTATTAATTTGCTTTCTTTTCAACATAAATTAAAAAATGAGAGTCACGTGTCGCTCCACACCCCTTTCCACACCCCCTTCCCACTCCATGCTTTTTTGTTCAAGGGGAAAGCCTCATTTTCTGACGTGGCAACCACGTGTCACTCCATGCCACCCTTAAAGCCCTTGACTCCGAGTAATTCTAAGATGTTGGACCTATAAAAAGAACATATAATATACAAAATCCGAAAAATGTTCAAAAGATCACGAAACAGCCAGTAAATGAAGCATTCTCCTCATAAAGATAGTGAATCTTGAACACCTAAATGAGAACACCTGATGAAGACATGCTATCCACTGTTTGAAGCCTTGGAACCACTATGTTTGAATGAACAAGGTTCGTTCAAGTCCAAAGCTCTGCTGATGTAAAGATCTCATCATGAAGACCAAACATTTTTTTTGGCCAAACAGATTTTTGGAACAAAGCAACAGATGTTGAAGAACAGTTGTTTCATAATGCAACAGTATTAGCTTATTAACAATGTTTCGCTTAGTTAAATTAGAGGTTTGATTCCCAAAGATGTTTGCAAAATTTGTTGAATCTTTTTTATAGAAATGTTAGATGTCACTATCAGAGTGATATCAACTAATCACAAACAGACTTTTGTACTTAGTATAATTAAATCTCACGTGTTAGAGATTTGTTTGTCACACACATCACCTTTTCTTTTGTATGAAAAGTGTTGTTTGTGATCAGGCTAAAGGGACTTTGTAGAATCAAACATACTTTAAAACTTGTAATCATTTGATTCAATGAAAAACAGTCGTTGATAGTTTCAATACAAAATTGTTTGTTCTATTTGTTTTAACCACAAGCAATTGTAAACTCAGACCTAACAAAAGATATATATATATATTAGAGGTAAAGTAAAAAATGACAAGATGTCATTTTTGGGTAATTGAACCATAGTACTTATTATTGCTCTACACCAATTGAACTACGGTAATAGTATTACGCTACAACGAAAAAGAAGTAGTGTAATAAGTACTACCCTAAATCAGTTGATGTAGATTAAAGGATGATATGTAGGATTGTTTTTATTATGTAAGGTTCACAACTATTAAATAGAATAAACTCATTAAATGATTTATTCAACCTTTGTACCTTTTATCCTTTTTATTCTTAACGAATATATATTGTTTTAAATAGAGCTTTAATTTTATATATATATATATATATATATATATATATATATATATATATATATATATATATATATATATATGCCAATTAACGTACAAGAGGCCTTACGAAGTGTACACGACTCAGCCTCCACATGGGAATTTGTTCCTCCTGTGATTTTGTTATAACGACTCAGCCTCCACATGTGAATTTGTTCCTCCTGTGATTTTGTTATACACAAGCAACATGCGAAATTGTTTGCATACACCATGTGATTTCATCAAAAACCAACTTGCGATTTTGCATATTATACGCATGCGCCTTTTTTATAACATGCGATTTCCCGTACGATAAGGCTTCTTGTGCGTTATACTTTATATACATATATATATATATATATATATATATATATATATATATATATAATATATATATATATATATATATATATATATCAGAATGTTATAAACACATCTCCACAAACAAGTGATTTTTTTAAGATTTTTGAGAAAAAAATTTTGAAGAAAACTTTTGGAAGATCTAGTTCTCATGGTTCTTAAAACTTAAGGTGGTTTTATTTTTCCCTATATATATATATAAACCACACTGGTGTTCAGAATTTGATTCAGATTCGAAAATTCAAAATTCGACTTAATTTGATTCGATTATCAAAAATTCGAATTCGATTCAATCCGAGTCCAGTAAATTGAATATGAGTCTAATACGAATTTATAATTTTAAATTCGATCCGATTCGAAATTCAAATTCAAATTGTACATATTTATATATTAAATTATATTTATATATAATAGACACATATAACTTTAGTTTGTACAATAGTATAAACTAATCTATAAATTTATTCTAATTCTTAAAATAACCTATAAAAATGTTTACATCAAGTAAAAAAGAAGGACAAGATGACATTTTTTGAAAAATTGAACCAAAGTACTTATTATTGCTCTACACCAATTAAAGTAGGGTAATAATATTACACTACAACAAAAATAAATAATATAATAAGTATTACCCTAAATCAGTTGATTAGATTAAAAATAATCACTCTACTTCAATTTATTATTGAGTGATAACATTATATTATGACATAAATAAGTAGTTTAATTATTATTATTACTTTACTTCAATTCTTGTAGACTAATATAATTATTCTCACTCACCTCTGTTATGGACTAATTATTTGGTAAATAAAATAATTATTATATTTATGAAATTATCATCCATTATTTATATATTCACTATTTGCAATCCTGACATGAAAACTAACTCTATCAAATCCCAAATATGGAAGTGATGAAATAAAATGTAACATCTGGTAGTCAAATAAATAGTTTGGTCTAAACACATGTGATGGAAATTATTGAAATGTAAGTGTCTTGTTAGGCGTGTAATTGGGTCACACCCCATCTGAGGTGGCCGTGAACCCTATTGAAACTTTATCTTCCGGGCGTGATCAACGACATGAAGAGATCAAGAAAGAGAAAGGCACTATGCAAATAACGACAGTTATGATGGAGAATGGGTGGTAGACCCCATTAAATCAATTACTCGTATCAGATCTTTTTTTATTCCATTTGTTAATGGGTGATCGGGAATAAGAACGTATGAAACTGTTACACACAAAATATGGGAAAAAAAAGAGTGAATCTTCATGCATATATGATAGTGATCAACATCATCATATTTAGTAAATCCCATCGATAGCAAAGTTAAGGTAGGGTTTGAGGAGGGTAAGATGTATACAGGCTTACCTCTACTCCGTAGGCAGTAGCGGATCCAGTCATGTTTTGTGGTTCACATGAACCCACCCAGATTGAAAAAGAATGGGAAAATTAGTGATAACATTGTATGATTTGAAAAAAGTTAGTGAGAATCTATCAAAACGAACTCACTGAAAAAAGTTTCTGGATCCGCCACTGTCCATAGGCATAGAGAGGTTGCTTCTAGTGAGACCCCCGGCTCTATAGTAGTTTTGCATCAAGACTTGGACATAACGCACGTAACGCTCTTCAATTTGGACAAAAGCCGATTAGTGCATGTACCCCTTGTCTTTCGACTATC
Organism: Scalesia atractyloides; assembly: GCA_947069175.1. NCBI lineage: Eukaryota > Viridiplantae > Streptophyta > Magnoliopsida > Asterales > Asteraceae > Scalesia > Scalesia atractyloides. The sequence goes on from CAMTDV010000116.1 coordinate 42,279,032, forward strand.
AATGCCACCATATGATGCATGATTAACCGTACGTCGCTTTTAATGTTATTTTCACAAAATTAATAAAATAACATTAAAATTAGTGCACTTTCATTTTTGTCTAGAGAACCCACATATATATATACATTATATGCGCATACCGTACACAGGATATAGATATATGATTATGATAATAACTTGACACTCGATATATGGTAGAATTGAAAACAAATAAACTCATTCATATACCAACATTCTGATAGTACTACATTTCAACTTCGTGAAAAAGTATATGTGGATTGAATTTTAGGTTATCCTCCAAAATCTGGTTTCCATTTTTTTTCTTTTAAGGAATATATATTATTTTAAATAGGGCTTTAATTATTTATATATATATATATATATATATATATATATTTAGATGAGAATGTTATAAACACATCTATAAAAAATATTATAAATACATCTCTACAAACAAGTGATTTTTTAAGATTTTTGATAAAAAAAATTGAAAATAACTTTTGGAAGGCTTAGTTCTCATGGTTCTTACAACTCAAAGAATATCAAAGGATTTAAAGGATAATTATGTTTTTTTGCGAGAAAGACTCGATACACGTGGTAATTTAGGATTTACCACGTGGCAAAAGGTTACGGCCGCCCTAAGACAATTGGCTTATGGAAATAGTTCCGAAATAATGTACAACTACTTAAAAATGTCGGTACGAATGGCTAGGGAAAGTCTTCACAAGTTTTGTGTGTATATCATTGAACTATATATGAAAAAGTACTTGAGAAAACCAACGTTTACATATATGCAACAAATTATGGAACATCACGCTGAATATAATGGTCTCCCCGGGATGATAGGTAGTTTAGATTGTATGAAATGGAGGTGGAACTTTGTCCAATAGATGGCAACGCTCTCACACAAACGGATATCATGGAATGCCGGCTATGATGCTTGAAGTTGTTGCATCACAAGATCTTTGCATCTGGCATGCATTATTTGGTATCCCGGTTCAAATAACGATTTAAACATTACATCACTCGCCCCTTTTCAATAATCTAATAAATGGTGTTGGACCTAAAGGAACATTTTTTTGTAAATGATGTTGAATACAAGTATGGGTACTATCTTGTTGATGGAATTTACCCTGGGTGTGTTGTTTTTGTAAAGTTTTCAAGAGATGGAACCATACGTCCTAAAAGAGTAAAGTTTAACAAAGTCCAGATGGCAGCACGCAAAGATGTCGAGCGAGCATTTGGTGTTTTGAAGAAAAGGTAGCGCATTTTGAGCATGCCTTGTCGATTGTATAAAAAGATCAAATAAGAAACGTTATGTACGCGTGCATCATTCTACAGAACATGATTTTAGAGAATGAAGGGCGTGCAATAGTTGAATATTATCCCGAGTAGACCGAATCAAATAACGAAGACATTAGTGACGAAGAGAGAACGCAAAACAAAAATCTAATCGAGTCAATTCAAATAACTTCAAATCTTCGAGCTGATTTGGTAAAACATGTTTCGACACTTCCTAGATTCGACTCCATTGAAGATGAAGATAACTAACTTTCTTTTGGTGATGTAATGTATTTTTTTTATTATAGTTATTTAATACATAAAATAGGTGTTTTTAAATTACTTTAATTCTATGGTTTATTAAAAAACCAAAAAAAATTTGGTGCCACATGACACCCAACGCCGCCTGGCCACGTCCCCTCCACACCTCACTTTTTTGGGTGTGAACTAGTGGAGCCCACAATTGACATGTGTCGAGCAAAGCCCCCAACCTTCCCCCCCCCCCCCCCACGCACCCTATAGTCTTAGGCCAAGTGTATTGGGGTCACACCCCATCTGAGGTGGTCGTGAACCCCATTGAAGCATCGCCTCTTGGGCGTGATCAACCACATGAAAAGATCCTGACATGTGTCGAGCAAAGGCCCCAACCTTCCCCCCCCCCCCCACGCACCCTATAGTCTTAGGCCAAGTGTATTGGGGTCACACCCCATTTGAGGTGGTCGTGAACCCCATTGAAGCATCGCCTCTTGGGCGTGATCAACCACATGAAAAGATCAAGAAAGAGAAGCATTATGCAAATAACGAGGGTTGTGATGGAGAATGGGTGGTGGGCCCCATGCAACCAATTACTCGTATTCGTTCTTTTATATTCCATTTTGTTAATGGATAATCGGGAATAAGAACGTATGAAACTATTACACACAAGATATGAAAAAAAAGTGAAACTTCATGCATATATTAAGTGATCAACATCATCATCATATTCACTAAATCTCATCAATAGCAAATCTAAGGTAGGGGACGAGGAGCGTAAGATGTAGACAGGCTTACCTCTACTCCGTAGGCATAGAGAGGTTGCTTCCAATGAGACCCCCAGCTCTATAGTAGTTTTGCATGACCTAACGCACATAACACTCTACAATTGTGACAAAAGCCAATTAGTGCATGTACTCCCCCCCCCCCTTTTCTTTCGGCTATCAACGTCACCATATGATGCATGATTAACCGCCCCCACTTCTAAAGTTATTTTCACAAAATTAATTAAATAAGTTTAAAATTAGTGCACTTTCACATTTACTTATAAGGCCCACACATATACGTATTATATGCGCATATCAGAAACAGGACATACTTATATGATATTGATGTGACACTCAATAAATGATGTGATGTAGCACTAAAAACAAATAAACTCATTACACACACCAACATACCGATAGTACTACATTTCAACTTTGTGGAAAAGTATATGTGGATTGAATTTTTGGTTATGCTCCGAAATCTGGTTTCCTTTTTTTTCTTTTAATGAATATATATTATTTTAAATAGAGCTTTACTTATTTATATTTATACATATTTAGATAAGTATGTTATACACACGTTTGTAAAAAAAGTTTATAAATACATCTCGACAATTTTTTAAGATTTTTGATAAAAAAAATTGAAAAAAACTTTTGAAAGGCCTATTTCTCGTGGTTCTCACAACTCAAGGTGATTTTTATTTTACCCTTTCCCTATATAACACTAGAGGTGGTCAGAATTCGATTCAGATTCGAAAAATTTGAAATTCGAATTAATTCGATTCGGTTATCAAGAATTCGTTTCGATTATCAAGAATTTGAATTCGAATTCGATTAAATTCGAGTCCAGTAAATCGAATACGAACTTATAATTTTCAATTCGATTCGAAATTCGAATTCAAATTATAAATATTTATTTATTATTTATATATAATACACAAATATAATTTTAGTTGGTTCTATAGTATAAACTGTGAAACTCGGAAAAATACCGATAATTCCGTACAACCTAAACAATTATTATATTATTTATTTTCATATATTTCGACTTAATTTTTATTTAATTAAGTCTTTAAAGTCTATGAATGTAAAATATCATATTTTAGTATGATAACAAATCTGTCACAATTAGAAATAATATAAAACTATGTCCTACATTAGTGGTAGAAATGCGAACACACTATTCATGCTAGGACTACTCGCGGTACAGCCCGACATGGCAAAAACGAGATATGAAAATATGTCCACAACAAATATTACATAGAAACATTAGTTGGAAACAACTTACAAATAATACTTTCCAGAAAAATTAATTAAACATTATCAGTTAAAGCTACACAACTCATTTGGTAACTACGTCATATCAAAGTCGGTACAAAAACTATGACCACAATAGCAAATTTACTAGTCTAGCGAACTAGTTGAACAAATTTTGGACATCAAAAATATCACAAAGATGGATATGTAAACATTTCCGTAGAAGTGATATAATTTACCAGTAATTGACCTGATAACGAAATACGAACCGAGTACATTAGCCGAACAAGAAAACGACTAGTCTAGCAAACTAGTTAACATGTTTTGGCATATCAAACCATGTGTACTTTTATTATTTATACATTTGTATTATAAAACGCAATACCCGAAACATCCAAATTTATAAAATTTATAAAATATAAACAAAGTTTAAAATAAAAATAAAAAAATAAACAAACCAAACCACCAACCCCCCCCCCCCCCCGGTTTTAGTGGATCCTCCACTAACTCACTTTGATGTGTTGTAAAGATTATAAGCCTGCTAAGTGTCTTGCTAGGTGTATGCAAGATATAACACAAGATCCTATTAACTTAGGTGATAAATTAAATGCCAAGAATTGATGGAGAGAATCACTACCATGGAATCATCCATTGATGAAATCAAATCCATGATGAAACAAGTGCTACAAAATTCTCAACCTCAACCATCACTAAATCAAAATGTTGATGAGCTATGGAAAGTTGTGCAACCAATTATCCTAGCTCAGAGACAATTGGCGGATATTCATCATGAGACACTAAGACATTGACATCAGACATCACTTGTTTCATCATAAATTTGATTTCATCAATGAATGTATCTAATGCTTTGGTTAGAATATCTGCCAGTTGATCTTTAATGAGAACATGATGCAGAGAAATCAAACATTTTTCATAGCAATATCTTACAAAGTGATGTCTGATGTCAATGTGTTTTGTGGTAGAATGAGAGACTGGATTTTTTATGATGTTTTCAGCTGCTTGACTATCCAACATGAGGGGAGTCTTTAGAGCAGTTACACCAAAATCCAGCAATTGATTTTGAAACCATAAGAGTTGAGCAGTGCAGCTTGCAGCAGCAATATACTCAGTCTCTGTTGTGGATGTTGATACTGCAACTTGCTTTTTGCTTTGCCAAGACACTAAGCAATTTCCTAGGAATTGACAGCCTCCTGAAGTTGACTTCCTTGTGGTGTGGCATCCAGCAAAATCACTGTCTGAATAACCTGAAAGCTCAATATTTCCATTAGCTGGATACTAGATACCAAGTGTAGGAGCACCTTTTATGTACCTGAATATCCTTTTATAGCAATAAGATTAGACTTCTTAGGTGCTAACTGAGATTTGGCACAAACACATGTTGCATACATGATGTCTGGCCTTGATACAGTTAGTTACAATAAAGAACCTATCACATGGTTTACATTCATTTATATCAAATTTTATTTAAGTAGTTAGTTGACATACTTACTTTGTTGAATGAAAGTACCATTTTGCAATTGTTTTACTTGAAGACCAAGAAAGCATTGGAGCTTACCCATAGCACTCATTTCAAACTCTACTGCCATGACTTGTTTGAACTCTTCACACATGGCAGTGCATGTGGATCCAAAAATGATGTCATCCACATAAATTTGGACAAGCATCAAATATTTTCCTCTCCATCTTAAAAACAAGGTTTTATTAGTTCTACCTTTTGTAAAATCTATGGATAAGAAAACAGTGGAGAGAGTGAGTTTCATACCAGGCTCTTGGTGCTTGTTTCAAGCCATGCAAAGCTTTATTAAGCTTGTAGACATGATCAAGATAAAATGCATCTTCAAAACCAGGAGGTTGACAAACATATATCTCTTCTTTGATCTTACCATACAAGCACTTTTGATATCCATTTGAAACACCTTGATGTTGTGGTTAGCAGCAAAGACTAAGAGCAGTCTAATGGCTTCTAATCTTGCTACATGAGCAAATATTTCATCATAGTTAATGCCTTCTTCCTGTCTATAACCTTGAACCACAAGCCTAGCTTTATTCTTGACAATAATACCCTTTTCATCAGTTTTGTTTTTAAAGTCCCATTTTGTTCCAATTGGACATACATCCTTGGCAATGGTACAAGTTCCCATACTTGTTGTCTTTTAAAATGAAGGAGCTCTTCTTGCATGGCTTCTACCCAACTATTATCTTTTAGTGCCTCTTTGTACTTGACAGGTTGTGTGAGAGATAGGAAACCAGTAAAAAGACAAATGTTTTGATATTGACTTCTAGTGAGCACCCCTTCATTGACTTTGCCAATGATTTGATCAGATGGATGAGTTTTACTGTAGATTAGATCTCCCTTATACGGAATATTGGCATTTTGAGGTAAAGGCTACAGATGGGAATCATCTGAGCTAACATCTGTTGGTTATTTTAAAGAACCAACATTTGTTTGAAATGGAGGTGGAGGTATTGGTAAGAGAGGTGTAAAAACATCATGACTTTTATCCATAATGGTTGGACTTTTATCAACAGAGGTTATAGTTGGTAAGATAGCAGAGGATTGAGGATCAGCAGTGGTTAATCCAGTAGTGGCAGAGTTTTCACCATTGTTAATAACATATATTCCTCCAATTGTGGAAGTGACTTTATATTGTGGAATCACAGTGTCATATCCATAGTCTTGTTGTGGAGATTGTGGTGTACCTGCAGGGTTAGACTTGACAGACACAGCTTCAAATGTAAATTTATTTAGATCAAACAATTCTATAGGGTTTGCTGGGATTTTTAATAAAGAAAGTTCATTGAACTTTACATTCAAGGTCTCTTCCACACACCTAGTCCTTGAATTAAAGACTCTATAGGCTCTAGTAGTGGTTGAGTATCCTAGAAAATAACCACAATCTACTTTGGCTGCAAATTTTTAAATTGAATCTTTTAAGTTCAAAACAAAACATGGGCAGCCAAAGATTTTGAAGTATGAGATCAGTGGTTTGATTTTATACAGAGTTTCATAAGAAGTTGTTTGATGCCTGGGGTTTATCAAGATTCTGTTCTGCACATAGCAAACAATGTTTACAGACTCTGCCCAAAAGGTTAAGGGTAAATCTGAGTCTACAAGCATTGTTCTGGCAGCTTCAATCAAAGTTCTGTTTTTCCTTTCAACCACCCCATTTTGTTCTGGTGTTCTTGGAATGTTGTACTGCCTTACAATTCCTTTTCACACACAGAAATCATCCAACTCTATATTTTTGAACTCTATGCCATTGTCACTCCTAAAAACTTTTACTGGCATGTCAAATTGCTTTTCAACTTATTTCACAAATCCTTGCAAAATGCCTGCAGTCTCATCCTTGGAGTGCAAGAAGTAAGTCCAAGTAAACCTAGAAGAATCATCAACAATAACAAGGCAATACCTTTTTTGTTTAAGACACATGATTTTTACAGGGCCAAACAAGTCCAAATGCAACAATTGTAAGCATTGACTTGTTTTGGACTCACCAATGGGCTTGTATGAACTTTTAGGTTGTTTGCCTTTTAAACAGGAAACACAATGTTCATCTCTTGTGAAGAGTTTTTGTGGTAGACCTCTTACAAGGCCTTGTTTAGAGAGTGTGGTGATAATTGTCAGATTTGTGTGCCCAAGTCTTATGTGCCATAGTTATGTCGCTTAGTGAGAGGCAGCTGAGACAGACAGTCATCAATCATTGGATTATCCTTCAACATATCAACCACATACACATTGCCACTCCTATGAACAATAAGTTGTGCTTTGCTCTCAGCTATGATTTGATCAATCTTTTTAACCAATTCTGGCCCAACAATCTGACAAGTTTTCTTAGTGAAGAATGACCCATAGCCCTTGTCACTCATTTGTGAAACACTAAGAATATTAAATTTCAGATTGCCAATAAGATTGACATTTTCAAATTTGAGTTTCCTAGCCTGAACAGACCCTGACCCAAGCACCTTCTCTTTTAAATTATTACCAAAAGATATATCACCCCATCCATGAGCTATGAAGTCTTTGAGAAGAGCTCTACATCCCGTCATGTGCCTGGAGCCTCCACTATCTACATACCATAAACTATCATGGCAAGTAAAAGCTCCCTACACAGTGGTAATTAATTAGTTCAGGTGGGTTTTCAAAGCCAAAATGGCTTTGGAAGGGGTCACAGACATGTCAGTCTCAGATTTAGAAGAATGGTTATTGGTTTGAACAACTCTTTCTAACATCTGTTGAGACCTTCTCCTATCAGATGATAGTAACCATGAGGATGCCTATTTACTCTTGGTTTTGAGAGCCTTTTGTAACCCTCATAACTAAGAGGCACCTTTTGTTAATACACTTTTGTGTCTGTCGCTTGTTCTTAGTTACATTTGTAATTGTACGGTTTTTGCTAAAGTGTCTGTATAAGTTTGGTCGTGTCGACCAAATCAACATATCCTTCTATCTTGGTTTCATACGACATCTTAGTTAGTCTGTGTTAAACGGGTACATGTGTGCATACCGTTGAGTCTTGTGTACGTCATGTCTGTGACACGTTCTCTGAAGTAAGCATTCTGTGCGAGTTAGAATGCTCTGTACGAGCAAGGTGTTGCTCATACAAGCCACATGCTTCGTAAGAAGGAATTGCTGTAAACAAGTTGGTTTACATGGTCCGTACGAACAAATCGCTTCGTACGAACCAATCGCTTCGTACAAGCCTCTTTGGAACAGTGCTTCGTGGGTAATAGTGTGTTCCATATGTCTAACAATGTGCTTCGTACGAATGTCTAGCATGGACACTATATAAGCAGACATGCACCTCTCAGTCAGTTTTTTTGGTTAGCCTTTCTGTATTAGCTTTTCTGTGTGTTGGTAAGCTGAGCCGTTAGCATTTCTGGTACAGACGAAGACACAAGAACACAGGCAGTTTGTTTGAGTCGTATTAGCATTGTTTGTATATGTTTGTACTTGTTCTCATCTCATAATCAAGATAGTGAATCTTTGGTTATCCCGTGTTCTTACTTTGCTTTAGTTTGCATGCATACTTGGATTCTGCACTTGTATGTGTATTGCATGAACAAGGAATAGGTTTAACTTGATCCTCAGGTGGACCTACAAGTGGTATCAGAGCTTTGGCTCTTTCCTTGTTCAAAAACCGAGCTTAGTTGTGTCCGAGCTAGTTTGTAGATTTCTTGAAGTGTTCTTGAACCTCCAGCAGAAAACTTAAGTTTTGAATAGATAACTAACTTAAAACTTGGTTAAAATCTGTTGTATCCAAAAAATTTTATGATAAAAATTTTCTTTTGAACACATTTGAAGAAGAAATTCTGCATAAAATTCAAACAAAATAGTTTGGTAGGGTTGACAAAATTTTCTGACACTTGGGCTTGAACCTGGACTGTTGTGACTGTTAAGACTGAGAATGTTTGTGTTTTAACTAAATTTGGGTAAGACAACATGCTATTTTCGAAAACAGGTCTGTACAAGAATAGGAAAATTTTCACCAAACCAAATTTGCAACGATTCCTCTGAGAAACACTGACAAAAACAGTCTGTGCGAATATTTGGTTTGTATGAAGGAAAAGGTTGCTCGTACGAAACAACCGGATCGCACAAAGTACTCGTCCGTACGAAGCATAGTGTTGCTCGTATGAAAGAGGTTTTATCCGCACGAACATTGGTTCGTACGAATAACCTTCATTACTTTTTTTTTCGTGTTTCAGTTTTTCAAAGCTTTGTGCTTTTCAGAATTTGTGATGTTTTCAAAATTGTGAATTTTTAAAAGGTAACTGTTATTTTCAAACTTTAAACCTTTAAATTTTTCATAAATCAAGAAAATATAATGAGTTCTAACCTGTGGGATTGGAGTAGTTCAAGCTCAAATCAGGAGTCTTCGCAAAGCTCCGCAACATCATGGGTTAAGTCTTTGATGCCTCAACATACAGCTATGATCTCTGCAAATCAGTGGGCGTGTGTTGCGAATCAGAATCAAAGCATCCAAACTCTGTTAATGAGCGAAAGTGAAATAGGGAGTAATAACCGTCCACCAAAGCTAAACCACATAAACGATTATCCTTCGTGGAAAAGTCGTTTTCATACGTATGTTCTTGGACAGAACACAGAATTGTGGACAGGTTTTACTACACCCTATAAAGAATCACTTGAAGAAGCCGGATCAAATCCAACCTCCTTAGCCAATCTAGACGAGAGTGACAAGAAGGCATATGATCTAGAGAAGAAGGCATTTGCTATCCTCACACAAGCTCTTCATAAAGACATTTATCATCAGTTTGTGTATTGTACAACCACGAAAAATCTGTGGGATACTTTGGAAGCAAGAGGAGAGGGTATTGCTGCTACCAGGAAAATTCGGCATGATCAGCTCAAGAAAGAGTTTGAAGGTTTCATGTTCATGGAAAATGAAACATTGAATGATATGACCACACGGTTTTATCATCTGCTCAGCGAGATGTACTTGTACAAAGTGTTGGCAGCACCACAGAAATTGTGATGCGATTTGCTGATGCTTTACCTCCGAAATGGGGTCAATTTATTGATCTATTAAAATATACAGGTGTTTTGGACTCAATTAGTATTTATGAATTTGTGCTAAACTGGAGAACAAGAATGAAGAAGAACTCCGGAAGGCACAACGAGTCATTGTTCCACAAAACCCTGAGATGTACTTCGGAGGTATTAATGCAGGTACAAGCTCAAGCCAACAACCGAAGCTGCAAACCGCGTTTGTGTCAAACGTGAACCCCTTCCTACCACAACCCGTTCAATCAAACCAGTCTACGGGATCAAGTGCTCAAGCTTATGGACAAAGATTTGATCCGAAAGCCTTCCTTCCACAGCCAAGAGATTTAGCACATCAAGTCCCACAGCAAGCTCCTCAACAAGCTTTCTATGGAAACAACTGTCAAACTGCAAATCCCAACACTGTCAAACTTGACACGTCCAATCTCTCTAAAGTCAACGTAGAAGTTGCACAGGAACATATGGAACTTCTAAACACCATGGTCAGTGCTTATTGTGGTTTAGTTGCAGGTCAAATAGGAAACATCAATTTGACAAACGAAGACTACTAACAAATTGACCGAGATGAAATGGAGCTAATGGACATCAAGTGGGCTTTGCAAGTGTTGTAAGAAGAGTAAAGGATTACATGCGAAGAACAGGGAGAACCAGTTTGGAAAGCAAGAAAGATACAAAATACGGGTTTGACAAAACTGCCGTAACTTGCTTCAACTGCGGAGAAAGAGGTCACTTCAAAAGGGAATGCACAAGACCCAGCAAGGAAGGAAATCACAACCCCTTTTGAAATCAATGTCAACCACCCAACACAGCTCAGTTCAACAATGAGAGAAGAATGGTAGCTGTTGGCAACTCTAACAATACCAATCAATCAGGACCTTCAAACACACATAGAGCTTTGGTAGTTCAATCTGATGAAGGATGCGATTGGTCAGTACAGTTGGGAACTGAGAACAACGGAAGAACTGCATGTTATGCGAAGATCGTCGATCAAATCAAGCATGTTCACAGCATTAATACTCCAGATAATGATGATACTTCTGGGTATGTTGGTAGTTCTGATGAAGAATGCTCAAGTTCAGGTGGTTATGGATCTAATTCTGATATCAGAAATGGGAGTGATGCTGAGGTTAGCAAGTTGCTGAGTGAAGCTGAGATAATGAAGTGTGAGAAGGTGGATATGACGAGGAAAGCAGAAGCTGAAGTGAAGGAGACATAGACACTCTCTACAGATTGTGCAGCCTTCCCTTATTACACTGCCTTCATGGCAAATGTTACAGGTTCGACAAGTCAGGTAAATTCTGATCCTCCTACAGTTTGCAATGACTATGTTGAATTGAAAATAAAGTATGAAACAGTCAAAGTAATAATCAAAAATTTAGTTGTTGAACTATCAAAGTGCAAAGAGGCGAATTTGGCGCTAACCCGAAATGAAAAAGAATTCAAATCTGTAATAGAAACCCTTAAGGAAAACGTTTCTGAATTGGCAAAAACAGTTTTGAATAAACAGAAATGAATTAACAACTATATTAATCTCCTCGAAGAAACTAAGAAAGAGTTAGCCATCGCCAAATGCGAATATGATTTGATCAAGCTCAAATTGAAAAGTACTTTAACTCCCGCTATATGCTTAATCATATCATTGATGTTCAAAAACTAAAGGGAGATGTTCAATGCATAGGGTATAAGTCGTGTCCATCCCCAATAAAACACAACCATACAAAAATGCCTGATGAAGAGGAGATGCCTCGTTTTGAACCCTCAGTACCTCTGAATCCTGAAGAATTTGCAGCAGGATTAGGGTTCAAACTAGACAATTCCTCTCAAGAACTAAGCAAGCCAGAAAGTTCATCATCTGATGTTGATCAAAATCCATCTGATGAAGAGGAAGATGATACATCAGATGATGAATCAAGAAAATGTGATCAGGGTCAGCCTATTAATGAAAGGAAAAGAGTAGAACTTTCTGCTACTCCTAGTACTCAATCTGTTGAGATTCAAGAGACCATTCTTAAGAAATCTTTCAAACAAAAGTGTCGACAGATGAAACAAATAATGTGTTGTATACGTTGGTTGGAGATAAGAAAATCTATTCGAACAAAGATTTTCCAATTAAAAATGTAAATCCAACCTCTATAGATCAGGTGTTTGAGAAATCAATAGCCAAAGTTTTAGAGAAGAAAAAGCCAACCAAATCACAACCATTATCCGCTTCAACAGAAAAACAATGGAAGCAAGTTGAAAAGCCTAACGTTTCATAACCAAAGGTTGAAGCAAAGGCACTCACTTCAAGAAAAGGGTTAAGAATGTTAAATTTGTGAGTTCCAAAGGTACCGATAAAGTCGAAACTTTTCAAGGAAAAATCTAATATATATTTTGTAAAGAAAGTTGAGATTTTGAAAAGAAATAGTCAAAATAATTACACCCAACATGCGGATGGATGTAATGAAAATGAACCTAGTACCTCAAGACCCACAAGTTCAACATCAAGCCAAGAAACACGATCTTCTAGTTTTGTCGAAAGGAGAACATGTTTCAAATGTGGAGAGTTTGGCCACATTATAAAGGATTGTAAAAATCCAACCAACCAAGATTTGTGGAAAGAACCCCTCATGAACCAACTTGCCAATGTAGATTTGTTTCTCCAACACAAGATAAACGAATTATTAAGGATCAAAAGGAGAGACAAAAACGTAAAAAAGTAAAAGCAATTGAAAAGGCTTTAAAACCGGATTCTTCATAAAAGAATTCAAGATCTTCAAAATTAATAAAACCAAAAACTGTTAAGACTGTAAATAATAGTCAATCTGGTAATAATCAATGATCTTGGAAACAGAAGACCGGTAGTGGTTCAAAAGGAGGAACTCAGTTTGACAATCATCAAGAAATAGAGATTACATTTCTTGATGATAAGGGACGACCCAAGACCACTAAGGCTTGGGTCCCCATCTCAAACTAATCTGTTTGTGAAATGTGTAGGGTGTTCCAGGAGGAACTGTAAACAGTCATCGGATTGTTGACAATGGAGCATCAAGGCACATGACAGGCGACTTGCGGCTCCTGTATGATGTGAAAAGCATTATGGCTGGTTATGTTGCCTTTGCTGGAGATAAAGGTGGATACATCACTCGAGAAGGAATGGTCTCCAATGGTGTTGTAAGCTTCCACAAGATCAATTATGTGCGGCAAATTGATCACAATCTTCTTAGCGTTTCTCAAATCTGCGACAAGAAGTTCACTGTACATTTTGATGATGTCGGATGTTATGTGCTGAAACCTGGATTCAAGATCCCCAAGGAATGGATTCTCCTATTAGCTCCAAGAATTAACGACTTGTATATTCTTGATATGAGCCAAGCTATTACAACATCTGCGCAAATCACATGTTTTGTCTTTAAAGCCACCGAGAAGGAATCAATCTCTTGGCACAGACGTATGGGACACATTCACCTGAGGAAAATGAACTATTTGGTGAAGAACAATCTAGTAAATGGTGTACCAGTCAAAAATTTTCATCTTCAAGACGTTTGTGTATCATGCCAAAAGAGAAAGCAAGCGAGAAAATCCCATCCCCTGAAGAAGATCAACACTATGAATATGCCACTGGAACGTCTTCCTATGGACCTCTTTGGACCTATGAAACACAAGACAACCTTTGGTGATTCTTATTGTTGGTAGTTACTGATGACTATTCCAGATTTTCATGGGTAAACATGTTGGCACACAAGAGTGAAGTTCCTAATATCCTCAAGAATCTCCTGACTCTGTTAGAAAATTTGTACAATCTAAAAGTAAGGAGAATCAGAAGCGACAATGGCACCGAATTCAAGAATCAAGTTGTGGCTGAGTATTGTTCCTCAAAGGGTATTCTGCATGAGTACAGTTCTCGCTACACTCCACAACAAAATGGTGTCGCTGAGAGGAAGAATAGAACTCTAATTGAAACAGCAAGAACCATGTTGGTAGAATCAGAACTTCATGTTCAATTTTGGGGAGAAGCTATTGCTACTGCATGCTACACGATGAATAGAGTTCTAACGGTAAAGAGACATGAGAAGACATGCTTTGAGTTGTTACATAAAAGGAAACCGGATGTTTCTTTCTTAAAACCTTTTGGAGCTCCATGCACTATGATCGACCCACATGGAAATTTTGGTCTGAAGGCTATCGAAGGTTTCTTTCTTGGATATGCTACTCCAAATTTCAGGGTGTGGAATTTGTCTTAGAAGAAGATAGAAGAATGGGATGAAGTCAAGGTTTAGAGGTACACAGAATCAGTAAGAGCTCTGGGTGCTCCTTGGATGTTCGACTACGATGGGCTTTTCGACTCCTTTAATCTGCCAACTTTTGATGATGCCTCAGCTGCTGCTCAAATGCTACTGGAAAGTGATACAGCAGTTGACTCGTAACTAGTTCGACCAATTATTGTTAACCCTCAAGTGTCGACTTCGGTTCACAATCTTGTTCAAAATGAAGAATTCAAAAACGTTGCGGATTATAATGTTTCATCAGAAGAAGATGAGTTTCATGATGCTAATGAAGCTACCTCTGGTTCGGTTCCTGGAATTTCAGATGTTACGTCAAATATTCAACCTCAAGGGATGACTGAAGGTCATACATTTACATCCTCATCACATCCAGCTCTCGATTTAACTGTTGATCTAAATATCAACAATTTGGGTATCAACTCTCGAGTTCCTGATGTTCCAGAGACTCGAATTTATAATACCCATCCTCAGCAGAATATTATTGGAGATGTCCAGAGTGGTGTGCAGACTCGTAATCAGCTTCGAAACAACCAGAATGCTGGATTGTATTCAGAAATCAGGGAATCTGGTGGTTAGAACGATTGGTCTTTTGCCTGCTATGTGTGCCAAGTAGAACCAAAATCTTGGAAGGAGGCAATGAAAGTAGACTCTTGGGTTGAAGCCATGCAGGAAGAACTTCAGCAATTTCAGAAGTTAGGCGTCTGGAAATTGGTTGACCGACCTGACAGCTATAAGAAGATTGGTACACGATGGGTGTATAAGTGCAAGAAGGATGACCGAGGTGTTGTTGTGAGAAACAAAGCGCGATTGGTTGTTCAAGGTTTTAATCAGGTCGAAGGTATCGATTACAATGAAGTTTATGCACAGGTTGCACGACTTGAGGCCATAAGAATCTTTTTGGCTTATGCGTCCTACAAGAAGTTCACCGTTTAACAAATGGATGTGAAAAGTGCATTTCTTCATGGTGTGGTGGAAGAAGAGGTATGTTGAGCAACGCCAGGTTTCGAAGATCCACTCCATCCTGACAAGGTTTGGCTTCTCAACAAGGTGTTATATGGTCTTCATCAAGCTCCGAGGGCTTAGTATGAAACGTTGTCTACCTATCTGTTGAAGAACGGTTTTCGACGAGGCTTGATCGACTGTACTCTCTTCATCAAGGAAAGGAATGAGGATTTGCTACTAGTGTAAGTTTATGTTGATGACATTATTTTTGGGTCTACCAACGAACGAATGTGCAAAGAATTCGAACAGGTTATACAGGATAAGTTCGAGATGAGTGCTATGGGAGAAATAACTTTCTTTTTAGGTTTGCAGGTTCAGCAATCAAATGAAGGGATTTTTAGCCATCAAACCAAGTACATCGGAGATATTCTCAAGCGATTTCAGATGGATGACTCAAAGCCTTTGGGAACTCCATTAGCTCATAATCATGGGATTACTCCAGACGGAATGGGTGAACATGTGGAACCATCTCTCTACTGTGCTATGATCGGATCTCTCATGTATCTTACTGCTTCAAGACCCAACATAATGTACCCAACATGTCTTCTGGCACGCTATCAGTCTAGTCCGAAGGTTTCTCATTTGATGGCTGTGAAAATGATCTTTCGTTATTTGAAGGGTCGCCCTGACACTGGTCTATGGTACCCTAAGGATGATAACTTTGATCTGACAGCATTCAGTTATTCTGATCATGACGACTGCAAAATCGATGCAAAGTCAACAACAACGGGATGTCAGTTCTTGGGAAATCGCCTAGTCACATGGCAATGCAAGAAGTAGACTTGTGTAGCTACATCAACATGTGAGGCTGAGTATATTTCAGCTTCTAGTTGCTGCTCTCAGGTTCTATGGATTCAACAGTAGATGCGCAACTACGGTTTTGAATTTCTAACTACTTCTATTTTTGTTGATAACGAAGCTGCTTTACAAATCACTAGGAATCCTGTACAGCACTCAAAAACGAAACACATTATGAGTAAGTACCATTTCATATGAGATTGTTATGAAAAGAAACTTATCGATGTAGTTAAAATCCACACCGATCACCAACGTGCCGATCTTTTTACCAACCTTTGATAAATCACGTTTTGATTATCTACTTTTGGTCAATGGCATCAAGGTGAGACCCGAGTAACTCAACCATGGCTAATCATATTTTTCTACATATTTTTAGAAAAATCTAAAACTACAAAAAAAATTTCCGTTTTAAATTTTAGGGGGAGAAATTTCAAGAAAATATAAAAATATTATTTTACCTTCTATATTTAAGGGGGAGAAAAATTAGAAAAATACAAAAACATTAAAAAATCAAATATGAGTTTCTTGGATAAGTTAAAGATGATGAAATACACGGTAATCTGTCAGAAATGGTCAAAAGCATAAAAAGAAGATTTAAAGTAGCTTTACTTATGATGTATCGATAGGCTCACAATCAGACTAAAATGTGCAGGTTGATACAAACTTAAAAGACAGAACGCCAGGTGGGAACAATTCATTGGCAAATGGTCTTAGTACCGAAATTTCGTTTGATAGTATGTCGAGGTTCTGAGATATACGGTCTTTATGCTCGCTTATCATATGGGTATCATGGTTGAATCTTCTATCCGAAAAATAACGGTGACGCAAGTCTAGAACTTCCATGATACCATACATACGTGTACATACTGCATACTACCATCAATAAGTGATAAAAATATCACATTCACCCAAAATAAGTGATAAAATATCACAGCTTTATGCGGGAGCTAAGTTCGTCTCTCTGTCGGTACGATGGTACTAACCTGTTCATGGACTTACTCCTGTGCCCCGCATGCATATGAAAATCAAGTTCCTCATCAATAAGTGATTTAATCACATAGGGCTGGTTTTCAATTGAAATAAGTGAGTATCTCACATCATATATATACGTCAAAACAGATGATAAAGCAGTATACTCACCGGTAAGATTTTCTCTCCTGCATATCTTGATACGGGAATGTGTCGTGATGTGGTTGAACACCGGCTAGTAAGTATAATTCATACCTTAATCATATCTCCTAATCATAATTACCTCTGATAAGTTTGAGCTTACGTGGACCACAATACCGATAATCATAGTTGAATACTTATCTGTTGAATTTTGAAGTTTAAACCAAATATCGTTTTTGACAAAGGTTAAAAAGCTGAATCTTACCTTGAAACTCGAAAAAGATTGTTCAATAAATATATAGTTTATTTGTAAATATTTGATTTCAAGTTTAGTTTACCTAGTTGCTCATAAAAATTACTTTTGAAAGATAGCCAAAGTTGAGACTCGAAAGTTTTCTACCAAAATACACCAGAAAACCATTTGTTTGATATCACAACTTCATAAAGTAATGTCTTGCAATAGGTAACCCATCAAAGAAAACGAAAATATGTTCAAAAGCACTTTTGCTAAACATAACTGTGTGATTTGTGTGGATATGTGCAAAGTTCAGGTTGGAAAAATAGGAATTCATACGAGTGTGTGTATCTCATACGAATGAACATGGTCAGTTGTTTGACTTGGTCATTTGTTTATTCAAATGAGTTGCTCTTCATAAGAATAAAGTGTTATCCGTATGGTTTGGTATTTCTTCGTTTAGGGAATACATTCATACGAAAAAGTTATGATAAATTTTTCATGTGTATTCCCTGATAAATTTATGTTCTAATTATATATCTATTTGTAGAGTACAGAATGGAACAAAAGAACATAAACGAAAACCAGTAACAAAAATAACTGACAAGTCAGAAGAAGAAACAGAAAAGATTTGATGTTTCTGAAAAGTTTGAAGACCTAATGCTCTATCAGTGGATAGCAGATCTTCAGGGGGAGTTTGTTGATACTCCAAGCCTTTCCAATGTGAAGACCAAATTATGAAGACCAAAGACCGAAGACCAAGCAACATCCAAAGGGGAGTTTGTTAATACACTTTTGTGTCTGTCGCTTGTTCTTAGTTACATTTGTAATTGTACGGTCTTTGCTCAAGTGTCTGTATAAGTTTGGTCGTGTCGACCAAATCAAGATATCATTCTATCTTGGTTTCGTACGACATCTTAGTTAGTCTGTGTTAAACGGGTACATATGTGCATACCGTTGAGTCTTGTGTACGTCATGTCTGTGACACGTTCTCCGAAGTAAGCATTTTGTGCGAGTTAGAATGCTCCGTACGAGCAAGGTGTTGCTCGTACGAGCCACATGCTTCGTACGAAGGAATTGCTGTAAACAAGTTGGTTTACATGGTTCGTACGAACAAATCGCTTCATACAAGCCTCTTTGGAACAGTTCTTCGTGGGTAATAGTGTGTTTCGTATGTCTAACAACGTGCTTCGTACGAATGTCTAGCATGGACACTATATAAGCAGACATGCACCTCTCAGTCAGTTTTTTTGGTTAGCCTTTCTGTATTAGCTTTCTGTGTGTTGGTGAGCTGAGCAGTTAGCATTTCTGGTACAGACAAAGACACAAGAACACAGGCAGATTGTTTGAGTCGTATGAGCATTGTTTATATATGTTTGTACTTGTTCTCGTCTCTTAATCAAGATGGTGAATCTTTGGTTATCCCATGTTTTTACTTTGCTTTGGGTTGCATGCATACTTAGATTTTGCACTTGTATGTGTATTGCATGAACAAGGAATAGGTTTAACTTGATCCTCAGGTGGACCTACACTTTTGGTAAATTGGTTGGCCATATCCTCTTGGGTACTGGTTGGCAGGTGGTGCATCTGTTATCTGCACCTCTCTAGGATCAAAAGTTTTGTGTAGTGCTTTGGTAACAGATGTTTCAATAGGCACAAAGGTCTGTTTAGACTTTCCTTTTGAAATACTTGTCTTTCAACTCTCTAGTGTTTTTTATTTATACTCATTCTTTTTTACATCAAAGTTTCCGAGATAAACACACTCTTGAGTTTTATGATTTGTGTTATTACAAATTTAGCAGTTTGGAGAATCAACGATCACACTTGTTTTGTTAATGTCATAAGCTTTTAGAAGAAACAGTTTTTTGTAACATGGTTCATCTTTTTACTAAAATCACAAAACAAATTTTTGATCTTTTCTTTCTTTTTCCCTTTTTCAGACTTTTTGTCAGCAAATGTTGTAACATCTGCTGGTAAATCTGTTATGGGAATGATTCTTGCCTTTGGTGCTTTCACACCTTCATTGGTTGAAATGCATTGGCTTGAAATTTCAACAATGTCACATTCATCAGACCATGTGGGTTTAAATTGATACTTCTCAATCTCCTCAAAAGTTGAGGATCCCTCATATCTTTCTAAAACACTTTTATTTCCATTTTTATCAGTGACTTTGATTTCTTGGACAGCCAAGTTTGTTGGAACAATTTCAACCACACCAGATTCATTTCCAGTAACATTTTCAGAAACTTAGTAATTTTCTTTGAAACCTATGCCAAATTTTATGTTACTTTTGACCTGGTTTTCTAGCAAAATCTCATAACCTTTACAAAATTCCACTCATTTTTCACAAGTGACTTGGGTGGATTCCAACTCCTTTTTGCAAACCTGATATTTTTCTATCATAGTTTGGGGTTGGTCCTTAGTTATGCTAGCTTCATATTTTAAGCTGCTGATTTCATATTCTTTTTCAAACAGTTTAGTTTTTAGCTCTTTTTAAAGCTTTTCGAACTGCAATTCATCATCCAAAATCTTATTCCTAAGGTTTTCATTCACCTCTTTTGTGTTAGCAAAAGCTATGATGCATTCATCTGAACATAGATATTTTAAGACCTGAGAAGATACCTTAGTAGCAGCCATCATGGCACAGTCACATTCACCTTCATAAACACTGGCATCCCATGGGTCAGACAGAGGTTTCAATTCTTCATCAACATTTTCTTGTGTAACAACTGTTTCATCATGAACATCAGACACAACAGACTTAGGATCCACTTCCTCAAATTCAACACCCTCAACTATAGACTCTAGTGCCATAAAGCAAAATTCATTTTGTTTCTTTTTAGTGTCAGCAATTAGAGCAAAGTTTTCATCACTCAGATCCTCAGGCAAGCTACTCCAATCAACAAAGCCCTGAGTAAAGAAGCTTTGTTGATTAACCTCTGCTTGAGCAATGGTTTGAGTAACTTGTTGTGCAAGTTGCATTTGAACCTGAGGAGCTGGTGCTTGAACATATTGAATTTGAGGAACAGTGGTTTGAACATATTGCACAGGAATAGTGGTAGAAGGGTGTGCAAAATTCGCAGTGTTTTGCATATGAGAAGCAGGGGTATATTGAGAATAATGGACAGTGTTTTGAGTGTTTTGAGGTCTAGGGCTAGGATGTGTGATAATTGGTCCAGATGTTTTAGACCTACATTCTCTAGCAAAGTGACATAGCCTAGTACACTTGAAACATTTAATCTTTGACTTATCCGGCTGTTGATGCACTTTATGGTCGTCACTGTGCGAATAGGCTAAAAAGAGTGTATATTAAATATTGTGTAGATTAGATACGAACACACGGCCCAAGTGCGAATGAGTACTGGCTCGTACGAGTGACATGTGCCTCGTGCGAGTATCGTACGAGTGACTTTGTTACTCGTACGAGTGATAACATCTCACTCGTACGAATGACCCTTCGTACAGTGACAACAGGCTCGCTTCGCACGAGCTGTCAAGTCTATGAATAAGTGTTGTGTGTTCATTGTTTTGTAAGTTTTGGAACTTCCCTTAGGGGAAACGCTAGCGGATTCTCTCCAGGAACTCCGCCAGCCAGTCAAGATGTATACTCTTTCGGTATGAATGAATGAATTGAAAAGCTTCCGCTGATTCTGTGCCTACATGTCTATTTCGTTCTGGCGAATCTGTTCTATGCCCAAAGCTTCCATCTAGAACCGCCACCGACCACGGGACCACATCTGGTATCAGAGCTACGGTACCGATTCATTCAATCTAACAGTTGATGAATCACCTACGCTCATGAATTTTGGACGTATGAGGGGTTTTAGATGTAAAACATCAAATAATCGGACAATCCAGGACATAATGTAAAATTGAAACTATAGGATTGTTAGAGACTGATTTTCGATCAGATCTGGCAAAAATCATGTCAAAATTCGAAGAAATGAAGATTCTGGATCGAAAAAAGTTATCAGTTTCATACGTACGAGCGAGCCTCTGTGGCTCGTACGAGTAACAATTGGTCACTCACACGAAGCTCCACTCGTACGGAGCACCACTCGTACAAAGCATCACACGTACAAAGTCTAGCTCGTACGAAGTGGTGACCAAAAAAACCAAAAAATGTTTTTTTGATCGTATTGACGAGACGAGTGTCCAGAAAAAATTTGGTGATTACAAATTTTTTCGAGATTTTAACGTCTAATTCGGGCTGTTCGGGGACACCGTCTAAAGCTTCATAGTATATATTTGATGATACGGTCACAAAAGGATGAAGATTTTGGGGTAGTCACTGATACATGCGCAAAACGTTGATCATCTGGTGCAGTGATTATTAATGGGCCTCAACTTTTAGTTAGCATTTGATCAAAACTGCAATTTTGGGAAATTTTTCGCAAAATTTGAGTACCATATGTTGCAGTCGCGCCATAATCTTCATTCCCATAAGAAATCAAGACGTCAGAATTTGCAAAAATGAGAGGGATTAAAATTTTCACGTATATGTTAAAATTCCAGCATTTTTGAAATTCGTGACACTGCAACAGTATCCGGGTGGTTTAGACTGCAGATTATCTGGGAAACACAAAGGATCGAAGATTCATTAGAGATGAGATAACGTTTAAGTCTATTCACGAAATAAACTATATATTTGGAATGTGTGATCAAAGAATGTTTAGAATTCAGATCATGATTCAGATTGATGCTCAAGGGATAACCACCTGATCCCCGATGTGAAAGTGGAAGCACACACGACTGCCTATCATTAACTCTGCATTGTAAATGAACTATTTTTCGGTAATCGCCAGGAAACAAGGATGCCTTGTAGTTTCAGTGTCCCATTGCTATACATCTGTTATTGTGACTAAAAAGGAAGAATGTGATTCTGATTACCGAAGAATGTTTCTCAGATTCTATGTGTTACCAGATAGTTTGTTTCTGATGATTTGCTGATTGAGAAGATTTTTGCGGATATTTATTGGTTTGAAGTTTTTCGGTGTGGTATTTCGAAGTTTCTGTCAATTGCCGGTTGGGTTTTGAAGATCGGAGGATTGAGCATCAGGGGAGTGCGCTAAACCGAAGGCGAATATGCTTAACGTCGAAATGGAGAAGCTGCATGTTTAATTTCAAGTTGGTGATTATTCGAGAAAATTTGCAGATCAAGCAAATCAGAGGACGTCTTGAACCATGCAAACAACGACCTGAAGATCAATTTCTGGAGAAAATTATTTCAGGGGGAATGTTGCTTAAACGTAGATAATGCAAAACTGGATCTTCAATCAAGGGGGAATTACAACGTCAACAGATACCTGATTGAAGTTGCAGAATATTCAAACACATCTCTCAGAAGGTCAAGTTCAAGTTTAAGCTTCGACTGTGACGTCCAAGGGGGAAATTGTTGATGTACTTTATGGTCGTCACTATGCGAATAGGCAAGAAAGAGTGTGTATTGAATATTGTATACATTAGATACGAACACATGGCCCAAGTGCGAACGAGTACTGGCTCGTACGAGTGACATGTGCCTCGTACGAGTGACTATATGCTTCGTACGAGTGACTTTGTTACTCGTACGAGTGATAACATCTCACTCGTACGAATGACCCTTCGTACGAGTGAAAACAGGCTCGCTTCGCACGAGCTGTCATGTCTATAAATAGGTGTTGTGTATTTATTGTTTTGTAAGTTTTGGAAGTTCCCTTAGGGGAAACGCTGGCTGATTCTCTCCAGGAACTCCGCCAGCCAGTCAAGATGTATACTCTTTCGGTATGATGAATGAATTGAAAAGCTTCCGCTGATTCTGTGCCTACATGTCTATTTTGTTCTGCCGAATCTGTTCTATCCCAAAGCTTCCGTCTAGAACCGCCACCGACCACGGGACCACACCGGCCCAACTTTCAGCCCCCATGCAACCCTAGAAACTTTCTACCAGTTCTCTTGTAATACTTGCTAGCCCTAACACTCAACAAAGCAAGCTGGTGCAAAATATCCATCTCTTCCAAATCTGTAGGATCAAAATATTGAAGGTCATTCAACTCAAAGGATAAGTTATCAGAAGTTTGGCTTTCCCCATTAGCAATAAAAGCATAATTGGGTGTGCAAGAATCAGAGCTGAAACTACCACCAGAGGTTATGTCAATGATATGATCATAACTCTGATCCTTACAACTGCAAGAGGCTTCTTCTTGGCCAAAAAATGTTGTACTACCGAATGTGTAGTCATCATCCACTTTGCCAAACTCTGTAGCTTCTTTTTTTGGTTCAGCTCTCTCTCATAAGTGAGGAGCCTACCATAAAGCTGAGTTAGACTCATCTCTTTGAACCCAACTGAATTTCTAGTTACAAAGGCTATAGTGTCCCACTTGTCTGGTAATGGTCTAAGAAAACAACTATTTAAATTCGAGTTTTCAAACTCAACATTAACCAGTTTAAGCTCACTAATGAGACAGCTAAATCTTTTAAACTTTTGGGTTAATGACTCTCCTTTCGCATAACAAAACGTTTCATATTGTTGATTCAAAACCTCTCTGTTGTTTTCAATTACTTCCTCAATCCCACCGAATTGCTCTTTCAAAGCATCCTATAATTCCTTTGCACTGTTGCAATGCAACAGGACAGCATAGATATCGTTTGGCAATGTAGAAGCCACGATGCTAAATGCCTTTGCATCTAGCTCGATCTTTTGGAAATCTTGCTCGGAGTAATTTTTAGGATTCTTTGGTACTTGGACTTTAGGGTCCTCAGTACTTGGTATCATTGGAACATGAGGTCTAAAGATAACCAACTTCCAGCAACCGGTGTTTTGCTGAGCAAGAACATGACCCATCTGTCTCTGCCAGATATTGTACTCTGATCTGACGAGAATTGGTGGTTTAAACATGTTGCTGGTGTTGTGAAGATCTTGTGAATTTTGAGACATTTTCGATTGTTTGTAAAAAAGGTTGTTGTTTAAACTACTTTGAAGGTAAATAAACTTTTACTATGTTTTCAATCCAACGAGCAAATGAATTAGCAGTGAGAGCTGATCTGTTCAAATCAAATTGATTGTTAAATCAAATTCGATTAATCAAGCTCTGATACTAACGTTAGGATCTGAGTTTGATATTGTTGTGAATGTTTAAGATGAAATCAATGGAAGTGGATAAAAACATGTATGAATAGTGCAGCGGAAATAATAAACTTTGAATTCACAACAATAGAAAGATTGCTTTCACAAACATGCTTTTATAAATGTATGATTTACGTATACATGAATGATTACAAACTCCCCCTTGGCCTAAGATCACTCTGATTTGCTTGTACACAATATGTCAAGGTGAAGTGATGAATAGAATAGTATACGCACTGTTCTATTTATAGTACAGAGCAAACCACTGAGCATCTTAGGCTAACGTCACATTGAAACTGACATGTAACAAACTAAAACATCTGCTAAGCTAAACACTGCTATAAACTATAATATAACTTCTAATAGTAAGCATTGATGAGGCATCCTCTGTTGCGCTTCAGCAGAGCTTTGCCTTGGCAGACTTAACTTTAGCAGAGTTTTGCCTTGGTAGACCTTAGCTTTTGTCTTCAGCAGAGCGTTGCCTTGGCAGGCATTTGAGTCTTCATCAGAGCTTTGCTAGGGCAGACCTTTGACCTTTGTCTTCAATAAAGCTTGGCTTCAGCAGATGTTCATTTATTATAAGGATCAGAGGTTGTAGAATATTTTAGCTTTCTATTATCTGTTCTATTTGAAAGGTTCAATTTCCAACAACCACTTTTATAAATTAATTTGGGCTAGACCAACTTTTATAAGTTAAATTGGACTAGGCCCACTTTTATAAGTTAAATTGGACTAGCCCCACTTTTATGAAACATAATTGGGCTAGGCCCAATTTTATAAAATCAAATGGGCTAGACCCACACATTAATTCCATTAGGCTAGATACATGCATACCAGTCAAATGGAATGGGCATGTAAATTAAACTTTTTGGGCTAGGCCCATTCAAATTAAAAGAATACAAAATATAGATAATATATATATATATATATATATATATATATATATATATATATATATATATATATATATATATTAACAAACAAATACAAGTCTAATAAATTTAAGATGAACAACTTGTACAAAAGCAAAACATAAACCTAAATGTATAATGAGATTAGAACACTTGTAGGTTAAGACACGAACGCAAAACCAGACACCAACTAGAGATTTACACAAGACACAAATCTGTGAGTTCATGTTTCCCCTTTTATTTAAATGTTTTATAGTTTTAAACGCTCGAGGAAGTATACATATTACAATTGGTATGATTAATCTAGAAAATGAAAATATTTTATATCACATGCGAATATTATAATATAAAGGGACCATTAATGAATATCCAAGTACCGAGGAATGAAAGTGATAGATCTATTCGGTTTTGGCCACCCTTAACGGAATAACAGAGATCATTAAGTGTGCTAATGTGTCTGAAACGAGTGTCTTAGACACAATTTATCATCTAGGTTTGGTTGTCTCCTATGTCGACATACATATTAGTGTCCTTGCAAAACATTAATGATCTTTCAAGTTTCATTTACACTTACATACCAGTTTTTTAATATTTCAAATATTTTAAAGATTCATTTGATACGAAAACTAAATACATAAATTCACCGGTTTTTGTTGACTTTCAAACCTAACATGTATTACAGGTAACTAGTGGACGAATTTGGAAAACAAGTCCGTGTTGTTTTGAAGTCAAGTATAAGATGTCATCAAGTTTTAGTTAAATATTTTTTGTAAACTTGTGTTTAAACTTTAAATAATGTTGTTTAAAGTTGTAGTTTGTCTTTCTTTGAACAAGATGTTGGTTGTAAACGTAACTTTTAGATAAAATATATGGATGAACATCTTGCTATCTTTTATGGTTGTTGTTTATTTGATTGAATGTAATGATTACCGTTCTGGTCATACCTCGTGCTTTCGCTATGTTAAAATCGGGTGTGACATAAACTAATCTATAAATTTATTCTAAGTCTTAAAATAGCCCATTACCAAGCCCATAACTTGAACCTATCTTCAATATATTGATTCTAACCTAACTTTTTTGCATCAACGACCATAACTTAACCCACTGAGACAACGGCGCCTCCATCACCCATCAACCATAGTGCCAATGCCCAGCCACCATTCATCATCAACTATCACTGCACCAGGCACCATTCTGCATCCCCTTTCAGAGCACCAGCCACAATCCCACCATCCCCCCATCCCCATCGCCGACCAACCACGATCATATCACGCATCGCCTCACCAGTTTTGAACTTTTTAATGTGATACTATGTTTTGTGGCTACTTTAAACTCTATACTTAGTGTTAAGGTTTTGATTTTGGTAGTTTTTATATATTTTAATTGAAGTTTAATCAAAACGAATTTATTCTAATTCGAATTTTTAATCGAATACGAATTAAATTCGAATCCGAGTTTTTATTTGAATACGAATTTGAATCAAATTGGCTAGTTTTTAATCGAATTCGAATCGTATACGAATTCAGCAAAAATAAAAAAAAATATTCGAAAAGTTCAAGTTTTAGAATAATCTAACACATTCACTTGACCATTCCAGGCTCTTGGTTCCATGGTCAACAAACTTACCCTATTCAAAAATTTGAAGTCAAACATTAAACTCGCCCTCGTACATCCAAGTCAAACTCTCTGTCTATATATAACTACTTCACCTGGTAGCAAATTCATTCAAGCCATCACAGAAACAACTTCAAGAGGCTTTAAAGTAACAAGCTTTATAAGCATCTCAGTTTCTGGTTAAATAATCTTGTAAGATGGCTTTTAATAAAACATGTACCCTTTGGGTTTTTCTTGTTATTTTGATTGTTGTTATAAGCCCACTTGTAGTTGAAGGTAGAGACTTGTCTGAGGACTTTGCTGGTGCGAACCATCTTGCTACATACTCAACCGTGTACGAAAAGGCCAAAAATGGTATGTCGTCTTGGCTCCAACGACTTGAGTCTGGTCCAAGCCCTAGTGGACCTGGTCATTAATTAGCTTGGTTTGATGTATCTTGAATCAATGATGCTGGTCAAGTGATGCAACCTAAAGAAGGAGATATTCGTTAATTCTTTTTTTTTTTTTTTTTTTTCTTTAGTTGTATATTGAAAGAAGGTTTAAATAACACAAGTTTTTCATCTATTAAGTGTAAAAACTTTATTAATAAATTATAAACGTAACCTTTCTTTTAAATTTTGGCTTGAATTTCTTCTTCTAAATTAGTTTAAAACTTTGTTAGATAGTAGCTACGTACGCATGATCACATGTAACAAGAATTTGTAACACAATAAAATAATTATATCATATAAACTCGGTATAGTGGAGGTTCCAACATATATGCCTTGAGCACTTTATACTAACGAGTGTAACAGATACTACGGGAGAATATGCAAGATATGCTCCATCAATTACTATTAGAAAATTGGGAATTTGTGATTAAAAATATCGTCACAAGCTTACCGTCCAATATGTTATTAAAATTACATTAGTAGCACCATTAGCAATCGTCACTGATGCAGTCGCAAAATATGTGGCGGCTATTTAAGTACCATCGCAAACCGTAAAATTTGTGACCATATATTTTATTTCGAGTGCAAAACTGTCGCAAAAATAAATGAAAAAAGTAATTAAAAGGTAATTAAGGCGAATGTAAAATCTTGAAAAATTGAATTACAAGTACTTAGAAAATGTGATTGCAAATGGCTTTGCGATTGTTTAAATCTTGTCGTAACACTATGAAATATGAATACTTTGAAAAGAAAAAGAAAAAAATTGTTTGCAAATGTGTCGCAAAAGGATTGTAAAATCATCATGAAGAAAAAAAAATACATTTTACAAACAAAAAGACTTTGCAAATCAGTCGCAAAAAATAAAAAATAAAAAATTCAAATGTAAACGCCGATCACAAATTTGTGATCATAATATGAAACCTTTTTGGGCGCTTATAGAATCATAATTTACTTGTGCATTATTTTTCCCCACATTTTGCATTTTTATATATTTTAAACGGTAATCTAATACTATTTTAAGATTTTCACCATAGAAAAACAGAAAAAATGACGTGTTTACATTGTATATTAACTAGTAACGTATCTGTGCGTTGCGTCGAAAACACAATACCTAGGCAATACTTTCATAAGCGTTGGGGAGATTTAACTAGGTTTGAAGCTTCACTTAAATTCGTAACGTTGTAATTAGTCTTACGCATGTCAATTAAATAATAATTTGACATAAAAAGTATCAAGTACATATAAAGGTCATTGTTGCTTCTCAATAGACGTACACACAAGTAAAAAATAGAACATAAAATTTTAAAATAAAAATTCAATTGTCAACCACTTGCATTTGCATGGTGATGCTTTATAATTTAGTCATAAGCCTTACACCTTTGGATTATCACATCCATATTTTCTGGTTTTGAAAAAATCGCACACGTATACACGTTTGAGTTTTGAGCAAAAAAACTAAAAAGCGCCGAGTGGAAATTTAAAAAAAATAAACAAGTTTTGCGCAACGCGACGTTAACATATGTTACACAAAACTTGTTTATTTTTAAAAAAAATCTAGTCGGCACTTTTTTTATTTTTTTTTCCTCAAAACTCTTGAAAACAAGTATATTACATGTGTGATTTTTTTCAAAAAAAATGTCAGAAGCTTAGAGTTTCCTAGGTTTTCTCAATTATTAACAGGGTTTTCGATCTTTCATTTCCCTATACATTAAAAATCATTACGTTTGTATTCAAAAACAGTTCATCCATAAATACTCTCTTTCATGTATGTTGCCCGACATCTATCTCTATTACCCATCCAAATATAAACCTTTTATCAATTACAATGTTGATACCGTGTCAATTTTTATCATGTAATTGATTTGATCGATGGTCTTTGATTCCTTAAAATATGTATACGGTCCAACACACACATATATATAGGGGTGGGCTAACATACAATATTCATTAACATACGATGCGTACGAGATGAAATTACGCACGTTATAAAACTAAAAAACCCTAATCATACATGTTGAAAAACCATACATCACGTACGTTTAAACCAGAATCACGCATGTACAAAATCAGAAATCACGCATAGGATAAAAACATAATCGCACATGTTATAAAACGAATTATGTATGATATAATTTCATCCCGTATATATTACATGTTAAAAGATATTGTATTTTACAATTTCACTGTTATATTATATTGTATGTTTGTAAATTTATAAGATATTAAAATATGTTCAACATTTGGTAGTCAAATAAATACTTTTAGCTATTGAAAAAAACTTTTAATGGAAACATGCGATAGACCTTATTGAAATGCATGTTCCTACTCGTTAGAATTACGTTTTAACTACGAATGGAAGGACATGTTGATTGAATTTTAAGTTATCCTCAAAAGAAGGCTTCCAAATTTTCTTTTATTGGTTATATATCTAAAATGAACAAATTTTGTTCTTTAAATAGAGCTTCTATTATTTTTTTTAGTATAATAACCTCTATATGGAAAGTAAAGGTGGGTGAGGCATCACTCGGGAACGATTCTGGTGATCATGTGAACACCGACGCCACTCTTATAAGTAGACATGGCAGGTTGTGGGTTATAGTATTTGAAAGGAATGACACCACTAATTAGGATAGTTGAAGATAAATTTAAAGCTTTCAGATTTCATTGCTTGAATTTTAGAGTAGTGGTGGTAGTGATAATAGTGTTCCTCCCACCCTAAAAAGATTAGTGGAGGGTAATGATAAGAGTCCTCCTCCCACAAATGTAATCATGTTTTGGTTGGTATGCCCAACATCAGGGATGGATTGGGGTTTCTTGAGGTTTCTTGAGTTCTAGGAATCCCCTTGGGTTGAAAAAAAGTTGAAAAAATTAATGAAAATCTTATATGATTTGAAAAAAAACTAGCAAGAAGTAGTGAGAATCTATCAAAAATAACCCTTTTGAAAAGATTTCTAGATCCGGCACTTCACATATTTATTAAACAAGTCGCGTTTGTGTTGACTTACATCTATACTATATATGATATGCACATGCGAGGGACAACTTTGGTCATTTGGCACTTACCTAAAAAGTACAACATTTAAAGCATTTTGTACGATGATTCTAAGCACAAAACATTAAATGAATTTACAAACACCAGAATCTCGCCGCTTCATGTGTCATTTGGCTCCATCAGTTTGAACTTTGAATTTTAAATTGGCTCAATCTATCCGGACAACCTTGCTGCCTATTTGGATAACCTTGAGCCCTAGACGGGTCGTCTAGGCCTAGATGGGTCTAGGCCTAGACGACCCGTCTAGGCACTGATTTTTAGGGGTCATCAGGTGCATGGCAGGGCGTAGAAATTTATGTGTGTAGACGGGCCGTCTAGACCAAGACGACCCGTCTAGGACCATGGTTTTTTTTAGTTGGAAAAGGGGTGTTTTGGTGGGGTAGATTGGTTGTTGTTGAAGGTTGAAAAAGGGGTTTTTTGGTGGGGTAAATTGAATGTTGTTAGAGGTTGATGTTTTTTTGGTGGTGTAATTGTAGATTTTTAAAAAGTTTTGTTTATTGTATAAAAATAAGTTAGCTTTTCGATCGTTTAGATATTTAATTGATTTTACATTGTATTTTTTTAAAAAGAATAATATTTAAATTTAATACTGTTTTCAACATGTCAAGAAGAATGCAAGAAGTATATGTGTGTTTCCGTATTACATTTCAACGTCGATTTAACACAAACAATCATCAAGTAATCGAATAACTAAAAACAAAGTTAAATATAACAGATATAACATATATAACATAACTTTGTACATCCATAACAATATGTATCTATACAGCTGAATACTAAATACAAAACGTCTATGCATACGAGTCGGAGTCGGGATCTGGCTGCTGCTGCTGATGTGGTGCTCGAGGTGGTGGGAGCGGTATGGCAGGTAACCCCCCTCTCGCTCGTCTATCATGTGCCTCCCGAACCACCTAGCCCATGAGATCCAGAAGCTTATCGACATCGGCTCGTAAGCGCGTGTATGCTGCACCTCCCGGGGCATGACCTCGAATACCGTGCTAGGGAAACTGGGGCGCCCCGTGAGGTGGTGGTGGCGGTGCCGGTGACGGTCTGTCTAAATCAACCGGAGGGTCCTGGACTACCGCTGCCTCATCTGCCTGCGGATAGACTGGATCGAACTAATCTGGCAGCGGCTCCGGGATCCATGGCTCACCTTCGCCGAACCTCTTCACCAGCTTCATCCCTGCAAGGTCTGAAAACCCATCAACGTGACGGTATGGCCTGCTGCAAGTGTGGGTCAGTCTCCGGTAGAAGACCCAACGATCGGGCAATCACGGTGATGTACGCCCCGCCGTACAAAAAGCCATGCTCCTGCCGGTGATGGGCGGAGGCGAAGTACTGGGTGAGACCGTGCACAAGTGCGCACGGCCTCCTGTACATTAGGCAATAGTAGAAAAATAAATCGGTGCTCATACACCACTCACGGTTGTGTCCGCAAGCGGTAATAGACGTAGCAAGCATCCGATGTGGATACCTGCACATAATATTAGCGAAATCCGAAAACTAATTTATAGCAATAATAATCAAATAATTGCCGTAATAAACGTACATACCTGTACAACGGGTCGGCAATGTGTGAAATCTTCCCTATCGCCTTAACATGCTCCCAAGTGTCATGGCCTGCAACCACCTCCCAAAATCCCAAAAGAGTGGGTCTATCCACCACCACTAGCCCCTCCATATAAACATCCGTAGCAATCTCCTACTGCAGGTATATACCGCTATGAACGGCAAACTCAGCAAGCGTCATCGAAGGCAACACACCGGCAAGCCTAAATAAAACCTCAGACGCAGGGTGGAGGACCCTGTGGCTGGGGAGGCGGCTGGTCGACCCGTGGAGGGTGGAACATGAAGGTCGACAGGAACTTGATGAGAAGCTCCCTATAACTCGGCGTGTCATCCAAGTCAAACAGACGGTGCCACGAGGAATCAACGGGAACAAAAAAAATGCAGTCTCGTCGTCTCACCAATCGCCTCGATCGCATCCCAGTCGACCGCCGCGTGCGATCCGACGTGCATCCGGCGTAGCTTCCGCAAAAACGGGCAGCCTCGGTGTCGGGCGGGAACTCAAGATAGGGGTGGCCATGCAGCGGATCCGCCGGCGCTGGCGGTGCCCGTCGCGGACCATGCATCCCCATGTATCGAATCTCCAATCTCCTCCATAACTAATCTGCGATTATATTAACAATGTAACACAAATAATAACAATAAACCAAATATTAACACATAGTATTAAAACAATAAATTATGTAAGTTAAATAAAACAAAAAAAATCTTATGGTCGTCTATTGGGGTCGTCTAGGGGTAGACGCCTCGTCTGGTTCATCTAAAAACCCAAATACTTGAAGAACTCAGCCAATATACCCTAATTAAACATCAAATTCACACACAATATATGGTCTAAATGCATAATACATTAAAGAATATTGAAGTATAGGTTCGAATACGTACCAGAGATGCTTCAATTAACAAAAATACGGTCCAAATACGCTGAATTGGAACAAATATGTATCTGTGTGTGTTTTGGTTGCAGGTCGTATATGGCTGGGCGTCTAGCCTGGCCAGTCATATACGCTGCATAGACGGGGTGTCTAGAGCTAGACAACCCGTCTAGTATAAATGGTGAAAGACTATTTTTCCCCTGAATGGCCACCCGTCTAGGCTTAATTCAGAGGTAAAATGGTAATTAACCACCTGAGTGGTATACAGCTCAAAGTGGTTAATTACCATTTTGCCCCTAAATTCAGCCTAGGCGGGTGGCCACTCAGGGGCAAAATAGTAAATCGCCATAGTCGTTGCGTACAGGTCTAGACGCCACGTATGGGATCTATGGTGAATTACCATTTTACCCCTGAATGGCCATCCGTCTAGGCCTAATTCAAGGGTAAATGGTAATTAACCACCTGAGTCTTTTACAGCTCAGATTGGTTAATTACCATTTTACCCCTGAATTAGGCCTAGACGGGTGGCCATTCAGGGGTAAAATGGTAATTTACCATTTACCTTTAAAATTCAAAAAGTGCCCAGTTTAAAAGTTGCCGCTCAACTTGTACGTGACGTCTAGGTCTAGACGTGTCGTCTAATAGGAAAATATTACCATTTTGCCCCTGAGTTTAGCCTAGACGGAGTGCAAACCAGGGGTAATAGTCTTCTTGCTAGCCCCAGATGGGGTGTCTAGGCCTAGACGAGTCGTATATCTACAATTATTAACATTTTTGGTATAAGTAACAAGATTTTATTTAATTAATATGAAATTTGATATAAGCCGATATTCCTTCAGTCCACATAAGGCATAACAATTAAACCATACAAAGCCCATCTAAAAACCAACAAATTTCGGGTATTGACAAACATCAGCAATCATACTCTCCGAACTCTCACAACCAACCATCGCCACTGGCAGTATTGAAATTTCTTCATCTGCCGGTGGCGACGGTGGGATGTGAGAGTTCGGAGAGTATGATTGCTGATGTTTGTCAATACCTGGAGTTTGTTGGTTTTTAGATGGGCTTTGTATGGTTTAATTGTTGTGCCTTGTGTGTACTGAAGGAATGTCGGCTTATATCAAATTTCATATTAATTAAGTAAAATCCTATTAATTATACCAAAAATGTTATTAATTGTATAAAAAACTTTGTATTAATTATAAAAAATCGTATTAAATATACAAAAAATCATATTAAATATACAAAAAAATCGTATTAATTATAAAACCCTCATTCTTCCGATTCATTGTTGACGTAATTAATACTCGGGTTTAGATTTGGTGGGGGATTCATTATCGACGTATACCATTCTAGACGGGGCGTGTACATGTCCAGCCATTGTTCTGCAGCGGTGCTTTGAAAGGTCAACCACAAACCGTTTATTGTAGGCATTGGAAACTGGCCTTCCAGCTTAATATGTATGAAGTGGTTGTTGTTAACTGTGCAATCGTTATCGTTCGTGGTTCTCGATCCGTCGGAGGGTTGATTATCGGGAAGAAGGTGGAACAACCATCGATGCTTAACAGGTGAACCACGATACCGTACCTTTGTGTGATAAGATGCCCTACGTGGGGGAAGTCCATCCAGTGAGTGGGGGGACAACGCTCCACTGAATCCCAGATTAGACTCTAACGATGCGTGTAAAAGTATCCTTCCTCCCATGCTTCAAATACTGGCGCCTAGATCGATTCGTTCTGATCCATCTCCTGTTGAAGGTCTTTCGAATGTGGCTGCACGCACGTTCTCCCATACCCAATCCCACAGCAACAGACCGAAACCCACAATGACCGTCTGGCCTCACATCTTGTATGCACGAGATGTATGGGTGAAACAACGTGGGAATGAGAGGCTTAAACCATTTGATTGTTGACACATACTCGTCACCCACTATTAACGGAAAACCGTTATCGTCTCGAACCTCTCTTTGTTTAGAACTCGTTGAACGGCTTCGCCCCGCTTTGGGTTTTTGCGACTTGATGACCGACTGTTGAGTGGCATGCGACGGAACATACGAGCTATGGCGGGGGGGCATCGTATGTACTTTGTTGGGAACCCTGGGATGGAACGTACGAGATATGGCGGGGGGCGTCGTCCAACCGTAGTTTTGCTTGCTTTGTTGTTGGTCGTCCACGAGTCGAATGTTGGACAACCGGTGGTTTCTTGGTGGATTTGGTTGGGGTCAACACCGTTTTAATCTTTCCCAGCAAGCTATTTTTTCTGAGCAGGGGGTGTGACTCTAACTGTTGCCGAACAATGTTCAGCTCTTCTACCACGTCAACGTCATCTGATGTCAATTTACATGGCTGAAATTCTTCCAGAAGATGTCTACGTCTTCGAGTTGAATCGGACGCTCTGCACGTACGTACTTTTCCAGCCTGCAAGCGTATGGCAACCCACAGCTGTACCACATCTGACATCACAAGACGAATGCAAGCGCTGCAACACGTCTAGTTTCCTAAGTAGCTCTCGACTCAACAAGTCAAGCGCTGAATGGGAAACTTTTCCACGTAGGTGGTCAAATAACGGGTTTTTATGGTGGTTCATTATTTTTTCGATGCTTTCTCGAAAGCTTCTCCTTATTTCCCCGTATTGTGTTTCAACTATATCCTTGACACAACCTACTATACGGTCCATCGAGCTCCTATCTTGGACGTATCTCTTTAAATTCGCGTGTTGATTCTCAACTCTGTTTGTGGTACGCTACCCGAAGTTGCGACTCTGATCAATCTATGCAAAGACAAACATTTGCTTGTAGTCTTTCAGCCAGTTATCATGCACGTACGTAAACACCCCTAAAAGGTATCAACAATTAGTTAAATGTACATACGTAGGTCATATTTAATTACAAAAACTTAGTTGAACGTTTGCACTCCACAAGTCGCTTTTGCAGGTGGCGCAAGTTATACTCGTATATGGGTATTAATGGAGACTCACACAATTTCGTCTGTGAATGCGCTCCTGCAGTGCTTACAAATATTCTGTTGAATGTGAAACCTACAGAGATATCGAGAGGCGTTTGGAAAAACTTTAGCATATGCGTTAATTAGGGTCAGCTCTCTATCCGTTACGATACACGTGGCTCCATACATTCGTCCAACATTGACTTGATCCTCTCAAGTACCCATACAAAATTATCACTACGTTCATTGCAGATAATGGCATGCGCGATACAAAACAAATAGTTTGTGGGCGTCATACCAACTATCTGGACAAATGGCATGTTGTATATGTTCATCTTGTACGTGGAATCGATCAGCAAAACATGCGGGAATGCACGCCATATTTCACTCGAGTAGGGATAAACAAAGAAGATCTCTGTAATGACCTCTGTTTCGGGTTCCTCCCGTGTCTCGTAAATAAATTCGTTTGTAATAAGGATGTTTTCTAGCGACTGCATGGGAGTCAGTCCGTATCTTTGTTCGGCCCTAATCTTTTGAACTGCGTTTTGAACGTCTTTCTGAACATGGAAACTATCGGGGAACTGCTTCCTTATCGTTTGAAAAATTCTGAGTGGCTCCACATTTTGTGTTGTCAACTGCTCGATCAATCTGTATTCGTCAGGAGCAAACCTTCGCACAAACGCGTGGCCCAAAAGGTCCTGACAGACTTCGTGGTTATGTTCAGTCTTCCCCCCTTTTATCCCCCATGTTTCATACAGATGGTCTCGCATAACCACCAAGTAAAACGGGTAACCAGTTTTCTTGCTTATAGCTTTTCTAACCGTTGTTGTAGCATGGTGCTCACCACCATGGTCACATTCAAGCCATACCCTCCCGGTCATTCCACCAATTTTCTGTGATCATCGGGTCATAATAACGAAACCATCCGCCTTTGTCGTTTCCTGTGCCCAGTTTTTAAGCTCATCTAGAGAGTTGAAAACTTGTAAAATCGATAGCGTTATGTTAGATTTTATGTTTACTCAACTGCACAACATAAATAAATAAGTTTTGATACCGTCTCTGTGAGGTACGGAATGCCTCCGCATGGGGGTGCCTCACCACCATATCCTCCACCATCATGATAGACTTGTTGACCGTACAAAGAATGTGTTGCATTGTAACTTTCACAACAGTCTCCTCCGTATCCATCCGGATCGTGTTGTTGCACGTACGAGTATTCACACCCCTATCCATAATCCGGAAACCCATGTTACGCAGGATAACATGGTGCATCAACTTGGTACGGGTCGTCCACATGGGATGTTTCATCAATGGGAGGAAGCTCGTTCAAATCTATAAACGGTATGTTTTGATTTCCTTGTACATTTGACACAACCTCCTCTTGCTCGTTAGAATTGGGAACAACGGTCTCCCCTTAACAACGGTATCATCATTAGCAAATAATTAAAACAACAACTGGTTTAACCTAATAACTGTTACCGGATTGGCTTCATGCACCAATGACTCGCCAGAATACGACCCAAAGAAATAGTTGCCGTCCCAGTTTGATGACATTTCACCACCTTTGAATGATATCAGATGAAGTTATATAAGCCAAAGAAGAAGACGTAGAAAATTCCGACGACGAAGTGAATAATTTCTGTGACATCGAATGCTCTGCATGGCTCTATTTAACAAAGAAATATACGCCCCGTCTAGGCCTAGACAGGGCGTATCACTTTACTGCTTTACTGACATGCATGCAGACCACCAACCTCAAGACGGGTCGTCTAGGCCTAGAAGACCCGTCTTGGGCAGGTCGTCTTCGGGGTCCGTCTAGGGCTAGACGCCCCGTCTGATGTGACTGATTTGACATTGTATGTGGGCAGGAATGTAGTTGGAGAAAAGAAGCCCTAGACGCCCCGTCTAGGTCTAGATGACCCGTCTAGAAGGTGTCTAAATAGACAGATGGGTGTGCGAATTTTCTTTTATTGGTTATATATTTAAAATGAACAAATTTCATTCTTTAAATAGATGCTTCTATTATTTTTTAGTATAATAACCTCTATATGGAAAGTAAAGGTGGGTGAGGCATCACTCAGCTACGATTCTGGTGATCACGTGAACACCGACGCCACTCTCATAAGTAGACATGGTAGGTTGTGGGTTATAGTATTTAAAAGGAGTGACACCACTAATTAGGGTAGTTGAAGATAAATTTGAAGCGTTCAGATCTCATCGATTGAATTTTAGAGTAGTGGTAGTGATAATAGTGTTCCTCCCACCTAAAAAGATAAATGGAGGGTAATGATAAGAGTCCTCCTCCCACGAATATAATCAGGTTTTGGTTGGTATGCCCAACATTAGGGATGGATTCAGGGGGTTTCTTGAGTCCTAGGAATCCCCTTAGGTTGAAAAAAAGTTGGAAAAATTAATGAAAATCTTATATGATTTGAAAAAAAAACTAGCAAGAAGTAGTGAGAATCTTGTTGATTAGTTCTGTTTAAACATAATGGAAAACATGAATGAAATACCTGAGACGGTAGACAGGCCAGCGGAGAATCCAGTTAGAGACGCAACCATGGAGTTCGACATCTTTGTCAGTGTGATCTGGTTCCTCCTTAGGGTGTAAGATTATGATGGTAAGAACCGAAATATGGATGAATTCGGTTTAGGTTATGGAGAGAGAGGTGGGTGGCGGCTATGATGTTAAGGATGTTATTGTGAGTGTCTCACCCTAAACCTCTCAATCATCTCCTTATATACACCCAGAAGGAAACCCTAATTAGTTAATTATGATAATATGGTCCATCAACAATTACCAACTAATATATAATATGATTAATATTATTTTGATCTAATATAATATAAATGATAATGATGGCTACTAGATTAAGAGTAAATTGCACAAAACATCCTTTATGTTTCCTCAAACTTGCAGGTTCCAGCCTTAATGTTTAAAAGTTGCTAAAAACAGCCTTTAAGTTTATTTTTGTTGCGGGTCCAATCCTTTACAGCTAACCACGTTATTTTCTTCAGTTAAGTTCCCTCACATGCATAACATGTGAGGGTATATTCGTCATTTTGGTTGATCTTCCATCCACGTCAATTATAAGAAAAAAGAATATTTAAGGTTTAACCTATTTTAAAAAAATTCTAACCGCAGGGACTAATGTGCAATAAAACCAAACTTTTAAAAACCAAACACCCTCTTTTCCGGTCTTCTTCTCCGGCGACTTCGCCGGATTCCGGCGAACCCGGAATTAAGATAGGAATCTTGTTAAGCTAGCCCACTAAGCTGTAACGATTGACACAGATTTTGATCATGCCAATCAAACTCTTCAGGATTATCATCAGTTGGAAGAATCGGCGCCTTATTCGCATCAGACGGAAACGACAAACGACTCTTCAACCCTAGATACCTCTCACGGAACTCCGACGCCGTCAAATCAGAGAACTTCGTAACACCGTGTTCAGTAGTCGGATCCAACAACTGGTGACGCTTAGGACGCCGCAAGTTAGACTTAAACACTATCAAACGGTAATCGTGCTCCTCTGTAGTCGCGTACGTTTTACCAAACTTTGTTTAAACTAGGTTAAAACTTAAATATTCCTTTTTTTATAATTGAAGTGGGTGGAAGATCAACCAAAATGACGAATATACCCTCACATGTTATGCATGTGAGGGAACTTAACTGAAGAAAATAACGTGGTTAGCTGTAAAGGATTGAACGCGCAACAAAAATAAACTTAAAGGCTGTTTTTAGCAACTTTTAAACATTAAGGCTGGAACCTGCAAGTTTGAGGAAACATAAAGGATGTTTTGTGCAATTTACTCCTAGATTAAATACATATAAATAAATATTTAATCTTACAAATCTACCAAAAAAACCCTTTTAAAAAAATTTCTAGATTCGTCACTTCACATATTTATTAAACAAGTCGCATTTGTGTTGACCTATATCTATACTATATATAATATACATATTCTAGGGGCACTTACTTGAAAAATACAACATTTAAAGCATTTTGTACGATGATTCTAAGCGCAAAACATCAAATGAATTTACAAACACCAGAATCTCGCCGCTTCATGTGTCATTTGGCTCCATCAGTGTGAACTTTGAATTTTAAATTTTGAATGAGGTTTTGAATTCACTATTAGATATTTCCGCCTCATTTCTTCTTCATCTTCACCCATGCGCTCTCTCTCATCTCCACAGGAATCTATCATGTTCATCTTTACCGATACCAACCCCGAATCCATCAATTCCCTCTGGTTTCATGCGTACATGAAACAGATTTGGTGATTTCAGCACCCTCTTTGGATACATCGACATCCAATTTTGGTGGTTTCATCAAAAGCCGCCAAAGGATTGAAGACTTCAACATCTAATCTATCTAATCCGAATGTTATTCAGTCCGCTGTGAAGCCCCTTGTAAACGCCGCTCATACAAAATCGACGTTTTTAGGGTTCATGTGAGTTCTTCTTTGAACTGAACTCTTTTTTGGTTTTTTCTTTCTGTTGTTTTATCAGTTCTGGTACGAATTTTCATGTAAGTCTAAAGTCTGCGAACGCATCGGTAATCCCTTCGTATTTTCATTACGTGGTTTCGATTGTGTTAAGTTGTAGGTTGCAGTAGCTGTTACAAGTGAAGATCTCCAGGAGAAATCTGAAGCCCCATATTGCTCGGTATACAAAGTATTTAAATTTAAAAGTATTCCGATTTCCTTTCCCCCACAGATTGTTTACTGCATCTAACATAAATGCTGCTGATAAACCACAATGGTTAATGTGGGCTGTTGTAAAACCTTGCAGTGATGGTTTATGAACTGTTGGGTGACTTGCTTACCCAGTTCTGTAATTTTCGAAGATTAGGGTACCAGAGGACACTGCCAAGTTGGTTGAAGATCTCTGCACGGAAGTATGTTATTTTAGATTTTCTAGCCCTAGAAGTTGATTTTTATAGAATCAAAAGGAATGTAATGGATTAGACTGCCACTAAGATGTACTATTTGTTGCATATTAATTTTGAAGCCCTCATTACTTTCTTTCAGCTTCTTTTGACATTAATGTTGTATTTTACCTTTTCAATCTTTGGAAACCTTTGAAGTCAGAAATACAATTTATTTGTGGTAATAATTCCTCAAATTGGTTACCACCTTGGTGTTGTGTGACTCTGTCCTTATTAAGAGATGTCTTAAGGATGAATGTCCTTTGACACAAGTGATTCATCTTAACTTTTGTGTTTTCAGATATAAGGATGAATGTCCTTTGACACAAGTGCAACATAGCTAAAGTTGTACTTATATATTCAAATCAAACAAAGCTTTAGATTTACATATGTTTTTGTTTTCAGCCTGGTTATCTGGTACCGTAGTGCTGGTCATCACCAGTGTTGAGGTTTGTTCTTTTTCACCTAATTTATGAATTTTCTTGGGTTTCGTTCGTTAAAATTAACCCTTATCTACAGAAAAATTGGTGAAGATGGGAGAGAATTGTACTTTAACCATGGGGTATCTTGTTACTAACACCATCGTGGACTAGAGGACATGATTAGG
This sequence comes from Scalesia atractyloides, assembly GCA_947069175.1. Lineage (NCBI taxonomy): Eukaryota > Viridiplantae > Streptophyta > Magnoliopsida > Asterales > Asteraceae > Scalesia > Scalesia atractyloides. The sequence goes on from CAMTDV010000116.1 coordinate 42,320,584, forward strand.
GTTTGGGAAGCAAGACCCTTGTTGCTGAGTGGAAACAAGATTTTGGTTCATTTTATTTCAAGTCTAAACATTTTGTCAATTTTGAAAAGGTTTGCTTCTTTTTTTTAATCATTGTTTATTACGCCGCCTGCCACCTAGCTGATTCATGGTCCTTGTGTATTGAATCCAATCCTAATTGAGAACACATTGGAGTTTCTTTTCATCAAAGTTGTTTCTGAAATGGTTTACTATTTGTAGATGTGTTGAAGAGGGAACAATGATGAGTAACTATAGACATACCTTTAGCTTCCTAACACGATTGCGTTGTTGGCCCCTGGTAAGCGGCTACTGATCAATGATGATTTCGGCAAGTGCTTGCTACCTTGGGCCCTAATTTTGACCTTTTTTTCTGAATCAACTTCTCTTCTTCTACTAATATATAGTTTTTCTTTTGCATCAAATGAAATAAAAAATCCTCTAATGGAGATACTAACGAACAGAGCATTGGTTGAGGTAGCTGTGTTTTCCTTAACTTGAAGCATTTCGTTTGTCTTCGCCAGTGATACAGTCTATCAGGATGCGACAACAATTTCGTTCCGGTATACTTCACTTTTAGTTTAATTTTAGATCATTAGTGTATTGTTACCATTTTAACTTTCGGTTTATGTGTAGGTAGGTTTTTGTCACCTCTTAGATGTTTGTTTGGTGTAAATTAATAAGGGTAAAAGTGTGATTGTATTATGTTTCAAATTTACTTGCTTGTATTTGGTGGAAGCTGATTTTTTGGGGTGTTTATTAGCTAAATATTGTTCATTAATGTCTTCACCAAAGTCGATTATTGCAAAAGCATGAACAATTCAAAACAAATTATCAAGAACGTTGATTCATAGGTATTTTAACTCTGTTTTGGGTTTAGTCCAGCTTCCTGCTGGTGTCGATCTGTTGTTTTTATGTCATATACCTCTCATTTTAATTTTGGTGCACGTTAGCTGTTTGCTTTCAGAACTGAGAATTGATGTCCATATAAGTAGTGCAATTTATAATTAACTTTGTGCAGACTTCTTGCAGCCTACCCAGTTGTGATGCAACTTGCACGTGACTTGTATGCTTAAGCTAAATTGTGAGACTTTTGCTTAATTGTGTTCCTTGTCACTTAAGTAGCCAGCCATCTTGATTGGTACCAGTTTTGGTCATTGTTGTTTCACAACAAATGTGTAGGCAAGTGATGATGATTGCAACAAACATGGCAAATGGTGGTTGGGTTTCTAAAGTGGTTTCAAGGGACTCTTTTCATACAAGATTAGTGTTGGATTGTATATTTTTTTATACATGTAAACATTTTAGTTTGCTTATTTTTTATTGTAGTTATTTTTTCATATTTAAAGTGTTTAATATGTCTTGAATTTTTTTTTGTTTTGAATGTTTTTTCTTTGGAACTGAGTTATGAATTTGTAATGGCCATTTTATATGGTCCTATTATCTTATCAACCAGTAATGTAATTTAATGTTTTAAAGTATAAAGTTACGTCGTTTCTTGATGGACCATATGAATGTTTTTGTGAATTTTGAAGTATTCCTTCTTCATTCTGGGTTTTTTCCCCAACGCTTTTATAATCGCTCTTTTCCGATTTTATCTTATTCTTATGAAAAAAATTGTAACCACCATATACCCTTTCTCATTAATTTGGTTTTGATTGTTGAGTGTTTATGGCTTTTGCAACCTCAATGAGTTTCATAGCATGTTTTCAGAGATATATATTTTTGTTCTGCTACATGCTATAACTAATTAAAATATAAAGCATTTAGAGGTAACCAAAGTTCAATATGTATACATTTGAATGAGCGTGACAAAAGTTAAAATGTAAGAAATAATCTCATTTACATGAAAATAAAACATGTCAATATCGGTTTATACAAAACGTCGATAAAATTGTGAAACTATCTGGTTTTGCGGGTCGACCTCACAGGTGAAAGGACTTAACCGTTTAACAAGGCTGCCATTTTTAATACAATTTTAGTAGTTTTAAACACACTTAAAATGTTAAGAGCTTTAAGCACACCATTTCCGTTGGGGATTTTTAATTTGATCAAACCGTTACAAGTGTTTTACAATTTAATGAATTATATATAGATTCAAAACGTTTGTATTTTCTACATTAATAAATAAGTAACTTATCATTTCTTTTATCTAACATTTCCAAGTATTTTTTTTTGTCAACACTAGATAGTTCACTTTGGTTAGTCATCTGGTTTTCGATCGATTTAAAATACGGAGCGATATATTTTTTGGCATATAACAACTTTATTTTTCGAGTTTTATCTTTCAGTTGCAATAACGAGTGCCGCTACCGTAACGAATCAAATAGATACTCACCTAATTCCCATCGCACAAAATGGGGAATCCCACTATAAATTTTTAAATCTAAGTACCCTTTTATATAATAGATGTAGGTACCGTTGTTTTTACGTTTCTATTTAAATTTTGAAAATCGGTCTGCCCGCTAGAAAGTGTGAGTGAACCCATTAAAGGATTGATAACAGGATAACAAGTATCGCATTGTAAATTGTCGTCTCCACCGCATCGCGCGAGTTTCTTGCTAGTAATTAAACAAGGCATATTCTTGTTGACCGATACAGGGTTATTACCGAGAATCCCTGACAATTCAAGGGCACGAGATGAATAGGAAAAATGGAACCCAAAAATATAATATCACCAATTGGAATTTGTAGCCCTCTCTACTCCGTTGGATCGCTAAATTTAGAGTTTGTCCTGCTTCAAGTTTTTTTTTCTAATTATCCCTTTCAATTGTGTCAAAATTGATTGTTAGGTATTCAACGGTGGTGGGTGGCGTTGGTCTAATTGGAACCAAAACTTGATAAGGTGAGTACCTAGATTTTTCAATTTGTCCATTTAAGTATAAATTTGTTTAAATAAATATGCATTTGAGTGGTTGTTAAACTAAATAAGCTTGTGTAATTATCGTATGGTTACCAATTGCGACCTCACATTCGTTGTTAACTAACAAGTAAACCTTTTTTTTACAAGTCCTTTGTTGTGATACTAAAGTTTAGAAATAGTTAAGAACAAATTTGTAAAATCTTGATAAATTTTATTATAGAATATATTGTTGGTACAAAGTAGCAACACGGGGAACGATCATAAGGTCCTAAACCGGGAGACTTCACAACTGGTAAACAATAGCATATGCAGTTTTTAAACTAAAAATTTCATAATCTATATCAGCAGAAACTTTTAGCATTTACAATCCAGTACAAACAATTCAAACATAACTATGTAACTAGGTAATTCAATCCACAAAATATGGGGTAACCTCAAGAATACCATGCCAGAGAGGTAATTATCCTAAATCATCGTCCTATACTGCGTTGAACCTGACACACATGATAAAAAGTATGCATTGGTAAGTGAGATCTTGAGATCTAGTAATAATGTAAAAATCATAAAGCTTCTACAATACACTTAAAATATAAAAAACCATCTCATACCATAACCATAACCCATAATCGTTACCTTTTTGTCACTACCACCTAAAATCAATACATGTTTTACCGTCCCTTTCATCCTTAGATATAGGTCTTTATGGGTCCAGCCTACAACCAGTACAGGACTTTACCGTCACTTCCATCAAACTATAGTTCTCGCATAACAACACTATTCGTAAAACAATAGTTGCAACATGACGTTTCGATATGACGCTTTTATCTTTTGGATATACAGTTATAATTTGTTACCTCCATATATTACGTTGCGATGTGACATTTTGGTATAAATTTTATTCAAAACCGTTGAATTACAAATCCGACAGAAATTAGTACCTATATCGATGTTATCTGAACCGATGCCGGTCTTCATTTTTATCGTTTTCGATCGATGTAAAACTATAATCGATATATTTTTGAGTATTTGGGTCTAGTTATAGGTGGGTTGGGCAAGTTTGGGTAATGGTTTATGATGGGTTTCAATTAATATAGGTTTGGGTTATGATGGGTTTATTAAGAAAAAGGTCAAAAGGGGTTAGGGTTAAGATAGATTTGGGTCAAGATGGCTTTCGGTCAAGATGGGTTTTATTCATGATAGACTAAAACTAAAAGAAAACAAAATTAAAAATATTTCAAAAAAAAAACCTCAAAAAATCAAAACAATTCTAAAAAATAAAAAATTCTAAAACATCAAAAAGATTTAAAAAATCAAAAATTCTAAAAAATAAAATAAATATCAACAAATTCTAAAAATAAAAATTTTCTAAAAAATATAAAAAAAATTATAAAAATAAAAATATCAAAAAGTTTAAAATAAGTCTAAAAATTTCTAAAAATTCAAAATAATTCTAAACAATCTAAAAAAAATAAAAACTAAAAAATTTAAAAAAATCAAAATTTCTAAAAGAATTTAAAAAATAAAAAAAACTAAAAAATTCTTAAAAAAATCTAAAAAGTTCTAAAAAATAAAAAAATCAAAAAGATCAAAATATTCAAATAATTAAAAAAACTTCAAATTTCTAATAGAATTCTAAAAAATTCTCTAAAAAGTCTTAAAATTAAAAAGAATTCTAAAAACTAATAAATCAAAAAATTCTAAAATTTCAAATAAAATCAGAAAAATTCTAAAAAATTTTCTGTTTTTTTTTATTTTTTAAAAATATTTTTGATTTTTTTTAATTGTTTTAGACTTTTTTTATTATAATTTTTATTTTCTAATTTTTAAGTTTTTTAGATTTTTAGAATTTTTTATTTTTTAGAATTTTTAGAATTTTTTAAAGAGTTAATTACATGATTAGTCTCTGTGATTTCTATAAAATAATAATATCAAGTATTAATAGTTTAAAGTCAAAATTTAAGATATCAACTTTTAATTTTGTAATAACATGAAGTATTAAGACTAACAAATGGTAGTTTTTATGTAAGGATTTTATGAAATGAAAAGAATACCTTTTACTTATAAAAACAAAAGGGACAAAAATCATAGGGACTAATTTGTAACTTATCAACAACATATAAACTAAGATACTTAACTAAAATATAAAAATCACGAAGGCACTGACCTCCCTGTGCTCAACAACATATAAACTAAGATACTTAACTAAAATATAAACCATGTATTCAGCCAACTGTTTGAAAGTCGTTGGCGATTGGCCGGGAAGTTTAACGACTTCGCAGGAAACGGAATTCCGTCAACCATTTACAAAGCTCGACATCACTTTTCAAAGTCAAATTCGAAATTAAGGTTTCAGAATCTTGTCGAATTTGAATAGATCTGGGGAAATTAAGAGCAGTCTGATTGGAAACAACCTGCGAGCGTGTCGTGACCTTCGAGGATACATGCCATGGCCAGTGAGCTTGAAACTGGCGACAATGACGATGTACGGATATGAGTATATTGTATACCATTGTTAATTTTGAAGGTTTCTACAGTTGGAGTTTAGGTCAAAGGAAGGGTGTGGTGGTTTCATGGTGTGGGACTGTGGGTTCTAATGGAGCTTCAAAGAAAGTGGCTATAATATAATATAATATATAATTATTGCCCAGTTTTCTTAAAGTACAAAAGCAGTCTCTCATTAACCACATACTTACACAATTATTCTAAATGTAAAATGACTTGGATGTCTTTTAACATAATAGAAAAACTACTATATATTAGTCATAATATCCTATATTGTTACAAAATTAAAAGTTATATTTTAAAATATGATTTTAAACTATTACTACATTGTTACTTCATATAAATCACAGGGACCAACTATGCAATTAACTTTCTTTTAAATTCTTTTATTTTTTTGAACTTTATGAGTTTTTTTGATTTTTAGAATTTGCTATTTTTTAGAACCTTTTTGACTTTTTTTTTAAATTTGAGTTTTTTAGATTTTTTTTACTTTTTTAGATTTTTTGAATTTCTTATTTTTTAGAAATTTTAGAACTTTTTGATTTTTTAGAATTTGTTGATTTTTTATTTTTTAGAATATTTTAGAACCTTCTATTTATTTTTTATTTTCTAAATTCTCTGATTTTTTAGATTTTTTGATATTTTAGAATTTTTTGATTTTTTTTATTTTTTGTGATTTTTTGAGTTTTTTATTATATTTTTATAATATGGATTGATCCGGATGGTGATCCATTCATTTTAAATTATATAAGTTTTTTACTTATTTACTAGCTCGGATTTTATCTTATACCCATCCTGATCTACTCACTTTTTTTCTCGAACACTTAACAACCTATTCTAATCTAATGACTAATTTTATTTGGTTAATCTTAACCCATCTTAAAATTTAAAATATTTATATCAACCCAATATGGAATTGATGTTCTTGTGTTTGTTTTGACAAGGCGTAATAAAATTCGAAAAAAGAAAAAAAGCCTTTAACATATCGAAAAACCGAAAATGAAAAGAAAGGTAGCCGTTCGTGTGAATCACCCACCATTATCCATTCACTGAAAGGTACACCATTCTCTCAACTTCTAAACAAAAATGGCGTCCACCTCTCTCCTTCCACTCGGTAAATCTTCCTCCTTCTCAATCGCTCGCTTGTATTCTTTCAACTCTCTACACTTAATGTAGATTCAGGTTCCCATTATTTCGTTATCATTCGATACTTTTATGTCTGTTTTTTTCTGCAATTAGTTCGCACACTTCTCTGAATCAACCCTAATTTGCATTAGATTTTGCATGTTCTGTTCTTAGTTTATAATTATAAGTGATTTTGGAATTGAAATTTACAAGATGGTAATTGTTGCAGTTTTGATGGGAACTATAGGGTATACAATAGAATGGATGGTTATGTGGCCGTTTAAAGATTTGATGAAATGCCTCATCCTTTTTATCTTATATTGTCAATTATGATAGAGAACACACTACTTTTAAGTTATGCTACATCGATCCAACAAGAAACCATAGGCATTTAGAATTCATATATTTTGGACACTAATATCTTCAATGCAACATTTACTTCGTGGTATGCATTTTGTTGATGAATGATTCTCAAATAGCAGGTTCTTTTTCTGGGAATCTGTCCAGCAATCACCGAATAACACGAGACAGACCAAGAAGAATGACGGCTCAATGTTTGCGGTCGGGAATTGACACGAAAGGGTCACAAATCGTTGGGTGTGAGGGTGAATTATCGTTAATTAAGCGAAGGGGCGTGATTGGATTAGGTTTAAGCGCTTCAAGCCTTCTATTTCACTCCCCGGATGCAGAGTCAGCTGGCTTGCCACCTCAGGAGATACCAAGATTATGTGATGATACTTGTGAAAAGGAGCTTGAAAATGTATGGTGAGATTGCATATGTCCTCAACTTTGGTTACATTTTGACAATATAAAAAATTTAAGAACAATATTAAGCATTGTGTGTATGCTCCAAATGGTCTTATTAGAAGTGTCATGTCATTTGTGCGAATGTCCCATTGCATAACTTTTAATTAATAATTTAATGTTTTGAGTTGGGGCGTAGTTCTTGACACGATAAGAGAACAATTAGGTTTTTAGTTGTCATTTCTACCCGTTTAATAAACATGTATTGTTTGGACTATCCTTTTTAATCCTTATAACTAAACATGTCGGCCCGTTTAAAGTTGGAATAAAAAAATAAACAAGCTCAACTCGCCAACCCATTTATTAGTTGTTACAACCCGTTTCCAACTTGATTACAATCCGTTTGACTCATTTAGATAAATGGTCTACACATCTCGTGTTCAGGTTACACTATCATGTTAGTGTCCGCATGGGCTCAAATTAAGTAGGGCGGTAAGGGGCAGCCGACCCCTGAACTTTTCGCTCAGTAGTGGAAAGTATGTAGTTTTCGTATAGAATTTTTGGGTATATACGTTTTCGACCCCGCGATTTTATAGAAATTTTTAGGTCCAATGACTTCCCCCCCGCGGTTAGGAAATCTCAAGCTTCGCCACTGAGTATCCGGGTTAAGGTTGATGTCCTTGACACAAATAAATATATGGCTCGTGATCTGATTCATCAATTATACCCGACACAGTTGACTCCCCTAGTTTCAAATAAGTCATTTATTTACTTAGATATTGCGGTTGTTATAAGTTTTATGAAGTGTACTAATCTATACCTTTTTAACTTTATGTAGGTGCCTATGGTAACTACAGAATCTGGTTTACAATACAAGGATATTAAGGTTGGATCTGGCCCTTCTCCCCCAGTTGGTTATCAGGTATCGTGTTTGTATCAAAATAAACTCTTCAGGGATTAAATACCTAATTATAACGTTGCATTTTCCATTTCGCTTTATTTTGCCTCAATACTTATACATTGTAATTAGGAGATTCATCGATCAATCGCTGAACATATATTTATGCATAGGTAGTAGTGTATTACCGTGATAACATGGTTAGTAATTTAACATATTTTGACCATGATTGCCTTCTCTTTTAGTTAGTTTGACCTGTTGACTGGCTTGTTTTGACTTCATTGAAAAGCACTACGGTGTTTGTCTTCCTATGATGTTTGTTACTCTTTCTTATATAGTTGTTGTTTGTAATTATAGGTAGCTGCAAACTATGTAGCAATGGTTCCATCTGGACAAGTGTTTGACAGGTTAGATATTGAATTCATGTTGTCTATTCATATATATGTGCTTCCTTGTATCATATTAATACAATTAGCATGGTCATAAAAATGAGTTGACTACTTTACTATTACGACCCCTATCATCACTAGATATGTAGATGAGCCAAGCCCAGCTCGCCTAAACTCGAGCTCGGCTCATGTAACTTAAGAGAGTTTGAGCTCAGCTCGGACTCGGCTTGTTTATTATTAGTTAGTTATTTATTTTATTTTTTTAAATCCATGTATAATTTATTTTATAAGCACTCATAATTGTTTTTGTACAAAACATAGTGTATATTATTTAGTTGTTTTCATCAAAATTATATAATAATAAATTTTAGTATGTAATTATATATTTACTGTATTGAATAAAAAAAATTAAATCTATATTAATAATAGGTTCATTCGAGCCAAGCTCGGCATATGAAGCTTGGGCTCGAGCTCATTTATTACATGAGCTTCATTGTAGGCTCGAGCTCCTTTAAGTTTGTCTCATTCAAGCTTTAGGGAGCCGATCTCTAGTACCTCTGACAAACGACTAGGCTTGTTTACACCTTTATTATCGCCTATTTACGTATTTCTTCATTTGAAAATTTCAGTTCACTGGAAAAACGCCAAGTTTACATATTTCGTGTTGGGTCAGGTCAGGTAAGGCCTTTTTACATTCTCTTGTAAACATATTTGTTCTTGAATTAAAATCAGTTGTATGTAGAAGTAGCATTTTCGATCTGTTTACTTATGTGGGTCGATACCAGGTTATGTTACCTTAAGGGGTCAAATGGGTAAAATAAAAAAAATACATATACGGGTTGAAAGTCACACAAGGAGTAATTTTGAGGCATACAACCTTGTAAATAGTTTTATTTAAATAATTAGAATATTGTTGAAATAATATCACTCAAGTTGGTGAACATAGGTTGTCAAAGGACTCGATGAAGGAATTCTGAGCATGAAGGTTGGAGGAAAACGGCGACTATATGTGCCTGGATCTGTAAGTTCATCATTTTCCCCTTTCTAAGAATAATCATCTTGGTCAACCCAACAGGTGACGTGTTATTTATGCATTGTTAATTCTTCCCCCATATGAGTCCACAGTTGACTTTTGTGGGTCAACTGAGTTACTTTAACTTCTAAAGTTGATAAGAATTGTTTTCTTGTTGTGGAAGTATTAAAACCTAACAATTGATGAGATCACATGATAGGAAATCAACATGTGATCCATAGTTTCTGAGGTGGTAAGACGGGCCAGTGGGACAGGTTGGGTAACCGGTCAAATAGGTTCAGGTGTACCCAAAAAACACTTTTTTAATCCATTTAAACAATTAATTAATGCATAACTATGATTACAAAAACAATTAACAGTCTTTATCTTTCAATAAAGTGATCTTGGTGATTTTCAGCCCGTTTGACCTATTCAACTCAGTTGACCCGTTCCCTTTTAGCTAAGTTGAGTTTCACTTTTATCCTATCTCAACTGGATTGAAAGGTGATGTTTGCGATCGTTTCTTGTATCATGTTTGATCATATTACTATGTGTTAATACACACCATGTGACACGTGTGTATGTGTAGTTGGCGTTTCCCAAGGGTCTAACTTCAGCTCCGGGACGGCCTAGAGTTGCTCCAAATAGTCCGGTCATTTTCGACGTGAGTTTGGAGTACATACCAGGACTTGATGATGATGAAGAGTAAATTATCTGTGTTTTGCTCAATATATTGTAAAATGAGTTTATTTTTTGGGATGATGTATGTATGTATCACAGGGTGTATTTAACAAAATGAAAAGATTTCAATTCACTGAATAAACCACAAATCGGATTTCAAGTTTTAATTTATTCCAAAAGCTTTTGTTATATGAAATTGTTTTAAGTTATATATGTTTTGTTTTGTTTTGCTTCCAAATAACATCCCTACCATACAATGATTTGAAAACTGGACCGGCAGGTAAGACATGGCTCAGACCGTGGCCTTGACTTCTTTACAATGTGGTTCACTTGTTTTTTGACCATTAAGGGTTAAACCGGTCAGTTTCTTGAATTTATGGTCTACCCAGTTTATTTTCAGTTTTCTGTTGCAACAAAAAAGGTCTAAAAGATGGCACAAGGCCGTAGGTAACATCTTAAGTTCACTACGTATTGGAGTAGCGAACTGCAAAGAGTGACTAGTCTACTGTTCAAAACATTACTAAAATGTCCTTTTATTTGTGAAACAAATTACCAAGAATCAAACTTGTGACATGTTCAGTTATTTAGACCAAACTAGACAATCGTCTAATTTCATTACAAATAATTTACTACAGATTTATACTCTAAGAATTTTATATAGTACTACACGATATATGGTTCACTTCATTCATAAATGAAAAGCACTGTTTGTCATACCGTAACACAACTAAACCTTAGGTTATGTGTTGTGGAGGGATAAGGGTGAAAAAAAAATGTTGTTACGGTAGACGACACATGACCCACATCTGCAAAGGTTGTTTTACCTTTCACACAACTGTGTTTTGAAGAGGTCCAATATAATTCAATTTCTAATCGTTAATTATAAGAACAATATAAATCTATTAAATCCTAAAGGTTAGGAATAGTACATGCGCCACATGTCAGTCCGTGATTTGAATATAATTCAATTTCTAATCATTAATTATAAGAATAATATAAATCTATTAAATCCGAAAGGTTAAGAACGGTACATACGCCACGTGTCAGTCCGTTATTAGACTTTTTTTCCCTGTTCAACGCTTTTGATAGTTTGCATATAGAATTGATGTTAGGACATCTGATGTGTTATAGCTCTTGGTAAACTGGTTGGGTGTTTTGATGTGAATGCATTAAACGCGAGTTTGATTCTGCAGCAACCTTTAGACGTTGGTGAAGATGCTTTTAGTGTTACTAGTTTCTTGATGGATTTTATGGCACTGGTTACCTGACGCCATGAGAAATCCATGATGAAACATGGGATATGAACATATTTAGAGTTAGAATGTTATGGAGCATTTAACTTACGCTTTTTGGGGCTTTCGAGTTTGTTTAGTATCCGCTTAGTATATATTTTCACCCAAACACTTGCTGACAAGCTTCTTTCTTTTCTGCAACCTCTGTTTCTTGGACCGCTTGGGATTATGAGAATTTTGGAGTTTTTGTTTGTTTTGTATGATGGCTGAGCTTTGGGGAAGTGCGGTGGCTCCAGTTTTGCGCTAGGGATTTGCTAACCAGGTACAATGGTTTTATTCTGTTCTTAAGTTTATATTGATACTGAATGAAGAAATTTTTAAACAATAAAGTTGTTGTATTTGAAGTTTTCCTTAGGTTCGGGTGAATTTGATTTTATTTGGTATTTTTTTATTATCATACAGATGACCACTTGTTTATATACATGTGTGTGAGCCAACACCCACCGCGAAGCGTAGGGAATATATTGTTTATATTAAAAAACCATTTATTTATATTAAAAAACCAATGCTATGAAAGTATGAACAGTGTCAGGTGTGTTTACATTGGTTCACATGGATAGTATTTACGGTGATCACGCCACATCCTGCCTATTTCCGGTGATCAAAAGCTGAGATGATGCTACTAGATGAAGCTACTCTTACACTAGATGCAGAGCCAGAGAAACGCATTTAAGAGGCTCTCGAGCGTGTCTGCTCAGGGCAAAGGACAATTGTTGTAGCACATAGACTATCAACTATACGAAATGCTCATGCAATTGCAGTGATTGATACTAAACAAGGGTCTCACGCGCATCTGTTGAAGAAAGTCAGAAATTACCCTGATGGGTGTTACGTGAAAATGATACAGTTGCAAACATTCTCACATAGGCTTCAGGGGAGTTTTGGTTCGAGTTCTAAACACTAGACAGATGGGTAGCAAGTGAGAACTGTCAAATTTTAATCAATCAAACAACTTGATATTTTAATATTTTTGGTTATGTATAATCTGGTATAGTAATAGTAATACAAATAGTATTATAGTAATAGCAATGGTAACATTAACAATTATTAACAAATATTATTGTGTGTTCATGGAATGTTTTAAAACTAATTGTGTACTGATGTACAACTTCTACCAAAAATGCTTTAAGCAATCCACACTCCACAGTTCAATTTGCATGCATCTTAATTTTTTTTAGAGTAAATTACACGGTTTGTCCTTTAACTTTACATCAACTTGCATCGTGTGTCCTTTATCTTTAGAAATTACACCGAGTGTCCTTTATTTGAAACTTTTGCACGACACATGTCCTTTACACACCACGTGTCCTTTATGGATGGAGGTTAGTATAAAGGAAATGTTGTGTGCAAAAGTTTCAAATACAGGACACTCGGTGTAATTTCTAAAGATAAAGGACACACGATGCAAAATGATGTAAAGTTAAAGGACAAACCGTGTAATTTACTTTTTTTTAAATGTACATCCAAGAGTTAAGCTAGATTGGAGTGTTTCTCAACTAGAAATGATATATAACTGTAAAGTAGTAGAGAACCAATTTTTGGTACCGAGTACCGGTACATTACCAACTATTTCCGGTACCGGTACCCGTTTTTCAAAACCAATAACAAAGAAGAGGTACTTACTCGAATCCATGTACGTTTTTGGCTACTAACGTGCCAAGTGATGCTACCATTTCAACCAAAGAAAGACACAAGGAGATGGCTGCGCCTGTAGTTCATTTCAGGTCTACACTATAAAGGACGGCTACTTGACCTATTTGGGAAGTGCTAAACGC